>OX030939.1:11267500-12535000 GCA_943735885.1 Stelis phaeoptera
GACCGTACGACCTCGTGGCAAAGCGAGACAGAAAGATTCCCCTTGCCGCGCCGGTTTGATCTTCAGCGAGTGTTTCTTATTTTGGCCGCGATATATTCTACAGGCCAATAGAAAACGGCGAATTTGGAGCAATCTTTAATAGTAATCTTGTCGGTTGGATGAACAACAGGATTAATCATAGCACAACAAAAGACCGTGGTCATCCTCAACCAAACGTCCTAATCTTGATTCCTACTTCCTCACTTATCCCGTACTTCGTACCCTTCCTTAATCACACTCTCTCCCTTGGCTGTTGTCTTTACCGTGACTCATCTTTAAGAAAAGGTATACGAAAAGCTCGGAAAAAGCTGAGGACGAGCAGACCATAACTAGATCCAAGTGTACGCATAGCATCCAAACTTGGAATCAATCCTAACCCTAAAACTAGAAAGCACAACGTTAAACCCAACCCTTTCGCTGCGAACAACGCCTTTAGGCGCTCAACTATAGACGCTTCCCCTGAGCGAAGAGCGGTTTTAGGCGCCGTGCATGTGTTTTGCATTTTCCGCGCGGACAACCTTCTACTATCGCGCCTGCTGCGAAGAGAGCAATAATTATTTTGAAAGGGCTAACATCCAAACGTGGATAAGAATCCAAACACCTAACCCTGAATCTAAGTCTGACGTAGATTGAACCTAACATCTCATCTGACCCAAATCACGCCCTAACCTAGTTCAGAATTCAAATCTAATCCTAATAAGCTTGAGATTCAAAAGTCAAACTTAAATCTACACACCAGTGCCCTAGGTATACCTATAACTCGCTAGACCTACGCAATCCCAGTTTCATCGTTAAACGGTTAAGCACTATGAATATCGAAATAACAGAAACGATGTAAGAAGATCGAAAGTGGGGTCGAACGAATGTGTTCGACGACGGGCGCATCGAATGGTCGGGCAATTAGTTTCGCGCAGGATTACGCGTCTCGGTTCTCGTTTAAGGGAAAACTAGTTCGCGGTAGAACGATCGATGCGATGGCGGGTATCGATTTCCAGGCCGGAGCTAACTCGACGTTTGGCCCGAGCCGAGCCAACGGCGTATTCTCGTACGCAGGAGGAGACGGCAGATGGCGAGGAACCCAACTCGCTCCCGCCGAAAATACGCGACGCGACGTTCTTTTGAAACGAGTCTGCTGCCTTCGGATGTTTAGCCCCGTTACAGAACACCGCTCTCGCCGTCAGGCCTTCGACGAACGGATCGAGATCGTTGTAATTCGTTCTCTTCGATTTCAGATCTTCCAGCTGGTAACAGTTGCAAACGTGTTGTTTACAGATGCCTTGGGTCAGAGTGGCATTTACGAGATTCTAAATTCCAAAGTAACAATTCCTACTAGTTCTCTAGCTAGTACTCGCTCCTGGTCTTATTCCATATGTTGTTGGATATCGCTTTAGGCTAGTGAACATTCTTGCCTTCTGCATTTAGTTAAGATAAGTTAACTCTAAACCCTGCATCATCTTCTGTACATAATTACGCATACGACCTTTAAATCCGTTACTCACCGATCCTGAATCAGACGGCTGACCCCTCAATCCTAGAATTCCATCTGTACTTCGCCCCATCCCCACCACTTCCTAAACCGAACTAGAAAACCTTTAAAAGGACTAACGATACATTTTTCAGAATCATTATTCATTAAAATCGTACGGTAGTAAGAATCGCAACGGCTCTAGAAACAAAGTGTCTTTTGTAAGATCTCTGTAGAAAAGTGAAGACTTAACAAATAGTTTAACTTCCGAATCCAACAATGTATACTAATTCCAAAATCCTAAGTCCCAGCGTCTGGGACAAAGCTCGTACGCATCAGTCCCACCGACGAGTAGGACTTCAGAAAAATGCGTGGTGGAAATTATACAGGCCTCTGTGGCGCGTGCGGTCGGCTAAGTGTTAATTGTATAGAAATATCGTATGTATATTTGTCTCTAACAATCGTTCGAAACGTATCGCCAGCGAAGAAACGAGAGCTAAGAAGAAAGCGAAAGAAAGAGACTGATAATCAGTGAGAGAAGCATCCTCTTTAGAAGACCCTTAACCCTGCGGGTGACGGTCGAACGGTCGGTCGGTCGGACGAACGTCGGACAAAAGGGATCGGCCGGGAGCCTGGATGGACTGGCAGTCGGGTAACCAGAAGAGAGAGGAGGAAGGGGGCAAGGGGAGGATAACAGTGGCGCGAGACGCGAACGAGGGGACCGTGGGAGGGGAAGCAGAGAGGCCTGGCAGCAGGAAGCTCGCGATGCGTGACTCACCGAACCGACCGAATGGCATAGAACCCGCGGGTTCGCGTTCTTTTCATCTCTTTCCTTCTTTCTTTCTCCCCTCGTTTACCATCCTACCCGATCTCTCCCTTCGAGGGAGAAGAAGACCCCTCGACCGTGTTGGGTTCCTCCTTCTCTGCTCCCCCCTTCTTTCTCTCGCTCTTTATCTATCCATCCATCTATCTCGGTCGCGCTACAACGTTCGTGTCACTCTGGTCGTTCAGCACCGCTCTTGGGTTCCCTGTGTGTGTGTGTGCGCGCCTAGCCCCTGGTGGGTCGCGCGTCGCGCGGACGCCTTTGTCCCCTGGCACGTCGGCTCGCGTTTATTTCACACTGTCTCGAGCGCGTGCACACACGCGTGCACGCATCGCCTCGTGAGAAACGGACACGCCGCGGGAATACGTTTCGTCGATGGCCGTGCGCATTTGCTTTTCCTACGGACAACCGACGACGCAACGAAATTTCCTTATGGTTCTCGAAGGATACCCCGGATAGTTACCAGCGAGTTGCGGCGTCTGGGTCGGGTTAGGCTTAAACTTAAGGAACCTGTCGAAACGACTGATCGAGGAAAATTATTAGGATACTTTGATTAAAACGCGGATTGAGTTTTGTCGCGACAAAGACTTGCTGTTTCGTTATTTATTTATTTGTATATACCTGTTGTTACCATAACCGGTCATTTGATCCCTCGTGAAATAAACGTTGATTTTTACAAAGAAATTATTAACCCCTTGCAGTACAATGATGTTGGATGACCAACCACTTTATCAGTAGAGATTCTAACTCGCTATTTATTCTGAGTCGCCTAGATGGCAAAGTCCTCATGGCCAGAGTCTACCCTTGCTCATTTAGTCAACAAGGGTAGAGTTCATCTACGTTCGTCATCCCATGCCCCTTACCTTTCTTTAACCTTAGTATATAAGATCAAGGAAGCATCCACGCAAGCTCTTATATTTTTGACCGTCTCGCTGTCAACCATAGTTAAAACGCTGTCAAGTTTTCTTTTAAAATATATAAAACCGGACTCCAACAATAACGTGTCACGCTTGAATCACTTCTGTCGTTCCAACTTTCATCACAATCGAATATTAAGTATAATTCTGATTACAATTTACAGAGTTAACGTTTGCCAAGATCGAAGTATAAGCAATATTTCAATTTCCTTGATTCGTTTTACCGATGAAGTAACAGATATTTACTTCCTGTCGGGAAAATCGTAGGGCAAGGGGTTGATAAAGAGCCTGGAATTAACCATCGTACCTAACCTCAGCATTTACAATTAGTAACTTTCCAATTCTACACCGAACGATGCGGTTTCCTTACGGTTGTACCTGTCTCGTATTCGATACACTTACCCTACGCCCCATCAGCGCCGAAAAGGGTTAAGTTTCTTGGTACGTATCGATGTACCCTTCGAAGAATACGGAAAATAATGGACTCATACCGAACCTTCTACCCTTTCCTACATAGTCATAGCCCAAACTTCACTGTTCTCCCGCCCGCGATTCATTCTTAGTTTTCGTCTCGCGCACGTCATTTTTCTGTAAGATCTGTGTTCCGTAAAAGTCATTGTGCTTCCACGAAACGTCGATCTCTAATTACTTTAACTCGAGTGCTATCTCAATTCCCGTACCAATTCCGAGGAATTCGTGTAAACCGGGCATCACAGTACGATGCGTTACGTCGGCCTCGCGAATGTATCAGGTTGTTCCAAAAGTTCCTTTCGCTTTGTTAACACGTTGGCTGCCACGGGGGTCACCGCTGACCGGCACCCGAAATAATTAGCAAAAGAAATGACGAAACAAACCACGGATAGCGTTATCGTTAAGCTAATAATGCTAGCTATCGATTTGAAAGGTTAAATTTGAAAATTAGTCGATTATATTCTTAATAATTAGGATTTCAACGTGTCTGACTACACACGTGCGTTTTCACTGTGGCAGTCAACGTGTTAATAAACAACGGGTATATAATACTTTGACCTATCATCTTCTTCCATTTCTCCGAAAGCTGCATAATACTCTTCCTTCTTTAACATTGCCAAACAAAGCGTTGCGAGCAGATAGGGAAAGAAATTTTTAGGACAACCTAATATTAAGTCGAGTAATCAGTCCGTTCGCAGTCAAAACAAGCAGCAGTTGAACGCGACCGGACTTATTACTCGACCTAATATAATGACCACTGGGTTGCTCTCGAATTCGATAAGAGTCGGTTAGGCCGGTGCTGCTTCGACGGTGGAACGTATCGTCGCGAGATTAATAGTAGCCAACGTGGTGCCGCGTACAACAACGATAGCTGGCCGATCGCGCACGCTCGCTCGCTGACCGACACCCGGGGCTTCTCTCGGCTCGGACGCAAATTCTTCCACGCGAGTGTATTCGTGGCTCGCCGAGGCCTTCGCTCGTCTCGAGAGGGCCGATGGAAAGTCGCGTGCTCGCTCACGCTCGACGGCCGAATTGCGTTTTTCTTATTGCGACACGCGGCCAATTCGATCGAATTTCAAGAGCCGGCCGTCGAAATGAAAAATAAGTCCTCCGGGATCATACGATGAGATTTTTCGCATTTTTCTTTTTTTTTTTTTTTTGTAATAAGTTAGAATATAAATCTTAAAATTTTGCAAATTTTATATAATTTACTGTTCCATCAAAAGCTTCTGAAAAGTAAATTGAATATTTTGGAAGCTTATGAATCGATTTATTTTTATTCCTTTCGTTGATCTTTAACCCTTTGCACTCGAAGCATTTTTGGACGTAATCGAGTCTAATCTAATTTTCCAGCTACGTTTCCAGAAAGCAAACGCACTATGTCAAAAGAAAAGTGTTAGAAATATTTGAGAATCGAAATTTCGCATTTCAGCATTCTCCGATAAATGAAATATGGCGTCTCAGAGGCACCACTCGAGTGCAAAGGTTAAATTTAAATTTTGCATTTCCAAATACTTTGGTAGATTAAATACGTCCCTACAGAGGCACCGGTGCGAAGGGTTAATATGAAAATAACCAGGGACCGAACGAATCATTTTTTCATTTGTTTGTTTACAGGAAAAATTCAAAATTCAAAATTCAATATTTTATAAAATCGATTCGTTCAATCGCGAGAGAAGACATCTATTTTTTGAAACCTCCGTCAATCTGTTTATGAAAAAATTACAAAATGTTCCTGGAATGTTACTCTTTCCTATACAAAAAGTTTTGAATAAATTAACCAATCACATGCTTCTAAAAAAATTCCCAAAAAATCGCTTTGACACTACCGACCTATACCGGTTACATATAAGCCTATCATTGAATATTTCGTCTGGGCGTAACGGTGAAAAAATGAATTGACGCGTTGAAACAGTTAATCCTATAGATTTTAAAGTGAGAGCATATAGTTTATGATTTATAGAGAGAAATAGAATCCTTTGGCCTGAGGTCAAGCGGTGCCCAGATTTTCTTTCCACTGTTCAGTTTTTCCTGATTCCTTTGCAGAACCTGTCTTCTCCACCCTCTCTTTTAAATAAAGATATATTTTATTCAATTACTCCTTGCCCAAAAACCAACAACCTACAAACAGCCTACCAGTCGGTAAACTATTAATTTCGACAGGAAATCAGATTTTGCCAAACTCAGGATAACAAACTTTCCATAGTATACTTGGGGTATCAGCTGTTAAATACCTCGCCTGGATCCCTACCCCTAATTGACCGAAAGATTCAGGACACCATCGAACGGAAATTCCACGAGCCGACGTTATTTTCGATCCAGGACAACGAACAACGAACGCGAACTTCCCAGGCTGGTTGGGAACACCTCGTCGAACTCGTCTCCCCCCTAGATCGGTCGCGAGTGGTCCGTAATACGCGGGATATTTTTTTGCGCCGCTTAGTCACTGCGCGCCAACCGATGACGGTTAAGTTCGGCCCCGAGTCGGTGTGCGTGCGCACGCACACACCGATGCGCGGTAGCGCGACGCGTCGCGTCGCGTGCGTGGCGGACGGGTGTTTCTGTTGGTATTGGTAGGCGTTCGACGGGTATCCTGTGCCAAGGTCCGTCGATCGGCGATGAAAACTCGGAATAATCGGCACAGAGCGAGAAAATTTATGGGGAAGAGAGGGAGGGAGGTAGGTAGGTAGGTAGTCGAAGTCGATAAGGTGAGAGAATCTTATCGAAAGTCGGCCAAGCGAGCGCGATAACGAGACGGACGGATAGAAACGCGACAAAGAAATCTTCTGGCGAGAGATCGAGAGGCGAAGCGGGTATATCCGGTCAAACCGGGCGGCGGCACGGCGGCGTCGCGTTCAGAGAACGTAGATTCCCGTCGCCGTCTCGGGCTGATACGAGGAAGGGGACGCACCGGGAAAACGCGTGGCTCTCTTTTGTGTCGCACGGTTCGACGATCGAGGAAGGTTGGGGGCTGCGCGCGAGAGTGGCTTCCTTCGGTTATGTATGTAGGTTTTTACGGGGCCCCTCGGGCAACGCGATCGTCGTCGACGAGACGCGACGCGACGATACGTGGCGTGGCCATGCGGGTCCCGCGAGAAGAGCCACGAGAGGTGGAAGTGTCGCACCACAGCTGCCGCTCTCTCCTCAACGATGCGCTTAGGGCACACGGCCCGTCCCTTTTTTTTTTTTTCTTTCCGCTTCTCTCCGCTCCTCTCCGCGCCGCGTCACGGTTCTTCTATCCCTGGTAAACGGGTGAGCTTGGTGCGTGCGCGAACCAGCAACGGTTCGCACAAAGGGGATACGCGTATAGAAAACGCGAGGGCCTGTATCGATAACGGTGGGGGCCACCGTACGGTGTCGGGCATCGTAGGCTTTTCTAGGGACGACGACGGTCGTCTTACACCCGAACGAACTTTCGGGTAATTTACAAATCCAACGTAACTGAACTTGGGTACGGTGTGGAAATTGTATGACATTGTGGTGAAGTGGTTCGGGTGTTTTCTTCTATGACGTCAGTTTTCCTAGGTGTACGATTATGAAACAACTAAGATTTGGAGTTTGATTTACTTTCGGGTATCGGTGGTTGAGTGTTGATTGCATTTTGAGTAACTTATCTGGTTACTTGAAGGTTATTTAGTAACACTTAGACAACCGAATGGGGAGATTTATATGACCGATCGGATCGGGGATCTCCCACTTTCTTTACGCATTATCTAATTATTATTTTTCTATGTTCTTTGCGACTATTCGAGTAGTTGAGATTAGTCTGCGTGAACAACGCGAGGCCAGGTATGTCGCGGGTGGTTAAAATAAAAGAATCTACCGAATTACACTTAAACTTAGTTCAGTGTTGGAATAATATTGGAACGCTATATCTTAACCAAAAAACCGAGCTCTGTTGTCGGAGTCGATAAGTCTCTAACCATATTCGTTATAAATAAAAACTTATCTTTCGTAGTTTATAAAAAAGTTTTTTTTTTGCCTTCTCCCATTATTAAGTCTTAAAGCGTTTTCGATGGAATCTAATGATTTGGTGACTTTGTCGAAAGTAACTAGTTCCTTCCCCCCATCCCCCCCTCCATCTCTAGCGGCAACGTCGCGCCAACGACACCACGGGCTTCGTGGTATAGGTTATCGGCGCGGTCGCTTCGCCAGAGAGCCTGCACACCGCGTACAACGCCCGTACACACACGAACGTTCGAACCCGTGCCGTATACGTGTCCTACCCGTATACAAGGAATACATATACATATATATAGGTGTATATGTGTACCTGGGCCTGCCCGATCCCTCGGGGTTCGCTTCTCCTCGCCACGTACACGCGAAGCCAACGCCAGAACGAGCGAGCGAGCCAGCCAGCCAGCCGCGGCGAAGCACGGATGCGCCCTGCTTACGTATACACCGGTCCTTCTCTCCGTCTTCCTCTGGCCCGTAGCCGCCTTCCTTTTCCCACGACCGAGCCCCGGCAATATAAGCCGAGTAATATTACCGCGGGAAGAGCGGTAAGGTAACAGAGAGCCGCTGCTACGGACCGTTCCTTTCGAGAATTTACGAGCACCACGGTCCGGGTGCCCGTCGACCCTCCTTTCCTCTCCAGCCCCTCCCCGCGCCCTCCCCTCGCCTCGCCCACCCCGGCCCGGCATCCTCGCCCGTTGTCTCTCGCGTAGCGTAGCTGCGAAACGGCACCGCACGGACACACCGACTCGGCCATGGCGTTTCCCTGCTATGCCTGGAACTCGCAGATTACCGGCTGCTTCGAACCTATGCGTCCGCGCCGTTGCCAGACGATGGACATCCTTATTAAGCGACGCGCCGTCATCGATGCTAAAGGCGCTCCTACAACGTCCCCTCGAACGCGGACCGCGTTTACGTCAAGGAAGAAATTGTTACACGACACCGCGAACAGCGTGGAACACTTGAGGGGGTGGGGGGTATCCGGGAAACTCAGTTTGCCGAATCGTTGCATCGTGATTTCGTTATCGAAGTTTTTCTACTCGATACCCGATAGCAGCCTGTACCCGGCTGTAAATAAGGTTCCACCGGGGTTCGAGAGAGACAGAGGGCGTTGCGCGAAAGAAGGTCGCTACCGTTCGCGGACGAACGAGCGCAGATTTCTTTAAGGATCGTCGCTCGGCCTGAACCGCTGGCCCCCTCCTTTTTTTTTTTTTTTTTGAATTCCCCAGAGTGTCTCGGTCCACGCCGCGTCGGTTGGCGGCGCGCACACGCGCGCTTCTTCGTGGCCCACGGCTCTCTCGCGCAACCGAGAGACAAGAAAAGAAGAAAAAACGTCACGACGCGCTGCCCGCGGCCGCCAGGAAGAAGCGAGAAAGTGCGCGGTCGGCCGGGTGAGGAGAGAGGGCCGACGGGGGAAAAGGAAAAAAATCGAACGCAAAAAAAACGAGCGTGCACGCCGGTCGAGCGTAACGACGGCTACGACGAATTCGATTGAAACCAGTTTTTTACGAGATCGATTACTAGTCTACGTGTGCCGATCGACGCGTGGAAATTAGCCTCGAGCAATCAGATTTCCTTCCTTCGTAACCGTTTTTCAAATCCCGACACATGGATTCGGGTTTGGGTACGAATGCGTTGTAGTAGGCCTGTCTAGGGAAAATGACGCCGTGAAGTTAACGATAACAACGACGGTAATGCTAATTAATCAGTGGTGATTACCAAGCAACACGTGTTTAACTTAGTATCTGTTCGAAAGCGACTTTAGAATACAAGTCGAGTCATAATGTGATTTGCCCGGTTCGAGAGCAGATGTAGGGTAACACGAATGTTTAAGCAATTAAACCACACGTGTCGCAGACACCAAACAATTTCCCAAATATGTTTGTTTTGTCTATGAATCGTAAATGGTTGTTACAAAGGTAAATGTTAATTTACATCCTCAAAATACTTGTAACGATTTTAGATAACCTCTCACTGTAGATACTGGTTTTTACTAGGGACGGCAATAATGGTGGTAGGTGGTTATGTGGCAGAAACATGTGGTAAGTGGCTAAAGGTTAATAGGTTTTGGGAAAATGCTCTTTGGATCATGAGTAAGTGGGAAAATTGGGACAAGAGTTGGGAAGGCGAAGAGTCCAGAGTGAGTATAATAAAGCTCGAGCGTCTCGAACGGACGCCTACCTTCCTGTCTGAACAAGGAAGGCATCGAGAAAAGACGGCGTTATCCGGCGTCCGATAAGAGCAAGCATACATACGTGTACGCAGCCGTACGTAACGAACAGCGACGATCGGCCACGAGGACGAGGCAAAGCTGGTCGCAATGGTTTGTTGTCTGTGTGTGTGTGTGGTGGCAGAGGCGAAACGCGAGGCGACGCGAGTCAGCCCGGACTCGCGGACCCTCACATCCTGTCTATGACAGGATGGCTGATGGCTGGCTGGTTGGTTAGGTTGGCCGGCTGGCCGGTCTGTCGGTCGGGTTGGCAGGGCCCTACCCACGGTCGCGCGCGTACATGTGCCAGTCGGCTCTTCGTGCCGCCGCGTACCGTCCCTCTGCTCTTTCTCTCTCTCTCTCTCTCTTTCCTTCTCCCTTGTTTGTGTGCCCCCTTTTACGCTTATTCCTCGCCGTCTCACGGGGGCCTGTTACTCGACGAGGCATTTTTTCCACCGCGCCAGCCGGCCACCGTCGCCGCCGCCGCCACACGGTATCGAATCGTCTCGCCACGGGGTGTACGGTATAGCTACGGGCCGAGCCGAGCAAGCAAAAAGGACCGGCGGCAACGTAACGGGCCAGAGAGCGTGACAAAGATCACGATATAGGAAAGACGGGAAGGTAGAACGAAGAGGAATGAAAAGAAGGCCAGGAATAAAGGGTGGGGCGACGCTTTCCAATCGCGAACAAGCCGAGGCCCCCTCGCGTTCCGACGACGACGACGACGGTGACGGCGGACGGTGATCGAAAAAGGTGAGACGTGCCGAAGAGGGATATAGACGCGGACAATAAAGTTGATGAGAGAGCGACGCAGAAACGTTGCTCCGTAGTACGCGGCGGGATAGAGAGGGATGGAGAGAATCGGTGGCAGAAGGAGGAAAACGCGCGAGTTAACGAGATGGTGTGAGAGAGAGTGGGCGGTGGGGAATCGAGGGGATCGCGAACGGTCGAGCGACGACGACGACGACGACGACGATTTGGCAACGGCTTTTATGGCTTTCGTTGCGATCGACTGGAAACGGCGCGCCGACCGATGGACGCTCTGGCTTCTCGTCGAGGCTACGCGTCTGGTGTACGTATTTCCGAAACTAGGCCGGCCGTGTATTCTGAAAACGAACAAACGCGACCCGTCAAACGTCGGTATTAGGGTCACCGTTCACACGGAGCACGAATTCGATTACCCCTTTCTCCACCGTCCGTTCGATCACTGTTCGCGGCATTGCCGATGTCACGGACACGGCTCGAGTTCGTAATTCCTCTTGTCCCGATCGTAAGGTTTCGCGTTGGGCCTGGCTACCCTCTAAGACGGCTTGCGAAGGCTGTGCTCGCCTGACTGGTCGCGAAAGGTGCGAGAGAAAAATCTACCGTCCAGTTTTTTTTTTGTTAACGAAGCAGAAAAGATCGAACGCGAGTTGTTTGGGGGCCGAAGGGCTCGACGGAAAGACGAGAGCGAGAGCGGTCCTCGAGGACCGACGGTGCATTCAGACGTACCATCTACCTGCGGGGAAACTGTGTAACTACCGGCTGGCTGGAAGTATTAGGAGGAAGAGGGAGGGCCACGGCTGGCTCGGTTGTACCGAGTCACAGACAGAGAAAGAGAAACGAGCGTGGCGGATGGGTTGGTGGGGAGAAAGAGGTAGGCAGCCAGCCGGCGATGGTGGAGGAGGAGGAGGAGGAGGGAGAGAGAATAAACTGGGTCAGTGTCGCGGAACTTGAAAACTTCGCTTCCGTAATGTGAGAGCGGCGCTGACTGCTGGCTGGAAGTCGCTTAAACTTGCGTTTACGAGTCGGCGGTAGGTAAAACAGAAACACCTCGACAACTCAAGACCCCGAGTTATATCTAGTTATGGATGTATACAGCTGACTAGTACCCGCGTATACTGGGTGTCCCAGCTCTTTCCACGGGGAGAAGTTACGATGGAATTTGGCTGGAGATTCTTAGGATCTTTCAAGATCAAAGGCAATCGATCAGCATTGGAAAGGTCGTTATTCAAAAAGCATAATTCCCAGTAACTTTTGGTTCCAGGTCCAATCGTGGATCTTCTCCTAGGGAAAATTAGGGGCTGGTAACTTCTAGGTACAATACGAATCGTGTAACCTTCCATCGCTACGTTTTCATTCTCCCTAGGTAAGTTAAGGGTAACATCGAACGCTAATCTTGCCTAGGGTACAATGACGACCAGCGTATCTTAAGAAACATCCTACCCATCGGTAAGGATAAAATGGAAACGAGTAGCTCTGGTAATTGTCGAGTCAAATGGCGAATAGCAGTCTTAGTACTGTTACTAAAACGAACCGCTGTACCGGGTTAATTATCTCGTCTAGGCAGAACGCCAGTAAGTTTCGTGCAGAACAGAAAAGTCTGGCACCCTGTGTACACGCGTTAACGTGTCTGTAAGGCGTGAACCGTGGAGAAAGAGAGAGACAGAGAGATAGAGAAACGTGACGGTAGCCAACGACACCCGGTAGAAGACGTGTACGAATGTTACACGTACAAAGTGAACCCCTGGCGCTTGAACGGAGTAAGAGTAGCAGGTGGTGGGAGGTTTGAAAAGAGGGGTTTGTCGGTGGAAGGTATCTCTCGTTTGTTATACCGGGCCGGCGTTTCCACTGGCGTGTATTTCATTGTACACACAAGTTTCCTCTCCACGTGCGCCGCCGGTATTATATCGAAACGTTTCCCGCCACGATTCAATGTCAACCGCTTAGCCGCCGACGTCGAACGCGCGCAACCGACTGGCGAAAGGTCTCGCAAGGTCACCGTTCCACGCGTTTCGTACGCTCGCGGACGCGCCATACACATAAACACACATACACGCACGCATGCACACACGTGCGCGTGTGGGAGAAAGTTCGGTCGGATAATAATCTTTCTATAGATTTCTATATAAATACGGTGGCCGTTATCGTAGGATCCCTTAGGGAAATTGGGAAGGTGTCGGACGTTCGTCTTATATTTGAAAGTTACTAGATCTTGCGATGTGGTAGGATGGTTAAATTCGCCTAGGGTGTTTCAGTAAATTGGTAAAGTTTCGAGTTTGAAAATTACTCGGGTCTAAATTATTATGTTATTATATTGATAAATTAAAGTATCAGATTACTATATTACCAAACGTACGAATTGTCAAATTACTGAATATCCAAAGTATTAAATTGTTAAAGATCTAAATTTCTAGATTACTAAATTACTGAATTTCCAGATTACCAAATTACTAAATTTACTAAATTACTGACTTTCTAGAGTAACAAGTTACTAAATTACTAAGTTTCCAAATTACCAAATTACTGAATTTCCAGAGTAACGAGTTACTAAATTACTAAGTTTCCAAATTACCAAATTACTGAATTTCCAGAGTACCATATTACTAAATTTCCAGATTACCAAATTACTGTATTTCTAGAGTAACAAGTTACTAAATTACTAAATTTCCAAATTACCAAATTACTAAATTTCCGGAGTACCATATTACTAAATTTCCAGATTACCCAATTACTGAATTTCCAGAGTAACTTATTACTAAATTACTAAATGTCCAAATTACCAAATTACTAAATTACTAAATTTCCAGAGTACCATATTACTAAATTTCCAAATTACCAAATTACTAAATTACTAAATTTCCAGAGTACCATATTACTAAATTACCAAATTACCAAATTACTTGAATTTCCAGACTAACAAATTACTAAATTACTAAATGTCCAAATTACCAAATCACCAAACTACTAAATTATTAAATCTCCAGATTACTACACTACCAAAGTACCAAGTTTCCAGATCAGTAAATCACCAAAGTACCAAACTACCAAGATTTACTAAATCATCAGATTATCAAGTTATCAAATTAAACGACCAAATTATCAAACTACCAAATTTAAGTCTAGTCCGCTCGTCCATCGGATACACAGGAGTTACTTGATCGTTCTGATCGTCAAAGAAAGAATACATATACATATTATATATACGTATATTCAATGTATAAGATAGTCGTTCGTGTTCCGCTTTAATAACCGACTCACGGGTGAAATGACTGGGAGGGTAAAGGGAGTCGGTCGCGCGATACAAGGGATAAGAGGAAAGGGAAATGCGCGCCCACGTATATAAACGCGTATATCGTGCACGTAAGCCTGAAAACACAGTGGCGTTAGCGCTTGTTGACGCAGATAAACCGACGACGGTGTAACGCTATATTTATACTCTTTTTCTCGCTCGCGGCTCGTCTCTTCTTCCTTTCCCTCCATCTCACACTCACTCTCCCTCTCTCTTTGTCTGTCTTACCACGATGAATTTTTCAAGTCTTTTACGGTTGTCGGCGAAACAGAACGATTCTGCAAAAAAGAAAAAGAAAAGAAAAAAAAAATACCTAACCCGAGATACCGGACAGACTCGAGCGCGAAAAATCTAACCTCCGACAATCACCGGAGCGTTATCGGTGCGGGTTGATAATCGTTTAATTATTTTTATTTTTTTCGTATTTACGCGACGATCGATTTAATCGACTGCGACCAGTCAACACGTCGTTCGACTGATCGATTTGCAGTTGGCAGCGGTATACCGAAGGTTATATTATTACTGCGTAAGTGTAGGGTAGAGTGTGATAGGAACGGGAAGGAAGGACCAACTACTTGTTCGTCTAGTATTGTTTTGCTTAACGTTGGTAGGATGATTAATATTCGAGAATTAGTGGTCACTGGAGTTAGAGACCGTTTCAAAGCGTTATTGGATTTGTAGTTCGGTAATTTAGTAATCTGATAACATCGGCGATTTAGTAACGTAGTGGTCTGGTCAACTAGTAATTTGTCAGCCTAGTAACTTTGTAATTCGGTAAGTTAACAGTCTGGTGACCTGGTAATTTAGTAACCCAGTAACCGAGCGATCTAGTAACTTCGAAATCAAGTAACCCAGTAATTAAACGACCTAGGAACCTTACATCCAGCGTTCTAGTCACTTGGTAGCCCAGTGATTTGACAGTCTAGTAAATCAATGATTTGTGTTTAATCTAATTACTCGGTAATCGAGTAATTTGCTATCCTGGTTATTAACTAACTTAAAAGATACACGACAGGTTAGGTAAATCATCGTGCTTAGTAAATTCCATGTATTCTCCCTAGGCATTGGTTCGAATGATTTTGGACCGAGATGAAACGAGAGGAAACGTTGAAGTTCGATAAAAGACGCGGAGGTTCGATCAGCGAGTAGCAAACAGACGGTGGCGGGGCAGCGGGGCAAAGGCATGGGTTAAAAAAGGGGCGATGAGATCACGACAGTCGGTCCTCTCGTTCGCAAACCTTATACACTTGGTAAACGGTCGACGTTGAACGCGACCGGGTCTAAATAACCTCTGGTATATCGAACCGTGCCAGAGAATCCGCGAAGACCCGCGGTCTTTCGAACATATATATGTATGTATATATATATATATATACATCCTTCTTGCTCTTACTCTGTTGTAACACCACGGTCTCGTTTAGTAATCAACCGAAGAGAACAACCAACGGATAGAGAAAGACGAGAGACGGCTTGCTTGGAACACCGTATATACATGTATACATGTGTAAGGGGGCGTTATCGCGGTATATATGATGTTAGGTCAATGGGAAGGAGAGAGAAGGAGAGAGAAGGAGAGAAGACGTCGCCGACAGAAGCTCCTTCGCGTTCGAAGAGAGAAAAAATATCAGAAAATTGTAACTACTGCGCTGTGGGTATCTTGGGTTATTGTTGATACCTTACAGGTACTTTGGGATACTAGTACTTTAGGGTATCGATATCTTAGGATACAGCTACCTCAGGGTACAGATAGATTAGAATAATACTACCTTAGGATACCAGTGCTTTAAGACACTAGTAACCCGGGATACTAGGGGCTTAGGATATCAATGCCCTTTAGTGACTTGGGATATTAGTGCAATAAAAGACACTAGTTACCTGGGATACCAGTGCCCTAAGACCATAGTTAACTGGGATACTAGTGTCTTAGGATACCAGTGCTTTGAGACACTAGTAACCCGGAGTACTAGTGTCTTAGGATACCAGTGACCTGGGATATTAGTGCCCTAAGACCCTAGCGACAAAGGATACTAGTGTCTTAGGATATCAGTCCCCTAATACCCTAGTGACCTAGAAATCTAGTGTCTTAGGATACCAGTGCTTTGAGACATATTAACAACCCGAGATACTAGTGCCTTAGGATACCAGTGCCATAAGACACTAGTGACCTGGGATACTAGTGCCCTAAAACCCTAGCGACCAAGGATACTATAGTGTCTTGGGATATCAGTGCCCTGAGACCCTAGTGACCTAGAAATCTAGTGTCTTAGGATACCAGTGCTTTGAGACATTAGCAACCCGGGATACTAGTGCGTTAGGATACTAGTGCCCTAAAACCCTAGCGACCTGGGATACTAGTGCCCTAAAACCCTAGCGACCAAGGATACTATAGTGTCTTTGGATATCAGTGCCCTAAGACCCTAGTGACCTAGACATCCAGTGTCTTAGGATACTAGTGCCTTAGGGTACCAATGCCATAAGACACGAGTGACCTGGGATACTAATGCCCTAAGACCCCAGTTACCTGGGATACTAGTGTCCTCAGACCGTAGTTAACTGGGATACTAGTGCCTTGGGATATCAGTGCTTACGACCCTAGTGACCCGTGATACTAGTACCTTAAGATACCAGTACTCTAGAACATAGACACGTTTGTAAGCAGATATCCTCTCACCCGTCGTCGAATAACATCCAGTTAACCAGTTAGCAATCACGAAAATGTACTAAAACTTTTGAACACGATCTAGCACAAATCAACCTTTACGCGAAGGTGGGAGGGGAGGGGAACAAAGAAGGAGAGTCGCATCGTCTGGCGCGAGTACCGTTACACGGGGCACGGTCGTTCTCCGAGGCACAATGGACCGAAGAACGAGAGAGGCCGGAGTCTCTCGGAGTCTTCTTAATTTTCTCCTGGCTGCAGCCCAGCCGGTCTCCGCGAGACGACCAGGCCCAACGGCGAGACCACGACCGACAAAACTCCTCTCTGCGAACCGACCAGTCGAAGAAAGAGCGAGAACGAGCGTGTCGTCGTCCCGGTCGGCGTACGGGGCATCGAGGCAGGCTTTAATTAGCACGGGATTTCGGCGAACGACGGACGGGCCAAGCCTCGCGGACCGGCGAGCCCGAGGTTTTCCGTGGTAGAACGCGTCCGCTCGCCACGGACGCAGAGATCGAAGAAGAAGAAGAAAAAAAAAGAAAAAAGAAAAAACGACCGAAAAGGCGCACGATCGAGGACGAGGAACGTTGGAGAAGGACGGAGTCTCGGGGCAACGTGAGTCGCCGCCACCGCGTGTCCCGATGAGACGAGGGCAACGGGAACAGAGATGGATAACCAAACACCAGACAGGGATGGTTAGAAAAAGAGAGACATATATATATATATATACGTATATAGGAGAGGAGGGAGGAAAAAAAATAAAGAAAGAAAAGGGAGGAACACGATCGAGCGAAACAAAGAGAGGGAAGGTTGACGGGTAGGGAGAGAAAGGGCGAAGCGAAACGAGAAGGGTGTGAGGTTGGTTGTCGGATGGAAAGGAAGAGAGAAGAAGGGTGGCGGTGAAGTAGGATGGGGGAGGGCGTGAGCGATGAGGGGGCGGTAGAAGAGCGACGCTCGAGGGCGAGCGAAGGGCGGCGAGGCTGAGTCGGGTCGCGAAGGGACGCGCGCGCGGCCAGCTAAATAACGGCCTGCCCTATCCTCCCACCAACCCCTCCCTCCTCTTCCCGTTACACCCTAGCCGCCACCCTCTTCTTCGACCTCCCTCGGTTCACCTACCCTGCACCCCCTCCTCCCCCCCCCCCCCAACCCCCTGTCCGACCACCTCGCACCTCGCTCACGAGGGAATTGGATGGGGTTGGCTAGATCGCGATTCGATCGATAAGCCGCACAAATATCGATAGGTGTTTAACACTGATGGGAAATTTAGTTATTTCCAAATGACGCAGCTTCTTGTCGGTGTAAATGTTTCGCATCCAGATGATTTTGTTAAAAAATAGGATGTTAGATGTAATTCTTGACAGATTCAGTAAAATCTGCGATGATTCCTCGTGGTTTTATGTATAGAAACAGGGATTTCTCTTAGTTGTTGGTGATATGGTTTCGATGCTAGGAATTTACAGTGGTAAAAGATCGATGCTAAGAACTCACAGCGATCGAAATTCGACGCTAGGAGTTCCCAGCGCTAGGAATTCACAGCGCTCGAAATTCGACTCTGGGAACTTGCGAACGTTAAAAGTTCGATGCTAGGAACTTACAGTGCTTCGAATTCGACGCTTGGATTTCACAGCGCTAGAAATTCAAATCTAGGAATTCACAGCGTTCGAAATTCACGGTTAAGAGCTCCCAGCGCGGGAAATCCGATTCTGGGTACTTGCAACGTTGAAAATTCGAATCTAGGAATTCACAGCGCTACAAATTCGGCTTGGGGAACTTGCAACGTTGAAAATTCGATGCTAAGAATTTACTGCGCTCGAAATTCGACGTTAATAATTCATAGCGCTACAAATTAGACGCTAGGAATACACAGAGCTAGAAATTCGACGCTAGGAACTCACAACGCTGGAAATCCGACTCTGGGAACTTGCAACGTTGAAAATTCGAATCTAGGAATTCACAACGCTGGAAATTGGGCGGTAGGAACTCACAACGTTGGAAATTGGACTCTAGGAATTCACAATGCTCGAAATTGGGCGGTAGGAACTCACAACGTTGGAAATCGGACTCTAGAAATTCATAACGCTACCTTCATGACGCTAGGAATTCACACCATCAAGAACTCTACTTCATATATTCACAACGTTAAGTTAGATACACCATCAACCTCGCGTTCTCAAGTTCGCGCAAAAAAATAAGTTTCATTTCAAATATCTTCCCGATATTTTCATAAACTGTGCCGCCAAATTACATGTATCGTAACGAAACGTCTCTGTCGCGAGGCAAATAATATTAATTGTACCATTGGACAAGATCGGATGATAAATTGTAAATGGATCCTCGAGGCAGTGTTTCGTGTGTGTATCGCGTGCACACGACCGCGTAAAACCGCGAGACGCCCGCCAAGATAAACCCGCGCCGCGCCGCGCCGTTTATCTAGATACATTCCTCGCGTCTCTCGACGACCGCGAGCTTCCCTCCACCCAATACCGTGATCGCGTCGACCGACGCGAGTAGGATGAGTAGGGGGACAAGGGGGAAAGAGAATGGTGTGTGGGGGGAAGAAGGGGGGACGAGGTCTCGACGCGTATCCCGTCGTCGTTGTCGACGACGACGGATCGACGATGGCCAGGAATTGCAGATACGCGAGCCCGTCTCGCCGACTTTATCTGCGACGCACCAGCCTTTCTTCCTGTTAAATGACGACCGTGCCGATACTTTGGCCTTCGTGGATTTTTCCGCTCGACCGGGACCGTTTCGACTCGCGATCGAGCCACCAATCCGTTTAACCCTTACGTTGTTAACACCTCGTTGTTACGAGTTCAGGCCTTGGAAATTTGAACAGAAATTAATACGCAACATCCTGTATTTAATATCAAGCTGTGGAGATGTGGAAGTTCGATGCTAGGAGAATTCGAAGTTAGGATTTCGCGGTGGTACAAACTCGACGCTAGGAATTCGTAACGCTGGAAATTCGAAATTTAGGAATTCGCGGCGATACAAATTCGACGCTAGGAATTCACAGTGCTTAGAAAACCCGCTTTGAGAACTCGCAGCGTTATAAATACAGACGGTAGGAATTCACAGCGCTGCCAATTCGACGCCAGGAATTCACAACGCTGCGAATTCAATGATAGAAATTCACAGGGTGAGGAACTTGTAAGCTGACGCCTATAGGTTGGTAATAAGGAATGGGTTAAATAGTAGAGGCGTTCGTGACACGGATGAAGTCAGTTACTGTTGGCTCCAAAGATTTCCACGAGAATTTCTCTTGGTTCTACCGAAAAACTGGCTCTCGGCTTATTCACCATTCCCCTCCTCGTTCAGCCCCAACCCTCGTCCGGTCGTTCGTTCGTTCGTTCGTTCGTTCGCTCGTTCGTTCGTTCGTTCGTCTGCACGTTTCTCCCTCGGTCGGCATTAAACGGGGCTCGAGCGTGGAATCGCGTACGAGGCCACTCGTCTTGTTTGCGCCGCTTTTATACCTGGGCTTCGCCACCGACTCGGTTCCTCGCCCATCGGACCCACCTTAATTACTTCGGCTCATTTTTGCCCGGAATTATTTACGCTGTTTATCGAAAACGTCACGGACGCTGGAGAAGTTTCGTAAAAAGATCACTTCGATCGTACGTGCCTTCCGCTTCCGTGTTGTAAAACGTAGGGAGATGATGGGGAAGAAGAAATCGTTTCGATTTTGGGTCAATTCTTGGTTATTGATTTGTCTTGGAATTGAAAGCTGACGATCTGGCGCTGGGAATTCCACGTTAAGAGTTTGTAACGCTGGGAATTTCACGCTGTGCATTTGTAACGCTGGAAATTCCACGCTAATAATTTATAGCGCTAAGAATTCACAGCGCTGAGAGTCACTACTCCAAGAATTCGCAACGCTGGGAATTCCACGCTTAGAATTTGCAACGCCAGGAATTCCACGCTAAGAATTCGCTACGTTGGGAATTTCACGCTCAGAATTTCGCAACGTTGGAAATTCCACGCTCAGAGTTCGCAACGATGGATATTCAACGCTAAGAATTTATAGCGCTAGGAATTCACAACGCCGGGAATTTCACGCTAAGAATTCGGGACGTTGGAAATTCCACGCTTGGAATTCGCAATGCTGAAAATTCCACGCTAAGGATTTATAGCACTAGGAATTCACAACGCAGGGAATTTCACGCTATGAATTCGCAACGTTGGAAATTCCACGCTAAGAATTCGCAACGATGGAAATTCCACGCTAAGAATTCGCAACGATGGAAATTCCACGGTAAGAATTCGCAATGCTGGGAATTCCGCGCCAAGAATTTATGGCACTAGGAATTCACAACGCCAGGGATTCCACGCGAAGAATTCGCAACGTTGGAAATTCCATGCTAAGAATTTATAGCACTAGGAATTCACAACGCCAGGAATTTCACGCTAAGACCTTGCAACGTTTGGAATTCCACGCTAAGAATTCGCAACGTTTGGAATTCCACGCTAAGAATTCGCAACGATGTAAAATTCCACGCTAAGAATTCGCAACGATGTAAAATTCCACGCTAAGAATTCGCAACGATGTAAAATTCCACGCTAAGAATTCGCAACGCTGGGAATTCCGCGCTAAGAATTTATAACAATACGAATTCACATCGCCGGGAATTCCACGCTAGGAATTCACAACCGGCCTACCGTTCCATAACAAAAATTTCGATAAGATTCTTAAACAGTGAACTTCCAACTGAAATCGAATCCCCACCGAGCTGGTTACATAATCTATCTCGACAAGCTGGTAAGTATCGAACGAGAAACGCTCGCGTTGGAAGATCATGGCCCTAAAGCAGAGCTGGTACGTCGTTGGTCGTTTCTCTGGCGTGAAATTTAAAGGCGGTCTTGTCTGGTCTTCGGCCATGGTGTTCGCGTGAAGGGACTGGGGGCCCTCGATCGATCGGTGCCCGCATAGTCGCGACGCATAGAAGCGGTTATTTGTCGGTGACTGGCCACCGTTGGCCGCCATTCACGTAGCCAGCCAAGCCTCGACGTTACCGGAGAAAACTTTTTATTGCAGGATTTTCCCTATAATCTCGAATAATTAACTACGACCCTAAGACCAACCAGCGAGCTAGCCAGGGACGAACCGTGCGCGGCAGAGGTCCGCCAAAGACGTTCGGTCTTCCGACACCAGCGTTCTTCGTTCCTCCTTCGTTCTCTCCTTTCGATCCTTCCAAGAAACACCCGATACCACGTGCTTCCACCTTCGTTCTTCCGCTGTTCTCCCTCTTACTCCATCTCTTCTTCAACGTCGACGTCGTCGGTTTGGTCGTCGTCGTCGTCGTCGACTTAACGGGCGCACCTGCTACCGCCTCGTTTCGGCGAGCACCGCGCGCGAATTTCTTCCCTTCGACGTGCCCTGCCGTTGGAGACCGTATTTCCGCTCGACGCGCTTCCCTTTTAGACGCTGGAAATCCTCCCACGGGGAGGATGGGGCTTTTGGCCGTTTTAAAGGTCGACGAACACTCGCTTCCGGGGAAGGAGGAAGAAAAAAAAAAAGGGAAGAAATTGCGCTACGTGTACCTTTCTTTTTTCCTTCTTTTTTTTCCAATTTCGCGCGAGGATCAGGAAGATTCGTTCTGGATCGTATTAACCCGTTCGCTGGGACGCCTCTGGGGTGAAATTTCCTCGTTACCATAACTTCACGATGAAGATTTTCCGTTGACGATTTGAGGCTAACGACGACGGGATGCTAGGAATTTATGACGCCGTGGACTTGGCGCTGGGAATTCGTAGGCAGGATTATGCGGTGCTTGAAACTTCGAACGCGAGGAATTTCCAGATCTGAGAGAATTCACAGTGCTTGTATTTCACAGTACTTTCCACGCTAGGAATTCGGCGCAAAGAATTCACAGTGCTAGGAATTCCCAGCGCTTGGAATTACGAGCGATCGGAATTTTCACCGCTTGGAATTCTGAGCGATCGGAATTTTCAGCGCTCGGAGTTCGACGGCACATACTTTCCACGCTAGGAATTCGGCGCAAAGAATTCACGGTGCTAGGAATTCCCAGCGCTTGGAATTACGAGCGATCGGAATTTTCACCGCTTGGAATTCAGAGCGATTGGAATTTTCAGCGCTTGAAGTTCGACGACAGAAACTTGCAACGCCAGGAACTCACAGCGTTTGAAATCCTATCGCTTGAAATTTACAGCGCTTGAAATTCCCATCGCTAGGAATTCCTAGCACTCGAAATTCACAGCGCCTGAAATGTACAACGCTTGAAATTCACACCGATTGAAATTCCCATCGCTAGGAATTCCCAGCGCGTGAAATTCCGATCGCTAGGAATTCCCAGCGCTGTTAATTCAGCGCGAGGAATTCACAGCGCTGACGACTGAACCCTATGAATGAATTCAGAACGTTAGGAATTCAACGCTGGGAATAAACAGCGCTAAAAATTCCGAACACTGACGATTCAACGTTACGAATCCTATTCCCCCCCGATCCATTCGCTGATTAAATATTACAATGAAACCTACAATTGTGTACACATTGTGTCGAAGATTTTCATGTTGTCTAAAAGTCTTTGAAATTAGACAAAAGAAACTTGCGATGTAATCAATGGTGGGAATGGTCGGTTGATTATCGAATAGATTCGCGAACGATCAATCGGGAGCGATTTAAAGGCGACGACAAACGCGACGACGACGCGACGCGACAATTCGAATGGATCTGTGAGAAAGGAAGGAAGGACGCGCCCTGATATAAATCGAGAAGGACACTCCGGTTGCGTTACATAATCGACGTAAGTACTGCTTCGGCTCGGCGCTCGGCTTCAAGCTTCGCCTTCTTCTCTTTGTCCCGTCTGTTACCCCTTCTCTTTCGCGTTTTCGCTTTACGCCGAATGCTTACGCGTCTGTGGCCGTCATTGTTCCTTTTTCCTCGTGAATGCACGTATGTATATATATATTGCATAAGGCTACCGAGCGCAACTACCTGTCGTGTGCTCCACAGACGTTATATTTAACCCGGCGCAGACTCATCGCTTGGACTTGTTTCTTCGTCCCTTCCCCCCCCCCCCTTCTTTTCCTCTCTTCTTCTTCTTCTTCTTCTTCGTCTTCGTCGTCGTCGTTGTTGTCGTGGTCTTCCTTGCACGTCGACGCTCAGCTGTACTAATTTTAGAGGTTTTGAATTATGTAATACGCGTGTACGGAGTTGTTGCACGTACCGTTGACCAAGCAACGATCCGTAGAATCGTTATCGTGGATCTCCCATTGGACCGCCACGAACACGGCCACCGATGGCTTCGTGTCCACGTGTCCACGTGTTCACGATGCTTCTAATAACTGTATCTTCGGGGAAAAGTTTCGTACGAAGTCAGGGACGAGTTGTACGCGTTCGGTAACGTTGAATGAGGAATTCGTAACGTTGTGGATAATTTCTAGTGTTACGAATTCCCAGCGTTACAAATTTTTACCGCTGAGAATTCCAAGCGTCGTGCATTTTCAACGCTGAGAATTCACAGCGTTGCAGACTTTAAGCGCCGAGAATTCTTAGCATTGAAAATTGGAGGCGATGTGAATTCCTAGCGTTGTAAATTGTAGGCGTTGAGAATTCCTAGCATTGCGAATTGTGGGCGCTGTGAATTGCTAGCGTTGCAAATTGTAGGCGCTTAGAATTCCCAGCATAGTAAATTCTTAGCGCTTAGAATTCCAAGCGTCGTAAATTCTTAGCGCTGAGAATTCCAAGCGTCGTAAATTCTTAGCGCTGAGAATTCCAAGCGTCGTAAATTCTTAGCGCTGAGAATTCCAAGCGTCGTAAATTCTTAGCGCTGAGAATTCCTAGCATTGCAAATTGTAGGCCCCGAGAATTCCTAGCATTGCAAATTGGAAGCGTTGAGAATTCCTAGCATTGCGAATTGTGGGCGCTGTGAATTGCTAGCGTTGCAAATTGTAGGCGCTTAGAATTCCCAGCATAGTAAATTCTTAGCGCTTAGAATTCCAAGCGTCGTAAATTCTTAGCGCTGAGAATCCAAGCGTCGTAAATTCTTAGCGCTTAAAATTCCCAGCATCGTAAATTCTTAGCGCTGAGAATTCCTAGCATTGCAAATTTCTGACGCTGAGAATTCGCAGGATTGCAAATTTCAGACGCTGAGAATTCGCAGCATTGCAAATTGTATGCGCTGAGAATTCCTAGCATTGCAAATTGTGGGCGCTGTGAATTCTTTGCGGTCAAAATTCCCAGCATCGTAAATTCTTAGCGCTAAAAATTCCTAGCGTCGCGTAGTCAGTCTGAAGTCTTCACGAAACGTAATCGGTCCATCTTCGCAACGAGCAAATTTCGCGGATATTTTTAGGTCAAATCCTTTGTCTGCCATCGAGGGAAACGTAATTGTTCGTGTCTCCGCGCACGTTTGTATAGTCATTGTCGAGTTGAACGACGTTTCGGGGAATTCCCAGTGGTACCATTCGAATGACGTCACATCAGTATCCTTTCCGGAGCTACAAGCGATTGAATCTAGCATCCACCAATCGTCCAGTAGAATCTATTCAACTTTTAAGGCAATTTTAAAGCAGCGTCAATTGTAGAAACATCCAACGGTGTTTGCTGCAAGTCTGCTTCAATTTTCCATCCACCCTTGCGGCAACCTACCTTCGTTTAGAATTCGAACGGGCAAGAAACAAACAATTATGATCTGTTTACGCGGTCTAACGTCATCGGGAGCCTCCGCTAACATTAACTCCGAAACGGTTCAGTTACTCGGTGGACGCAAACAACCGAGGCTCGTACGAAAAACTAATAAACGTCACAGCGACGTCGCTGAATCCTCCGTGGAACAACGAATAATAGCAGCGTCGATTGAAATGAAATTTTTTGCCAAGCAGGCTGATTTGTCTAACGATTGAAATTCTGCCGTTATCGAGTTTTTCACGCTAGGCATTCACGATGCTAGGAATTCGACGCTAGCAACTCGTAGCGCTAAGAATTTGAAACGTTAGGAATTCACAGCGCCACAAATTTAACTGTTGGAATTCACAACATTACAAAATCGCTGCAGCAATTCATAATGCTGGGAATTCGGCGCTCGGAATTCACAGCGCCAGAAATTCGGCGCTGGGAATTCACAGCGCTACGAATTCACAGCGCCAGAAATTCGGCGCTAGGAATTTACAGCGCCAGAAATTTAACCATAGGAATTCATAGCGCCATAAATTCGGCGCTAGGAATTCACAGCGCCAGAAATTTAACCCTAGGAATTCACCGCGGCAGAAATTTAACCCTAGGAATTCACAGCGGCAGAAATTTAACGCTAGGGATTCACAGCGCCAGAAATTTAACCCTAGTAGTTCACAGCGCCAGAAATTTAACCCTAGGAGTTCACAGCGCCAGAAATTTAACCCTAGGAGTTCACAGCGCCAGGAATTCGGCGCTAGGAATTCACAGCGCTAGAAATATTACCCTAGGAATTCACAGCGCCACAAATTTAACCATAGGAATTTACACACTGCAAATTAGGCGCTGGGAATTCACAGCGCTACACTTTCAGCGCTAAGAATTCAATGTTCGGAATTCGCAACGCTGCAAATTCGTCGCTAAGAATTTTCTGACCTTAAATCAGAAACCTGAGATTCGTCGTTTCGACGAGTTTGATAATTCCAGCGTTGCTATCATACATTACGATCCTTTGGCTTGTTTCCAACCTCCCTGTCAAACACCGATCGTAACAGAGAAACGATTAATTTATAAAATAACATCCTCGCATCAGTTCTATTAATAATTTTCTGTATCGCCGCCGAAAGGGACAATGTTGAGCGTCGACGCGGTCCACGTGGGCGATGGCCTTAATTCGTCCGTGTCCCGGACCACGGTCTCCAAGGTATTCCTTCTCCTTTTTCTTTTTCTTCATCTCCAGGGGTGACCTTTACATTCCTAATCGTGACCACGCGAATTCTTAGCCGCGTCGTTCGGTTAGCCGGCGGCCAAGTCGGCGTGTGGCCGCGGCATTTCCATGGCGCATGCCCCCTGGGCCATCCGTGGTGCGCTCTCTCGGTCCGTGAGAGCCGGCAGCCTCTGACGGGAAGGGCACGATCGGAAAATTAACGACCCCTCGAGCGTTAACTCCCGACTCCCGAGGTCGGTTCTCGGTCCGCTCGTTCGTTAAGTCCCTCCTCGAGTTCTCGCGACTCACGCCGCGTTTTCAGCTATCGCCGTTCCTCTCCCTTTGCCTCCCCGTCACCCTACTCCCCCCCCCCCCCCCCCCACCGCACCACCCGGTCGTTTCGTGTGCCCAACCCTGCCCTCGTTCCTCGTCTCGGTTCGCTTCGCAGCTTTCCCCATCCCTTTCCTCTTCAGCCCCGCGTGTTTCCCGTCGTCCGACGGCCTCCTCTGGCGGTTCCCTTTCCCTTCTATCCTCCACCGCGTCCCCCCCCCCCCGCTGACTACTAACCATCGCCAACGGGTCTAACCCTCGAGCCACGAATCGGAGAGACCGGTCGATTATCTATAATCGATAGGGAAACTACCGGTGTATCGCGGCGATGCGTAACGCGCCGCTCGATGACCACGGAACGACGCTCGAACGCGTGATTCTTGTTTTTATAAATATTCCAAGGGAGAAAAAGCGTCGTCGTGGTTTGACGCACTCGCGTCAACTGAACGGATCGCTGGGGGACCGGTGCACGGAATAATTAAAAGATGGTACGGTGAATCGTGGCTCGTGCTGTTTATTAACCTTGCACTGTGAATTCCCTGGCGACACGACGGATTTCGAGGATTGGGAATTCTCGGCGTGGAACTGACGATGTTTTGAGTAAATTATTCTCAGCGAGGAATTTCTGGCGCGGCACTGTCGGCGTTGTAAATTCTCAGCGCTATGAATTCTTCGCATCGTGTATTCTTAGCGAGAAATTTCCAGCATGGACCTGTCAGCGTTGTGAATTCTTAGCGGTTCAGATTATAAACGAGAAATTCCTAGGGTTGTAAATTCCCGAGCGACGAATTCCTGACGCTTGGAATTCCCCGCGCGCAATCCCAGCGCTGTGAATTCTCAGCGTCGAAATCCCTACGCTATGAATTCTCAGTGTCGAAATCCCAGCGCTGTGAATTCTCAGCGTCGAAATCCCAGCGCTGTGAACTCGCAGCGTCGAAATCCCAGCGATTGGAATTCCTAGCGTCGAAATCGCAGCGCTGTGAACTCTGAGCGTCGAAATCTCAGGCGCTTTGAACTCTCATCGTCAAAATCTCGGGCGCTTTGAATCCTTAGCGTCGAAATCCCAGCGCTGTGAATTCTCAGCGTCGAAATCCCAGCGCTGTGAACTCTCAGCGTCAATTTTTCAGTGCTGTGAATTCTCAGCGTCGAAATCCCAGCGATGTGAACTCTCAGCGATGTGAATTCTCAGCGTCGAAATCTCAGGGTCAAATTTTCAGCGCTGCGAATTCTCAGCGTGGAATTCGTAACGTTATGAATTCCTAGCTTCGAATATGGGACGCACTCCCGTTCACGCGACAGGGACCGTGAACAATTCACGTTTACATAGCAAGGGTTAATGTTATTAATTAATAATGAACGACCAGCCTTTGGGATAAGAATAAAAAGTATTAACAAACTGAACTGTTACCAGTTAAAAAATCCGAACTTATAAAATGGTTTTATGAAAAATGATTCTTCTTAAACACGTTGATTTCCCAGTTTGTTGAGATGAGAAATATTTTAGCTGAAAATGCAAATGGGTTAAACACGGTTAATTACTAAGCGGCTATTTGGTCAGTGTTATTCGTCGAGGTCGGCGCAAGAAAGAGAAGATGGAGGAGGGGCGTCGATCGAAGGGATCGAGGGAAGGTTTTCAGGTTGGGTTGGGTTCGGTTCGGTTCGTTACTCGTCCGTTTTAATTCGACGCTCGCCGCCCTCCAATTTCCTCCGCGACCAGGTAGCTCGGAGGTCCCGACGAAAATCGATGGGAGAGCCCTGGAGATTTTCCACGAAAACCCGCGAGTCACCCCAACCACCTCTTCTCTTTGGAGCTTGGACGAGTAAATGAAAATGGAGGATCGCGTCGTATGAAAGATGTTGATCGATGCTGATACACAACGGAAATTGAGAATTGCTCCTGAGGCTAGCGCAAAAACTCAAAGGGTAAGATTCAACTCTTTTACGAGATGGGCTGGAAATATGAAACATTCTTCTCTCGAATGCGCTTATTAAATCTTAGCGCTGTGAATTGTCAGCTTCGAAATCAAAACACTGTGAATTCCCCGGACAGATTTCCTACCATTGTAAATTTTGAGTATTAGATTTCTTGCGCTGTGAATCTTCTGCGTTGAAAACATACCGCTGTGATTCTCTGCGCCGAGTTCCTAGCACTGTGAATTCCCAGCATCGAATTCCTAGCTTTGTAAATACCGAGGATGAAATTTCTAGAACTGTGAATTCTCAGTGTCAAATTTTTCAGCGCTGTGAATTCTCAGCGTCGAAATCCCAGCGATGTGAATTCTCAGCGTCGAAATCTCAGGCGCTTTGAATTCTCAGCATTGAAATTTCAGGCATTGTGAATTCTCAGCGTCGAAATCCCTACGCTGTGAATTCTCAGCGTCGAAATCCCAGCGATGTGAATTCTCAGCGTCGAAATCCCTACGCTGTGAATTCTCAGCGTCGAAATCCGAGCGATGTGAATTCTCAGCGTCGAAATTTCAGGCATTGCTAATTCTCAGCGTCGAAATCCCAGCGATGTGAATTCTCAGCATTGAAATCTCAGGCGCTTTGAATTCTCAGCATCGAAATTTCAGGCATTGTGAATTCTCAGCGTCGAAATCCCTACGCTGTGAATTGTCAGCGTCGAAATCCCTACGCTGTAGATTCTCAACGTCGGAATCCTTACGCTGTGAATTCCCAACGTCGGAATCCCTACGCTGTGAACTCTCAGCGTCGAAATCCCAGCGATGTGAATTCTCAGCGTCAAATTTTCAGCGCTGTGAATTCTCAGCGTCAGAGTCCATGTGCCGTGAATTCTCAGCGCCAAAATCCCAGAAATGTGAATTCTCAGCGTAAATCCTTGGGTTATTAATTCCCAGCGTCGAATTTCTAGCGTTGTGAATTCCCAGCGATGTGAATTCTCAGCGTCGAATTTACAGCGTTGTGAATTCTCAGCGTCGAATTCGCGGGGTTGTGAATTCTCTGCATCGAAATCCTACTGCTGTGAATTCTCACCATCAAATTTCCTGCATTGAAATTCTTGCGTTATGAATTCCCAGCGTCGAATTTCTATCGCTGTGAATTCTCATCGTGAAATTTCTAGCCCTAGGTATTCACCACATTGAATACCTACCGCTGTGAGTTCCTACCATCAAATTCCTACCATTATGAATTAAGTTTCAATACATCAAATATCGAGGTGGCCACAGACGCTGCTGCCACTACCTTGAATATCGAACAACACAAATATCATCCGTACAACAGAATCCTGCAATTTGATATACCTCCAGCTTCGTTAAACGACCAAAACAAAAGTCGTACGCATCGTAATACTAACAACCTGTAATAAATTCTGGAATCTCAACCAACAGACGTTAATTTTCCACCCGTTAAAACGTTCTCGCGCGTCAACCTCCTCGCGCTTCGCTGCTGCCTGATATTCGTACACGCTCGCCGCACGGGCCGTACAGCTTTTTACGCATCGCGATCTACGTACGATTATTGCGCCGAGCCGCATACCGGAACCTATGTTTCGCATCCCTCTCTCCATTCATAAACTCTTTCAACGCCGTCGTCTCCCGCGTTCTTCCCACGAGTAAAAGGAGAAAAAAAAAAGCTAAAAATCGAACCGGTAAATATGTGCACGCGTTGTCGAGGCCCCGTGGGCGTCTGTCGAAACCGTTGCCCCCTTTTCCATCCACGAAAAGCCTCGAGCGAACACGCTCGATTGTCGTCCATCCGTCGCGGCGAGTTCGAGGCGGCGACACGACGTGCTCGGTACCAGGCGAACAGAATTCCAACGGAGGCTCTCGATCCTAACCGCTCCACGTGCGCACACGCGAGTATTCACGGAGCCTGTGGATAGAGTGGATGGCTGTGAGACTCGTCGAATCCGACTCTCGAAACGATTCTTCGAGACTTTCGAGTAGGTTGATTTTATTTTTCAAGATTTCTCCTTCGATCAATTTCGTACGTTGTTTGTAGGTTTCACTCGTTCCGAGTTTCCATTCTAATTACCTTTTCTCAGGAAAGTTTCTCATCAAAATTGGAAGCATTACCACTAAACCTACCACGTGCGGTCAAATGACCGTTTTTAAAGTTTCGTTCAGAATTTCCTGCATACGGTGTTATTGTATCGCTATTTAACTTCACGACTTTTTTTAAATATAAGAAAAATATTTTTTTCGTTACCTAATTGTTCATAACGTTCGCTCTATATTAACACTATTTCTACCAGGAGGTGTCAAAAGACACCTTTCAAATTTTAACTGAACATTATTCACTAAGTTTAATCATTTCTCCACAATTAATTTTTTGACTTTTCTTATAATAGTTGTTAAATTAATTCAGCGATATCATTGTTCTCCAGCTCATCCTGTATACCTATTCCTACCATAAGGTGTCTTTCGACACCTTAAGGATTTTATACCGATTTACATACAAATATCAACGCTATTTTGCAGCATCGTATCAATTGTAATCTGATTAGAGAATCCCGATTTCAGTACAACATTCTTTCCAAGTAGACAAAAAAAAAAAATTACAAATAAAGTATTGCTCAGGTAGTAGAGCAACGGGAACGTGCTTGCAGTGCGAAAAGTATACGTGTGGGAAGTGCTTAGTAGAGCATCCATTGATTTGTAAAAACTGTGGTATTGAATAAGGAAAAAATGTTATTACAATGCTGTTTTTATAATTACTGTTTTTTTCTTGTTACAAAGATTGAATTTTTATATGTTAGCGTACGAGTGGTCCCAACAGCTCTAGATTCTGTGAACTATAAATAGCTTAAATATTCCTATTGAGTATTTGATTTAAATCAACTCCTTTATTTCAAATCCTCTTACGTTAACATTTATATATGAGACTGAAGTTCGTTCTTAATGATATTACAATGTTTGATTACCATTCTAATAAAAATAAAAAACGAAGAAGGTAATATTTTTTAATTATTGTTCCCGATATGTTGCTCAAATTATCTATATTTAATCGATACTTTGAAATCCCGACAGTTTTGGCAATTATTTGCATTCAAACGCGAAGGTGTCCAAAGACACCTTTTGGTCAAAATAGGTATACACAAAATCGTGGTAGAAATAGTGTTAAGAAATATCTGTTTTTTTTTTGAAGCGGTCATTTGACATGTCGGTAAGAATAGTGTTAAAGTGAAAAACTTGGTTTGTACGAACTTTCAGAATGTTATACTTCGAACACGTTTCCCAGTGACTCCGAGTTCTTAATCGGTTATTTACCCGTGCGATTCGATTCTGTTGCAGATCGAAAGCCGACGTTCCGAAGAGCGTCGCGGCAGAGCGGCTTACATAAATAGCGAAGTCGGGAACGAGGCGAGGCGAGACGGATGGACGAAGGGGGAAGAGGGAACACGGGGATGGAAGAACGGTGGACGGATAAAGAAGCTAAGCAGCGCGGAGGAGAAATTTCGCGGCGCGACGGATCCTCGGAAAGGGCAGAGGTCAGCCATCGAAACGGTTCTGCGCAAAAGAAAAAAGCCTGGAGATTGCGAGACCGCGAGATTCGACGTTCGGTTGATCGTCGATGGAACGATTTTCATCCCTTTTCGTACCGGTACGAATTTTATAATTAAATCACCTCGACAATCTCCTCTACTTCTTGCTATAAAACGGCTGATCGTGAGTTGGACCGTTAACAAATTCACGTTAGCTTTGAAAGAAACCTAGAAAGAAGTCTGACGAATGGTTTGATGTCCGTGGAGGAAGATTTCGAAAGCGTCGCCCGTTTCGAATCAGGCTGAGAGACTATACGTATAGTCCCAGTAATTTGCGGTTCTTTTCGGCCCGACATAATCCGACCGATCGAAGTCACGAACGGACGAGAAACGAAGAAACACGAATACTCGAGAGAGGAAAGGTTAGGGGGCTAAAGGATAGATTAGGTGGGGGGGAACCGTGTATAATATTCGGTTATCGGAACGGTCGTTCGAAGACGTGTGGTGGCTGTTGAAGAAAAATGTGCAGCCTTGTGTTCTGACCGCGATTCTGATCGCGAAGCGGTGTTAATGCGGCTTTGGGCCATCTCTCTTTCCTTCTCCTACTTCTTTTCTTCTTCTTCTTCTTTTTTTTTTCGTTTTTTATTCTCTTTTGCATGCGCCTCGCGCGGCCTTCGAAAGATCTCTCCCTCCACGGTTGGACAGGGACGAGCGAACTGTGACCAAGAGAGAGAGAGAGAGAGGACGAAGTGGAGCCCCTGAGCTTCTGGGCTGGACGGTGAGCGAGGTAAAAATCGCGAGAGCCGTCAATTAGGAACGCTGCTCCCAAGCCCGTTCCCTTTCACGAACAAAGACCGAACTCTCACGACGAGCGCGACGAGAGCGACCGCGAGCTCGTAATCTTTCCTCCACGAAACCGAGATATCAGCCAGCTGCCAGAACGACGGAATTTCAGACGACTCGTTTCAGACCTCTCGTTTGTCCATGTTAACTTACGATATCGTTTAGGGAGACACTAAGAAGGGAGGATGGGATTTTTTTCTTTTTTTTTTGTGCAAATGACGACGAAGGGAAAGGAAATTTGTAGTATTTGGATTGATATGTTGGAGGATGAGTAGGTATGAAGTTTGGGTTGGGGTTGGGGTTAGGTGTGATCAGTGTTCGATCTGGGAATTTTTAAGTAAGGGAACTTCAAAATTTCTGAATTCCTTAATTTCTGTATTTTCAAATTTCAAATTTCCAAATTCCCAAATTACAATGTTACTAAATTTGCAAAGTGACAAAATTTCTTAATTACCAAATTGCTAAATTACGAAGTTACAAAGTTACTAAATTCCCAAATTATCAGATTCCCAGATTCCCAAATTCCTAATTTTCAAATTCACAAATTTCCAAATTCCTAAATTCCTAAATTCCTAAATTCTCAAATTTCTAAATACCCAAATTTCCAAATCACCAAATTCCAAATTTCCAAATCCCCAAATCCCTAAACTTCCAAACTCCCAAATCCCCAAATTCCAAATTTCCAAATCCTTAAACTCCCAAATTCCAAATCCCTAAATCCCGAAACTACCAAATTCCTAAATTTCCATATTCCCAAATTCCCAAATTCCCAAATTCCCAAATTCTCAAGTTCCCAAATTCCTAAATTCTCAAATTTCCAAATCACCAAATTCCAAATTTCCAAATCCCTAAATCCCGAAACTACCAAATTCCTAAATTCCCATATTCCCAAATTCCCAAATTCCAAACACCCAAATCCCCAAATTCCAAATTCCCAAATTCCCAAATTCCAAAATTTCAAATCCCCAAATTCCAAATTCCCATATTCCCAAATTTCTAAATTCTCAAATTTCCAAATACCCAAATTCCCAAATTCCTAAATTCTCAAATTCTCAAATCCCCAAATTCCAAATTTCCAAATCCCTAAATTCCTAAACTACCAAATTCCTAAATTCTCATATTCCCAAATTCCCAAATTCTCATGTTCCCAAATTCCTAAATTCTCAAATTTCCAAATACCCAAATTTCCAAATCTCCAAATTCCCAAATTCCCAAATCCCCAAATTCCCAAATCTCCAAATCCCCAAATCCCCAAATCCCCAAACTCCCGAATCGCCAAAACCTCCAGCTTCAAAAACACACCTATACCCAATGTCTAGTAACATTATAGTTAGCAGAAAAGGTGACGGAGGCATTTATCAACGGTGGCCATATTCCCAAAGGAATGGGTATCGTACCGTACAAGTGTACTTTGATCGGGGTCAGCTTACGATCAATCGCGAAACGATATGATCGCGCGTGTACGCGGCTTTTTAATCGTTTCATGTACGACGTCTCGTAATTCTCGACGAGACTCCGGTCGAATTCATTGTTTATCTGGCACACCGATGGCGTAATGAACGTTGCCAGGATATCGACGCGAGCCTGTATCGGCAATCGTAAATATTCTTGCTACGGGGAAAAGAAAGATATTCCCCCATCGTTCGTTTTCGCCGTTCGTATCTCCTCTTTCTCGTCGCTTTTGTACCGATCAACGGATCCCACACGCGATCGATGCCTTTTATTCCTGATTTCGCACCAGCAACAGATTTTTCCCTCTCCGATCCATTTTCCAAATTAGAAACGGCAATGTTTCAAATCGCAGTAGATTAAATTGTAACACGTGTAACGTCCGATTTTGCTTTATCAATTTTTTACATCTGCTTACTCGATAAACATTCGTGTCATACATCGATTCCAAGCTTAGAATCTTTCATTTTTCAATATTTACCTATCTTCGCGCATCCTTTTCAAGTTTTTATGAAATATGTTTTGATTTTTGCGAAAATTATAAAGCGTTTTGATTCGTCGAAGAAAATGTGCAGATTCCAACGATTTTTATTTTCAAATAAGACTATGATTTATTCTGATTGATTAAGATTTACGTGTTTGAACGTGTCTTTCTGAAATTTCGGTGAATCACGAATTTTTTTTCTTGAACGAATCTACAGATTTCAATAGTGTCTATTTTAATTATTATCGTTTAATATAATAAATGTATGTTTATTTAAAGTTGCAATTATAAATCGGACGTTTCATATGTTACAACTTAATACAAGGAGAATTTGGGTTTGAAATTCGAACGATTCCAAACGTGGAATAATAATATATCAAATTAGAACCATAATTTTCCCAATTACATACATACATCGTTAACAGAACGAAACCTACGCACTGCATCGAAGCGTCGTCGGACTAACAGAGGGGAGAGTTAACGAAAGGCTGGGAAGCAGGCAAACGAGCACGGTAGGAGAAAATCACGGCGATTACACACCGTGACCGTTATCATTATACCGTCGACGAATGCCCATTTATTAAAGGCAACGCAAACCGGCCTAGCCACACCGCACCACCACCGGTCGGATTAAGCGAATTGCCAAGTGTTAAGGCGTATTATATGCTCGGCCAATTATATCTGAAATTCTGATCTTCCTCCGGCTACAACATTGTTGTCGGCATCTCTCTGCTTCGTTCTTTTACTCTCCTCCTTCCTTTTTATTTGTTTTTTTCTTTTCACCTTCTCCCATTCTTACGGTTGCCGTCTCTTTCCGTCGCGTTCGACGGATCTTGTTCCTATCGTCGGCGCAAGCGGGAATTTTATAACTTCATCGGATCGCTGCTAACATGCCGCGCATAGCGCCTCGACGTAACGATTAACCCGGGGATAATCATAGTGATTATTTTCTGGAGGATGATCGTCCTAGTGCGAATTAAAGCACGGTTTAAAGGGACGGTCGGTTAACAAATGATTCCGATGTTGACTAATCGAGTGGCTGTTCTTCCTTTTCCTACGAAATCTTATCGTTTCTTGTTTTCTATTAAGAAAGTATCGACAGTATATGGTAATAGTTTAGTAATAGGGTTGGGAATTCCTAGTGGCGGATTTCGAGGATTGGGGATTCTCAGCGTGGAACTGTCGATGTTGTGAGTTCTCAGCGAGAAATTTCTAGCGTGGAACTGTCAAATTCATAGCACCGTCGATTTCCAACAAGACACTGTCAATGTTGTGAATTCCCAGCGCTATGAACATTCAGCGTCGAATTCGTAGGATCTTAAATTTTCAGGGAGAAATTTTCGGCATGGAACTGGCAGCGTTGTGAATTACCAGCGCTTTGAATTCTCAGCATTGAATTGGAAGCGCCTGAAATTCTCAGCGAGAAATTCCTAGCGCTTTAAATTCCTTAGCGTTGAATTCCCAGCGTGTAACTTCTGGCGCTTTAAATTTCCTAGCGTCAAATTCCTAACGCTTTCAATTCCCGGTGCACATTTTTTCTGGCGCTTTAAATTCCCTAGCGTCCAATTTTTAACACTTTGAATTCCCGGCGCGCAATTTCTGGCGCTGGGAATTCTCAGCGTCGAATTCCTAGCGCTTTCAATTCCCAGCGTGTAATTTCTGGAGCTGTGAATTTTCAGCGTCGAATTCTTAGCACCGTCAATTCTCAGCGAGAAATTTCCAGCACGGAACTATCAGCGTTATGAATACTTAACACTTCGAATTCTCAGCGAGAAATTCCTAGTGCTTTAAATTCCATAGCGTCGAATTCCTAACGCTTCGAATTCCCAGCGCGCAATTTCTGGTGCCTTAAATTCCCTAGCGTCGAATTCCTAACGCTTCGAATTCCTAGCGTGCAATTTCTGGAGCTTTAAATTCCCTAGCGTCGAATTCCTAACGCTTTAAATTCCCTAGCGTCGAATTCCTAACGCTTTCAATTCCCAGCGTGTAATTTCTGGCGCTTTATATTCCCTAGCGTCGAATTCTTAGCACCGTCAATTCTCAGCTGGAAATTTCCAGCATGGAACTGTCAGCGTTATGAATTTTAAACGCTGATGAATTCTCACTGAGAAATTCCTAGCGCTTTAAATTCCCTAGCGTTAAATTCCTAACGCTTTGAATTCCCCGCTTGCAATTTCCGACACTGTGAATTCTCAGCATGAAATCCCTATCATTATAAATTCCTAGCTTCGACTTGTGATATTTAGTTAAAATTAAGCAAGCAACACTTTTAACCGTTGCGATCGTCTGGGTTTTATCTCGAATTTCCATGGAATTCTCGTGAGAAAGATCGAAATTAAACGGTACACGAAAACGAAACGTTCAAAGGTGAAACAAAGAAGCAATCCGCGTCTCGTACCCCGGAGACGAGAGCTTCCGGTTATTCCGGAAGCGCCGATCCTCAGAACACAAGCACGCTCGGTCCCCTTCAAGATTTCCGGTCAGAATGCCTTTCGAAAGATTCGTCCAACTCGTCGACAACACGCAACTTCTCCACGAACGTCTTTCTCCTATAGTTTCTTCGAATTCTTCTGCGGGTAAAACCATCCTCCCGTTGTTTTTTTTTTTCCTTTTTCACAATCCCCCCCCCCCCCCCCCCCCCCCTCCCTCGTCCAAATCCGTTTTACACCGCGAACTCTCTCGTTCCACCGACAGAAATGGCTAATTAGGTGGAAAATCGGTGACGTTACTGGGTTCGCGGCTTGTTAGACTCGCGGCCGAGCGATTCACCGTGTTGCGTGTTAATTAGTCGCGCGTTAAAATTAATCGTCGGCCGAAACACGCGTTCATTATTCCCGATAAGGTAAATCCAACCGGCTCGGCGCGATGTATAATTACGCTCGATATATTCCGTTTCGGGGGAAGACGAACAGAAACAACCCTGTAAATAGACGGGTTACGTTGTTCGATGGGTTTCCAACGAATTTTGTGGCGGACACGTTTGTAATTATTTTTCATTCGTTTTGTATCGTTTTTGTAAAATCGAAGGATTTTCCATTCTTTTGCGCGAAGCTTGCACGTTAAGTGTTGTTGACGTAACGGGTGGTAGAGATATGTATAGTGATTCGGTCGATTGGCGAGTAATTTAGTAAGTGAAATGTCGGATTTATAATGACAAGTTTAAATAAACACACATTTTTGATATTAAACGTTAATCAAAATAAGAAACGTCACTTGAGTACAAAGGGATAATCTCCGAAAAATTCCGAGAGGCTTTCCCACATTTTATTCCTTCTTCTTTGAATACAACGGATACAAATAATTAATAAATTCGATTAAGGGATAACAGTTGCGTAGATACTATTTTTATTAATTACTTGTATTAACTGCTCGGTAGAACTTCCATGAAATTTTTCCTACTTGACTGACGGTTTCGGCCAGCCTAGTCCGAACGTCCCAGGGACAGGGCCCGAGGCTACGCTCACGCGCCTGAGCGCGCGTCAAGCAGGCGCTGTGATTGGTCAGTGTTTTTCGTGAATAATTCAAAAACGAAGCCCCATCCGACATTTTTGCAAAGGAAATTATTGTTCAGAATCGTCTCAGCTACCCCCCATTTCCGGCTCCTACACTATTTACGGGACACCCTGTATAATCTGTAGATTTTTTTCAAGATTCCAAGTTTTCTACTTTCGTTTCAGAAATTTTCTCGCGCTTCACGGAGATAATTCTTAACAAATTTCGATGATAATTTATTAGAATAAATCATAGTCTTGTTTGAAAATAAAAATCGTAGGAATCTGCATATTTTCTTCGACGAATCGAAGCGCTTTATGCTTTTCCCAAAAATCATGTTAATGCGCGTTTTATAAAAGCTTGAAAAGAATGCGTAAAAATAGGTGAATATTGCAAAATGAAAATTATCTGTAACAGTATTCTTTTACTAAACTACTCTGCTTAGTAAGTTGCTAAATGACTCGCCACTCAACCAAACACTGAACGTGTACCAACATTTACCTAAACTTTATAAAATAACAAGTTTGAATTGGAAGAACAAAGTTAATTATTGTTATATCTTCAAGATAAGGTGAAATGGTCGAGGATTGTAGGTAAATTGAATGAAAAGAAACGTGGCGAACGAGCCGTCGTAAATCGACGTGGAATTTTAATCGATGACTCGCGACTTTCTTCAACGAACGAGGAAAATAAATTGGACAAGATAGCTCGTCGTGTTGGTCTTGACAGAAGTTTGGCAAGATGTGTGCGAGCTTATGTACCAGTCCTAGGTTGACATTAACATATACGGTGGGCCAAGGTCTCGGTTGTTGACGAAAGATCCTCCTCGAACGAGTGTTTTTTTTTGTTTTAACGATTTTTCCTCTGTCTCGGTCAATTTTGTTATCGCTAAGATTCTTCGTAATTAATATCTGGATTTAATATCTAGAACGATCAGACGGGTTAGAAATGATTTGGCATTAGATTTCTTGTTTTAAATGATAATGTTTATTAATCCGGGTGGACTTATGTGATTTAGTAGAGTATTTTAAAATGTGAAATTTTAGTTGAATTTATATTAGAATAAATTAGAGGAAAAAGATAAGAATAAATGGATTCCAGAGCATGTCAAAATTTGGGACTTTCAAGTATCAATTTTTCAAACTTTCAAATCTGTAATTTCTAAATTTCTAAATTTCGAACTTCCAAATCTCAAATTTTCAAATATCAGATTTTTCAATTTTAAGTTTCCAAAGTTCCAAATCTCAAAATTCTAAATTTCAAATTTCCAACTTTCCAAATATCAAATTTCTAAATTTCAAATTTCCAACTTTCCAAATCTCAAATTTCTAAATTTCCAACTTTCCAAATCTCAGATTTCTAAATTTCCAAATTTCCAACTTTCCAAATCCCAAATTTCTAAATTTTAAATTTCGAATTTTCCAAATCTCAAATTTCCAAATTTCGAACTTCCAAATCTCAAATTTCCAAATATTAGATTTTTCAATTTTAAGTTTCCAACTTTCCAAATATCAAATTTCTAAATTTTAAATTTCAAATTTTCCAAACCTCAAATTTCTAAATTTCCAACTGTCCAAATCCCAAATTTCTAAATTTCCAAATTTCGGACCTTTGAATCTCAAATTTGGAACTTTCAAATCTCAATATTTAAATTTCAAGTTTCCAACTTTCCAAATCTCAAATTTCTAAATTTCCAAATTTCGAACTTCCAAATCTCAAATTTCCATCTTTCCAAATATCAGATTTCTAAATTTTAACTTTCCAAACTTCCAAATTTCGAACATTCAAATCTCAAATTCCTAAGATCCAAATTTCCAAACATGAAATTTCTAAATTTAAAATTTCCAAAGTTCAAACTGTTCGTATGAGTGGCGTCGGTGCACGGGAACGGCATTGTCAAAATTAACAAATAAATATAATATAATATAATATAATTGAGCGCTCGCTGCCATGCCGGCTGAACGGAAAGTACAGCAAAATCGGCACCGCGTTCAACGTGTTAAGGAACCGAGTACAAACAATCGTGACGATTTTTGAACCTTACTGTATCGCGAACGAGTAGGAAAAATGTCCAATTGCACGAATCCTCCAAGGAGAATTTTTTCGTCTTCGAAACGCTTCGTATTCTCGGCAAAAGTGAGCAAACTGTCCGTTCGAGAGGAAGGTAGATCCGAAGGTAGATGGATAATAATAGCGTCGCGATCGGTTTAAGGGCTGCAAATAACCGGCGCACAAAGTTGATTGGCAGGTTCGCATTCGGATTTTTTGCCGAAACGATAAGTCCCCGGCGGCATCGGTCGGTAAGAGTTTGTTCGCGTTCGTCTTCGAGACGCGTTTTCGTCGCGTTGGCCTCTTTCGGATTCGCAGCAGGCGGCCTTAAAAATCTTCTTACTGCCGGTGGTGTCGTTGTCGATGTTGTTGGGCCCAGGGTTCGTTAGAAAAATAAGAAGGCAAGAAAAGTCACGGCGGGGTTGAGTTCCGGGGCCAAGATGGCGAACCGACCGCCACCATACCACGCCAGATGGTAAATACAGGAAATTTCATCCGATTCGCGGTTTATATATACAACGAGCTGCGAGAATCAACTAGACGTAGCGTTTAGGCTTTAGGCGATTAATTGAGGGTTGTAGATATGTCAAAGGTTTAACAAACTTCGGGATTTATAAAAACATTTGCAAATTCCCAAGAATATGAAGTTTAAAAATTTCTAAATTTCTTTAAATATAAAATGTAAAATTCCTTAAATTTCCAAATTGCTCTGTTCACGAATTTCTCAAATTATAAAATTCACCTGAAATACCAAACTACTCCATTTCGAAATTTGGCTAAAATATAAAATTCCAAATTTCGCCATTTTCAAATTTCAGAAAAATATACAAATCCCCAAACGCCCAAATTTCCTCAAAATGTAAAATTCCCCAAACCAAATTGCCCCATTTCCAAATTTCCGAAAAATATAAAATTCCCCCAAAATTCCAAACTACCCCATATCGAAATTTCCCCAAAATATAAAATTCTAAATTTCTCCATCTCCAAATTTCACAAAAATATAAAATTCCCCCAAAATTACAAATTTCCCCGTTTCGAAATATCCCGAAATATAAAATTCCCCAAAAATCCCAAATTTCCCCATTTCGAAATATCCCTAAAATATAAAATTCCAAAATCCCGCATTACGAAATTTCCCCAAAATATAAAATCACAAATCTCGCAAAAATATAAAATTCCAAACAACCCCATATCAAAATATCCCCAAAATATAAAATTCCAAATTTCACAAAAACATAAAATTCCCCAAAATATAAAATTACCAATTTCCCCATTTCGAAATATCCCCAAAATATAAAATTCCAAAATCCCGCATTACGAAATTTCCCCAAAATATAAAATCACAAATCTCGCAAAAATATAAAATTCCAAACAACCCCATATCGAAATTTCCCCGAAAATATAAAATGTCCCCATTTCCAAATTTCACAAAAACATCAAATTCCCCAAACTCCAAAATTTCCCAAAAAGTTCCAAACTCGCCCATTCCCAAATCTCCCCAAAATATAAAATACCCAAAGTTCCAAAATTCCCCGAAAATCTAAACTTCCAGCAAAGAATTTTCAACTTTTCCGAACGTTTCGCCAATATCCAAACAAGATTGCACGTTTATTCAATGTTCGCGAACGAAGCTAAAAGGTGAAAGTAAAAAAAGAAAATGAAGGAGGTGGGTGGGGTGAAGAATGTGCTCGTGTACCGGTATCGGGTCATCTCGGTGCGCTTCGTTCACGCGGGAAATTTGACCGGTCTTCCGTTTGGTCGCGCGTTCCTCGTTACGAAGGCATATGGGGAGCCGTGGAGAGCAAAGCCAGCTTGCACACGCGTCGATACGTGTGTACGCGAACACCGTGAAGCTGTGAACAGCAACTTTATACCAGCTGCCCTTCGCTGACACGCTACAACTTATCGGGTTACCCGTTACGCGCCTTTATATCGAGAAAAACCTGTCCACCGTTATCTTAAAAGTTTAATTTCTTTTTCACGTGCCTCTGTACTTTCTGTTCGCTCGAAAACTCATCGTTTCGAACTGAAACTATCGCAGTGTTTATTAATAAGTGTTAAAAAAAAAAAAACTGGAAAAACTTGGAAAATTTCTAACAGGGTGTTTGGTAAAAATTTGTTTATACGAGGCTTTGTTTCCGAGATAATCAACTTTGGAACTTTCGTTTCAGAACGAATCCTGATAAGAACCATATTGGCCGGCATTTTTAACAATTTTTCCATATCGATAAAATAAATTCTGAAATATTACATCGTATATTATTAGTCGTAAACCTATGGCATATGATTTGTATCGAGACCAGTTCAACCATGTCATAATCAATTTCGCGCGTACTCTGAGCAAATTCAAAGTCGATTTTCTCGAAAACAAAGCCTCATACAGTGTTGGGCATCAACCGATTTAATCCTTAATCAATTAATTAATTGATTGAATATCTAATTGTGGTGTTTCAATCGCGATTAAATTTAACTGCCACAAACCTTTTAGTTACAGGTTGCAATTAAATTTAATCGCAACTAACCTTTTAATTGCCAATTGCAACTAAAATTAGTTGTAATAATATTTTTCTTCAGTTACTATATATGTCGATTCTGTTCATTTCTAAAAAAAAAAGTATATATGTAAAATTGATACTCGATATTGTCGATGTTTCATCATTGTTGTTTCCTCGAGATGCCGAGTAATTCGTTTTCACGGTGAAATTCATTCAGTCTTCAGAGCGAGAATAAACAAACATTGTATATACGTGCTCGTACTTAAATAACTAAATGCATCAAATCATCATCACAATAAAAATTAATTGTTAATTGCTCTAACAGTTAAAATTAATAAATAATTAAATAATTAGTTTTAATTGTATGGACAATTATTAACAATTGATTAATTGTAATCCTGCAAAACGAATACATATTCACAACTAACTAATTGAACGGTCAATTGCAATTAACAGTTAAAATTTTAAATGTTAATTGTTAATTGTCAGAATAATTTAATTATGCCCAACACTGGCCTCGTATGAAAAAATCTAATTCTACATTTTCGATTTATTTTTTCACGTAGAATCACTCCCTTTTCACTTGTACCACCAGTTACCGAACACCCTGTATAAAAATTACTTGAATTACCGTCGCAGCGAAATCGTCGAGTAACCAAGAATACGCAAGGAAATAAATATAAAGATTGCGAATTTAATTTTCAGTCGTACTATTAATTAACCCTTTGGCTACATTTGACGTGTCAGAACGACATGCATTTGTTTGGCCAAAGACGCACACGACGTTCCGAAACGTCGTTGAAATCAGAGTTTATTTGTTTGAAAAGTAATTTTGTAATACTGATTTAAGCGTGTTGCGGGAGTTTCAGAAGGGTTGCAATAAAGAAGCTACGACACACCAAAAACAACCAACGACCATGGAAACGTGGTGTATCCTTTGACGTCATCGGCCAGGAACGAAACTGAAGATGACACCTACGAAATTCCTCCTCCCAATTCGTCCCTGTCTCACCAGACCTACCCATACCACGACTATTTCAATTCAATTCTAGATTTCAGATGGAAATTTCGAATAAATCGTAACACTCATCAATGTCCAAAGTTTCAAATTTCACAAATCTCCAACAATTCAAATACGAACGTGATACCCCGAAATCCCTGAATTCCCTCAAAATTCGAAAACCCCTACATTCTTCTAAAATACAAAACCCTAAAATCCTTAAAAATCAAAATTCCCAAAGATACAATACCCGAAAATCCCAGTAGTTCCAAAAGTTGAAAAATTACATTAAAAAAAAGCGCCTAGAAATTCACACGAATCGTTTTCGATATAAAAAACGACGGAGACAGAAGATAATAATAAAAACGCGTTCGTTTCGAGAAAAGTCGTATGTACAGACGCGTCGAAGAGAAATGTTTGTCAGGTTGGCCAGCGTGTTATTCGAGGGGCGATCGTAACGGTGTCGGGTCGTCGACGAGGCCGTCGCGACGCGGCGTGGCGACGTGATTTTCGTGGCTCGCAACGGGCGGTCACGAAAGGGACGAAGCCGAAGGGGGGCGGCTTTCAGCGTAGATAAGTTAGGTACGACTTTGGCCGAAGTAACGGGAAAACCGATGGAAGGCAAAAAGCCCATCCCCTTTCGTCTCCCTCTGGCCCCGACGGTAGGGGTGCAACGGGCATATAAGCGCGGAAAGGCTAACGGATACGCGTCCAGGCTAAGGACTAAAACCCCCTGTCACCCTAGGCCTCGGCTGTTTGCACGAGCGATCTCGTGCCGATTATTACGGGCTCGTTTTCACGGAAATGGCGTCGCCGGTGCTTGGATTTTCGAACAAACGCTGCTACCTCGTACCTCGAGACGTTGAATCGTGCCGTTTTTTTCTCGTTGAATTTGGCTCGGTTCAGTGTCTGTAGCAGTGTCTGCTCGCCCATCGTTTATATTTTAGATGAATCCTTGAACGTGTATGAATTTTTCAGAAACGTGTATGAAATATTTTTGGGAATCGTCAATGCGGCGATTGTGATTAGGGAGTGTCTAAAATTGCAAAAGTATAAGATTCGATATTTTTCTCGAAATACAAAATTTGCAAATCTAAAATTTCCAAATGACTCAAAAACATTAAAACCTATCAAATTCCCTAAAATGTCAAAATTCTCAAAACTATAAGATTTCAAATTCCCAGAAATATAAAACTCGAAATTTCCAAATTCCTCAAAACCATCAAACCCATCAAATTCCCTAAAATCTCTAAATTCTCAAAACCATAAGATTCCAAATTCCCAAAAATACAAAACTCGAAATTTCTCAAAATACAAAATTTCCAAATTCCTCAAAACCATCAAACCCATCAAATTCCCTAAAATCTCCAAATTCTCAAAACCATAAGATTCCAAATTACCAGAAATATAAAACTCGAAATTTCCAAATTCCTCAAAACCATCAAACCCATCAAAATTCCCTAAAACCTCCAAATTCTCAAAACCATAAGATTCCAAATTCCCCAGAAATACAAAACTCGAAATTTCTCAAAATACAAAATTTCCAAACTCCTCAAAACCATCAAACCCATCAAATTCCCTAAAATCTCCAAAATCTCAAAACCATAAGATCCCAAATTCCCCAAAAACACAAAATTCCGAATATCCCAGAAACATACAACCCCATAATCAGCACCGACGAAACAAGTTACCAAAAAAATCCCCGGAATTTCACCGACAAACCCAAATCAATCATGAAAACAATGTTTTTCCCCGATGGTGAACGGTACGTAGGAATCCAGGGCCGTCGATTCCGCGTCTTTGGCAAAGTCGCAGGTAGACGAAAGCCGGGCAAGCAAGCAAGCAAGCAAGCAAGCGTCTGAAGAAAGGACGCGGGTCACGTACAGGATCGCACAATGCCGGTCTCTGCAGGAGGACGCGCCGATAACACGTACCGTCATTTCCTCGGCCCAGGTATCCGGATAATTTAGAATAAGAGAGCGGGACCCGACGTAGCGTGGCTACGTCGTTCTATCCCCCTCTTTCCCCTTCGACCCCCGTCCTGCTGCTCCTCTTTCTCTCATCCGAGTAGAGTTGGCCGAGCCGAGGCGTCCTCGTTGGGGCGTGCCTTTAATAATGACGTAAAAAAGAAGAGAAGACGCGGCAATAAAGGAGAAGAGACCTAGGCGAGGGTGTATCCCCGGCACAGCTGTCTCGCAGATTAACCCAACGACTCGCGGAGAGAGCCGGACGGGGTGTGGGGTGGGGGAGTGAAAAAAAGGAGACGATAGCACGGTCTGAGACGAAAGGAAGGAGAAAGGGCGAGGAGAGACGGTGGTAAGGGTAGAAGAAGGAGCAAGGCCGGATCCTGACTACCTAGAAACGGTCGGTGCTTCCACGACGTTGGCCCGTCGAAGATATATAACCGTCATATACCAACGCGAATCGCCCTCAGGTACAGAAGCCACCAGTGTTGTCCTCTCCTTTTTTTTTCCCCTCCCTCCCTCCTCCTCGCCTTAAATTCTTCGCCGCTTCCATCCCTGCCGATAATACCGAACTTGCATTTGCGTTTACGAACGGTGACTAAGCTCTGCGCTTTTATGCTTCTTCTGACATGGAACGGGATTTTGTTTTCGAGTTAATGGGACGCTACAGGGGGACTGATAAGTCGGAATATCTCTCGGAAGAAGACGAATCATTGTTGACACGATTCGATTCAAGAATTACCTTGTTCCTTCGTTCGTTTAGTTACGAATGAGGTGTGTATGTTTAAAAGCGCGAATCGGAGAATGTAATATATAGAATGTTTGGAAACGATCGTGTGATTGGCAAGGATGAGAATAGAGAGCGTGGAAGAACGTGTGCGAGAAAGATAGAGAATGAGAGTTGAAGAATTCCAGAAAGAAGAAGTGTGGAGATTAATTATAATTAAAGTCGTTTGTAGTATTAAACCTGTCCTCGCGATTATTTGATCCTTCGTTCCCCGAATTCCTACACAATGATATCATTCCACCGACGATAGAAGGTTTTCGAACGTTGAGCAAATGAAATTGAAACGATCCAAGGATCGATTGTACGGTTTTTGCAATAGCGATACGGTGATGCGTGTTCGCGAAGCGTGCCCGCACACTGCGCCACCGGATCCGGGAAACGGAAGTGCGAACACCTGATCCGAAAGGGGTAGCCACCGATTAATGCGAACGAGAGGCTAAACAGCCGGTCGGTTCGATGATGCTCGACTACTGGATCGTGATGTGTGTCTTTGGATAGGTTGAAATTTGTGCCGCGACACCTTTGCGTCGAGATGGTTGCCGAGGACTTTTATTAATGTTAATGTTGAGAGTAGTACTAGTAGTGTGGTATAAAATATCTAGAATAGTAACATTCGGAACACTAAAGTGGTATTTAAAAATTCCCGAATCTATCGGCAAACTTTGCTAACTCCATGAAAGTATCCTCAAATTTCTCCCCGTACATGTTTTATTATTCAATAATTCGTCCGTGAATCGTGATGGCGATAAAGCAGAAGAACGAAGTGAAAGAACATGGGAAAAACCTTCGACCGACTGGTATCCTCGAGAAGGTAACTCAGCAATTGGTGCCGTCTAATTAACACGGGGTCCCAAGTGTAGCCACGACTCTACCTAACCAACTTCGCAGTCCCTGGACGTCGGGTTAAAAGCTTGACAAATCGTATGGACGCTTTTCACCCGGCTGACATTGGGTCCAGCTTGCTTTTGTACCTGCGATCGCCACCCGAAGTCCCTCGACCGAGACAAAAAGAAGGAAAAGGTGCTTGGAAAGTGACTTCCGTCATCCTTTCCACGTCCAAACGATTCTTGCGACAAACAACAATAACAACGATGACGACGACGGTTCACAGACCGGGATCGAACCGCGAGCATTCGATTTTTTCCCAATAATTTCGCTGGTTGGACAAAGGTTTCGGGAAAAAATATTTGACCCGAATGGTTCGCGGAGGTTTGTTTCGTGTACACGAGGACAAACTGGGTCTGTTATCCAACCACGGCGAAACCAGGCGGATAGAACAAATCGAATCGTGGCAGCGTTTCAACGCCGCTTGCCTGTTGCTCTTATTAGATCGTTATTACATCGCGTTGCAACTGAATTGTACCCGTGACACCGTGGACACAGATTATTTCATCTTGTTTGATCCTTTAGTTACCTTGTCATTCGTACATCAATGGTTATTGTTACGGCTGCATTGTAGTGTCGTCGATGAATGTATTATACTTTCGGCTACTGTTACGCCTTTGGGGTGGTTGGAGGACTGGGTGTTAGGGTTAATATTGTTAGTGTTGGTATCGTAAGCGTATAATAATGTTGCAGGCGTTAAAATTGCCAGCGTTTATATTTCAAATATTAATACTGCGAGCGTTAATATGTCGGCGTTAATACTGCCAACGTTAACGCTGACAGTGTTAACACTGGTCTGCGTTGATATTCGCAGGATTAATACTGTTGCTGTTGCTAGCGTTAACACTGTCAGCGTCATCACCCACCAGCGTTAATACTGCCAACGTTAGCACTGTCAGCGTTGATATTGCCAGCATTAATACTGCCAGCATTGCTATTGCTAGCGTTAACACTGTCAGCGTTAACACCCACCAGCGTTATTACTGTCGGCGTTAATACTGCCAACGTTAGCACTGTCAGCGTTGATATTGCCAGCATTAATACTGCCAGCGTTGCTATTGCTAGCGTTAACACCCACCAGCGTTAATACTGTCGGCGTTAATACTACCAATGTTAGCACTGTCAGCGTTTATACTGTCAGCGTTAACACTGGCCTGCGTTGATATTGCCAGCATTGCTATTGCTAGCGTTAATATTGCCAGCGTTAACACTGCCAGCGTTAACACTGTCAGCGTTCATACTACCAGCGTTGATACTACCAGCGTTGTTACTGCCAGTATTAATATTACCAGCGTTAATACTGCCAGGGTTAACACTGTCAGCGTTGATATTGCCAGCATTAATACTGCCAGCGTTAACACTGTCAGCGTTGATACTGCCAGCGTTGTTACTGCCAGCATTAATACTACCAGCGTTGCAATTGGTAGCGTTAATATTGCCAGCGTTAATACTGCCAGGGTTAACACTGTCAGCGTTAATACTCTCGGCGTTAACACTAGCCAGCGTTAACATTGACCGGCGTTGATATTGCCAGCGCAGCGCTGCTATTACCAGCGTTAGTACTGGCCGCGTTAATACTGCGAATATCACTGTCTCTTTGAAAAGAAAAAACATCCTACAACAACGAAGAAGGGGGTTGGATAAAAGCGTAATAAGAAAAGTAAAAAGTAATAGGACGAAGTAGCAACGTCCGGTTGACTTTACGTCCGTATCCCGTGAAATTTAAATATACACACGGGAAAGAGAAGAGATTTCAATTAAAGCATTCGGAGGTGGTTCGCGTCTCTCTCTCTCTCTCTCTCTCTCTCTCTCTGTGTTTAGAGAAGAAGCCGGGGGTGGGTCGGTGTGAATCGAGGGTGAGAAACGAGCACTTAAATCGTCGCGGACTTTAAATACAATTGTCGAGTGAATTGGTCGGGAATAGAACGAGACGAGACGTAAAGGGGTTGGGGGGTTGGGTGGTTGGGGGAACGATTTTTGCGGGAGAAGACCGATAAGTTTCCCTCGTGACCTACCACGATAATAATACCGTTTCTCTGCTTTAAGCTTCCTTTTGAATAACCTGTAGGTCACCGTATAAAAAGGAAACTTGTTGCGTTTACTGATTGTATACGTACGGAGAAAGAGAGATAGAGAAAGAGACAGATATGTATATAGATATACGTGTGTACGGTTAGCGGGCCAGGAACCGTGCGATTCGTATACGCGGCCGTCAACCCTTTACCGCTGAATACGAAAGTGATAATAATTGTGCTTTCGCGTGTCTGGAAATGTAGAAATATTCTATCGTTGGGAATTTTAAGGAATTTAGGGAGTTTTGGGAGTTGTGGAATATCGTGTTTTTGGGGAATTTGGAAATTTTGGAATTTAACGATCTTGAGAATTTATACATTTTGAAATGGGACGTTCAACGTCCCACGTTTGCGCAAATTCTATACTTTTACATATTCGGGTATTTGAAAACGTAGAAATTTTATATTTCTCGTAACCACAGAAAAATGTTGAAATCTCCTAGCTTCGATAATTTCGAAATGACAATTCTAAAAGCTGGTTAGCCACATGAGAAAGAAAAAAAAACAACTTCGAACGTATGCAAAGAAAAAGCATCCATCGGTATCCGAATCTTCGTGCAACGGTTAATAACGACAAAGGAACACGTGTCCGGACCAAGCTGAAGTACCTTTCTAACCGCCCCCTTTTATCATAAATCCCTTACGGATGTTTGGATCGTTCGGGTGTACAGTCGTATATCAGAAAGCCGAGTTATAGAAGTGGGTCGATCCTATCTTTCTGGCTGTGGGGTGTGACGCTTGTTGCAACAAGTGCGCGCGAGACGATAGAGCTACATTGAGATTCAGTTTCTGCTCGGGCTCGATTCCATTCATCGCCGGGAACGGGGAACAGTTCCCAAACCAGATGCTTTAACGATCGCCGCTCAACCGAAAACACAAATTATCGAGTTAACTCGTTGCACGCTAAATAGACCGATGTTATCGTGGCCAACTATCGCCAAGTAATTTTAATTAGATCTCGCGCGAACCGTTGTTAACGAGTAATACAGCTGGATTATATATATACATATGTATGTATATACAAGCGTACAGGTGGTTACAACTTTCGTTTCTTTCCGTTGTAATCGGTCCGATTTATCGTCGAACGATGCATCGCGAACGATTACCGAACCCTGTTCGACCGGTGAGAAATAATTTGGTATCAGCGATATCTTCGGTTTTTTCTTTTTTAAATAAAATTTCATAGTTTTAAGACTGAGTAATCTGGGGGAGCTAATAATAACTCAGTGATTTAGTATTCCAATACCTTGGCAAATTTAGTAACTTAGTGTTTGGGTAATTTATTGATCTAGTTACTTGGTATTTTGGTAGCTTAGCAATTGTAACTTTGTAGTAACTTTGCAGTTTAGCGATCTGCTGATTTGGTATTTTAGTAATTTGGCAATTTGGTATTTTAGTAATTTAGTATTTTGGTAATTTTGCAATCTGGTAATTTAGTGTTTTAGTAATTTTCCAATCTGGTAATTTAGTATTTTCGTAATTTGGCAATCTGGTAATTTAATATTTTGGTAACTCAGCAGTCTGGTAATTTAGCATCGTGGTAACTTAGTATTTCGGTAACTTGGCAATCTAGTAACTTGGGATTTCGGTAACTTAGCAGTCTAGTAATTTAACGTCGTGGTAGCTCAGCAATCTGGTAATTTAATATTTTGGCAACTTAGTGTTTTGGTGACTTAGCAATTTAGTAACTTAGCAGTCTAGTAATTTAGCATCGTGGTAACTTAGCAATCTAGTAACATGGTATTTCGGTAACTTAGCAGTCTAATAATTTAGTTTCGTGGTAACTTAGTATTTTGGTAACTTGGCAATCTAGTAATTTAGCATCGTGGAAACTTGGTATTTCGGTAACTTGGCAATCTAGTAACTTGGTATTTCGGTAACTTAGCAGTCTAGTAATTTAGCGTCGCGGTAACTTAGCAATCTGGTAATTTAATATTTTGGCAACTTGGCCATCTAGTAATTCACTATTTCGCTTTATTATTTTTATATTCATATTTAATTCATGCTTCAAATTCATTTACACACAAAGGTCGTTCCTCGGATGTTAAAACGAATCGGAGAATACAAGGAACGATGTATTGTGAAAAAGACGATGATAATTGCGAGCTTCGGGCCCAACGACCGGAAACGAAAGCGGAGATCAGGATGTAACGCGGTGAGGTAGAGAGGGGATTCCCTCGAACCGGAGGACGTTCCAGGAAAATCGAAACAAATACGAAAGGACACAGGAAATCGTGGGAAATATTTTCCCGACGATACACACGAGTCTTCGAACTTGTTCCATCTCGGACGATACGTTTCGTGGCCATTCCACAATTATTTACATCCGGAAATCGGTCGAAAAAAACGTGGGCCGTTTGCCGAATTTCGCACGGAGAGAAAAAAAAATTTATTTGCGATGATTATGGATTATCGTGTAACTAAAATACCAAATTACTAGCTCGCTAAGTTACCATGGGCGTAGCCGGGGGGGGGGGGGGCACTTGCCCCCCTCTGCTCTGGAGGAAAAAAAATAGTATTTGCGCTACCGAAGAGAAAAAAATTTGGATTTCGACGATCAACCATGTCGGAGAATCGCCTAGAAAAATGGTGCGTGAGAAGAAAAACTCGAAGAAAATGTACTAAAAAGATTTATTGAACATCCGGGAAAACTAGTCTTATCATAAGTAGATAATGTACTAAATAAGTACAAGTATGTGTAATAAATAAACATTAGAAAACATGCTGTCGAAAGTGAGTGATTTGGCGTGGAATGGCCCATACATAAATACATACAATTTTGCTCCCCCCTCACCTGATTGATAACCTGGCTACGCCCATGTAAGTTACCCGAATTATGGATAAAACACGGAGATGTTTCGTTTCAAACGTTACAGTCTGTACCACAATAGCATCGACGCGAAATCTATGAAGTTTCATACCCAACGCGGCAAAGACTGTGCCAGTTCAAACACACAAAGTCTCCTCTAATAGGTGATAGCTTCAATTCTCTTACAAAGAAGTTCAGATACATTTCGAGATAAGCACCGTGTACGCTAAACGATTCGTAGCGGCCGTCTCAATCCCCCGATGCCAATCCAATCGAGAAACGTTTCGTCCCTTATGAAGTATAAACTCCGTGGAAAGGGAGTTTCCTAGCTCGCCGTATTCGTGAATAAAAATATGCCCAGACGTTGTCAACCCTTTGCGGACGAGGCACTTCCAAGTTTGATACAATACTTGCCTTCCTACAGGAAATAGTCGAAATCCTTACTTATATGTTTAACATTATGCTTCGTGTCAAAATTACAGCACGTAAGATACTATGAAGATTCTATCTGACCGAATACAACCGTCCATCGTTCGCAAAGGATTGAGCGAATGCGTATTAGTTCTTCAGTTATACTCTCAACGGATCCGTATCACTTGACCGACAAAGACTTACTCGACAGTATTTCACTGACATTTGTTTAAATTATACCGTCGATGAAAACAAATGTCAATGAAATGGCGTCGAGTGTGAATACTGTCGAGTAAGGCCATTTATCCACGGAGAGTCGCGTCATAGACGCGTATTAGACGCTTTCGTGCAACGGGCAATGGAAAATAATAGAAGACCGTCCACGGAGCGTAGAGCAAGCGACGTCTCTAATACGCGTCTATGACGCGACGCTCCGTGGACAGACGGCCTAAGTCTTTGTCGGTCAAGTGATACGGATCCCTCTCAACAGCTAATGCAACATTTTTAACAGTAAAGATTCATTTGCCCTGAGATATCACAGACTGTATAATTCAGCCAAGGTTACCCAAGTTCAGAAATGATCTAATTAAATCGAAGTAAGATAGAAACTCGAAGCAAAGAGTATCTCGCCGTGAAACGACGGGCCACGGTCGGCGGGTTAGGTCGATTGGTTGGGTCCGGCCAGTTCCGTCGATCGGTCGTTGTTCGTCGTCTTCGTTCCACCTTCTGGGTCGGCTTTAGGTAGACGGTTAGGTAGATAGACGGTTAGGTAGGTAGGTAGGTAGGTAGGTAGGTAGGTAGGTAGAGAGATAGGTATCCCGGTTTCTCTCCGTGGCGCGAGTTAACTCCACGGGTCGGTCGGAGGCCCGCGGTCGTGGCGTGGCGTGCAGCTATGTATTTACACCAGGGTAGCTATCCCCCTGGTGCCTCCCCACCCCCTTCTTCTTCTCTCTCCCTCTCGACGTGCTATCTAGTACATAGGGCCGAAGTAGTCGCCGCGGCTTCTCTCCGTTCGCTGCCCTTGTCCCCGGTATCCCCGCGGTGGCCTGCGAGGGCCACGGGGTGTGTTAGGGTGGCTCTCCCGAGGAGGACAGGAAAGGCATGGCTGGGCGAGGGGATATCGGTGGTGGAGGGAAGAAGAAGAAGAGAGGAGGGTTAGGAGACAGCTGCAGGCCATGCGAGGGTCCGTCGACCAGGCCTGGCCGTTTACCGCGGAATACACCAGCGAACCGAGAGAAACGGTCGGCCCCGGGTCGAAAAAGGAGAGGACAATCGCCCCGGTGAAACGAGCCAGAGCGAGACGACCTACTTCGCCGCGACCCTCGCCGCACGCGTACACCGCCCCCTTCGTCACCGTACAATCCCCTCTTACCCTTCGAGCGTCCCCGAACCTCCACGAATCTCCTCGCTCGTCGGACAAAGAGGGAGGACACACTGTTTCAATCTGTTCGTCTCCTTGTCGCACTCTCTCGGGGGAGGGGGGGGGGGGGTTTCGCCGTGAGTCTGTCTTAGGGTTCGGGAACACCAGCATCCCTTCTCTTCACCCCGGGATACCTAGCACGGACCCGAACCCTTGGCGCCCCTTTGCTCTTAGCCGCGGACGCGAAAGCCGCGGTCTCTAGATACGTTGGCTCGAAACGGCTACGGGCAAACTTGCCCGTGTAACTCGGGCGTGTTCCAAGCTCGAGAACTTTGGGAAATTGTAGGAAGAAATTCACGCATCGTTCGATGCTGTTAACAGTCGTTGTATTCTTATCGGAGAAATTTAGAAAGTGAATGTGGGTTACGGTTTTGGGGGAGTTGGAAATGGTTGAACGTTATATTTTGAGGAATTTGAAAGGTTTAAATATGGGAAATTAAATTTCTAGCGAATTTGGAATAACTGAACTATTAGTTTTCTAAGCTTTAGTATGTTTGGAATAATTAAATACCTAGATCCGAGATATTATATTACTAAATATTACTAAATTTTAAATAACTGAATCTCAGAATTCTAAGTACCAAAGGTTAAGTAACTAAAATCCCCGAATTCCAAGTATTAAACTACTAAATACCACCAGATGTTAAGTAACTAAAATCCTAAATATGAAATTACTAAATATCACCAAATTTTCAAACCCTAAGTACCAGAAATTAAGTAACTAAAATCCCCAAATTCCAAGTATTAAACTACTAAATATCACCAGATGTTAAGTAACTAAAATCCTAAATATGAAATTACTAAATATCACCAAATTTTCAAACCCTAAGTACCAAAAATTAAGTAACTAAAATCCCCAAATTCCAAGTATTAAACTACTAAATATCACCAAATGTTAAATAACTAAAATCCTAAATATGAAATTACTAATTATCACCAAATTTTCAATAACTAAGTTTTCAAACCCTAAGCACCAAAAATTAAGTAACTAAAATCCCCAAATTCCAAGTATTAAACTACTAAATATCACCAAATGTTAAGTAACTAAAATCCTAAATATAAAATTACCAAAGTAGGTGTAACCAAAACACGTCGATGATCGCTAATAATGTTACCGGTCGCGCGCCTTGGGTTCCATTAAATTTCAAATAAATATTACACTCCGTTTATCCGGCAGACGATATTGTTTTATTTTATTTCATTTGCCCACAGCTCGAAAGCATCAAATCGTTGCGACATATCATTTATCGAAAATAATCGATTTCGGTGAATAATCTTCGTTGTTTGCAATTGTTCGAAATTCGAAATATTAATCATAAGACGTTCGAGCTATGCACGTTTACGGAAATCCGTGAAACTCTGACGAATGTTCCCTTTTCGAGCCTAGCCGTTGAAACGAGTCACCGATCTTCGCGTTTTCCTTCTCGTTTTTCTTGTTTCAAAGACCCACCCCTTTTCTTCGCAACGTCGACCAGCCGCTACCAGGATTTCCACTTGGCTGGCGATTACGTGGGTGTCCAGGTAGGTGTGAGATCGCAGAGATACGATTTGACGCGGACATGTGTGCGCGTGTGTGTGTGTGAGACACGAGAAGGTAGGTAACAACGGTGTGGGCGTTCGATATCGAGGGGGTGGTCCCCCCCTCTCTCTAGGTATCGATTTTCCGTTTTTAACGAACGAAATTTTCGAAAGAGCACGAGAACACAAAAGGGGTTTGGTCGACGTTTCACAGTGAAATAACGACAAAGAAAAAGCCATCGTATCCCCGTGAGAGAGTTTCACGGGGAACGGATGACCGGGTAGGAAAGGATGGTCTCGGTGACGAATCGATCGGTCGAAGAACTAAAAATTACTTATTTTCTAGTGATTTTTCAATTGGTTGCATATGGTTGGGATTGAGGATGAGTGCTACGAATATGTTTCGGGTGGTTGGTGTGGTGTAACCCTTTCGTTGTAAATAGGATTTCTATTGTATTTTTAGTGAAAATTTAGAAAGTGAATGGTTACGGTTTTGGGGGAGTTGGAAATTGTTGAATGTTATATTTTGAGGAATAATTTCTAGGGAATTTGGAATAATTAAATCGCTAGATCCGAGATATTAAATTACTAAATATTACTAAATTTTAAATAACTAAATATCAAAATTCTAAGTACCAAAAGTTAAATAACTAAAATCCCCAAATTCGAAATATTAAACTACTAAATATCACCGAATGTTAAGTAACTAAAATCCAAAATATTAAATTACTAAATATCACCAAATTTTCAATAATTAAATTTCAAAAGCATAAGTACCAAATATTAAGTAACTAAAATCCCCAAATCTTAAATATTAAACTACTAAATATTACTAAATATTTAAAACCCTAAGTACCAAAAATTAAGTAACTAAAAATCCCTAAATTCCAAGCAGTAAGTTACTAAATATCACCAGATTTTAAATAACTGAATTTCAAAACCCTAAGTACCAGAAATGAAGTAACTAAAAATCCCCAAATTCCAAGTATGAAGTTACTAAATATCACCAAATTTTAACTAACTAAATTTTAAAACCCTAAGTACCAAAAATTAAGTAATTAAAAATCCCCAAATTCCAAGTGTTTAGTTACTAAATATCACCAAATTTTAAAACCCAAGTACCAAAAATTAAGTAACTAAAAATCCCCGAATCCTAAATATTAAATCACCAAATTCCAAAAACGTTAATTCTATCAATTCTTAAATTACTAAATTTAACGAAATTTGGAAAATTAATCTAAAGTAGAAGAATCGAATCAATTTCTATTCAAATATTATACAAAACATGATTAGCCAAATAATTATAGGTCGTTTGTTTAATTGGCCGAATGAAAGATTTGATCGGATTGTTTGCAAACAGTAGAATGGAAAATGTATCTTTGGTGTTATGCCCCCCCTCCCATCCAGAAGAGAGTTTAACCCGTAGCGAAACTGATTGAAAAGTTTTCAAGAACAGCAAACAAAGTTAGCGAAGGTATGCGGACGGCGTGGCGGCACGATACACAGAACGGTGGCAAAAGTGGAAGAAGAAGGGTAAGAAGGATAAGAGAAACAGAGAAAGCCCAAGGATTACTTTCCCGTCCAATTGAAGGAATCCGGTGGTAATTATGCGAGCTATCCCTTGCTCGCAATTAATTCGATTTTCACAGCTCGAACCGTTGCCAGACCTGGACCTTGTCGATGCTTGACTCTTCCATGAAAATTCAAAAACCGCGTTCTGTTTAACTAATTCAATCGACAACCAAAGAATTCGGATATTTAACCCATTTCCGTGGTTATTGTGCTTCGCGACAAGAACAACCTCAAAAGATATTTAACGTTGAATTAAGAAAATTTTTGGTATGTTTGGAATAATGAAATTTCCAAATTTGGGGTATTACGTTATTTATTTTCTAGGGAATTTGGGATAATGAGATTTATAAAATTTACCTGCTTAATTACCGTTTTCTAGATTCTAGAGGATTTGGAATAATTATTTTTCTAAATTTCAGGTATTAAGATATTATTTTCTAAGGAATTGGGAATAAATTTTCATATAGGTTTTGTAGGGGATTTAGAACACCTATGTTTCTAAATAGTAGGTATTTATTATTTTCTAGGGAATTTGGAATAATTATGTTTCCAAATTTTAGGTATTCAAACGACTGTTTTCTAGGGAATTTGGAACAACCGAATCTCCAAATTTCATCATTTCGAGTACCAAAATTACTCATCCCTAGGGAATATCAGAGCAATCAAATCCTCAAATGTTAAATAACTAAAATCCCCAAATCCCAAAAATCTCAAAACAACGAAATCCCCCAAATTCTCCAAATACCATCAAACCTCGACCAACAAAATCCCCCAAAACCTGAAATTTCAAACATTCCCCGATCACAAAATCAACTCCCCGACAAATTCACCCGATAAAACTCCCTTACAATTTACCCCTCTCCCCCCCAACTACCCATCCCGTTGCCCAACAGTAATAGTTAACCGAACATAGTACAAAATCCATTAACCGAGCCGAAACATCTTCGAAATCGTTCCACGCTACAATACAAAAGTCGTAAGAAAAATAACAACAAACATGAGATAAATGATGATGCGAACAAGGGTAGAAAGGAAGAGACTGCGATACAAGTAGAAGGGTGGGGAGGGGTGGGAGAGGATAGAAATTGTTGGAAGCACGGAGTGGGTTAGGGAAGAACGAAAGCGGGCGAAAGGAACGCGAAGGGGAAATCCACGTGGACGCGGGTGAGAGGCGAACAGACGAAAGAGAGACATCGGGAGAGATACATTTATGAATTGCCCCATTCACGGAATGCGAATTCTCGCTTGGCAAAGTTTAGGGGTCAACGGGTCGGGGAAACTGTTAGCTAGTTCTCCCCGTTGCTCTCGTACCTACCATGCGCTCCTGGCCTCGTCCAACCCCCTTCCATCTTTCTGTTACGATACACGGAATTCGTGTCCGATATATCGACACCCCTTACCCCAAACTTCCGTGTCGCGTTCGAGCATTATCATTGGGTCGAATTTGACAACTACAGAGCACCATTTATACAGGGTGCATCGATAGTAGAAAATAAAGAAAAAAATTAGTTTACATTTGAGGCTTCGTTCGGACGAATGGATCCCGATACAGACTTTTGCATTCGTGCAAATTTAATTCGGAGAGTATAGTAATGGGCAGCATTTCCAACAATTTTTGAATTAACAAAGTACGTTAGTAACTAAATTACACGTCTTATTTTCATTTAAATCCACTGGAGAAAGTAGACTAGATTCGAGATCCTGTCCAAAAATACTGGGAGCGCAAAGGGTTGACGGTGAAAAGGTGAGCAAGAATTTGACGGAAAGACGAGCGCGCGTGGGTGGGTACGGTAAGCTTATCAAGGGAAGATCTTTTACGGTTGCAAACGAGGATCGGGTAAGTGGGGATAATCGTCGTTCAGAAGTTGCAGACTGTCGAGCGGTCGACGCATAAAAGAGAGGGAGGAAGAACACCGGGCATTATTCACTTTGCGGGAGTCTCTTCACCGTGGTTGTAATAATTTTCTTTTTTCTTTTCTTTTTTCTTCTCTTTTTTTTTTATGAATGAACTTCACTCCCTACGACTACTCGTCTCGTTCTATCCCCTCGTTTCTCCGTCGTTCTTGTTCTGCTCTCCGGTGACGATTGTACGCGACACCCGTGCATTCGTCTTCGTCGAAGCTCGGGAAGGTTAATCGTGCGATGCGAACGGTTTCCAATGGTTTTTTTGTTTTAACAGAAATTTGCGACCGTGGTTTCGAATCGTACCCGATTTTATTTATCCCGAGACACGAAAGTGTTGGAAGTTTCGAAGACTTCGGTGATTTTGATAGAGTCTTGATACTTTTATCGGTGTTAATAATTCTGATGGTCTTGAAAGTTTGGAAGTCTTGAATGTAGATAATGAAAATCTTGAAAATTCGGGAGGTCTGATAGGCTTGGTACTTTTGATAGTTTTGATAGTTCTGATAGTCTTGATGGTGCCTGTAGTTCTTATACTTTCGAGAGTCCTGGTAGCCTTGATAGTCCTGATGGTCCAAACAGTCCTGACAACACTGATAATTCCGATATTCTCGAAAATCAATAGCCCTGATAATCTTATTAATCTTATTAATCTTAATATATTTTAATAATCTTAATAATCCTGATAGTTCCGATAATAGTCCTGATAACTCAGATAGTCCAAATAGTCCTGATAGTCCGGATAACTTTGATAGTCCCAATAGTCCTGATAGTCCGGATAACTCCGATAGTCCAAATAGTTCTGATAGTTTCGATGGCCCTGATAATTCCGATATCCACAATAGTCCTGATAGTCCCGATAATTCTGATATCCCAATAGTCCCGATAATTCTGAAAATTTCTGATCGTTCCAATAGTCCTGGTAGCCCCAATAGCCTCGATAATTCCAATAACCCTGATAATTCCGATAGTCCCAATAGTTCAGACAAGTCCGATATCCCCAATAGTCCTGATAGTCCCGATAATTCTGATATCCCAATAGTCCTGATAATTCTGAAAATTTCTGATCGTTCCAATAGTCCTGATAGCCTCAATAGCCTCCATAATTCCGATAGTCCCGATAATCCTGAAAATTTCTGACAGTACCAGTAGTCCCAATAGTCCCAAATAGCCGCGGTAATTCCGATAGGCCCAATAGTCCCGATAATACCGATATCCCCAACAGTCCTGATAATTCTGAACATTTCCGACAGTTTCAATAGTCCTGATAGTCCCAATATTGTCGATAATTCCGATAGTCCCGATAATCCTGAAAATTTCCGACAGTACCAATAGTCCTGATAGTCCCGATATCCCCAATAGTCGTGATAATTCTGAACATTTCCGACAGTTCCGATAGCCCTGATAATTCCGACAGTCGCAATAGTCCCGATAATTCGGATATCCCCTCGGATGTCCTGATAGCCTGAATAATTCCGATACTCCCAATAGTCCTGATTGTCTTGAAAGTCTTGATACTGTCAATAGTCTTGATAGTTTAGATATCACTGAAAATCTTAAAAACCGCAGAAGTCCTCTTCTTCATACAGTCCCCTGATAATCCCTGTATCTCTTTAAAATCCTAATAATCTCCGCATCCTTCGTCAACGCTCGCGATAATCTTGAAAACTGTGCGAAACCTTATACAAATTTTAACCATCTTAAAAATCTTGAAAGTCTTCATACGTAATTCGAATAATTCATCGAAATTCCACGAAAATTTGAAAACGCTTGAAAAATCTTCAGCAAAGAATCTAAACTATTCGTCGCTATTCAAGAATCCTTCAATCGTCATCGTACCTAACATCGCGGTTCTATAATTTCCCAACGCAACGAAAGAAAGAAGGGAAAGAGAGAGAAAGAGAGAGAGAGAGAGCAAAAAGAAAGGAAACAGTCGGGCGCGGAAGTCAGGTAAACCGGACGGGAATCGGTCGCTAATTGCATATTAACGAGGCGGGCGGCTAATTGCATTCCCGACGATTAGCGTATCGTTAACGTCCGGACAATTTCGCTGCTTCTTGTTGCGAACGAACCGTGCCGCGCCGTGGCCGTATTAACGTTACGACACAAAGACGGTCTATAAAGTCGATAAACGCCCCCGGTTCACGCGACGTTACGACTCTTAAAAACTTCAACAGCCGAATAAAACGGGCCGTGGCGCGATCCTCAACACGATCGAACATTATTAACCCGCATCCCTCGATCCTCGACCCTTCAACGTTCGTTGTTTTCGTACACGAACGATTTTGTCATTTTTAACTCGATCGAATTCCCCCGTCCGTTAGAAAAAAAAAACAGGGACAAATGTGTTACACAATTTGGAATTGTATAATTAATGTATTAAGATGCGTATAATTGTTACAATAATTACAAGGATCACAGACGGTCGCAATCTTTTCACGTGTACTCTTTACAATGTCTCGCTACCGATTCTTCTCCCCACTCGCGCGCCCATCGTTGCACGCCCGCGCATGCGCCTCGCACCGGTATCACGGCGCGCAATACAACTAATTGTAACAAATGTTTTAGCGATTTGATTATGGTCCGCGAGTGGTATAGATTGGAGGGGAAATGTGTGAAAAGGACTAAAGGTTTTATACACTATGATATTATAATCCAATCGAATTACTCGCTTTCTTTTGAGTTGTGATGTTATAGAACAGGAAGGTGAATTATACTCAAAATAAAGTAAAAACGTGTTGAAAGTTCAATCAAATTTCGCGCCCTTTTTTGAATTGTGAAATTATAGAAAACAAAGGCTTAATTATTATCCGTCGCAAGAGATATAAAAATGAGCAAAGTTTCTGCACACCCTAATACAATTCGATCTCTAATTACCCGCCTTTTTTTGAAGTGTGATATTATAGAAAAGAAAGGTGAATTATACTCAAGATAAGGTAAAACCGTGTAAACAGTTCCAAAATTTCCCGCTCTTTTTTGAATCGTGAAATCATAGGAAACAAAGACTTCGTTTCTCCACATCCAAATATAATTCGATCGATAAATTTCCCGCCTCTTTATCGAATCACCGAATTATAGAAAACCAAGAACGAGCATTTCCGTGATTCAATTATTATCCGTCGCAAGCGACATAAAAATAAGACGAAAACTATTGCACGGCCTTAATACAATTCGGTCGATTGCTGACAATACGACCCGGGACACCTGTGACTGTACCGTTTCTGGGCTAGGTCGTGCATTGTAATATTTGTCTTTTTTCTGTCCCCCGTGGAACGACTTGGCCCAGGTCAAAACTGGCCGCTTTCATTCGTATCGTCCGTCCGTGGCTCGACAACAAGTTAATCCGCGTTTCGGCCCCGTGGTCGTAAAACCGAGACAAAGAGGGATGGTACCGTGGCTCGGGCAGAGTGATTTAAGGGCTCTATGGAATTATTAATTGCACCCCGTCGGTACGAATACTGCGAATACTTTCGATGCTTGTCTATCACCGATCCTCCCCCCGTTTATTCCTTGGTGTTTCGTATATTTTTCGTACATTCAGGGGTAAGGGGATTCTACGTATTCTATTTGTCTTCGTATTTTGTCAGTTAGTATCTTTCGTGTGTCTAGAGATAAAGATTCAGAGTTTGAAATTATACACATTCTGTCAATGTTATCATAGGGAGGGGTTAGCAATGAATTAAATAACTAAATGTTTACACTGGACGTGTCGAAGAAATTTATTTAATAATCGACGATTTTCAAACCTTGAGAATTCTTCTCGTTCCCAGCAGATCGGGGGTGGAAACGAACAATCTATAACGTGCGGCCTTCATAAAAGCTACTCTTGTATTAGTTTTAAAATTATCTTACGTATTGTTGCTATGTTAGTTTTTTGTAACATGATATTATTATTTTTCTATCATATTTCTTTAGAATGAAATAAATTTATTTAAAATACTTTATTCAAATTTAAAGATCTGGATGAATATTTATATACAGGGTGTTCGACAACAGGTGGGCATAATTTTAGGAGGTGGTAGCTGGGGTGATTCTGAACCGCTTTTTCCTTTGCCAAAATGCTGGTTATGAAAAACCCCAGCCAATCAGAGCGCGCGAGGAGTGCATGCTTAGCCGTGATTCGTTCTAGTCCGATGTCCTGGCTCGACGTTCCCCTATCACGACTGAGCGCGCACTCTACGCGCGCTCTGATTGGTCAGTGTTTTTCGTTAATAATTTAAAAATGAAGCCTTAACGAGCATTTTGGCTAAGGAAAAAGCGGTTCAGAATCACCCCAGCTACCACCCCCTGAAATTATGCCCACCTGTTGTCGAACACCCTGTACATATGTATGCTTCGATAAATAAAAATACCAACAGTGAAATATAAAAGATTATAGCGGCCTCCTTTATTACTGCCTAATTTAAATGTGGCTTCTAATGGTAAAAAGGTTCCCCACCTCTGATCTATAATATCCAAAAAATCTGAAAAAATTCTCAGACGCTCGTTAGAATATCTACTATAACATACGATCGTCCGTCACGTTAAATATTGAAATAAAAATCTTGAATAATGAAAAATTTCCAAAATAACTCTGATAATTCCTACGACTCTTTTCAGAGTACCGGTGGTCGAAATAAAAATTGACTAAACCCAACGCAAACACCCAGAAATTTCACAACGCTAACAGAACCGACATAAAGACATAAACCACCCTCTCCGCTTGTCGAGAGAATACGATGACCGTGAGTCGAACAAACTTCATTCGACAATTGGGATAACGAACAATGGGACAACGGTTCGACAACGATTTTCCCCATAGAGAGACGCGGATAGAAATTCAGCGTGACCAGCAACACGATCGTCGAGCGTCGACAGAAGAAGAAGAAGCATCGTAAATGACGTCGCTCGATAATAAGGTACACGAAGGGTTCCGGTAATCCGTGTTCGGATAAACCGATAGTCGATTCCCCGTCTGGCTTAATCCCGCGTCCGTTTCTTCGAAAAACTATGGCCACGAAAGGGGGGGACTCGTCATTTGGCCGTCGAACGGTAAACAACCCCGTGGCTCTTTCGTCCATTGTTCGTTAAACCGTCTTCGCAAATGCGACGACTTTAATCCCTCCGAGACGGTGGTGCCTCGTAATTAGCCTTTGGGTTGGTAATCGTCCGTGTCATCGATTCGTAATAATTTCCCGAAAGGAATGTCGCGAAATTCTTCGTAACAGCTCGGAACGACCGTGAAATTTATTCTTACGTTGATACGTTCCTTAGCGGACTATTCTTTCGAAGGGTATTTTGTTGGACTTACAGATATTGTTTGGGTGGGAAACGTGGGACGATTGCACAAGTTGCTATCGTCGATCGACAAATTTCTCGAGAAATAATGGATACGGCAGAGGGTTTGCTGTTACGGATAACAGATACGACAGACGTATTAGTTTGTTAACCTATATTGGTTTTTACAGGAATTATTCTTACGGAATCTTATCAGAAGTGAGCTGACGGGTTCGGATGTGACTTTTGTCGTTCTTTGATTACAATTTACACAGAGTTAATGGTTGTCAAGTGTGAAGTACGCGTAATATTTCAATTTCCTCGATTTCTTTTAACGACGGAGCAATAAATATTTTCCCTGTCGGGAAAGTCGTAAGCCAAGGGGTTAAAGAATAAAAAAAGAAACGAATCCTTCGACTTGATCGTTTTTTCTACAGAGTTACTCGTTAAAATTCGACGAACGGCTGTCGATAATCCGATGGAATTGTTTAATTTCCCAGATTTGTATTTAAAGAATAAAAAATGAATTCGTTGATTTGATCATTTTGGGGGATGAAAAACATCCCGCGTAGAAATAAATATATTTTAACCCTTTGCACTCGAGTGGCGCCTCTGAGGCGATCTATTTAATTTACTAGAGTATTTTGAAATGTGAAATTTAAGCTTTATTCGTATTAAAATATAGGAAATTAACGAAACAAAAGAAAATAAATAAATCCATTAGCATTTGTAACTCTTTTCTTTTAAAATAATTTGTCTAATTTTCGGAAGTTTCGCTGGAAAAGCAGACTAGATCTGTACGTACCGAAAAATGCCTCGACCGCAAAGGGTTAAAATATATACTTTGAAATAGAAGAAATAAAATGAATTAAAAATATATATATCATTTAGTGCTCCAATACACAATATATTTCAAATTTCAAGAAATCAAATCTGATCCACGTTTTACACCCTCAAATTAATATCTATATTATAAAAATCGTTTCAAACAAAAATTCAGCTTTCGAAGCTCGCGTTCCTTTCGCTACGAGCGGTTTCTCCCGCTGAAAACGAGCCTCCGTGCCAAAAGTGTGCACGACGGCGTTTACGCCTCGTTGCAACTCGAGCAGTTCTGACGGTGTGTTTTGTAAAAAGAAAGAAAATACTGATGCTACATGTCCAGAGTAAGATACTCGATGTTCGATAACTCCAATCGCTCGCCGTGTATACAACACGCGGCATCTTATACAGAGCGAGTATAGTCGACGGTAGTAACGAAAGGGTTAAGAACCACTGGTGTAAGATTCCTAATAATCGATACCGTCTGTTAACCGTTTATAAGTTATAAATTATTTTACCATTTATATTCTAAATTAATCAGTTTCTAAGAACTACTGGATGTTCAATCATACATTATATACAGCGTTACAGCGCCGATACCGTGGCACTTTTCCGAGGCGAACGGTTCAAAGAAATAAAAATAAAAAAGGAAACGAAAGAACAAAGAAATCGATTGTTCGGTTTCGATTTTTTCACAGGATCCGACCAAAAGAAGAATCGAAAATTAATCGAGGTCGTTCTCTCCGCTCTCGTCCGGTACACGCGCGACTCTTTCGCGGAACGATCGCGACCGTTACGTTCGAGCCCTGGTACACGCGTGCGCTCGCTAAGCGTGTGTTAGCTTTAAATACGTTGGCGCTCGCGCGTATCCTTCCGCGAAAGGCTGAGCCGCGAGGGAAGCAGGTGAAAATTAATTGTACGGGTTAGCCGGCTCGAGTGGCGAAGGAGCACACACGGTATTCTCGGTGTTGTCGGTGCGAGTCGCGCAAAGTGCGCCTCGCCGCGTACCAGAGAGGACGTGTCGATCGATTTTACCCTCCTCCTCCACCACCACCACCACCACCACCACCACTACCATCACCGCTACCATCCTCTCCTTTCTCTTTCACGCCTTCGTCCTTTACCTCCCCACCTCCCTTCGCGCGACTCTCCGTTCGTTAATCGGCCGCCGTACGTCCGACCGCGTCTCCTCTCTCGGCCACCGATATCGAGATCGATAAGGTGTATCCGGTGACGTCCGCGCCACACCGTTTTATCTGTTTTTTCGATCGCTCGGTGCCGCGCTCGAAATATTTTTCGTAACGCCGTTTCCTCGATAACGGTACACACATCGCGGTGTCCGTCCTTTATACGAATTTATCGATCGAACGGAATAAAAAGAAAAAGGAAACGATTAACGATCTTGTTCTTCCTCGCCGTTCGACTTTGATCGATATCCCCCTCCCTCCCTCCCGCCCCTACAGCCACCGTGTCACGTGGTTACATAAAACGCGTATCCCGGCTTTTTCTTTTTTTCTTTTTCGAAAGTTACACAACGCGAACGGGGAGGTCGCGATTATTTCTGGAACGAACGGAAAAAAATATTCCCAACATTCGAGGCATTCCGTGAACGGTCGCGCAGGTAATACAACGTCATCGGCGTCGTTCCCGGCAAAGTGGGACTCCCGAGAAGGCCAAAAGTGGCGTTCGAAGCGCGGACGTGAGCGTCCGTGTTCCTCGACCGACCGTTCCACGCCGATGTATGAGCGCGCGCGTGTATATGTGTGTATGTGTGTGTGTCCCTTACGCACGCACAGCGATAATTATCGGCAGGGTAGGGCGACTCGTTCGCTCGACCGCGAAAAAGAAATCGACGTAGGCGCTGCTCGGCTACGCGACACTCTGTCCCTGCGTACCAACGACGCGATAAAATACGACAGACCCTTCGATAGCAGGCTAGGAAAAAATTGTAATATCGATCTGATACGTGTTTTTCCGTGGAAAATCATTTTACATTTGAAAGTTGCTAGGGATTTATGTCTGGTTATGATAATTATCGTAGTTATTTTACTGTAGGGAAGTTCGATATATTTAGTGTCGAGTATGTTTTAATAATTTCTAGGGGAAAAGTTTCAGGATTCTGGTTATATGCGAAAGTTGCTAGGGGATATACTTATAGGCACGAAGCTTTGAAATAATTATGTTATTGAATAGTTACTGAGCGCGATGTAACCAAAAGTTACTAGGGATTATGGTATGTCTTGTAATATTTCTTAGGGGAAAAAAATCCAGAATTTTTGTTATGTTCAAAAGTTACTAGGAAATATACTTTTAGGCACGAAGCTTTGAAATAATTATATTATTGAATAGTTACTAAGCGCAATGTAACCAAAAGTTACTAGGGATTATGGTATGTCTTGTAATCTTTCTTGGGGGAAAAAGGTTGCAAAATTCCGGTTGCGTTTGAAAGTTACTAGGAAATATACTTATAGGCACGAAGCTTTGAAATAATTATGTTATTGAATAGTTACTAAGCGCAATGTAACCAAAAGTTACTAGCGATTATACGATGTCTTGTAATATTTCTTAGGGGGGAAAAAATCCAGAATTTTTGTTATGTTCAAAAGTTACTAGGAAATATACTTTCAGGCACGAAGCTTTGAAGTAATTATGTTATCGAATAATTACTAACAATAAGTGTAATCCATGGTAACATTTCAAGGGCAACACCTTTCCCTATCGCGCCATTTTCCCTAGGGGTAAACTATATGCAATATATTTTCTTTATTTCTATACATCATCCTACGATTCTTAACACTTTCACCTGTGGCGTGTTCCGGCAAAAAGTCATGAAAAATGGTTTTCGTAAGAAAAAATAATATCAAAGAAACAAAAACTGTATTCGATGCAAAGTTAATTTTTGTTTCAAGTCTTCCAATTTACTGGGCGTATATATACGCCTTTCGCAGTCAAACGGTTAAACAATTCCAATAAAGAACACCTCGAATAATCGAATCTTCGTTGCGTCAGCTGTTTCAGATGAAGTTTAAGTTTGAATCAATAGAATTATCTGCTCGATCTATACCACATAAAGCATTCAAAATCTACTATACCAAATGATACCAAATGACTTTTGCAACGCGAAACGCGTCACGGTGAATTTACCCGCGAATTACCCGCGCCGCGACGGTTCCTTTATTCCGCGGCCTCGGCAACTTGGCCGTTCGCGTACGGATTTTAAGCCGCGCTCATAAATCCGACCGTTCCCCAGAGGTTGCGCCGTTACAACGCGTAGGAGGGTCGGATTTAAGGGTTTTGCCGCGAGTCTCCTTCTCCCTCGTTCTGGCCTCTATATATATTTCGGCGAAAGAAACGTGGTCGGTTTGGAAAAACTGGCGAGAGGGCAAGCCGTGGAATCGCGTGGAAATTAAAGGAGCGAACGTAGCACGGGCGAGAAAAGAATATCGGGCGTCGCTCGTAAATTACCGCCTCGAATGTCCGAGAGGTCTTCTTGGCCGCGTTCCCTCGCCGCGAAACGATCGGCCGACCGGAAACTCGGACACACCGAGAGCCGAGCCGCGACACCGACGTGCGCGCGCGCACGTATCTCCACGGACAAAGGCCCCCGATGTTGGAGGAGGTTGGTCGCGAAACTTTCGGACAAATTGCTGCTCGCGTCACGTCCGCAAGGACGAAGGGAACGGCGGGTAGACGTTGACGACGACGACGACGAAGAACGGTTGAGAGAAGCCGAAAGGGTCGTGGACTGAAGAGGGGTTTTAGTGGATAAGGGCGCGGAGGGGTAAAGAACGAGAGAAGCGCGGTTCGACAGCACGAAGACCGAGGGTCGAAAGGAAGACGACGATGGCATGGCAAAGGATGGGATGGGTTCGGGCCAGGAGGCGAAGGGGGAGGGTCAGGAAGGGACGATAGGTAGCGGTAGAAGAGGGACGGGGAGAGTTAAAGCAAGACGCGCGGCGCGGCATGGCATGGCATGGCAAGGCAAAGTGTGGCATGGCATGGCATGGCGAGGCGAGGCGCAAGCTGGGCTGCGGAGAGACCGACTATAGAAGGGGCCAAGGGGGATGAGAAGGGAGGAAGGGGGGGAGGGGCCGAATGGCGCGGTGCCGCACGGCAAGGGGAAGTCCGGGTAGAGGGGAAGAAGGGAGAGGGAAGACGGCGTCGCGAGTCCGCGGAAAGCCGGCGGCGACCACCGCCGCAGTTGAGCGTCGCGATTCGTCGCGAGAGCATCGTGCGTTGCTTGTTCGCGGCCCATCGCTCGTGTAATATCGGCTTGCCCGCAACACACATCGAAACAGTTAGCTGCGAGGCGTAGAACCGGCCGGATCGACACTGATCCATCCCGTCGATCATCGAGAAAGGTTCGCCCGGTCGAAGGGGAAGCGGCCAGTTACGCGAACGCACACCGCCGCCGGTTCAGTCGAGGTCGATCCACCGTCAGGTGAGGATCGACGCCGGTGTCAATTTCGGTTCTCGGTACTTGTATACGTAGCCTGTTTCTCGCGCGTCGTGCGTTCAGTGTGTTAACGGCGTCGCACGCCATCGTTATTCGTTGATAAAGGGTTTCACAGTGAGGAAATTTGCCGAGTGAAAAAGAGTAAAATAAAGAAAAGAAAAACATAGTGGTTCGAACAAGACCTTTGAAGTGTGCCGGAAGTTGTTTCAACACATCGAACGATTCGATTTGTTGGATCTTTTCAATTGATTCGAACAATATATCTGGAATTTAGCTGAAAATTGTCAGTGTTCTCAATAAATTGATCGACGACGACGACGACGACGCGCGTGGTTCGCGTTTGTCCTTGACGCCCGTCCTTTCGTCGAACTCGTCGCGTCGAGGCACTGTGTATCTGTGTATGTGTGAGTGTGCCTTTTTTTTTTCTCTTTTACTCTGGCAGCGCCCGGCTGTATCTCCGCCGTTGGCGCTCGAGAGTTTTCGAATCGCACACGCAACGAAGTCACGGGCGAACGGACACGCACCGCGTTCGTGCGAACGAGACGGAGGACCGCCACGCATAATCATCGAGGGGTCTCGCGGAACGACGAAAATTGATCCGATCCTCTGACCGATCGTGTACGCGCGTGTGTGTATGTGTGAATTTACCAACCGTCTTCGTCCGCCGCTGTTCCTCGTGGTACCAGCAATAATATCGTTTCCCGCGCGGACACTGGATTGGCTGATGTGCCCGCGAACGCAACGTGCCCCGTTTGACTCGCACTAGCGCCGAGGACGAGTTCCAAGCGAGATAAGAAGGAGACAGAGAGAAGCAAGAAGAAGAAGAAGAATAGGAGGAGAAGAAGAAGGAGTAGGAGTGTGCACCGGTGAACGTAGGGGGGGAGGGCGGCAGACGAAGGAGGGGAACCGCCCGACCGAGTTGTTTCATTCATAAAAAAGTTCTTTATTACTCTCTGTGAGCGCATGTGCTGTTCCATGGAGGAGGACCTCCCCCGACCGGCGTAACCACGTTTACACACGGTATTATTTACTACTGCGCGAGATACGAATCGCTGCCACACGCCGTGGCAACGGTACGGCGTACGGACCTCTCTCCCCGTATCGTTGCCGTTGCCGTCGACGGTCTTCGTGGTTCGGACGAACGTCGACGCACACCCTTCGGACCAAGGCGTCGAGTTCTCTTCGGTTCTTCCGTCTCTGTTCAACGAGCTTTGTCGCTCGTCTCGGCGGACGAGCAATTGGAATTCCTCGCGTGTCCACACGCAGGCCCGATATAGTCGGATGGCGCGATCTGGAACGTGAACGTCGATCGATCGCCTTCTCGCGCGTCACAAGACCGCTCGAGGCTTCCGTGACAACGGGCTCTGGGAACCGAGAAGAAGAACATCAGCCACGAAGAAACGAGAACGGAGAACGATTAGGAATCCCTCCTGGTACTTCCAAAGAGACCGAGTGTTCGAGGAAACTGTCAATCTGGATTTAAGAACGACGAATCTAGACGTTTACGTCAACGAGGCCGATCGGTTGTTGGAGGGTCGCGGGAAGACGCGCGGCGCCAACAGGGATCGCAGAGCCACCAAAATAGATCCGAAATCGTGCGACGAGGGCATCGTGGTGACGACGGAGGACGCTGGTTACGAGGATCGTTTGCGCGAAGGCACGAAGGATAATCGGCTCGCCGGGATGAGGGGCGAGTCCGCGCGGCCGGGCAAACGGCCCTTAAGGGCGCTCTCCGCTTCCGAGAAGATGGACGCGATACAAAGGGTCCACGAGGGCGAGAGCAAAGCTTCCGTGGCGAGAGACATCGGTGTGCCTGAGTCGACGTTGCGTGGATGGTGCAAGTCCGAGCACAAGATCAGAGGAATGGCGAGGAATTCGTCGACGCCTGACAGCGAGGCTCACTCGCCTGCCTCGTCGTCCGGCGCGAACGTGGCCGCGAGCAATTTGGCCGGCGGTTCCGCGAATCTGTCCAGCGAGGACGAGGGTCCTTGCGTGAAGAAGTCGAAGATGGATCAACAGACGTCGGTGACGAGCGCGGGTACGTCTTACGTGGGCGGCGATATTTGCCCGGACGTCGACGGCAAACCGGACAACAAACCGAAGATCGATTACGTCGGTCTGATGACCAGCATGGCCGGCATGAGACCAGAGAACAGCTCGTTGCTGTTGCAACAATTGGGTCTGTTGTCCGGTGCCACTGGCACATTGGCGAAGAATCTGTTGAGCATGTCGCCGGCGTTGTCGCACGGCAGCACCGTCGGCCTCGTCGAGAACGGGCTCCAGTACACGAAGAACAGTCCGAATCCGTGCATACCGAGCATGAACAGTCTGAACGGTGGCAATAACGTGAAAAGGCACAGCATCTCGGCGATCGCACCCGCGCAAATGGACTCGGTCGTGGCGAAATCGTGCACGAGAAAGAGCCTGCCGCCCGCGGCCGAGGCACCCTCGACACCGGTCCCAGCATCCCCTAGAAAGACGAACGAGAACAACAGTATTCAACGGTCGGGCAACGGCAAGCCGAAAAAGGACGGCAACGTGAGCGGCAACAAGAAGGTCGACGAAGCGTTATGGTTATGGCTGACGCAGCAGCAACAGCTGCTCGGTCAACAATCGGCCAGCTTCAATCCGAGCATCAATCAACAGGACGGCTCGTGGTTCTGGCAATGGTACAAACAGTGCAGCTTCCCGTTGATAACGCCGACACCGCTCGCGCCTAGCCCCGTCGCCAAAAAGTCGCCCAGCAAAGCTCGAGCCATGCTCGACAACGTGCTTTGCAACAATAACAACAACAACGAGAACGTGAAACGTAGCCTGAACATGGACGACGAGTCGACGGCCAACGACGACGTGGAGACGTCCAGGGACGTACCTGGCAGCACCGAGGAGGCCATCGAACACGGCGAGAAATTCTTCAAGTGGTTGGACAAATGCTCGGAGCCCGCGGTCACGAGGCTTCAGATTATACAATTCAAATATCTGTTGGACAATCTGAAGGCGTGCAGGAAGAAGTCGTCCTCGTCCGGCTCGAAACAAAGCAGGAAGTAGGCGAAGGGAAAAAAGAAGCTGTGATGCTAAATAATATAATCTGTACAAGATAACGTAAAATCGAGTGTGTTTTAGAGCGTGGACCGGGATGATGATGATGATGATGATGATGATCATTGATTAAGAGGGTAGTGGTAGATAGAATCGGTTAAGAGATAAGCTGATGAAATAGGAAAGAAGATATCGAGCTCGTCTTCTCGTATGTACTACTGGACGACAAACTAACCGGTAGTCGTTGATCTCCTTTTTCGTTTCAACTTCTTTCTTTTCTCTCTGTTTTGTCCTCGTCGAAACGATTTGTCATTTCGTCGTGTCGTCCCTGTGATTCGCGTATGTGTGCGCGACCAAGAGGAACAAACCACGGAGCCGGACAATCGTTGCCGGTGTTCTACTTCCTCCCGAGTTTGTTACGTATCGTAATTTAAAAAGGCCGCGATCGCGTTTCTCTCTCCCAACTCCTCCTCTCTTTTAAACCCACGAACGGCACTGCCTGGGTCAGTCGTGACTTGTAAAAGATATACATCGGCAGAATGATTTTTCAAATATTCACAAACGAGTGTTCGATAACAAAGAAATTGGGATATTTAAATTGTCACTGTCCCAGCGGTTCGCCGTCCAACGGGTTAACGCTGGAACTATCAAACAGATCCGGATTACTTTCGTTTCAAAATTTCTCATTTTATAATTTACAGAATTTGTTCAAATAAATTTCATCTTTCATTGATAAACGATTGTACATAACAGGTTGTTAGTTCCAGCGTTGATTTCTTCTTTCACTTTTTCTGAGTTACCTGTCGCAGGAGTCGGGCCGAATCAAAAGAAACAACGGGGGCCGGCGGTGGTGCCCCCCCTCCCGTGTTTATCAAAACCTTGTACATAAGAGGATATACCAAATTCATAAATGGACTGTTGTAATTATAAAATAAAAGTTAAGATGTTCGTAGAGAGTTATTAATTATTATCGGATCACTATCGTTCGTTAGCGTAAATGCGTGTGTGTGCGAGCGCGTGCACGAGCGATCTTTATCGGTTAAGAAAAGATCCTCGATCGTGGATACACGATTCATCCTATCGACGACGAAATCGTGAACGAAAAGAAAAGAAATGCTGTGTCCAAAGTTAAAAAAGAAAAATCTAGATCGTGAAAAACGTTATCCACGGTCGGGAACAAAAAACAAACTTTGTTCGCGGGTATATATATATTTAAACACGGCTTCACGATATTGCGCTTTTTATTTTGTTCTTCCCTGGCCCCGTTACACCCTGAACCCCCCCTCAAACAGTTCTACCTCTCGTTCTGTTAGCTCGTTTTTTTTTTCTTCTTATTTAAGGTTAAATGTGTGTGCGTGCGTACGTGTTTGAGTGTGTGTGCACGCGACTCGCACGAAACTAAATGGTCCAAAACACAAATAAAAGAACAAAACGAAAGGGAAAGAATGAAAACTACAAGACGATATGTTTGTTATATCGATGATAAATTACATATATATATAGTAGATATATATATGTATATTTAAGGACCTTTGTCGCTTTAGCTTTACGGAAAACCACAATATGTTTGACGAGAAGAAAATTTCTTTTTTTTTTAATTAATCGATCGATTAAAAACTTACCATGTTGAGTGGTTTGTCCAGTGGCTCGTATTCGATGTGATCGCTGACAAATTTTCCGCACCCCTGCCACGTGTACAGTTCCGGATACGGCAGCGTACTTCGTCTGATAGTCGTAGACACGAATTTCTGCACAAGAATCAATTATTCTTTCTATTTTATTTTATTTTATTTTTTTCGTTTCGTTTCGTTTTGTTTTGTTTCTCTTACTGTTCAAAACCGCCACTTTTGCTACCGCAAGATTGTACCTTCGTGTCATTTTAATTTATTTCGTTTCGGGCCACCTCGCGTGTAGGTCGCGAATCGAACTGATCCGCCATCTTTGATCACGTGGTTGAACTGTTACGGTAGTCGAACGAGCATTTATCGTTTCCTTTTATAAGACGAGAGGATTGTTCCTATTGTATTTTAACGAGCGAGGAGACGATCTTGCGGCTCGGCGATGCGTGTGTTGTTTATAAAAAAAGTCGAGATAAACGAACGAAGGAAAAAGAGTAAAGAGAGAAAACGTAAAAACAGGAAACCAAAGTGAAGAAAGTGTTGTCGCGAGTGACAGCACCGTGTAAATAAAGACTGTGACCGTGCGCTTGCACGCGAGAAGTGCATACCATGTATTGTAGAACATTGAAAGCATGTACGAATAAATGTATAGCGAAGTTTATTTTTATTATTTAGATCGTAGAGGAGATGATTCGAGTGTGTTAGAAAGGATTCCTATTAACGCGGTTATTTCCATTAGTTCAATTAACGATCGAGAACGAACACACGCGAAAAAGAGACGAAAGAACAAAGAATGAGACGTTTTCTTTTTTTTTCCGAAGAGTCTATTTCAAGATGTTCGACATTCCTCATTACCTTTTTTTTTTTCTTTTTGACGAACAAGAAAGGGCAATTTACCAGCCCGAAACGACTCGAACAAATTTTCCAAACGCTAAAATGGTATCGATAATTTTTATTTATAACGCGTTTTAATTTTTATATGGAGAGAAACAATGCCTTTGTACGACGAGTCGATGAAGTTTATTTATCAATGAGAATACACCACGAGAAAATAAAACACGAACGTATTCCGTATATTTTTTTAATTTATCCTTTTTACCAGAGATCGAACGATCGAGAGATTTTCGATACGATTACCTAACCTCCCTTTCTTTTCATTCGACGTACACGTCGTTAGTAATTTTAATTTGTATACAAAAAAAAAGAAATCTTACCTTAAACGCATGTTATAATGTGGAGAAAAAGTATATGATGTAAATATATCCGATGTTATGTACAAAATTTTCAACTAATAACGACATTAAATCGAGTTTGAAAATGGCGCGAACGAGTTTCCTCTGTGTTGTTAGTGTTCGCCGTTTTAAATCGTATTTGAAAAATCAGCTGTTATATATATGTATACTCGTCGCCTGTAAAAGCGTTAATTAAGCAAATGTACATAATTCGCATAAAATTTATAAGTTATGCTCATTGGTACGCATATTAGCTTGACCAAAGTATTAGTTTAAATTAATGCATTTTTGTGTTTATTCAAAGTTTAACTAAATCAATAGTAAATATTCAAATTTTAATAGTTTTTAGTAATATGTTTACATACTCTTACTTAATTAACGCGTTTACTGCAACGTATATATGTATATGTAACACGCTACAGGACGCGCGAAAAAGGGCGCCAATTATGAACGTCAATTTGAAACGATTCAAATGGACGCCATGATGGATCGTATTAAATCGAAGAATTATAGTAGATTAAAAGCAAACAAAAATGTTTGAGTCTTTCGAGTAATCTTAATATTTAAAAATAATTTAATTTTAATGAGACGAGAGAAATAAATAAAAATGATTATTTAAATTGAACTGCAATTTTGTCCAAACAACTTCCAGGTTAAATGCACTTGTTGAACCGGCACGAGAAATCAAATTTCAAATGTTACAAATCTTTGGCTTAAAGTATCTCGATAATAGTTTCTGATTCACTTACTTGTATACCACATTCGTTTTCGCACATTAGCAAAAGAGGATTTCGATTAGGGTATTTTGTTTGAAATTGACGTCGAAAGTTTTCAGCGTACCACGCGAGCACCTTCTCTTTACCACTGACGGTACAATAACTACTTGGAAGCGTTTTAAGGTATAAATCTTTTCTTATGTCGACTTCCGGCCAACATAATTTGATCAAACATAATTCTTGTTGCACTTCTTTTATCAGTTCTTTCGTTATTCGAGTTGAAATTTCGTATTTCTCTGACTCGTCCAATCTATCCCCTTCCTTTTCTTCCGTAATCGTCGTTGCACTATCGTAACTTTCAAATTCGACGTTTTCGGCGTTCTCATCCATTTGTATTTGATAGATTCGCGATCACGGTAAAGATAACAAACTTTATGAATACAACTTTGCACTATTGAACAAGCTACGGCGTTACCCCGGTTAAAAAAAATGTCTGAATTCAAATCGAAGTTGTAACGTGGGTTGTTTGTTGTCATAACAACTGGGCGTACGCGTTAGTACTGAAAACATCCGCTAAGAGGCAGCACGTATCGGTCCGCTTCGGTCATACAATTTTACGCGTCGTTGTTGAAATATAAAACCGTAGTTGTCGTTTTTTTAACTCGTAATGCGTGATAAATAGTGCTGTTAAAATAAACGTGTATAATCTGTTGAAATAATTTACTGAACCGTAGATAATAGACGCTTTATCGTTTGTTTCGTGTACTTTCGTGCTGCGGGACAAGATGGCGTACGTTACAAGGGACTTCACGTCGTGACATCTATGAAAAGGAACATAAGCGGTAAGTAAGTGCACTTTAATTGTCAAAAATATATCAGTAATAGATAAATTAAGCATCAATTAAAAACACAGACAAACTATGAAATAAATTACTCGTATTTGTATAATAAAACTGTTTCTCCCGTTACATAACCTTTCTTTGTAACGTATTCTTTTCGATAGCGTCGGTTATCGATAGACGGTTATAGTATTTCCTACCCCATAGAATGCAAATTTTAAACAAAACTTTTTGTACTTCAAACGATGTCTTGTCTGTATTAATATTTTAGGCAGTAATAAGCGTTATAATTTTATTAATAAAAACTCGTCACATACATATCATTGGTATAAAACATACGCATTATTAGAACAAAAATACATACAAGCTGTAATAACGTCCTTTCGCGACCGTGTGTGTGTATATGTATTATATATACACGTTTTATTTATAAACTATAAATATAACAAATCGGGTCGATTTCTTTGTAATATGTAACAAAACCAATGGAACTGAAAGATCATAGTTACACTAGTACGTTTATATCGTTTTTAAACATGATTGCATTTTAGTTCGTAAAATTGATGCGATTAGGTCTACAAAATTTACCGTATCTTCGAGTCAATTGTTTTCTTTCACGTGGATTTCTTATCTTAAATGAAAAAAAAAAAACCTCACTCGTCTTTCTTCTGTTCAATTTTCACGTCATGGTTTTATATGTTACACAAGAGGGATCGATTCGAGTATCGATAACATTGTTCGAGAAAATCTTTCTCTGTTCAATTCGCGTCGTTCGAATCTTGTCGCCATTTCTGAGCCGCTTCTCGTCTGGCGTCGGGAACCAATTGTGACTGCATGCCACCTAAGACGTTGCTGGTCGCCTCGGTGGCCAAAATAATCGGTTTCACGACCGTTGGCGGTATTTGTCTCAACACACCTCCCACAGCACCAGAGACACCTTTCTGTTCGTGTTCCTCGCTGGCTACACGAACTAACTGGTTCGCGGTTTCACCCAAACCCTAACCAAACACACATTTGCATTAATTACACGATATACATATAATCCCTTTTAATACTGTCATATATATTTTCTATATACATAGTAAATATTTCACCTCCTTCACTAGCATATAAGCGTTAGCCATTCCTTCTCTAATATCCAACGGCTGACTGTATCTTTTCCTACGTCCTTTCTGTCCCTTGTTCTTGCGTCTCACACTGGGACCAGGACTGACCATGTCGTAAGCTGTCTCAGCTGTACTCTGTATAGCGTGTATCAATCTGGAAGTTAATTCCAACGCTGCCATTGCAGTGGATGTGGTGAAACTGTTCGCACCACGTTGCAATCCTCTAATGATTCTACCATCTTTCTGATACTGTTCGATAGGCAACCAAAACAGGTCTCGTATCCCTTGGACTACAAACGATATAATGCCTATGTTTTCATTGAATAATTTCAAAAATAATCAGGACAAAATTCTGTACTTACACAATTGTACCAACGAGTGCATAGGACCTACACCACCAAGTAAACTTGGAAGTTGATTCTTTTTGATATCTTGCAACCATTCTGAAAGTAAAAACGCGACAAGCTTATCGAATCCCAGAAGTCCGTGTCGATGTGTTAACCTTTTCAGTCTTAATTCGGAACAGTTCAGCTGTGCCAGACCCATTAGGAGGCCTGCCAATGGTCCGTGTGTTAAATCTACACGCTTTCCATGATAATCTAATCTAACAAGGACTTCTGGTGAAAATATCACGCTCCTGGTACAAATTAAACAAATTTCGATTAATCAAACTACCCTGAAATATAATTAATTCCAATGTTTCTATACTTTGTGCAACAATGTACTCACCGAAAGTATATTGGTTGACAGTCCTCCTGAATTTCACACGCGGGCTTAGCTTTAACCTTACTCTCTTTAACCATTAACTCATCTTCTAGCAGTATTAATAAATTTGGATCTATATTATCAGTTTGAGAAGTATTCGTTGGCATTGAAGCATTAGGCGTGGTGTCGTTCACACTCATAACAGGCGGATGATGCGTTGGTGTCCCTTGCTTGGACACAGGGGATGACTGGGGATTGTTAGGTGTACCAGAGTTCTCTTGGGTCTGCTTCGAGCCGCCGTTCAATTCGTTGAAAAATTCTATCAGGAACAATAGGCTGTCCTGATCAATGTTTAGACGCAAAGGCAGTAGGCTGAGCTTTAAGCAACATTCTTGAGCACTTAATTTCGGATCCGGCCTCATGTGGACCGCTTTCATGGCAAACATGTTCGCGTGAGACTGTTTAGGTCTCGTCTCGCTGCTGTATTGATACAAGAACTTGTTGATATGCGAGGACGCCAATCTGTCCCTAATCTCTATCTCGCTTATTAGCAGTATTTGTCTCGCTGCTTCGCTAGTGTTCTCCGGGTAGACTTCGTGCTGAAAGCGTACTTTATTTAACTGAAGCTCCATCAGGACGTCGTGTCGGCGACCAGGGCCACCCAACACTTGCCATTCGGTGCTTTCTTTGGTCTTTGATCGCGGTGAATTCGGTACGCTTCCAAAATGCACCTCGTTCGGATTGGATTTGTTGAAAGTCACTCCGTCGCACCATGGCAATCTGTTCCTACAACACACAGAGGATATATACATAATACAACGAAACGTTAGGTTATTTCGCGCAATTTTCATGTACCCACTTTTCTTGAGGGATTGCGTTGGCACGAAACGCGTTATCGTTGATGGTAACTTGCTTTTTGATTGTCGAAACTTTCTCGAAATCTTTGCCCCCGTACATGTGCCAAATCAGGGTCATCTCGCAAAGGGTGTACCTCAAAATCGGTGGCGGGAAATGTCGCGGGGCTTTCAATAAATCGGTTTTGCCAAGGGGAACCGCGAAATGATTGTCAATTATCCTTAAGGATTCTTGACAGAGCCAACGAACTTCTGGCACACCGTGTCTAGGCATGATCCCTGTACCCGCCTCTTCTCCTAATATACAAAAATCCTCGTTAGGATCCTCCATCTCTATATTACACTCCGGCTTGGCACATTGATCATCGGGGCTTTTACACAGATCGGGTACTGTCTGTGGGGCTGGGTGAGACTCGTCGGGGAAGAAAAACACTTCCACCTGATTCTCGGTTTTCAGCGTATTCCCGTCCGTGTTCGAAGACGTTCCTTCAACAAAATTAATACCAATTAATTACTCGATGTTCGTTTAAGCTATTTATTATATCGTTATTTAAATTCTACCTTTTACAGTCTCTTCCATCGCCTCCTCCATCAAAGTATTTACACGTTCCACTTGACTCTTGCTCAGAGTATTGATACTCTCGTCCCCAAGGAGACTTTCCTCGTCTCCGGAACTTGGCACGGTGCACGTACTCTCAGTGTTCTCTGTATTCGCCACCAGGTCTCCGTCGTTCGCAAAGTACGTCAGTAATTGGATAAGAGCACGACCGGAATCTGAACACGTACGAACGTGCATAACGTTGTTGCTCGCCCTCAGGTCTATCCTGGGCGCTCCACCGCACATTTTATCGTTTAACCTCAACGATAATTCGAACAATCCTACGTCCATCACACACACGTAATCCTGCCTCAGGTCTACGTGTTTTCCTACTTTGTTTGATACGAACAAGGCAAGGTCCTCCGCTATGAAACGCAACGTCGACGTGTTCGTTTGCGCGGCGATATTGCTGGACACGCTAAAGTTTCCCAGGCTGACCAGCGATCTTAACGGCAGATGAAGTGGCCTAAAAATCGCACGAATTTCCTGCTTGTTATCAGACCCAAATCTTATTCAAATGTTACTGACAAGGGGGCTTTGCTATAAGATACCCTTTGATCTTTCCTCTATTTTCATATTGTACTGTTTGATCTCCTGTGTAATCTGACTTTTTAACTATGGGTCACTTATTTTTCGTTTCAGAGAAACCATTTTTACGTTTAAGTTATGTATTTTCCTTACGCATAGTTGAACGTACATTGACGTAGCAAAGCGATTATGGTACGAGACCAAATTTATTCTATTTGCTTCTTTTTTTCTTCTTCTAACTAGTTTATTTAATCGCTACTTTACGTATTAAAACAGAAAAAAATAAACTAGTTAGAAGAAGAAAAGAAGAAGCAAACAGAATAAAGTTGATCTCTGAGAGATTTGAAGTCTCGTACCATAGCCGCTTCACTGCGTCAATGTACACTCAACTATGCCTAAGAAAAATACATAACTTAAACGTAAAAATCAATTATTTCTCCGAAACAACAAAAAAGTTACACAACAGATCAAACAGTAAAATATACATACATATGAAAATAGGAAAGATTAAAGGATATCTTATAGTAAAGTCCCTTTGCGAGGGATAATAAAAACCTGTAATCCACAGCGCAGTCCCAAAGGTGCAAATGTAACTCTGTTAATATCCCTGGGGGAGAGTAACCGGCGACTGGATGATCGGCCACGTCCAAACAATCCGTTAACTGCGTGAACCACGATGTACCGGTGATACACATTCTGTGTCTTAAGGTGGCGTTCGTTATGCCAGCTGCCACCCTGAAAGTCTATTTTTAACAGAAAATCATTACATCAATCGTAAAGAGCGTACATGCAGTCAAGATTACGATCAAACCTTGATACGATGAGTTTGATGAGATGCTTGTATCCTTATAGCGAGCATCACCATATCTTTGTCGCTGTTGTTCGATCCCGTCGCGTTTGCGCGTAGTTCGCTTTTGTATATCGCATCCTGACAATGTCGCGGTATAACGCTGTTAATCGGTCTCAAAGAAGGGGGTTGCGAAGGGGTGGTCATCAGTCCGCAATGATTCACGGACACCTCTTTGATCATCGAGCACACGTATCCGAGATTCGAGTTTCCTCTGTACGAAGACACCGAGAATATCTTCGCGTCCTCCAGTCGAATGATCAGTTCTCCTTGTTGTCCGGGTATAACGTTGCGCATCGAGTCGCGAACGGGCGTGTACATGCAGAGCAGGCCTTGTTCTATGTTCAAACTAAGCGCCAATTTGCTCTGACCGTTTCTGGAGATCTTATTCTGATGTTGCCTGTAACTTTTGTCAGCGGCCGAATGAAATATACCATCCTCGTCCGAGTCGGAGTCGGAATCGTATTGTGCTCCGCTTTTGCACGTGCTAAATCTGAAAATGTATCATGTTTTTTAATCGAGCACGAACAGTTTCCGTCGTTTTACTCGCTTACCTAGGATACACAGATTCTTGCAACAGGGTGGATGCCAAGTCTAGACCTATGTGATTCTCCACGTGCATGGTGTACTTTGGTCTTGGCGCCGAAGGTTCCCATAAAAAAAGATCGGTGTTGAATCTGTTGTACAACAGCTCGTAGAGATGTTTTGATGGTATCTGAACGGAGACGCATGGAAAGTTGATCTCTAATTGAATTCTGGAACTACGAAACCCGTCGTCTATGAATTCTAACATCTCTTCCCGACTTCCTGGTATGATCAGCTCTTCGCCTTCTCTGTTAAGAAACAAAAGGAACCGAACACGTTATCCTACTTGTTGACATATGAATCGTTCTACCGGACAAACCTTTGCTCTAAATCATCCTTGTCGCCCGGTGTATAGGGTCTGGAATGAGGCGTATCAGACTCGTGAATGATACGTTTCGAACTGAACGGAGACGGTTGGTGTTTAGGCGCATTCTCCAACGTTTCGTCGAAACTCGAGTCAGGCTCTGCTTCCGAACTGTCCTCCAGCTGGCCGCTCAAACGTTGAGAGTAAATCGTCATGACTACTCTGGCCCAACCGAATCCTTCGTTCACTTGTTGGCACGATGCGTTGTTCTTCTCGTCGGTGGTCACTTTGCCTATGTTTATAGGCGTGTCCGTATCCGTTTCCGCGTACGACAGTAACAATTTGCGAAATTGAATCTCGTATTTGGTCACGGAATGGGACAGTTTGGTCATGGTGGTGCGAATTTGCGCGTCGGTCAGCTTCAAAATCATGTAGTCCGTTCTTACCGATCTCTTCCACCACGGGGCTCGATTCATATCGTGCAGTGGTCTTAAATCTGGTATTGGAAACCTATTTTCAAATCATTGTCCGTTAAATAAAATTCATTTTCATCGTCCTTGTGAGGGACTCTGTTCTTTAACGTCCTGTACGAACACGCATTACCTTAATTTTATCGTACACTGTGACGACGATGCGTTTATTACGATCACGGAATCCGACACGGTTGGGCTTTCCACGGCTTGATAAAACAACGTTTGCTGATTCTGGAAATTATACAATGTAATTTAACCAAGTATGCAACGAGGATCTACAACTTACCAAATTTCTATCGTTAGATATTGGATTGGAAACGCAGATAGGCTGTGGATTAAGTAGAGCACATATTCTATCTACAATAGTTATGTCTATTTCACTTTTACATGGTTCCATATCGATGCTGAAAGGATATATATGAATAATTAATTACTGGTTCTTCTATGCATATTAAAAAAATATATATATACACTTACTCGATTTCTGTCCGTGGATGCGTACATTTCGCTACATACGGATGCGTACTTTGAATATCTACCACGTACTTGAATCTCATTTTAAAATCCGTTTTGTTAACGAAACCAAAATTCGTCGAGCTTTCTTTAACGAAGGTGAGTAACTCTACGTATTCCGTCGGAGGAGTACCGTTCGTACAGGTGTTATTCGAATCGATTAAACACTCGACAATTTCTAGACTGGCTAAAGTTAACGTTCCGGATATCGCGGAACGCGATGCGGTAGTTTTTTCTCTCCCTTCGACGACAAGCGGTGCAGCGAGTAGCCTGTAGAATAAATATGTCGAAGGATTGATTAACAACGGTTTGATTTTTTTTTGTCACGTTTATTGTTGGTCGAACGGCGTACACACCTAATGTGACTCAAATGGCAAGCATCCAAGAGCACCTTGGACGCTTTATCAAAATCTTTATTCCCATATCCACCAGCTGCAAACATTCCTAGCTGCTTAAAAAATTCATCTGCCGAATTCTTCATTTGCTGTATACTAGAACACGTCAAGCCACCCCCTTCCACACATGTAGTCAATATATCCTCATGCAATAGAACTACGGCTACGGAAGATACTCTCACGTGAAAATGAGACGTTTCTGTGGACGGACTGTTGTCCACGCTGTGTCTGTGTTTTTGTTGTTTCGGCAGATTCGTCGCTGAACTCTTTAAGCTAATGCTACTGGTCGATATACTTCCATCCATGCTAACGTTATTGCTCGTGATGGAATCGCTCATCGACGTAGATCCTGGTAATCGCATTGGTAAAAATTCATCCTCGTTATCAGACTCGTCCAAGGATGCCGTTGACCATCCTTGCGTATGCCTTAAATCCTACAATAAGAAGTTTCTAACATTTTCTCTGCTGTATTCGATTTGAAATACAGAAGCTCTGATTTTATTTTCTCCATCCATCTGTTACCATAATACGCAATCCTTGGTTCGGATGTATCTGATGACTAAGTTCTCGTTCCACGCGTTTGAAGTCACTACTGGCCATAGGTTTCTCGGTACATGTTCTTGGCGCAACGTTGCTAACGTCTTCCAAATCCGGGGACGCAAGTCCGTGTCCCAGTTCCAACAGGACGTGCACCTGTCGCGGGCTCAGAAACGAGGTAAAAGATCCCAGCGTCACTTCTAATTCTACCTGAAGTAATTAGTTCTCTTTTTACTTTACGACAAACACGCTAGCATCGTTCATTTTATAAACAAATAACTTGTACAACTTTTACCTTTGGCCCTGAAACACCTTCGCCTTGTTTCAGTTTCAATCTTATTTCCTGCCTGCCTGCTAATTTAGCAAATATTATAGGCTTCGATTCGCTTAAGTTGTTAATAAAATGACCGTCGGGAGGAGTCTGCGTATTCTGATTGGGGGAAATTTGAGCCGAAGAGAAGTGACCGTCCGAATTCTGGTAGCAAAAAGAATTTCACAAGATGTATCTTCTGTTTCTTTTTAATATTTTGTATGGAGGTTCTGATAAAAAAAAAAAAAAGTTACTTTGGAATCTGGTGTTGAACCTCTGCTTGTCGTAACGATACTCCTGGAGAAAGTTCTCGCACGAGATGGAAATTCATCCGTGTGAAAGGTCACCCCCTCTAAGTAAAACCGCTTTGTTGTGAACGCTGATACGATGTACCCCTTTGTCGACTGACTAGGATCTAAAGAGGTATTGCTGGGATCCAAGCCCGCCTCGTCCGAATATTCAAGATTCTTTATACATATTTCTAACGCGACTCCTGTTGTAGAATCGAGTGGCACGTGTTCCAAACGTATCACAGTATCTATAAATCTCACTTTCACCCTACATAAAACTAAAAAGAAACATGATTTTATATTCCCATCAATTTTACGAATAACTATTAACTTCGACCCACCGTCCGTAGAGCCTTACTTGAATCTATCGTTTGCGCAAACAATTCTACTCCCTCCAAGGGTTGCGAATTCCCAGCGTTATTCGCATCTTCTTGCAAACATTCTTGCGCCAGTTGCATACTAGACGTCATAGAGCTCCACATGGACTCGAACATCGAAGTCCCTGTTTCCGCTCTTTGTCTAGGCTGAACCGTCAACCTAAGCCCGGTTACTTCCACGTAGCTAGCGTCGCTAAGTAAAGCCGACCATGGTATGCTGACGGACATTTCTGTTACAAAACCATAGACAAATTCTAACGGAAGGTGTTGCTGTTCTCCCATCTCGTTCAATGCCTGTTAAAGAAAATGTATAATTTTGATAAACCGTCGTTTCTTTGTCTTCTTATCATTACATATAACATAATCGACGACACGAGACACACTTTGCTTGTAGCAATCGCCTTATCTTTGTCACTGTTCGTTCTAAACAAACAAAGAACTTGGAGACAAAGGAAAATGACAGTACCTGCACATCAAGGCTGACATTGGTCACACGACCAGTTCCATTGTATAGATCAACAGTGAGCTGGTCCAATGTCAGCTTCTCTTCCAGAAATTGGCCCAGATATCTTTGCAACAGATACCTGCAGGCCCGTTTCTTTATCCCCTGTGACCAAGGGAAGCATCCCAGCCAAGACATTTTATCCCCACGTTTGACAAATCTAATCTGAGAGAGACATCGGATTTTTCAATGTAACTCTCCTCATACGTTTTTAATATTAGGCCTGTTGTCCGAGCAAAGTGCAAGCGGAACGATTTATCCACGTGAATTCCATCTTTCCAACACGTGTCCACTCTGGTACGATGCTCCTCAACATAATATGTACGATGATTCGAATGTAACGGGGTTCTAGCTGCGTAATGTTTTCCTCTGCATGCAGCACACACACAGATATGCACACGCACGCACGCGATCGGCACACAGCCAAAGGAAACGAAACACTGGTACCTCGTTGACTGAAATCAGCTGACTTTGAAGAAAGACGCACGAATGCTTTATGCATTTACAATGCCCTTTCACTTTTTCCTTATCGATACGTTTCTCGTCCTCCGTTTCAATCGTGTTCGATTAGAAATTCAGTCGAGCTAAGCTGATTTTTATTTTCTTTGTTTCCTTCCATTCGCGCACACGGTTTACATATTTTTTTTTTTATTTTCAAACAAATGAAATCATGCACAAAATTACGCGTGATGAATCCCAAGTGTTGCACCGCCTTTTTTATTGAAATATTTTTAAAAGAAAATCATTTTACTTTGTTTAATTATGCAACGTGTGGTTCATTTTTATTTTAATTTTATCGTGTAATTGTTTATATATATATGTGTCTTATGTGTGTGTAAAAAGTATTGATGGGTTTTAATATTTATCGAAACTTTAAATATTCTTTTTTAAATGCTTGTGGTTTAATGAGAAGTGAAAAAAACAAGAAAATGATGATACAAATTTCACCGATTGCATTATAGTTTTCTAAAATGCGCATACATCTTTCGATTTCTAAGCCGTGTTGAAAGCGACAGTAACGCGCTCTTCTCATTTACATAATAGTTATTAAGTTTGTTCTAGTATACTTTCAACAATGTCACGATTCGGACAAAACGTTTTTCTTTTTATCAAATAATTTACAGTTTTTTAATCATTCGAATGAGATATTTTAAAAATTGATCCAATCGAGAAAAATAATTCGAAAGGTTTACCACACTGAACATGGCGCTGTATTCATGCCAGTTTTTGCGTACAGTTTACCAATAAGTTCAGATATGTGGTGATTGAGAACGATCTGTCATAAAGATTATTTAACAATTCTATAGATAATTAATTAAGAATTGTATTTTTTTTTTTTTATTCTACGACCATATTGTAAAATACAATTTTCCATCTGTCACCGAAAAAGATGGCTTTAACCAATGTTTTGCTTCTTAGCCAAATATCCGGATACGTCGTAGCTCTTATTTTGTCACTCTGCATCATTATACCTATGAGCTTGCATCAAGATGAATTTAGGTAGTTGCAATATACCGAATAAAATATCATTATGCGATAATTGCAACGAATTGCATTATGTGTTGTTTATATCTGTTCGCAGAGGACATTGTTTGTTGTTCTCGACAGGGACCTGGCAGGAATCAGACGGTCAGTTTGTTGTAAACTGGGCTTCGCAAGCTTATTGTAACTACACGATATTCGTTGGTTTGATGTTGCTGATAACATCTGCCATACAAATCTATCGACTTTCCGTGTTTATGTATCATGGAGAAGACAGTTCATTCTTGTCCGCGTTTGTAGACGTTGTTAGTTCAATACTTCTTACAACGATTACATTGGTAGCTGCGATCATTATTACGCTTGGGTTTATGACCTGGTGTCAATGTATGACGAAAAGATTTCCATCCTGCGAGCTAGCAGCTGGAAATGATATCGACAAAGCCGATGGTATAGATACGTCTGGTTTTCATATTGAATTAGGAGCCGCTCAATTTGGAACTTGGACCAGTTTATCGATTTGGGTTGGTTTATCGGTATTTGCAGTATTAAAGTTGTTGCGATATCATCAGTTAGAGAACATGAAGGTTTCGATGTATAGAGAAAGGCAAAGATTGATAGAAGCTTCTAGAAGCAATGAAATTCAAGAATCAACATAGAAATATAAATACCAAATGTAATATTTAACTCTACGATGGTAGTATTTTTTTATCCAATTGTTCTTCAAAGAAATATTTATACCCTATGAAATCAGTTTTCCGTACGCACAGTTTATAATTAATATAATTAAAATAGAATATTTTGACCTAAAAATGATATTGTTATATATTAAATCGATACTACTTTTTCTTTGTAAATATATAATTAATTTTTTTACCTTTATACATATCGAGACCATGGAAAATCATATTCCATAGTCTTTGCAACTAGTATTAAAATTTACAGTAGCTTATTTACTTTAGTTGATTTTATTTAATTTAAATAATGTCGAAAGATTGTTAGATACAACTTATTTTATTATTGTATTATAGTTTTGTTCGTTTGTATATATAATACATAAAAACTAAACGATATAGAATATGTATATCAGAAATAACTTACATAACGAAATTTAACATCCAACTCGATGGTATAAATTTTATAAAAATCTAAGTATACAATTGTCAAATGTACATAAATTAAGAATTTCATGTTATAAACAAACTTACTTAATTAGTTAAGAAATATAATTTGTAAATATGTATATTATATATTCTCGTAATATATCAAAATCATATATAATAATGTTGTCGAATTTATTATGTCAAAACAACCACACGAACTAATAGTTTTTTATCGAAAGAAAAAACTTGCTATACATACGATGAATAAATCGATTCAAAGTACTTGTCTACACATTCCAAGAGCATTTCTACGACTTCCTGCAGGACATTGCGGCCGTTTAGGCACTTGAATTATTATGAAAGGTGCAATGTCTGTTGGTATGCATTCTAATTCAAAAGTAGTCTCGTTTACGCCTAACACTCCGTCAGGAGCGCAAGGACCGCCTAATGTTCTCAAAGGATAACAAGTTTCGTTGTATCGTACCAAACCATCTTCCAAGCAAGGATTGCTTACACATTTTGGTACAGCTTCGTTTTTAGGAAGTACCACATAATTTTGGGGCGGACAAGGTCCCTGTCTGTAAGCTTCATAGCAAGAATCGTTTAACGGAAAATATAGAAACCTGGGTCTACAATCGCATATCCATACACTGGTGTTTCCAGTTCCAGGATATAGAAGCATATTATCGGGACACTGACCTGGCACGGATACTGGAATACGTTCTGTTATCTACAGAAGGAAATCAAATAGATTTTCTGGTTTCATTTTTTAATACCAATTTGATACTTATATATAATTACCGCTGCATTGTTTCCACTGACATGGGAAAGCTCCTCGTCATTAGGAAACACAATATCTTGACCACGTATTATGTAATTCCATATGATGAATGAGATACCAAAAATTATCCACTTCATTTTTGATGTATGATAATACTACAGAAATTTCGTTTTAACATATACAACTGTGATAAACAAGTGATTGTCGACTAAAGTTTGGTTATTTAAGTTTCAATTTACTACCAACACTAACTTACATTATCAAGTATTTCTTAATTTGTGAGAAAATCTACAGAGATAACACTGTATCTTTAATATGCCATATTTCTCTGAATGACCTAGTATGACCCTGAGTTCTCAAGGGCAACCATAGTTGAATAAAACAAGAGTATTAAAATCAACAACCAATCATTATTGAGCATTTAAAGTGAATTGACATTTCTCTTCTGTCACTTTCAAACATACAGTTATTCTTTTTAAAGAAACAACAAAACATTAACATATCAATTCTAATATAAAAATGATCAATTTAAGGAAACAGATTCTTTTTATTATTTTATATCCACAAATAATTCACCACTATTCACTCCTCTTCCAAGTATAGATCATAAGCTTTTTTAATATCATTTGCGCTCAATACAAATGTACTCCCATCGTATTCTGGCCAAGATTGAAGTTCCAGAAAAAGTTCATAGATCTGATTAGGAGTTAAATCGCCAAATGTAGTGAATATGTTATAATTCTTTGCTATTAACTTTATACCACAGTTTGGTATTATTCTTCTAAAAATGTTGTTTAACAATACAAATATTACATATTAATATTTCTCCAAGTAAATACACAGCGAGTACTATAATAATTTCATAATAACACTTACTCTAACGAGGGTATCACTCTGGCCGATGATGTATGAACATTATGTCGAACAAAATGCCAAAAGAATATCAAGTCTTTTTTCGTGTTAAACGATGCGAAAAGATCAGACTTTGGTTCTATCTTAATAACATAAAGGTCAGAAGCATCTTTTCTCTTCTTATAATTAAATCGTGGTCGTGGTGCGAACGCTTTTCTATCCACCCTTCCAAAAATTCGATAATTAAATAATATGTTGAACATAACATAGAAAGTCTTTGATTTTTTATTAACGCAAAATTTCTGAAAAATAAAGTGATTTAAGATTTTCTATATAAATGTAAACTGAAAACTTTGAAATAGCTAATAATTTTTGGAAGAAAAGTACTAACATTACATATAGACGGTGGTACCGCAAGATAAATGATTGGTCTTCCGTACATCATAAGACCCGTCTGAAACACTGTACTCATTATTAAGTGTCTTATAAAATTGCTTTTCATCGTTGCCCCAATTATTTGCATGCAACTTTCTTCTTCCCATTTCTTCAGTTGCATGCTGTTTAACAATTTATAGATCTTACTGTTACCTTCGGAATCTCTGGTCAACAATTTTGACATATTAAATAGATCTAATTGTTTAAAACTGAGACGATCAGGGAATCTTTTGTTCAAATCATGTAATTGTTCTGAAAATTCAGGATTACTTTCGAGTAAATTTACAAGTGGCACACCGATTCGCAATAATTCTTCAGTTATAAAACCAAAACCTGGATTCAGTTCGAAAACATGGGACATGTTTTTTAATAAATCATCTTTAATTAAATTAACGAACGTTTTGGCTACCTCATGATTTTTTAAATATAAGTCTCGATAATTGTGGTTAATTTTCCGTGAAGAATTCTGTGAACTTGTGCCGTGAGATTCAGAATCAACATTTTTTGTGTATAAACAAGTTGGAAGATTTTGAATTTTATCATTTCCTGTTGTGCCCGGACACTTTGTGTTCTTCAAATTAGTCGTATAATGCATCCATTGAACCGAATGAAGAATAACTTTGTTTACCGAATGAAAGGTATTATTATTGTTGAACGAAATGGCACAATTATAAAATGTTACTCGTGATGCACTAATGTTTGGTAACACCATCAAATTACGATATATCATCGTTGATTATTCTTCATTTGTCATTTTTTAACCGTCACAACATGCAGCAGCATACATATTTTTAAGGTTAATACCATTCTAATAAATAGTTTATTTAGCAACCGCGGTACAATTAATTTTGGTATCGTTGAAATTTTAACAAATTTTCGTACAAAATTGTTACTACTTCGTTCGTTTGCTTTGATCAGTTGCAATATTATGTACACGTACGTATATAATAGTTTTGATTAATAATTACATATCAAATATAATCGTATCAGGATATCTTATCGGAATTTGAAGATATCGAATAATCAAATATGTGAGCATTATAATAATCCTTTCACGAAAGAAAGTGTACAAGTTGCAGAAATGTTGCACACGCCATATGGTTAAAAAATTGATACAATCGAATTGTGTGGACTTTATACGTGTCTTCATTGATACCATTGATACCGATTCGCTTTGTTAGAACATTATGTATTGATGCGGTAATTGAAATGATTTCACGTTTCTGTAAGTGTTCCCTTTTTTTCATATTTAAATATACTTTTTCATTCAGAAATTTCTTTTTTTCTTTCTAATTCTATTATTTTTCTCCGGTATTATATTAGTTAACGAACATTGTTGCATATTTTTTCCGCCTAACAATAACGTGAATTTAAAAATTACCATAAATTAAGTGTAACATTGGTAGTAATAAAATTTCGAAAATTTATTATTTGGTTTCTTCAATATGAATAGACATCCAACTTACAATTTACAGTGTTTGTAAGGAATAAAAACAGAATGCTGTCACACTTTTATATTTCCTTTTATTTCTTGCCGTAACCTTGGAAAATGCTACCTGTACTTTCTAAGTTTTTGTGTAATAATCTTTTTGTAGTTTACGGTCCAGTATGATTGTATGCGCAATACATTCAAAGCATTGCCAACGAAAGATACAAGCGTTCCGTGCTTTAAAAAGACACCGTAATTTGTTGCTATTAACAGGGAAAGTTTAGAAAATGGCACAAAGTGCTTCGTTGCTTTCACGAATAGTGGCCTCTTCTATAACTGCTACAGTGAGAGCAGGTAAAATTATACGAGATGTTATGAATCGTGGATGTCTAAATATAGTAGACAAAGGCAAGAATGATTTACAAACTGAAGCCGATCGTTGTGCTCAAAGGTGTATTATCGCCTCGTTAAGCCATCAGTTTCCAAACATTACCATTATCGGTGAAGAAGAAACGTCTAATTGCCAAGTGCCATCCGATTGGATTGTGACGGACGCAGATCAGGAAGTATTAAAATTACAATTACCAGCTGATTTGGAAAACATCGATGCTAAAGACGTTTGCATTTGGGTGGATCCATTAGATGGTATACGTATATTTTATTTAGCCTTCGTTAGTTTATGTACATACGTATTGTTTTATAAATATCTTAAAATGCGATACGATATTTCAGGAACATCCGAGTACGCGCAGGGTCTTGTCGAACATGTGACGGTTTTGGTAGGGGTGGCTGTTGGAAAGAAAGCGATCGGTGGTGTAATCCATCAACCGTATTATAAAAATGCTGAGAGCAACATGTTGGGACGTACCCTATGGGGTATTAACGGCGTAGGATTTGGTGGTTTTACACCAATTTCACCACCAGTTGGGAAAAGAATAGTTACCACCACACGGTACGATTTAGTCTCGCAAATTGATTAAAGTTGCCGTTGTTTTCGTGAAATAATAATGAATTATCACCTCCTGTTCAGTTCACATTCGGACAATAACGTTCAAGCGGCTATTAATTCTTTATGTCCAGACGAAATTTTACGCGTTGGCGGTGCAGGATATAAGGTAATACATATGTGCGTACAATTCTATTTGGATTGCTTTGATATTTTTATTATTCTCTCATAGGTAATACTTTTAATGGAAGGGAAGGCTCATGCTTACGTGTTTGCAAGTAAAGGATGCAAACGGTGGGATACCTGTGCGCCCGAGGCTATTCTTCACGCGGTTGGTGGTACTTTGACCGATTTTTATGGGGAAAGGTACTCGTATAACGCGGAAACATCGTATCCGAACGTGAGAGGTGTATTGGCTACTGCTCCCGGTGAAGTTCATCAATGGTATTTGAGTAAGATACCATACGAAGTGAAACAAAAATTAGAACAGTAATGTATATGTATAGTTTTATGACAAGAGAAAAGAAATGATTTAATTTATATTTACATAAATTATTGGAATATCTTAATAATATGACTAGAGTGGGAAATCTTTAGAAAATGACTTTTCAAAAGTCTTACATTCTGTACGATAAAAATTGTGTTGAAGAAAAGTTTTAATCAAAAGTTTATAAACATTATTCCAGTTAATGCTCGTCTTGTTCTGTTCTGCCTGTCATTTTTAAAACGAATGTAAATGTAAAAAGTACGAATACATTTAAGTTTCTAGTGTTCTTTCTTATCGATACTTTTATAGTTTCGATTTAAGCGCATCACGAAGTACACGACGCAGAATCTTTCCGGATGCGGTTTTGGGAATGTTCTCGACGAATCTGATGCCGCCTCGTAGTCGTTTATGGTTCGACACGCGTTCTGTAACATTATCATGTTAGTAGATAAAATTAAGAAATCAATTAACAAAGGAAACTTACCATTCACATATTTGGTAACATCTTCTGCCGTTATATCGGATCCGTCTTGCTTAACAACAAAAGCAGCCGGTAGTTCTCCTGCTTCTTCGTGCGGTAATCCAATAACCGCTGCATCTTTAATTCCAGGGCATGTTAACAATATTGTTTCCAACTCGGCTGGAGGGACTTGAAATCCTTTGTATTTAATCAGCTCTTTCAAACGATCCACGATGTAAAAATAACCCTGATCATCGTAATATCCTACGTCTCCAGTATGTAACCATCCTTCTTTATCAATCGTCGCTGCCGTAGCTAGTTCATCGTTGCAATATCCTTTCATTATTAAATTCCCTTTGAAACATAATTCTCCGGCACTGTTTGGTCCCAGAGCTCGACCCGAACCATCCTCGCCGACCGATACGACTTTCGCTAAACGTAACAAAAATACAATAACAAAGGGTTTATGAGATACGAACTTTTGATCAATTACCTGATGTTCCCGGAGCTAAAGTTCCCGCGCTTCCATAGTTTCTATTATTATTTGATGATTTAATTACAGCCAACGTGGTCTCTGTTAACCCGTATCCCTGTTTTATGTTTTGCATATTTAATCTTTTCGCAACTATTTTTGCAATTTCTTCCGACAAAGGTGCTGCCCCACACCTGATCAAATAAACAGATCAACTTTTTTAGTTTTCATAACACTAACGAGAGAATTAACATGTAACTTACCAAATCTCTTTAATACTGGATAAATCATACTTGTCTACGATAGGATGTTTCGCTAAAAACACCATAAGCGGTGGTACAATCGTTAAATACCCAATTTTATACTTCTCTATTGCATGTAAAAACATTTTTTCGTCAAAACGTGGAAGAATGATACTTTTATTCCCGAAACTCAGTCTCATGATTAGTACAGAAAAAGAGTATGCATGGAAGAACGGTAACAATGCTAAAGTTGTAACATTAGTATTTACAATATCGGGCGATGAAATTGCAAAGTGTCTTATCACGGTTAGAAAATTTGTATCCGTTAACATGACTCCTTTGGGTAATCCTGTAGTGCCACTAGAACACGATATGACTGCTACATGATCGTCGGTGTTTGTTGAACAGGCTTGGAAATTGTTATCGACAATTATGTTTGACGTCGAATCATGGATATTTGGTAATTTGTAGTCTGGGGATTCTGTTAGCATTATCAGCTTTGGCGACCAAAATAATTGGGAAGCAACTTTGCACACATTCTTTGCCCCGATCGGTGACACAAAAATATATTTTGGTTTGGATATGTTCAACGCGTGCTTCAATTCTCTTTCAGTGTAAAGCGGATTCAACAGGCAAACAGTGATACCCAAGTAAAATGCTGCGCATACTGGTATACAAAATTCAGTGTTATTTTCACTACAGACAGCTATACGATCGTCTTTCCTTAATCCCTCTTTTTCGAGGGCAATTGCTAATTTTTGACTGGCATCTAGGATTTCCTTAAATGTTTGCTCTTTTCCTGTATAAGCATTTATCTGGAAACATAGCGGTGAACAATGAAACAAATACTGTAACTTGAATTGCGATAAGAAACGATGAAACTGAAAGTAATTGGGACTTACCTGTGCCACCCAAGAGCTGTGAGCACGCAATTGATTTAAAATTAATTGTCCCAGAGATAAATTTTTAAATTCCACAAGAGACTCTGGTGGTCCGTGTAAAATATTCTTTTCTCCCATTATTGCAGCTAATAAAAAACAAAATGGTATATTTCATAATCAACGAGATAACGAGGGATTAAAAATTTGTTCACCTGTTCGCGAAAGCACGAAGACTATCGACCAAAGCGGAATAAATTTAAGAGTAAAATTTGTAATCTTATTTCGAGTACTTATCAAGTAAGTATGCGATAAAAGAAATGAAGGTATCCAATAATGTATTATACGTAAGGCATTTACCTTGCCTGTGTCGATTGTCCTGTGCGATTTAGCATCAATAGATAGAAGCGGCAAAATAGGGGGGGAGCGATAAAACACTATAATTATTTTATTATCCAATTGTACCTAACAGTTTTCCTTAATAAATCAATGTATGAGGATGTGATATCGACAAAGTCGGTGATACTGTTACACAAAACCCTTTATTATTAATGTAAATCTCCTTTTGTTAATTTTGTAATTTTAAATTGTCGATTTTTCGACCTACATAAACCCGCAGGTGGCAGCACACGCGAAATTGTATTATGATAAGGTTCGGCGTGTGTCTAACGCTACGTTATAGGTTAAATATGAGTGAAGGGTGAAAACAGTTTGTGCTTGCTCGATTTATAAACAAATTATTAAGTACTGATCGAAAGGGAAACGTGTGCTGTATACAAAGATACCATATTTCGTAAGGAAACATGGGTGTACCCGCATTCTTCCGATGGTTGAGCCGGAAGTACCCTTCCGTAATCGTTGAATGCATCGAGCAAAAGGTTAGATTATTTACGTGGATGACAAACATTTAATTTACAGTACACATTGGGATACACGTATAAATTACATATCTCTGAATAGTATTTACAATGTCCTCGGTATTTTGTACAAGTTTTCTAACGATTTAAACGATATTTTTTTTAATGATTTTTGATACGTAATGCATTTTGTGACAGTTGCATTCGTATTATTATTTGTATACTTTGATGTAAGACCGATGGAAGTTTATAATTATTTTAAACATTCGTGTTATGTTTCCAAAGCCGATAACTACAAATGGTGTGCGAGTACCTGTAAATTCAGCCGATCCGAATCCAAATGGGGTAGAATTTGATAACTTGTATCTTGATATGAACGGTATTATACATCCTTGTACCCATCCGGAAGACAAGTAAGCAGCAAACGTTGTAATCGACAATGGAAAGTTGAATAAAACATCTTTGAATATTCTTACAATATTTGTTCTTACAGACCAGCGCCAAAAAATGAAGACGAAATGATGGAAGCTATTTTCGAATGCATCGATCGTCTGTTTTGTATCGTCAGGCCAAGAAAATTACTTTATATGGCGATTGACGGTGTTGTAAGTATTCTTTGCATGGATCCAGAAAACTACACTGTTAACGGTAATATATCTATAGGCACCTAGAGCAAAAATGAATCAGCAAAGATCGAGACGATTTAGAGCATCGAAAGAAACAAGCGAGAAGATCAACGAGATACACAGAATACGTGATGAATTGGCCCTTAAAGGGGCTTCTTTACCGCCAGAGAAGCCTAAGGAAGAGCATTTCGATAGCAACTGTATCACACCAGTTCGTATAAAGTCTTCTAAATAATCATGCCCTATTTATAGAGCATAATATTTCTAGGTTAATTTGTTTTCAGGGCACACCATTTATGGATAGACTATCAAAGTGTCTGCATTACTATATACACGATCGTTTGAACAATGATCCAGGCTGGAGGAATGTAAAAGTAATTCTGAGCGATGCAAATGTACCAGGCGAAGGAGAACATAAGATAATGGATTTTATACGCAGACAACGAGGCAAGTGGACAGTCACGTGGTAAAGCATCGAAAATGTTTTATACATATTGTAATCGTTTGTTTATCTAACACAGCTCAACCCGATCACGATCCTAATACACAGCACGTTCTGTGCGGAGCGGATGCTGATTTGATTATGTTGGGTCTCGCAACACATGAACCTAATTTCACTATCATTCGCGAAGAATTTAAACCGAACAAACCCAAACCGTGCGATATATGCGGTCAGTTAGGGCATGATATGAAAGAGTGTACAGGCGCCGAAGCTAATCCGAAAGATGAAGAGAATACGTTTGGATCCGAATGCCAGTACATATTTGTGCGATTAAATGTGCTCAGGGAATATTTAGAAAGAGAATTGCAAATGCCTAATCTACCATTTAAGTACGATTTTGAACGGGCTGTCGATGATTGGGTGTTCATGTGTTTCTTCGTAGGAAACGATTTTCTTCCTCACCTCCCATCGTTGGAGATTAGAGAAGGGGCGATCGATAGACTCGTTAATCTGTATAAAAAGACAGTATATAAAACAGGAGTACGTAACCAATTAGCATCCGTACATCATAAATATCGTTGATAAAAGTTTTTTCGAAAGTATACAATTTTCAAACTGAACCTGTTCGATCAAGAATGATACCCCTTTTTTTTAATCGATTACAGGGATTCTTGACAGATAGCGGGGATGTGAATTTAGACCGAGTTCAATTGATTATGTCCGAACTCGGCGACGTTGAGGATGAAATCTTCAAGAAAAGACAACAGAACGAATTGGCTTTTAAGCAACGCGAGAAGGACAAGAAACGAAGGTTGCTGGGCGTCGGTAACAACAGACCGAAATGGATTCCAACGGGACAGTTCGCGCCTACGGTACGTATTATCTTCTCAAAGATATCTTCTCAAACGATGTTGTTCGAAATCCGTATTTTGGTTCCAGCCTTTGGGAGATAAAATGAAACCCGTAGAGAATGCACGATACGAAGCCTATCAGATGCGTGTTATGGGTAGAAATTATAGTACATCGGCTGAATTTCAAAAAGGAAACGCTAAAGAAATGCTGGAAAGTATGATTCAGCCGGAGGTACAGTAGTTTGCATTTTTACTTTTATTGATATATATTTCTCCGTGACATTGGTTTTTGTATCGTGTCTGTTACAGGACTCGTCCAATCAAGGAAAGAAGCGAAAAATCGAAGAAGTCGAAGATAATTCAGACGATGATCAAGCCCATGATGAAGTTCGATTATGGGAAGCTGGTTTCAAAGATCGTTATTACGAATCGAAGTTTGACGTGTCTCCTGATAATTTGGCATTCAGGTAAGAATTATTATTTATCGTGAACCGTCGAATTTTATTTTCCAAACTTTAACACGTTGACTGGCACAGTGAATACGGGCGTATGTAGTCAGACACACTTAAGGGGGTAAAGGGGGTAAATTTTTGTAAATTTCTTCAGAAATTTAACCGCCTGACTAGATAAAATATTTTTTTACACATCTGGACTATGTTAGATCCAGCGACACAAATTTAATTTTTTTTTTTAATTTGCCTGCAGAAATAACGTAGCTCTGCAATACGTTCGAGGTTTATGCTGGGTTTTACGATATTACTACCAAGGTTGCGCATCATGGAAATGGTACTTTCCATACCATTACGCTCCATTTGCCAGCGATTTCATCAATATCGGCGGACTTTCCACGGAATTCGAGAAAGGAACCGTGCCGGTAAGTAGCGCAAAATACGAATTAATGAATTAATTATCATATTGAAATCGTCCCTTTTACTTCGATCATTGCAGTTCCGTCCATTAGAACAATTGATGGGCGTGTTCCCAGCGGCCAGTAGCAAACACGTTCCTGCTCCATGGGCAAAATTAATGAGCGATCCGGTAAGTACAATTACTATTACAAGTACAAATATATATATATATAAGTTCTTTAACATCTTAAAAATAATTTCAGAGGTCGCCAATTATCGACTTTTATCCGGAAGATTTCAAAATAGACTTAAATGGTAAAAAGTTTGCCTGGCAAGGAGTAGCTCTGCTTCCGTTCGTCGACGAGAAAAGATTGTTTAAAGCTTTGGAGCCATATTACGAGTGCCTAACAGAAGCAGAAAGTACGTCAATTTTTCTTAATCCAAATAAACTTATGAGACGTTGACGATTATAATACGATATTCATGTTTATTTGTTAGAGAAACGAAATATCAAAGGGGACGATCGGTTGTACGTTGGACTCGGCAACAGCGGTTACAATTTTATAAAAGGACTTTATACGAATCACATGGACTTCGAGGTGGAAACTCCGATCAGTATAGACGGGATGCGGGGCACCGTGTTGTTGGCGGAAGATTGCGTCGGGGACGGAGCTACTTTACCCTCGCCCATAAACGGACCGCCGGTCAGGGGTAACAAGGTTTATTGGTACGTAAATAGAAAATACAGGAAGTACGGTGAAACTACTATAGTACTGCCATAGTAACTACTGTGGAATAAGTTGTTCTATTTATTAATTTTCTAACGCGAATACAATTTTTCTTTTACAGCGTTCGATTCAGAGATCCGAAGTACGGCAACAATTTCATTTTCCCCGCGAGAAGATTGAAGGGCGTGCACGAACCCCCGAGAGTTTTAAAACCACAGGACTTCGAGCAAATGAATCGCAATACTGGAAACACATGGAAGCCACAGATTGGCTTCACACCTTCCACGCAGTCCGTTTCCTTGAGCGATGCTGGACGAAGAATACTTGGGTAATTATTAACAACGACTGATGTTTCACGATCGCGTTGAAATATTTATATATGAATGTTTGTTTGGTTGCAGACATTACACGAACCATAACAGAGTGCCACCACCGTATGGACCCGCTTCGATACCGCAGACCTTGTACCCGTCGTATCACGGTAAGTCATGTTTCTTTGGATATATTTATGGGAAGCATGGTGACGGTCAATTTTCAATAGAAAATGACGTAATGACTAATACTGTCAGCTACAAGGTACGTTCAATCGCGTACGAACGTCGAAAGCAAAAACTGTTCAAAGTTATCCGAACATTTATGTATCCAATTCTGTTGTTCTTGTACTTGTCCCAATTTCTACGCGTCAATTAGCCGGGACGTCGATACTATAGACACGTTTGATGATAAAACGGTGTGAAACGGTTAGGGTCGTTAGGGCAGGCCAGCAAAAACAGTTCCAATTAACCAGAGGCTCATTGTTAACGAGTTTTGGCTGCGAAAACTACACGGGAGTTTTTCCAACGAAGTCAGGCGACCGGGGAATTGATTCTATTTCTCTGAGTCCTGACGATTGCGCGCGTAGCAGAAGGGAGGGCGGGAGGGTAGCGGCTGGGTGCCGAGAGCACAGAGGGGGGGAGGGTCTCGCAAAGCCGAGGGGTTTTGGTCCCGGATTAGCTTCGAGGGTAGTTCGTCACGTAGAGCGTGACTCCGGCCATTTCGTTGTTTGGCACGTCGAGGCAGCAACGGTTGGTTCCACGGCTTTCGCCCAATTATAAAACAAACGCGGTGCACTCCGTAATTATCCAATTAGTGGATGTTCCACCACCCCGTCACCCTCGGTTACGGCCTTTCACGTATCCGTACCTCCTCGTCCCTCGCCAGCGATTCGCGACGCGTCTGGCTGAATTACAAAAGCCGTGGCCCCTGTGTTATATCGCTTTGTGATGACCGATTCGCTCGATCGTCGTCCGATGGGTCGAAGTTTCGTGTTTTTGTAATATTAGAAATTTCGTACACCGTCGAGTCACGCTTAGATTTCCTTGGGTTTCCCTCGAGGTTAAAATTCCAGAAAGATGAATTACGATCTCAGGGAGCTGACACTGTGGCAGCGCCAAACAGGCGTGACCAAAGTGCACACGTACACGAAGAAACTTCCACGCGTACGACCGTAAAAACAATACACCATGGTCGTGTGTGATTGATTTACCGAGGGGAGTAAACGCCAGTTGCACGCTGGTCAGCGAACACCCCTTCGAAAGATCTGTCCACCTTTCTGTTTTGATATACTCGATAGCAAATTCTTACGAAGCTATTTTATTATACGATAACGTTCAGTGTATAGTTTTGAAAATTTCGATCTATTCATATTCTTCGTATTATTTATTCGATAATCTTGCAAGTTCTTAAGAGGTTAGGGGGTCCGTAGATACGCGTCCGTATCTCGGAGCAAATGACAGGTGCAGAGGCCCCTCGTTAGATAAATTAAGCTTCGTTCCTGGCTCTCCCGTCTCGTCCTGTGCGTTTCTCTCCCTCGGCTTTGCCCGTGCTCTCCCTCGTGCACGCTGCCTCGTTCGGGACCGTTTTCAAGTGGACTGCAAACACTCGTGTACCGGAGCCAGCGACGCCGTCGGGAGACTCGAATCGGCCAGAAACCAGGCGCAAGACCAAGAACGTATCCGAACTCTCGCTACCGGTATCCCGAATCCAATTGTACAATAACTTTCTTTGAGAACCTCGAACGATTTAGTTTACTGAACAATATTTTAGTGATTTCGTCGAAGCTGCGTTTTTATAGGTTATGTTTTCCAGAAGGAAACATTTGTTTCGCGGTGGGAAGGTTTTCTACCTGAAAAATTAATTAGTAGAAAAATGGTGACAACAGTCGAAATTTGGGTCTCATCGACGAAACGATTGAATACCTACACGAAAACGGTTGCAATCTTTCCTGAAAAGCATCCGGGGCTCCTTCAGTTTTCGATTCGTTGGTGGAAATTACCTCATCCATCGCCAGCGAGGTGTGCCACCGTCTATTTACCAGCCTCCTCTTTTCTCTACTTTTTTTTTTACCTCTACCTGTCTCACTACTTTCGCAGAAACTGCCTGCCGCTTTCACCAGATATTACCTGTAATGTCCGCTGCATCCATTACGCGTCATTATCCATCCATTAGTCGTTCTACACGGCTCCGTGGACGCTTCGAAAGGACGCATATACGCGTCTTCGACACCCTGCAATCGGACAGGCTTGATGCTTTTCTTTTTTTCTTCTTATGCTTCTTTTCGTGGAAAACGAGCTTACTTTTGCAGTTCTTCGAGGGTATTATATATAGTTATGTATAGGGTGTTCCGTATAATTTGATCGATTCAAACTTTTTTCCCCTAACTATTAGGAAACTCGGACGACGGACCATGGAGAAAGCCCACAATTTAATTTGAATTTCGCGCTATTTTTTCTGGTCATTTAAAAAATTTTACATCGTTCTTTTAATATATCAAATACAGTGGTCTGTGTTCACTAAATCTGGATCATGTTTGGCTCTGTTTACTCGTTTCAAAATTAAAAATAATAAAATATTGGGACCAGTGGTCGTGACGTCATTCAATCTAGTAACTTACTTTAGTTCCGATTTTCGCCACCGATTTTCGAAATCTTTATATACCTGATTACAAACGATGAATTTTAACAGAAAAATATATGTTACTTTTTTATGGGAAACGATTTCACATTTATGTTATAATACGTGAGAAGAGTTTATGAATGCATTTGATCAGTTTAAAACGAGGGACAAGACCATATGATGTAATTACAACGGGGACGGGTAACGAGGACACGTGTTTTCCATGGAAAAACCTTCGATCTCGAAGACGAGTCGAACAAAGGCCTCGTCGGATGATAGGTTAGGACGAGTAGGTGGGGGTAGGAGGAGGATAGGAGAGAACAGAGGCTTCTTCTCTAAATGCTCGTTCACCCTCGTCTATTCATTCCGCGTATGTCTACCTGCGATACACTCTTGCCCACCCTTCCTGCCCCCCCATTAACTATAGGATCCATTCATCTTCGAGAGCATAGGTGAACTTGTCCTCGCGATCTCTTCAGACACTCGACGATGCCCGTGCCGGGTCTCTTTGGCCTGTACAACTTTCAAAGCTTTCTTCCTTTTCTCTGAAAGACAACGACGAAGAAGAAGGAGAAGAAAAAAATATTTTATTATCATTGTTCGATGTCGGACTCTTCGGTGTCTTGTATATCGTAGCCCTTCTATAACACATGACCTATTTTGCAAATACTACATTATACTATATATTTTGGAATTAAATGATACTTTATTATTAATCAATTATTTAACAATTTTCAGTTTATTTAATTATTTATATTCCGTTTTATCATAGTTTGTTTCGAAATTTCGATGTATAACCGAAGAGACCCGAGCGTTTCCGATTGCGATCTATACATCGAAGAGACGATCACAGTCGCAGTATAGTTACGGAAATTCTTTGCACACGCGTGTACGATTCTTTCTTCCCTTTATGCATATTCTTTTATGTTTTGGGAATTTTCTTAGTGTTGTGTTTTAAAATATACATACGTGTAATCTAGTGTTTTCTAGTGTTACTACAATATTTAACTTATTCTTTAGAATTCTAATAATACCAAATATGGATACGTATCGTGTACATACATAATACATGATCAGTGACGAATCTAAAAGGCCGACGATGGGGGTCGATCTCCAAGTTATAAAACTAAAAAGAATTTGATAGAAACACGATAAAATACAAAATGATTCTTAATCGAGAACTCGAACAATTTGATAGCGATACTCGTCCCCCATCCCTATGGGTCGCGATTGGCACAGACACGGTCCTGTTTTCTATGGTGTGGGTCTGACGGGCGTCACCGGCAGCGTCGTGGCTAATTTCCTCGGCATTGAGCCGCATTGTGCTCGAAATCGGCCTTCCCGCCTTCGAAATCCCACCACCCTGAAGCCGCGTACACACTGGCACCCAAAAATTCTTCGTGCCTTAAAAATGCACCTGAAATTGCATATGTGAGTTTTGAGAAATTTACAAGTAATATCGATTAACCGTTTTATTTCTATTAACAATAGTAGTGGAAAATTTGCTCTTCGCAGGGAATAATTTATTTATTTACAAAATAACAGGTGTTAACTAAATCTTGTCCAACAAGAGAGGATTTCTCTCGTTGCTAATATTTCCTTCCCTATTCCTTTTACCCTTTTTCTTTTTCGCTCTCTGTGTGCTCCTCCTCCTCGAGGAAAAAATAAAAAGTATCCGTATCTTTGACGAAACCGAAGAGAAGAGTCGTCGTCGTCGTACGTGTCCTTAAGCGACTCGCCAGGCTTCCACGCTAATGAGGCGCGGCGTAATTAGTGAGACTGTCTACGGTGCCGGACCCCTTCAACGGAGGGCGGATCCCTCTTGACGAGTCGAGTCGCTCTCTCCACCATCCCCTTGACACTCCACGCATCCTCAACCCGTTTCACGATTTCTTGGCAACAAGGAACCGCGGCTCGCCGACACCTCGGACCAGAGACTTTACTCGCGTGCCGCCGGCTTACTGGCTTTAACGCGACGGGGGGAGGGAAGTAGCGTGATTTAAATCCACCATCCCACTTGGCTATCTACTTTAATTTATTTATTATTTCGTGTCTTCTTGTATTCGATCTTTATTTTGTATCGTTTGTAATTCGTAGCGTTCGATTTTCCCGCCATTCGCAATTCGTAGCGTTGCGTATCGACGAGATCCGAAATTTTTAATATTTAATTTTGTCGCCATTTGTAATTCGTAGCGTTTAATTTTCCCGCCATTCGTAATTTTTAGGATTTAATTTTCCCGCCATACGTAATTCTTGGCGTTCGATTTCGGCGTGATTAGTAATTAGCAGCGTTGTATTTCGGCGCGGTCCGAAATTTTTAATATTCAATTTTCCCGCCATCCGTAATTCTTAGCGTTCGATTTCGGCGTGATTCGTAATTAGTAGCGTTGTAATTCGTAGCGTTCAATTTTCTCGCTATCCGTAATTCGTAGCGTTCGATTTTGGTATCGTTCGTAATTCGTAGCGTTCCATTTCGGCGCGATCCGAAATTTTAAATATTCAATTTTGTCACCATTTGTAATTCGTAGCGTTCAATTTTCCTGCCATTCGTAATTCTTAGCGTTCGATTTCGGCGTGATTAGTAATTAGCAGCGTTGCATTTCGGCGCGGTCCGAAATTTTTAATATTCAATTTTCCCACTATCCATAATTCTTAGCGTTCAATTTTCCCGCCATCCGTAATTTTTAGTATTTAATTTTCCCGCCATCCGTAATTCTTAGCGTTCGGTTTCGGCGTGATTCGTAATTAGTAGCGTTGCAATTCGTAGCGTTCAATTTTCCCGCTATCCGTAATTCGTAGCGTTGCATTTCGACGCGATCCGAAATTTGTAATATTAAATTTTCCCGCCATCCGTAATTCTTAGCGTTCAATTTTGGCGTGATTCGTAATTCGTAGCGTTACATTTCGACGCGATCCGAAATTTTTAATATTCAATTTTCCCACTATCCATAATTCTTAGCGTTCAATTTTCCCGCCATCCGTAATTCTTAGCGTTCGGTTTCGGCGTGATTCGTAATTAGTAGCGTTGCAATTCGTAGCGTTCAATTTTCCCGCTATCCGTAATTCGTAGCGTTGCATTTCGACGCGATCCGAAATTTGTAATATTTAAGTTTCCCGCCATCCGTAATTCTTAGCATTCGATTTCGTTGTCATTCGTAATTCGTAGCGTTCAATTTTCCCGCTATCCGTAATTCGTAGCATTCAATTCTCCCCCCATCCGAAATTATCACCATCCAATTCGTCTCCGCTCACAATACTCTTCCTTACCCGAAAAAAAAACAACATCCAACAGAACGCCAAAAAAAAAAAAAAAATATCAAAAACTTAACCCGAAGAGTAATTAAAAAAAAAATCCAATTTAAACCAAACGAGCTCCCTCCATGGTCCGTCGTCCGAGGATTAAACTCGTCGAAGGAAACGGATCGCTTTGATTATCAATTGTTCGCTTGACCAGAGCCCCGGTGGATCCAAGCGCAGTATTGCTCCATCGTTCCCCGAGTTCGGGCCAATTCTCTTCACGGCAAGCGTGAAACTCTATTAGAGACAGAAGGGCCAGGCTTTCCACGTTGCTTCGATTTGTCCCTGTGAAGGGTTCGTGCGATTTCTAGTGGCTAATAGAAAGGCTGGCCTCTGTTCCCGTGCCCTGGGGCCACCACGGCCCCCAGACACGTATACCGGGGGCAAGGGTCGATTCGTTTGGACTTTTACTTAAAGCCAAACCAACCCTGGGTCACCCCTTTTTTTTATCATATGATCAATGTTATCGGGCCATCGATTTTTAATTGATATCAAACGTTCTGCGGGATCTGATATCGTTTTATCACGATCTTAGATGACGCTGACAATGCACGTTTTGTATCCAACATTTATCTTAACCCTTTGGTCCGTTGAAGTGTTTAATACGAACAGATTATTATGAAAATCTATTCGGTTCTCACTCACGTTGCCTGTTGTTTGAATATTCGTATTCCATGTATTTATTATTAGTTCGAATCTAATTTAATTTCCCACCAAAGCTTCAGAAATGTAAATTCACTATTTCGCAAAGTAAAGTGTTACTTTTTATTCGTTTCATTAATCTTCTATATCGTACTGTAAATAAAAGTTAAATTTCGCGTTTCCAAATACTTTGATAATTTAAATATGTCCCTCCAGAGGCACCACTCGAGCGCGAAAGGTTAAAATTGTTACGATTGGTTTTTATTTTCTGAATCAGTACCGTGAGCATAATAAATTGAATCATTTAGTATTATTCTTTTTTATATTCTTGGTACATTGACTTCCGGGTTAATGCAAGAGTCGAGGATCTTCGTGTCCTTTCGTATTACGATCCGGTAATTGAAGAAGAATCTTTTTAGATAGTAGGCAAGAAAAGGTAGAAAGGACTGCGATAGAATTCTTCTTTATTCTTTTTTTTTTTTCTTCTTCTTTCCTGGTCCAGCTTTAGGGGATGATCTGAATGGATGGTTCCTCGAAGCCTCTTTCACGTAATGCCGCATAAAAGTAAATGGTGCGCATATCCTACCGAAAGAGAGAAAAAGGTATTCTGTTTTGTCAGGGATGATCATCGATACACCTGTGCCGTAAAACCTCTAATTTTCTTCTCTTTAGCCTCGCTTTCTTCCCCTTGTCCTTTCGATATTTACTTCGAAAGCATCGTAAGTGGTGGGATTTTGTATTCGTTAAGTTTGGTTTTGAACGTGTTCCTTTTTAGTTGATCGAAGTTTCAATATTTGATTTGTTATTTGTTGGAAAAATTAAGTGGTATGGAAATGTTAATTGCGGACGCTGTTTAATCATTTATTTTCTGGTTGTAATATTGTTCGGATTTTAATTCTTAAAAATTAATTAGAATGCTGCACTGATGTTTGCTGTCGAATTTTTCAAAGCTATCAAAATGCCAACTCTCTGATTCGTAAAACAACAAATTTCAACGCTACTAAAATTCGTGAAATACCCAAATTTCAACGGTATTAAATTATCAATCCCCAATTCGTAAAATACCAAATTTCCACGCTACTGAAATATTAATTTCTAAATTACTAAAATACCAAATTTCAACGCTGTCGAATTATCTACCTTCCAAATTTATAAAATATCAAATTTCAACGCTACTAAAATATTAATTCCCAAATTCGTAAAATACCAAATTTCAACGCTATCGAATCATCAACCTCCCAAATTTATGAAATACCAAATTTCAACGCTACAAATTATCAAGCTTCCAAATTTATAAAATACCAAATTTCAACGCTACTAAAATATTAATTTCTAAATTACTAAAATACCAAATTTCAACGCTATCGAATCATCAATCCCCAATTCGTAAAATACCATATTTCAACGCTATCGAATCATCAACTTCCCAAATTTATAAAATACCAAATTTCAACGCTACTAAAATATTAATTTCTAAATTACTAGAATATCAAATTTCAACGCTACAAAAATATTCATTCCCAAATTTGTAAAATACCAAATTTCAACGCTATCGAATCATCAACCTCCCCAATTAATAAAATACCAAATTTCAACTCTACTAAAATATTAATTTCTAAATTACTAAAATACCAAATTTCAACGCCAGCAGATCCTCGACCACGGGATTAATAAAGTACCTGATTCCAACGCTATCAAAATCGTAGAAAATCTATTTCCACGAAACCACTGTTTGCATCCTAAGATAACCATGGTTGTTCCGTGGTGTTTTAAATCTCAGAAAATTCTGGTCTTAAAATGAAGCACAAAGTGTATTAGATCGGTTTTGAACGAGGTATGGTTAAAGGGTAAGAATAGTTGGTGTTGTCGTGGGATCCTATCGAGTTCATGCTCCTTTTCCTTCCTTCGTTTTTATTCCAATTAACCTTGAAGCCACGAAACGGCTACGAGGCACGCCGCAGGACGCGAGGGAGAGTATAAAGGGGGCAGTCGAATGAGATTAATTCAGAAATGACGACGTGCTCTCCCTTTGCCTTTGCCTACCACGGATACACACGATCTTGTTGCCTTCTTGCATATTGTGCATATTATGCACAAATACAAAAGAGACAGAACGTATTTATTAATTTTGGAATTCGGTCTTTCTAAAGTCTGGAATTCGGAATTCTGGAATTTTTAAATTTGGTGTATTGAAATTCTGGAGTTCGGAATTTGGAGCGTTGGGATTCTGATATTTGCAATTTTGGAATTTGGAATTCTGGAATTCTGGAATTTTGAAATTTGGTATTTCGGAATTCTGGAATTTTGAAATTTGGTATTTTGGAATTGTGGGATTCGGAATTTGGAGCGTTGGAATTCTGGAGTGTTGGAATTTTGATATTTGCAATTTTGGAACTTTCAGATTTGGTGTATTGAAATTTGGTATTTCGGAATTCTGGAATTTTGAAATTTGGTATTTCGGAATTGTGGAATTTCGGAATTCTGGAGTTCGGAATTTGGAGCGTTGAAATTCTGATATTTGCAATTTTGGCACTTTCAAATTTGGTGTATTGGAATTATGGAATTTCGGAATTGTGGAATTTTGAAATTTGGTATTTCGGAATTGTAGAATTTCGGAATTCGGTATTTTGGAATTCTGGAGTTCGGAATTTGGAGCGTTGGAATTCTGATATTTGCAATTTTGGAACTTTCAAATTTGGTGTATTGGAATTATGGAATTTCGGGATTTGGAGCGTGGAATTCTGATATTTGCAGTTTTGAAATTTACAATTGTGAAATTTGGTATTTCGAAATTTGGAGTATCTGAATTCTGATATTTACAATTTTGGAATCTGGAATTTTAAAATTTGCTATTTCGGAATTTGAAGTCTTAGAGTTTCGAATTTTGAAATTTGCTATTTTGGAACTAGAACTCCCGGCATTTGGAATTCTGGAATCTCGGAATTTGAAAATCTCCAAATTAAAAAATTATTAAATCGAACACTAGTCATTCCCACCCTAACCCTAACCTACATACAAAACTACTAATCATCTATCGAACCAAGTTCCATATCACTCCCTTAACACGCCATATTCTCCCCAAAAAACTATCATCCGTATTATCATCATTTTCACGCAACACATAATTCCCCAAACAAAAACCCTAAACCAACACCAACAACCACATCCCTCGTCCCTAAACGTTACCCCAAGAAATGCATTCTAATTAGTGATGGGTAGAACTGCTACTTTTGAATCACTCGTGATTCGATCACGTTCGTTCCCAATCACGATCACTTTTCACCGTGATTCGTGATTTTTCGTGATCGCTTCTGATTGGCCAAAACTTATGACTAAATGAACGTTCTTTGCACATTTCATAACATATATATATATATTTTTTTTTTTATCACTCATTATTACTTAATAAGGAACAAGGACTAACAAATAGGTTAATGATTATGGTCTGCACGTGTTTCATTTTGATTTTTAAATGTAATTGTACTAAATATAAATACAAAAAATTTCACACAAATATAATTTTATAAATTCTATAAATATAATTCTATAAAAAAAAAAAGACATAAAAGAAACGTTTCTGGTTTTAACCGATGTCTTTTTTTCAGATAAAATAGATCCTGCTTTAGAAAATATTCTTTCACATGGCACTGAGTTGACTAATGTGCAAAAGATTTGTGTACTAAATTGTTTAATTGAGGAAATTGAAATTGATGTTCCATCCAATTATTGAATTACAATGACGCAATCATCCAAGATACGAAAATCACGATCACAATCGTGATTTAACTTCGTTCACGATCGTGATCGTGATTCTACGATCACCGTGATAAATCACCGTTAGTGATTTTGCACGCCATCTCTAATTCTAATTGAGCGAACAATGGTCCTGGTAAAAAAACGATACCCAAAATTTCTCGTTTGACCGCGAAATTCGAGCCACCGTACCACCGTAAGAAAATCCCCCCTAAGGAAGCTCCGTGCTTGGAGAAAATTCCAAGAGTCCGTGGACCGATATCGGTCTCTAGTCCTTGAGAACCAGTGAAATCGGATCCTCGGCTGGTCGGTTAGATGGGTCAACAAGTCGGCACGTCCAAAAACGAGATCACTTTGTGCAAAGGAAGCACGTGGTCGGTGGGGTATAAGTAGTTACGGGGATGGTACTAGGACATCCGTAACCGGATACTTTCCGCTGAGAATCAAAACGTGCCATTGATACGACCACTCAGGATCCGACGTTCACACTTCCGATCGGGCAATGAAAAGAAAGAAGGGAAAGAGTCTTTCGAGAATATTTACTTTTTAACCGACTTCGAAAAAGGAGGTTACTCGATTCGACATGTATATTTATTTTATTTTTATTTTTTATTTATTTTTTTATGTATGTTCCCCGATTACGCCGAGATGAATGGACCAATGGGAACGAAACCTTTTGCATCTTGTCGGGTATAACTTCCAGTTGGTCCCATATAAAAAACATTTTCCATTTTGTCATTCTTTACACCTTTTTTATTGCAAAAACAAAGTTTCGTACATGCTATGGTCACCGATTACGCCGAGATGGATGGACCAATCGGAACAAAACCTTTTTCATCTTGTAGGCTATGACCCCCACTAGAAACGGGATAAAACACATTTTTTATTTTATCATTGTTTACCCCGTTTTCCTTGTTTTGTTGAAAATTATTGCAAAACTCTGGAAGGAATGCTCCGATCGCCACTAAAAAATGTGAAATAAAAGGATTTTTGGAAAAAAAAAAATACAACCGACTTCGGAATGCACTAAAAAGGACGAAATAATTTTAATTTATATTTCGGAGACTGCGCAAAATAAAAAATTTTCTCTTTAATCCTTTTACATATTTTCACAATTTTTAATTTTGCGCCGTCTCCGAAATATAAATTAAAATTATTTCGTCCTTTTTAGTGCATTCCGAAGTCGGTTGTATTTCTTTTTTTTTTTTTTTTCAAAATCTTTTTTTATAGACACGAATATTTTGGAAACGTTCGATCGATTAACGTTTGAACAATCGTAAAAAGGAAGGTAGAAGAATAATCGTAGAAATTATAAGATAGGGTTGGATTAACTGCATCGTACTGGGAGCATTTTTATTTTCCAGCAAAGTGTTTCGAAAATTAATGGACTATTTTGAGAGAAAATATTTCTTTCTTATGTTTCTGTATTTTGATAGAAATAAAATTTATATATCTCTGGTAAATTAAATATTTCTGAGTTAAAGTTGTTTCCTTGAAAAAAAATGCCCCTCCCCTGAAGTTGGGAGGAAATTTGAGTTAAGTTCGAATAGTTTATTCGCAGAAGTTTGTTAAATAAAGTCTAATATACCTAATATACCTTATAATTCGGCCCTGATTATCAGGACTTGGAATCATTTTAGCTAACAGAATTTACATATTTTCTTACACTTTTGCTATACTTTTTAAATGTTGATTATAACTCTTTATAATCTGTATGAACATCCTTCGCAAATATGTGTACATTCCTGACTAGAATTTGCAGTTAGGTAGATATTAGGTCCACATTAGGCTAACCTAATTTGCCTGTTAGGCCCCAATGGGGCAGCCCTATTAGGCCCACATGCGATATGTAACGCGAAATATTCATGACTACCTAAGTTAGGAATGCCTAACTTAGGTGTGCGCTCGGCCACCCCCATTTCAGCCACGTATGGCAACCGTATGGAATGCCTAATTTAGGTGTGCGCTCGGCCACCCCCATTTGGGCCACGTATGGCAACTGTTAGGTATACATAACCTAGGCATGGATCATTCCTTCCGAATTGAGACCTAATACGGTAACGATTAGGCTTGCAGCATTTCGATGTGCCTAATCGTTTCCGCATTGGGCCCAAATTCGTCTTTAGGCATACCTAACTGAAATTCTAGTCGGGATTGTTATTGTTGAGTTTTAGTGTTCAATGGAACGTTTTATTATTATTAGGAGCAAGCAGAAGTTTCCATTATTTGTAATGCCGTATTTGTATTATATCAATTGTTAGATTCCGTAGTTAAACTTTTTATTAAGTTTTAACCTTTTTACAGAGATCTTACAAAAGACACTTATAGTTTCTAGAACCGTAACGATTCTCAATACTGTGTGATTTAAAATGAAAGTGCTCTCGAAGAAAGTATTGCTAGTCCTTTTAAAGGTTTTCTAGTTCGGTTTAGGAGGTGGTGGGGATGGGGTGAAGTACAGATGGAATTCTAGGATTCAGGATTGGTGAGTAACGGTTTGAAGGTTCGTATGCGTAATTATGTATGTACGGAAGATGGTCAGAGTTTAAAGTTAATTTATCTTAGCTAAATGCGGAGGACAAGAATGTTTGCTAGCCTAGAGCGATATCCAACACAATAAATTATTTTACACTCTAACAAGGGTTATATTTCACACCGTGCACATTCGCTCGCTTTTTTACATTAGAACCAAAGAGTCCGGCACAGGAGTGCCAACCAAAAGCAGGATGATGATTATTTTTCACAGTTATTAAATATATTTTTTAACAAATCATTTATCGCCATTCGACGATCACCGTGACTCTGTTACGGTAATACCGTGGTCCAAAAAGACCCAGTTACTTGAGGCACGGTGGGATTAGAAATGTCCCACCTTTCTGATGCACGGTAAATGCATGGTGAGACATTTGTAAACCTACCTCGAAATATTGCAATAGTTGCAAAAAGATAAAATAAAATAAAATTTGAAATTCTGTGCCCCAAATAGTTAAACAAAATTCTTCCGAGTAATTACAATTTGTCTACGATCCAAAAATTACCCCACTCCTCCTTGATTTTTTAAAATGAAAGGGGGGGTGGTGTCAAAGTTGAAGAAACGATGATGGGACCTGTGAAAAAAGTGAACGCGTATAAGGCGCCTGTTCAAATCCGATTCGACGGATGATCCTCGCCAGTGACTACCGGAAAGGTACAATAGAAGAGATTGAGAAAGAGGGAATAGGTAGAATAAGAGGGGTTGGGGAGGATGTGTGAGGGTGGTTGTAGTAGGGTTCCTCCTCTCTTTCTCTGGAGCCAAGGAATCGTTGTTCCCTCGGTTTCGTGGCGGAAATGAGGTGGAAAACCGCACCCTCGGGACCACGACTCACCTTTTCTTTGCGTTTTACCGGGGATACGTACCGCGGATTTCTACGCTCCTGCGGTTTCTTCGGTATCACAAACGCGCGTAGAATAGCGTCGAGCGGGTTCTTGAGATCGGTCGAGCGTGAAGGAATCGTGTGCCAAGCTTTATAAAAAAAGAAAAATGAAAACGAGAAAAAAAAGAATGAAAGGGAAGAGGAATATGAGAGAAAGTACGTAGGCCTCGTTTCGGAAGCGGAAAAATTATCGACTGGTTAAGGAAAGGGAGGGTGTACGGGGGAGAATAATTTTGTTGGTTATATTTTTTGGGGGGATCCGTTGCCTTTTCGTTCGGGAGAGGAAAATATAATATTACAAAATTTTTAGAAATATGGAATTCTGTAATTTCTAAATTCTTAGAAATACAATATTTTAGAATTGTGAAATTCTGAAAATATCCCAAGATCCCCAAATTCTAAGAAATACGATATCTCAAAATTTCGAAATTCCCCAGAATATAATACCCTGAAATCCTAAAATTCACAAAGTCTAAAACATACAGTATTCCATAACTTCGAAATTTCCCAGAATACAATACACCAAGATCACAAAATCCCCCAAATTTCCCAGAGTATTACATCCCAAGATCGCAAAACTTTCAAATCCCTAGAAAAAAAACCCACAATTCACCGAAATCCTAAAATCCCCACATTCTAAATAAATACAGTATCCCAAAATTCGGAAATTCCCCAGAATACGGTACTCCAGGATCACAAAATCCCCTAACTTCCCCAGAATATTATATCCCAAAATCGCCAAACTTCCCCCCCCCCCCCTACATTCCATTCTCAGATCTCAAAAAATCTAAAATCCCTAGAAAAAACCCACAATACACCGAAATCCTAAAATCCCCAGATTCTACATAAATACAGTATCCTAAAATTCGGAAATTCCCCAGAACACAGTACACCAGGATCACGAAATCCCCCAAATTCCCCAGAGTATTATATCACAAAATCGCCAAACTTCCAAATCCCCTCCAAACTATTCCATTCTCAAATCTCCAAAAATCCCCCCCCCCCCCCCCCAAACTCGATAATCCCAAAATTCCCCATAACACAATACGCCAAGATCACAAAATCCCCCAAATTCCCCAGAGTATCATATCCCAAAATCTCAAAACTTCCAAATCTCCCCCAAAATATTCCATTCTAAAATCTCCAAAAATCCAAAATCCCTACAAAAAAAAAACCTTCGATCCCCCGAAATCCCAAAACTCCCCATAACTATGTTACCTCGAGTAGTCCAGAGTTCCCGAACAAAAATATCCCAAACTCTCCAATCTCGACCGCGTTTCATCAGACTCCCTTGGATCCATCGATCAAGGATCAACCCGGAAGGGTTTTCGAGTTAAATACGACGAAAGAATCGGAGTCAGTCGTACAAGGATCCGATGATCGTCGCCGGTAGCGGAAAAGCCGTGGGGGGGAGGCTTCTCGCACGCCCTCCAACAGCCCTCGAAGAGCCCTTGATTTTGCAATCCGTACGAAAGTCTCGCGGCACACAGACTTCTCCTCCACGACAGAAGTAGAAGAAAAAAAAAAGGGGGGGGTGGACTGTGCAGGGACACACGCGTTATCCAGACGATGACGCGACAAGGGATAGAAGTTAGCCGGAAGGGGAATAAAGAGAGGAGGGAAGGGACGACGAATATCCCTGTCGGTGTAGCATTTGAAGGAGACGACGGGTTCCCTTTTGCAAGAGTAGATCCTGATGGGACTTGGCTAAGGCTGGTGGGAAGGGGTGGGGGCATATTTACAACGAGAAAAGAGGAGCATGGAAAGAAAACAAGGAAGGAGGAGGAGAAGGAGGAGAAGAAGAGAGAAGAGGACGATGGGATTGAAGCATCCTCGACAGTTCTAGGATACTCCTTGCCGGTATCCCGGGGTCCTCGCTGTACAAGGACCATCCTCTTCTTCCTCTTCTCCACGATCTTCTTATACTCTACCCCCTTCTCATACCCTGTCTCCTTGTCGATTTTGCTTGCTTCTTCCTTCGTGCGGTTTACGCGTCCTTCTTTCCTCCTCCTTTTTTTCTTCTTCTTGAACTCCGTTACAAAAGCCGAGTAAGCTTCTCGACGCTTCTTCTACCACGGATGCGTAACCTGTTCCCCGTCGCGTCGGCTCGATTACTTGACTACTTCCGTTCCATCGTTCTCGAACGATCGCGTATAGGACCTCGATATCGTCTAATCACGATCCTCCAGTCGACGAGCAAAGACTCTTCAAGGAGGACTTTTCGACGCCCGTCGAGCAAAGAGGGTGGCGTGATTGTTTTTTCTTCTGGTTAACGAAACCGTGCGCTTTACAGCCACCGTTTCGGACTTGGTTTGAAAGGTGATCCATGGTGTACCGAAGGATATTAAATGTTTATAGGGTGGATTATTCAGAATTTCAGAATTTCAGAAATATAGTATCTATTTCAAAATTTATAAATATCACTAAGATTTTTAAATTTGCAAATATATGAAATTACGAAATTTCTAAATTCTCAAAATTCCCCTAAGATATATATATTCCGAAATTTCCAGATTCTCAAAAATATGAAATTACAAAATTTCTAAATTCCCCAAAATATTAAATTACGAAATTTTCAAATTCCCCAAAATATGAATTACGAAATTTCTAAATTCTCAAAATTCTCCTAAGATAAATATATTCCGAAATTTCCAAATTCCCAAAAATATGATATTACGAAATTTCTAAATTCCCCAAAATATGTGATTTCAAAATTTCTAAATTCTCAAAATTCCCCTAAAATATACACCATATATTCCAAAATTTCCAAATTCCCCAAAATACGAAATTATAAAATTTCCAAATTCCCCAAAATATGAAATTACGTAATTTTCAAATTCCCCAAAATATGAAATTTCAAAATTTCTAAATTCTCAAAATTCCCCTAAAATATACACCATATATTCAAAAATTTCCAAATTCCCCAAAACATTAAATTACGAAATTTTCAAATTCCCCAAAATATGAAATTACGAAATTTCCAAATTCCCCAAAATATGAAATTACGGCATTGTCGGGCAAAATACGAAATTTCTAAATTCTCAAAATTCTCCTAAGATAAATATATTCCGAAAATTCCAAATTCCCAAAAATATGATATTACGAAATTTCCAAATTCTCCAAAATATGAAATTACGAAATTTCTAAATTCTCACAATTCCCCCAAAATATACCCCATCTGTTCAAAAATTCCCAAATTCCCCAAAATACGAAATTATAAAATTTCCAAATTCCCCAAAATATGAAATTACGAAATTTTCAAATTCCCCAAAATATGAAATTACGAAATTTCCAAATTCCCAAAAATATAAAATTACAATACTTCTAAACTCTCAAAATGACCCTAAAAAACATACATATTCCGAGATTTCCAAATTCCCCAAAACCTGAAATTACAAACTTTCTAAATTCTCAAAACATAATCCGACATTTCCAAATTCCTCAATTCCCCAAAATATGAAAATTTTAAATTTACAAAAATTACGAAACCCCCAAATTTCGGAATTTTCGAAACGAATAATATTCAAAGATTTCCAAATATATTATACGAAATGCAGCACATTAACCTTGTCACCTTAAATACCGTGGCGATTCGTACAATTTCTCGAAAATCTGATCGTTTGAAAAACAGTAGAAGACGTAGATTATTCGCGAATAAGAAAACAGGTAAATCGCGTGGAGAATGAAAGTAGCGGGTGGCGACCTAGTGAGTGTTCGAGTCGCACTCGTGAGACCTATGTCGGTTCAACTGGTTCTACGTTTGATTTGAGGGAGCAAGAGGGACATGGAAAGGGAGAAAAAAAAAACGAAAGAGAAGGGGTAAAAAAAAAAAGAAAGAAAGAAAAAGGAGAGAAGGGAAAAGAGGGAACGAGAGCAGAAGAGCGAAAGAGTAGTGCGCTCGGCGTTGTAGGACTCTCCGTTGGAGAGCCCTCCCTCTCTCTCGCCTGCTTAAAGCCCTATCCACTACTCATTTATCAAATAAATCAACACAGCTACTTGTGCACCTGTGAAGAGATTCAACCGCGCGGCCCGTGCCGTCCAAAAGCCTGTAGGGCGATCTTTCGCATCGATTTTTCCATTTAACGATTCTTAACTTTCTCCCGATACAACAACAATTTTGCAATATTAATCTCGATTCCGTTTCTAATACATTGTCGGGAAAAGAAAGGCTTTTCCAGGGAAAACGACGGCTTAGGGTAATCGCACCATTTGTATTATATTATTTGATATTAGAAGATTATTAGGAATTAAACTTAGGTTGACGCGACGAGTTTGGTTTAGTTAATAGCAACAGTGATGATTAATTACTATATTAGCGAATCGTAATCTAACCCTGATCCTAAATTAATAAATTATCTAATTCTAACTTAACTCTAACCGTAACTATAAATACCTAAATTAGTAATTTAATCTAGGTTAATCACCGGAATTAATCATAAATCTCTAGTAACTTTTCATTAATCATTACTAAATTAGTCATTTATTTAATTACTGTATTAGCGAATCGCAATCTAACCCTCATCTAACTCTAACCTTAACTCTAAATACCTAAATTAATAATTTAATCTAGGTTAATCACCGAACTTAGAAATAAATCCTTAGTAACTTTTCATTAATTACTAAATTAGTCATTTATTCAATTACTAAATTATTAAATTATCTAATACTCACCTAACTCTAACTCTAACCCTAAATACCTAAATTAGTAGCTTAATCTAGGTTAATCACCGAACTTAGAAATAAATCCTTAGTAACTTTTCATTAATTACTAAATTAGTCATTTATTCAATTACTAAATTATCTAATTTTCACCTGACTCTGACCGTAAATACCTAAATTAGTAATTTAGTCTAGGTTAATCACCGAACTAAAAATAAATCCTTAGTAACTTTCGATTATAAGACAAATGGTGGAATTTGCTTTCCATACGACGCCATTTTCCCTATTCCCGCCAATTACTGTCATATTCAAATATTCAAATTTCAAATTAGAATTCTACTAGCACTCAAATATCCAAATACTCATTTTATACATTCTGATTCGAGTCCCAGCAGCCACAGTCCCTAATTTTCAAGAATTTCCTCCCTTAAATATCGCTTAGAAGACCGTTGAATAAATGATCGTAGCAGCAGTGGAATCAGAGGGCAAATACGGAGGATTAGAAAGAGTTGGGGGCAGTATATTTTCACGTGGACCATCTCCATTGTATGCGAACTGGCTAATCCTTCTGGCGTTGTTCCGAAACAATACGACATCCGTCCCTAATTTGTACCGGCATCGTCTATCGTTTCTCTTCGGTGTTGTTACGCAGAACCACGGCTTACAGAGTCAATATTTTCGCTGTCTGGGACTCACCGTCACAGGGGAAAACGAGACGGGCGGAATATCGGCGGAAATTCGAGAGAGCAACGTGAGAAAAGAGAAGAAAAACGCGCGGATTTCTGCATAGGTTTGCTTGCTTGCTTGCTTGCTTGCTCAGCCGTTTCCTATTAACTCGTGTCTTGCATATACATCCATCCTCCGTTTCTTCTTCCTTTCCTCCATTTTCTTCTTCATTCCCAAGATGTTGGTCGACAGTTTCTGAAATATAAATCCGTATTAGATTTGTCGATTAAACTAAAAAGTCAAGTTGCAAATTTTCTGAAATATAAATTAGATTTGTCGATTAAACTAATAATTCAAGTTGGAAGTTTTCTGAAATATAAATTAGCTTTGTCGATTAAACTAATAATTCAAGTTGGAAGTTTTCTGAAATATAAATTAGCTTTGTCGATTAAACTAAAAATTGAAGTTGGAAGTTTTCTGAAATATAAATTAGATTTGTCGATTAAACTAAAAATTTGAGTAACCAGTATCTGGGATATATAAAAGTAGGTACCCATAGAAATTGTATCAGTAATTAGAAATACCAAGTTAAATTAACAAAAATCTACTACAATCTTAGTAATTCCGTTCTCCTTTTCGTATTCAAACTAATTCTAAGCCTACTAATCCTCTTAATGCCATGAAATGAATAATGATCCTCGATTACAATTAACAACAAGAAATACTGTGGCCCTGACAATCGTTAATCTCTCAAACATTAATCGACAAGATTGTGATACAAAGCTAACAAAATGTCGCATCTTTCTGATCGTACACGTGTTAATGACTTTGCGCGGTAAAGTTTGAACGGCTTTGAAAAGAGAAATCGCGGCTGCACACGAGCCAGCCTTCTAATCGTGTTGATGCTTGTTCCCCGACTCGAAAGACTGACTCTGGTGATCGTGAAATACGCGGTTACCGAGGAAAAGGTAGCGGTGGATATAAACGTGGGGCATAGACGACGAGGACGACGACGACGACGACGACGAGGAGAGCTGCCAGAGGTAATGCGCCGGCTGAGGCAAGGGTCCTTGCTTTGACTTCAAACTCACCAGTATAACTGAATGCCTCTCTATAGGCCGAGTACGTGCTTCTAAGTGCATCCTGATTTTTCGAAGCTCTTTGATTATACTCTCCCTCTCTTCCTTCCTTTTTACCCTTCCACCTTTAGGCACCACTTCTCGTAATCCCTCGTACTCTGCTCTCTTATTCCCTTTTCTTCCTTGCGTCTTTCCACCTTCTTCTACGCTCGATCTGCCACTTCTAACGTCGAAGGAAACAGCTGACTCTTCAATTAATATATGTTTCTTCGTCTGGTCTTTGGATGTTTCCTCTTCGTAATTTTCTTTGTGACCGAGATCGATCTTTGAACAGATGGCCAAAGACTCGGTGAACTGTTTTGGTTGAAATTTAAAAATATATGTTATTCGTTACGGAGTAGTAAGTTACCGAGTTGCTAAACTAGGAATTTACTGCATTACTAAATTAATAACCCTTTGCACTCGGAGCATTTGGAAGAAAAGAGTTACAAATATTTATGAATCTATTTACTTTTATTCCTCTCCTAAATTGACTATATTCCAACATAAATAAGGCTTCAATTTCACATTTTAAAATACTCTAACAGACGAAATATGTCCGCTCAGAGGGGACAGCCGAGTGCAAAGAGTTAAATTAGAAATTTCTAATCTTCTAGTCTATTCTGCCAAATTCCATGTAAGAAAGAATCGCTACCTTGCTATATCTGATAATCAGAGACAGTAACCGATGACGACGGCACAAGCGAGCCTCGTCGAACGACGAAGGGGGAACGATCAGCGAAACCGTCGTCGTCGTCGTCGTTATCAACGATGAATAATTAATGCCGTTAATGAATTAAAGATCACCGGATGTTAAAGAAAGCCAGCTCGGCAAGGCTGGCTCGTTAAATATTAGCTACATCTTGGCCCGCATCATCGGCGTATCGATTTTGTCGCGGCTCAGCCCCGAAGGACGAGCGTGTAACTTGGTAAAAACCGCGGACTCATCGATCCTGAACGGCAGCGTTTCGAACGAAATTTCCGCCCGAATTGGCAACAACTATCGGACGGAAAGAATTGATATTTAATAAGTAGCGCGAGATAGAAAGGGATCGACGCCGAAGCATTCCATCTTTGTCGGAGAACGGGTGCGTTAAAGCGGGTGGCAAAGGCGTCAGATAAGGCACCATCGTTGATTGGATCACCGCGAGAAATCGATACCTCGAGCTTTCTGCTTCCTCGTTTCCTACCGCCTCTGTCTTCGTCGTTCCTCCTCCTCCTCCGCCACCTCCTGGCCGTTGCCGCCGTGGGCTGCCTCCAATTTCCCCGTGACGGGCTCCTGGAGGATTCTCGAGTGCCCTCTCATCGCCCTCCGGGCCATCCGACCGAACTCTGTCCAGCAGTCTCCATGCCAACACCCGCTCGATAAATTTATTGGTCGCCTCTGACACGGGCTGCTTCTGCATATACTTCTTTCCTCGTCCTCTCTTCGGCTTCTTTATACTCTATCCCTCCTTTTCTTAGCTTTCCTTCTTCTGGACGATATTTCTTCGGTGCCCGGCCGCGGGACCTCGCGAAATGTCACGCGACTCTTCGATTTTGAGGTTACCGCTAATTCGATTCCTTGGAAGCTGCTGTTTCTTCGTCTTCTGCAGATCTGAAGGATGTATATTCAGAGGGTTACGGTACAAAGTTGGTTATCAACGATAATAATAATTATGAACTTGATGTTACCTGTGTTATGAAATACGAGTTGCTTCCCAGTCGTTTCTGCTTCGAACGTCGGGGATTTTAGGACCCTACGTTCAAAGGATTGTAACAATATGGTGGTTCAAAGTTTATTGTAATAATGATAAAGACGGTGTTTACCTGTGGATCGTTTTAGAATCTCCAATCGAATCAGAATTAGATTAATTATTCAGTTTGTAAACCTATCAATCTTCAGCGCAACACGAGGCTGCTTTAGATCAGGGTCCGACCACTTCAAACCATCAGTCAACACTTTTGAATACCATCCTAAAGTCGTAGACAACTCTTCAAATTAATCAATTCATACTTAGCTCCATCTATTACACAAATCTTAAGTATCTCGACCAAACAACATCATTCTCCAAATACGGTGTCATCTCCAACGTACACAAGGAACGTGGCTTCTCGAAAGCGTCAAGCATACCGAGGCAACAGAATGGGAACTCGTGGACCTGAAACGAGAGCCAACGCGATTACTTTCATCCCCAGGCGATTGGAATCTACGATGAAGCTCATTTCCAAGTTACCGTGGCATAAGGAACACGGGTCCGAATCCATGGATCGTCGACGAAAGCCGTTAATCACCATCGAACTAGCAGCGACGGTCGTAGGGGGTGCCGCGCAATTAAACGGGCGGCAGCCCCGTGCCCCGGTATCGGGGATCCCGTGGTTGGACGGGGCTCGAATCAATCCGGCTTCCCCTTCGCGAAATTGTAAATAAATTAGGAGGTGCGCGATCGCGAGAGTCAACACGTAACTCGCGCGACCGACCCACCACCCGGCCCACGCTCTCTCTCTCGTTTTTCTTTTTGTTTCCGTGTATGCGTGATGCGTGGCCGGAGCACGCACGCGTCCGCGCATGCGCGCCACGAACCCGACCGAACAGCCCCGATTGGGCGTGCGTCCCACGAGTCGAACGAAGACGAGGAGAGGTTAGGACGGGCAGGGTGAGGCTCGATGGAGGGCCTGGAAAGAGAAAGAACGGAGGGCGCGCACAGACGAGCCACCAACACACAAGCGTCGGCGTTTATTAACGCACGTTGCACGGTGGGGTTTGCTGTGCCAGCATCGGCTGTGCGCCAACCAGCCAGGCAGGGTCAAGTGTTTCTCTCCGTCCTTCTTCGATCTTCGCCCTTTTACCCTGCTCTCCCCGTCTTCGTTCGCCTTCGTCCCTCCTCCGTACACCCTGTCCTACCTTCTTGCCGACCCTCCCGCGCCTGTCTCTCCGCCTCGCGCACCGCCAGACCCTCGACCAAGCTGAAATACCCGGACCGCTCGCCGGCCACGCTTCGCTCGATGCCCGCGTTTCATTCCGTTTGCCGATTGTTAATTGACGGGCCGTAACTTTAACTTGGGAGGCCGATGCTAGTTGGGCTGACGTTGGACGAAGATACTGTGTCTCGATGCTGGCTCTGAAGGTTTATAGGCGCTGGTTTAGGTTCCTGGAAGATGGTTGGAGTTAGGGAAGAGACATTTGCGTTGTTTGATGGATCTGTTACCTTCGTGGTCGATTATTTCCACGTCCAACGTGGTTTATAAGAATACAGGGTGGGGCACGATTGCCACTTAGAATAACTACGAAGGTACAAGATAGTCGTAGAAAAATGTTGCATAATGTTGCAATTAATGTTGCACCTCATTGGATTCGTCTCAACAGTCGCAATCAGAAGACAAGCACTAAAACATAACTTTCATATCTTTGAAGTGACTCTATCTGTTTCTACGACTATCGTGTACCTTCGTAGTTATTCTAGGTGGCAATAGTTAGTGCCCCACTCTGTATATTCTGTATGATTTGAATCGTTACACTTTTAGCCGCACTCGAAACGGATAATCGCGTAACGATGGAACACGAACAAATTTTCATTAACAATCATCGGTAGGCTGCGGATGCGCCACAATGCGCTTCGAATCTCGACGGGGATTCCGATAACAATCGAAGGTCTATGGCCGCATTGGCAAACATCCGAACCGGTGATGCGAATTCCAATAATCATCTCTGGTATCTGGATGTTTTTCTATAAAAACGTTACAAATCTCATCGTTGACTTCGATGCTATATAAAACTAACGTCTCGCAGAAACGCTCTTGCAAACGATGACTAATATTATTAATCAATAGAATTGCTAACATAATTATTCACAGAATTACACAGTATTCTCAAGCAACGGAAACTATTGTCGTAGCATAAAAATATGTAGAAATCTCGGATTAGCGTTGTCACGATTCCCCGGGAAGTTCACGATACAAATTCGTATTTACAAGAGCAAGTTCGTAGCCGTTGACAAATAAATTAACCCTCGAAGGGTCGCGTGGTCGATGGATAAGGTAGAGCAAGCCCTCGACGGTTTGCATTTTCTTCTCGAGCGAATCAGCGGCGAACGAAGGAAACGGGGCGCAACCGAGGGCGAACGAAATAAAGAAAGAAAGTAAAAGTCGTCGGGGTGGTAAACGTGTCTCGTCTCTCGTTTCGTTTCGTTTCGTTTCGTCGAGGTAGGAGGCTCGTCGAGGCGCTAGAAGGACCGGCTTCGAGGGCCTCCATTACCGTCGACTGAAAAGAGGAACAGGAAAAACGCTCGACGACAGAGAAAGAGAGAGAAGGCGCACAGAAATAGAAGAGAGACCGTAGATATTGTGAAGGAGGAGGAAAGTGGAGAAAAGAGATGTTGAGCTGTGTACCCGGCTCGTTTCTTCTTCTTCTGCGCTGCGCAAAGGCGAGAATGAATGCTCTGCTCGGCCCCTGAAAAAAAGGTAAGAAGAAGAAGGTGAAGTCGAAACGTGAGGAACCATTGCGAAAGAGAGGAAGTTGACGAGTACGGAAACGGTGGCGGTATTACCGGTTCGTTGGCTAACTGGCTTCATAGAAGAAAAACCTCTTTATATCTGGCGCACGCACGTAAGCTCCATAGCGTGGCTGAAAAACGCGCCTTTAAGCCTCGAGTTTCATCGAATACACCCCGTGTACGAGTGGTGCAGGGAACAAAGCCACCGGAAATCGCCCGAGTGGTACTCCGGCTTGGTAGGCGCCATCTTGTACAGGCCAGCAACCACGATGGGGAACGCACGATGCCGCCGTTGGTTGCTGCTGGTTCATTGTTTTCTTCTTGTCGTCAGGTACACCGTAGTTGTCCACGTCCACGTTTCTTTCTTTTCTTGGACCAAATGTATCTCCAGACACGATGCAAGCTTTCAATCACGGCTGACTTTGATAATGTCGAGGATGTTGCTTGGAGAATGAGAGTAGATGGCCTTCTGTGGAGATGAGATACGAAGGGGTTAGGCTCTTTTGATTATTTTAACCGGTTATTTTGTTCAACACTTACAATTAGTCAACCGAATGGTGGTGAATGTTGGTGGAATGGTGGTGGACGTAAGGTAAATGTTATATCTTGCTAAACATTTCATTTCCCACTTCTATCCAAGCCTTTTCCGTCAAATTACGTTTACTATACTCTGCCAATGTATAATTCCATAAACAAGAACGTTTCTCAATGGCATTAACAAAATTAATATTGTTAACTGAACTCTCTAGTCATTTTCAACCAACAGAACACTGAAATTGTCTTCTTAAACGCGTGACAAATACTGCGCCAAGGCACACGCGAAATATCGCAAGCAGTTGATGTCGTGCAATATACGATGATAATGGAAGTAGCTATTCATTTTAATCGGTTCTATGCGGTAAAAGAATTGCTGTACGCCAACGCATCGTGTTATTTTTAGTTAAGACAACGCGGCCTTCTTATCCTCTTTCAAACACCATAGTAATCTATAGTCCAGCAGCAAACATCCCAAAATCCTTCCTTCGATAGCTGATGATTTCATCCTTACTAGTCATCTCCGAACTTCGAATCTCGACCTTGTTACCTCATCCCTTACCAACCACTGAACTCAAGATAACCCCTACCTCTCTATCTTCCAAATCTATAAAACCACTAGTTCCCTTGAAGCAATAGAACAAAAATACAATAAACAAACAACTCCAGCGGAATACAACAGTATTTACCATACGTCGCATGTTGCTCGCTCGCTGCATCTTTGGTGAACGGCCCGCCTTATATCCGTATCCCAATTTGATCAAACGTCCGGGTGACTTATGGACAGGAGTGTACATAAAACGGTTGAAAGTCGTATCAACCTGGATCTACTCGCGGTTATCCTTTTCATATTTTAAATATCGAAATCTCATATCCATTCTTCTTGCGCAAACGTTACTCCTCTCGAGCCGCTGTCCCTCCGGTCTTGTGCGCTTAGATGGGTGTAGGTAAACATTGTACAGCACGTGTAAGTAAAAAGGTAAGCTAAATAAGCGTCTTCTCCTTTCTACTCGGACCCTCTCGCTTCTCCCGCTTTTCTTCTTCTCTCGTTCTCTCCTTTCTCTCGTGGTCGGATACACGCCAGCAGGAGCGTGCACGAAGTGTCTCTTACCAGCACCACCGGTGCCTTTTCATTCGAGTTAGTCGGTTGGTCTCTCGCCTCTCGAGAAAAGCGCGGCTAAAGGGTTTCGATTTCGCTGGTGGTCTCTTTCTTCTTCTTTTTTCTCCCCCGCTTTTTTTTAGGGGGGTCAGAGAATTTATACGCGCGTCTCGGGTCTTTAATTTTCTAATCCTTCGAACGGAAACGACGCCGTCGACCTCTCCTCTCCTCTCCTCGTTCTCCTCTTCCGTGAGAAATCGTCTCCCTGGTTTTGCGGCTGGCGACCAATTTCCTCGGCAGTCTTTGAGGCCGTCGTTGAACTCGCTGAAACGAAGAAATATAATGGTACTTTAAAATTCTGTCCAAGGCTGTAATCGTGGCTTCAACGTTTAATACAGTTTGTTGGGTTGGTGGCGTGTCAAGTAACAGAAGCGTATAATATCAAGTGAACGTTTGTACGGTTGTTTTTGTAGAAGTTTAAGGTTCAAATTGATGTGACCCAAGTGGCATTTTGCGATGCTTTTATGTCATGAAAGTTTGTCAGAATGTGTACGTTTCGGAATCGGTTATTCTTTGCTGTATCTCTCAGCCAGCCATTTTGTATCAACAATTCTGATGAAACCTTCGCATGGTTGTTTTCACGAAACTTTAATCTTTAATTTGATATATAATAAGCCTCGTTTCGCGACACTTTTATGTCATGAAATCAGGCGATCAATCGAAAACGTTTGAAAATATCGATTGGCTTTTACCGGCGAACTTGGGGCGAAACTTTGGCAAAACGTTTTACGACGAACGCGAGGAATAAAAATGGGGGCTTGATCGCGGAGGGGGGAGAGGGGAATGAGGCAAGAGGGGTGGCCGGGTCGAGACGGGAAAGTGTAATTTCAGTTTGAAACAGGAACGGGAGAGGCCGACCCACATCGAGGCTTCGAGTGTTTGTATTGCTGACGCGGCGATCCAATCCAATCCAATACCCATGGCGGATAGGCAACGCACAGCCGCATATATATGTATATACTACCTAACGTATGAACGAATCGTTTCCTCTCTGCCTTCCAATACAATTTCGCTCGCTTCAGCGTCGACCAGGCGGAGCTTTCATTTTGTAATTAATTGTCCGCCATTTTAATATCGGAAAATCATTTTTCCAATTAAACCGTTGCTACTGGATCCTTGTGTCTCTGGCGCAGAAGACAAACACGTGACTAAATCTGAAATTTTCAATTTCCAAATTTCCAACTTTCCAAATCTTAAATTTCTAAATTTGAAATTTCCAAATTTCCAAATTTCGAATTTCCAAATATCAAATTTCTAAATTTGAAATTTCCAAATTTCGAACTTTCGAATCTCATATTTCCAAATATCAGATTTCTAAATTTGAAATTTCCAAATTTCGAACTTTCAGATTTCAAATTTCCAAATATCAGATTTCTAAATTTTAAATTACCAAATTTCGAATTTTCAAATTTCCAAATATCAGATTTCTGACTTTTAAATTACCAAATTTCGAATTTTCAAATTTCAAATTTCCAAATATCAGATTTCTAAATTTTAAATTACCAAATTTCTAATTATCAGATTTCAAATTTCCAAATTTCGAACTTTCAGATCTCAAATTTCTAAATTTCAAATTTCCAAATTTCGAACTTTCAGATCTCAAATTTCTAAATTTCAAATTCCTAAATTTCTAAATTTCAAATTTCCAAATTTCACACTTTCAGATCTCAAATTTCTAAATTTCAAATTTCCAAATTTCCAAATTTCCAAATTTCAAACTTTCAGATCTCAAATTTCCAAACTTCGAACTTTCAGATCTCAAATTTCCAAATTTCGAACTTTCAAATCTCAAATTTCCAAATATCAGATTTGTAAATTTTAAATTACCAAATTTCTAATTTTCAAATTTCAAATTTCCAAATTTCGAACTTTCAGATCTCAAATTTCTAAATTTCAAATTCCTAAATTTCCAAATTGCAAATTTCTAAATTTCAAATTTCCAAATTTCAAACTTTCAGATCTCAAATTTCTAAATTTCAAATTCCTAAATTTCTAAATTTCAAATTTCCAAATTTCGAACTTTCAGATCTCAAATTTCTAAATTTCAAATTCCTAAATTTCCAAATTGCAAATTTCTAAATTTCAAATTTCCAAATTTCAAACTTTCAGATCTCAAATTTCTAAATTTCAAATTCCTAAATTTCTAAATTTCAAATTTCCAAATTTCGAACTTTCAGATCTCAAATTTCTAAATTTCAAATTCCTAAATTTCTAAATTTCAAATTTCCAAATTTCGAACTTTCAGATCTCAAATTTCTAAATTTCAAATTCCTAAATTTCAAATTTCCAAATTTCATACTTTCAGATTACAAATTTCCAAATTTCGAACTTTCAAATCTCAAATTTCCAAATATCAGATTTCTAAATTTCAAATTCCGAATTTCGAACTTTTCGTATGGACGGCGTCGGTGCTTGGGACCGGCCGTCTAAAGGTTAAAAAATAAATGTAATATTATAATACAATACACTAAATTGAGCGATCGCTCGCTGCCGGCCGAACGGAAAGTACAATCAAATCGGCGCCGCGCTCAACGTGTATTAAATGCCATACCGACAAACCCAACCGAAAAACGTTCATCGAGCACAATACAAATTGTGTCCCTATAGCAACAATGAAATTAATACCGTAACGAGCTTCGCCAGACTCCGTCTAATTAAATACCTGAGCGTGGTAACGATCTTGACCCTCGGGGATGGGGTTGAGAAGCGGTCAGCCGGGTCTGCGTGCGTGCCGGTCGCTCGCTATTATCATAAACGCAACAATAACGGGGGATGATCCGACGTGTAAACTGTTAAACCCTCCCCCTTTTTGACCCTTTTTTTTCCGGCGAGGGTGAGGATTACCGTGGGGGCCGACTCGTAGCCGTAGCCGGGGCTTGGAAATCCACGGGGGATGTGTTATTGTTGCCACGGAGAAAGAGGTCCAGCTCCTGGAACAGAGACAAGCAGGTCTATGAAACTGGTAGACCCTCGATAATATTGACGTTGTTTGCCACCTCCCATTACGAGCTCGATTCAACCAAACTATACGATTATCATGCGTCACCGATAGTCCCTCTATACTGGTTGCCAGCTCGTTGAATTTCATGGACATTGAGCCTCAGGGTTCGTCGTCCTTCTACTTAACCTCCTTAAATGATAATTCCTTGGTTCCACGTTGGATTTCTACGTTAGCCTTGTAGTACGTTGACTTGATCCGGCCCGGTAGAAGCTAGAAAAGAGGAAAATTGATGAATCTGAAGGGGGAACGCTTAAGGACAGGCCTCGGTGCTGACTCGTTTTTAACTGGAATAAGTGGATCGATGGTCCCTTGGATGGATGCATTCGTGGACAGACAACGAGAGACGGGCGCGCGTGGAATACATGAATACGGGATTCGCGAAGTTCATTACTGTTTCCGCGGGCTTCTAATCAATTCAATTAAAATTGATTTCCACTCGTCGCGATACATCAAACAAACGGTACCTTCTGCCCCCCCTCCCTATATTCACCCTCTGGCCCCTTGACTACCGTGAAAAGCATGATCTCGCGATTCGAAAGCAAGGTCATAAATATTCAACGTCGGAGGACGACGGGTAACAGAGGGCGTGTAACCGTTTTGTCCTTTTGTCAGCGTCGTCAATTATATCCCGTGTGCCTCCAATTTTATTTCTTTTTCTCCGACTCACGATCCTGTTTGCGTGGGCGTGCGGATTCCTAACAGGGGAACGAATCTCTCTCTCTTTCTCTTTCTCTCTCTGTCTGTCTTTCGTTGTACAGCGAACGTGCCTGATTTCTCTGCGTCGATGCACGCGCCTGCACCGGGCGCGTTGCCCTTTCGAAAATCCGTTATTAGCATCGAGCTCCATTATGACGTCTCGCGATGCTGACAAACACTCGGGCCCCGTCGTTCCTGTCCTACGACCTAGCCAGCCTTGCACGCGCGTTTACATATTATTCGAGGGAAGCGAGCGACACGCGCCGCCACGCTCCGTGTCCCATTCACCTACGCGAATATTGCTGCTCCTGCCAGGAACCCGGCCACCGTCGTGTTCTCCCTTCTTACCCGTTGATACACGGACCTGGATTTCAGTATGTAGGTACAACGATTAACGTGTGGCTCCGTTGGCAGGTTCATCGATGAAGAAGGTACTTTCAGTCTTCGGGATTAGTTTCAGCAGAGTTTGCTTGAGTAATCTGGAAACGTAAAATTGAAGATTTCAGGTTTTTTTGTAGAGCTATGATTAGAAATGTTTGAAAGTTTTAATTAAGAACTGTACCCGGAAGGAAATCTGTCCTTTCTTGTTAGCATCTTGAAGTTAACACTAGTTAGGGTTCCTTGATGTGGATTGTGTTATTTCGTTGTTTCAGGCTATCAAAGCAGCGAATATCAAGGAGGATACGAGAGCGCCGGTTCCAGTCAAGTTGCGCTGATGCCTGGACCATGGGCCAGGGGATACGGTACAGCTCATAACAATTATCAGCGTTATCCGGAGTACCAGCAGAGGAATAATTACAGCGCTCAACCGTACGGAAGGAACCAGCATCAGAATCCACAGTACAATAATAACTATGGGTCGCAGTACAATCAGCAACGGGTAAGAATTCATTTTTTTAAAGAAGGGTGCGTATAAACCCTTGGTCTAACTACCTCATGACCGTCTTCGCCGTGTGCCGATCGTCGCGTTGATGTATCAGAAACTGGAGAACATCTCCAGTACAGATCGTAACGGAACTCTTCTTCTGGTGTTCTAGAATTATCCGTCTAATTACCAAGGGAACAGCAGCGGAAGTGGCGGGAACCGAGGTGGATGGAGACGGTAGACGCGCGTTTCTTTCTGTTCCACTTACGTTCGACTAATGCCATCAAAAGATCCATTCTCATCGGTCAACTTTCCACCTGGGATAAAATAAGAAATTAATCTAATTGCGAACATCACAGTCTTCTTTTTTAGTTCTATCGATATCGTACCTATTCTGATTTTAGGTATCACCCTTAACTGGTGAGATGATCTTCCATCAACGCAATTCATATCTTTTCACATCATTCGTCGAGTTTTATTTAGAAGAACCGTTGATTTTACGAACACACACTGCAAAGGGATTGCGTTGAAATAATATTTTGGAGAAAGTTTCTTGGACCTCAGCTCACCGGTTAACACTTTGACTGCCACGTGTCGTCCACATCTGGGTTACACTCAAATTTCCATAGAAATCTGTTTCGTTCGTTTAACTAGAGATACCTGTAACAGATACTTGAAATTATAAACAATGAAAATAACAAGGCATTGAGAAAGTGGCTCTTTGAGGACGATCGACGCATATATGCGTCCAAACCGAACCGTCACAGCAACTTACAGATTTTTAGCATTAGGTAAAGCGAACAGAAATGTCGTTTTTCTTTTTTTTTTTTTTCACAAAAAAGAATATATATAATATGTATTCCGACAGATAATTTCCATGGTTATTTACAATATCATGCCACAACTTAGGCAAAACTGCTTTGTAATATTCCGTGCTTTTACCGGGTCAAGCGTCAAATTGTTCCGTCCTCGAAGGGTTAAAGATAAAACTGTTTAACAGATTCAGGATGGCAGCCAAAGTGTCAAAAGGGCCGAAGAACATAAACGTGCAATAATAGCACCTAATATCATGTTTGACCATGCAACGCGATCAACGATGGCAATTATCATTTATAGACTAGCGACGTAAGCGTTAATATCAAGTGTAATTTTATAAAAGAAACAAAAAGAAAGAAGAAAAAAAAAGGATTTGTACGATAATTAAATGGTATCGCGGAAGGTTGTTTCTCGCAAGCAAGGGAAGCAACGTTCGAGCGAGCACAACCTGTTTTAAATGGGAATTTAATTGTATATTTCATTTGAACAATTGTAATTGAACAGATGTTGCGCCTGTTTTATCATTGATTAGCGTAATTTAAGTTCTGATAGACGAGTATGTAACTCGTTCTTTTCTTTTTTTCTTACAAACACTTCTTCCCCTTTCTTTTTTTTATTATTTTAACTGTATAACCTAAAGAATCATGTTTCTCGTTCGGTGTTGGTACAGCGGTTGCTTGATACTCCGAGCTGCAATTGTCGTGGATTATCATATCGCCAGTTGTAATACAGAGTATTCTTTTAAAACGACATCGACTGCCCTTCATTCCCTTCAAATCGCGTTATTCCCATCGCTTACGGAACAATCGAGGCTTTGCCAGTGAAAGAAACAGAATCGGTATCACGCGTACGGTACCCGGAGATTTCTTACAATCAAGTAATTAACGAAAGAAATAAATCGAGATAAGGCTAGGCGATCGAATTGAAGGGTTACAGTTGAAAATTAGCCGATTGTATTCTTAATTAATTAGGATTACGTCCGTTTTCTCAGTAGATGTTATTGATATTCTTCAGGCAGAATCGTTTCTTTCGTGTCAACGCCTTGATTGTACTCCAAATTTGTTCGTACGTATCGTCAGAGCAGAATCGACCACCAAGACGCCATATATAATTTCCATTGTATCCACAGCTTATTCACATCACACGCGGAGACTTTCTTATTGTATGCACTAAAAAAAGATTAAAAAAAAATATATATATATAATTTAGTTGGTTGCAGATTGGTATCGGTTACATTGTTTTATTCACCCAAATCTACGATTACGAGAATGTTACCGTATTACGTTTTCTTCTTTTGCGATAAGAAATGTGCGTGATGTCAGCACACCGGCAAGATGCAGTGAATGAGGTAAGTTGATTGTAAACGTAAGAATTCCAATCCTTAATTTTCAGCACCCATTCCTTGTTTCTCGCGTATACTCCTGCAATAGTAAACAAACAGTGATGTATTATCAGGGAAAATATTTACAAATCAAAGAAATTGAAATATTATGATTTTAAACTTCAAATTCGATTGTAATAGATATGGCAACATCGTTGAAGAACGACGAGATCTGGCAATTATGCCTTTGAGCTTTTCATTTGTCATTTCTGACAGGTAATACAGGAAGAGAATTGAACTAAAGGTACTGCCGTTGGATGTCGCATTACCAAATATCCAGTTTTTCAGTTGTGTATTTTACATAGCACCCGTTTGTCTAAAAAGGCGCTTCGATCGTTTCGGAGAAGGCCTCGAAAGAGGCAGCCCCGTTAAAATTCAATTGTATTCAAAAAGTTTGAACGACAGAAGTCACATCTGAACTGTAAGCTGCGTCACGTTTGTGACGAGATATTGTAAGTCGAGGGATTAAATCTTCTCAACGTTCCTAACATTTTCCTATGCTTCCAAATTTCTAGAAACTCATCGCATAATAATCGCAATAAAGAGACGAACCTTCCAGTTGCGTATCAAAGTAAAATCAAAAGTCCAACTTAAGGATTAAATTGAAGTGCGTTCACTGGAACACGTTGGATCATCAAGTATCCGTCTCGGTGGAGCACCGTTTGAGACTAAACAAAACCATATCTATGATTTTTAACTATCCTTGGACTCCCTCTTGCTTCTGGTTGAAATAATGGCAAAAATGTATGGGGTAAGTTGAGGGGGGACGCAGTGACGAGGAATGGCATGGTATCACAGTTGAAACCAGGCGGCCGGGGTACATCTGGTACCGGTCTACCAGAGCGGGCGAGCATTGAACCAGTGAGTACCACTCGAGAAAACAATAGCGAGCAACGCTCTTGTTCTCTCTCTTTCTTCTTTCCTCTCCTCCCTTTGGCTCCTCTATCGTCACCCCGAAATCGGGAACCCATATTGTAGAACCGTTTCAACGGTAGACGCTTTTTTTGGCCCAGGGAAACTTCGTCGACTCGATCTTGCTTTAATCAACCCATTATTTATACTAGGAATTAGTTAATTATTGTTTCTTTTAGTTAATTATTGTGGCTTTTACGATTAACACGTTGAGCGGCACTGTGATAACGGTGATAAAATCCGAATTATTTTAACTTTTCAATTCGATAGCCAGCGTTACGTGGTTCGTTTCATACTTCTTTTTGCTAAGACTGACGTGGCGCTTAACGCGTTAAAAACGATAACTGGTAAAGTATTTGTAAAATCACACGTAGGTATTGTATTCTACGCGGCCCATTTAATTCGCAATGGCCCGCATAAAATTATCCAGCCTTTGGTTAGCCGATATTTCCGATAGCCCGCATGGGTAACTGTAAACAATCCTTTCGTTCCTTTATCCCAGCTCCTCGTACCGTTTCGCGTTCATCCGCCATCCTGTAATTACATTTTATACCTGACAATCTTTGGAACAACTTGCTCGAACAATGGCTAATTTGTAATAGTCGGTAGGTTAATTATCAACCATCTTACCGACGTTGTCCTTCGATGCTCTTCGTCGAAGATTGCCGTTTGAGGAATTTCACGAAGGTTGGCGCGGTTATTGCAACTGCACACGATTATGGATCATCGAGCGCGTCGTGCGTGCCGTGCATACTCCTCTATTCCGAAGTGCTCCTTTCTGTGAAGCATGCGGCGTTATCTCGGCTTCCTTGTTGTCCCTTTGATGAAATAAAGCACTATCCGCGCCGAGATCTACCCCACGTTAGTAGTTGCGGTCCTGCTCGGTATATACATGCGTACTACTCTCTCTCTCACACACACACACTCTGTCTTCGTTTATTCTCGAGTTCTCTCGACGGTGCAGGACACAATGCGGCCCTTACATCTTCATCGAGTACGAGTCGTCGCTTGCGTGTAATGCGTTCACTCTGGTTTCCATACGGGTACGCGCCCCGACCATTTCCTACCATCAACTGAATTTGGTCAGACAGCTCTTCTGTGGATGGATTTCTTACGCCTGTACGTTTTGCTTTCTAAAATCGAAACCAAAAGATTCGTTTAAACATACCTCTGGTATTTTCGTGTACCAATGCGATTGGAATACATTGTATATGCGTAGTATACTAATTGCATTTGATTATACACTTGATTTCGAATAGAAATGAAGAAACTAACGTATTTACTAGTATTAGTTTTTAAATTAAGATAATAGAATTTGATTTTCCCGCCTTTTGACTTTCAGATCTTCGAATAACAGTGATACATTTTCCTAATTTGTATTTGTAAGATAATTCGAACCTAACCTATTTGTTTTTAATAGATCTTCATGCTTCGTAACAATTCTCCATTGTTCAGCCATTTTCCAAACGTGTCGCATGACTGTTCTTCTTTTTTCTTCGGGTGTTTTTCGTTTCTATCCTATTTTTGCACGACACCCGAACGATAAAATGCTTCTTTGTTTCTCGCAAAACGCGAGCACAGATTCCAACGGTACGCACTAAAAAAAAAAAGAGAAAGAAACGAATGAACGAAAGAGAGAAAAGAAAAAGAAAGGATCGAAAACAGAGAAAGAAGAAACTTTGGTGCACGTAACTAGAGGCAGTCCGTTGGGTGGTTGAATCGTGGAGTGGAAGGCAGTGAGAGCCCTTGTACGCCTATGGAGAAGAAGGTCCAGGTGCGCCCTCACCTCACACGGCTCTGCTCCGCGGCACATCCGAGTTTCTCTCTTCCCTTCCGTTCTTCGTCTTTCTCTCCTTGCTTCTTTCCATTTTTCTTCCCCCGTTCCTCTCTTACGCACTCGCGATGTAGACCACGCGTTTGCCTCGCCAACGTGAAAAAACGCAGCAATCCGTGTTAATGTACGTGACGTACGTTGACGAATCCTCGATGTGTGTGTATGTGTGTTCGTACATGTGCGCAAGCACCTAAAGGTAAAGAATAAGGGACTAAAGTACCGGCGTGCAAAATGGATGGCGGATGTAAATGCTAAGTAGCTAAGTGTACGACTTTCTCTCTCGTTTTACTGGTATTCTTATTTCCTCTTGCTTCGTCTCGCGTGATTTACCTTCATCTAACCTTCTCTGTACCGATCGCGTTGCTTGCGTTTGATAATGTGCGCTTGTACGGCGCGAAATCAGACGGAAACGTTTCCGCAAACTTTTCTACTTACATCTTGCAGTGCTTCTTCGACGAACAGGAAACGATTTAGGGATGTTCGATTCACCAGAAGGAATCGATTCCTCTGAAAAATCGAAACCAAAGAATCGACTTTTTTTATTTCGATCTTTTATTTTTTTAACCGACTTGGAAAAGGAGGAGGTTACTCGATTCGATCAGTATATATTTCTTTTTTATATTTCGTCCTCTTACACCAAAGGCAGACGTTCCACGTTGTTTATATTTTTATCACTATTCCTATACCTTTTTCAAGTAGTAATGTAGGAGCGAATGTGTTTTTATGGATAAGAAAAATCGATTCTTCAAACACTTGATTTAGTGAGAATTAATTCCCTAGGGAGCGAAAAATCGATCTTGGATTCTTACACTAAAGAAATTCGAATACCAAAGAATCTATTGAAAAGATCGATTTTCTAAAGAATCGAATTAGAATCGAACATCCCTAAAACGATCTAGATTTATATTTGGATATATAGATCGTTCTGTACGGTTATGTACGATCTGTTCGCCGATCACGTGTTTCGTGCACAGTGTGGCGGTCTTTTAGAATTGTACAAGAGGGTCACTTTGTGTTAAGGTTTGTCGAAGAATTCATTAACAAGATAAGTTCTTTAATTTCTTAAACATTTATTACAACGTCCATAAAATGAACAACAAAATATATACAATAGTATTTACAACGATAAATCTTCGAGAAACAGTGGATTTGGTCGGTGTCAGACTTATGGTAAATCTTACTACTAGCCTCGCTATAGAATTTCTTAAAAATGTAAATACTTATCTCTGTACTTTGGCTCTGTGTGATTTTCTATTTTTCCTTGTTTAATACAAAAAAGAGAATTATTTGAGAAAGCTATGTTACAATTAGACACGTAATCCCTTTTGTTGGTAAGGTTCCATTATGAATTTTGAAAATACCGCCATAGTGCCATCTCTAGTTGACCATAAGAAACTATCAATTTTTCTACCAGTCGTGTCAGTGGAAGCTCGTTGCACGGATATTTGTCTCTAATTAAGTCTGGCATCCGGGGACGTGGATTATCTGAGGAATCGTCGACGACGAAAAATTCTGTAAAGGTAACGTGATCGTGCTTTCGTGAGAAACGGTGGGTGGTCGGTTTTCGTGACAGGTCGCAGGATGGTATGTAAGCTCTTTGCTTGACGTGCACCTCGTTACCGCGTCGTTGGAGACGGGCTCAGACACTGGGATGACGCAGCACCGGCTCCTGGTTACCTCTAGCCATTGTTCTCCCCGCATTTCTTTCTCAGCTCGTGCTCAAGTGCTCGATCGCTACCCTACCTCGAAGCCCGGATCCCTCCGCGTTGCTTTTAGCCCTGTGCCGACGTACACGTCTCTCTTCTGTCTAAACGGGGTCGTCATTTTACTTGCTACGACTCGATTGAAAATGTCATATTATTGTTTTGACAGGGAGCACGGACTTTGAAAACGACGCTCGATTCGAACGAGATCGTCAAATTTGTACGAGTCGCCATTTTGGAAATTTTAAATGTACCCGCCATCTTGAAATTCATTGAAGGTAATTTAAAAAAATCAACCGTTTTATGACTTACGGAGATCGTGTATACAGAGAGTATTAAAAAAATGTTGGAATTAGACCTCAAAAGTATGTGGGATTCATGAAACATTATTCTGCTATGAAATTAACACATTTTAATAATTAAAACTTATTTATTCGGTTCGATTGAACACCCTGTACACTTGTGTAATTAATTCCAGACACTTTGAATATAAAAAATATTCTTTATTTCATATTTGTGCAGAATATGCATATTCTGCTATGCTAAGTTGATACCGTAATATTTCTATTGCAATCTATAATGTTTAAACTTAATATTTTCACACGATTTGGTTTGTAAATGTTTTAAAATTGTAATTTAAAAAAATCTAAACTGTGTTGAAACTAGTTTTTATTGTCTCTTTACTGACGCCCTAAAATTAGAAAACAATCATTAGAATATCAAATATAAATGATTACTATATTAAATAATTAATATAACAGGATAATCAAAATAAACAGAATTAATTCCACTAGTGTATATATTTCTGGTGTCATAATAACGAATTCCGTTATATTCTCTTATTTTATGTAGCCGCGCCTGATAATCCAATCGAAGTAAAAGTTTGGAAAATTGATGCACATACCGTGAGAGTACATTGGAAGGATATATGTATACTACAATAACCTTTAAACGAGCGTTCGACGGTTGCATAAAGAGATCGAGGGCAAGATCGGATGCTGGAGTGAGCAGTCGGATACTGAAAAAGGAAAAAGGTGACGAGATGCGACCCCCCGCGAGGTTTCCCGCGCGGGGCACCCGCCTGTCGATAATGTCTCGTACCAGTTACCGACAAGGGCTTCACCTGCGTTGCACTTCGGATTCCGTGGTTTGACCCCCCGTGCGAAACCTGGCGGCCCCCCTACTTCGACTCCTTGACTTCGGTTGTCCAGTCTCGCGGAAATAACGATACACGCTCGTACGGAAGCTAAAGAAGAGAGACGAATGCCACCAGTATGTCGTCACCCTGTCGTAGGGTGGCACGTTTGAACGAGTCGCCCCTGGTGGCCTCGCCGTGTGTGGGAACGTTCGTATTCCGCGATTTTCCTTCGCCGTACGACGAACATAACCTCTTGAGAGTTCACCGAATAACCCGGTGGGCATATGCGTTTCTGGTTCGGCCACCAGAAATCTACGTAGAGTATAATTTTTACAAAAGCCTGCCTCTGCTGCCTCCCGTGCGCCCCGTGTCTACATTCTACTCGATAAACAATATACCATCGTGTACGCGCCAACGGGCCGACGAGTGGCTCTCCCTTTTTCTCCTACAATACCATCTTATGACATTTTTCGAGTTCGACCGTTGTCGTCGAGTACTTAAGTGCTCGTTATACACGCCGCGTCAAGCTCTTTTGTTGTCGCAGCAACTGTTTTTCAGGCGTCGGTTAAGTGTGTCCGGGGATCTGGTCGCGAGCCATTGTTCTCCGCACGCGAAATCGAGAATTAATAACGGATCCAGCGTGCCTCGAAGCTTCTATCGACGGAACACATCAACGACCTTTCACCGGATGTAATTGTACGTACCAGGTAAACGAATACAAATTTTCTTAACCATTAATTACCATGGTTTCAAGTTAGAAATGACCAATACTATTTCAGAAGTTTCAGTGGTTTCCAACCTTTATGCTACTACGCCTCCAGGAAAAAAGAATTTTTTACCGCGCCTTACCTTTTATTTTTTTAATAGATATAATACAGGCACGCCTTGTATCAGGAGACCTCTCCTCTAATTCTTGATTGTCAATTGTTATTTTATCTTATATGGTCAAGAAACGAATAAATGACCGCGTTTATGACGACGCGTAACGCACGACGAACCGTCGAATGTTCCATACAGCGGAGCGTTATGATATGAAGTTTTATTTATTTCTAGATATTATGGTATGAAAATTAATATTTTATTAACAAATTTTCCCGCCTTCCAGGTTGGAAATATGTATAATGAACACTGGACACTGCTTGAGTAGAAAAGTTATAGATTTAGGAAGTTAAATCTGTCCCTACCATGATGCTTAAGGGTTTAATCAACGACGCACCACTTCTCTCAACCACGGTGAGTAACCTTTATTACTCTGGAATAACGAGCGACGACGGCCAATTTTCACCGGTTAACTTGTTTCAGGGAATAAATCTAAGGGACTGGAAGAGAGTGTTGAAGGGAAAAATAATGTGTCGGTCAGTAGGTGGAAAGCTGGGCTCGTGCCACGAAGAAGCATTTTCCATCGTCTTCGAGCGATTTACTTGTGGAGGTCAAACTCTCGCCCACGCAGCCGGTTAACGCTTCAGAGGCGTATCCGTGGGGCGGGTATAGGGAGCGGTAGGGACGACCAGGGGCGGAGTCGTTTCCCCACCGTTCGCAACGCGCGATTTTTGCTCCCAGACTGGAACTTAACACTGGCAACGGAACGTGTGTGTATACGAGCGTCGGTCGTGTGGGTAACGGCGTGACGTACGCTCGGACACGGGTCACAGACAGTAGACTTTGCCGGGTTTTCTTCGGCCGATCGCTGGTTAAACGATTTCTTATGCCGGGACATTGAACGGTGCCGTTGTTGAGGATCGAACAAAACCGTGCGTCGCCGTTATTCTTTTTTCTTTTATTCTCCTTTCTTTTCAAAGTGCGCTTCATTAGCGAGCGAGAGCAAAGAACGAAGTCTCTCCGAGTGACGCCGACGTTCGGTGTTTTTCTGCCGTTACATCAAGATGACGGGATTCTTGGATTATCCGCAAGGCAGCAATAGAATTATATATCTTGGAAATAATCGAGTTAACGACCCCCCCGACTTCCACGTTAACCATCTATGGGTAGCACTCGAGTTTCTGTAGAAATCCATCGCTCATGTCATTGAGGATTCTTTTGCTTAGGCACTTGAAGTTATGGACGGCGGAAAGAGCAAAGTATTGTAAAAATAATAAATGATATTTGTTCAGCGTGGCGGTCAACGTGGTTCTTTGTATTTTTATCATTGACGACATTTCTTTTTTAGATTCCTCATGTTATTATGGTCGAAGATTATTCCAAGTGAAAGTAGGATAAGCAACGTTCTTGAAACTCTATGAAAATCCGCAGGGATACGTGCTCGGCAACACACGGAATAACGACAAAGGATTTCTTATGAAATTTCACAACACTTTTGTGATTTTATTTCCTAACTCTTCGACCACAAGCAGCTCGCATTGATTTCTTCGATCCAGATTAGAGTTTAACAAACGTATCGATGAAATATCCAATTTCAGGTGGGTTAAGCGGCAACGGACTGGTATCTTACATACGGCGAACAAGCGTGTATCGCAGATTCTCTGACAGGAACCGAACGGCAAAGGCATTCTGGCGTAGCAATTACCAACGGCAGGACGAGGGAGTCAAGTAGCAATATCTGGACCCGTTATCCAGTTCGGTTATCCCGACTGGAATGCTTTGTGTCGCCGGCAATCTGCATTTCTACCTGTTCGAATGAAAGTCTATGAAATACGCGGCATGATTTCAAATGAAATCGACTCTTTGTCCCCTGGCCGGAAATTTCCAATTCAATAACGGGGCAGAGCCTGTAGGAGGGAGGCGTAGTTGCAGAAACGACCGATCGACTGATTCGAATTGATACGGCGTCTCGCAGAAAAGTTTCTTTTTTGTTTACGAGTTCTTAGCTAAAAACAGAAGCTAAAAGTTTATGGTTTTAATTTCAAAGTTTGCTATAAACTGTCGTTTCGTATTCTCAATTCAGCCTCCTTGTATTACGGTTTGATAGGTTAGTATGATTTCCGTTGTTGGAATAAAAATCAATACCAGTTTTGTTTCTGGTCTCGATTCATTTAACGTAGACACCGGCCCATGTTTGACTTTAGAAACTTCCTTCGACTCCAACAGGAACCTATGAATGACGAATGCCCGACTGCCTGCTCGGCAACCCTTTGCAATGCATTAGAATCCAGCAGACACGAAGGGTGAGGAAGACGACATTAGCATCCTGGCTAAGGACACCCTTGCTTCGCATCCGCGTCTTAGAACGAAACAGCCCCACGTTATCGTCGTGCCCGGTATTCATGAACGGGGCGACGACGACTTGGGGCGTTCGATTTCCTTCTTCATGAATTTACAATCGACTGGAGAATTCGCGAAGATGAAAGTATGCGCGTGCCATTCTCAAAAATAAGAAAAATGAGCCCGGTAAGTAACTTACGAAAGAACCTTTAATCCTTTCGCTACGACCGCCACCGATGTCGAAGGCTTCTTTAATTTATGATTGAGAATTTTATATTTATTTGTTTTTTGGCGGGTGGCTACAGTCGTTGCGACCACTGGATGATATATCACTATACTACTGCGTGATATGATACTGGTACAGTAATATATAATATTGTAGGAATATTCTCTAGAAACGTCGATTGTGAAGTTGACACGGTAACACCGGCCGTGTCAACCTTTCTTTCGAGTAAATTCTAATAAACTACTTATCTTTCGCTGCTTGGCTTTCCAATGCTACGATATCGTTCAGTACTATAGCAGTAAACGGCGCTCGCAGTGACTATAGTCGGCCGACACAAAGCGTGCGATAGTATATTATAATGGGATAGTATATTACTACCTATAGAATTATAGTAGTACATAACAGCCGGGCAGTGTACCTATAACAGTATAATAGCGTATAACCGTAGCGTATTACACTGTTATGATAGTAAAGCGATCGCAGCGACCTATAACAGTGTAGTAGCACCTAACCATAGCCTATTACACTGTTATAACAGTTGAGCGATCGCAGCGACCTATAGCAGTATAGTAGCAACTAACCATAGCCTATTATTACACTGTTATAATAGTAGAGCGATCACAGCGACCTATAACAGTATAGTAGCACCTAACCATAGCCTATTATTACACTGTTATAATACTAGAGCGATCGCAGCGACCTATAACAGTGTAGTAACACCTAACCATAGTCTATTACACTGTTATAATAGTGGAACGATCACAGCGACCTATAACAGTATAGTAGGATCTAACCATAGCCTATTACACTGTTATAACAGTTGAGCGATCGCAGTGACCTATAGCAGTATAGTAGCACCTAACCATAGCCTATTACACTGTTATAACAGTAGAGCGATCGCAGCGACCTATAACAGTGTAGTAGCACCTAACCATAGCCTATTACACTGTTATAACAGTAGAGCGATCGCAGCAACCTATAACAGTGTAGTAACACCTAACCATAGTCTATTACACTTTTATAATAGTAGAGCGATCACAGCGACCTATAACAGTGTAGTAGCACCTAACCATAGCCTATTACACTGTTATAATAGTAAAGCGACCACAGTAGGCCCGTGCAAAGCGGCTACACTTCTAAATAACAGCCACTCAAAGAAAATTTCCAACGGTAATCAGTAGCGACAGGGTTAATCGACTACATCCCGAACCTTCTCCCCAACTAATTCTCTGTTTCCATGATATCGATCAGAGATGACCAGGAAATCGTCGGGCCCGTTAATCGTATCAAAGGAACGGCAACAAATCCGTTGGTCCGGGGCTAATAAGGGCGTGAGTTGCGGTAGGGAAACGAAGAGGAATAAAAGAGAAGATGGAGCAGTGGGCGAGGGCGAGGTGGATGGTGGCTGGTTGCCACGTGCTGCTGTCACTGGCACAGATTATATTATATAGGAATGGCAGCGAATAGGTGTAGATATAAGCGTCGAGCGGCAGTTAATAAATATGATAATGGCGGTCGAAGCGAGAGAAAGGGAGGGGTGTGTGGGGTGCGATATGGGATACCAGTGTATAAGAGTGACCACCAGAAGCGGTGGCCTGTCACCGTCAGGACCTCTCGTATGTCATGCGACTCGCACACACACACACGGATATTCCTCGTGGACGCGCGACACGCGCGCGTCGACAACGAGCGTGAAACACGTGCGACCTTTCTTTTTTCTCTCTTACTTTTGTACCCTTCGACATGGCACGATTGCTCGCACGGTTTGAATTCAAATTTTTGGATCTACATTCGAGCATCGTGTAACTTTGAAGCTCGAACACGAACTTGGGTTATCGAGTACCATGGCACTTCACGGATTAACCCTCAACACTGTCGTGGCTTAGAAGCTGAAGATTGATATTACGCCTTTGTAACCGTACGAGGTGTGTAAATTATATAATGTGACTGGCAACACTTGGAACCCCGGATACTGTCTACATTTGCATCGGTTCTTGAAGATGAAGGCCTTCCTTTGGATGATTCATCTTCAATTAACTCTCTTCCTTCTGAAAAGGATGCCTTAAACCACCGAAAAACCTGGGCCCTTGAAAAACACTGTCTCCGTAGGCCCGTTGAAGTTTTGCAAAAGTTACCGTCGCACTGTGCCCAAATCTGAAGCGAAACCTGATAGCGCACCGTTGCTCGAAATTGATGTCACTAATTTTTATAACGCATTAGAAACAAACTGTTTCACGAAACAAGTCGCTACGGACAACCAAATAATTCTAACGAGTTCAAACTCGTACTCCAAGTCAGGGGTCCCAAGTGTTGCCAGTCTCATTACTTAATTTACACACCTCGTATAATACTATTGTCTATATACGAGCAAGAAAACTGTAGATTTACCATCGACATTGCGAATCCGACGTTGCCACTGTACCTCTGGGCCATCGAGCCTGCTATTCACCCAGTGAATCGCTCCTGTTTCTGTTGTACCTGCGGCAACCGTTTCCAAGAGCAATTAGACACGGTGCTCTTGATAAATCGCCGGGAATCCTAACTCCCCTGCGAGGGGGGAGTTTAACCCCGGCAAATATCCAATAACAGCTCGATCGACTCCTGGTGGCTGGTTTCTCCACCTGCACGCCGGGCATTAACCTTCACCTATCGAAGGAGATCGGCTTACCTTTAATAATCGTAGGTACACCGTCAAGTTCGATGGGGGTTACGACGTTACGGGGCCAGGAATAACGGAGGTACAGCTCGTAGGAGAAGGGTGTTTCCATGGCGCTCGTTTCGTTCCGCATCAGGAGAAACGGGGGCGATGGAAAGTCGCGAGAGATGTAATGAAACATTCTTAGTCTCGCGAACAAAGAGTATTCTGCTTCGTTTCCTTTTTTTTCTTTTCGATGCGTTGGAGCAATAATTTGCTCCATCTAGGTTAATACTAATTGTAAGTTAGATGTATTGGATTAGCAACTAAGCGATTGCGAATTTGCGTTGCGTCAAAGGGATCCATAAATTCGAGTTTCTTAACATAGCCAAGCTGTTTTAATCATTTTTTTTAACACTAAACCTACCGAAGCGGTCAAAATGACCGATCGAGTGTTACTTATTTGAACTCACAAATTTTTTATCGCTCATTATATAATTTAATTATTTATTGTTCTATTTTATTTTCAACTTGAAAGTTGTAGGTTTAGTGTTAATTGTTAATGAATGTACGCGATGCAATCTCACGTGTTGTGCTATGACGATCCGAATCGATAAAGGCCTTGATGGTAGCTCTCGTCAATTTTAAATTTTTGAGTGTCAAATCACCAGAACGAATTTTGGACCACTGTCTTTCTTTCAAGTGCTTCACTCGCCATATACGGCGCGTAACTTCTTGTATGCTTGCGATGCGTTCCTACCTTTCCGGTTAATAATACAATTAAACATGTCTGAAACGCGCGTTTTGTTCTTCCATTTTTCAATCGGGATAAAAACGATAGTAAATAACTAATCGATACAATTTTCTTACTAATTAAAGCTGGAAGTTCGCACAACAAGAATACAATATAGGTTATTGTTTGCTAAATCATTTAGTTGCCAATCGAATGTTAATTGGGTAGTGACTTTCTGGGGGCCTCGTGCGGTGAAAGTGAAAATCTCCAGCCAGGGATAGAGAGAGAAATATAAAGACAGTAGGAGAAACAAAGACAGAGCTATACTCAACAGCCTGATTTATCAACTTAGTATTTTCCAGATTTTCAGGCGAAGAAGCAATATTTCTTTATAATTTTCGTTTCTTAATATTCCTTACACCATCAGGCATCGCGCTGCAAAGCCCTTTTTTTAGAAAATTGTACCAGAAGAAATTTCTTCTATAAAAACGTACACTTATATTTTTCACAAAGTTTTGAAATCCAAATTGCAAAATCGGGCTTTATAGCGCGACGCGTGACGGTACAAGGAATATTAAGAAACAAAAATCATAAAGAAATACTGCTTCTTCTCCTCAAAATCTTGTAAAAACGTTACGTATCAGCTCTGTCTTTGTTTCTCCTACTCTTTTCACATTTCCCTCTCTATCCCTAGCTGGAGATTCGCACTTTCACCGCGCGAGGCCTCCAAGATCGATTCACAGTTAAAAAGTCCCTTACTTAGTTCCACAAAATACCACAACCGTAATCTTCCACGACTCTCACGAATCCAGTCATCAGTTCGCACGAGAAACACGAATAACGAAAAAATCGAAACTAACCACGTTAATATTCACCGATGATTTCACTGGCGAACCCATCCGAGCGTAGTTAATCCTTTGTCTAATCCGGAGGGTTGGTAAACGGAGGGGCGAATAGGGAAAGGTGAAACAGGGGGTGCAGGTCGGCAAATTACACGCCACACTCTGGTTCCTTTGAATAAGTATCGTTTTATTAATATCTCTGTCGTTTATTTACAAAATTTTTGTAATAATCTCTAATTTCTTCACCGTCACACGCTACTCGCTATTTCGTCAATCGTTATACTTGTTTTTTTTTTTGTTTATTTTTATTTATTTATTTTTTTCTTTACGCTTGTACGTGTGTGTCTGTACGTGTCAGTGTACATGTGTATGTGTGTGTTATTATAACGCGGATAATGCTCGAGTTCGCTAAATCGTTTACACAGTAGAACGCGACGAACGCCCAGCCAGAATTTTCAATCGAAATTCACCGACTTTCGTTTGGCCGTCTCTGTCGACCGAACACCAGCGCAACGTTTCTTGTATTATTTTTTATTTTTATATTTACACCATCGGATTCACACCTGTGACCTGGTTATCACGAGCGTGCACACACCGTCTTTTATAATTCTTGTTCTTTCTCGCTCGCTCGACGACGCTCTTTGTCGAGGCTCGCGGGCTCGATCGATCCTCAAGAGAAAACGCTGTAATATACATCATCTTTTCTAACTATGTACACGCGTGTACCAGGCCGAGCTCGTGCCCGTCTGAAACACGCTCGCGACACGATTACTCCGCGGGAGAATCGTTCAATTGAACAAACCTTGTATTCGACCGTCGACTCGTGTACCCGAGATACGCCTAACCCCCTCCCTCGTACTTTCATCTCGCTTCGAAACCGTTTCAAAGAATACTGCTTGATTTTTCTTGTGTATATCAGCGTGTAAATATGTGTGTATGTGTTTTTAGATACGGCTGGCTGGCAGACGATTGGTCGACGTCTCGCTGTGAATAGATTCTCCGTTTTTGTAGCGGATTCGAAGCTGGCGAACGGATGCAGGGGATCGCGTAGAAACGATGAGGTTTTAGCCGAAAGTTTGCGCCATACTTTTTTGTTCTTACTCGTTCGAGGCGGTTACGAAATTGTGAATGTTCAGTTTTGTTTGTAGATACTGTGAAATTGGATTCTGGAGGTGAAGTAATTTTTAAGGAATATTTCTGAGGGATTCGAGAGAGGAAGCTTGATGAATAATTAGGTAAGATTTCGGTTTCTTTGGAAAATTATTTTGTGATAATATTCAGATCCGTAGAATCTATTGTTACTGTATGTTCTTGTATATTAAGGACACTCTGTTTACTTTCAATTTTGTTTTTTCAGGTCAGTGTCTCAGCCTTCGAGTATTCGGTTATTTTGATAACAGGATTTTTTTTGGAGTATTAACCCTTTGCGGTCGAGGCATTTATCGATACGAAACTTCCGAAAATCAAACACACTATTTTAAAAGGAAAGAGTTACAAATGCCAATGGATTTATTTACTTTTATTCCTTTCGTTAGTTTCCTGTATTTTAATAGAAATGAAGCTTAAATTTCACATTTCAAAATACTGTAGTAGATTAAATAGGTCGCCTCAGAGGCGCCACTCGAGTGCAAAGGGTTAACATTGATTGACTGGTTTTCCCTCGAGTTTCAATTACTAAAGGTTGGTGTTGTATACAGAAGAGAAAATTCTGCATCACCGTGTGAACAATGCGTTATTTAATTTACCAAAAAAGAAAGAAGGATGTTTTATTTCAATATTCAAACAATTGTGTGAACACCTTAAAAAGGTAACAACAAAAGTTAACCTCTACCGACTGTTCATTAGGTAAAACCAGATCACTAAAAGATCCAATATTTTTCACATTGTTGCAGCGAGGGACTTGCATACCGAACACTGTCGAATCAGTCAAGAATTGTACTATTTTGATGTATTAAAGGGAACAGCAGAGTCAGTCCCTGGTTACGATTCGCTGGAGGGGAAAACCAGTTCACCGGGAGAATTCCAATCACTTCACGTTGTAGCAGCGATACGCAACAGTGTCGCCAGAGTGCGTCTCGTATGTCACACACACGGTGTACGGTTTCCTCGCGATTGGAATCGGCACGCATCGAGTGGACCAGATCAGATTATTCGCACACCCGCGTATAGTTTTGCGCCTACCGCCTGCGCCAACTTGCAGGTGTGTAATAAAATTCATTTTTCTTTTATTATTATCGCGTCGCTATCATCGAGTGAACGGCATCCTTAATTCAAGGCTCTTCTGAATAATAATTAATTCCATGGCGGTGACTTTAATGATTGATGTTCAGAAGTAGACGATGATTGTTGAATTAAGGTTACCTGACCGTTTCGATGTTTCTCGGGAAGATATTGCAATAAACTGCTTCACACTTGTCTCGCGAACGAAAAATTCTTAGCGTTTCGTTTTCAGTTTCACTCGTAACACGTTCACATTGTAATCCGACTCTTCTTCGTCCTCTTGCTAGGTGAAATGGAGCAGTGACCGAGGTTCGTTCGAAACGGTTCGAGTTGGGCTTCCTCGAGTTAGAAAGAACCTCGTCCTGGCGTTGTTGAACGCGTCAAGGTCTCTGAGGAACTTTTTGATGGTTCCTGAACGTTAACACGCGTACCAGTCAGTTCGTGTGAACGTTGAGATGAATATCAAGTGTAAGTACTTCACGTTTAACACTTTTAAGTTCCTCAGCTTCGCGGGACTTCGACGGATCGATGGACTTAGGATGCTCGAAACGATCCGAATCACTGACTCCGAGTAATAGTACTGCGGTCCACGCAGAATCCATTGAAAACGATGATTCTCTTTGTCCTGTGTTCTCCGACAACCTGTCCTCTCTCGAAGAAACAGTTCATCCGGTTTCCAGCGTGTTGCATTCAGCCATCACCGGGAAAAAGACAGTCTCCTGTAGATCAGTCCATCACCAAACAGACCCCCATGTTCCTCCAACGAACAGACAGAGCTTGTGTACCGAGGTGGATACCTCGTAGCGTTCATCGATTGGACTATGGGACTCGTGACTCTCTAAGGACTGTCTTCGATAGGGTACCAGGTAGCTGGACCAGCGACGGAGGGGTTAGCCCCCGTCGCGGATGGCATGTACTACCAAGCCCGGCCCTGGAACGGCAGGTACGCGCCACATTGAGGTTGCTGTTGCTGTTGCATGCTCTGCTGGGCCCCCGCCCTCGAGTACGAGCAATGCTGAAGACTTTGGCTGGACGTCATCACGTGGCTCACGCCAACCACCGAGTGATGGGACACGGAGGAGGCCGCGTGGTGAGAACCGTGAGGACTCGACGCCGCTGTCATGTGAGGGGCTGGACTCGCCAAGGCCGCGCTTGGTCCACCGCGGCTGCCCTCGTTCCCGCCACCGCCACCGCTACCGCACGGCTTGCCGTCCTTCACCAGCACCGGCACTGCCACCCGTCGTGGCGAACTGGCGCTCTGCAACAAAAGAAATTCGTACTTTATAGCGATTGATCCGAACTGATTATTCTTAACCTTAAGCACTTCGGTACGAGCGTCGACTATAGCCGACAGCCACGGATGCTGTCGATGCATGGCACAAAATATCGTGCGAATGGTGAGCGCCGGTTATAGGCAAGGTTACGAAGCCGGTGAGCGGAGTACCGAAGTGGTTAAAGTCATTGGAGATACGATAATGGATGTGTTCTCCTACGGTGTTACTTTTCTCTAAGGATGAACTCATTCATGGAGCTAAAGGGAATTCTTTTCGTTTGCAGTTACGTTCATCTTCTTACCCATTCTACCACCAGTACAGAAAGGTCTGAGCCTCGGCATTCCTATCCTGACATCATCTCTAAAGTAAGAAACGCTGAGTTTAGTCTACCCGATCCACGTATGCAAATCCAAGTGTACACGTCCGTAGGAGCACGAGCAACGTACAACGAACCATGGAGAAGACGTGGGACGCACCGTCGAGGTTCAACTATACGAAGGGCTTCTGTATTCCGAGCAAACACGCGGGCTTGGTGGGCACAGGTACTTTAACCCGCGCGATACCTCGCGATCAGCATTCGAACGTACCAGTCTTGGCCGGACTGGGACTCTCTCTCATTACGAATAAACAGTACCGGCTACCGTGGACCAGGTTCCGGGATGTGTCGGTCGCGTCAACATCGAGAAGCTGCCGTCGTCCCTTGTCCCTTCACCGCGTGTGTCTCTTTCTGCTGGGGGAGCCCACGGCATGCCAAACAGAAGCCGAAGCAAGCCTACCGAGTACCTGCCGGGACGACCACTCAGCTGTATCAACATTCGGTACACGACATTCCTCTTCGATCTCCAACGCCAGCTACGCTTTAATAATATAATCGCGACCGCTTGAAAATAACGCCCGGATAGCTGAGATCTTTTTTTGCGACAGCACCATCCGACACGAATCTTGTTCCTGCCGTTCTCTTTGTGTAGGTCGGACTCCACAAGAATTAGGCGACCGAGCACTGTTGACCAGATTAGTCTGCTGTAGGGAAAATAGCAGTGCGAGGAAAGGAAGTCCTACAATTCATCTTGTAGGAAATCGTGAAGAAAGCGGACTCTCCTCGCTGGGAATTTTCGACCGACTTGCGCATCCCTCGCCATTACCTACCGATCTGAAGCATACGATTAGTCGCCACGTTATCCCTACCGATCTCCTATCGAGTAACGGTACAGCCCAAACAAGAATTAATTGTCACTGCGTACACAAAGGCGTCAGAATAGTCAACAGTGTTGGATGCGGTAAGACAGAGAAAAGCCTAAGCGGTTAAGTGAGGGTGAAGACATTGTAGCACCTTCTCCGATCCATCCCATACACGAAACGAGGTTATTCTCGGTGGGCAGAATATAGTTTCCACGATTCCTCTTCTCTATTGGGTCTGATGGTCCCGATCCCACAATCTTATACTCAAAAGTGACTAACTCCTTGTCTATTTCACGTGTCTGTTAAATTAGTGAATAGTAACCTAGGCTTAACACTTAGCAATGTTACATCGCCATTTTCCCTCTCTAGGTAAGGCTCCGCCTATCCACCTACTTGCATATGTATCTAAGGCACCAGATGCTAAGCAACCCTGCCGATGACTCAACTAACGATGTCTCCAACAGATATGCGCCAACACGAATTACAGAAACGGTAGGTCAAAAATGGAAACATTTCGACTTCTTATGACAACAAATTTTAGGTTAACTCGAGGCCAGCGTTGATGGATGAAAATCAGAAACCAGGGGGCCAGGCGTATGTAACGGTGATTCGATTTGAGTAGCCGAACACGGACTTACGTGGACTGTGGCGGCCGCGAACATAAGTGCAGGCATGCCGTGCACTTCACGCTGACAAAGTGACGATTACGCTAAACGCATGACGGTCGGCGCGCGCGTCACGCGTCACACCACTTTAGCCACTTCAACGCGCGTTAAGCGATTTCCGGCGAAAATGGCCGGTGCTTAGGAACGGAGTAGTACCGTGTTTATGAGCGGGCGACCACCGACGCCGTAACGAGGCTCAATGCTGGTCGTGATCGCGGCCGCGATTGAATTCTCGGGAAGCATATTACGCGTCGATTTCCCTCCCGGTTCCCAGGAACACCGTTCTCTCCGTAACCGTTTAATATTTCTTCCGCGGAAACGAACGCGTTGCTGCTCGGTTTTTTAGGTTAACCACTCGACCGAGTTAGAGCTTTCTTTTCCGATAATTTTTCCGTTCTTCATTCGAATATGATTTCTATTCCACGCGACGCGCACCAGTTCTATGTGAAATATAAATTTCTATTCGAATTACAGAAGGCGCTCGAAAGACGGATCGAAGAGGAAGAAACGAGGAGAAGAAGCTATCCTCTGAAGGAGCATTTAATTCCTTTAATATATTATGACGAACGTGGTGGAACGAGGGCGGAGGATATTTGCAAAATAAATTGTACTTGAAACGTCGTCTGCGAGGTCACCCCGATGCTCATTTTAGGTACAGCCGCATCGAATATCTAAATGCACCGAGCGACTTCCACGCGAATGCATCTCTCGTGGAAAAACACTCGGAACTGATGTAATTAACTAAAAGCTGGCCTCCCGGTGGCACGACCTCGTCCCTTTCCGTCCCGTTCCGCCCCTCGTCGTTCCATCGTTCCCGGCCGACGGTCGTCTACGTCTCGTTCTTTACAGAAGCCTCGGCCGAACAAAGAACGCCGAGAAGAGATATTAAAAGATTTCTACCGGGACCTCTCGTTTCCGCGACGAATGGAATTCAATGGGTTCCGTAAACGAGGAAGTGGTTTTTAAATCTAATAACCCGATGTTTTACCGCGGGTGTAATTACATTAGGCGGTCTCTCGATACCCGCCGAACAACTTTTCGCGCTTCCGTTGAGAAAACGCGCGAAAAACTTGACCATTCAATTTCTTTTTCACTTTTCATTGATTTTTATCTTTCTTTTTCAATTCTGAGTCGAACGTTGGCATTTATTGTAATTTTCTGTTGAATTTCGTGAGATTTTGATACTCGGTTTTCTTTCAGGTTAATTCAAAATGGCCGACTTGTGTTAGAATGATGCTGTATCGTCGTTCGACGGATATCTCTGAGAAAGTATTGTGAAGGGGTTATGTACGTAGGCGGACAGAACCGAAGGAAAGACAGGCGCGTCAGACTTTCGCTGATCATTATTCAAAACTGTATTGCAGATAAATGGTTCCGTAGCTTTCGAGCAATTTCGCATTAGCTTTCACGAGTACCATCGACCAAAAGGTCTTTAAAAACCTGTAACGTTATCTCTTAAGGAATACATTAACCCATTGCACTCGGTTGTCCCCTCTAAGGAGACATTTAATATACACGAATATTCTGAAAAGGAATTTGTAACTCTTTTGTTTCAAAATAGCACGTTTGGTTTTCGGAAGGTTTACTGGAAAAAAATACACTATACTCCGAGTGCAAAGGGTTAATAATCACGTGACATTTGTGAAGCGTGGGTCAACTCGTTTCGATTGTTTTAAATCTTAAAATAAACTGCTATCACCCCACGACATTTATCGTGAGTTGATTGTACTTCGTTTCCAACAGATTTTGAAAGATATACAAACGTAATATTAATATGTTTCTACCCCTAATAGAATCTCGATTGTGACTTGTGAAATTTCAATCCGCAAGTCGAAAGATCGACGACTCTTGTGTCTTGGGGGGAGGGAGGGTTAATCGATATCAATAGTAGTATTGGTAACCTCGATTCGCGTCCAGGTGTTGTGCATGACTGTACTCTCGGCAAGATGGCGACCGGTCCTCGAGCACCCGTTTCCGCGCTCCCCTGCAGGATACCGCTCTCACTCATTCTCTCTCTCTCTCTCTCTCTCCCCCTTCTCTCTTCTCGTCTATTTCTTTCTCCTTCTCACCCACTCTCCCTTCCCATCTGTTTCTTTCTCTTTCTTTTTCCCGTGTTCGCTCGCTCGCGCTGCCACTTGAAATTTTTTTACCGCCGCGAGGGGAGGAAATGGAATAAAACGAAAGAAAGGGAAAAAAAAAATCAGAGCTCTGCCTGCCAACCCGTCGTCGTCGTCGTCGTCGACGTCTGTGGCTGCTACCTCTTCGTCGCGCGGTGTTTTAACTCCGGAAACGATTAAATTCTATTAGTCGTTCATGATTTTGGCGCACGAGGAGAAAAAACGATTCATAATAAATTTAAGAGTTTTAATTTTGTATATAAATTGTACAAATCGTTCAAGTCCAATTACCTGTTCCAGAATCATTCTTTCATAATCGTTTAAATTTAACCGCCATATTGTAATCGATATTACTTCTCTTGCGTACTAATTTCACTTTAAAAAACTGAAAATTCTGTGTTTATTCAAGATTGTAAATGCTTCCAAAACATTAATTTCTTAATAATTCGTTTGTCTATACAAAAAGAAATCTAAAACCGCAAGATAAAACATGCGTCCGTTACCCATCGATTAGCGCGGCAAATTTAAACGCGCAAACATGTACCTTACGATAACAAGATAATTATCTAATACAGATCCATTTATATTTCTTCAGAATCAACACGATAGAAAAGAGGAAACATTGTTTCGTTCGTACGGAAAAATCCCGGTCCCCGGCTGTAAGATCTATGTATCTCTACGGGACCGAATCGTATTGTACGAAACGCTAACAATGCTTGCAACAACTACTACGCTCGGTAGTATGTATGCTGCTTAGTTCGCGTGGTGGCGTGCACGCGGAACCCGGCCACGCAATTACACGTATCACCGAACAGATCGAGATAATGGAAGGAAAATCCTGCACGGAGAATAAGGGAGGAGGAACGGTAAACAAGCCACGGAATTGAAATCGAGACCGTGGCAATAGAAGGCATGAACGAAGGAAGAAAAGAGAGAACCAGTGGACGAGTGACGGACGAAAGAAAAGGAAAGATGGATGAATGGGGATACCCGGTGTCTACGGGGGCCACCGAAAAACTAACGAGTAAATTATGGGGCGGCTGTTCGTCCTTGCGTGGACGAATCGAGGGGAGTAGACGGTTTACAGATCGGGACATTGGATAACTTTCAGCACCATTAATGTTCTATGGGTGTTTACGAGCCGCCGCTTGGCGGCGACAATGTCGGTCTCATTGTTCGGCGACAACATCGATCGTGATCTTCTTGTTACATGTTTTTAAAGATCGAACAACTGGAGCTTCTGTTTGACAGGTTAAATTAAGATCTATTTAACAGTTTCCGCTTAATTGATTAGTGAATTATGGCTTCAGTCAGTTTAACTATATTTTCAAAGATTTCTTAACATTTTTATATCGATATTTATTAACTCTTGGACGGATTAACTTTTTGTATAAAAATGTTTTAATCGAATCATGATCGACTTGGCTCCACTGTTCGACGATTCAATACATAAAACAATAGACTAGAAAATTTTGATAATCTGATATATGTAGAACAAGTGGCCGTCATTCAAACGTTTGTGCGTACGGAATGACAGCGAGCGAAAATCTAGAAACTGGAATGACTCGAATCCTCGTCACCCCATGAAAGTGGCTTTGCGCGGAAATCGCGGGACGTGTGTGCGAGTTTTCATCGAAATTCGATGAAACGTCGAAGTCAACGGTGGCCGAAAAAACACGCTATGAAAATCCGCTTACGTCGAAACACTATTCGACGTCGAGTGTCGATCATCCCCGGTACGTTGTATACGCACACTTAACGAAAATATTTCCCAACGAAAATCGCACGAATATAAAAGTATTAACCCTTTCGCTCCAGCTGGAACGATACGTAAGTTTTAATAGACATTAAAAGAAGAAATATTATACTTGGAAACTTAAAAATATAATTTTTGTATGTGTACAGGTACTAAAGAAAATGGCGTCATAGGAGAAGGTGTCCCCACCACCTGCTAAGTTAGGTCTGGATTAGGTTAACCGTGACAAGTACTAAAAGCGTAACAAGCTCGACATTTATTTCGAAGCAAGTAGATTAAGTCAGCAACGAGATAAAATGAATTATAGGTTAGGTTAATCGCCAGGCCTAGGTATTAATGTCTAGTAACATTCGAGTATAAGATAAATAGTAGGATTTCCTTCCTCTACATCGCCATTTTCCTAGGGGAGGAGGCTGGTATCAAAACGAAAGGGTTACAAAAGCAAGAAAAAGCGATAATGAAGTGCCTCGTCAATACCGTTCGAAAACACTTCCGAGAATTATCGTCCATTACAGTATTGCAAAAAAAAAAATCTCTTGGAATATAAGAAATTGACGTACGAGCAAATAATCGATGGATGTTGACACGAAAATGATTTTCAGCCAGGAATCGAGCGCGATTCGCCGTTAATGCATGCTGGGACATCCGTGATCTCGCATACTCTCGGCTCGTCTGTAATGTATTCAAGAATGGTCGGATCTGTGTGTATCGGGACGATCGGCCGAGCCTCTGACGTCTCCTTTGAATGTTATTCTTCCAGAAGAAGAGGGAACCGGCTAGAGGAGCGATTCGTATTCGTCAGTGCGTGCGACCAGATCGAGACAAGGCACGTTTCCAACTCGCAATTACGATATCTCCGGAATCTGGCGTGTCATTATTAGAGTCGGTAAAAAAAAAGGGATAGATAGATTGAGAGACAGAATTCTTTGATGGATATCTCTTTAGCAGTATGTAATAGTTACCGATGATGGTTTTACACAACCTCAGTGTATGATTTTTGAATCGCATTTAACCCTAGGAATTTTGTATATCTAGATAACGATGTATAAAGGAATTCTAGACATCTGGATAATATATTAGGTTGTAACAATCTGCTTATTCGAGAAACATTCGTGTCTTTGAGATGTTTCATGCATCGATTCGAAGCTTAGAGTTTCCTCTTTCACGGATAATTTTCATTTTTCATATTAAAATAAAACCACTTTGAAGAAATTTGTTAAGATTTACATGTTTAAACGTGTCTATCTCAAATTTCTGTGAAGCATGAATAATCGTGAAACGAATGTAGGACACTTGAAATTTCATGAAAAAATGTACAGGTTTGAACAGTTCCTATTTTGATTATTAACCTTTAATATAATAAATGTATGTTTATTTAAACGTTTCATACGTTACAACCTAATAATATCTAAAGGAATTCTAGAAAATAATGTCTAAAGAAATAATATCCAAAAGAAGTTTAAAATTTAGAAAATCCATATATTGAAATTATTTTCCCTGTGAGGAGGGAAGCAGAATGCACCCAGTATCCCTGTTTGTCGTAAGAGGCGACTGAAAAAGTATTGATAAGAAAAAGAAAGAATAGTATTCATAAACCGATGTGAATCTCGTCGGACAAAACAACGCCATCCCTAAGAACAAAATAAACCCAGGGAAAACCCATTAAATAAATAAATATTAAAATTATTACTATCTCAAGTACCTGCAGTTCTTGAATATATATATATTCAAAAAGAGTTACAATAATTGTTAACAGATTTATATAATTCATATTACTAAAGGAGGTTATGTAGAATTATAATATTCGCACGAAATAACATATAAACGATTCTGTTTTTGTATGTTCAGGTCGTGAATGCTGACGAATCATGAAACACGAGGGGACTCGAATAAATCCTGTCGTTCGTTCAAAGATACAAGAAACATTGGCAACAGAAAAGAAAAGAAGAAATAAAGAAGAGGTAAAAAAATAAAAATACTACAAGAGCCGCCGGTAACTGCAACATCGATGGTAATTACGTGTTTAAACACAGACGATTTTACGTACCCTGGAACGATGAATCCCGAAAAAATTTCGGCTGAAATAACGAAATGAATGCAGAATCGGTTCGAGCCGGTCGAGTGGTCCACTCGAAACGAAATACGATGTGGATGCGAGAGGAGATCCGGTGCGGCGGCGGCGACCGGGAATATTTTTCATTTAAAAGCATTTCATTTCGAAACGCTCGATATTTTGTCGTGTGTCTCGCCGTTTCGAAATCCCTCGGGCAATCCGATCTATCGAGGACGAGCGCGTATTATCGTCACACGAGACACACGACGGAATTTAATTTTATCTCTACTCTCTGTCGCGTCCGTCTCCGTGTCCTCTTTTTTTTTTTTCTACCGTGTTTCGGTTTTTTCTGTAAACGGTCAACGACTAGAATTCCCTAAGTAAAGACACACCGTGCGTCTTATACTCGAACGTTACTATACATATAGGCATTGTGCGTAGACACGATAATTACTGATTACTAATTTAATAATTTAGTCGTTTTGACCCACTTTCAAGACATAAAATTGATCTTCCACCGTAAATAGTATGTTTAAAACTGTTTAATACAATTTTATTTCCTTCGTAACTGGGTCAAAAAGACTCTGTGTCCGTTGTACGAGAGATTAATAACCAATTACCTGACTCTGAGCGTTCTGTTCGGCCATCATTTTCTCCTTCGCTTGCCTCTTGCACTTGTACCGATGATTTTGAAACCATATTTTCACCTGCAACACAGACAACAATTTATAATCGATCGATTTAACGTTGTTTTAAATTATTTTTAGGAAATAACATTGCGGAGGGGTTTGAGGAGGCCCAGATTGCCAGGAACTTCAATATTTTTCCCCTTCTTTCGTCTGCGTTCGTCAAACGGCAGTGGCAGGGGCACGATTTTTCGGTAGACGAACTGTCGTCAGGTAGGAACTCAAATATTTTTACAAGAGGGGTGGAACGCAAGCCTTTTGTCGCGCGTGTACGTTTTAAGTAACCCGGAACCTATTCGTGCACCCCTGAATTCATAATCCAACGATTATTATAAGTCTGTTATTCCTTCGAGAGGGATTTAACGCCTCGTTCATTTTTCAACGACAGTCGGGAAATCGATTTATTGTGCTTCGTTGTCGATTCGTTCTTTTTCACGTCGAGATTTGCTCGGTCCATTACGTGTTCGTTCCGACGAAAGATCGGCCATTTTGTATTAAGAATATCGACGAAGCCCATACGTAGCTATCTTGATCAATCTTCAAGCTTTAAATTAATGTACCACAAGCGTTATTTTGCGATACTTTTATGTCATAAAATTGTATCCGATTGTATAACTTCCGAAATAGGACGTCGTTCGCTGTAACCGGCAGCCAGCCATTTTGTATTAAGAATATCGACGAAGCCCATACGTAGCCATCTTGATCAATCTTCAAGCTGTAAATTAATGTACCACAAGCGTTAGTTTGCGATACTTTTGTGTCATGAAATTGTATCCGATTTTATAACTTCTGAAATAGGACATTGTTCGCTGTAACCGGCAGCCAGCCATTTTGTATCAAGAATATCGACGACACGTTTACATCGTCATTCTTCTGAAATCTTAAGCTTCAAATTGATGTACCACAAGCGTCATTTCACGATACTTTTATGTCATGAAATTCCGTCAGACCTGTCTCTAAAAATAGGTCATCGTTAGCCGTGACTGGCAGCCAGCCATTTTCTATTGCGATTGTCGACGAAACGCTTATACAACAGTCTTCGTTAAACTTTAACCATCGATAAGTTTTCGAATCGTGCGATAAAGACAGCTATAGGGGAAGCGCTTAAAGATTTGTAGCATGGCAGGGTAACACGGGTGTTTTGTGAAATTTTCCACGGGAGGAGCAATGGTGCGCGGTTAAGGACCGCTCGAAACCGCTTTTACGGCAATTGAACGCGATTAGGGAAGCCGGCAGGCTGCGCGGATGGGATCGAGAATCGGCATCTGCTTATGACAGCGCCGCGTTATAATCCCGCATTGTACATTATGCCGCGTGCACAGGGGCGCGCTTCCGATCAACACCATCATTGTCGTTGACCGACGAAAACAATGGGCTCCGCTTTGCCGAACGATTTAACCCTTAAACAGGGCCTAGCTTCCCCGTGGTATGTCCTCGTCGAATGTGTTAAGCCGTTCGCCACGTTTCAAGGTACCTAGAGCAACCTTGCAACTTGTGCAATGAACAATTTTGATAATAATCTTCAGTTAAGTAAAACCCGTTTAGAAAGATGGCTTATTCTTTGGAGAAGTCGTGTAACTTGTGATATTTTGTTTCAGGAGCGTGTAATTGATGAGGCACAGGTAGAGGCCACGAATTGCAGGACCACGCAAGATGAAGCATCAACGTTTGGATGTCTAAGGGATTTTAGATGATAAGTATGGTCGATGAGCTGATGGTAAGCCTGTATTGGTAGATCGGTGGATTTTTGACACTCTACTATTCTCTGTTTGTAAACTTAGCGACAGCAAAATTCTTGACGAACTGAAAACTAGAAATCTTAAATTTTACAGCTCACAGGCTAAGTACCGTGCGTCGCCGACCTTCCGTACCAATCTTTGGTATATCTTTCGAAGCAAATACGGTGCTAGTTAGTTTAGAATATCGATGTTCTTGTTATTTATAGGGTTAACTAACTGTAGTCGTTGATGGGTTTATAAATTAGTACTTACAATATTATTTATATGTATAGAGTGGACTGTGGAGAAGTGGATAGCATAGCCGACTACCACTCAGAGTTCTCGGGTTCGAATCCCCGGTAGTCTGGTCCCATTTTTCAAACATTGTTAATATAAAGGAATCTGAAGCGTTTGATGATGCTGATAAAAGATATAAAGAGACAAAAAGTATTCTCTTGGATAAGAAAAGGTGTACCTCTAATAACCCGGTAGGTATAAACCATGAAAGTAAAGTAATATTTATATGCAGTATATGACAAATGCAATCCGTTTGCTTCGTCTAAATAAAATAATCGCAAGATCTGGGTTATTAGGTTTTAAAAACAGCATCTGGTGGATCAGTACACTGGGAACTTGATAGATTAATGAGCAATTAAGTAGGTAAACAAACTAGGTTTATTATTTTAAGAATTATCACAAGACAAAGTAATAAATCAACAACCAATCGAAAGAAACAAGAATGCAACAAACTGCTGTATTAAGCAAACAAGAGTATCTTTTCCAGGTTCAAGCTTCGGCCTGAAGAGAACGTCTGAATAGAAGAAGGAAACAGCAGATTGAACGATTTAAAAGAAGAGGACAAAAGGGCAAATTAGAGGCATGTGTGAAAGGTACGCTAAGCCCGATTTTTATCGCACGAATCAAAGGCGCGTCCGACCTATATGTTGCTTGGCTGTAACCTCCTACTCGAGTGGCTGTAACCCGCTGCAATCCCCCACGTATATCCTGGCCCCGCTGCTAACCTCCCCATTGTCGAACTTGTGCACGCCGAGAATGCAACCGAAAGCACTTTAAGGGGGCCCCCCTCCGTTCAGCAGACCGTGTCTCGAGAGCCTGCCACCGTCTGTCTAATTCTTTGAATATTAGCGGGATCGGCCACCCTCGAAAAATTCTTTCTGCCACCCTTCACCGCCTCACGTGTGTTCCTTGAATACCAATCTTATGAAGAACATCGTATTCCTCAGAATGTCTTGAATATTCTTCTTCGTATATTTAATATTTAATCCTTCGAGTAGTCATGTTAAAACTGAAATGGCGTCGAGCCTCCAAATTATCCATGTGTCGCGTTTCATTTTTCTAATTATGATCCTTATGAAAGTTTATGCATCACTTTTGTATCGGCTGGCACTCAAGGGATTAATTCCAGGATACAAGTGTGATTTATTTGAAAAATATTGTGAATTGAATGTAAAACGGAATCTGTGAAAGGGATGCACACTGTTTCCAAGATTTATTATTCTACTATTCTATCTTAAACTTTTAACGATTGTTCATCTGTCTTGATCTTCGTTCTTGCAAATAATTGTTAAATTCTCATGATTAATGTAAGTACTATATTTGCAGGTTAAGCCACGAAAGAAAAAGGAAGCCCTTGGTTATCCCGCGACTCTCCATGCGTGTTTGGTGTCGCCGAGCCGATGCGTAGGGCTGAGAGACATTATCCAAAAGCCACGAAGAGGTTACTAGATGGGGGAAGTACTCTTTCGCCGCTCCCGTTCGTTAATTCCTTTTCCCACCGATAATCCACTCATCAAAGCCAGCCGAGTTTCGGACGTGCGGCCATTTCAAGAGGTCTACAAACAGGCTACTTGCTTCCACGTCTTCTATGCCTTCTTCTTTTCAACGGACGTGCGCGTACACGGATTGCCAAGGAAGAAAGGATTCAGGATTTCGATGGCGAACGATGGGTACAAAATTAAAGCCAACATGAGCTGATAATTTAACATTTTGACTGCAACGCCATCTGCGTGGATGAAACTTTAATTTCCATAGAGATCTGTTGTCCAATGTTATTAGAAATATTCGTATTAGGGATTTGAATTCACGAATGATCGAAACAAGAATATATTGTTGAAAGTACTCATTGAAATTGATGGTCAACGTGTTAAAGAAGAAAATTCTAAAACAAATGTATAATTGTTGCATCGACAAAGGCAGTCAAGTAACATCGGCCCTGTTCAGAATTTTTGCAAGCAACATTTCGTCGAACAAAATGAATTTCACTACCTGAATCGTATTTAGGACGAGGTCTGAAACCGGCTACGGTGAAAGACTGTTATTTCAAGGGAACGGGCCCGTCAGTTCGTTTGTCCGTCGTTCCCGCAACGATGCCGTGGGTAAACAGAGAAAGTTGAACGAGATAGGGATACAACTGGCGTGTACCGGGGAGAGAAAGAAATTCGAGGCGAATGCCGATTTCCGACGTGGAAGAACGAGCAACTTTCACGGATGAAAGCGAAGCCCACGCGTGATCGTCGTCTATTTCCCTGGAAATTTTCTTCGGACCTCTTGACATCGATGAAACGCTTATACAGATATTCTTATTGAACGTCGAGCTTCTTATTGATATAATACACGTACCATTTTGTGATGATTTTATGTGATGAAATCGTATCAGACTTCAAACGTTTCTAAAATAAGTCATTGTTGGCTATAATTAACAGTCAGCCATTCCGTATTAAGAATACCGATGAACCGCTTACGTAGCCATTCTTCTCAAGTTTTAAGCTTCAAACTGATATACCATGAGCGTCATTTTGTGATACTTTTATGTCATGAAATTATGACCGCAACGAAAGCTTCCATCGCTTACAAATGCTCCTGAAATTGCGACGTAATTAATTGTGCTTCTGTTTTTCCATTCGACAGTGGTTCGACGGCGAAACAAAGGAAAGACACGATGGAGGAACGCCATAAGGAAATCGTCCCCGGGGCAGCAGGAAGCATCTCGAGTGGCAATTCTGCTGGTCGATTACACGCGTGTCTTTCTTTCTACGGCGCAACCCCGATGGCCCGAGGCCGCCGCCACCGTTGTGCCGGCTTTACACCGGATAATCGGCCGACGAAAGTTGGTGTCGAATGAAATTGCCCGAGGAAACGAGGTCCACGAGGCACGAAGGGTAGCTGTCGTTGATTCTGCGTCAACCCTCGGCGTGCACGCCGCCTAACGACGTTACGGTTAACTCGATCAATCGTCCACTTTCAACCTACACCCCCTCACCATCACTTCCATCGGCCAGGACGGATGCACGTACTCGTCTGTGTCGAGCATAAACGGAACAGGTACTCGATGTTCCTCCCAAATTGTCGCGTGTCTGCCCGGCTTTTGATAAACTGCTCGGCTTGGATTTATCATTATTCGATAGAGTAATTAGCGCTGGAAATGAACGTACAAACGCGTGTACGAACGGATGATCCTCGATCCAAAGGATCCCGGCAATTGGTGGTCGAACGGTTTAGACGAGGAGGAAGCATTTTGAAAAACCCTTCAAAGCTGTGTCACGTTTGAGGACGACCGCACGTATACGTCGTCAAAAGTTCAGTGCATGGGACTGGTAAAATTTGTATTAAAGTACAACATTTTTGCTGAAGGCTAAGCGAATTGGAAAATTTATATATGAATGTTATTTTCAACGTTTGATGCTGTCAGCGAGCGACGTACCAGTACGTCGTCAAAGTCGTAGCGCACGAGGTATAAATATTTGTTGAAAGCATTTAAATAGAAAATAGAAGCATTTAAAGAACAGAAATGAAACGAATCGGAGAAGGGATGAGTTATTTTGAGAAGTGTAATGAATTGTGAATGGAAATTAGATTAATTTGAACCATTACCAGTGGAAGAAGTGTACGAGAAAAGCGACAGTAGAAATAAAAACGAGGAGCAAAGATTCCATCGAGGCGAGGCCTGTTTACCTTCGATGGGCACGTCGAACCGTTGCAAAAAGGCCGACAAGGCCCGCGGGGGGGTCTGGTCCCGGTGTTTGCTCAACACCAAGGAAAAGGGGAGCTTAGCTTTAACTTCCGATTAACTCGTGGTTAACTCTCGGTTCAGCCAGGTAAATGAAACGCCTCCAGCGTGCGTTCGAGCGGATCTACCGGCTGCTCTTCCTCCTGGTAAATCGTCAAAGTCTAACTGAGACACCTGTCTACACGTTCCTTCAGGCTAATTGGCGAAAATAAACTTCTACCGTTTATCGAGGATAATCCTTTATTTTAAAGTAGAATCTTTACTTATTCAAATTTAAATAATTTGAAGTGTATGCTTAAGGTTTATCGGGTCTAGCGGTTTAGTGATGATTTCTTGCAACAGTAATATGCGTTAGGTAGTGTTAGGTTAATTAGTATTGCATTGATTGGTGTTGTGTTAGCTAGCGCTGCGTGAACTAATACTACGTTAACTACTACTGCCTTACTTAAGTTTGCGTTAACTGGTACCGTATTAACTAAGTTCGCGTTAACTAGTACTGTGTTAACTAAGTTTGCGTTAACTACTACTACGTTAACTAGTACTAAGTTAACTACAACTGCGTTACTAGTATTGCGTTAACTAGTACTGCGTTACCTAAGTTTGCGTTAACTAGTACTACGTTAATTAGTACTGCGTTAACTAGTATTGCGTTCCCTAAGTTTGCGTTAACTACTACTATATTAACTAGTACTGCGTTTACTAGTACTACGTTAACTAGTACTGTGTTACTTAAGTTTGCGTTGACTAGTACTGCGTTACCTAAGTTTATGTTAACTGATACCGCGTTACCTAGTATTGCATTAACTAGTAAACACTATTAAGCATTAAAATTGCAATATTCACTAATTTCTCCCGTTACTTTGTCCTCAGATAAGACGAATCCCCAAACAGAAGGGAAGAATGAATTGAAACCAGAATCTTTCAAATCAATCCACCAGCGGAAGTCTATCGATTGTTCAGAAATATTTGCAAAAGGAAGTTGTCAAGAAAAAGGCGTAGAATCACAAGGAAACGAACGGCGGGATCACTCGAACCACAGATGTTGAATTCGCAAAGTGCAGGGAACCGCGACGATGAGCCAGCGAATACCCAGGATCAAGCAACGTCAAATTATGATTAGGGCTGTTAATTGTCCCGTGTTGACCCTTCTGAGTGGTGGCCCGTGGGCAAACACGATTCCCGCCTCCCTTTTGTTGTTTTAACTCAATGCTCATCGGGGCCCGGGGATGACTTACCGATTACCAACCGGGCTGTCTGTAAAAACCTGGGGTAACCGGCAAATAGAAATGACTTTCCAGTTTCTTCTTAACGAACCGCGCGGACCAATTCGTGCTCGATTAGCGAGAAAACAATCGTTTCGATTCCGTGTTTTTGGAAATTCACAGACCACTTTTTGTTCTTCGACTTACGAATTGATTTAACAGCGTATTCATTTTTGATTTTAGGTTAATCAAAAAAGTTTTGACAGGTTTCTAGCGAGCGTTATACGTTAATTAGCAGAAAACATAGGTTCTGAAATGTTTAGAGCAAAAATATTATTGAAACATTTACACAGTCATATTTATCGAACTTCGGTCGTTCAATCGATGTAACACAAGTGCCAATTTCTAATACTTTTATGTCATGAAATCGTATCAGACTTCGTACGTTTCGAAATAGGTCGCCGTTCACTGTAACCGACAGCCGGCCATTTTCTACGAAGAATATCGACGAAGCGTTTACATAGCCGTTTTCACGAAGCTTCAAGCTTCAAACCGATATGCCATAAGTGGTATTTTGTAATACTTTTATGTCATGAAATCGTGTCGGTCGTACGACGAGCTTTTTATATACCTCTTCTATTTGAAAACAATCATCCCCGGCGTGGATAAAAATGAAGTGCCCGACACAAGCGCGTATCTCATAAGTTTTTCACTATGTTTGCGTCAATTATCGCGACTAGGAGGCAGCGTTTACGAGTGTATTGTAAATACACTCGAACGTGCCCGTCGAGTAATACGCCACCAATTTCTTCCAGCTACGCCCCTGCAGAATCCGCGCGGAGGTGGTTCTTTGTGATCTCGTTGCACTTTCGGGACCCTGCGTCCCGAAGGGTGCATATATTTTCAACCGCAAACATTCTGCCAACCCTTGTACGGGATCATCCCTGCCGTGAAACGACGAAAAAATTAAGGAGAGTCGGGGAAAAAAAAAGGCTGTCCTGTTCCGTTCCAGCCCAAAAGTGTCCTAATTACTTTATATCGAAAGCATGTTAAGCGTGCGCAGGAACCACAACAAAATTTCCAGTTGACTTCAGCGACAGTCACGGAAAAAGTAGAAAGCTCTCGAACAAGGATAGACAGATCCTCGTCACTCTAACGATGCTGTGACAGAGAGGGTGATACAACAATAACAGGAGAGACGAAGACAGGAACGATTTAGTATATTCCACTTTTTGAGGCGAGGAAGCAATATTTTCGCATAATTTCTTTTTTTAAATATTGCTTGGCTCATTCCACGGCGCGCTGAAGAGCCCATTTTTGGAAAAGGTGTACGCGTAAAAATTTATTCTATAAAAACGTACAGTTTTATTTTTTCCACAGTTCTGAGAGTGAAGTTGTAAAATCGGGCTCTTTAGCGCGCCGCATAATGAGCCAAGCAATATTTAAAAAAAGAAATTATGCGAAAATATTGCTTCTCGGGTCAGAAAGTTGCAATAATCGCATCGAAAAATCCATGCAGCTTCCCTGTCGCTCTGTCTTCGTCTCTCCTGCTATTGTTGTATCACCCTTTCTATCACAGCACCGTTGTTAGACGAGGAAATTTTTCCACAACCGTCGACAAAGGAGCTTGACTAATAATTGATAGCTAAGATAGAAAACAAGCATGTCTCGTCGTCCAGTATTAATTTATTGCAACTTTGTTTCGTAAACGTACCTGCGACCACCGACGTAATATTACGACTTCCATAACGTTCACGTTGTTGTATTACACGTATATATTTCCGAGCTTTGTTATTTTTTAACACACCGATACTAGCAATTATTCAAAATACTGTTGTTTCGCTATCGAGTTGAGCCTTGCGTAGTTCTTATGATATTGTAAAAGTAGAACGTGCGACGACGATCGAACACGTCGGTGGGAATCGGGCACGCGCTCGTTCCGCGTGAAATTCCTTTGGTGTCGAAATGCGTGCGGTTAATTGGACGTCGTGGAACGCGTGCGCGTATCTCTCGAGTGCACTCACGGCTCCCTCGCATAATAACGCACGCATGAATATGTCGTCGTCGTCGTCGTCGGCTTTTGCGGCCTCGCTGCACCGCGACACGTTGCCCCGCGCACACCGGCAGTATGTGGCCGGCGTAATTGCGTTCCTCTCGTTTTTCCTCTTCTTTCCTTGCCTTCGCCGCGGTACAGGTCATCGCAAAAGTCGTCGAACTTCCCGGGAAAGCTTTGTAAACGATGACGAGTATCGAGGAGCGGAAACGAAGTTGAATCGGTATAAAGTCTGGTGTAATTTCATGACATAAAAGTATCGTAAATCGATGTAAAGGTTAACACGTAATCAAAATGGCCGCGTGGATGTTTCTATAAGATTCTTAATACAAAATGGCGGATTATCGAGTTGCAGCGAAACGTGGCTAATTCTCAAGTGTACGAACTGCGACGGAATTTGATGACATAAAAGTATCGTGAAATGACACTTGTGTTGTGTCGATTTAAAGGTTATGGATTGGAGAATACGACCGTGTAAAGGTTTCGTTGATGTTCTTAATGCGAAATGATTTATTCAATTATTATTAAAAAGAATGACTGTAGACACTTACTGAGATTTATTCTTCGTTCTAACCAAGATTCATCAATTGCGGATTAACACGTTGGCTGCCACGGGGGTCACCGGTGACCGGCATCCGAAATTTTGTACAATCAAATAATTACCAACAGAAATGATAAAATAAACCACGGATAGCGTTGACGTTAAGCTAATAATGCTAGCTATCGAATTGAAAAGTTAAATTTGAAAATTAGTTGATTGTATTGTTAATAATTAGGATTTCAGCGTGTCTGACTACCCACGTCCGTTTTCACTGTGCCACTCAACGTGTTAAGAATCTTATCAAAACAATTACACAGCCGACTCTAGTACTAGCCGTGCTGAAGGTAAAAATGGCAACAATGCTGTAGTCAGGCTTCGATATATCTACCCTATCAGCTTCTGAGCCTCTGGTTACGTAGTCAGAGCCTTGTTGCCCCGCATTGTTGCCATTTTTACCTTCAGCACGGCTACTACTAGAGCCGGCTTGTGGCCATAATCATTCCTTTGCCCCACTGTTAAGTCATCGATGTTCGTCAGACTTTCAACGTTTCAAAATCCCCGAAACAGTCAAGTAATCCATCATTATATTCAAAAAAGATTCTCTCCTATCGTTCCAGATCTCCACGTTCACGTCCATCGACAAAAATCCTCCCTCCCAAACACGGACAGGAAGTGGCTCGTTGGAACGGACGCCTGCAGAGGGTGGGTATCAATCGGTGGTTACCGGCCTTCCAAAATTGATACCAATCGAACGTTCGAAATTTTCCGATCCGAAAATGGAGGGGAAAGGGGGGGTGAAAAAGGCTAGAAACGACGATACGATGGGGCGAGAAAGGCGGTGAAGGAGGGAGGACGGACCAGAGGGAGTGTAATTTGCCTCTAATGCGGCACTCGACGAAGCAGCTGGCTCTCCTCTTCTCCATTCGCCGTTCGGCCGCAACCGGTAACAGTAGCGATAATAATAACAATACCGGTAACAATGCCAGGAGTGGCCAGCCATTGTAACAATGGGGAGACTGCACTTGGAGTAACAATGCGAGCGCAAAATGGAGGGACGCATCTGTGTGTCCTGCGCCAAAGCGACACGGCCGCGGGGCGATGGGGATGATGCGTTAGAGAAAAGGGTGGGGAAGAGGTAGGGGAGAACGACCTGGTCCCCGAAGATGAAGAAGAAAGGAAATAAGAAGGAAGGATCGTGGAGAAGCGTGATACTACGACACTTGGCGATAAGAAGAAGGGGTTTTGAAGCCGTTGATCAGGGACGATACGTATTGTCGGTTGTGATTTAATAGTGATAAGCGTGTGGCAGAGATTTGGATTGTGTTTAGCCGTTAATATTAGTAGTGTTGGTAGTAATTTTGTAATTATGATGCTAGTAATATTTATATCGTTGGTAGTATTATAGTGGTTAGGGTTGTTGGTCACTGGTGACACCCGTGGTGGTCGAAACGGTAACGCAGTAGATAACTGCGTGAGTTTTATGTGATTATGGGAGAGTGGTATTCTTGATTTAGCGGTGCGGATAATATTCTTAGTATAGCGTAGTAATGTTATTAATATAAGCGTAGTAATACTTTTAATATTAGTAGTAGATAATATTCTTACTATAGCGTATTAATACCTTTAGTAATATTCTTAGTGGGGCGTAGTGATATTCTTAATATAAGGGTAGTAATACTTTTAATATTAGTAGTAGATAATATTCTTACTATAGCGTATTAATACCTTTAATAATATTCTTAGTATGGCGTAGTAATATTTTTAATATTAATAGTAGGTAATATTCCTAGTATAGCGTAGTAATACTTCTAATAATATTCGTAGTACGGCGTAGTAATATTTTTACTATAAGCGTAGTAATTTCTTTAATAATATTCTTAGTATGGCGTAGTAATATTTTTAATATAAGCGTTGCAATACTTTTAATATTAGTAGTAGATAATATTCTTGGTATGGCGTAGTAATACCTTAATAATATTCTTAGTTCGGCGTAGTAATATTCTTAATATAAGCGTAGTAATATTTTTAATAATACTCTTGGCGTAGTAATATTTTTAATATAAGCGCAGTAATACTTTTAATATTAGTAGCAGATAATATTCTTAGTAATATTCTTAAATTTACCACGATAGTACCAGTCTAAGTTAGGTACGCCGGGACCCACGGTACCCGACAGAAATTTTCAGTAATTCACAGCTCGGTAGAGAAATAAATATAGTATTACAGGTTATACTTCCTACTGTATTTGATATTCTTAATACGACATAATATTCAATTAAAAATATTCTAATACCTTCGAATAATTTTCAGGATTCCCAATAATTTCTTAGAGAAAGCGGAAGCAACAGCAGAAAAATTTTGCCAGGGAACAGATTGAAATCGGCAGGACGAGTAATTAATCGGTCGTCGGGTGGACGAATTAAACGAGCAATTTGGAGCACGCGAAATTGATCGCAACAATTTAATCGCGAGAGAGCCAGCCGCGACACGGGGTCCCTCCTGTAAATTATGCCCGTTCAGTTACAACGAGTTTAAAGCTCGTTAAAAAACGGGAAAGATCGACCAGCCCGAGCGGGAAGGAGAAAAGAAGAGGGAAGAAGTTAATTAGAAGGAGTAGAGAGAAATGAAAGCAAAAGAGAAGAAAAAAAAGGGAAAAATCTGTGACGGAAAGGAAGAAAGATTGAGAGAGATGGAGAAAATATCAAGGGGAATTTAGACGGCCCTGCCGCGACCGGCGAGCATTGCGAAAAAGAAAAACAAGGGGGACATTAATTAAAGTGCAAAAACCACGTGGCGAGCCTGACTTAAAAAGTGAAATTTTAATAATTAATAGAAATCGTGAAGTTCGAGCGAAATTAAGAACAAATCGGTATTGGCTAATATTGTTAATAACGTATAGTATATTGATAGTATAGTTAACAGTGTATTACTAATACTGGTAACAGTATTGCTAAGTACTATTAACCCTAGTAATATCCAACTAATATTGTTAAATAGTACTGGTAACAGTATTGCTGAGATGTAGTCTAATAGTACCATTAACCCTAGTAATATCCAACTAATATTGTTAAATAATACTGGTAACAGTATTGCTTAGATGTAGGCTAATAGTACTACTAACTCTAGTAATAGTTAATAATGAATTACTAATACTGGTAACAGTGTTGCTGTGATATAGGCTAATAGTACTATTAACCCTAGTAATATCCAACTAATATTATTAAATAATACTGGTAACAGTATTGCTTAGATGTAGGCTAATAGTACTACTAACCCTAGTAACAGTTAATAGTGTATTACCAATACTGGTAACAGTATTGCTAATTGTAAGTACTATTAACCCTAGTAATATCCAACTAATATTGTTAAATAGTACTAATAACAGTATTGCTGAGATGTAGTCTAATAGTACCATTAACCCTAGTAATATCCAACTAATATTGTTAAATAGTACTGGTAACAGTATTGCTGGGATATAGGCTAATAGTACTACTAACCCTAGTAATAGTTAATAGTGTATTACCAATACTGGTAACAGTATTGCTAAGTACTATTGACCCTAGTAATATCCGACTAATATTGTTAAATAATACTGGTAACAGTATTGCTTAGATGTGGGCTAATAGTACTACTAACCCTAGTAATAGTTAATAGTGTATTACTAATACTGGTAACAGTATTGCTAGGATATAGACTAATAGCATTATTAACCTTAGTAATATCCTCCTAATATTTAATATTAGATTAACGTAAATTCTGTTACATATTACATTATTAGTAACAATCCTACTAAATCCAGTAATTAACATTACTAATCCTACTAACAGTATCTTACTAGAACTAGTGGCAACAAGATCACATTATAATTGATACATTATCATAGAAGAAAATACCAATAACTTTTTAATAGTATGAACTGTACAAATTGTTGAGATCATTGTCCAGCGACTTTTATACATGTCCAACGTTAAAGGACAATTTACACAAGGACAGGAAGGAATCCTTTAAACGCGAAAGCTATCTGCAAACAGTATTAAGGGCTTCTTCTTTGGACGAGCAAATTTGTAGCGAGCTTTACTCCACGCCCGAGTTATCTACCCTTTGAGTATGCATATAGAACCATCTAATATTCCCTTACTGACGCGGGGATGGAACGTTTATGCGAGCCAAAGATGAAGCAATATTTGCGAAGCAGGTCTCCTTCGAGTGTCTTCTTTTTCCACAATAAAAAAAGCATACAAAAGTTATTACAACGCAGTAATCGTATTCTGATAGAAACTAGAAAGCCCCTATTAAGTTTTCAAAATATGAAGCATAAAAGAATTGTCAACCCTTAACTGTTATTACGTATTATAAATCTTCAAACGATTGGCAAATTTAATATTCCTTATAAGGAATGATAACTGATTAAAAACTGTACAAACGATTCAACAATCTGTACGCTTACTCGTTTTTTCTTTTTACATACAAAGTAGCAAAATCTTTGAACAAAGAGAAATGAGACAAATATAATTTTTCAGAGAAACACACGAGGGTGAGGAAGGAATGGAAAGTACGACGGAAACGTGTCAACTCGAACCGTAAACCCTGCGATTCGTGTTATGAGGATAATCGTAATAATGGGTTTGCCTACCACCGAATCTACCCTCTCCGGCTTTACACAGAAGCAGCAACCCCATGAGGAGGGAGCAACTAAAGAGGACCAGGCGACGTTCAACGTCGTGCAAACACGATGGAGAGACGTTCTTCGTGGTTCTTCGAGGAAACGACCGACAGAAGATCCGGGGATCTTCTTCCGATCCTACGACACGCGGCACGACTTCGTTAAATTTAGTTCATTTACAGTGGGCGATGGAATTATTATAGCCACTCGCATAGATTGATGATTTTACATAGGAACGATTAGTTTTTAAATGAACAACCCAGTTAACGGGCATCGATACGGACGGTCACGTTATTCGCTTGTCGAAAACAGTGCTTGGAGATTTAATACCATTCTTAGGGTTTAAAGGAATAGGAATTGTAAAGAAAATAAAAATATCCGCAGAGAATGTCTATAAACGCCTTTCGTAGGCTGTAACTTTGCATCGCCTGAAGTATTAGAAATGTAACCTGCCTATTTTATTTTCTTTAACACGTTGAACGCGGCACCGATTTTGCTGTCCTTTCCGTTCAGCCGGCAGCGAGCGTTCAATTATTATAGTACATTATATTCTATTATATTTATTTTTTAACATTGACACTGCCAGTCTCACGCACCGGTGCATTCCATACGAAATGTTTGAACTTTGGAAATTTAAAGTTTAGAAATTTGATATTTGGAAATTTAAAATTTAGAAATTTGATATTTGGAAATTTGAAATTTAGAAATCAGGGAAATTGAGATTTGAATGTTCGAAATTTGAAACTATGGAAAGTTAAAATTTAGAAATCTGATATTTGGAAATTTGAAATTTGGAACTTTGGAAACTTAATATTCAGAAATCTGATATTTGGAAGTTTGGAAATTTGAAATTTGAGATTTGGAAAATTGGAAATTTGAAATTTAGAAACTTAAGATTTGAAAGTTCGAAGTTTGAAATTTGGAAACTTGGAAAATTGAGATTTGAATGTTCGAAATTTGGAACTATGGAAGGTTAAAATTTAGAAATCTGATATTTGGAAATTTGGAACTTTGGAAACTTAAAATTCAGAAATCTGATATTTGGAAATTTGGAAATTTGAAATTTGAGATTTGGAAAGTTGGAAATTTGAAATCTGATATTTGGAAATTTGGAAACTTGGAAAGTTGAGATTTGAATGTTCGAAATTTGGAACTTTGAAAACTTAAAATTCAGAAATCTGATATTTGGAAATTTGAAATTTGAGATTTGGAAAGTTGGAAATTTGAAATTTAGAAACTTAAGATTTGAAACTTCGAAGTTTGAAATTTGGAAACTTGGAAAATTGAGATTTGAATGATCGAAATTTGGAACTTTGAAAACTTAAAATTTAGAAACCTGATATTTGGAAATTCGAAATTTGGAACTTTGGAAACTTAAAATTCAGAAATCTGATATTTGGAAATTTGGAAATTTGAAATTTGAGATTTGGAAAGTTGGAAATTTGAAATCTGATATTTGGAAATTTGGAAATTTGAAATTTGAGATTTGGAAAGTTGGAAATTTGAAATTTAGAAACTTAAGATTTGAAACTTCGAAGTTTGAAATTTGGAAACACAGAAAATTGAGATTTGAACGTTCGAAATTTAGAACTTTGAAAACTTAAAATCCAGAAATCTGATATTTGAAAATTTCCAAACGAAGAGTCCACTGTCAGTCCCCAGGGACTGACGCCGGCTGAACGGAAACTTCACTGTCACTCCCCAGGGACTGACATCGCGATCAACGTGTTAAAAGTAAAAATCCGTCTCCAAACGGTTAAGGGTTGACAAACAAGCGTTACTGTAATCAAAAATGTAAATCGACCTCGTTTCTGTCGAACGACGAAGCAAAATGGCGAACGAGAAACAGTTATACAGTCGGCAATGTTCCCTAAGTCAACCATACGCAAATACATTATCGGCCCGATGGAGTAGAAAGTAATCGATGTATTTCGCTCGAGAGATCTCGTTACAGGAAACGTGGTCGATATTGCGTGCGACGCTCAATCCGGAAACCCGTCGATCGGGCAAACGATAGGCAGTAAATTTCTTTCGTCTTTTCTTTTTTGTACTTTTCCTTCGACGTCTCTCGATCCGTTTACAAGCCTATCGAAAGTGTGCTCGCGTCGAGACTCGTGGCTCGAGTGTCTCGATGAGCTGAAAATCGGGCGTGCACACACGACTTGTTAATTCGGTATCGATTCTCGATCCACGTCCCAAAGTAGTTTCCTCGAGATCCGTCGAATTCGTAACAGCCATTATTTTTTCTTCTTCTCTCACTCTTGATCAATGGGATTCGATTCGTTGCTTTTTAGACACGCGACACACCGTGAACCGGTCTCTCATCGACGCAGATTGAATGTTTCATTAGAGACGTTCTCGAACCGGATGCGACTCTTCGATCAGAATTCAAGAGAACTCGAGGAACGTTCTTCCGTAATTGTACTCGAAACACGGATCACCTTTTTGTTTTTTCTTTCTACAAAGTTTTGAAACCTGTACGGTCCCACGAATCGTGGGGAAAATGGAAAGACGCAGGGAATACGATACAATGCTTCTTTTTATTAGATAATAAGATATGTAATTTGAATACAATTATATTTTATTTATCGAATCGGGTTCAAGTTGGGTCAGAGTCGGGTTGGATGATCTTTTTTCACGGTGGAAACACCAATGAACCCTACCTTACCCTACCCAATGAAATTTTAAGGTAGAATCGACATGAGATTCGATGGAAACGACCAAAGTCGAGTTAGTTGTAGTTTGTTTAGAGCAAACAAAACCTAAATATCGGCAGAATATATTATATATAATGTTGCAGTTGATTTTTTAACTTACTCCAGTTGGCTAAACTTGCCGCAACCCTAGTGTAACTCTAGGTAACTCTGATCAACTCTGACCAAACTCTGACCCGATACGAACCTTCGGTGGAAACATTAGTCTACGTCAAAGAAGTATTATACCATATTTTGTACTTCTGGATTCTAATTCATTATTAATGCGTTAAGTGTTAACACTTTATCTACCGGAAGCGTATCAAATCGGCTCTTCAATACGAGCCATTAACTGAAAACTGATTAGTACAAAACCTTTGTCTATAACACTGTTGAAATAACGAAGGTTAAGTGTGCTACAATTGTATTCTCTCTAATTACTATCAAACTATAAAGTACCAAAGCTCATTTGTTCATTCTAAAACGGTAGATAATGTTACGAGTCGAAGTTTATACAGTATAGAAACATTTGTGTGTCAGTATAGAGCAGTGATGTAGGGTCCGAAGGGTTAAATTATCATCCCCCTCCCCTCTCCGTTTCGAAGGCGACTCGAGGGCGCCCAAGATTCTGCAGAGATCCTCTCGCATAATGATTCGTTAGTCTCCCCGTGCAGCCATCGTTGCCCTACCTAGGGAACACGACTTGGTACGTACTCTTCGAGTGGCCATAAGTGGATGGTACCGCAGGGTGGCTGTGCGCGCGCGCGCGTGTCCACGACATACCAGCATAGCAGCTCGTTTGCTCTCTATTTGTCCGCAGAAGTTCAAGAGTACTCAATGTGTGTGTGTGTGTGTGTGTAACGTAGGTGTAAGCACGATCAAGCCAGTCCGTCCGTCTCTCCTTCGAATATCTCATTCCACGTGGCGTTTTTCGTGGCCGGCCTTCACGGATAGTATCGACGACTCGGGGCGACATCCGAGTACCATCGAGCCTGAAACTCGTTATCGAAACTTATGCGCACGCGAAAATCCGCGGCTGATTGCAATCAGCCCTCTTTGCCGACTTCCGCAACGAGCGACTTCTACGGCGTGCCACGAAGTCGGGGGAACCCGATGACTTCCGGTTTAGGGGGCGCACGCTTTTCGTTTCGAAGCCGTCGTGTACGGCGGCTGGAAAGACGCGTTCGATGATGATGATTCCTTGGAGTGGTAATACGTTAACTGGGATTGCGTTCAGCGGCGTTAGGTTAATTAGTATCGCGTTGATTGGTGTTGTGTTAAATAGTTTTACGTTAACTGATACTGCGTTACCTAAGTTTGCGTTAACTAGTACTGCGTTACCTAAGTTTGCGTTAACTAGTACTGGGTTACCTAAGCTTACGTTAATTAGTACTGTGTTACCTAAGCTTACGTTAATTAGTACTGCGTTACCTAAGTTTGCGTTAACTAATACTGCGTTACCTAAGCTTACGTTAACTAATACTGCGTTACCTAAGTTTACGTTAACTAATACTGCGTTACCTAAGCTTACGTTAATTAGTACTGCGTTACCTAAGTCTGCGTTAACTAGTACTGCGTTACCTAAGTTTGCGTTAACTAATACTGCGTTACCTAAGCTTACGTTAATTAGTACTGCGTTACCTAAGTTTGCGTTAACTAACACTGCGTTACCTAAGCTTACGTTAATTAGTACTGCGTTACTTAAGTTTACGTTAACTGGTACTACGTTAACTAGGACTGTATTACTTAGGTTTGCGTTAACTAGTACTGCGTTACCTAAGTTTACGTTAATTAGTATCGTCTGACCTAAGTTTGCGTTAACTATTACTACGTTAACTAGTACTGCGTTAACTAGTGTAACGTTAACTAGAACTGCGTTAATTAGTAGTAGGTTAAATAGTTCTACGTTAATTAACATTGCGTTAACTAGTGTCGCGTTAAGTAACAATTCATCGACTTTCATGTCCAAAAAGAATCATTTTCTTTTCTGCATTCTTCCAGAACGATAATACATGGATAGTGATACGAACGGTACATACACGAACAAGATGCACCGACAAGAGGATTGAACGGAGAGACGCATGGCAGACGAAACGGCAGACTGAAAACGAGGGGACGAGCGACCAGGATGCAACCAATGAGCTGCCCAACAATTATTTATTGTTGCCAGACCGCTGCATCGAACCGAGCAGACTTGTCTGCCCAATGAAGATTGCTCGTTAAAATCTGATTCTGACCGGGTCGATTGCTCTAAATGGCCACCGCCAAAACGACCGAGTGAACGGTTACGTGTACGGACAGGGGAAACAATAGTAGCATCGATGTACTTCATTCTTCAACCCTTTTGTTGTGGCGGTATTCGATGAAAAATTGCTCACGCTAAACGATCCTGTGTATGTAAGCATTTAGATTTAACATATAGAATTATTTTAATATATGAATTCTAATTTATTAGATTTATTATAGTTCGTACATTGCATTCTTATTGTTATAGTAATGAAACGGATAGAGAATAATAAAGAAAATTAGAGTGTAACTTTTAAGTATTAAGTAAGTAGCTATCTTAATTGTTAGCTAACAATTTTTATTAGTACTACGTTAACTAGTACCACGTTAGCTGGTACCACGTTAACTAATGCCACGTTACCTAGTACCACGTTAGCTAGTACCACATTAGCTAGTACCACATTAGCTAGTACCACATCAGCTAGTACCACGTTAACTAATGCCACGTTATCTAGTACCACGTCAGCTTGTACCACGTTAAATAATGCCACGTTACCTAGTATCACGTCAGCTAGTATGTACCACGTTCACTAATGCCACGTTACCTAGTACCACGTTAGCTAGTACCACGTCAGCTAGTACCACGTTAGCTAGTACCACGCCAGCTAGTACCACGCCAGCTAGTACCACGTTCGCTAGTACCACGTTCGCTAGTACCACGTCAGCTAGTACCACGTTAACTAATGCCACGTTACCTAGTATCACGTTAGCTAGTACCACGCCAGCTAGTACCACGTTAGCTAGTACCACGTTAACTAATGCCACGTTACCTAGTACCACGTTAGCTAGTACCACATCAGCTAGTACCACGTTAACTAATGCCACATTATCTAGTACCACGTCAGCTAGTACCACGTTACCTAATGCCACGTTAGCTAGTGCCACGTTAGCTAGTATCACGTTAACTAGTTCCACGTTAACTAATGCCACGTTAGCTAGTACCACGTTAACTAATCCCACGTCAGCTAGTACCACGTTAACTAATGCCACGTCACTAACACTAACAATTAAGTTACCTACCTATACACCTAATAGTTAAAGAATAAAGAAAGTCAGACTATCAATTAAGTGGGTAGCCCACGGTAGCTAGGAGTAAAGATGCGTTCAATGGTTTCACGAGTGTCTATCGAGTTTCATCCCACGGTCTCGAAGCTAATTTGCTTTCACGAGTCTCGGTTATATCCCGTATCGTTAATCGTCGTCCAATCGAAGACCGGGGAGAGAAAAATTTCGGGTACCTAAAACAATATTTACACGTCGTTCAGCTGGAACGACTCTTAGCCTCTCCCTACCTGCTTCGAATTCTATCTGTTCGTGTCTCGAACAAATACACCTATTCGAGGACTCTATTCTTTCACGTAGCCGACATCGTCCACCGTCATTTGCTTAACACTTTCGGTACCAATGAACGTGTCAAATTGTACCAGTCTAACTGTACTTCCATTCGAAAACAATAAGTAACACCTAAACCCTTCCGAGGGTTTTGATCGAAACAAAAGGAGCATCTAGACGTTTTCTTTATTCAGAAAAATCCCAACTTCAATACTGCATCATTGAAACGTTGTATAAACGCTATAATTCCAATTAGAAGGTTAAATAGTACTTTGAAGATTAATTATTAATACTTTCATGTCTAATACTTGTTTGCCTACCTATTATAATTTACAAATACGTATATAAAATTTGGAAATTTTGCAAGAAATTACAAAATATCCAAATATTAAATTTGTCCAACGATTGTAACGCGATTACGAGCCCACGATTGGCCAGAGATTGGACCAAAAATGTCTAAACAGCAATAATTAATCGAACGACAGAAGTCATCTCGAGGTTTCGAGCTAACAAGAGCCGGTAGGCAACCAACGCCCCTGAGGTCGATCGATCCGATTGGCCGAGAGACGTGGATACACCCACCACCACCACCACCACCACCACCACCTGCACCCTGCAATTAATCTCCTCTCAGCAATTAATCCTGCCTCGTGTGTGTACGTGTGCGGTGGTGGCGTGTGTGTATCTCGAGTATCGTGTTGCGTAGCAGTAGCAGGTAGCTGGACCCGATCCGATTTGATCGAAGGGAAATCAGGATGCTACATTGTAATTAGCCGTGTTAGCTAGCTGATTCCCGACAATGTAACCGATGGGAACCTAATCCCTCAAGCTGCTATGTCGCGTGTGTAAACGTCGTGTCGTATATCGAAGTCAGTTCATAGGGAGAATAATGAAAATTGGTTTGTATCTCAATGTTTGGATCGGATAGATCGACTTGTGAAATTGTACAGTTACCGAGAATGTTAGCCTGACCTAGAGAAAATGACGATTTGGGGGAAAGTACTCCCACCATTTATAGGTTACTGTGAATTTTACGTTAAACGCTACTCGAGCAAATGATTGAGAAAAAGAAGTATGAAATAAACCGAGGATAACGTTAATATTGGGCTGATAATGTTAGCTATCGAATCGAAAGGTTAAATTTGGAAATTAGTTGATTGTATTCTTAATAATTAGGAGTCTATCGTGTCTGACTACACACGTCCGTTTTCACGGTATTTATATTGTTTATGTCTGAAAGCTAAATATATTTACACCATCATTGAAAAATTAACGCAGCCTTTATTTAAAAAATATATACAGGGTGTTCGACAACAAGTAGGCATAATTTCAGGTGGTGGTAGCTTCGGTGATTCTGAACCGCTTTTTCCTTTGCCAAAATGCTCGTTAAGGCTTCGTTTTTGAATTATTAACGAAAAACACTGACCAATCAGAGCACTCGGTGCGCGCTCAGCCGTGATAGGACGCGCGCTCTGATTGGCCGGGGTTTTTCATTAATAATTCAAAAACGAAGCTTTAACGAGCATTTTGGCAAAGGAAAAAGCGGCTCAGAATCACCGTACCTACCACCACCTGAAATTATGCCCACTTGTTGTCGAACACCCTGTATATATTTTTTAAATAAAGGCTGCGTTCATTTTTCAATGATGGTGTAAATATATTTAGCTTTCAGACATAAACAATATAAATACCGTGAAAACGGACGTGTGTAGTCAGACACGATAAACTCCAAATTATTAAGAATACAATCAACTAATTTCCAAATTTAACCTTTCGACTCGATAACTAACATTATGGGGCTATGTATATTCTTAAGGTGCGACGATTTGTTTTTTTTTATGTCTAGGGCGACATAACTGCTAGATAGGGCCCTGCCTATACCCTTAAAAGATTGATTCTTCAGAGCATTCAGTATAGAAAGGAACATACATTTAAAAAAAAAAAAAACAGTAGTTCATAAGACATTTCATCCATAAACTTGAAATCTCGCTTCTAAATGCTTAAAGTTAGTTGGTTAAGGAAGGCAGCCTTGGAAAACCATTGTTCTCAAACTAGTCGTATTTGCTTGTTCAAATGAATTCGACGCTTAACCACCAGTTTGTCGCAGCACTTTGCTCGAAAGAAATTGACTTAGGCAAATTCTTCGTGTATGTACACAACCAGCCTCATTAAATTCCAATGTTGACCGTTCACGATTTCTCTGTTCTTTTCTTTTCAGTCGTGTTACGCAACGATCCATCGGTGGCTGACAAAAAGAAGAAAGAAAAAAAGAAAACATTTAAACACGTACCTGAGTGGGCGTAAGGTGAATTAGGGCGGCTAGGTGTTCCCGTTCGGGCGCGCTCAGGTATTTCTGCTGCTTGAACCGCCTCTCGAGCTCGTGAACCTGCTGCTGAGTGAACAGAACACGACGCTTCCGCCGTTGGGGCAGGTGGGGGAATTGCATCGCGCCGACGCCCATGCCGACACCGACGCCAACGCCGACGCCCACCCCCATGCCCGATGATTTCGTCACGTCGCCCATCGACTGGCCCACCGAACAGCCGGCCATGTTGGTCCCGGCGCCTGCCGCCGCGGCGCCCATCAGCCGCGAGACTGCAATGAATAGCGAACAAAACCATCCGGTAGTATTTCATTTTATTTGACTTAATTATATATATATATATTTTTACTAACAATGATTTATTCTTTCAGGTCCTGTGTTTGAACCTTATTTTCTTTAGGAAACCCTATGTTTAACCCTTGAATGATGGACTGATGATGTATATTGATTAGTTAAGTTTCTATCTTGGATATTCAAGGAAATTGAAATGTTACGTATACTTCACGCTTGATAAACGTTAACTGTGCAAAGCTTAAAATTCAATTGTAATCAAAGTTGCCTCCCTGTTGGGAGGGGAGCAGAATACACCCACGGTAGCCCATACTTGCAAGAGGCGACTAAAAGGGGAACGACGGTAAAAGTATAAGCGCAGACACGATAAGTGCAAACTATACAAAAGTAGTAAGCCAAGAAAGAAACTAAGAAAAGGGTAAATTGTAATGTTAACATACGGAAAGGTAGCAAACGTTTGTTGGGCAAAGAGGACGACTGTCCCCAAAACGCCATCTTTGACAGGGGGCCTACCTTGTCAAAGAAAACAATTGAGTGAGTAATCAAAGTTTGAACGACAGAAGCCATATCTGAACTGTAAGCTGCGTCACGTGTGTGTAAGTCAGTGATTGTAAGTCAAGAGGTTAAGGTACTGGCCATCAGTAACCTTCGAGACTGTTTGGTTGTTGCGAATAACGTTTGAGAATACACGAAGAAACACTTGCCTTGGTTAGACGAACTTACGAACAACCTAACCTACAATATTCTGTTCTTACATATACAGAACATGGATCAACACGAAGAGTAGTGGGATTACTCGTTCTCCTAAATTCCTTCTCGTCTAAAGGAACCCTAACGGTAAGTTGCACGTGCATAGAACAGCTTGACACCTTTACAACCATACTGAAGTTATATAAAAGGTGTCGTTAACTATAATCGTAAGCTTGATAGAATCCTTTCTAATTAAATAACTGAAAAAATGATGTCATTCCGTAACTTATAGATCCACGATGCGGTTGGCGAAGAACGTGTCTCTGAAGCAAGCATCCATGTTCATCGTCGTGTCCAGGATCGTTCCAACGAGCGTACGGGGAGATAATTAACGCGAGGATCTGTCGAGAACGAAGGGCACGCGAGTAACATTGTGCGAGAAGAGAAGATGAAAATAAAAATGTTGACGGGATCCGTGGACGAGGCAGTGGCCAAGAGCGAGGAGGTCGAGCCTCTGAATTCGAGCTACTGAAAGCCAACGAACGGTTCATCCCTTGTCAGTCTGGCGAAGGGCTGTCAAGAACGGACACGTTGGTCCCTGTACAAAAGGAGCGATTTAGCCTCGCGATGTGCCACGTCATCGAGCACGGGAGGTCCAACGATGAGGTCCCGAATTATTATTATGTCTTGTGAGAACGTATCCCTCGGCCTGTCAGGCCGGTTCTCCGCGAGAAAGACATACCACTCGAGACGCCCGGGAGCAAAACGGCGCTGAATTTGTTTACGCGCGACGATCCAACGCCAAACTCTTTAAGAAAAATTGATGAACGTCGCTGTAAGAACCTTGCGGTCGTTGGAAAGATTGCGTTTGATGCTATTTTAACTTGTGAGTCGAAGCTACGCGTTGGAATCGCTTCTGCTGATAGAATTATTCCTCGTCAAAGTGCGATCGGTGCTTTCAATTTTCTTGCTACGCTTTGTCGATTATTAACGTACTGTTAAAAACTCACTGGTACTGAATTTACTTTTTGTTTTTCTAGCATTCAGTATTTTAATATTAAAATATTAAATATCAAAGTATGTGATAATTGCCACGGCAGCTAGTATTCAATCTAAAGTCGTAGGTGCGAGATACTTAGTATCCAATACTTAAATATTAAAATGTTAAATAGGAAATACTAGCTAAGGTAGCGAGTATTGCCTGATACCAGCTAATGTTGAGTAATTGTTGCTAAGACAGCTAGTATTCAATCTAAAGTCATAGATGCATGATACTTAGTATCCAATACTTAAATATTAAAATGTTAAATAGGAAATACTAGTTAAGGTAGCGAGTATTTCCTGATACCAGCTAATGTTGGGTAATTGTTGCTAAGACAGCTAGTATTCAATGTAAAGTCATAGGTGTGAGGTCCCCTAGTATTCAGTACTTAAATATTACAATATTAGATAGGAAATACTAGTTAAGGTAGCCAGCATTACCAAATATGATCTAGTATTAGGTAATTACTTAAATAGATTACCCAAAACTAAATCCACAGCGACTCCTTATGTATCAAGAACACATCAGGTATCTAAATATTACCTACTTAATTGCTTAAGCAAAGTACTTAAAACAAAACTCACGATGACTCCTTTGGTTTGCAGAACTCTTTACTTCACAAAGTATGCTGTAGGCGATTGAATAATATCTGAATGACCTTTGACCGACGCGTTCTTCTTCATCGACAACGAGACATTTGAAAGGTATAAAGATGTTGGTTCGATTTGACGTTCAATGGACCGATCGAGCAACTTCCGAGTCATCGGTGAAACGTATCTTTCAATAACGTTCGAAGATTTCCTTTTGATAGGAACGTGAACCAGGACAATGGAAAGCAATCGGGGAACGACGGATTCAGCGTTTGGACGGAAGTTCTGCGAACACCGGGGAGGCTGGATCGCGTCGAGGACCCGTGAATCTCATTAAGCAAATTGACGTTGTCGAGCCCGCCTACCTGACCACCGAAGTCGAATGTCCCATTAGGATGAATTCTAACTGACACGAACGTGTGATCATAGGGTATCGCTGATGATGGACAAACGGTTCTGTCTTGTTACTCCAGAATTTCAAGAACTTATAATTTGAAAGAGCAGCGTTTAAAAGTAAGCCATTGAACGATATTCATTTTTGGTTCTTCAACGCCTGGGGAATGGTTTTTTTCTAGAATGATACTATGGACTAGAAATGGAAGCATGGAGGATAAGTAAGATTCTTGTTTCAAGAATTAGTTATATATGGAACTTGAAGGAAGCTCTTGATTCAATTTTTGAGACAAAAACATCATCCTGGACTTAGTTTTAAGTAAGAATCTAATACTGGGACATTTAATATCTATGTTTGTGATATAACTTTTAAATGCATAATGTTGTTATTTCCTTATGATTCGTGTCACGTTGTGTCATTTGTGTTAATAGATATTGTTAGTTAATTAGTAGTAATAGAGCAATATTAGTAATTAACAATATTATTAAATATTATTAATACTTATCACTTTAGTAATATAGTAAATATTACTATATTACTAAATACAATATTACCATATATTCCCAAATACAATATTACTAAACATTACTAGTCGATTGGTAGTGATTACAAGTATTACCCAATTTTACTAGTTAATTAGCAGTAATTAGCAATATCATCAAATATTAATAGTTGGACAGTAATCAGTAATATTACTAAATATTACTAATATTTATTACTCTAGTAATATTTATATTAATAGCTATTCCCAAATACAAATATTACTAAACATTACTAGTTAATTTGCAGTAATCACCAATATAACTAATATTTATTACTCTAATAATATTTACATCAATAGCTATTCCCAAACATACATATTACTAAATATTACTCGATTCAATTTCTTAATTTAATCCCTCATCAATTTTCTGCTATACAGTTCCTAGATTTCCATAATTTTTCACAAAGAAGATAATTGAGGCCGCGATTCGTCCAATCATCAACAAATCCATATACCGCCAATTTCAAACTACTTTACCAAGGGATCAAAGATTGAACTCACTGTAAATGTATGTTTACTGCGGCCATTTTCTAAATGGAAAGTATGGTATGGTTTCAAAACCCCTAAAGAAATGTTAAGAAGCGTATAATAATTAAAGAAACAAGCATAGTATCATGGACTGTACTTATTACTGCATTTGGAAATTGGTAAAATTTCTTTTTTAATCAAACGTCAATTATGGCTTACATAACTAATCTAATGCTTATTGTTAGATATCCGTTGGAGAACGACAGAATTCTATCTATACTCTTCTGATTCCTATTCTGCTTCTATTTCACAGATCCAGAAAGCCTCGGTGGAAATTGAATTTGGAAAAGGACGAGGGTCGTCGGTGCTTATTTGTTTAACTAAAATCTCCCGTGGTGTCCGGTAGCCACGCATTTCGGGGCCGAGGATCGATACTTGTCTAGCGGTTGAACAAAGTGGCGCGTGCGACGGACAGAAATCCAAGGAGACGAACATCTGTTGACACAAGTTCCGAAGGACGCGGCTTTGTTGGCCGACAATCTTTTCAGAAGCTCGAAACGCGACGAACTCGAAGAACCTCCTCGATGCCCCTATCTGGACGCGTACACGCTTTTAAGCGGGCAGTCGCCCGAAGCGTTGATTATTCTACTTTTGGCCCAATGGCATGTGTTTCTGGGCGGCCAGTAGATTGTGTAAGTCCGGACGATTAATTATGCGAAGAAAACTAAATATTGAAAGATATTATTTATCCTACTTTTGTCGAAATTTGAATTGCACTGTTGCCAGAAATATAATTTAGATGCTAATTTTTCGACCACTGTCGCTAAGTGTGTACCGCGTGTAACAGAATACTGCTAAAGCTGGATATTAGATTGATCAGAAACAACACTCCTCTTTCAGAACTGATTCAAGCTCGACCCTTCTTGGGGCAACTTGTTTCCGTCGGCGCTACTTGCAATCGTCCATAAAAATCATGGTGTTCGACGAGACCGAAGACAGGAAGAGACGACGGACGCGTCGAAGAGCGACGGAAGAATTCATGAGTCCGTGTCACGAGGCAACGACACGGACACAGGGGTCCGGTCGACTGTGGACACTGAAACGCGAGCCTGACGATTTCATCGATACCTAAATGGACTAAGTGCGAGCTTGCCGGTCTCGTTACGAGGTCAACAAAAGCGGGACAGACGTGCCTCCTCGAAGGCGAAAGGGATGATCGCGTGCAACTGCGTCTTTCAAGAACCAAGCGTATATTTACTCTATGTACGGTGCGTGTTGATACCAAACATGCATTTTATCTTTGCGATACGTTGCTTCGTGTAACTTTACAGAAGCCTATTTTCACCTTACTGTTTAGAACACGGAACCAGATAGTTTAAACAACGTATGCTTCTGTTATTGAAGAGAACTGATTGTGAATAGGATTTAGATAATGTCCACTGGTACCTAGACAAGTTGACTGCCGCAGTGAAGATGGACGTATGCGACAACCCACGTTATAATAACGATTGTTAAGTGTACTGTCATTTCTTGGATACAATAGTATCACCGTGGCAGACAACGTGTCAGACGTGAGAACGAGTGAAGTAAAGAGTGTGCAAGAGATAATAAGAAGTCCTGCGAGAGGAACAGGTTATCACACACATTGTTATCATTTGCCGAAACTGTCACATCTGTGAGACTTCTATCCTCCATTCTATCTACTTTCCAGCTGTGTACACTATCCTGCTGAAAGTAGAACTACGGTTCCCGAATAGTCGCGGGGACGACGAGAAGATAAAGGAAGAAAGATACTCACTGGCAAAGCGGGGGTCGTTGGTGGCCGGCGGAGCCGGCGCGTACCAGGGATGATGGGATCTCATGGGGTCGGTGGCGGTGGCACCTCCGGCTACCCCTGGACCCGCGTGATGATAGGACAACTCGGCCGCGCAATATTGATACTGCGAGGTGAGTTGCATGGTTGCGTAAGGATTACCCATGGCGGTCATGCCTGCCCCGGGACCGGCAGCGCTGCTGCCTACTCCGGTGGCGTCGTTCGGACCGGAAACCGGTCCAGGAGTGCCGCCACCGGGCGTCGAGCCTCCGTGAAGCGGTGGACTGCCGCTGCTCGCGCTCGAGCTACCGGTATTGCCGCCGACACGGGCGCCACACGCGTTACCGTAAGGAGAGACCTGAGAATGCGTGACCACGCCGACGCCGATCACCTGCTCCAGCTTCCTGAACGACTCGTTATCGATGGGGGACAGGATATCTGTGACGCTGAACGGAGTTGTATGAGCGCCACCAGCGGCTTGAACGTGGGATGAATGCTGTTTGGGCGACAAGCTCATAGCCAGGTCAATACCGTTCAGATCCGTCAGCAAGCTAGCCTGCTCCAGCTGTGTTTGTTGCTGTTGCTGCTGCTGCTGCTGTTGCTGTTGTTGTTGCTGCTGCTGTTGTTGTTGTTGTTGCTGCTGATGCTGGTGATAGCTGGTGGCATTGCCGTTCCCCTGGTTGCCGGCGTTGTTCCCGCCGCTGCCACCGCTCATTTCGACGAGGCCCGCGCCCTCGAAGTACTTGAAGCTCGCGCTTCGCGGAATCCTGAGGCCGGCGCTAGCCGCGGGAAACCGACATGACTGGAGCTCCCACCGCTGCGTATCGCAACGATCGTCAACCTGGTCCTCGACGACGAGTTTACTCGCCCGCAGTGTCGTTCGCGGTTCTTTCTGTCCCCAAGAACGACGCGACGCTTCGACCTCCGACGTCGGACACGCGAACAGTCCCTCCGGTACTTCCCAACGATCGAACAGTTTGAATCGCGTTTCTGTTCAGTTCAACGAAAATATGGTACGCATCACTTGGTGTAGTGGAAACGATACACAGTCACACTTTGTTACAATCAGGATAATCACACAGGATAATCCTCTGGGCGCACGATCACTGGAACCATCCTGGCGAGGTGTCTTCGCGGACACGATGCAGTTCGCGAAACGCGTCCATCGTACCGACGCACGCCAGACAGATTGCTGCCGGATGCGACCAGCAACGATGCCGCGGCATTCGCCACATTCCTCTGTTCGCCGTAGCACTGGAACAAGATTTAAGACACCTTCGTTTGGTGGTCACACGGACTAAGTCACAACCAGCGGCTACGTTGGTTCACCAAGAAACAAACGCGCGAGTTCTCGATGACTGATAGCAACCGGGCTACACGTAGTAGCGACGAGTCTCCTTCAGGGTTTCGCGGCGCGCACACGAACAATCGACTCACGGAGGACGAAGGAGATCACCGGCTGCCAGGTGGGCACGACACGTCACGTCACAACATCATCGACACGAGACGGCACGAGACGGGAACGGAAAACAGTGTGGTGCACACGTGGTCGAGGAGAGTGGCCGGCCAGAGCCGGCCGGCGGCCGACTGAAATCACCCGGGGGGTCTTCGAGTCCTTGGACTCTGCCGATAGAGAGACGATGGTAGATGTACCACTCTACGCTTCGCCTCCACCTTCGTCGAGGATACACTCTCTCTCCGTAGGAGAGGAGAGAGCGTCTATGGATGGATGGCTGGCTTGGCTGGCTTGGCTGGCTGGCTTGGCTGGCTTGGCTGGCTGACTTGCTGGCTGGCTGGATGGATGGATGGATAGATGGATGGATGGATGGATGAATGAATGAATGAAGAGGACTGTCGGGTACTCCTGGAGAGGTCCTCACGGCCGCTTAGACCCACTCGACCAGCGGCTCGGCCGGTCGCTCGCGCTCGCTCGCTCGCTCGCTCGCTCGTCCGGGCTCGGGCCCCACAGCCTCTCGCGGAGAACCCGTACGACGACACGATGAGTGGAGTGCCCACTACGGAGAAGTGCCTGCTACCAAGAGTCGTGATGAGATGTCCCCTTTTGCGTGTGAGAGAAGGGCTCCCACTCGGCTACCCCAGAAAGAGGGGTTCGCGGGGCTACCTAACCGACCTCCAAGCCCGACCAAGCCACCTAAGCCATCCTGTCATTGGACGGAGCCCGCCAATCGGAATGCCGAGCCACTGTCATTGGCTCGCCCTCCAGTCGGTTCCACGTTCCGTCGGGGTTGCGCCGTGCTGTTCGTCGCCACGCCGTTGGTGAAACCGACAGACCTCCTGCCGCCCGTCCGCCTATCGCGAGCTGATCCTCGGCTCCCTACCCAAGCTGCCACCTCGACCACCTAATCTGATCGCGTCTCATGGCCACCGAGTCTCGAGACAGCCCACCTTCCTCCACTGCTTTCTCTCTCTCCGACCACTCTATCTCCCTTTCGCTTTCTAGCCTCCGCTCTCGGTTTTGTCCTTGGAAAAGATTTCTTTCGCCATCCCACCTTACCCCCTCCATCGGTCAATTTCTCCCCTACCACTGCGTGTCTGTCTGTCTTACCGACATGGCGCGTTCCATTCGGTACGACTTTGATGTTCGGCCACCGACGTCGCACCTGTACGCACAGTGTTTTCCCTCTGGTTGTCTTTGCTTTCCGTCGATATCTTTGCACAAATTTTATTTTCAAAGGGTTATTGTCAATTTTTCTATAACGTTTTTAGTCGCTTCTATTTGTATAACATATTTTTGTACGAGAATCTTTTTGCCATTATTTGTGATACGTTCTGCTGTACCGATTAACGGTAATGTTTGATCACAGCCCTGTAGGTAATAGGAATCCCTTACTATCCTCTTCTTCTTCTGTTTATAATTTTCGTCATTATTTATTATTTTCTTGGATATATTTTTGTGTAAAAGGGTATATATTGGGATATGGTTATTTAAAAATTCAAAGCTCCCGCCATAAATTTGTACTGACTGCGCCATCTAACACGAGCTACGGGACTAACAGTACCGCTTTGGTAACGCCGATGATAATATGTGTGCTTTCATTCTTTTATTACTTTTAATTCTCTAAACGCGTTTTATTATAGTTATTAGAATAAAAAAAGATTAATTAGAACATTTGTATTTATGTTAGATGTCATTTGAGAATGTATTCATGCGTTTTTAATAAAATAACTTCCTACTCCCATGAATCCTTTCGCTAAACGATCAAGCGCCTGTACATTATCAAGCAACACGTATTTTCAATGTTTTTAGAAGTTTAAAATGGCAAGCGGAATATTTCGTGTTTGCAGAGTAATAACGAATTGCACGAAAAGCAACTGCGTTGTAAACAATGGTACTTTAAAATAAATTATTTACGAATAGCGATGTTTGATTACTTGTGACGTTGTCAACATAACCTCGTACTAATGTTTTTTCAATTTTCATTTATTAATTAATCATTTCTTTCAGTTACTGCCACCTCTTTATTAATACCACAAAATCCATCGATTCAAAATGCCCGGGGTACTACCAGTTTTTTCATGAAAAGTCAGTATATTTCTACGTTTCAAAATATATTGACAAAACCTTAACAGAGGATTAATGATTTAATATTATATTCTATGCAGGAACGGCAGCCGAGTTATGGAAGTCGGTTACCAGCGTCAGTAACGCTGGTAGAAGAAGAGGAAGAGGAAAAAATTCACCTAAGATAAAAGATTTAAATAAAGGGCAAAGGATCGGTTGGGGAAAGGTACCGATTATATTTCCAGGATTAAATGCTCCGGTTACAAGGGGAGACATAATAATCCAGCAGCAGCGTATTTCGGAGGAAGACAAACCGCAGACTGCCCCAGTGAATTGGACCATATCGAAACGACCAAAAATTCATCCTTTGAAACGTGGCTGGGCTGGAGGTTCAGCGGCCGGACGAACATTGGGAGCTCCTGATCCTGTCGACGGTGGTTCGTATTGCGCCTCTTAGATATACAGCGATACGTGTAATTGCTTCATTTTACGAGATTCTTTTGTTTCAGAATCTTTCGATGGTTTCGAAAGTTGGATATTAAAACATAAAATCGCAACGGTCATGACTAGTAGCATGGGTCGCAGCAAAGTTTGTCGTAGTATGGTTTTGACTGGGAATAGAAACGGTTTGGCTGGATTTGCATCGGTGAACGGAGTCGACAGTAGATCTTGTTTATCGACGGCAAAAAATAGAGCGGGACAAAGATTGATCTTCTTTCCCAGATACAATGATCATACTGGTAAAAGATTGTTGCACTATTTTAACCCTTCGACACAGTAAACGCATGGGATATTATTTAATTAAAATGAAATAAGCAGTTATTCCCTTCCTCGAAGCGTATGCTAAAAATCTCTGTTCCTCGCACTTATGGTTACGATTTGTGTGAAAAATATAGAACAATGTTTCTTAAATATATGTACGAATCTGTAAGTTGCTGTGACGGTTTGATTTGAACGCATATATACGTCGATCGTCCGCGAAAAGTTAAATACTATCGTTTGAAATTGCCAAGATTCGTTTTTGTTTCAGTGATGCATGATTTTTACACCCAGTTTGGAAGTACGAAAATATACGTCGAACAGAAGCATAAGGGCTACGGACTTAAATGTCATCGTGTTATTAAAACGTGTTGCGAAGCAGTCGGTATCACGGATCTTTACGCCAAAATTGAAGGTTCTGTCAATGTTCCACACATCGTAAAGGCTTTCTTTATTGGTCTGTTGCAACAGGTAAAATCATTAATCTTTGTGCCGTGCATCGACAGCATCTGTGGCTGTCGACTATAGTCGAAGTAGTTAATAATTACTACGATTGAAAAATATTAGGAATATTAAGAATACTTTGCCTTAAAACCGTAGGGTCTGATTTATTTATATATAAATAATTTTTGTTATTTTCAGAAAACGTTTCAACAGATTGCCGACGAGAAAAAGTTACATCTGGTCGAGTTGAGAAGGGAAAGTAGTTACTTTCCAAAAGTACTTGCTTCACCGAGCGAGGTCAGAAAGAAGACAGAAATTGAATCGAATGAATTGATAGATTTTCAACAGTATATAATGAATGGAAAGATATTTCTGAAAAAGCAATACAAACCGTTTTATACGAAATTTCCTTCGTGGTCGATTCATTTGCGTAAAATGGAACGTCTTAGGGGTCAGTTTGATACGATGATCAAATTGAAAGCTGAGAATGGAGATATATGTAGTTTCCTTAGCGAGAAGTATCCGGAAGCGAGAGCGTCGAAGTGGAGAAAACACGACAAACAAGAGGAAGCCAGTGAAACGTAATTACTGTTGTTAAGAGGAATAAACTGTTTTACCGAGTAGATTATTGAACGTTAACAAGTAAAGACACCATAAGTAATTGCGTGAATATACAAGGGTAAATATACACGGAGCATTATACATATTTATATCCAGTACCACGTTCTGTAATAATAAAGGTTATACGTCAAAGAATGAAAGTAATATGTATTTGTACAACTCATTTTATACGTTCTTCTCCTTATAGTTCAATTTTATCCGTTTAAATGATATAAATCATTTAATAAACTGAAAAATATCGAGCAATCTTCATTCGTAATTATTTTTTATATTTTAAATCTGATTCTTACTTCCACCGCACAGCGCCAGATGGCGATATCATTTCACTGTCGGTCAGATGCATGTTTTCACAATTTCGGTAATTAACGCTTCTCGGTCCCACTGATGATATTATTCTAACGGAATTGCGAACGTAGAACACGATGCACGCGTCAGAAATTCCGAAAAGTGACCCATTTTGCCAAATATCGCGATTTTCTATTTTTTTTTTAAGTTTCATCGCTCCCGCTAGATGGCGCCACCTGCGCCGTTTTGGGACCGCGCCAAATTTAAAATTGAAAAACAAAATAAAGCTTGGGCGACACTGAATTGATTATTATGTAATAATGTAATGTTTTGTCTTGCTACTGTTCAAGTTTGGTGACCACACTAAGTCTGTACTCATTAAATTTCTACTTGTACTTATTTTTTTCGTACCTTTTTCGAACAGCAAAACTAAAACATTTTGAATCATTATTTTTGTTTATTACCAAAATATTTGAAAAATACATAACTTGTATATAATTTATGAAGAGTCTGCATTACCCGCGATGGGTACACCAGTGATGCCAGAATCGTGGGACGTGGGACAAAATCGTACCCCCACCATGACTCTTCCCCGTCCCTCGCTCGACTTCCAACGCTCTCACACAAGCGTATCTGTACTTCTATCCGTGTGCACTGCCTGTTCGGCTCTTTCCGCCAACAACCTGTATTACCGACACGACGCCCGAGTAACCTGGTGGCATGTTCAATAGTCAGAAAATCCCGTTCGAATTTTAGTATACCCTTCGATTTTGATGAAACCCAAATATGCTGTAGTCCGCGTTAAATAATGGGGGGTTTGAGTCATTGCGTCATCAAAATGCGTGTACTTGGTGCAATATTATTAATGTCTAACATTTAAATGATTTTAGTAACTATTTATTAATATTAATAGTTTAGATAATTGTTATACAACTTATTACTATTTCGACAATGTAAGTATATAATTATTTACGAGCAATTAAAATAATTATAACACGAATTACTAATATATGGACCATTCAATCAATTATTTACCAATGATTTAAATGATTATAAATATTTATCTATATATATAGATAATGTATCCGTATTTTTCGGCATAATTGTTTGAATTACTAGTAAATTATTAATAAATAATTTTCAATATGCTGTAAATGTTAGTAATTATTAATACTTAACCAAGTGTACGCATTTTGGGACAACTCTTTGAAAGGTATCTTTTCAAATCGATGCGATGCGATGGTTCAGACCGTTCACAGCAGTCAACCATTGACCGCACGGTGTTTCGGGATGGTACCTGAACGCCCTTACAAATTTTGCCAATTTTTACGGAAAGAGACTTCAAGCCACTACTCCCGCTTGAAGAGTAGTTCAACCTTGCAATATCTTTTATGCAAAAAATTGATTTTTTGAAAATATTTTCTTTAAATAGAAGTTATGAAGCGACTATTTTTATTTCCTTGTAGTATTAGTTGTCGGTTACAATTGTAAATCTATAATTTTTTTAGATTTCCTTAAGTGGGAAAAATTAAAAACTGGTATTTTTTATGTTATTGCCTTCTTATTTCATGTGACCATATTCATATTTTTACAGTTTCAACAGTTTATTGCGGTTGTTAATATGTAATTTTTTCAGATTTTTCATGAAGGTACATAACAAATTAAAAAATAGTAACCCGATGTTTCCTATTTTTTCTTACGTAAAGTATCCCATATGCTGATAATTTCTGTGTTCAATTCATGAAGGGGAATTATACGCTAATTCCAATAGTTCTGTATTTATTATATGTATAATATAGAACTTATAACATTTGAAATGTCGATCTCCACATACGTATGTATGTATAACTTTTTTAATGAGACATTGTTGTGAATAATCTAGGTTTGCCGAGCTTGTTGAATGGACACATTCCCTTTGTTGCTAAAATTCTCGGATATTTTATATTATTTCATTTATTTGCGTTTGCTACCAGGAGAATTTTCGGTTCGCAAGGATTAACAGGCAATTAGAAGTTTCTTTTACTGATGAATAGCAACTGACGTATCATAAACCGATGGAATACCTAGTCCTGTATTTGTAAGCGGCTGGTACCATTAACTTACTTATTACAGTGGATTCCGGTTAATTGGTACGTCGGTTATGCGGGAATCGGGACCGCCGTTTATTTGGGACAAATACTGGGAAGAACGGAAACAAAAACTATTGTTTCCACCACGCTTATATGGAACATATCTCCGTTTTATTTATCAGTTTATAGTTTTCTCGTATGTGATGCACCTTCACGAAAAATCTGAAAAAATTATATGTTAGTAACCACAACAAACTCTTGAAACTATAACAATCTAAACATGGTTACATGTAACACGAAGAAAATAACATAAACAAATATTGGTTCTTAATTTTTTCTAATATTTTTCCCCGCTTAAAAGATTAACAATCAAAACCAACAACTAATACTGCAAAAAAATAAAAGTGGTCACCTGATAACTTCTTTTAACAAAAAAAAAAAAAAAAAATATTTTTGAACTTCTCAAATTTTTTAAAAATCCGTTTTGCAATGAAAAGATTATTAAAAATTGTACACACATGTACGACATCGGAGAATATTCCTGTTGTTTTTTTCAGAATTTTTCATCAATTAGAACAAGAGATCACACTCTTCAACTGTAAACTGCATTTTATCCTATAACTCTCTTCAAGCGGGAGTAGTGGCTTGAAGTCTCTTTCCGTAAAAATTGGCAAAATTTGTAAGAGCGTTCAGGTACCATCCCGAAACACCGTGCGGTCAATGATTGGCCGCTGTGCACGGTCTGAACCACCGCATCGCATCGATTTGAAAAGATACCTTTCAAAGAGTTGTCCCAAAATGCGTACACTTGGTTAAGTATTAATAATTACTAACATTTACAGCATTTTGAAAATTATTTATTAATAATTTACTAGTAATTCAAACAATTATGCCGAAAAATACGGATACATTATCTATATATATAGATAAATATTTATAATCATTTAAATCATTGGTAAATAATTGATTGAATTGTCCATATATTAGTAATTCATGTTATAATTATTTTAATTGCTCGTAAATAATTATATACTTACATTGTCGAAATAGTAATAAGTTGTATAACAATTATCTAAACTATTAATATTAATAAATAGTTACTAAAATCATTTAAATGTTAGACATTAATAATATTGCACCAAGTACACGCATTTTGATGACGCAATGACTCAAACCCCCCATTATTTAACGCGGACTACAGCATATTTGGGTTTCATCAAAATCGAAGGGTATACTAAAATTCGAACGGGATTTTCTGACTATTGAACATGCCACCAGGTTACTCGGGCGTCGTGTCGGTAATACAGGTTGTTGGCGGAAAGAGCCGAACAGGCAGTGCACACGGATAGAAGTACAGATACGCTTGTGTGAGAGCGTTGGAAGTCGAGCGAGGGACGGGGAAGAGTCATGGTGGGGGTACGATTTTGTCCCACGTCCCACGATTCTGGCATCACTGGGGTACACAACAACAGTCAATTAAAATGCAAATCTTCAAGTATGGCGTACGGATGAATGTACGGAAGTCTCGTATGGCTTCGGTTTAAGATAAAAAATGTATATCTTATTGATTCATCGAAAGGATTTTTCAAAAAGAATATTCGATTAACAACGCATCGTACATGCAAACCTGTCAAGTCAAATTTTCTTCGTACAATAACTTATGGAAATAAGTAATATATCTTATCGATCATTGTTTTCATTGTATCACGATTTTAATCGATATTCAAGAAACTAAAATTGGATCTAGAATGGCTGATCCAACGATACAAACATTCTGCTGTCGTCATTCGAACAGCACCGACATGGCAATTGTAATAATGCAAGAATTTAACACAGATATTTACAATATAGTTTGCATGTTGTCTTCGACTATAGGTATTCTAGGTGCGGTGTACCAGGTAAGCAAGATTTTGATACGTCACAGTGAAAAGCAAAACAAATTACAAGTTATCGAATTTTATTTTAGATACTGCCAAGAGAAACGTCTAGTCTTCCTCACCGGTGGCAAAGCTTCTCCTCGTCCAGGGGAAGAGAGATCATTATGTGGCTTGCGATCGCTGATCTGTTAGCATCGTTAGGTAATTTGAAATTTTCTCAAGTATCGAACAAAACGAACAACAACATTTAATTGTATTCTTTTCAGGCGTATTTATCAGATCGGCGTTATGGATGAACTTTAAGTCTATAATGCCAATGGAAGACGATACTTCCAACGTTCTTTTCTGTGCTCTTTCATCGGTAAAGTAATAGTCATGCTCTTTCTATCATATTTATAAGAGACTAACCATGGTCCGATCTTAGGCTTGGACCCAGTATTTTTATATGGCAACGTGGATATGGACTCTGTGCTACGCCATCGATATGAAACTGTTACTCGGAGATCGATCAGGAAATCCTGCCTGTTACCACACCTTTGCGTGGGTATGCCCTGCAATTTTAACCACCTTCGGTTTAACAATCTTGTACATTCCAGACGCAAAGTTAGTATACTCGATTTGATAATGAACAGTAGTTCATTTTATGTTATCGACAAACATAATCTGTTCCAGCTGCCACAATTTAACATCCCTCTCCACTGCTATACTACGTATTTTGCCGAATTACTGTGCCACGTACGTACTCTTAACGATCGTCATGATAGCGAATCCTGTGCTGTATTTCGCTTCGACGCGAGACCTTCAGACTGCGGTTACCTGTAGCCTGGCGCAAGTAACGGGAAGGGAAAGAAAACTGGTGCAAGCGATCAAATTGAAATTTGCCTTAACCAATATCGTTTATTACGTGTGTTGGTTGCCGAATTTAATCAATGGAATCTTATTGTGGACTTTATGGTTCCAACTGCCAGTCAAAGCTATCATCACCCTTTGGTACATCATGGTACGTATAACGTTTGATATCGGTGGAATATATTTGATTCACAGAAAACGTTTTATCGACAGGCTGTTACGAATCCTCTCCAAGCGTTTTTCAACGCCCTGGTGTATCAAAGATGGGGTAAAAGGGAGAAATTTCGACTCGAGTGTTGCCAGAAATTGGGAACCTTTAACTTGACACAGATTACGAAAAGAGACTCCGGCGTACGATTGTCCGAATCGTCACCCTTGTTGGATCCGAAATACGGATGTCCACCGCATACGAGTATAAATGGTTCTTCGTCGTTTTAACGTAACTGTGATAACATAACGTTAGTTTAGAGTCGTACAAGCTAAATCGAACCTATCAAAGTATCAATGCTGCCTTATTATTGATATAATTATCAAAGAAAGCTATATTTTTAAGGTTTACAAGTTTTCCAAACTTGCAAGAAATTAATGTGCTCAATCGTAGAGAAATTAATATTTATATTTAAGTAGGATTTTCTAAAAAAATAATAATAAAATAATACATCGTTCCAAACACTTTAAACAAGTAAGTATGTTTGTTAATTGTTATAAATATAAAAGATTTTATTTTCTGAGTACGTAAAAAGAGAACACATGTACAAAATATTACTATTTAATTAATACAACACTTTCGTACATCTAACATTTCTTATTTTGATACTCCGTTATAACTGAAATTCTTTTTTATAATAAGAAGCACCCTTAAAAAAATTCGTACCTGAAAATATAGCGTATGTAGAATTTTCGATGAGATATTTTGATTATTTTATTAACACTGCATCCTGTCGTCTTCTAACGAAGAACAGCAAATCAGGACTATGTTTCCAGGCAACAAATTCTATTTTACGTTAGCACCAAAAATTCTACACAAATTTGAAGCCTGTCGCTAGAATGAATCTTTTCATTTATATCCTTTATATGAAACTTGGAATGCAATACACGACCATGGTAATCCTGTTGCTAGTTTTACAAAAGAACGCTTAACACCTTGACTGCCATGCGAAAGACGCTGAAAATATTTATTTCGATCAAACTCTACTTACTATTATTACAATTCTTCGTAATTTCTATTATTCAGAATTCGGAGTACCTAATACGACGATTTTTAATTAAGTAATTGAAAGAATATTAAACTTTATTAATAGGGTTTTTAGTACTATCGACTGTTAATTAAAATTCGATTTGTAAACCTTTGATTACTATTTTACAGCACTGTCGAAATAATGAAAATTAGGTGTGCTGCGATTCAGGGAAAACGAAACGTAAGGGTTGCTCCTTCTAATCTTCAATTACTGTTAGGTTATGAAGTAACTCATTTCTGACCGGTAGATATTGTGTTAATAATACAAACGACTTTCTATGGAAATTCAAGCGTCACCCGAGTATGCCTGACGCGGCAGTCAACGTGTTAAAAAACGAGGCGTGGATACTTACACACAAATAACGTTACTAGTATAAATTGTCGAAATACTGTCAAACTTGCGATAGCAAGAAAACACTGAACTAATTCGTTTTTCATTTTTTTTTTCATCGAAAAGAACCAACATGCACCATTAAATTCGATGGACTATCTCAACGTTAGTCTTCAACTGTATACATTACATTTGAATATGTTCAAATTTGTTTAAATTTTCTTCTTTCAGTACAATATACATCATCGTTACTTTATACATTATCTTCTTTAAAAATAGATTTGATTTTAACAAAATAATCTTTATGCGAAGTTGAACGTTACACTAGCTATTATAAGACTGATCGTACGTAAAGACTATTTAACTATACAATAATAAAATGAACTATTTTTCTTTTCTTTCTACTTTTATACATCACTTACAGAACTATCGTTATAATAAATACTGCCAAGCAAACATCTGAATTGTAAGAACACTTCAACGATGAAGAAGACTGCGTGGAAATACGAACAGAATAATATTTTGTACTTCAATTTTTAATTATAAAAACTTATCTCGCTGAAAGTTCACCAGATTTCTATATTGTTAAATCCTTAAAGCACAATATTGCGTCCTAATCAGGTTCGATTGCGATATGTCGTGAACCGTTTATCACATTTTTAGTTAAACATGTAAAAAGAACATTCTTTCTTTTTTTTTTCCTCTCAAATTCTTAACAGACGAAGCGTAAAATATATCGAATTATATATAAAAAAAAAAAAGAAATACTTGGCAGTTCGATAAGCGGCAAAATAATACCGTCCGTCGAATACACGTTCTAATATCGTTGCCTTAACGGTTACAGTCCATTGTATCACGATAAAATATCAATACTTTTATAATCTCATAAACGTTAGAAAAAAATATAAAACTTGACAATTATGCTTCGAATAAAACAGAGGAAAGCTTAATATTTATATTAAATTTCTTTTTACGCGAATCGCGTTATAAATTCTTAAATGTTTCACATTATGCATTGGAGAAGAAGATTCTCTTCGAATGTAAAAAAGTTTTCTCGCATTTTTATGCGTTTATCCTGTACAGATCACAATTCGAAGTATTTGTGCCATGCACGCGTATCGAAGAAGGCAGAACATATCGTAGCAGTGAATTAATTTTATAATTGAACTCCGTCAAACGTATTAAAATAATTCATTTTTACGTTCACTTAATTTGGCACTTTGGCAGAATGTCGATGTACAGAAATTGAATGAAATAACGTCGAATAAGATATTTACCTCTAAGCGCCTACGGTGTGAAGTGTAATTTACAAAAAAAAAGAAGGGAGGGTAATTAACGTCGTAAGTCATCAGGATGAGTAATTCGAGGCTCCTAGAGTCAAAGAGGTGATCTCACGAACAATCATCTCGGCAATCTTCCATGCTAACTCCTCTTTGGCCTAATTCCATCGATTTTATTACATTTTAAATATAAAAAAAAAAGAAAATTGACGAAACAAATAAATTTATCGCTTACCTTGTCTTGCTCCATATTTACAAATCTTTTTACAGCCCGTGTTAATCGAGATTCTGCAATTTGTTAACGCGCAATTATTCGATTTGTGTGTATTAAAAATTTGTTTCTAACAAAACTCACCGTATTTTCTTTGAGGATCTGGCTCGATCTCGGTAACGAACCTGCCAAGCTCGTCGATATAACCGACGCTCAAACTAACAAAACAAATTAAACGCGTACACAATTGGACTGTTCGATCGTGTAAGACGCAAGAGGTGAATCGCAGAATTACCTGTATTTATTACGTCTCCATAAAGAATCTGGATCGTAAAGCTGTCTGGTATCAATGTTCATACCACCCGTAATGTTTGTTTTATTCTTCATGGATCTGTTTCCTTCATTCCCTGCCTGCAGGGTACTCTGTGTATTAATACTAACAGAACTCACTTCGCTGCTACAATCAGAACCTATAAAATTTCTTAACGAAACACTGTTGCAAATTAATCATCTCAAATGCAATAAAGTATAATCAAATTACCAGCTCTTTTTAATCTAGGATGTAAACTCGAGCATGGACTGGTTTGTATAGTACCGATCAATTCTGATAAGTATTTATAATACAACTGCGACGATAAGAAAGTGGATAGATAATGCTGTAAGAAAGAAAAAAAAAATCAACTGTTATCTTAAACTCGATGTTAAAACTTTATCAACGTCTCACTGATTTCTGACACCGATCGAAAGCCGGTAATATTATTTTTACCTTATTCAAAAAATTATATACAATTTTACAAGGCTTATCGAAACAATCAGGTAGCGGTCCATTCCCATCCTCGCGACAAATATTCTGTTCTACTTGGAAACGAATTTTATCGCTAAAACCGAGAGGCATCGTTGCTTGCAAACTAAAGTACCTAATAACAGTGTTGTAGAAAATCGTGTTATTAATAATGTTATTTATCGATGTTACGACATGATTCAATGAACATTTACTTGTCATAAATAATTAGAGCGTCGCTTTGCGCTTCTTCAGGATCCGCGGCATCCTTCTTTTCCAACAAGTTTTGTTTGTAACTGATAGCCGACATCCAGAAATCCAACAGTTCTCGTTTGTTCTCAAGTTCCATAAACTGTAAGCACCATAAGTATATTCATATTGAAGATTGAAATAAAACCGAGCATACAACTATGACAATTCTACCTCCATAAAGTAAAAGAATGCAGTTTCGTTGTATAATATATCGGCTAATTGTACATTGCCACTCGTTAGAACATCGACCTGATGTTTACAATGAAATTCGCTTCTTAAGAAATCATTAATATGTCTGGAAATGAATAATTTGATTAAAATCTCTACGAGAAAAGATGTTTCTGAATAATTTCTATGCTTACTCATTTTCTAACAACTGGTATACAATTGTCTGCACAGACGATAGGCACTGTAGCATAGGCTCGATGTTTTCGCACGTAAGAACCTTCTCCATTTTTATTTTAAAATCCTCAGGAATTTGATCGATACCCAAAGCATCTTTAGCGATGTACCTCTTATAAATTCTTGTCACGTCTTGTCTAATGGTTGTCGCGTCCCCTCTTTTGCAATTATGCTTTGATTGTCGCATTTTGCTTATCGTTTGACTAGTCTTTGGCGTGTCTTTGCAATTTGATTTTACATCATTACTACTTACATACTCCTCGAACAAGGTATTATCACCTTCTCGATCGTTTATGTTATTCTGCGTCGTTTCGCAACGAACATTTTCGTTCCTGTCTATCGAACTGAAAATCTTATCCATATTTTCTATACAATTTACGCATTCGGCGTTCTCCATCCTTATCCCCAATTGGTCGAACGAACTGCACAGGCATTCCACCTCGAGCCAAAACTTGATAAGGGCCAGACAATTTCTGGTCTCCATAAACTGAATGAAATAACCTAGAGCACCTTTGTCCGCGAGTATTTGTGGAAGCGTTTTAGAGAGCTGAGAGCTAAAGGAACATGTTTCTTTCGTTCGACCGTCGACAATCTCGTCTTCCTCCTCCTCCTCAAGGCTGCACAGTGTACCTGTCTGTGGCTGAATCGATGAACAGCCATTGAACGTATCTCCAAACGATTTCCCAGAGCTGGTTGATTTTGTTGGAGAAGTTTGCAAGGACCCGGGCCTGTCTTTCTGTCCTGTAACCGTAGACAATTCCGCTCTAGCATGTATACTCAAGGAATTCTATATTTTTATACCGATTACAACGATCATGCCAGTGCGCTTAAAGATTGGTATTTGACAGAAAGATAAATATTTTGTGTTCAGGTTATGTTCAACAGGAAATCCTTTAAATACACAAAATGCTAAATAGGTCACGATAAACGAACGGATAAATATTTACCAGGCTTCTTAAAAAATTGGAACATCGTTCACGTCAGAAGGAAACATGATAATTGACGCGATGGTGATAATCACGCGGATAAATAAGAAATGTTTTGACGCCTGTCTCTCTCCCTTGTGGCAGAGAAAATTTTCTTCGTGGCCCTCCTTTTCGGCCACACGGGTATCAACGCACTAAATTAGGCAAAACGACACGACGACAAGATTCCTTGGTTGTACGCACGGAACGGCACACATGACATTTCAACGAGCCGTCATTAATGTCATCGTTGGTTCGTTTAGGATCTTCGTGTCGACGGTCGTATAGGCATTTCTGCGACATTTGCCGATTCGATGGCGCACACCACTGAGAAGCGATCGTGAATCGAAGATGCCACCGACTAGATACGAAACTTGCGTAACGAAACTGTTTTTATTTATGAAATCATTCTAATACATTGTAAATATAGCCACGTTGTAGTAATTCGTAGAAACTTTACTATATTCATTGAAAACGATTATTATTCAACGATTTCGCAACGGATAAAATCGGGGGAAAAAATGCACGGTGCATCTTGTCTTATAATTCAAGAAACATATAGCTATGCATGTTGCTAAACATCCGTGTTTACGTATGCATATACAGGGTGATTCTGTCACTGATAGACTTTGAAGGACTGCGTGATTCCTATTTACTGTATTTACCATAGAAGATCGAAATTGTTCTGTGTCAACGATGGCTACCATACTGAAAACGACTGTATTGTTAATTTTGAAATATTCTAGCTCGAGTGGTATATTAGGAGAATGCAAAAGTTCTTATTGCTTACGAATATTACTGAAATTACGTTCTATTTACGGGATACTTTTAATATTCCAATTTTCAAACGAGTGCTTTGAAATCTCCGAAATGACAAGTAAAAATTTAAATTTTTGGCTGTCTCCATGGTCCGCCATCTAAGGATTGGCGTCGCAGCGTATATAGAAATATTAACACATCGCATGCGAGTATACATATTTCGTCGCGGACTTGTGCGTGGAACGGGCGCTTTTTCGTGAATTTCGTGGAAATTTAGTAATTCAGTAAAATCGCCACAAAATCGATAATGAAAGTTTCTTTTTATTTTACATTCAAATATACAATGCTCTATGATTATTGTTTAAAAAACGAAAACCAGATTCCAGCACAAGTCTGCTAAATACGTAGTAAAGAACGTAAAAGTACGTCTTCCCGCATGAAATGCGTTAACAAATATAGAAAAATTAACTTACAAATGAAGGATACATTTGCATGGCCCCAATATTTAGCGTCTAAAATCCTACAGGTATAATTAATGCGCTGTTTTCATTCCAAACGATTATATTGTGACAAAATAATGTCTGTAATGTGCATACGTCCAACCAAAAGAATCCCACGATTCCTTGACATTCAGCGTTCGTCCGAACTGTTCGAACCGATCCTGCGGTACCGTGGACGCGTTCGGAATAGTACACATATTTCAGTATTTAAATCAGAATCGATCGGCAGGTACACGCGTTCGTTTCCTCGTGTGCATATCGGTACACGATGGGGCCAATGTCCGGCCACTGTGCTCGAGGCTCTGATGACCGTTCGGCGACAAAGAATACCGGTTTCCCGGTGTACTGACCACTATATCAACGAACAGCATCGGTACGACGTCGTCTTTTAACCGTATCCGTTCAGTCTGAATCCTGTGCCGACGATCTTCATACATTTTTACCAAGCTTAGCGGATCGGCTCCACCATCATGCGTCCAAGTTACTGCCTTCTGCTGTTCGCTTATCACTTTGTGACTGGTCCAGCTGGTCTGTCTTTGCCAACGACCTATGATCAACGACAGACCGGCGATCTGAACGTGCAGATCCATCTGAAGGATGTGCAAGTGTTGGCGTTGCTGGACTCGGAATTACTTGACGATTACACGGTAAAGCAACGACTATCGGCCACGACGTATCTACCTGGTTGTAAATGTAGCTTTCGATACGTGGAGATAACGCGATAACGAGAATCTATTATCATCGTTCGTTTTTATCTTTGCTTCTGTTCTATCTTCGGATGCTTATCTATACCGTTTCTTCGTTTCCTAAACTATATTTATTTTCACAATATTTTTAGATAAGCGAAAGAATCCTCCTAATTTCTATGTAAATTCAAGCGTCACTCACCCATGCAATCAGTATTAAATAATTCATCCTTTTCCTACATACAATTAATGACATACTCTGTAGTTTTAACTCTAGAACTACCAACCTTTATTTTCCACTTGAAAATAAAATACAGCACGAAATGAAATTTATCTTGAGAATAATCAAACTAGATTCGATCGACAACGTCTTAATACATTTTTTAACGTAAAATAGGAAATCTAGAGCATTTCATTTTGATCCGTTTGGTAGTTTCAGTGTTAAATTGGAATTTCGTAATTCTGGATTACAGGAGTACGATTACTTTTACGATTACGCGGATTTCACGGTGAAGCCGATCGTTAAACCCACCACAAGCACCACAGAATCATTCTCCTCGGCTTCGGCAACCACCGAAAAGGTTGATGTCTCTGTGTCACCTGATTCATCTTCTGAAAATTCCACGCTTCTCTCGACAACCGATAGATCTTCGAGTACAAATCTGACCATCGAGAATGTTACAATTCCTGTACCTACGGACGCTGAAAAAATAAACGAAACTACAGCGATTCTGTCGACTGTAAATATAAACGATACGTCGAACATAATGGTTAATAATAAAACCGAAAGCCTGTTGGATGATATCGAGGAAGATTCGGCGGATAAAATTGAGGAGGGATCGTCCATGATGACTCCATCGACGAGGTTGTCTCAGAAACGGTGCAGAACCGGATATTCACGAAACGGAAACGGCCGTTGCCGTCGTCTGAGCAAAAGAAGATTATCGTTAATACCGTAAGTAATCAACCTTCGATTGCTTATTTGATAATAAATATTAGGTAAAGCGAAAGCAGAATTTTATAAAAGAGGCATCAACAAATTTCTTTTCGCTTTACCTAATATTTATACCTTGAGTCAAAATATTATGGTCAAAATTATTCAGTGAATCGAAAATTAAGTCTATAATTTTCCTGCTCGATTCCTAGGCCATGATAAGGATCAATGAAACGACGAAACACTGATAATTTCATCCTCGCCTGAAAAAATATAGTGTAACTGTTGCGTGGGGCCGGTAGGCTGAGATATTTTAATCGATAAAATTAGACTGAAAGGTTACCAACGAATAGAATTTTTAGACCTGTGTCTAAAAACGTGTTTCTCTTCTTTTTTTTCAGACTCGCGATAAAGTTGGCGCCCAAACTGTTGGACGACCTGTCTCGTACCAAGAAGAATCTGGTGCAGGAGGAAGTTCATCGGATGCGCTCGAACTGAAAACGTGTCGTGAATAACTTGATACCGTGCAGAATCATATGGAGGCTGCTTCATGTTCCTCGTCCATTTATGTTAGGTTATACGTATGCGTGCGCCGTGATGTCGCTTCGTCTTGCATTCTGATTCACGAACAACGAAGTTTGACACATTTCTGAAATCATCCCAGCGTCATGTTTATATAAATAGGTCTTTAGATAATGTTTGAAATAAATATAAATAGATCCTGCTTATCGTTTCCCGTAAAGTTGTCTTCAGGGGTGACCTTGACCTTAAAAGAAACACTCCTTTGTCCTTCCTTGCGTTCCTCGCGAAAGAAGAAATGATGCATCAAAGCAGGGGATTCCTTTCGATTTGATCCTTTGCCAATAAAGAAAATTGAAATATTATACATATATTTTGATCATGCTATTTGTAATTGGAGTTAACATTAGAACTACCGACGTTTGATTTCCTTTCAAAATGATGCAGAAAATACATAAGGAATGGAATATAAATTAATACGTAGAGAAATTCTTTATCTTGACAAAAATTAGTCTAGATTTTGTAACGTAAAATAAGGAATCTAGAGCAAGTCATTCCGACCCGTTTGGTAGTTCTAGTGCAAGGAGTTAGTCGGAATAAATTCCTTTACAAGATGCCAGAATTTATTAGATTGTCCCGAAAGTTCCTTTTACTTTATTAATAAATAACTCTGAAATCACTCTGAAAGCTGAATAATACTATATTTGTTTTAACACTGCCAGACAAAGCGTTATAAGCCACGGAAAGAAACTTTTGGGACGACCTAAACACTGTTTGAATTCAATACAATTCCTGCAAAGATTTCTTGGTTTTCCTCTTTTAGCAACGGCACGCCAGGGGGAACCTCCCGACACAAACACTCCCGGTGGATGGTTCGCGGTTTCTTAATCATCTAAGGTCGATTGCCAAGCCATCCCGTGTACGTTCTTACCCTCTCCAGCAGTGATACTCCCTCGATCTATATACGAGTGGTCGCGATCCAAAGCTGCCAAGAAAGCGAACGAATCTCTGCCACAGTCGAGGATCGGGCTTCGTTCAGCTCGGCCGATTCGAGTGGACGCATCCCAAGAGGGCTTTGGCAAGATGCCACTTTACGCCGTGTGCCTTCTCTTGCTACCAGGTAACTACCATCGCGGTTGATCCTTGCGTGAGATAAGTCTCTTGATATCCATTCTTGTTGCCTGTTTCTCGCTTCCGTAATTACATTTTACAATTGTTCTGGCGAAGCGTGTTCATCCACGGTGCTTCTATTCTTATACGCAACTTCTATAGTCTGTCCGACTGCTTTGACGCTTGACGTTGTTTAAAACGAACAATAGTTACCTGCGTACAAAGTTACATATTTTATCAGTATTTTTTTAGTACATATATCAATGTTTTTTAATTTTCTTTTTATACCGGATCGATGTGTTTGCGTTATAGGCGTTCTGTCGTTCGTTAGCGCCGCTCCGGTGACTTACGATCAGCGCCAGGAGGGCGATTTCAACGTGGACGCGAAGTTCGACAACTTCTTGGTCATCGTCGCCACTTCCGGTACCAGCAGCCTGTTCAACAACCTGGCAACGCAGGCGGCGGAGCTTAACGAATTGATCTCGTTGCGTAGCAAACAGTCTCGGGAGAAACAATCCGAGACGATGGTCTACGAAACGGACGACGCGAACAGCGGCAAAGAGCCTTACCACGTTGAAATTATCCGTATCGACAAAGATAACGACACGGTGACCGATAAACGATCGGAGACGACAGAAGACAAAATTGAATCGGACACATCGTCCAAGGACGCTGAAGATTCGGAGAATATTTTGAAAGAAACTACGAGCACAGAGGCAGCTGCTACTGATGATAAAGGAACGAAAAGGGCGAGAAGTCTTTGGAAAAACGGGAAACACGAACACGCGGAAAGAAAGAGCTCGCGTGTGAAAAATCTTGACGATCTGCCGGTGAAGGAAGAGGCATCTAAAGCGGCAAGACCTGGGATATCTTTGAAGAAACAACTGTCCAAGAAGGAAGAGGAGAACGTGTCTTTGGTGTCGGAAGAGAGAAACGAATTGGGCAACAATTATCAGGAACTGGTCCTACTGGGTGGTGGTATCGAGAATTGCGGACCTGGAAGATACAGGGATAAATTAGGTGTCTGTCAAGGCGACAAGAATTTTAATTAAAATACCATAACAATTACAGTGAAGACTGTTTCTTTTTACCTTGTTGAGCGATCCTTGTACGTCGGTCGCTATCTAAACCGTGACGTAAATGCACTCATTTCCTATAAAAAATATAATATGTATGTATACTTGTGACATTTGTACATCATAGTTGCAAGATGGTGCTCTTAAATTTATCGAAAATTCCCCTGCGAACTTTGATCTCGTAACCGAACTAGATTATAAACTTTAAAGCGTGTCCCTATCTACTTTTTCCACGTTTATATTATTTATATGTTTCATATGTTTGGTGTCACGCGTAAGTAGAGAAATAAATGACAATCGTATCAAAAATTAAGTACTCTGTTTTATCATTATACCATAATTTTCCTCTCGAACCATTCTCCAACCATTCGCCTAATCCCTAACCTAACATTGTGTTTTAGTCGCAGAGAAATTTCTCGAATATCGTGGAATTTATCTGTTTACCCAAAGAGCGGACACGAACGATTAACCTCTATCGGTTTTATCGAACGTGGATGTACCGAAGTCGTCGTCGAGTTAATTTTCAATAAGTTCCGTCAGAAGGCGCCGTTCAGGCCGAACGAGGAAGACGATCCGTGAAGTTCGAGTGTCGTGGAAATGTAATAGCAAGGGCAAGGTTACGGTAATAAGCGGCGGCTGAGACAGAGGAACGGGGAAATGAACTCGGCGGGGCCACACGAGGCCGTTGCCCTTTACAAATCGGTCCCATCGATGTGTACGAACGAAGACGCTCGCGCGCGCATTAAACACAGCCACGCACACATTCGTGTCTTTACCTGATCGAACTTTGCTTCGAAGTCAAACCTAAAAACAAAAGACCAAAACAAAGGATTCTCGTTACCACAAAACGATTATTATCAATGCTTGTTTTACCTTTTGAATTGTTTAACTAGATGTTCTCTGTTTACCTTTCAATCGTTTCATCTTTTTATATACATAACACGAATGTTCTTATATATTTGAATTTTCGAAGATTTTGGCGCCAATCGAAATCCAACCTTAAAATTAGAGACAAGAATACAAAATGAGACACGAAAGTCGTTCGAAATAAAAATATCAGTTACATCCAAGATTACGTTCTACCCGGGTTATATATATGCAACAGAATGTGCACGGTGGCCCACAGGTTCTTGAACTTGGCTGACGATCTGTTTCCATGCCAGGTGGGGACCGGGATCGCCGGTCGGCAGGAGACGTCGTCACACCTCGCTCATCCTCCGCATCGTCAAGACGTTCATTGCTCACGTAACCACGCCACGGGCATCGTTTTTTTTCTCATATCCAAAAAGCCTACCACAAAGTCCTTTTCGTATCCTCGATCGTTCACCACGAGGACGATCGATCGAAAAATTCCAACTGGCATCGATTCGTGACACGACGAGGTTCGATTGAAAGAGAAAAAAAAGAAAGGGTTCGATCATCGTTAGGAATTATATATCATTGATATCGGTACCGATTATTGAAAAACACATCGATGCTATCGATCAACATGCGTATCTTCAAAGCGGTGCTGTTACTCGTCGCGTTCTCTTCCAATAGAGTCGAGTGTTTACCGATCGCGAACGACACATCGATCGTGGAATCATCGTCGTCGACGCAGCCTCCGTACAATCCGACGAACGATCATTACGATCAACGGCAAAACGGCACCGAGAATTATCGTATCCACGTGGACGGATTGATATTCGTCGTAGCTCCTGTCGAGACGATCCTTCTAGCCGGTGCAGCGGCGGCCGACAATGACAATAAACCTAACTTACCGATCATTGATCCGTCGAAGCCGAGCTCGAGTAAACCGGAAGTTGAAACTAAACCGTCGCCTGCCCCCAAGTCAGCACACAGGTATTTTTCATTTTCATTGCGATTATATATTTGGAATATCGATTGTAATCGATAGTTTAGAAATGGCGTGAAGCCGGTCACGTGATGTATCTGGTTTTCAAATATTTCGCGCCATTATTTGATTTCTACTTTAAGTACTTTACGATAATCGTAGCGCGTATACAGAATTATTATTCTAAGACTGATGTAAATTTTCAAATTTAAATTAATTGAATTAACTAAATTAATATAGGAATATTTTTATTTTAGGGCTGGTCAACGTTTCGCCAATTTGCTGATTCCGTTGCTGCGTCGTATTCGCCAAGACTAAAGGATTTTCATTTCGAGGGACAAAAATACTGAATGACACTTAATCGTTTCTCCTAATAACCAGCGTAACACCTTTCTCTCTTCACCTGCTAATATATTCATCACTCTTAGCAATCTGTTTCGTTAAAATAAATTAAAGGATAATATTCATTTTCAATGTTGCTTGTAATGAACTGAAAGGGTAAAAACAAATATCTCGGATGTACACGTTTCTGTTCGAACGCATCTCGTGCGCGAATCCTTGGCTGAAAACGCAATAAAATTTTATTGAAACAAAATTTATTTGATTAAAAATTAAAATACATTATTTATGACTTCCTTTTCTTTTTTTTTTTTTTTGGTATATCATCACAATACTTTGTATAAAAAATGCTTAGGACTATGATCCTCAGAATATATATTATATACTCTGGGTGGAATCGTTTTGTTTCGTTAAAAAGAGAGAAAAAAGAAAAGGGTAAAAAAAACCGATGTGACATTCACGCGAAATATACAAATACAGTTTACGATAAGTAACATTGAAAGAAATGTAGGAAAAATTATACATATAGAGAATGAAAATGAAAGAAAGTAAGTTTCACGATGTTCACTTATATATACAACGCCTCGAGAACTTACACGACGGACAATTGTGAATCATTGAAGCGTGTACAAGAATATGTTTCTCAAATATATCTCACCATTAAAATAGAAAGCAGCTCTGTGTGTGTATGTGTAACGTGTATTGTGTTTTCTCTCTCTTTTTTCATCGTTTTCTTCTTCTTCTTCTTCTTCGATTCAATAATTATTTAACTTTCGTTAAAAGTCACATTTAAGACACGTTCCAAACCCGAATCAGTCAGGACATTTGAACATGGACCAAACGACGGATCAAAGAATTCTTATTAAGAATGACTCGTATTCGCCAATATCGTAAAACTAACGTACCCTGTCGCATCAGAGGACAACAACGTGTTCCCACAAACGTTGAACGAGAAAGTGAAGTTCGAATCGTTCTTTAAAAGGTACATTTAAAACCTAACCGCTTCTCTAATAATACAGAGGAATTAATACTCTCGAGAAAACGTTCCTTAGCTGATAAAAATGCATTCGGTGGGCGCAAGGAATTTAAGTGATTCGTGGATTTCGTCTGATTCACCAATCCAATTCAAAAGGCACGTGTCCACTCGAGAGTAAAGCTCACGCGAGATGCTATCAGTAGTGTTTTTCACGAGTGGATGATGCTCGGAGGTTTCGATGACGCCCAGAAGCTTTCAATAACTTTCAATAGCATTCTGAGTGATTTTTTTGTTTTGTTTTTTATTCTTGAGTAGACACGTACCCTATCGCTGGATAAATAACTATCGGCTTAATAACGCTACACGAACAGAAATGAAAATTATGATGAATACTCTATGAACAACAAGACCACGGTCGTATACGGATTCAGTTTCGACAAATTACGATGGATTTACCGTTTAGGTGCATTTATATATACGCCAGATACAATCTGTACGATAAAATACTAAAAGCAACGCGCACAAATCACTTCCATAGAACGAATAAAGCTGTACATGACTTCGACACACGCAAAATGTCTACAAATGTATTGACTACGATAATTATCTTAATCACATTGGCATGATTCGACGATGGTTAATTGCTTTCTTCTTTGTTTTTCGTGTACACCGGTGTCGCAAGCCTTTTCTATCCCCGAACGATACTTAAGGCAATTTAACGTTGTCTTCGTTACAACGATAACGACGACTCGATGCGGGTGTACACGATTGAAAAGAAACGAACAAAGGAACAGGATGGAAAAAAAAAAATAAGGAAACACGTTTTAGGAAGAAAGTTGAGCCGCTGCGTTCGCGTTGAGATCTTCGCAGTCTCCTCCAGGGGCACTATTATTAGCGACTGCGGGCTCGTCAAATTTTAATTCCTCCTTACCCGCCTACAGAGGAATTATTCCATTTGACATCTTTTTTGTTTTTTCAAAAAGTCAATTTGTCGATTAAAAAAAAAAAAAATTCTTTAGAACGGCACAAGAGAAACAGATTCATAGATACGTGTCGGTAACATCACCGGCTATTACCTCTTTGATCAACAGACGACAATTCTCCATCACGCTACGCCTTCTGTCCGACGTGTTGGTTAAAATTTCTTCCGACTGATGCAAACTGTCCATGATTTTACGAAGTTTCTCTAATTCCGTAACGGTTACCTCCAATTTCGTCTCTAACTCGGATCTAAAAATTATTATATCGTTACAAACTGTGCCCTGTCGGATTCGTTGCTTCGTTCGAAGATCTACCTTTATTAATTAGCAAAATATAAACTCACTTCTCCTCCTTAAGCTCTTGTATACATGTCTCGTTGTCGACTTGTATTATTCTGAATACTTTCAACAATTTTGTAACAAGATTATCTACGTCGATGACTTGATCAACAAGACCAACGGCTGGACAGTTATCCGAAGCCAGCGGACCGTCGTTGGTACCAGTGTCAGATTCACTGATCGAATCGCAGTCGTCGTCTTCTTCGTTTTCTACCTGTAAACAGACAAGGTTTTCAGTCGTTCTACGATCCAGATAATTCAGGTAATTCGTCCTCGTGATTATTACAGGACTGTCACTGTGATCTATTACAGAACGATCCTTGTAGATATACCTTACGACGATGCAAAATAGCCTGGGTGAGATTGGTAAGACTCGAACACTCGTCGTTGGTTCGTGTTTTCTTCAGATTACTCTCGTCCACGTTCTCCGGAAAGCTCAAAGCTCTGCGAAGCGAGTCGCTGCTCGACACCATGTTGTGCGAATACGTATCGGGCAGAGGAACATCCTCCAACACGCTCTCCATCATTAAGCATGGCTCGGTTTCGAAATCGAGCAAGTCAGACGATGATTCCATGCTCAATTCTACGAACGATCATTCCAGATAGAACAATTCCTTCCAAACGTTAAATTATGCTAAAAACGTGTATGCACCTTTGTATATTTGTTTGGCGGATTCTAAGGTCGATTTTTTGTCGGTGTTTTTCGTCGCGAAAGGATGCGTCGCCGCGTTCCGGATGGCTCCGATCACAGCGGAAACGAAAGAACCGCTCTTCGGACTCGGTGTACACTCTTTCAGACTGTGCTTAGAACTGACAGGACTCGATTCGATGCTGCTGTTGCTTCGGCTGTACGCTTCATTGTGATATATCACGTCCTAAAAACAAATAATATTAAAAAAGAGGAAAAATAACAATAAGAAAGGAACAAGAATCGTTAAGCTTTACCTCGAGATCTTTCATCGAGATATTGTAGGAAGTTATTAATTGGTCTACCAGTCCTTCTAATCTAGTCCCAAGTCCGGATAGCGCGACCGCAGCACCGGAAAAGGCAGCACCCTGCGTGAGTAGTAGTTCCCTGCTTCGTCGTTCGACCGCGTTTAATTTCATGCTCATCGATAAATTTTCTTGCCTACGAACGAACGTAACAAACCGCGTTCAAACGATAAGACTCGTGTTAACAAAACAAGAGAAATATTTTTACACGTACCTTCGTTGCTCGCTGATTCTTACTAAATGCTTGCATTCCTCGGTTTGCCTCTGTAATTCTACTTCGCGTTGCGCCAACAATTCTTCCTTCTTCGAAAGCTACAATGTTTATAATAAGTTATTCAATGTTTGTCGGTCGTTTGGAAAAGAAGAAATATATACCTCTGTTTCGGCCTCTTTTAGAGAATCTGCCAAAGTAGCTTTCTCCTCTTGAAGGAAGTCCTGCATCTCGGCCGATTCTGCCTCTAGTTCTTGTTGCTGTTGTAACAAAGCTTTCTGAGCGGCTAAACTTTTCTCCAAATCCTATATAAATGGACAAACAATTCGTTAACTTTCGATCGTATGTTTTTTAACACGTTGAATGGCACAGTGAAAACGGACGTACGTAGTCAGACATTATTAGCTTAATATTAAACGTTATCCGAGGTTCGTTTCACACTTCTTTTCGTCAAATTATTCGTTAACGCGTTATAACTTTAGTCAAAATTACGAGATTGAACTTACCCTGCTCAACATACGGCACAAAGATTGTAAATCGGCTATTTCTAATTGTTGATTAGCGACCACCTGTCCAGAGGATTGCAAATGGCACTCGAGCTCGAGGAAACTGTCGCTACCCTCTGAAACGAAAACCATCGTTTTTCATCGTACATTTTTCATCGATTAAAAACGAAAGTATCAAGGTTGTTGCAGATAACCCGTTCGTTTATGGGATTTTAACGTAACTATTCAATTTTCCATTCGATACGCAACAACCTGACAAGATACTTAGCACAATGAATCACCGGCGTGTTCGGACTGAGGTGTTCCTAGCATAGCTAGCACGCGTTGCGCGTTTCTGTCCAATTCCTGTCGCGCGAACGCGTGATCCGCCTGTTCCTCTTCGAGCAGACGCTTCACCTCGGTGATCTCGGTCTTCAGCTTCTCGTTCTCCGTCTTCTGGCTGGTCGTCTCCTCGTTCAGTCGTTTCAGATCGTTCTGCATTGTCTGCATATCCTGCCACGTGCCCTCCGTTTGGCAGCCACCGTGCAGTCTCTCGACCACTTCCGGTCCCGGCACGGCGCTGGGTATCCCGGACAAAGCGTTCTCGATGTCGTGACCGGTCAGACCAGTTTGCACGCAGGTCTCGTGATAGATACGCGTCCTCTCGGCCACTTTGTGTCTCGGATAAGGCGGTAAGCATTTGTGAGCCAACGATTCTTTGCCAGCAAACTTCTTCTCCGTCAGTCTGTTCAGACTCGCGTCCCTGCTACCTGATCTGCTCCTGGTGCTTGCGTCCGTCTTCTCGTTGACCTTCGCGACGCCCATCTTGCTCCTGTTCCTTCTAGGCAATGTGGCGTAAGTGTCAAGAGCCTTGTTGTCCACGCTGCTTGTCATCTTGTCGGTCCTGGAGGCTCTGGCTGGGTCGGTGCGACCCGTGTAAGGTACCCTGGCAGTGGTCAGAGGTTTTCGTACCTCCTCGGACGGCGTCGAGCTCGGTGTCCGAGCACCACGAGTACTGGACCCACCTCTGGACCTGGAACTGCTGCTCTGACCTCGTCCACGCTGCGCCAGATCCTTGTTGATCTCCGTGGTGAGTATGGATGGCAATGAATCGGGTATCGGTCTGGTCCTTGTTCGCGGAGGCATGGGGGTCGTCCCCGAACGAAACGTGGCTGGCACTCGACCGCTGCTGGACGAATTCTCGCCGGTATTCTCTCTGGCCGTCGATTTCTCTCTAGATCTGGCTCTGTCCCTCGTCGCTGGCTGCGATTTGCTCAAAATACTTCTTGGCGCCGTGGTTCTTGGCTTCGATCTCTGCCCGGTGGCCGAGTACGTAGTGTTCAGGGGCGCTGGTTTCGCTCTGGCGCTCTTTTGAGTCTCGATCGTACTCGTGGTCTTCTTTTTACCGACGTTGGAAGCGGCTACCGTTCTTTTTGCATTGGTTCTGTTGGCACGGGCCGACACGCTGCCGGCGATCGACGAACTCTCGCTACCACCCTCGCTGGTACCCTCGCCACCCGTGGTCAGTCTCACGTCGTCGGGCAAGGTGGCGCACGGGTCTTCGTACACGGAACAACAGCTGACTAAACTGGAATCGCAGGACGCCTCGTCGAGTCCACCGCAACTGCTCGCGTAATCGATGCTGTTCCGACTTCGTACCTGAAGATATTAATGAAACATTTATGCAATCGTTTTCAATGAACTTTAAGCTTCGAATTGATACCCCGTGACTTTTATGTCACGAAATTCAATTCTTATTCCACGAATAAGAAACATCCCCTCGATCGATCCTTACCCTAGGTACTTCAACGGCACAACCCTCCACCCCGCTGTCGCTGCCATCCTTGCTATCCTTGCCATCGTTCCCGTAATCCTTCCGGTTGTCGCCGTTTAAAGCTCCGTCCGATTTAGCTGGCTCAGAATCGGTCACATGGATCACGGTTATGTTGCATTCGCTGTTCATCGTGGAATCAGCATCCTCCTCGGGTAACAGCTTGTTGGTGTCGACCATCGGCGATGCCAGATCCTCGGGAACACCCGAATCCTGTCTAGCCACGTTCTGCACCGACGATACCTTCAGACTATTCTCCTCGAGTGGAGTGTCCATCTCGAGGATCGTTGGCTCTTTGCTCGGTGAAACGCTCATTTCATGGTCATTCTGAAAATTTAACAAACGTTAATATAACGTAAGATTCCCTAATTGCCGATTCTAGAACGATATTAAATAATTGCCAATTTCCCAAGTTCCTAAGGACCAAGCCACTGGACAGACAGGATCGATGAAGCAATTTAAATCCCGGATTTTGACCACGGTAGAACGATTAACGGCAGATATTCGATTATCGGGAATAATATCCGTTCGTCGGCCCTTCCGCAAATTTGCCAAAACGAAGATACAGGAGTAGAAGGGGGATGGATAGCAATTTTCATGGGTCTCCGAAGATTAATCTCGATTCCAATCGTTGTAACGACTTCCTGATAAACGAAATTAACTCGGTCGTTAGATTGTCGTGAACGAAACACGTGCACGACGACGTGCAGTTGTATGACTCTTACTTTATTTTTAAGTGTACTACAATGTTATCGGGATTATGTAATGCAAAACGTATACCAGAGATGGGGAACCTTTTTATCATTACAAGCCACAATTTAAATTTGGTAGTAATAAAGGAGGACGTTATAATTTTTTATATTTCATGGTTGGTATTTTTATTTATTTAAGCATCTTTAAATTTTAATAAACAATTACATATTCAAATACCACTTGAAATAAAAATGATATTAGTAGAAGTATTTATAAATAAATTTATAATAATATTATTAAGAATAATATTAATTCGTGACCTATATAATTAAATATTAATTAATACAAGAGCTGGCTTTTGTGGAGGCCGCACGTTCCCCACCTCTGACATATACAGTACACGTGTGCGAAGAAAAAACATTGAATTTTTGCATGTAGAAAAAAAAAATGATAAAAATTCTAAATATTTTAAACTTACGAAACACTTATAGAGAATTATAAAATATACACAGACATGCGTGTAAAGAATAAATATTCTAAATTAATTGCAATTTCAAATCTGTGATAAAGTGAAGAGGAGTGAAACGATGATTGCTCGACTCCATTTCCGCCTTTGATCTTTCGATATCTCGATCTCTTTCCCGCCACTTGTCCCCTCTGTCGCACTCACTCTCTCTCTCTCCTCCATGCTATTACGTACTTTGATTGTAATTGACGAAGAACATCGCGTCACCGGCTGGTGTTCCCCTTTTTTTTATTTTAACACGTTTCAATCGCTTGAAACGCGTTTCGAGTGCTGGCTATCGTTTTATATCGTTCTAGTTACAATTAAATAATCATCCCCTTATCTTATCGACGTTTACAGGGTGTACCATCAACGTTGGTTCCATATTTAATTCAATTATTATTTATTTGATCATTTTCGAACGATATAAAAACTTGTATAGGATAATTGTATCCAACATTGGGTATGTTTATTCGAGTTTTAGAAGATTTTAGGATCGTTTTTAAGGGAAGGGATTGAAATTGAAAATTGCAAGTGGGAATTGATATAAGGGACGCCATTACGTAGGTGTAGGCTTGGAGAGAGACCATAATATTTAAATCGAATTGTGAACTGTTTCTTGTTTTAATTTTTGAAAATTTATACTATTCAGTGGGAAATTAGAATAATTCGAGGTAGAATATTGAAGTATTCCAAGTTAGAATATTAGAATATTTCAAGGTAGAATATTGAAATATTCTAAGTTAGAATATTCGAATATTTCAAGTTGAAATACTAGTATATTCCAAGCCAGAATATTACTATATCCCAAATTAGAATATTACTATATCCCAAGCTAGAATATTGCTATATTCAAAATTAGAATATTGCTATATCCAAAATTAGAATATTACTATATCCCAAGCCAGAATATTACTATATTCCAGATTAGAATATTACTATATCCCAGATTAGAATATTACTATATCCCAAGCTAGAATATTGCTACATCCCAAGCTAGAATATTACTTTATTCCAAGCTAAAATATTACTATATTCCAAGCTAGAATATTACTATATTCCAAGCTAGAATATTACTATATTCCAAGCTAGAATATTACTATATTCCAAGCTAAAATATTACTATATCCCAAATTAGAATATTACTACATCCCAAGCTAGAATATTGCTATATCCCAGATTAGAATATTGTGATATCTCAAGCTCGAATATTACTATATTCCAAGCTAGAATATTACTATATTCCAAGCTAGAATATTACTATATCCCAAGCTAAAATATTACTATATCCCAAATTAGAATATCACTATAATCCAAGCTAAAATATTACAATATCCCAAATTAAAATATTACTACATCCCAAGCTAGAATATTGCTATATCCCAAGCTAGAATATTTCTATATCCCAAGCTAGAATATTGCTATATCCCAGATTAGAATATTACTATATCCCAAGCTAGAATATTACTATATCCCAAGCTAGAATATTGCTATATCCTAAATTAGAATACTACTACATCCCAGCTTAAAGTATTACTATACTCCAGGCTAGAATATCACAATATCAATCCATCAAAAATACAAAAATATCAAGAAAAAAATAAAAGAAATCATTACACGATAAAGTAATCCTCGAATGGAAGTCCCCGTACAACGAAAGGTTTATAAAATTTATCGACTTCGAAAGCTGAGTATATTGATACAAACATAATATCCACGGCCTTGTGATAGTCGTTCCTGACCGTGATAATCGTCGCGAAAAATGACCGAGAACTTTCATAACGCCTCGTGGCTCTCTAACAGCTGGAAGGTCTCTCGGGAAGTCCCGAAAGCGGCGAGACCGATTGGCCGTCGATCAACCAACGTCCGGTTTCTACGACACCTCCATCGTTATTACGGCGTCCCGACGCTGTTACTCCAGTTGTATCGTTCGGTTGCTCGATAAGTGAACAACCTTCTCTTCCCATTCACAATATTAACGATCATACAGTGTATTTTTTTTTTCTTTCTTTAAATCGAAACAAAGAAACGAAGAAGCGAATTACTGTTAAAAAGTTGAACGATTCTTTTGGGCAAAAGTAAAGATCTGTTTCGTTAATCAAATTTGATTAAGACAAAGTTTTGATTGTGATAAATTGAAGAAAGAGTGAAGTGAAACGAGCGATCTTTCTTGGGAGAAAGATTTTTATGGAATTTTTAACACGACAGAGGTAGGCATATATTTATAATTTTCTATTATGAAAAGGTTCGAAAAGGGACGAGAACTTTATACTGTCATTAAAAATCATTTGATTTCATTGAATTTCGAACAAAAGAAACTATAAAATCTTCATTTGAAGAACAATCATATTTAAAGAAAGTAGAAACGAAGAAATAAAAATTCGAAACTTTCTTGGCTTTCAAAGTTTCAAGAAACCAAACTATACAATTCCTATTTAACTCTTTTCACTGCCACGCTGAAGATCACCAAAATGTTGTCAAACGATTCTATTTCCACAATATTTCTTTACTTGTATCATCCACACTTTCAAGTTACTTAATACAAGTATCAGGCAAAGCGAAAAGAAATGTCACTTTTTTTTTTAATACTTAAATGTCTTCCTCAAGTCAAAGCAGCCAGAATTTTATAAATCAGGCATCGAACAGTTGTGGCAAGATATTCTGTGTAGAGAGAAATGTCTGAAAGCGACATTTCTTTTCGCTTTACCTAATATTTCCAATTAAATGCGTAACAAATTTGATGAATCTCTACGAAAAAATCCCCATTCTTCCAGCAGTTCCACGAAGGGAAAGTCACCGACAGGAAACACTGGGTGAAGAACCGTCTTTCGAGAATCAACAACGCCCAATCGGTATCTAACAAGGAAAATCCTGATAAACCTTCCAGTTATCCAATACCGACCGTCGAATCCGTGAAAATCGATTTATAGAAACAATCTACCCCCATTTAAACCATTAACGAATAACCCGATATTTGCGGAAGGTAAAAAGTCTTCGAATTTGTAAATACGAGATCTGCCTCCTCGAAACGATAAACAAAACCCGGAAGGCAACGATACAAAATGGTCGCGGAGAAGCCAATCGTCAAAAGGATACACGGAGACGGTCTCTCCCTGAAACTGCGTTCGAACAAACAAATTCTAGAGATCACCGGCGACGGATGCACCGTCAGCATGAGCAAGAATATCGGATGCGTGAAGATCGTGGGCGATGGTTGTCGATTGAGGATCGATCAGAACATGGGGAACGTGGAGTACACGGGTGACGGGGGTAGGGTGTTGTTGGGTGCTAAATCGAGCAGGGACAAAGTGAGATACACCGGTGACGGTGGTGAAATCATTGTCGACGGTGATGACAAAGAATCATTGAAACAGGAGGTCGGAAAGGACTTGGAACAGGAAACGGAGAACGTTTCGAAGTTGAAGAAGAAAGCGAGAAGAAGTACGGAGAGAAAGGTGGTGAAGATCGTTACCACGTTTCAGTTCGACGATAGGATTACGAACGAGTGGTTCGTGAATCCTGAAGAGGTGGTCAGGTCGTTCGGTGGCGCGTCTTTTGTGAAAATTTAAGCCATAATTATCGTGGATTAGAATTAGTATTATTTTTGAAGGGGAGGTGGTACTCGAGTGGTGCGCTTATTTATTTATGAAACTTTGCTATCTTGTAGAGTTCGTCCAGCTGAGTATTCCGATACGATAGTTTAGGAGATATTAACGATTGAAGTTAGTTACAATTTAAATACTGTATTATAATATATTTGTATTATAGGAATAATTAGTCCCGTGGTTAAACGTTTGCTTGGAAATCCAAAGGTACACGGTTCAAATCCCCTCCGTTCCCAGCATTTTTTATGTCCACTTATTGAAGCTATGATATAGGTTTTACATCTGTCAATAATTTACTAAAACTCCTAAACTATTGGCGTATCGGAATACTCAGCTGGACGAACTCTATAAGGTGGCAAAGTTTCGTAAATAAGTGAGCGTAACACTTGGATAGAGCTCCCCTTGTTTAGAAGATTAATCGAAATTTGAAAATATTATTGTAATATTTAGGAATAATTGGAGAAATGTAGAAACTGGAATGAAACCGAACTCAGGGAACAACGATAATTCGGAATAATTGAAATTTCAGAATATTATAAAATAGTTTACAAATTCTAAAGCTGAAACAACAAACCTTTCGAAAGTATTAACAATAACGAAACAGAATTGTTAAGTGTGACGTAAAGTTCCTATGAATAAACTTTGATTAGTTGTAAAACACGTGTTTCCATGGAATGTTAAATGATTATTTATTGATAATTTAAAAAAAAGCCAGTTAAAAAGTTTCAATATAAAAAAAAAAGAATTTAAACGACGGTGCTTTTAACAATCATTGGTATTTGTTTACCTGTTTAAAGCGTTTGAAGGAAACACGTGTTGGTTAATGAACTTGCTCTGTTTCCTATCTTATTTAAAAGTTCATTAAAGCGATAATTAACTTATGTATATCTAATTACCAATCGTTCAAGATACGCGACTGTATACCAATGCTTCATTCTCGCGTAAAGCTGGAATGAAAGGATTAACAGTATTCTTTCGTTTGCATTCATATTTCGCTCATGTTATTTATTCGTGCGTCTCTTAGTCGATTTAATGATTAAAAAAACAGTATTTCCGTTAACTTATTTATTTAATTGAATATTAAATTATAACGCGATAAGATGTAAATGTAATAAACGAGTTTAGAAAATATTGTTGTTTGAATTGGGCGCGAATTTTTCAAATTATCGAATGGCGGGAATTTGGAGAATTTTTGAATCTTTAGTTTTTGTTGTTTCATGTCATTGGTAGTGTATTGAAACTACCTACTGAAACAGTTTCTAATTATCTGAATAACGACCTTCGAAATTTGTTTGCATATGAATGGCCTGTCGTTACACGTGCCTATTTAAATGAGAGTAAAGTACAGGTATGATTTTGAACCTAATGATCATAATTTATTAGTAGTTTATTTAAATAAATACGTAATTCGAGTTGGGTTGTGTAAATGATGCTGTCCTTACCGTTATCAAAGGAGAGCATAGTTGGCCGCGGTCAGTGCGTGGGATGGGTGACGCTTTTTTCAGGTGCCTTAGATTTTCAAATACAATAAGTGCATTTAGGAACGCGTGGTTAAAATATATTGTGTACAGTGTACAGTGTGTACGTTGTTTTAAATCCAATCATAAATAATTACTGTTGTAATACAATTAAATTCACTACCTATTTGCAAAGGCAGTTAAAATCAACCAATAGCTGTGATGTGTCATGAATGTAATTAAACTTTGCTACGGTGAATAAAAGATGTATTTATTTGTGATTCAATTATAAAATTTAAAATGACACGTTAGAAATAATTCCGACTTTAATATTCCGTTTAATAGCGCGGAAGTGATAACAAAACTGAAATGAACAAAAAAAAAGGTGGCGTCATTAAGCAAATTGCATAAATGGAGGAGAAGATAAGCTTTGTCCACGCAAACAAAAACAACTTGATCGATAATTTGATTAAAGTACAAGAGGGAGAGAGGGGAATCCGTGACGCGTGTGGAATTATTTACAAAAACAAGAAAATATTATTAAAGTAAACACGGGGTGGACCACAATCAGAATTTCCGTAAACCTAGTCGATTCAGAAAGATATATCAAAAAATCCATGTAACATATATTATCGTTCGTGTTCCATAGAAACCACAGAGTATGATCGATACGGAAAACGCATCTCGTCCATAAATCGTCTTCAAACATTCAATATCCGCAAACTCGTCGAGGGGCTCGATAACATGCAATAGTTCGAACGTGTTTACCAAAAGGTTTTTCATGGATGTAGGTCGCGAATATACAGGGTGATTTCTAAATTTAAAAAATATAATAAATCAAAAAGTACTACTAATAATAATAATCAATAAACACATAGCTATTGAAAATGATTCAAACAGATCTCGAACGCTTCAAAACTCAACATCGATCGACGGATAATCATCGTTGTCTTCGCGTTATCTAATCAGATTTTGATCGCAAAATTTCGGGGAAGTCCATTCCAGTGTCTGTTTCCGTTCGTACGAGGGAGCACCTTAAATGGCCACGGGTATTGTTCAAAGGAACGGATACGTTCGTTCCTTCATTAATTCAAGGAGCCGTGTGTTGAATCAAGGGCCAAGCCACCGCCATTCAACGATTTCATCCGGCTGTGACCCAGCTTTTCTGCAGGCGCAAAGGTCGCCAATCGTAATGGAGGTCAACTGGGTATCGTTAGCCAAGTTTCTTCCTCGAGAAAACTCGCTTTACTTTGTTACGTTCATTTGGAGTCAGTTGAAAAAAAAGGAACAAGTTTATGGCAGGGTGTTGTAGGATCAAAAGCGGAATATCTTCAACTGTTTCATCATTGAAATATAAACGTTTGCGTATAATGTTGAAATTTTTATAATAATTCCGAGTTTCTAGGTTGGATACTGTAAGTAAGGTATAAAGTTTGAAAATTCTGATATTCCTAAGAATATCGAAATCTAAAGTTTCTTAATTTCCAAAAATATTTCCAAATTTTCAAATACATAAAAATATAAAATTTCCAAATTTCCCAAATTCTCAAAAACATAAAATTCCAAAATTTCCAGATATAAAATTTCCCAAATTCCATAAATATAAAATTCCCAAATTCTCAAATTCCAAAAAATATGAAATTTCCAAGTTTCCCAAATTTTCAAAAATATAAAATTCCAAAACTCCAAAATTTACAAAAATATAAAATTTCCCAAATCCAAAAAATATAAAATTCCCAAATTCTCAAAAATATTAAATTTCAAATTTCCCAAATTCCCAAAAATATTAAATTTCCAAATTTCCAAATTCCCAAAAATATAAAATTTCAAAGTTCCCAAATTTCCGAAAATATAAAATTCAAAAATTCTCAATTTTCCAAAAATATAAAATTTCCAAGTATTCAAAAATATAAAATTCCAAAACTCCAAAATTTACGAAAATATAAAATTTCCCAAATCCAAAAAATATAAAATTCCCAAATTCTCAAAAATATTAAATTTCAAATTTCCCAAATTTCCGAAAATATAAAATTCCAAAATTCTCAATTTTCCAAAAATATTAAATTTCCAAATTTCCAAATTCCCAAAAATATAAAATTTCAAAGTTCCCAAATTTCCGAAAATTTAAAAAATTCTCAATTTTCCAAAAATATAAAATTCCAAATTTCCAAATTCCCAAAAATATAAAATTTCAAACTTCCCAAATCCCCCAGAATATAAAATTGCAAAATTTCCAAATCTCAAGATGGCAGCATACGTCTAGTAAAATCACAGAAATAAAAACATTGATATCCAATAAGGATTGGTTACCGTCGATCAAAGAGAATAAAATTCATTTTCGTGGGAAAGAAAATTGACTTTGGTCATGAACGACTGAACATGACCTAAACCATTTCTGTGATAAGAATAGACAAACTTTCATGGTAATACTATCTGTGAACGTTCAGGTGTGAATCACGTGTTCACTGGTATCAGGATACATTTCGTCTGCATTGCAGCTGCCTCAGCTACGATCTAATAATTAATCTCTGGTTGTTCATGGCACCGATAGTGATAGTACGTTTTCCATGATATACTATTATATATATAAAACGCTATATTTGATGAACAATCGTGAACAATTCTTGAGAAGAATGATCTATCGTAAGAAAATGAATAACATAAGAGATTATTATTATTATCGCTACATAACGTTAATTTAATATAAATAGAAAAGTAACTGTTTATCTTAGGAAAGTGTATTTTATCCTTTGATCGACGGTAACGATCCCATACTGGCATACTGAATATCAATGCTTTTATTTCTGTAATTTTATTAGGCGTATGCTGCCATTTTTGGAATCTGCAAATTTGGGAATTTGATATTTCTGAGTTTGGACATTTGGAAATTTTTTAATTTCATATTTTACTGTGAGTTTGGAAATTTGAAAATATAGAAATTTAGAAATTTTATACTTTAGGGAGTTTGGAAAGGAAATATTATATTTTTGTGAGATTGGCAATTTTTTAATTTTATATTTTACTGTTTGGAAATTTAGAAATTTAGACATTTTATACTTTAGTGAGTTTGGAAATTTGAAAATATTATATTTTAGTGAGTTTGGAAATTTGAAAATTTAGAAATTTAGAAATTTTATACTTCGGTGAGTCTAGAAATTCGGAAATTTATTAATTTTATATTTTAGTGAGTTTGGAAATTTGGAAATATTATATTTTATTGAGTTTGGAAATTTGGGAATTTTTTAATTTTATATTTCAGTGACTTTGGAAATTTAGAAATTTTATACTTTAGTGAGTTTGGAAAGGAAATATTATATTTTAGTGTGTTTGGAAAGGAAATATTGTATTTTAGTGAGTTTGGGAATTTGAAAATATTATATTTTAGTGAGTTTGGAAATTTATTAATTTTATATTTTACCGAGTTTGGAAATTTGGAAATTTTATAATTCTCTATTTCATTAGAAAAAGGTCCATAATCAAAAAATAAACAGATTTTCTTAATAAAAAACTTTCACCCAGAAACTACGTATATCTATTTTATCCACCACCCTGTATATCGAAGCTGTACAGTATTGTCTGTTGAAAGAACCACGTGGCCTCATTAACGATCGGCACGACTCGTTAAACTCGACCCTCTATATTTTCTTAATTGCATCCGTCACCGATCGACTCTCCCCGTTACTCCCTTCTTCCTAAAACCTTCTTTTTCCATCACCACCTTAAACTTCCCTTCTCTATCGTCTCCTCCAGCACTCGTCACAAAATTCTTTCTCCTCCTTAACTTTCCACCTAATCACACAATCCCATCTCCGCATCAACGAAAATGCAACCTTCCAAAACTTATAGAAAAGACATCCCCTTTTAAAAGTTCAAGAAAATTCTATTACTCTATTACCCTTTTATGAATTTTCCAACTTTACAGTCTCGACGTGACAGATCGTTTTACCGAATTTCTTACGAACAAAACCAGCCTGATGATTCAACGATCCCGACGATCTTCATGAACGCCGATGATGCGAGCCTTCCCTTGTTACATCACACGTCGACGAAAGTTCCCAACCACGCAAAGAGGTGACCAAAAAAGGTAAGAAACGCGAACGGACGGACGGTGTGCAACGAACGATCGAAATGTGGCTGCACGCTCGAGGAATGAAATTTCGAAAGATCGTCCCAGGGGTGAGATCGATAACCTCGAGAATTAATGTTGGATATTTGTTATTTTTTAATTAGAGAAGAGATATTGATGGAATGGATCGAAATGTTGGAATTGTAATTTGTTCGTGGGGATTTTTGATATTTTATTTTATTTTGAAAGGATTATTATTAAATATTGAAGTTGGATATTAAGAGGGATTGTGTTGCAATTTTTCATGCAACCAAGGCGGGATCGATTTACCGATCGAGTTACAATAAATAGAACGATGAATCAAGGCTATCGGTGTATTGTTTATTTTAGGAACAATATAGTGGAGGGAAATGATTTTTGTTGAGAAGGGTTTGGGATATTGATTTTGAAATTTTGTAAGTTTCGAGTTGATTGATTTTAGATTTCGAATTAGTAATTTTGAAATTTGGGATTTGGTAACTTTTAAATTCCAAATTTATTAAATTTTGGATTTGATAATTTAAATTTGGAATTTATTAATTTTTATATTTAGTAAGTTTCAAACTTATTAATTTGCGATCTCGAATTACTGAATTCTAAATTTGGGATTTGGTAACTTTCAAATTCCAAATGTACTAATTTTGAAGTCTAGTAAGTTTTAGTAACTTATTTGTTTTAGATTGCAAATTTCTGATTTTTAAATTCGAGATTTGGTAACTTTTAAATTCCAAATTTACTAATTTTGAAGTCTAGTGAGTTCCAAATTGATTAAATTTAAATCTCAAATTACTAATTTTGAAATTTGGGATTTGGTAACTTTCAAATTCCAAATTTACTAATTTTGAAGTCTAGTAAGTTCCAAACTTATTAGTTTTTTTAAGATTGCAAATTTCTAAATTTAAAATTTGAGATTTGGTAACTTTCAAATTCCAAATTTACTAATTTTGAGACTTAGTAAGCTTTAAATTGATTAATTTTGGATTGTAAATTACTAATTTTGAAATTTGAGATTTGGTAACTTTCAAATTCCAAATTTACTAATTTTGAGACTTAGTAAGCTTTAAATTGATCAATTTTGGATTGCAAATTACTAATTTTGAAATTTGAGATTTGGTAACTTTCAAATTCCAAATTTACTAATTTTGAAATTTAATAAGTTACAAGCAGATTAATTTTAAATCTCGAATTACAAATTTGGAAATTTAGAATTTGCTAACTTTCAAATTCCAAATTAACTAACTTTGAAACTTACTAAACTTCAAACTGATTAATTTTAAATCTCAAATTACTAATTTTGAAATCTGAAATTTGGTAACTCTCAAATTCCAAATTTACTACTTATAAAATTGATTAATCTACATTACAAATGATTAATTCTTAACTTTCAAATTTACTACCTTCATAACAATATCATAAACCGCGTATTATAATATCCACAAAGAATAATTTTCTCAGAAACTCTGAAACTAATAAAATTTCAACAACATACGCTCGCGTTTCATCAAGCAATGACTAAAAGTCTGAGTAATTGAAAAAAAAGAAAAAGGGGTAGTTAAATATTATAACAGCTTGGTGGAAGTAACGCGAGGAAATCGAAGCCATCTGGTCGTGGTTACTCTCGTTTTCAACGAGTTTGCATTTAAGCTGGTGGACACTCGAGATAGTCTCGAGTAGCTTTCAGTCGCCATGGAACTTCCCTCTTTTTTTTCCTCCCCTCAAATAAGTAACATATGACGTTCTCAAACAATCAATCAAGAGCCTAACATTGTTCTTGTTCTATCGTCGAACGTTCCATTGATTGATCGAAGCTTTCATCGAGGAACACGATGCTTGGAATATTGTTTTGCTTTCGATTCTGTGGCTCGTCGCATGCAGAGGCTCATTTATATTCCGAACTAATTGCCTTAAACCGACGAACGATTAATCGATGACGTTCAGAATTGCGAATGCGTAATATTTGTGGTTATCGGTGACAAATTGATGATTCTGTGAAAGTTATCGCGCTGGGTTGAAAATTGATTTACGGTCATTGATAAATTTAGAAATTAGTAAACTTGGGATACACTTGGTATTGTGATTAGTAAACTTGGAATTTGATGAACTTTAGAATTAGTAAACTTGGAGTTTGGTAAATTTTCAAATTACTAAGCTAGGAATTTGGTAAATTTTAGAATTAGTAAGCTTGGTATTTTCTAAATTTTCAAATTAGTAAGCTTAGAATTTGGTAAATTTTAGAATTAGTAAGCTTGGTATTTCCTAAATTTTCAAATTAGTAAGCTTAGAATTTGGTAAATTTTAGAATTAGTAAGCTTGGTATTTTCTAAATTTTCAAATTAGTAAACTTAGAATTTGGTGAATTTTCAAATTAGTAAACTAGGAATTTGGTAAATTTTCAAATTACTAAGCTAGGAATTTGCTAAATTCTCAAATTACTAACAAGAAATAGTAAGCTAGGAATTTGGTAAATTTTCAAATTAGTAATCTAGGAATTCGAAATTCATAAATTTTAGAATTAGCAATCTAGAAATTTGTTAAATATAAAAATTACTAATCTAGGAATTCGAAATTAAGAAATTTAGAATTTACTAAATTTTAGAACTAGCAATCTAGAAATTTGTTAAATATAAAAATTAGTAATCCAGGAATTCTAAATTAATAAACTTAGAATTCACTAAAGTATAAAATAAGGAAATTATCGTGTCTAAATATTTTGCTTATATAAATTAAATTACCCCCAATGAACCACCCCATCAGCGATTATCATATTTATGCCGTGTTTCCATTACACTTCTAACTGCCTGACCTACGCTACCAAAGTTTCTATTATTAGTCACCGCAGGATTTCCTTTCAAAGGTTAACAGGGATCAAAATTGTCGAATTTCATTCCCTACGATCAACAACAACGCGACAGCGATATCAATCGAATCAAACGAACCGTGGATACCCAGTGGCACGTGATAATGGTCGGGTACACGTGTCACCTATACTACTCCCTCTCTCTCCCTATCTCTCTCTTCTAATTCTTTTGTATATGGCGTACCATTTGTGTGCTCTTTGTACGTATTCTCCTTATACTTTTTTTTCTATGTATGTACATATGTATGTGTTTCTTATGGAGTAATAGATTTTCTGTAATTATATTTAAATACAATATATAATTTTGAATTATATATTGAAATTGTTGAACATCGTTCGACGTCGATGAATATGGTTGGTGATCGTTGAAAATTATTGAAAATCGTCGAGCATGATTTAAGATTATTGATAATCGTTGAAGATCGTTTAAAATCATTGAGAATCGTCGAACATTGGTGATGATCGTTGAAGATCGTTAAAGATCGACACACATCGTCGAAGATTGCTGAACATGGTTGAAAATTATTGAACATTATTGAAGATCTGTAAAAATCGGCAAACATCCTTGAAGATCGTTAAAGATCGGCAAAAATTGCTAAAGATCGACACACATCGTCGAAGATTGCTGAACATGGTTGAAAATCGTTGAAAATTATTGAAGATCGGTAAAAATCGTCGAAGATCGGTCAAAATCGTGGAAGATCGTTAAAAACCGGCAAACATCTATGAGGATCGTTAAAGATCGGCAAACATCGTTGAAGATCGTTAAAGATCGGCAAAAGAATTGTTAAATATCGTTAAAGATCGACAGACATCGTCGAAGATTGCTGAACATGTTTGAAAATCATTGAAAATTATTGAAGATCGTTAAGCATCATAAAAACTGCATATCCCAAATTTTCCTCCTGACGACAATAAAATAAGACTTGAAAAAAAAAAAAAAAAAACTGAGTGTCAATCAACACCCTATAAAAAAAAAAGTTAAGACGCATGATGAATTATTTCAGAACACAATTTTCAACCCCGACGAAAATTCGCAACCGTGCGAATTAAACGCGTACCGCGTTTAATATTTCCTTGGTACGTGTTCGATGACTCAATGACGGCCACATGGCGGGGCACCCTCCACGGGGGACCGATCGTCGTGGGGTCCCCCTCCCGTAGGGATGTTTGAGGGCCACGTGCGTACTGGCAAGCCAGAATAAATCTACTCGCGTTAATCCTGCCACGTATTCATTCTGCACGCTCGTATTTATTCTGCGAGTTCTGTGAGCTTACGTTCCCCGCGTTGCAATATTCGAAATACGCCCAGGCGGCGGTGGGGCAACTAGAATTATGACGGGAACGAAAGCATCGAGAATTATGCGAAAACTCGCGGCACGGTGACGTTGTTCGAGTAAATTTCAGCCTTTTAGCCGAGAAACGTCAGGCGAAATCGTTCCACGCTCGATTCTCGTATTTTCACGACGTTCTGCTTTTAACGCTTCCAGATTTACTCGTCGACCGACGCGTAAATCAGCGCGGAATTTCTCGCGCGGCTGAAAAGTTCGGAGTATAAAAAGATCCTCCCTCGGTCTGTCGATTTCGCGAATCGATCTTCTTTTAATAGCTACTTGTACCGCGTTAAACACCGCGACGGATCGAAAGGGTACGGAACGTAAATCCGTTATTTGTTGCAAAATGTTAACAGGAGTTGATAGAAACCTTTATACAGACATTTTCGTTACACTTGAAGCTTTGAATCGATGTATCACGAGTGCCATTTTGAGATACTTTTATGTCATGAAATTTTAACAGACTTTATACCTCTCAAAATTAGCCATAGCTCACTGCAATTGGCCATCAGTCATTTTGTGGTCAAAATTTTCACGAAATCTTTGCACAGCCATTTTTGTCACACTTTAATCTTTAAATCGATGTATCACGAGTGCCATTTTGAGATACTTTTATGTCATGAAATTTTAGCAGACTTTATACCTCTCAAAATTAGCCACAGCTCACTACAATTGACCATCAATTATCTTGTGGTAAAAATTTCCATGAAACCTTTGCACAGCCATGTTTGTCACTCTTTAATCTTTAAATCGAAGTATCACGAGTGCCATTTTAAGATACTTTTATGTCATGAAATTTTAGCAGACTTTATACCTCTCAAAATTAGCCACAGCTCACTGCAATTGACCATCAATTATCTTGTGGTAAAAATTTCCATGAAACCTTTGCACAGCCATGTTTGTCACTCTTTAATCTTTAAATCGATGTATCACGAGTGCCATTTTGAGATACTTTTATGTCATGAAATTTTAACAGACTTTATACCTCTCAAAATTAGCCACAGCTCACTGCAATTGACCATCAATTATCTTGTGGTAAAAATTTCCATGAAACCTTTGCACAGCCATGTTTGTCACTCTTTAATCTTTAAATCGATGTATCACGAGTGCCATTTTAAGATACTTTTATGTCATGAAATTTGATCAAACTATCTATGTTTCAAAATTACTCGTCCGACACTCAACCGAGCAACTGTGCCACAGCCTCCAAATCGGCGAATGAAAGATTCTATTCCAATTTCCGTCGCGGTCATTCAATCTGTCCGATACTCTTCTCTCCTCATTACGACATTCAATTTACTGGTCGGGAAAATCGAAATTGGAAAAGTCGGTCGCACGCGTCGTTTACGTAGTGTCACGATCAGAGGACCGAGTCCCTCGACGACGCTTTAAAGCGATCCGCAAATAAACTCGATGTAGATCGGTGCCAAAGGTTCGGTTCTTTTTAAGTCTCGGACACGTGGAGGAGCGGGCATTTTTATCACCGGCTGATAGGACACTTCCACGTCCCGCGCTAATAATAAAACGCGCTCGTTCCGCGTTAACGAACCTTTATAATTCATAGAATCGTTGGTCGCGAGGATCACCTTGAAATATTTCACCCGCGAGAAAATGTCTTAACGAAAGGGCAATATCGTGTGCCCGTCGTTTTCCTTTTTTATATTTTATCGAGTATCAATATTCCTCGGGGGAAAAGATGTCTTTCTCTTCCTTTTCTTTCAACAATAATTATAAATATCCATTGCACAATTATTAATACAAATTATTCGTAATTAAGATTGAAATAGAAATATGTCAAAGTTCGAAACAAGTCGTTTAGATTAGAGGGTGTTTTACACCGACATCATTTTGAAGATAAGAAAAGTGATGGGTATAAATGATTTTGGAAAACGATCGTAAGATGTGGTGTGTCTTGGTTGGGAGCAAAGCATGGAGAATGATATGAACAGGACGGTAAATATATCCGCGAGCCGGACGAGCAACGAGTGCATGCCTAATCTTGAGTCGCACTTTCAGAAGGGAGACTACCGGCTTCTACTTCGTCAAACGAAGAAACGCGACTCCGTCCGCTGCCTTTGGCTGGCTACTCCGCATTCTACAGAGGCCATTTACCGGAGCTTTCCGGCCTCGGTTAGGCGAGGTTAGGCAGCCCAGGACCGGCATACTCTTATTCATCAACCACGTGGCTAATAGAAATAGACGATAGTATATGCACTGCGACACACCGGGACACCTCGAGCTAGAAGTAGCCGAAGCTTGGGGTATTCAAGCTTAGGAATATTAACGCTTGGAATACCAATGCTTGATATACTGGAGCTTGAAATACTCAAACTTGTGATTTTAATGCTTCGAGTACTCAAGTTTAGGATATTAACACTTGGAGTACTCAAGCTTGGGATATTAACGCGTGGAGTACTCAAGCTTGGAATATTAATGCTTGGAGTACTCAAGCTTGGAATACTAACGCTTGAAATACTCGAGCTTGGAATAGTAACGCTTTGAGTACTCAAGGTTGGAATACTAACGTTTAAAGTACTCAAGCTTGGAATACTAACGCTTCGAGTACTCTAGCTTGGGATATTAACGCTTGGAGTAATCAAGGTTGGAATACTAACGCTTTCGGTACTCAAGCTTGGGATATTAACGCTTGGAGCACTCAAGCTTGGAATACTAACGCTTCGAGTACTCAAGCTTAGAATATTAACGCTTGGAGTACTCAAGCTTGGAATACTAACGCTTGGAGTACTCAAGCTTGGAATATTAATGCTTTGAGTTCTCAAGCTTGGAATACTAACGCTTGGAGTACTCAAGCTTGGAATAGTAACGCTTGGAGTACTCAAGCTTGGAATAGTAACGCTTGGAGTACTCAAGTTTGTAATTTTAATGCTTCAAGTACTCAAGCTTGGAATACTAACGCTTGGAGTACTCAAGCTTGGAATATTAACGCTTTGAGTACTCAAGCTTGGAATACTGACGCTTGGAGTACTCAAGTTTACAATATTAATTCTTGGGGTGTTCAAGCTGGGAATATTAACGCTTTGAGTACTCAAGCTTGGGATATTAATGGTGTGAGTACTGAAGCTTGGAATATTAATGGTTTGAGTACTGAAGCTAGGAATATGAACGCTTTGAGTACTCAAGCATGGAGTACTAACGCTCAGAATACTAATGTTAAGAGTACCAAAGCTTGGAATATCCAAGCTCAAATGTATTAACGCCTGGGCGACCAAAGTTAGGACACGAAATAATAATATTATTATTAGAATTTTCAAATTCCGTTTATATGGAAGAAGTGAATACTATGATAATTATTCTTATGTTGGAAAGCGCGAATAATCATGAGTGCATTAAGGCGAATTTATAATTTAACTGCATTTATTTTTCTGAACGAAGGTAACACAATTTCTTCCTTATAACTTTTCTAATACCCGTACAAAAAATTAATTTAGCAGATATTTCAGAAAGAATCGTAGAATCGATACCATATTTGAAACCTGAACTAACAAAAGACCATTATCCATAAAGGTTACAAGAGAAATCGAGAAGCCACAACGAATAAGAATAAAAACATGATGAAAAATCGATTAACCAAACGAAAAAATCTTATCTAAAAATGGGATGAGGTGAACAATAGCGGTGAAAAGCGGTTAGTGTTCAAGTTTATATCACGAACAATGGATATGGACCCATGACGATGGGAATAATCATTAGACGAGGGCCAGCAAGTGATCCAGATTGTTAGATACCAAGTCTCCAACGTACATCCCTCCCTCTCCCCCGCCGCTATTCATGAATTATGCAAAGTACTTTCCGCTCGTATTATCTTCAGCTATTCCCTGCAGCTTGTTCTCATCGTTGACCGTAAGAGAAAGCGCGGCAAATTATTCGAAGCAATAAGTGAACGGCATTATGACGTTAATTTTTTATAAATATTGTCGGTGTTTCATACTTGTTGCAAACTTTACAGTTAAACAAATTGAATATGATAAATTAGTTGAAATTTCAGAATAGATTGTCTTAACAGCGAAGGACGGACGTAGAGCGGAGAATACGGTTGTCTTCTTCAAGTTTGGACCTACTAAAGCTTGAAGTACTCAAGCTTCGGAATACCAACGCTTGGAGTGCCAAAGCTTAGAATAATAACGCTTGGAGTAGGAACGCTTAAAATATCAACGCTTGGAATACTAACGATTAGAATAATAACGCTTCGAGTACTCAAGCTAAGGAATACCCATGCTTGGAGTACCGAAGCTTAGAATACCAACGCTTGGAGCACTAACGCTTGGAACACTAATGCTTGGAGTAGCAACGCTTAAAATATCAACGTTTGAAATAATAACGCTTGGAGTACTCAAGCTAAGGAATACCAACGCTTGGAGTACCGAAGCTTAGAATACCAACGCTTGGAGTACCAACGTTTGGAATACTAACGCTTGGAGTACCAACGCTTAAAATATCAACGCTTGGAATACTAACGATTAGAATAATAAAGCTTGGAGTACTCAAGCTAAGAAATACCAACGCTTGGAGTACCGAAGCTTAGAATACCAACGCTTGGAATACTAACGCTTAGAGTACCAACGCTTAAAATATCAACGCTTGGAATACCAACGATTAGAATAATAACGCTTGGAGTACTCAAGCTAAGGAATACCAACGCTTGGAGTACCGAAGCTTAGAATACCAACGCTTTGAGTACCAACGTTTGGAATACTAACGCTTGGAGTACCAACGCTTAAAATATCAACGCTTGGAATACTAACGATTAGAATAATAAAGCTTGGAGTACTCAAGCTAAGAAATACCAAAGCTTGGAGTACCGAAGCTTAGAATACCAACGCTTGGAGTACCAACGTTTGGAATACTAACGCTTGGAGTACCAACGCTTAAAATATCAACGCTTGGAATACTAACGCTTGGAATAATAACGCTTGGAATACTAACGCTTGGAATAATAACGCTTAGAGTACTCAAGCTTAGGAATACTAACGCTTGGAATAATAATGCTTAGAGTACTCAAGCTTAGGAATACTAACGCTTGGAATACCAACGCTTGGAATACTAACGCTTGGAGTACCAACGCTTGGAGTACTAACGATTAGAATAATAACGGTTGGAGTACTCAAGCTTAGGAATACCAACGCTGGAAGTACCAAAGCTTAGAATATCAACGCTTGGAGTACCAATGCTTGGAATATTCAAGCTTAGAATACTATTGTAAGGCAACGAACACTCCGCAGAAGGATCCTAGAAAACGTCCTAACACAAGATTGTATGTATGTACCTATGGCGCAAATTACAAAGGTTACAATTAGTCTCGCTTGTCACTCAACCCACGTGTTTTAATTTCGTCCGGGAATAATTAGAAAAATTCAAACTTTCCCAGTAGCACGTATTAGCAAGTACATCTCTCATAAAACAATCGAAAGAAACTATATGCGATTACTTTCATGATTTATCCTTTCTGAGCATGTACAATTAAAGAAAGAATCGCTATTAGGAATCGTACACGAGCACAAAAAGGTTTGAATGAATTCTACACATTTCGTTTTGTTTTTCAACAGAATCGACCACATAATTGTACATTGTTACTGGATCTTTTTAGGCCACATTCACTCCCGTACAATCGCATCATAAAGATAGGATCAAGGGTCGTGTTAACGGAATGAAATTATCGCCGGATACGTTAAAGTAATTAATTTATGGAAAGTTTGATCATCGTTACGGGGAGTACCGTAGAAAACTGATCGCGTGGGATGGGAAGCGATTCGACACAGATCGCAAGCGTGTATATTAAAACTTGGAGTATTTAAACTTAGAAGTATTAGAGACTGAGATAAGGCTTTGAATAACGCTTGTGATACTCAAGCTTAAGAATTTTAACACTCGAGATACTATAATATTTAGAATACGTATGCTTGAAGTATCAACACCTGAGGTACCAAAGCTTACAAATACCAAACGTTTGGAGTGCTCAAACTTGAAGTACTAATACCTTGGGTACTCAAGCTTAGGAATATTAAAGCTTGGAATACTAATGCTTAGAGTACTCAAGCTTGGAATACTAAAACCTGGAGTACTCACGCTTGGGAATACTAAAGCTTGGAACACTAATGCTTAGAATACCCAAGTTTGGAACACAAATGCTTAGAATACTCAAGCTTGGAATACTAAAACCTTGGGTACTCACGCTTGGGAATATTAAAGCTTGGAATGCTAATGCTTAGAATACTCAAGCTTGGAATACTAAAACCTGGAGTACTCACGCTTGGGAATACTAAAGCTTGGAATACTAATGCTTAGAATACTCAAGCTTGGAATACTGAAACCTGGAGTACTCACGCTTGGGAATATTAAAGCTTGGAATACTAAGGCTTAGAGTACTCAAGCTTGGAATCCAAATGCTTAGAATACTCAAGCTTAGAATACTAAAACCTTGGGTACTCACGCTTGGGAATATTAAAGCTTGGAATACTAATGCTTAGAATACTCAAGCTTGGAATACTAAAACCTGGAGTACTCACGTTTGGGAATAATAAAGCTTGGAATACTAATGCTTAGAATACCCAAGCTTGGAACACAATGCTTAGAATACTCAAGCATGGAATACTAAAACCTTGGGTACTCACGCTTGGGAATACTAAAGCTTGGAATACTAATGCTTAGAATACTCAAGCTTGGAATACTAAAACCTGGAGTACTCACGCTTGGGAATAATAAAGCTTGGAATACTAATGCTTAGAATACTCAAGCTTGGAATACTAAAACCTTGAATACTCAAGCTTCCGAACATTAAAGCTTAGAGTACTCAAGCCTAGCAATCTTAAAACTTAGAACATCAACGCTAAAAGTACACAAGATCAGAATACCAACGCCCAGGATACTAAAGCTTCGAATACTCAATCTTAAGAATATTAAAACTTAAAATCCTAACTCAAACTTTGAAATAATAAAGCTCAGAATACCAAAACTTAGAGTACTCCACCTTGTTAGTATTAAAGCTTTAAATACCAAAAATCTTTGTAACCCGCCGATCCGTGTCGTGTAATCTATCCGTCCGTCCAAGAAATTATCACGGTTGTAACCGAGAGCAGGGAAGTCCGTTTCCAACAGCAGCCGCGCACGACCCGTAAATTATTCTCGTCCGGCGTAAACATTAAACAAGTATCGTTTATACGATACGCTCGACAGGGGAACCCCTGCAAGGAAACAAAGAATGAAAGAAAGTTCTACTTTTACCGTATTGTTCCTTTTACTACAGCCGAGCTTTCGAATCTCCATTCGCCTTTTATTAAAAACATTACAAAATATCATCAAACATCCTGTCAATGTTGAAATTTGCCAAAGAAAATTTCACGAACAAGGATACAATTGTACAGAATTCAAAAAATATACTTTCTCCGTTTTCGTAACGTTATAGAAAGTATATGGATGTAAAACGGGCCCGTCTTTTGTAAATTAAAAAAAAAAAAACAACTTACGGTAACGAAGATTTTATATTTAATTGATTTACGTAATTTTTAAGTGGTTTCACCGCAGAAAGCAACGTGTCGTCGTGTCGTTGAAATTGGAAAACAATGTGGTCGTACGCAGCCTTACGTGCGTACATTTTTACCAGCTTCATATTTTTGTCCCAGTTACTCAACAGTGTGAATGATTTACGCTCTCAAAATAGATTCCCAGTCGAATCATTCTTTCCGTGTATACGAGATGCATTTTCCTTGCTGGACATCGATAAAAATAACAAACAGAAAAGAAATAACGACTACACTTTCTATAACAATAAACTTTGAGTCTCTCAAACTCTCAATTATTGACTAACCTTTATTTCGTATATTTTCGATCACCCGGTACATGTTTTCTTTTTCTTTTTTCCTTTTCTTTTTTTTTTTTGGGGGGGCTCGATCGTGTTAAAAAAGTGGAATAATTAAAGACTCGGAACGCTCGACTGAAAGCAAGGTATGTCTCGTTATATTGGGCGGCCTGAAATTGCGATCGAAATAAACGATATAACCTGCAAATAACTTCGCTTTCTTAAAGATTACGTAATATTCATCCTTATGCCCTACTTACGTACCATTGCGAAAGCTTAGGGTTTATGTAATAAATGGTAAAGAAGAAACAAATACGTGCCTCGATCACGTGACCGTGAGCCTATTAAGAATTTTAAAAATTCCCGCCAATTTCGAACGCTTGTATCGACCGATTCGATCTATCGACCTGTCACCGTACCGGGGGCCACGCATAACCTAGAATCTAGAATACACATGGTACAACACGATTAGATTAGTGAAATAATAAAACGAAAAAAAGAATGCATCGTTTGGAACATCAGTGTATCGCTGGTTGCACAAGCTTATCTACCCTTTCCCGTGAACCGGGCTCGTCCTACTGTGTAAACTTGGTCCAACGAACAACCGCCATAAAGATCGTGAAATAACTCACGCGTGTTCCAGACTCGTGTTAAACGAAACCGCAGAGACATTTCTGTTATTTTCAGCTTCAATTCTGATATTCTTCGATATATGGCTAATATCGATGTTTTTCTTAACAATTTGAAATATTACAAAATACGGAATTGTCATTTTTTTTATGAAAATTCCGAAAATTAAGATTTTTTTCATTATTTTTACCTAATTTCTATGATTTTTACTTGAAATTATGATTACATAACCTAAAATTCGAATGTTTCAATTATTCTTCGAACACAACTCGAAATACTCGAACGTTTACAAACTCCATTTTGTTTCGAACGACACGATTTGAATACACCGTCCTAATGCGAACTAGCATCGGTTGACACAGCGCTGTACAAGTGCAAAGGGTTAAACGGGGATGAATCGAAGAAGACGGAAAGCGTTACCGCAGCCGTTCAAACTTAGGCGTAGACGTATTGGTTAATTAACAAATCGATAGTTGTCTCGAAACACCGAGCTAATCGGGTGAAGGAACCGTACACGCGACACAAAGGGGCCCTTATTGGTTGCACGAATTACATCCGTACGATTAACAACGGCTGCACGAAAACATTTCGGCTCCCGACCGAAAGCATGACCGCGATATTATTTCCGACGGAGCCTTATTGTAATTCCTGGGGGGAGAAGCATGTTGGAGCAGAAGGGGAAAAAAGAAAAAGAAAAAAAAAGTCCCAAGCGACTACCGCATAAGAGCGGGAATGACATCTGTTACGAGCCAGCTTCCGAGATGTCTGCGCAACGCTCGTAAACGAATTCCAAATAAAATTACTTGAGAATCTAGCTGCTAGAAATTCGCTATTTCTGTGTCGCCGAGGGCTCGTTTCAAATTTCTATCCCCTCAACGTTTCTAGCGGAAATATTTGTTTCACAATTTGTTTTTTTTTTTTTTTAATTAAATTCGAAAACCCCGACGAAAGAAGCTAGTACATTCAGATTTTACCTGTCTAACGATCGGAATAAATATAATTGCTACTCGATAATCTTGTCGTTCGCTCCAATCGCAACAGATAACATCTGCATGGAAAGGGGTGCGATTATACGAATTGATCTAACGAGATCCGATAGCCAGTTAAAACGCACAACAAAGGGACGAACAAACGGCTGAACAGATTTGTAACGAACGAATTCGAAGAGCATCCCCTTGAACGGCACGGAACGAAATCGATAACCTATACAAGAAGGGCACTGCCTCTCACTGTCTCTCTCACTTACCTTAAGCAAAACGTTGAATCCTCGTCGTGAGTCGAGAGAAGCTTTCCTTAGTCGATATTTCTTCGTCGACTTCGATTCGAACACATTTATTCGATGGACAAGGATGGGCCGGTTTACGTGCAGGCGTATACCGGTTTATCTCTTTCGTAGAAAATCTCACAGTTGGACGTTCCCCCTCGATTCAACTGAACACCCGTCAAAACCTGAACGTTTCGCGTGCAAAAAAGAAAATCGCAGAATGATACGCTTCACAAACGTGGTTTCGCGTAACGAATTTACAGGCTTTGCACGATCATACTGGCCTACCCGCACGACTACCGCACCACTTTTGAGATCACCTTCGCGGATCGACTGCAGACTACGTTCATAGAGATCACCGGTCGCCTTGGCCAAACAACGGAAACAATCCGCTCTCCAGCAACAGCCAGCGACAACTGGCGACGGCCGGGCCGGCAACGAACCCCTACGCGCACCCTTCAATCGACTGGTAACCGTAACGCTTTGAAAGGCCGGAACGACGGAACACGCCCAGCGCGCGTAGGTGGTGGTTGAAAATTTGAAATATTCCCGCCTTACCTTGAACCGCGGAACGAGCAGGAATACGAACCAGAAAATTGTGTGCCGATACGTTTCGTCAATTTTATTAAATATTCACATGTATAATTTATAAATCCATAATGTAATTTATGTTACGAATAATTTTTCGTAGCCGATGTCTGCAGAGTCATTAAAGCATCTTCCATATTTTTACGCTCCGTTTCGGTTCTTAAAGTGTACCATACTTGTTCTAATTTTTGTTGCTGATGTTTCTAAAAGATTCGTACGTAATCGATAATTATGTTCGTCGTATTAGCCTCGTGTAATATCATTCGCTTACTTTGATAAACAGAAAACAATGCCGTAATGTTGCGCCTATATAAAGTATTTTTACCGATACCAAACGTCCTGCGATATCGTTTATGGCTGGAATCGCTTTTAACAGGAATCTGTGTGGTCCATGTCTGATTTTCACTAACGCAATCCTCGTGTGAGCATTGCAATATTTTGCTAAAAGATTGCAGAATATATTTCTAAATTTCTACAATTCAAATCGCTTGATATGACAATTTTATTTTACCACTAAAACCGGCTTTTATCGCCGCAACGCCAAAATCGCCGTATAATTGTTGTACTTTTTGTTGGACCGTGAAATGCAAAGTTGTAAGTTTTAGCGGGAAAGGTTTATTCGATTTATCGCCAAGTGTTATTTCAAATGTTATATACCTGCAACAGCATTTGGAATTAATCTTGTATGATTCTTTAAATAAATAAAAAAGAAACAAAATCGATCCATGTTTATTAATAAACGCATTAGGAAAAGATCTATGATAGATTTTTATTACCTATTCTTAAAACGAACCATGTTTTTAGGTTATGTAAGGCATGAAAATGCAAGGTTTCCTGAAGAATATCACCCGAGAACAAAACGGACACTAATTACATAAACAAACTGTCGCTTTGCAATTCTTGATCGTATATTACACACAAAATTATATGTTCTGATAAATATATGACATAAGAAACATTACCACGTGCACCCGCTTTCGATTATCCAATACACACGGTTCAGCTAGGTTACTGTCAATTACAGTGACACTGGGTCACACACGTGCACGCAATGCGTAACATATTTTCAACGTTGTTTATTAACAATGTAACTATTAATTTTTTTATTTTAAAAATATCAATCACGTCTCAACAACTTATCTATTATTATTATTTCATATTTCCAAAGATTAATGTAATACAAAAAAAATAAAAAAAACGTGCAGGTAGTAGTCCGTAGATCAAGGTGATATCAATTAACGAAGGTAACGCTTTTATATAGAATTATTTTTATGCATACGTGTTTCCTTACACGGGTCTACATGCTATCCTTACGTAATACAGATGCACTCCGTTATTAACGTTAGTATTATCGATCTTACGTTTTCGTATAGCGTATAACGTATTATATCTATTTGTCAATTCAGTTAATTATTATTATAAAATAGTTTCGTTAATTATTATTTCCTTCGTTTTCTATATACATGAAACAGAATTAAAAGAACTATGCAGCAACGAATAGTTACCAACTCCAGTCTATTTCTTATTGTTGGAAGAGTTATCTCAGGGTCATGCGATATAAAAAAATAAGCCTACGATTAGGTAAAGACTTGCTGATAATGATTGTGTACTCTTGGTTTGCAGCTCACAATGATTCTATTCCAAGCACAACGTTCAGTTGGTTTTTCTTGACGAAAGATATCAAGCTTACAGGACAGTTGGAAGAAATAGAATATGGATTATTTCGTAGGTGTAGACGTAGGAACAGGAAGCGCTCGGGCTGCTCTGGTATCGGCCAAAGGGAAGATAGCGAAACTGGCAACGTGTCCCATCGAAATTTTTCACCCTGCTCCAAATTTCTACGAACAATCCTCTGACAATATTTGGAGCGCCGTCTGCCATGTAGTGAAGGTAACAATTTGTTATATTTATTATAAAAGTTATATATATAGATATATAATAATTATTTTGATTTACAGTCAGTCGTAGCTGATATCTCTGCAGACAACGTAAAGGGTATTGGCTTCGATGCAACTTGTTCGCTGGTAGCGATAGACAAAACAGGATCACCAGTCACAGTGAGCCCAACAGGTACGGAATAAAGTTGAAAGTATTGTTACCATCGAATGAAATATTCACTCGTTATTTTAATTCTTTTATAGGCGAAGATAAACAAAATGTTATATTGTGGATGGATCACAGAGCACACGAAGAAGCTGATTTTATAAATGCACAAGGTCACGAGATGCTTCGGTACGTTGGTGGAAAAGTGTCGCTGGAAATGCAAACCCCCAAAATGTTGTGGCTTAAAAAGAATCTACCTTCATCGTGGAATCGTGCCGCATTGCTTTTCGATTTGCCTGATTTTTTAACGTGGAAGGCAACAGGTTCCGAATCTAGGTAGATTTATCACTGTAGATTAACGTAAACTTTGTGCACCGTAATACAATGTCTTTTCCCTCTCGTTTCAGATCTCTGTGCTCCTTGGTGTGTAAATGGAACTACAGTGCAGGTTCGGATGGTAATAACAGATGGAAGGAGGATTTCTTTGAACAGATTCACTTGAAAGATCTGAAAAAAGATAACTGGAGGAAAATAGGTATTAATATGATTATCGTATATTAATCAAACTTAACTTTTGCATAGGTAGATTCGTGTCGATTAAGTTTCACATAAACGAAACGAGAATTATTTCCTTTTCTATGATGTAGCATTCGCGTTAACACGTTCAGACGGATAATATGAAAGTATTACTTTATTTTAACAAATAGAACTATTGATACGAAGGTAATGATGTGAGGACTCCCGGTGATCCGGTTGGCCATGGTTTGTCGGCAAAAGCTGCGTCCGAATTGGGACTCCTGAAAGGAACAGCCGTGGGTACTTCACTCATTGATGCACACGCTGGAGGACTTGGTATGATAGGCTGTTCCGTTCCTGGTGTGTCCATCAATTTACAAAGTAGATTAGGTATTATACAATTTTTTTCCCCTCCTTCTTTCATAATTTTTCATACATTCTGATCATACATATAACACTTTACTCCGTTCGCAGCATTAATTTGTGGCACGTCAACTTGTCACATGATAGTCAACGAGAAGAAACTGTTCGTCAATGGTGTTTGGGGACCATACTTCAGTGCCATGATTCCAGGATTATGGTTGAACGAAGGAGGACAAAGTGCAACCGGAAAGTTACTCGATCACATAATTGATACCCATCCAGCGACACCAGGGATCTTGAAAAGCTTAAGCGGAAACAAGTGAGTTTGTTGACATATTGTACAAGGATCAAGAGAAACTTAATATACTTTGCTTCTAGACATATACAACAGTACTTGTCCGAGTTATTACAAACGATGACGGATCAAAGGAATTTGAAAAACGTTTCCTATTTAACGAAAGACATTCACGTTTGGCCCGATTTTCATGGAAATCGTTCACCTCTGGCCGATCCAACTCTCAAAGGAATGGTAATAGCATATTACAGTAGACATAATTTTGTTGGCATTTCATTTGCTTAACACACTGATTGTTGTGTAGATATCGGGTTTGTCTCTGTCCGTTGATCAAGAAAATTTGGCAACGTTGTACCTGGCAACGGTACAAGCGTTAACGGTACGACACGTTTCATTCGATCGAGTCTTTTAATCTTGTCTGATGATAAACAGAAAAAATGATTAATCTATTTCTACAGTACGGTACAAAATACATTTTGGAAACGTTAGAAGATGCCGGTCATAAAATAGAAACCTTGTTGGTTTGCGGAGGTCTGAGCCAAAATCCGCTGTTTACTCAAATACAAGCAGATGTTTTGGGTTTACCTGTACTCTGTCCTGTTGAGAAGGAATCGGTATTGATAGGGGCTGCGACTCTCGGGTCTTACGCGGCTGGAAAATTCAATACTATGTACGATGCTATTCGAACAATGGGAGGATCTGCGAATATCGTCAAACCTAAAAATGAATGCTACAAGTAAAGAATTTAAAATAAAATTAACTACGTTATTCGTGAAACTTAAAAATACATGTAACGTCTTTTGATTTTAAGGTATCATTCCCAGAAGTATCGAGTTTTTCGCAGAATGGTGAAAGATCAGAACGATTACAAAGAAATTATGAGCGAAAAATTTGATTAACGATCAAAACAAAATACACCAAGAAGTCTCATACAGAATCTCACGATAAACAAAGCAGTATACGGAAGTACACTATTTCTTATATGATTTTTTGTATTGAACATTTTATGTACACGATTATTAAAAGATATTTTGTTATGTACTTTACCATTATCTTTATTTGCCTCGAATAAAGATACGTACGAAGACATTTTTGTCAAATCTTATCCTAATTAGTCTTAATATATAAATCGAACACGAGGTATCAAGTTCTACCAATTTATTTGGTATTTACATGTAAATTTTTCAAACAATACATCAGTTATAATTCTTTTACTTACAATTTGGTATAAAATGTGCTTTATACTTATTACACGCTTTATATCGTAATTATTTAACAGTACTCGTGTAAACGTTCTAATTGTAACAATATTATTGCTATACGATTAATACTTGTAAAAAATATTAAAAATTCCTTAACGAAGTAATCTTTAACGAAGAATTTGTGTTTCTCAATATCGTTACGTAATGTTATGAAAAACGATATTATCAACTTCCTCGGAAAAGAGAATGATAAAAAAAAAAAAAGATAAGCGACGCCACGGTATATATAATTTCAATATACTTATAACATAGAGATTATATTCTTATCGTCTCAACTTCAAATAGACCATTTTTTACCGTATGAAGTAACATAATTATCACATTGTTCGTAAAAACTTGTCAAAAAATTGTACAACCTTGACAAGTCCATTCCTTTTGTCGATACGATTCGAGAAACGAACAAAATCAACGTCTGTATATCACAAAGTCGGTTTTATCACAAACTGACGTAGCTGCTGTATAGGCACAATACCACCAGGAACCGGTGAGTTTTCAGCTGAAGTTAGGAAAACCATGGACCTAAGAATACGCGGACGAAACGTAAAATAAGCTTTCCGGCAAGGGGTTTGCCAAATTTGCGGTAAGGGGAGAGAGACTGTCGTCATTTTTCATTCGCTTGTCGTATCTGCCTTCGACTTACAGCGATCGTCAACCTTCGGGTAGCCGAATGTAGCCGAAGCGTGCGAAGCGCACGTGCTTTCTCGTGTTTTCCGTATTGTATGGACTTTCGGGAATCATCGAGTATGCGGCGGAAAAACCCGATCGGTTCATATTTACGTAGAAAGCAACAAACCCCGGGCGGAACACTCCGTCCATATATTCTTAGATTCATGAGGAAAAACCGACGGACGAGTTGACCAAGTTATAAACATGCACTTACATTAAAATATTATCGATTTACAGTATAATTATTCAGAGTAATACTGTCGCAAACCTTTGGATAAAATTCGTGTTAATCGTTAAACATTACAGCTGTTACAAGTACAATATAAATTGAAAATTATTTATATTATTTTGTTGGTACTCATTGCAGCTGGTACTTTTGTTTAAATTAATTCCCTTTCTACAAGACGATTTAAATGGGTAACGACTGATAAGCTGATTCTTTTTTTTTTGTATATATATAATTGAAGAAAGAGTGTTTAATCAATTTTATCAAAAGATTCTGAGTATTAACGTCACGATCTGTTTTGATGTATCAGCAACTGGATATAATCATCGATATCACCATCAGTCTTTCGTCGAATAGATTTTTTCGATTTAAATTCATATAAAAATGAGAAATCTAAAGTGAAACGATTCACCTCCAAAGTGATTCAACAGATTCAACCTTCATCTTGTACAATGTTAGAACTCTAACTAATCAACGATCATAATAAAGATTTAACTTCAGAAATGATTTACATTCTGATGTTTGGAAGACACAAAATGCGTGTTTCGATGAAACGTGATTCCGTTCGTACGAAAATATTTTCTATAGTATTTATACTTTGCTTAACAAGTAATTCGTACCTTTTAACTTTAATAAGGCGATTTGTGCAACTTGTGCAGTCAGGATGTTAGAGATTGTCGATACAGCTGGTTAAATAACATCCTGTCTTATAAAACGCTACCTTATAAAATTTGCAGAAAAACGTTATTCACTAGCACTACGTATTGCTCGTCAAAGTAGAAAAATATATACCGTAATTACCATAGAACGGTTCAAACAAAGCGATAACATTCTGCGATGTGATTAAGCATATATTGAAACGCCATGGAAGGAGAAGTACCGAATCTCTGTCTCCATAAATGCTTCGATATGATACGCTGTCCCAAAGTATGGGTAGTTTCTTGAATTTCTTCGCAAATTTCGACCCCAGTTTGCCAAATTGTTTCTTAAGACACAAACGAACGAATTAATAAACAACGTGTCGCAAAGAATTATTAATGAAAACGTGCACACACACCGTACATACCTAAATTGTTAAGAAGTTTATTTTTACCAGGCGGATCGAATTTTTGTAACTGCTCCACGCTAATCACTTTGTATTGCTTCAGTTCTTGCAACGACTCGTAACTGCAACAACGTGCTCGGTTATTTGCTACGATGTAACTGCCAGGAGCACTGTGTTTTGTGATTTCTTTCAAAGCTTCTTTAATCATGTCGCATTTGTCGCCATCCCCTTGTACTTTGTCAACTTTTACTGGCTAAAATAGAGCGTGATATTAAGATCGGAAAGAAGATACGGCTAAGACGATGTTTCTTTGAAGGGAATTACCTCTGGAAGCGCTTCGATCATGTGTAGCCACATACGAGTTGGTATAGTATTCGCTTCTGCTATACATACTATCGTATGAGAATTATTATTGCGTTTCTTAGCACTAGTTATATCGGATGGATTTTCTGTCATGTAGCCGTTAGGAAATTCATCTACAATTAATATTGCACTTTGACCTCCTAAAACCCAATCTTCTGGATGACTTGCTACATAATTCTCGGAAACTTCGTCACATCTCTCGTATACTTTTTTAACTACGTGTTTCTTTATATCTGGAAACAAAAATTGTATTAACCGGTTTAAGTGGCACGGGTTTTATCGCGAAAATACGTTCGAAAACGCGAAACGATGCGATAATACTGTTTCCTTATTTTATAATCTTATACAGATTATTTTACCATTTATATTATAAATTAATTCAGTTTGTAAAAAATACCGATGTTCGATCATGAGTTTACGTTACAACGCCGATACCATGGCAGTTTTTGGCATGAAACAGAAACAGGACGATCGTGCTACTTGGCATTCAAACGGTTAAAATTAATACGAATTACAATAGTTTGGTGTAACTGAACACGAACCTAGGTAACTGGCGGTAAGTTCGCTGGGTATCATTTGACACCATCCTAATATCAATTGAAGGCACATTTTCAGGTCACATTTAACTCCGAAGAAAAAAGAATTCTCCCTAATAGATTGCTTTCTTATACAGCTAGGGCAAGACCAACTATATTTATCAACGATTCTTGCTTGATTCCAGGCCAAACTTCTTCCTTTGCATTCGGGATAAGGGCAAGCGGAGACGGTCCTGATCAAACTCATTTCTTTCAACCATCCGCATAATTCTCCTTCGTGTCCTTGTTGCAGCATTGGACGTACGACAACGTCGAAATATCCCCCTTGATCTCCAAAACGTTCCACACATTGTCTAAAAATAAATACAATAATACAAATCTCATTACAATGGATTTGATATGTTTTTAACACATCTAAAGGAATGAATTTTCATAAAATCGCGTAACAGTAAATGTTCGATCAAACGTGACCGGGGAAATTCGTCGGAGCTTCTCAAGCGTAAAGTGGAGTAGAAAAATCAATACTTTTCCAAGTTAAATATAAGTTTATTGTTTCGTTTATCGTAAGAAAATACTGATTGATATTTTAGCTGTTCGAACAACAGCAGACATCGTTTTTCCCTTAATCGGAAGAACAAAGGTATACGATGCGATTAAAGAAGAGACAGATAAAAGTTCGAAATCTTTTCTACCAGAAGCAACAAGTAAAGTTGAATCGATCAAAGGGAGGGAGGTAAAGCGTGAATTACCTTGCTTTAACTTTCGCGTTTTTCATCTTTCACCTCGTTTCGCCGACGCTCTGCTGCTTGAAGTGAACGAAACGAAAGTCTATAACATTTTTAAACGAATTAAAATGTAAACAAAACTAAGGAAATCAACAAGAAAGCAGAAAAAAACCACGGAGCAACTTCTACGCTACGCAGCCATCGCACCAGCGACCTACGTGTTTTTGAACGCGTACTAAAATCGTATCGTGATACTTACCGACGGAGCCGGTGTGTATTGTCGGTAAAACAGAACGAGCTCGCGACAAAAACAATTGTTATCAAAATTGTTCGCGTTCGAAATAAAGAAATCTTTTCTTTTTCGATTAAATATCCTGTATTTCTTTTTTTTTCCTTTTTCTTTTATTATGAACATGTTTTACAAAGCAAAATTGTGTAATGGTGGAAATGGTGGATGTCGGTGGAGGCTGAAAAACTACAGAATTCAGGTGTCGATGGTTTTACGGTTTCAACAAGATCTCCGGAAGGGTGAAGAGTGCGGGTAAAAGAGTCATCGGCACGGTAATATAAAAAGTACTTTTCAAGAAATGGCATGAGGATTAGGCCGGCACATTCATTCGCCATATGTCTAAATACACACAATTTATACTGCACTTTCGTATGTATGCATTTAAAATAAACGAACGTACAATTCGGTGTTGCTTTGAAACGCCATTTACCTTTGACTCCACCTGATTTTCATTTTTCTTTTTCAGATCCATTACTCAATCTATGCTTTCTCAAAATATCTATAGCTTAATGAAAATCGATCAATTGTTTTTCTTCTTTTTTTTTTGTACACTTATTTCACAATTATAACTGTATACGTTTCGACGTTCAAATAGAAAGTAAACGTTTGTCACGCCTGTACAGTTTGCTACCTTCGTTTCAACGCGAACCAAGTAAAATATGAAAATATCGTTCGAAGTCCGAATAGCAAAATATTTTTCAATCACAGATTATCCATTGAAGTAAACGATCTCGAATAAAATTTCAATGCCAATTATTCACGTTATAAAAGTTTATTAACAACGAAGGTAACAGAGAAAAAGAAGCCGCTTAAATATTAGTAACGTTCTTGAAATTTATACAAGCAGTCTCGGGAATATGATAGCCTATCGAAAACTTAAATATATATATATATATGTACAGGGTGTCCCGTAACTATAGTGTAAGAGCCGGAAATGGTGGGTAGCTGAGACGATTCCGAACAACAATTTCCTTTGCAAAATGCCGGATGAGGCTTCGTTTCTGAATTATTAACGAAAAACACTGGACCAATCAGAGCGCGAGTAGAGCACGTAGAAAGCTCAGCCGTGATTCGTTCTAGTCCGACGTCATTATAGCTCTACGCGCGCTCTGATTGGTCCAGTATTTTTCGCGAATAATTCAAAAACAAAGCCCCATCCGACATTTTCGCAAAGGAAATTCTTGTTCAGAATCGTCTCAGCTACCCACCATTTCCGGTTCCTACACTACTTACAGGACACCCTGTATATATTCAAATATCTCTACGTCATACGTGTATAACGCGTGAAAAATGAATAACGGACAGATCGGTATGAACGATAAAATTTTGTTTACGCGCGATGACCGATGAAAATCAATTCGAAATGGCGAAACACGTTAATCGATTTCTGTGATGTCACTGAACTCTATTCAATATTTACAAATGAGATCGATCATTTTAAAAGTAATGAGCAATTAATTTGTTCCGTTCATTTTCTTTTTCTTTCTTTCTTCTTTTCATTTCAATATGTATATCTTCGTGGTGCGTGCAATAAGAAGGCGCAGTCCAATGATTTTTATTCACAAACGTGAAGATTCAGTCATACCACACCCTGCAGAGCCGACGAAAACGTGAACATGTCAGAATCAACGATTATTTCTCTTCGTCTCCTCACCTACAAGTAATGGCGCGACTGGCAGATAAACAGACAGTTTGGCAGGCATGGTGAACATGAAATCAAACATATACACGCGGACACAAATGATTTCTTCTTCTTTGCACTCATTCAAAACACATTTATACTCCAACGAACCATACGCACACCGTGTTATCGTTATCCAGCCACACCTATGTGTTCATTCTTCATTACGTTAATCCTTACGTTTCTATATTTCTCCATGAGGTCCTATAATATTGTAACATAGGCTTTAGTAACGCTATTATCCGTTAAGCTATACTAAAAAAACTACCCAGAGCGACGCCGCCTCTAGCACGCGGCGCGGCCATTTGTTTCTTTTTTATTTTCATCTTCTTCTTCTTCTTTTTCTTAATCGTTAAATATTAGGAATATCGGCAGTGAAATTCCAATGATAGACGCGGTTAGGCAGGCAGTCGGGTCCAGCAAAGTCTGTGGCACTTGCGCTGCTCCGGTGCGATAACGGATTTGAGAAAAAAACTCGATCTGGAATCGGGGTGCCCCGCGCGTTAATTTTATTTTATCATATATTATCATCGACAATTCCGTGGGGAACGTGTCCAACGAAGATGATGAATTATAAAATCAGGGGGGCACCCCATTGTTCGAACAGAACGATTCTCCATCTGTATCTCCACCATGGCACCTTCGTCATCATATTCACCATCGCTCGTTAACATCGTCGTCGTCGTCGTCGTTATCATTTTTGTCTCCTTTCTTCTTTTTCTTTTCTTGTATTATTTTTATCTTCTTAATACTCTACCCGTTTCTTTCTTTCTTTCTTATTTGTTGTTGTTGTTGCTTCTTTTTTTTTCTTTTTGCTTTTCTTTGAAAAATAATTTCTTTACAATACTTCCTCGGTGTCATATCGTACACGCACGACACAACCAGCATCGAGTCGGATAGAACGTAAAACAGCGTCGTCGAATCGTCCGAAACATAAAAAGTTACTAAGATTACAAATCACAAATGAAATCACAGACTTTCGTTGGTGGTGGTTCGACCGAGGGGTAAAGGGGGGGCAAAGGGGGAGCCGCACATTTGCAATTAGAACAACATTGTAGGCGATAAAAGTGTGTGTGTGTGTGTGTGTGTCTGTCGTTATCAGGAAACGTTCGATGGGCGCTGTTGTTGTATCGGGAACGTATTAGTCGTTGTTCCCCTCGACCGTTTATTCCCATCCATTTTCCTTGATCATATGAGCAAGCTCGATGATAAACTTGCCCTCTTTATACTTCTGACTCGACTCGAACGCATGCTCCTGCAATGATCGTAAATTCAATGAGATATACACCCAAAATATATACGAACAGCGGTGTATCTTTCAATTCTATTAACAAACGAAGACCATATCGTGTACACGTTAACCCTTTGGCTGTCACAGTAGAAGGCTTCCCTTTGGGGTAACGTTTGTTCAACGAATTAAGAAGGTGTACAGAGACGACGTAGCACCGTCATGGCCAAAGGGTTAACCCTTTGCGCTCGAAGAATTCAACTTCCAAAATCCAAAAGCAATATTTTAGAAGAAAATTAATAGAAAAATTCATGTATCTTTGCCAAGATATTCGAGTAAATCACACGTGTCGAGCACTCGAGTGCAAAGGGTTAAATTATACAAAAGTTTGTTCATTATCAAAACATCAATAATTATAGTTACACCGCTATTCTTCCAGCCAGCGTTTTTAATGCCGGGACTACATTGCTGTTCGCTCAGGAGACGGTACATCAAAGGGTCAAAACCGTTTGCGTTCTATTTGCGAACTGTTCACGAACTATATCTGTGCTCAGGTGTGAATTCTGTTCGCGAACATTTCCATCCAGCGTAGACCCGGCATAACGGTTGAACGATTCCTTCGTAACTGGCCTAACTTACGTATTTCCACCCAAGGGTGGTCTTGCAACACTCGCAGTAAATATCAGCAACAGCATGAAGGCCGGTCAAGAGAACACGCTCCTCAGCAGGACCACAGCCCACGTTCACCCTTCAATAAATAAACAACGAAACAATCTTTATGACAATCTGACCATTTACGATAATTTATCGTAACCAGAGTTGTAGAAACAGAGAAGGAGAAAGAACGAAGCATTAGTTCTCTGGATAAAATAAACGTGTCCTACTTTCTGTTCACGATTCGATCTCGTCCGTCCATCTTTCTCCCTCTCTCTTTCTCTCTCTCTCTCTTTGCAAAGGTATTAGCATACTTACACGGAATTAAAGAGATAGGCACGACCTTGACTGCCCTGGAAGGACTGCAATCAAAAGACAGAAAGAAAAAAAAAAAAAACAACCAGTTATACAGTTTTGCCAATGATAGAGAAAAGATGAAAATAAAAAAGATAGAAACGAAAAACGACAGCGCCGTTTGATGCATACGCTGGCTCGTGTAGAAGTTAAATACGAGAAGTCTGTCCGTTACCTGATCTAGCACGGCTCACCTTAGAGATGAGTTCGTCGTGGTTGGCGAGGTGAGCACGGCAGTGAATGCACGAGTAAGTGCGGTGACACGAGGGCAGGTAAGCTTGAAAAGTTTTCACCATGATGGCGTGTCCCAAACAAGCAAATGATGTGGCTTCTTCGCCCCTATCCTCGTGTTTCTTGTAATTACTCTCACTCTGTCCGGTCTGTCTGGTTCTCCCCTTTTTATCAAGTGTCGAACAGACGATTCTTCTTCCTCCTCCTCCTCCTCTTCTTCTTCTTCTTTTCTTCTACGTGGAATTGTCTGGCCGTTAACCAGCTACGATTATCGTATCGAGTATCTTCTTCTTCCAGTCGCGGGGTGGTGGTGCGATAGTGGCCCCGTTCACCGCCGCTTCGTACTCCGATCAGCTGTTGAGCTGGTTCAGACAGCGCCGGTTCGGGGACACCTGTGAGAAACCGACAAACATCGTTATCAGTTCGTCTATCCATCTTTACAAATTCTGTACACGCCGATTAACCCTTTGACTGCCATATTTAACTTATCGGAGTATTCGAAAATCCGAGATTTAAGCTTCGGTCGTATCAGAATATAAAAAACTAAGGAAGGGAATCGAAATAAATAGATTCTTAAATACTTCTAACGCTTTTCTTCCGGCACAGTGCATTTGGTTTCGGGAAGCATAGCTGGAAAATTAGATTAGACCGTATTATGTCCAAAACTGCTTCGAGTGGAAAGAGTTAAAGGTGCGATCGAAAGCTTCGTTGAGCGAATACTTTATCTATTATTCTTACAATTTTTCGTCGTTTCTATTATTATAAACCACGTATGACTGACGAGGCAGTTAAAGCGTTAAGGCATATTTTTCATATTAATTGGCTAGTTTAATTTTGAACGAATGACTCTGAGATAGTGACGCGTTTCCTCTATCAGACATAATAATTAAGCGATACAGGGTTACAATTTAGATTACAAAGATCACAACGGAACATCCTATCACGAGTGTAGGATCGAGACCTCCATACCCAAAACATAACAGACGTCGTGAAGAAATAGAAGGACAGTGGGACGGTTTGGTCTAGGACAGTGCTCGGAATTTTCTCCACGCGACGGACGATTTTCGAGGGCTGCGTCCCCTATCTTCTCCTTACCACACCGCGCCGTCACTCGGGCCCACAAGCTGACTCCAGCGCAGGATCGTAGCGTGCCACTTTTTATTTTACCGCGCGTTAATTTATCTATTAAAGGACTCGTGGCACGCTATGGTCCTGCGCTGAAGTCAGCTTGTGAGCCCGAGTGACGGCGCGGTGCGGTAAGGAGAAGGTAGGAAATTCGCGTGGAGAAAATTCCGAGCACTGGTCTAGGAAGTAGCGCGGCCGCCTACGAATCCGAGGTTCGCGGGTTCGATTCCCGGCGACCGACGTCTCCGCTTTTTTCCACGATGCCTACACGAGTGATTAATATTCACAAATGTACTTGTACAATTTTCAAAACGTACAATAATTACATGTATCGCCGATTGATCAGAAATAAAACAAACATTAGCTCCTGAGCGTGTTCAGCTTCGGGATTCGTTCTCGCACCGCTATTTTACCACGCTATCGTGTACATTTATTCCGCAACTATCAGTTCCGAGTTATTTATAACGACCTGTTAAATAACGCTCGGTACACGGCCGCGTCGAACCGCCGTTTCGAAGCTTGAGCTGCATCGTCGCGTACAGATAGGAAGGGAAGAGAAACGGTATCAAACGCGGTTGGCGCGAATCGCGACGAAGAAAGAACGGATAACAGATATACATATGTAAAAATATCGAGAGGCGCGTCCGACGATGACGACGGTGACGATGGTTGTGGTGGAATAATGAAACTCAGCTTACAACGTTTTGAAGCGCAATAGCATTGATGTATAACTCCTATCCGTATCGAGCGACCGGATACCACCATGTGCTGGCGCGTGTTGAAACAAAGAAAAAGAGACAAGGTCTTTATTATGCACGGTTAAAGAAAAGAAGAAAAGAAAAGGTATCTCTCTTTATAAGAAACAGTATCTCTTCTTGACGAGGTGTTTGCACTTTACAACACGGTTTTACTTTACGTTACTCGACTAATCACGTTCTTAGCTGATGAACTGCGATTTTCGTCAATTGCTTGCTCGATGAAAGTTTCTGTATACAGGCTGGGTCGCCACATTTCACCATCTAGATTTACGTGATTATTATTAACACGTTGACTGGCACAGTGAAAACGGACGTGGGTAGTCAGACACGCTGAAATCCTAATTATTAATTTCAAATTTAACTTTTCAATTCGATAGCTAGCATTATTAGCTTAACGTTAACGCTATCCGTGGTTTATTTTATCACTTCTGTTGATAATTATTTGATTGTACAAAATTTCGGGTGCCGGACACCGGTGACCCCCGTGGCAGCCAACGTGTTAACGCATAGCAAACAGTGTTTCGGATGAAGTTGAATGGTTTTGAAAGGGGCACGTTCTGACGGTACATTTTTCTTTGCAAGGTCATTAATGTTTTTTTAAATGGAATCATATATTTTTTATCGCATCAACTGATGTGTTAGAGTGTGTTTACACCTATACCAGTAACTGGCGCCCAACGGGAGGGTCCGAATGTCTGTGTTTCTGGCCGTGCCTGTACCAGCTTGTTAGAATTTGATAGATATTTTTCCGAAGTTCTCGCGATACGAATGCTCTTACGGTTCTGGGGTAAGTGCCAAGAGGTTCATCATGGTCCTCTTACCAGAAGGTACGTCACCTTCCCCACTCCGTGGCCAGATCCTTCGAGAACACCCTTATCGCCCTGCACGCGCTACACAGCACCATGACGTCTGGTCATCGGCCACGAGGCACGGTTCCTTCGGCGATCCTCAAAAGAAGGGTATCGGACTTTAATCATAACATCCGCGACTCTTAGAATTCGTCGCGGTCCTAGCTATCGGATACCACCGATCCTTCGCCCGATGACAGACATAGGTTCTCGACAACGACACCTTAAGACCCTCAATAAGCAGGTCAAAGCCCAATGGTGCAACGACCCTGACACGTGTCACCCTTGCACATGGGCTGACGCTAACAAGCTCTGTCGTCCGAAAAAGAAAATGGTTATTTTCTTTTATTGCCTAGTCTACAGCGGCAGTAGAGAAGATCGCAAAGGAAAAGAAGGCGGGCTGTAGACTAGGCAACAACAGAAAATAACCATTTTCTTTTTCGGACGACACAGCTGGTACAGGCACGGCCAGAAACACAGACATTCGGACCCCCCGTTGGGCGCCAGTTACTGGTATAGCTGTAAACACACCCTTAGAAAAGTCGAAATCGGTCGACGGTCGAGAGCTAGGCCATGTGCGCCTTGTCAACGCCTTCCCCTTCTTAAGGGAAGTTTCTTCGAGTCCGGGGTACAGTAAACAAAAGGGCATACTGTCGAAGGCGTTCTCACGACCGAGGATTTTTGGCCAAGAGGTGCCATTCTTTTTCTGACCATTCCCGTTACAGTCAGGCAATAAAGTCGCTTACGTTTTTATTTTAAAACGCCCACAGTTTGCTTACCATTCATCAGACCTAATCCTCCTACATTTTTACAGATGCTACTTCAGTTTGTCAAAAAAAAAAAAAAAAAATTCAAGTCGTTTGGTCCAATTTCAAACGAGAGAATTTTGTTTTAAAAAGTGGACGAATACTTTTGGCGGCCCACTGTATGTTTCATATTAATTAAGAATTAAGTTATCGCATGTTGCTTGCAGCGTATCGCTTTCAATGGCCGCCATCTAAAATAAAACTTAATCTACTGTATATGAGTCTGGTTATCTTTTCTTTAAAGATAAAGTATCGATTTTACCATGAAGGTTTTAATAAGTTTTAATAAATTTAATTAACACTTTACCGACCGGTAGCGGTTGCATATAAGTCGATTAATCGACTGCCGGTCGGTAAAGTGTTAAGGGAGGAGTTTCTTTTCTTTTTCGTGAAAAATATGGATTATTTTACATTTTTGTTAAAATTGAAGAATATGCTTCTTAATCGGAAATGTACTCTCCGGGTTGAATAGATGGTTTGTCTATTGAAATGATAGATTCTAACGTTTAAGTTACCTTATGCATATGAAGCGGGAGTTTCGAAACAATTGTTGAACGACGAAACAGTATACTCTTCTTTGCCAAGCTTTATACCTGATTCAATGTTTTAACGAAAGTATTTTTTCTTCGAGATTACTTCATGGTACAGAAGGAAATATCGGAACGCTCGGTTCTTAGGCATAATTGTGCTCGATTTTCTTTTCTTCTCTATCCTGGCTTTCGCACCTTAATAACATAAAAAGAAAAAGCATAATGTTTCATCTTTAAACAAAAAAGAAAGGTATCTTAAAACAATTGATATTATTTATAAAACAGAGCTTTTTTTCTTCACTCGAAACGGGGGCCAAAGAAGATCTGAAAATTGGATTTCATTCTTTAAATAAATTTACATTAAATATACAGGGTGTCCCGTAACTAGTGTAAGAGTCGGAAATGAGAGATAGCTGAGACGATTCTGAACAAGAATTTCCTTTGCGAAAATGTCGAACGGGGTTTCGTTTTTGAATTATTCACGAAAAACACTGCACCAATCAGAGCGCGAGTAGAGCTTAGCCGTGATTCGTTCGACGTCCCGGCTCGAAGTTACCCAATCACGGCTGAGCGCGCACTCTACGCGCGCTCTGATTGGTCCAGTGTTTTTCGTGAATAATTCAAAAACCAAACCCCGTACGACATTGTTGCAAATGAAATTGTTTCTCAGAATCGTCTCAGCAATCTCCCATTTCCCGATGTTACAGTGAATTACGGAACACCCTGTATTTTTCACGCTATAACTACCAAATAGGTGAAAATGACTTGCCTCAAATTTCTTATTTTAACAAGTTCGGGTGAGACTTGAATTTCCATCAAAATTTGTCGCTTGCGTTATTAATATCCTTTCTGAATAATACAAAATTCTGAATAATACAAGTTACGAAGAATTGTGATAATAGTAGGTAAAATTTGATGAAAATAAATACCTTCAGCGTGGCAGGTCAAGGTGTTAAATAACAAAATTGATCAAAACATCTTCGTCGAAATGTAAATTGACTTTTATCATTTCACATTTCATCCTTTATTTAATTTTTCTGTTTTATTTTCAATTTCTAGCGTTAACCGAGTACGCAACTGGGCTCTCTTATCCTTCCGCGACGACGCGTAAATACGCGTAGGAAGAGTAAGAATATCAATGGTACGAATTCAGTTCAAGGATTCGCGAATAAAAATGCATTATTCATTAACGAATGAATGAAGAATACATCATAATTGTAATCATCTCTCGTTTACATGTTGCGTTGCGTGACACACGCTTGACAGATGTACGTATGCGCAAACAAAGAGAAGAAGACTAAGGCCTTTGTTTTGACACGCCAAAGATGGCGTTCCTTCTATACAAGGATGAAAGAAAAACAGCAACCTTCTTTTATCCGGATTTAGACATCAGACGTTTCTTCTTCCTCTTCTTCTTTTATACGACTTTAACCCGTTTCCTTTTCTTCTCTTCCGTTGATCGCTTCCTCCTTCTTTTGCTAACGGTTTCCTGTTTCTCTCCCGTTCCTTTCGTCTCGCTCTCGGATCAATCGAAACAATGATTCGTCACGGTCTTGCGATAACGGCACCCACCACATCCACTTTCCAGCCTTCACAATACGGAATTAACACTTTGCGCGACACAACTTGGTGCACCAGTTTCCTTCTGTGTCCACTCTGGAGACCATAAAAGAAAAAGTATAATTGTAATTAACACTGTATGTATATTAACATAATGAGAATGGGCAATACCTAATTGGACTCGTTAAAACGTTAATTATTCAGACCGTCCAATTTAAGGTTTCCGGTTTCAATGCGATACTTTGACTCGATTCAAACAATGTACTGTAACACGCAATCCCAACCGGGTGGCTCGAACGTATCCCTTGATTACTATCAACAAAATGTCTTTGTTTCTGCGGAGCAGCGGACGATGCGTGCCAGGGAAACGTTCGAAAAGAACTCACTTTCCCGGCCGAGGAAAGACCCCGTGTCGCCGTTGGCGAAAACGGTCCTCAAGAATCCTGTCGTAATTTACGATGGGCCCGGCCTCTCTTTATGAGTGTCCCGGTCGTTGGGTCGCGCTCTTGACAGAAAGGTGGTGTCGGAATTTTCCAACGGGACGCTTTTTGTAATTGCGCAAGATTCAAGGTGTCCGCCAACGCGTTAACATTGTATTACATTCAGAACGAGTTAATCGAAGCTCGCGACAATAAACCTCGATAACAACGCGACAGAAAGTGAATTGAAATCCGTATTTTTCGCGCGTCAAGACACCGATCAGTCTGGCAGATTTAAAAACACGCACGTTTATTAGAACGCAACAGCTTCCATTCTCTTCTCACGTCGTTTTATAAATCCTCCGATATTTCACAGGGTATCGGGTATATTCTACAATAAAATTTGTTCAAATACAAAGCCGTAGTTATTATTAATAACGATAAAAGAAGTGCAAAGTGTATCTTCGCATATCCGTTCGAACGGGATAACCTTATTATACATTCGGACGATCCCTAACGAGTGTTCCGGATTAAAAATTAACGCAGAGATAAAGCGAAGAAAAATAGGAAAGAAGTAGATATCCTTCGACAATTTCCCACGCTTCGAGCATTCGCGATAGCAACGACCGGCGTACAATGAAACGTGTTGAAATTGTGGCGCGTTCGTCGGCCGGGGAATATACAAGGTGGCAAGATAAAAATGAACACGGTAAGTACACTCATATTTAGCGAACTTACAGCGTGAATTACCGGTAACGGGAAGACGGTCGAGAGCGAGCCGTTAACACTTTGTATTGTTTGAAGAATTAAATATATTGTAGAGCGTTTGAGAAGAAAATCTTGTACCACAGCCAATGATATTCTTTCTTGTGTGACTTTTAACATTATATTTATAACATTGAAATTAAGCAAAACAAGCGATTTTCCAAACCGACGCCAGAGAAGAATTGAAACGACGCATATGTGCGGCGCTGGTAGCGAAACCAAAGAATAACACGTTGACTGGCACAGTGGAAACGGACGTGGGTAGTCAGACACGCTGAAATCCTAATTATTAACGATACAATCAACTAATTTTCAAATTTAACTTTTCAATTCGATAGCTAGCATTATTAGCTTAATGTTAACGCTGTCCGTGGTTTATCTTATCATTTCTGTTGGTAATTATTTGATTGTAAAAAATCCCGGGTGCCGGTCACCGGTGACCCCCGTGGCAGCCAACGTGTTAAAGAGGCCCTTTTCTTACCGTACAATTTTTAGTTTACAATTGTTTGAAATGTACCTTCATAATTCTTATAGAAATAGTTGTTGTACAAGTATTTTCATACATTGATGTATTTCGATTTCTATAAGAATTATGGAACTACAGTACTGGTACGAGTCGTTGATTTTGTGATCATTATTAGCGGTTCACCGTGTATATCGGCACGTCGGAGAAGAGGATGCAGAAAGAAGTTTCCCAACGAATTGTAGGGGAACAAAGAGATGGAACATTCGAGTCAATACACGGCCCAAGGTCATTGCTACCTCCGTCGCCGACGCATCCTCGGAATTTCCGATTTTCTTGTTCGTCCTTTCTTTTTTCTCCGGTCCGTGCAGACGGCGCACGCCTACCTCGCCAACGAATAAACGAGACGGACACTCGGAGAAGAATCCCGGGTGAAAGCATGTCCTCGCAATAGAGACACGCTTTGTTTTTTTTTTCTGTATCTCTGGCCGTTGGTGTGTACGACGAAGCGTGTTGGACACCTGATCCAGACGAAGCGTGCAACAAAAGCACGTGGAACGAATTCCACGTCGATTCGAACGATTTCAAAATGTACAGTTTATTCTAAAAAGAAAAAGAAAAAATGATACTGTGGAGAAGTTGAGACGATACGTATACGTGTGTACAGTGCTGAGCATGTTTGACTTTCCTAGAAAATTACTAGACCATCGTTTCACCTTTTTATCGAATTAACCGGCTTTGAAATAATTATTTAATCGAATATACTCGCCACGTTTAACTTAATCCAGACTTAAACTAGGTTTCATGCATGGTAATTCTCGAATATTGGGACGAGTGCTGTAACCTCCTTCCTCTGCGTCGAAATCAGCTACATAACCTAACAAAATAATTTGATTTTATTCATCAAATAGTATAGTGAGGTTATTCGTTATCGCGTCGATGACGGGATCCGTTATTGAATTTATTTTACCCACCTGCAATATCAAGAACAAAGGGATATCCTAAATCGCTTAACGTTTCTGTTTTTTTCCAAATTTCGTTAAAGACGAATGTAAATTTCTCACGTCCTTGAACCTGTAGTCAAATGAAAAAAAAAAAAAAATGTATGAATGTATTATTTGGGTGGAACGATAAGATAATCGAACGTGGTTTCCTTCGATACGAAGACGAGCAAAAATATTGACATCTGAAATTCAGCGCTTCCGTGGACAGTAGATAAGAAACCAATCTTACGTTTTATCTCGAAACAAGCAAGAAAATAAAAATAACCTTCAATAATTTTTCTGTTCTTTTTGGCAGCCGAACAATAAACAAGGATTACGTAATAAAAATTTCTATGTTTTATCTTTTTCCTGTTATTCCACTTCCAACCTAATTTTAAATTCACAAATCGTTTCAATGTAAACACTATTTACATTCGTTTGAACGGCGCACGCTTAAGAATACGGTTTACAAAACAGAAAGATGCATAAATGTATTTTACGATAATTACCGAGGGAATTATGAAAATTACTAGTTTTATACTCGAATTTATGAAGAATAGAAAAGAAAAAAAAAAAAGAAAAAAATTACCGTGCGGTAAACATCGTGTCGAGATGGCAATACAGATTCAAGTGAACGATTAATATTACTTTTTCCGTAAAGGTTAGCGGTTGGCAGTAAACTCGATCGATACGGATATTGTGTATCTTATCGACTCCATTTTTTTTTTCCCAATCATGACAACTCTTTCTTTCGATTGACCTCACAGTATCAATGTCACGTTACGTTCTCGCAAGAACATCGGATGACGATCGAACTGAACCGACGCTATTCAATTGGTCAATCGAGTTCGCCAAAGAATCGACTTCCGCGATTCGATATAAATAACGCGGCTCGAATCGATCGTCGTCGGCGTGTAACGGTATTCGATAGTTTCCCATCCGCGTTACCGCACAATCTTTCCCTTAGCGGAGAATTTGATTTGTAGATAACGATGTTAAAAGGAAAATTTAGTTAACCATCGTTCAATCCTATCGATAATTTCACGTTTGCGCGGCAAACCTAACCACTTTTTAACCTAATCGACAACGTTATCGACGACGCGAAAAACTTTTTCGATACCGGAATGATTAACGATACGTTTGAACTAGAAGGTAAGATTCAAAGTGCATAAAAAACACTACATAAAAAACACGAGTTAACGAATGCTAGATTAAATTACGTACATGTGTATTTGTAAATAAGTTACGATCGACAGGAGCGTCGATAATGACGTAATCTTCGTTTATCCTGTCCCAGGGCCGGCCGTAGAGTCCGCGGGGCCCGTGGCAAATGTCCTCCCTACCCGATTCGACGCTCTGTCCTTCCCAATTGAAACTGTTGACCGTTTTGATCGTTTTGGCACTCCGTTTCGTTAATCGTCACAATTTATATTGACGAGCACATATTTCAAGTGGCACCGAACGAGCTACCCTGTCGGAATCGTGAATTGAGGCGATCGTAAAGATTCATGAAGCGTCGTTAAATAACACTTATGTTAATGATCGCGCGTACACGATATATGTATATATATATATGTATTGGTGTTAATAAAAGTACCGCGAACCAACATGGCCGTCGGCCAACGGTACAAAAGTTCTCTTCGCGTCTAATTTCAATTACGAAGGTGACAAGCAAAAATTTTCCGCTTCTAAAACACGTATCGTTCTCCTTTTTTGTTTTCTTCGTTGAATAATCAAAGGAGTTACGATCATCTTCGACCGAGAACTTCATTGAACGCGGTCGACTATCAGCCACCATGCGGTAACCTAATGCAAACACGTGACGCGCGATTATCCAAGACGCTTGTTACTGCGAAATGTCTGAGCCGGCAGATTAGGTTTTGAAACTATCGAAGTTGGTGGAGTCGCGTAACACCTGTTTCAAGAAATGAAAACGAACGTCCCCCCCCCACGCGACTTTCATTTGGTGAACCATTAATTCTGCGGATGCATTGATACGATAATGTGCATCGACTTTCTTTATGTAAGATTACGTAGCACGGAGCGAAGGTTAGCAACGATAGACTTCCCCTTAACCTTCCACTCGTTACAACGGATAAGGTTAGTATGACACCGAGCTTGCCTATAAGTAACCTAAAAAAGTACTATCGCTTGCAAGACGGATCAATACAGTTTGTTGTATTTTTAAATAAATTGGTTTAGAGATAACGTTGGATTATCCCAACGACCATCAGATTGATTCGAACGAGCGATTATAAATTATCTCGAAAAGACGAAGGACATGAAAATACGAACACGTTTATTAATATATATCCAAATGTATCCAACCGAAAATTGTATGCGCAGAACGTACTGCGCACGTGATCGAGCATCGAGTTTTTAATTGCACAGATCGAAAATTATCAATACTTTATATATACGACGTAAAACCGTAATGATTTTCGTGATAAGACTGGATTGCATCGATAAAAGTACTCGTGCGATATAAAATAATCGAGAACCTAGATACGAGTGATAATCCACATGCAAAAAGCTGTTTTACGAACACGATATGCATTCTTTGCCACCAGCTATTCTTCAATGTCACTTTCTAATTGTAAGTGCTACAAGCAACTTACGATACGAAATTCTAGGATATCACAAACGAAAGTATTAATGGCATACTTCAAATGTATCTATTCATATGTTTAATGACACGGACAACGTTCTTCCGTAAACATTGAACACGGGCAAAACAGTACGTCAAATTGTATCAGATATTTTAGGTTATACGTCCATACGTAACATCGATCACGTGATCGTAAGTGCCGTTAAACTCTACGTATCGATTATAATTGAAACCTTTATTTATTCAACAAATTCGTTCTAGACCTTTTGATTGATCGTAATATTCGTCGCGATAAGTGAAATAACCGTACACGAGGAGCGAGAAAGGCCAAGAAAACGAATTATCGCGACAATTGACAGCAAGCAAGCGCGCGACAATCGATAGCTCTTTTCAACGGCTAAATTCGTACGGAAAGGGTTAAATAGATATGATTGCGAACAGTGTATTCGCGAGAAGGCGATCACGTGTTTGACCCACGATCGACGGAACACGCATCGCGGGTCATGCAATACAGTCACGACTTTGTGCGCGTCATCGCGTGTATTGACAAAATCTTTTCTATTGCATATCACATGCAAGACGGTACACGGTGATACGACCTTAACGCGTTGCATGCAGTAACGTAGATCAACATCTTCTGTGATAACAAATTAAAAAAAAAAAAAAGGAATAGACGAAGATCGAAAGATGTTTTGTAAATATTTATCAACTACGATGACTATGTTTATATTTCCCGCGCTCGTGTGTGACACACGTTTGTTGACCTTCTTCCTTTTTTGTTTTTTAAATGCGACTTTCTACGCGCCAAAATAACGTAAATGGTTGGGTGCATCGAAACGATACGTTTTCGATGAAAACATAAACAATATATGAGGCGTTTTTTTTTTTTAAGTGGTATAGGTCCACTTTTGGAAAAAAATGAGTTAATGGTAATTTTAGTAAGATATAGATATCCTCTTTTTATATTTATATATATATACATAAAAAAGAAAAAATGGACTTTACCACTTTCAAAAATAACGGCTCATACATTTGTATTAGTTTTTTTTATATTTTTTATTATTATTATTTGATTATGAAGGAAAATGTTAGTCGATTATACAGTTTCTGCATCGTGATAAAAATCGAAACTGAAAAATACGCTAATCCGTAATGCTCACTTGCGGAATCTGCAATTCCATGAAAATTCGCCTGGATGGTGCAAATGCATTTACCGCCGTGTCTAAAAATACGCCCATGTCCCCCACGCTGTTAAGTGTAAATAACAAATATATATGTACTTGGAATACGAAGTGCATTGTAAACACAAACATCGTTGATAAAGAAACGAATGGCGTTGTGTCGTTTCTTTATCTCGCCCCAGGTTTTAACGTGTTTTTACGCGTCAACCGAAATAATATCGTCTGTCTGGAATCGCAAACGACGAAGGTACACGTCTCTGACCATTTTTATCACCTATGAGGTTATAAGAAATACAATTTATAAACAAGTTAAGCGTGTGAAAATTGTTCGGACGAAACTTGTCAGACGTAGCATATGACGCCATATTGATTCGATTTCAACGATCGCTTTTCGTCCGTGTATTCGACACGTTCCGGCGTGTTTATAAGACCACGGTGTAGTTTTAACTGTGCATCTATTTTTGTTTTGTTTTGTTTTATTTTATCATTAGGGAAAATCTAGGAATAGTTAAAAATTTGTATCGTTCTAAATTGAAATTTAACCTCAACTCTGTGCTTCGATAGGTAACAGTGGCGTACCCAGAAAGGGGGAACAAGAGGCCCAGCTACCTTTCAAAGAGTCGGCAAATTCCCTCAGTTTTGTACAATTAAATTCAATTATCTAATTTGTATTAATATTAAAAATTATATTCTGACTGCTTCGTTTCTGGATAATATAATATACGTACTCGTTCTGTTAGGAGGTTAGTCGTCGCGTAACGACGATATTTTTTCCGCTCCGTCTTCCATTGAATGCTCGAGAAAATATGGCTTCAATAAGTCGCGCGCACTATGTGTGTCGTCGTATCGAGAGCAACGAATATTCAGGTTAAAGAAAAACCAAACTTTAACCAATTCAACAAACCACTCGGAATCGTTCTGATCCGTAACATCGATTCTAATTTTGGCGCCAAAACGAACATTTCGTGCTCCGCGGTGAATACAATCCAGATATCACCCGCGTACGGTTATTTCCGTGAAATCTAACCGTCGATTTGTTTTAACGTTCCGCGAACCAAGAATCGTGTGTGTGTGTGCGTTACGGTAAATTTAAGATCGCGAGTTAGCAACCGAAATATACATTCGAGAAGGATATTCCTGCGCGTCTCGCAGTAGCCGAGAAATCTTTATAAACGCCACCCGCCTGTGCAAGAAACGTACTCGCAATTTTACCAGCGAGTGTCGTCATATGTATTCCCCTACACACAGAGAACAATGACTCTTTCGAGAAGAAGTCGACGCGTCGCGTTTTCCCCGCAACAAGTTCTGCGTTAAACACGGGCCGTTCCTAGCGACACAGGGCCGAATTAAGATTTCACAGGGCCCCCCCGTTTAGTCTCTCCCTTAATCTCCGACCCTGTAGCGAACGGTTATATCTTTCGTGGAGCAAGGTGCAGAACACCGTTTCATAGATAATAATTCGCAGGGATTTATAAAAGGTTTAAGAGAGGCACGATTGTTGAATCACAGGCAACATTGCATGCACGAGCATCGAGTAATTACATACGATATAACGGTTCTGTGCACACGGCGACGCTCGAAAAAGAAACGAACCGCGATAAGAATGAATAGGCTTGTCGGTTGGCAGCATTTTCACCGGGGACGTTGGGGCCGTCTCGCGCGGTCGCGACGTGTGCTAAACACGGAAACAAAATAAGTGTTTATGAAAATGTTGTACACTTTTATTTAACATTTACCGTGTCCGATTTTACGAGTTTTTTTTATCGCGTCTAACGTAACAAATGACAAGTTTGAGGCATATAATTTGATACTGTTGCACAGTATCCGTCGCACGAAAGTTTCTAACATATTCAGAACTTTAACATCGCTAGAACTATCGAATGGGTGAAAATGACTTGCTTCAGATTTCTTATTTTAATTTACAGAATTTATTAAAACACTTCCGTCGAATGTTTCTAATTTATTTTTAACTCGGAAATTAGGGTACATCGAACGCCGGTAGTCTAGTGTTAACGAGCGGAAGTCGCGACTTGTGTCGGTTCAAACTGTACAGAACGATGAATTGTAAAATGAAAATGAAGATATTTTGCAAAAGTAGCTAATTGTATGACTGTACATATCGACTCTTCTAATTTGAACCCAGACGCACAAAAAAAAAAAAGATCGATGGTCAAGTGGCGATCCTCTCAACGTGTAAACTGTGACTCACAAAAGACAATACAAAGAGAAAACGGGTGAATTCGTGACCGCAGCAAATTGCGTAGCACACACGGCCGTTCCGTGCACGGGAACGAATGATTCATGCTTCGAAGGCAGCGAATCGCTTGAACAACGATACAAGAACCTAGCTGACTTTTTTTTTTTCGCTACACCGAGGCACGTTGCTGCAATTTAACGATCCGTGTGTACCGTCGATACAGCGAGACAAGATAACGATGATAACAGGAAATCTAAGCCTTGAATTCCTATCTTTGTTTAATATTCGAAATGCAACGAAAGGAAAACTTATCGAATCAACCAGAGACTGTACGCGTGTGTGTCTCTCACATTAGGGTCCGTTTAGACTATGCCTGTAGCAGGCGTTAGTAAAAAGAGAAAACGTTTGTTTTCCTGTTGTTCGACAAAGAGAAAATGATCGTTTTCTCTGTCGAACAACTGGAAAACAACCGTTTTCTCTCTTTACTGGCGCCTGCTACGGGCATAGTCTAAACGGACTCTTAGTAAGCTCGCGTTGGTTCGTACTTTCTTCTATCTCTGTTCTATCTACGGTTTTTTTTTTTTTCATTGACTTTGCACGCGTGTATACGTATTCCAGGCTCGGGTAAACATGTATACGCGGATACGTGGATGAACGTGTACGGCTTCGATTGTTGGTTCGAGTTAACTGCGAGTGAAATCGAACAAAAACACTCGCATGGCGGCGCGCTACGCGATGCACGGATTGAAACAAAAACATTCTTTCAATCTTGTTATGTTATTTGTAAAGATTGGTAATGCAAAATTAAACAAGAAAGATTGCTTTTACTTTGAACGATATGAACAACAGTGAACTTTAGTATAACAAATTACGCGTACTTACCGTGGTGTTGTAACAAAACATAACCTACTGCCTTTGGTAATAGGGATGTTCGATTCGTTAGAAAATCAATCTTCTGAATCGATTCTTTGACATTTGAATTTTAATTCTAGGGAATTAATTTTCAGTAAATCAAGTTTTTATATCGACTTTTTGGGAGAGTCGATTTTTCTTATCTATAAAAACACATTCAGTCCTACAGTATTACTTGAAAGAAGTATAGGAATAGTGATGAAAATATAAACAATGCGGAGCGTTTGCCTTTAGTGTAAGAGGGCGAAATGTAAAAAAAAATAAAAGATCGATTCTTTGCTAAGAATTAGTAGAAATTGTTTCTAATAAGTTTCATCTTAAAATCTCTATTTTCCAAATTTGTAAATTTCCAAATTTCAGACTTTCAAATCTCAAATTTCCAAATATCAGATTTCTAAATTTCAAATTTCTAAATTTTAATTTTCCAAATTTCCAAATTTCGAACTTTCAAATCTCAGATTTCTAAATTTTAATTTTCCAAATTTCCAAATCTCAAATTTCTAAATTTCAAACTTCCAAATTTCGAACTTTCAAATCTCAGATTTCTAAATTTCAAATTTCCAAATCTGACATTTCTAAATCTCCAAATTTCCAAATTTCGAACCTTCGAATCTCAGATTTCTAAATTTCAAATTTCCAAATCTCAAATTTCTAAATTTCAATTTTCCAAATTTCCAAATTTCGAACTTTCAAATCTCAGATTTCTAAATTTCAAATTTCCAAATCTCAAATTTCTAAATTTCAATTATCCAAATTTCCAAATTTCGAACTCAAATCTCAGATTTCTAAATTTCAAATTTCTAAATTTTAATTTTCCAAATTTCCAAATTTCGAACTTTCAAATCTCAGATTTCTAAATTTTAATTTTCCAAATTTCTAAATTTTAAATTTCCAAAATTCAAACTTTTCGTATGGGCGGCGTCGGTGCGTGGGACCGGCATTATCAGGGATAAAAAATAAATGTTGTCATATGTTGAACGGAAAGAACAACACAACGCGTTAAGGGGTTAATTGTTGTCCCAGGGCGAGCGACGTTAACGACGGTACTGGGTGACTGAATGATTTTCATAGTCATCCCTGTTCCATTATTTTACAAGCCACGATAAAGAGCATAATCCAATCCAGCATAGATCGAATATTCCCCAGCGTTGATTCAGTGGAAAAAAAAAAAAAATACAAACGAGATCTAATCCATTTATTGGATCAATGAAAGAATATTTAAAAAACAAAAAAAGATAAAAACTTTCTTTACGCTCCAGTAGTATGTAATACATCAGGTCATGCCTCTTCATTTATATTTCTATCTAACTCGTGTGTAAACGTAACGAAGACAAAAAGCACGTGCAAAAAAAAAATCAAGCGAAAGAAAGCAGACCCGTGTTGCGTAGGTCACGCACGTACAACGAACCAGGCGCAAAGTGATAAATGATAGCGAGGTTTTTGATCGCGAAACCCCACCACCGTCTCTCGTCGAGTTTAATCAACTACGCACGAAGAAAATAATACGTTAGGTTCCCGAGGCTCGGCAAATAAAGCTTTTAACGGAAGTTTACCTGCGACGTATGACTCTTGGCGAATCATGAATGACATTCTTCGTAGTCTGTCACGTTTCCCTCAGTCTACGTGACTAACAAGGAATCTATTCTTGGAATTAAGGATCGTTTATAACATTTTTTTTCCTCTTTCCTTCTTTTTTGCGCACTCGAATGATCATCGTATACATTACGCAACGTTTCCTGTTAGACGAAGAAGTAAAACGAAATTTAGAAGTAAAAATTTAATAAAGGTATATATTTATTAGTAAAAGTATAACAAAAGCACATAGAATCTTAAAATATAGATAATTCCAAGTGTATCATAAATATGTGATTATGTACATACATACACATTGGCGAAATGATAACATTCTTTGACTGATAATCTAAAGTCCTAGGGATCGAATCCCCGTTTATCCGAATTCTTATATATAGGTTTTTTTATCTTACAAATTTAATCGTGGCGCAAAATACTGTATCAAAATTGTTGGTATTAATACAAAATTTGATATATGGAATTAATAATTAGAATATATTAATTTTCATGTTGAGCGTTATTCATGCATCTTTAAATACACCAGTGTATTTACGCGCACGTATTTATACATGGCTTGAATAACCCTTCACCTCATCTCGCGGGGCAACACAGGAGGGATAAGTTTAAAGATTGTAAGAGCAATTGCCCTGGTTGGCGTCGCACAGCACGACAACCTCTAACAGGGAAAGAGAAGAAGAAAAAAAAAATATAGAAGAAAAACAAGAAGGCCCCCTCTGAGCGTTCTGGATAGTGCGTTGGCCAGCCTGCCGACGATTTTGTCTGTCGCGCACAATCCACCTGACAGACCAATCAGCTGTAAACGTACACAAAAGCGTCGTCCAACAGGTCCATGTGTTCTTACAAACCCCCCCAAAAAAAACTAATGCATTTATTCTTCCATACGATACTGTTTCTCTTTTCAAATTACAAAATTCTTCGTAAATTGGATGCGTCGAAGTGTGACGCGTTCTAATTCACCCGTAACAATCAGCTGCTAATTAGCGTTAATTAAGATAGCTTCTTTCTCTTCTTTCAAATAACACTGTACGATTATTGCAACACGATAATTACGTGTGCATTTTATTGGAAAGTTTATTTATTTAAACGACAGTGTGGTGTCGCTCTGGAACCGCAGGGTCGCGTTTAGAAAATCCCGGGCCCTGGGCGTACGAATATATGCTATTGTATAATGATATTTGTTGAAAAAGTCACAGTTCTTGACATTATCTTCACAAGTGTTGTTATAATGTAAAATTATGCAAAGATGTAGAAATGAAAAGAAATAAAAAACCAAATAGCCTTTAAAATATTCCTTTCTATATACGGCACTGCCAGCACAATAAAACGTTAACGTCGTCAATACGGTTTAGTATAAATGGATCTACAGGAGTATTACAATTGTTATGCATTATTTGATTAAATTTAGAACGCGGTGACGACAAACACCCCTTTGTTGGCCCCCCTTCTTAACGGGCCCTAGGCACGTGCCTATTTCGCCTAGTAACAAACGCGGCCCCTGAAGTCACGGATACGAAGAACTTTCCTCGTTCCGAACGCTTGGAGGGACCCTAGGCTCCGCTGGTCAGACAGGAATCGCGCGAGGCTACACCACTGCAACTTAAATAAACAGCCGAGAGAGGAACAGGCGTGCACAGCAAGCTACGAGTTTAGTTTAATTCGGGTCATCGTCCTTCGTCACTCGTCGCGCATATTTAATTTTCCATGTAAGCGAGCGTCCTGATGACGCGACGGATGTCGCTTACAAAGCGAATTGCACTTTAACATGCACCTTGTGCGCCGTGTCCTCGTGCAACAACGGTTCTCGGTCTATTAAATTTGAAAGGCGTCTCGCAAACCGACTCAAGAAACCTGTAGTTTATAATGGGATGTATGCAGGGGAGAATTCGTTTCCCGTCGATAAGGTCGATCTTAACGAATCGATGCGTGTTAAAGCTAACCTAACCAAATATTTACGAGAGAAAAATCAATGGAAGTTTGACGGTCGGAAACACTGACAAGCAGCGTTACGTCAATTGTTCCTCTCTCTTTCTACCACTTAACCTTACCACAGAGCGTTATGTATGCACGTATTTTTTTTTTCTTTTCTTTTTCCAGTACGATCGAAGCCTTCCGTATATACCTAATACATAATAAGAAAAGAAACGTCGCAAGTGTACGAGAGCGCAATAAAAAGATAACAGTTGGAACGTTTTAATGACGCGTCGGTTGAATCAGCTGTGAGTGTGTACAAAACAAGGCAGCGTGTATTTATCTGGTGACATTGCCATCGTTTTGAGGTATCAGTGAAAATTTATCGCCGGAGGCCGCGTGCGAACACCGCTGGTCGTTGACATTGCGATAGATTAAGGAACGATTCTCGGAAAAAAAATAAATAATAAAAAAAAATAAAAAATATGATGTGCCGGTAATAACATTATGATTCATTCGAAGGAAATAAATATTTAATGAATACACATGCACAAGACCGGGTACACGATTACCAATTTAACTACGTAAAATAATTTTTGTCCTAAGCACACGTGCGGACGTGACGACAGTGCTACTCGATATGGCAGATTTACACTGTTACCAAGTGGAAAAGTTCTAAACGCAAAACGTAAACGTGTCGAGATAAAAATTTCATGTATTTCACTTGAAATTCGACGCGAAGAAGGTGACGAGGGGGGAAAATGTCGTGCGGAACGCCACAAAACGACGGCCCTGATCTTTCGTGCAAGGCAGCTGACAGGCTCCCGTCAGCTGAGAGCGTACACAAAGTCTGACGCTGTATGCGCACAATGCTCTTAATCTTCGGCCTGTTTCTAAGCGAGATCCTCGCCACCGAAAGAACTGATATACAAGCTCGTTTAACCTAACACACGATACTGTTTCGATTGTTTCAATAATTGTACGCTGAAAATGCACTCGATTTCAAAGGAAGATAATAATATTACACGATTCGAAGCGCAGACCGAATGGAAAGTGCGAACGACGATAGACTAGGCTCGATAACCAACTTTGAAACAATGTAAAGAATTAAAAGGATCTCGCGAGTAACGATCCTTCGAGGAAACACGGATATCGGTCAATACAACAATTCCCGTTGATCGTTGCATGTTTTGAATGTTTTTTATTTATTTATTTATTTTTGTTATTTTTAAGACTTCGAATTTCGATCAGACACGATGACACACGATAAAAAAACAGCAGTAAAGTTTAAGGAAAGTGTACACGGTGTTGTCAAAACAAACAAAGAACGCGTGCATACAAGAAGTGAGGGTGCATCGAAACAAGGGTTTACGCACCTCCATATGCATCCGTGGCCGCGACAACGAACGACGACGTGTGCCCTCGGCTTCTTCTCCGCCTGAAACTTTTGATCACGGATCACGGCTTCTTCGTCTTCGCGAAATGCCACAAACAACGACGACGACGGCTCGTTTTGATCATCACTAACGCGAAACAGTCGCATCCAGCGAGCACCGTACTGCTGATCGGCTCGGCGTCGTTCGATTTATTTCGGTTCGTCCGCAGGCGGGACGATATACGATGACTTGTGCGCATGCGCCATCTGCGCTTCGTCTTTTTCCGGACAATATCGCTAGAGGTCGCTTGTCGGCAACGATATCATTTCCATTTTTTCTTTTTTTTTTTTTTTATTGCATCGAATCGAATCCAACGCGGGAAATTTCAGGATATGAAAAACGTGTAAACAATAAACATAATTTCTGACAACAGTATTCTAATAAAATATTTGTAAATTTACTATAGACTCACATTTTGATGATTGTATAAATTATCGATCCGATGGCGGGAATGCGGGAAAAGGAAAGCTATTTCAAACGCGAGAAAAAAGCACATTAAAGCTTGTTTCATAATATTCTTTTGTTCTCGTTTAAATGCGACTCTTCGTTTTCGCGCTGCACGTTCGTAATCGTCTGGAAAAAAAAATATATATATATATATGTATATTTAAACTATGTAGGAAAGCTACCTTTATTACTTCTTTCATTTCTTTGCGCAATTCTATTAGCTATTACATATCTCTGACAAAACTATTACAAAAGTTCGCTATGCTGAATGATTTTGTGAAAACATGTGAAACGCTTTCCGCGCACGATATCGCGGCATTTGTAAAGTAGAAAAAAAAGAAGTCAAAGTCGAGAACATAAGAAAGTACGGAAGTTTATGAAATCGAAACGCCACGATCGTAAAAAAAGAAAGAAAGAAAAAAAAAAAAGAAATAGATCAGAACGCTTCAACGATTCGAAAATGTGTTCGAATCTTAAAAATTCATAAGGTTAATAATATCCATTTAATGGAATATAAACTTTGTAATATTTTTGCGCTCTCTTAATTTTCTAGAATTTGTTAAACAAATTGCGCGAGTCGTACAACGTAAACATACGTTTTAAAAACACCATTTTCTCGGGCAGACTTATAATTTAAATGCTCCATCAAAATGCGCTATGTCTGCCACCCTCTCCCTCTTTCTTGATGCATTCTACAATATTCATTTTATTTATTTTTATTTATTTATTTATTTTTTTTTGTTAATAATAAATCACTCATACGATCAAACATTTCTCTCGACTTCCACCATACAAGCACAGCATGAAGGATAACAACAAAGCAGTAGTACATAAAAAAAAACTTATTTTTTGTTATGTTTGTTTATTCAATATGTATTTTCTTATAAAGTGATGTCCTACTAATTAAAAGTAAATGAGAAAAAAAAAACAAAAAAAAAACAAAGAAGAAAAGAAGATCACCAAAACAATAGTTAATATATTCATTAAAATTCTTTATCTCGTTAAGGCAACTAATTTGTTTAGTCTCATTTTACATGTCTAGAATAAATGATATTATAAAGTATATTGTAAAACACTAATATATGGTTATTTTTATTTTCTTGTTACAAGCCTTACATATTTAGAATATAATATGTATACTTTGTATGTATATATATATATGTATATATATATACTCTTGTAATAAAATTGATTACTTCGTATTCGATTCTAGAGATAATAAATATATCTAATGTGTAATGTTAGTACAAGAGAAGTGCGTGCAGAGGGTGGCAGCAGGGTGCGCATTTGGGAGTGCTATTGTTCCAGGGACTAACCAGTCCCCACTTTCTATATCGTCTCACATAGTAACATTCAACTGTACTGCTTTAGTGTCCACAGAGCACGCTTGTTGTTGTTGCTGTTGCTGCTGTTGTTGTACTTGTTGCTGTACCTGTTGTTGTACTTGTTGTTGCACTTGTTGTATTGCCTGAAGTTGTATCGTTTTTGTATCAACAGTGCACGTTTGCTGCTGCTGTTGAGGTTGTTGCTGCGTTTGCTGCTGTTGCACTTGTTGCTGTTGCACTTGTTGTTGTTGTTGCACTTGTTGCTGTTGTTGCACTTGTTGTTGTTGCACCTGTTGTTGCTGCTGCTGTTGCACTTGTTGCTGAACCTGCTGTTGCACTTGTTGTATCGCCTGAAGCTGTATCGTTTTCGTATCTACAGTGCAGGTTCCTTGCTGCTGCTGTTGTTGCTGTTGTGCTTGTTGGGCAGCAGCTTGCGCAGCTTGCCTTTGTTGTTGCCGAAGTATACTAGGCGGCGGATCCATGTGTTGGCGTTGATGCAACAACAAATGATTTTTCTGATAGAAAGCTTTGCCACATTTATCACAAACGTGTGACTTTATATGGCAACTTCCGTCCGAGTGACGCCGTTGGTGCTGCGACAAACCATGCTTCTGTACGAAACCACGACCACAATCAGGACAAACGTGCGGTTTTGGTTTCGGGGCTGTTCCTACGGGAGGCGAGGTTTGCGTTGCACCATGCATATGACTAACACCGGGGTTCCCAATGGGTCCATTCATCTGTAAATTGTTTGTTTGTTTTTTTTTTTGTATTGTATCACGTATGGCTCCATATCTTAAGCTAACGCGAGTAATACCTGATGAGTTCCGGTTGTGTTAGGAGTGAGGAAGTGTCCAGGAGTTTGTTGGAAGGCAGCGGCTAAACCGCAAAGGTCCGTAACAAGCGCTCGATCACCAGAATGTAACCTTAAGTGCAATGTAAGAGCTTCTCGATTCGAGAAATCCAATCCACATTCCCTGTAATAATAATTTCATCGTTAGTATTACGATTAAATGAATAATTGATCTTTTTCTTGTATAGTAAAAAAAAAAGGTACCTGCACATAAGGGATTTATCGTCCGCAGTCATCTTATTGTTATGAATCTTCGAATGGGTAACCAAGTCTGTTTTCCGAGGAAATGCCTCGCCGCAAACGGTACAAGCAAATGGAGTTTCTCCTGTGTGTAAACGCATATGCGCCAATAATGTTCTCTTTTGTAAAAATTCTTTCCCACAAACGGTACACGAATGCGGAACTCTACCATGCAAACGACCATGATTCACTAATTCAAACTTTCTCTGGAAGGTTGCTCCGCAATCTTGACATACAAATGGATTTAGACTGCCGTGGAAGCGCGAATGCATCGTGAGGTGATCTTTTTGCGAAAACGATTCACCACATTCTTCGCAGACAAAAGGTCTTTCTCCTGAATGAAATTTACTATGCGTCACTAGGTGACGTTTCAATGGAAATGCTCTTCCACACTCTTGACAAATAAATGGCCGATCTCTCGTATGTACACGCGTGTGCGTTACAAGATGATGTTTCAATGTAAAAGACTTTTTACATTCAAGGCATTGATAAGGTCGATCTGCACTATGTAATAGCAAATGAGTATGAAGACAATGTTTGTGCGCAAAACTTTTGCCACAATGCACACAAACGTGAGGTCGTTCCCCTGTGTGAACTCTTGCATGCGTTGTAAGGTGGTGTTTGAGAAGAAACGACTTCCCACATTCTGAACAAGAATACGGTCTTTCTTTCGGTACACGAACCTGACTTCCCATATCTTGTTGTTGTTTGACTTTTGTTTCGATTTGAGTGGTATTAACGTGCGTTAAAACATGTCCAAAGTGACCACCGGTATCCGTTTGGCTTGTCGCCACATTGTTTACATTAGCTTGATTAGACGCAGCCGCTGCTCTTTTCATTAAAATTTCATTGCACTCTTCTGCGGTAAGTTGTAATGGTCCAAGGGGTGTCATGAAATGCTTGCTCATGGCGTGCTTGTCAGCCGTGGTAAAAACTAAAGTGTTCGAGAATAGGGAAGGCGGAGGAGTTGGATGCGACGCATCACAATTACAACCTCCTTTGTCGCACGTCAATGAAAATACATCGTGATGCTTTTTATTACGAACATGGGTACCGTGTGTTTGATTATGAGCTCCAGCTGTATGGCCATGGTGAGTTGTTGGGGTCTGTTGACAAGTTTCATTCATCGTGAACATCGGTCTACGATGCGTACTATTAGCAACCTTGGTGGGTTTAATGTCGACTTGTATCTTCTGACTGGATCCTTGGTCCTGATTATTATTCACAGCGTAACTAATATTCGTATTTAGTTCACTCTGCGCGTTCTCTCGGGTTTCCGCACCAGGTCCTCCAAAGGACCAGGTATACCCAAATCCTGTGCCCATATTGCCAGGAGTGGTGCACATGTTTGACAGAGGGGTAACGGAGGGGGTGGGCTGACTGGATGCAGTGCTTGTTGGCCCCTCCGTCTCTGTCAACGCATTGTCCGCACCACTTCTTTCCACTACAACAAACTGATCGGCGGGAAATATTTTGAGGGATTCTAAATAAACGTACCCGTCACACTCCAGTATCTTGGCCGTGGATTTCAAAATTGGAAATCATATCTGTCTGAAACGGCTCTATGGTACAATAATATTTAAGCTTGCAGTATTGTTTAAAGGCTGTAAGTAATCAGGATTCATAAAATCTCCAAGGCAATCGACACCGTACCCTTTCAATCATATGTCACACGAGGTGCAAATAAATGCACAGTGTGTTCCCAAGTGTTGTTTTGTTAGACTTAGGAACACACAATGTTTGGGAGGTGAGGCAAGAGTGTCTGTAGAATTAGAGCAGGCGGCAGAGGGGGCCTGTGCGCTGTAAACCAGCTTCCGTAAATCTACGGCCGTTCTTGTATTGTTGCCACCGCGCCACCGCGCGTCAATGTAAAAGATACGGTGGTTGGTCGACCGTTCTATGTATCAGAGTTTACAAGTGATTCTGTCGTTTCTGTCTTTAGGCCCGCGGCGTCTACGGGTCTTGAAAGACAACCTCCACCTTCGTCTCACGGCACTCCCACACGCTCACTTACACTTCACCTTCTTTTCTCGTATTTCACACCACCGAACCTATACTTTCACGTACATACACGAGTGGCCGATGGTCATTAATTTTACAAAATTGCATATTTTATTGTCCACACAAAATAGCCTCATATATCGGCCATTTTATTTGTAAACTACCAAAAAACAATGCTGCCAATGCACGCGCGGTTTTGGAGGGAGCATAGCTAGCTTGGCAATAGCGTCATCGAGTACTTCCGTACTGGCAACACTGTACCGCCGACGCGTTTCTTCCACCATATTTAAATGTTCACAGGTTACAGATTACTTTTACCTCTTTCTTTTTCCAACATATTTTTTATTCATTCATTTTTCAAAAACAAATATTTTTACATTTCTTTTTTTTTCTTTGTCAATCAAATTGTCCCTCTCAGTTATACAAAACTTATCGATTTCTACGGAATGTAGACAAGAAACGAAAGTTCCATTGTAACGTGCGGTAACCTATAATTACAGGTTCCGTGGTAATCAATTATTCCAGGCTGTGAAGGGGTGAAACAGGTGTAGGGTGATTAAATAGGATGTCAACAATGGCAGTCATTGTCGTATCTTACAGTAGGTGTTATTATGTTTGTTACCTTTTTTCTTTTTCTTTTTTTTTCTTTCTATAATTACAAACGTCAAACTTTCATACAAATATAAATATATACAAACAGTACATAGTATTGTACATACCATTCGTATTGTCACATTTATTTCAACTTATTTAAACCAATCGATTTTTTTAATATTTTCTTTTTTTTTTTTGTTTGTTTACGTAACAGTTGCGCGGAAAGGAGAGTGGGACTTTTGCGCGCGCTTTTTACCACGCGCGGAAAATGCTTTCGTAATCGATGGAGGGTCAATATCAGGGACGCAGGTTGCCGCGAACGCTTTCATCATTTTATAGCCGATATCTGGCGAGTTATGAGACGTGGGGGCATCTAGGTGGCGCGGGGACAGAAACACCACCAGCTACCCGCTCGGTTGGTCATCGTCGACGCAATAACGCGGACTCAGCAACTGATAAGCAATCCCGCACGTTAATGGCTCGCGCTCACGACTTGGCAAAAAGCCAATGCGTGCTGACGGAACGAGAATCTTTACAGTCACAACCATTCATTTCGTCTTTTCTCTCTCGAGTCGTCTCCGCGCAGAGACGTATACGTCGGATTAAATGCTATCTTTGCAAACTTTTACCTAATCTTCCCGCTTGAACCGCATCTTCAACGTCCATTTTCTTCCTTGGCTTTCGGTAACGAGTCTCGACCACGTAGATTCTAAAAGTCATCCTACGATTATAAAAGTTTCAAAATTGACTCTTATGTTCTTTCATATTTTATGAATTTTTAGAATTTTCAGAATTCTGTTTCAGAACTACTTGGCTTTCATTTTTATTTTCTAAGATAAAACGTTATGATTGTACAAGTTTCAGAATTAACTCCGTTGGCAACTAACAATAAGTGATTGCGGATTTGAAATAAGAAGGAAAATTCAAAATTTTTACTCGAAAATATATCATCGATAACCTTTTGCCATCTTTCAGTCATAAACTGAATTAAAAGAGATTTTACATTATCAACGTTATTAAAAAATTTTACCATCCAAGGCAGATCTGTGTTCACGAGCAAATTTCCCCTCCCTAGGTATGTACCCCCACTCCGATGTAAACAGTGGCGCTCAAGGTGCGGTGAGAGGACACGGGAGATCTCGTGCATGGTCGTCTCGGTCGGAGTAGGGATCCCTCTGGAGGGGAAATTTACTCCCGAGCAAGAATTTACACAGGTCTGAAATAAATTAAATAGAAATCTGAAGTGACGGATACGATAACACATTTGACGAGTGACCAATGAAATATGTCTAAAATGGTCGTTTTGTTCTTCCATTTATAAATCTGGATAAGAACGAAACTAAATAACTAATCGATACAATTCTTTTACTATAATTATAGCTGGAAGTCCAAACAACAAGAAAACAATATAGGTTAGGTGCTTCGAACACATCGACGAAACGAAAGAATATACTAAAACTATCTATCGACAAAATCAACCTAATATTTATTTGAACAAACGAATATTCCATGGTTTTCTTCTTCACTTTCAGAACCTCGTGCCTGTTGCAGCGAGCGGTGAGAATTTTTACGTACGATTCGCACGGATTATGCTAGTCCGACAAGATACGATTAAAAAAGACTTGCACGCCCGCTTTGGGGGATAAGCGTGACCTCATTTTGGCATGGTAAATCCCGCAGCTTCTTACTCGATCCTTTCAGAAAAAGGTTTGCTCACCCCCCTTTGGTTAACTGGTAAGCGCCTCGAGCTTGTCTGCACGCGCACCTGCTCTGTATATCATCCAGCCGTTTCTTAACCACGCGACGACGACGTCGACTTATGCCCTCTTGATAGAGGGTTGCTGCATTCAAATAAAACTATCACGACCAAGCTGTTACAAAAATAAAGATGAAAAATCATTCTTTACATACATCAGGTATTTTGGAAATTGTTTTTACAACTTATATTTATACTGTTCTTTCTTTTTATCCTTATCTTTATTTCTTTTCTTTTTTTATTAGAGCTACGTCCCGCTGGGTTCTTGTACCAGTGTTATCCACGAAGGAGGAGTTTACTTGTATTTGGATCTTTGATACAGTGGATTCCGATTATTCGGGACACGTCGGTTCTCGCGTAGTTTGACCAAACTTTAGTTCGGGGGACCAACAATTGTTGAGTACTTTTTTACACAGTCCTGTAGATTTCGACTAGTAAAATCGAAAAATGTAAATTTTAAGGAGAGGAAACCATTGGTTCGGTAAAGGTGAGTGTTTTCACCGTATTTGACAGGCAATGTCGAGGCCATGTTACCTTGCAGCCATACTCTGTCGGTAAAACAGATTTATCGTAGGTGGCGTGCTTTTTTGGATGGAATAGGTCTACAAGGGTTTCGTGACTGCGTTTTTCAACGAATTCTGAGTTAGTTTGACCGTGTATTTTTGGGGAGGGGGGCGTTTTGAGTGCGAATTCAGTTCCTTCAATAAATTGCATTACAGCATGGGACGTTGTCGACTATACGCATTTACCGCCACCTATATGAATCTGTTTTACCCACAGAGTATGGCAGCAAGGTAACATGGCGTCGACATTGCCTGTCAAATACGGTGAAAACGTTTACTTTCAAGTTAACGTAACTTCTGAACCAATGAAACTTGTATTTTTGTATTCCGCGCGTTAAATGCAATAATAATAAAAGAAAGGCTATATCTTTTGGTCCCAGGAACTGAAGTTTACCCAGCGGCTGTCCCAATTATGCGAAGTGCCACATAAATATAGTAAAATAGTAGATAGTCTCGACGTTCGAATCAGAATGCCCACCGTCTTGAAATTCTGCAAATCCACGGCGTTCGCACACGATTAACCTCGGACGAAACTTCAAAAGATTATAAGTAACACAGAACGAAGCGAAAGGGAACTGCGAAATACAAAAACTACAGACATCCGTGACAAATAAGCGGAACGATGTGCCGATTGAACGAAGAAAACTAAGGCTGTTTGTTTTTTGAAATTTCTTTGAATCGGAATCTACTCTATAGCATTCTTCATGAATATCAGTCAATCTGGTTGCACGGTACCCTCATTCTTATGATAAATTTCCATCAGCGAGCACAGCTTCGTCGAAGGATTTCCGTGTCTAGGTGACAATTTGTAAGATGAATGCGTTGTTCGCGTAACCATCTGTTAAAGCATGTTTCGTCGGTGCGATACGAGTTCGAGTCTGACGATCTATGGTTACGGATCGCCAACTATGCTTCCCTCTCTCTCCCCCTTTTTTTTTATACGAGTAGGAGACAGTATGGATGCAGGGTGGAGAGCCCGAATCCCGAGGCAGTGGACCGTGAATGCGATACCAGGTTCATCGTGGCTCGGTACAGGGGATGGTGGCGTTGAACAACCGTTCGTCGACCATCCCCCTCTCGTGGTGCGGCATCATGCAGGTCAGTTACGATTTTTCTGTGTATCAATTACCTCGGATGAACACCGTCATCTTTCTAACCGTAATCTTTATATCTATAGTTGCTTGTATCAATTTTATATACAATATCTTTGACAGGTATTCGGTCGCAATCTTAATCAACCGACGATCATTTTGTGCAGCGCTTGTACTCTCCGCTTTCTATCATGTCCAGACTTCCTGTAACAATCTCCGCAAAGGTATCAAAGGAACGCTTGTCTATCCAGAAGCAATTGACCACTCATGGTCACTTCTATAACCGGAAACGATCCTACAATATATCAGTTTTAGAGACAAAGTATGCCTTTCAGATTTTGCAATATGATTTTAAACTGTTTTTAAACTAAACATGAAAGAATAGAATTATTAGAAAGACGAATATAACTGTCAAGTTTTAAATTAATATTTGTGTTTTTGATATTGGAATGTATAGTGTCGGGTATGATAGAATTTCCTAGGGAAAATGGTGATATGGGGGGAAAAGGTTTTACCGTTTGAGTAATATTTGAAAATTACTAGGGATTATTAGTAATAGGGGTAGTTGATATCAGGGATGATTGGAACTAGGGGTAATTACGGTAGAAAATATTTACGCTGGTGGATTATTAACAATAGGGACTATATTCACTAGGGATTGTTGACCCCGGAGAAAATTGTACTAGGGAATATTAAAATATTGAAACTAGGGATTGTTGACCCTAGGTATAATAAGACTAGGGAATATAGACGCCAGGGATAATTGTACTATGGAGTATTAACACTAGGGACAATTACACTAGAAAATATTTACGCTAGGGATAATTACGCTACTGGATATTTACAATATGGACTAATTTCACTAGGGATTATTGACCCCGGAGAAAACTGCACTAGGGAGTATTGAAACTAGGGATTATTTACACCAGGGAAAACTGCACTAGGGAGTATTGAAACTAGGGATTATTTACACCAGGGAAAACTGCACTAGGGAGTATTGAAACTAGGGATTATTCATCCGAGGTACAATAAGACTAGGGAATATAGACGCTAGGGATAACTACACTAGGAAATATACACGTCAGGAATTATTTACACTAGGGGAATTTGTACTGTGAAAAATTACACCATCTCAAAGTATTTGTTTCGTGTTTGTGTTTTATAATTTATTTTCACTTGATGACCCGCGGGTCATAAGTTGCGGACGCTTGGTATAGAGTAATTCAAACACACTGGGACGATACGTCGCAGTGTGAACGAAGCTTTATAAATACAAATAACGCAAGCGCCACGTTTATCCGTACAGGTGAGATGGTAGCGCGTGAAGTTGTACGTCAGGTACCCATTCGAAGGCACGGGGACCTGTTTTCGTCGAACCGGTGGGGCAAGATAATCGTTGCACACGGTTGTGGACGATCGGCGGCGCCTTTTTCACTCCTCGACTTAATTAAATGCTGATTACCTAATGAGGACCATCGATACTCACGGCTACTAACGAGCCACGCTGTCGCCGTTCAACGTCTATATACCTAGCCATAATTTGAAGATTCCTATCTGAAACCAGGGCCCTCACCATTCCTGGTTATATAGGGTTTCTTGAAAATCAATGGATCGGTATGCGTGTTCCAAGGATGAAACACTTTCCCAGCAATTAGTCAGCCTGCATTCTTCTCCTAATTCTCGTTCGATTTCTAAAATCATTCAAGATGGATTCTTCTTTCTGTTCAGTTGAAGTTTTTTTTTTTAGCTGCCCCTAGGTATAATAACACTAGGGAATATAGACGCCAGGGATAATTATACTAGGGAGTATTAACACTACGTAGAATTACGCTACTGGATGTTTACAATAGGGATTATTAACAATTGGGACTATTTTCACTAGGGATTGTTGTCCCCGGAGAAAATTGTACTAGGAAATATTGACACTGGGGATTATTTATAATAGGGGAACATTGCACTAGGGAATATTGAAACTAGGGGTTGGGTGTCCCTAGGTATAATAACACTAGGGAATATAGACGTTAGGGATAATTATACTAGGGAAAATTACAACTAGCAAAATTATACTAGGGAGTATTAACACTACGGTCAATTACACTGGGGAATATTGAAACTAGGGGCTGCTGCCCTTAGGTATAATAACACTAGGGAATATCGACGTTAGGGATAATTATACTAAGGAAAATTACAACTTGCAAAATTATACTAGGGAGTATTAACACTACGGTCAATTACACTAGGGAATATTGAAACTAGGGGTTGCTGCTCCTAGGTATAATAACACTAGGGAATGTAGACGTTAGGGATAATTATACTAGGGAAAATTACAACTTGCAAAATTATACTAGGGAGTATTAACACCACGGTCAATTACACTAGGGAATATTAACACTAGAGATAATTGTACCAGGATATATAGACGCTAGGGATTATTTACACCAGGGAGTATTGAAACTAGGGATTACTCATCCAAAGTATAATAAGACTAGGGATAACTACACTAGGAAATGATTTGCATTAGGGATTATTTACACTAGGGGAAATTATAATATGATAAATGTCAAAATAACTTTTGGAATGGCTTCGTAAACTTGTTCGAACATTCCACAATGCTTTATTAATATAATACTTATATCACCTGACAAAATTTCAGTCATACAACCTTAACAAGCGATGCGATAGGACGATGGGGTTGCATCTGAAGCGTAACGGTAACAAAAAAGAAGAAAGAAAGAAAGAAAAGTATGACGCCTGACGAAAGGGCAAAATGTTTTCTCGTCCCATATATCGCGATCAACCGTTTCCACGCGATAGATCACGAGTCACGTGCCGCCGGTTACGGACCAGCTCATCGATCACGATTAGTCCTAGGACCTGTCAGAAGTTCATCGATAATCGAGCCACCCTGAAAATCAACTCGTCGGACAGAATGGCGCATCCTGTTCATTTAATATCCAACACCGGGGACACGATTTGTAAGGCAAAGGCAGTTTAAAAATCACTGTGGTCCAATTGGACTTTGGAAGGATCTAATTGTAAGACAGGCGTCAGCAACCTTTTTTGTTTTGTTGGTTACGGATGAAAATCAATTAAAATTTGATTATTAAGAAGATGGTTCGGGTCCGTTAGTGAATAATAAGACAAATTTTATTGAGAAAAATGTTATGATATGCTTTTAAACTATTTCTAAAGTAAATACGAGATAAAGAAAATTCTACTTTTAATTATTATAGAAACAAATACAGCTGTCAAGTTTTAGTTAATTAATAATTAATGAACTTTATTCACCAGCATTCTTATTCTACGCACGGACTTAAAAAATCCAGTTTTCAGGAAAACGTGATTAAATAACAAATACAATTTTGTTTCAATTTCCATGGAATCATCGATTCCAGGCCCAAACCATTCTTCTTTAAAAAAAAAAAAGAAATACGTCGTACAAGTCGAGTCAGCCAACACAAGTCACAAAGTGTTTATACTCGTCATATAACGGATACGATCGTTTGATGTTCAATCCGTGTCTTCGATTCGCAGATGCATCGCATATTTGAGCTCCCAATAGGCCGATGCAATAACATCGAAACACACGGGCCATTCTTTGTTCCCTCCCCACCTCCCTCGTATAAAATTCTCGTCGTATCCCCGGGGGTACATTGCCGAACAGTTTTCGTCGCTCACTTTCGAATCTGTCCATATATATACACTTGGGAGTTTCGCGATATGTTTTCGATCCTCGGCTTCCTTTTGATCTTACGCAAGGCTCCGATGTTGCTTGTTAAGCTTGTAAAAGAGTGACGAGCAGATGGTTACTCGATAACGGTATAATACGACGCGTGCATACCAATACGCGAAACTTTTGATGCTTGATTATACACGTACGTACGCAACACGTGTACGCAAGAAATTAGACGATACGGAAGCGATCGTCTGGCTGTTGCAGAGATTCAAGATGTTGCGATACATTCGCAACGTTACTTGCGAAGCGCACCGAAAGCTTGGAACTATTTACTTAGTTTTCTCTACTCTCCAAATTTGATCAATATATACTTATAATAATTTATTAAAAAAAAAAGGAACTTAAATTTATATTACTTACAAGGGGGAGTTACCCAATTGTTACGCTGATTTATTTATAAAACTTTGCTACCTTATAGAGTTCGTCCAGCTGAGTATTTCGATATCCCCTTTTGGGCGTAGACGGCCAATAGTTGAGGACTTTAGGAGATATTAACGATTCAAGTTAGGTAGACTTTAAAATCTGTATTATAATACGCTCAGACGTAGAAATGGTTAAACGTTTGCCTGGTAATCCAAAGGTACACGGTTCAAATCCCCTCCGTTACTTACCTTTTTTCTTTTTTGTTTTATGTGCTATCGCCATTTTTTATGTCCACTTATTGAAGCTATGCTATAGGTTTTGCACCTGTTAATAATTTACTAAGTATTTTTGATTTTATTATTATTCAAGTCTACCTAACTTTGGGGTATCGGAATACTCAGCTGGACGAACTCTATAAGATGGCAAAGTTTCGTAAATAAGTGAGCGTAACACTTGGGTAGCGCCCCTCGTTATGAATACATATAATATAATATGATAAGAAGGGGGTCCGCATCGTGAAAATCGGTTAAGAACCGCTGCTCCTAAAGGTTAATACATTGGCTATTGACGGAAGTAAAGGTTCGTGATAGATTGGATGTGAAACAACAAGAAAACTCGTGAAACATCATCAGTCCTTTTATTTGCTAACAGAATTCCGAACAGAAGCACCAAGAAAAATCCCATACACAGAATCCGTGACACGTTAAACAGTCTTACTAACTACTGGAAGGTTTAGAATCGTGTGTGTTGACGCGTTGAAACAGTTGGCCGTTCAACGTGAAAGTATCTACCCAGAGTGGTCCTGAAGCGGATATATAGAAGCCTCGAGTTCCCTTCGAATCGATCGAGAATTAATCCGACTAGCTATCGCGTCTCGCAAACGTCGTTCTATTGTCTCATTGTCCGTTGGAGTGAGAGATAGTCGAAGGAGACGAGAGATGACTTTCCTTCGTTCCTATCTTGCCTCCTTTTCAGATCGTCTCTCGATCCTATTGGAAAGGCCAGGGGATTCTGTTCTTCTATGGCCAACTAATGCCGTCGGACGAGAAGAATCGAAGCTACGATCTGTATCCATCGTCTTCTTTTTGTTATTTACCTTTATCACTCTTTTTATTCTTACACTGTTCAATTATATTCCATTTACTCGCTTAAAGGGGAGAGAAAGGTTAATTGTCAAATTTAACCTTTCAAATCGATAGCTAGCATTGTTAGCTTAACGATAACGCTATCCGTGGTTTGTTTCGTCATTTCTTTTGTTAATTATTTGATTTTAAGAAATTTCGGGTGCTGGTCACCGGTGACCCACGTGGCAGCCAACGTGTTAAGCTTTAAATATTTATTTATCATATAAATTTTTTTTTTAAGTACTTTGCGCTGTAGGGCAAGAATCGGACACTTTGCGCTCGCCAAATAGGGAGTAAAAGCCTGATTTTCGCGCCCTCTGGTTAAAAGAAATAACGTACGTAACACGGGTGCAAGGTGACACTCACACCCGTCTCTATTGTCGACTCGATTCAGCCGCCAATTATCCATTTTGCGCCCTTGCTACGTAATATACTATTCTGAAGCAAAGGGCGCAAAAATCGAGCTCTGGCGAGCGTAAAGTGCCCGATTCTTACTTTACGCTCTAGGGCAAGAATCGGGCACTTTTTAGGCTCGCCAAAGCCCGATTTTTGCGCCCTTTGGTTGAAAAAATAGCGTACGTAACACGGGCATAAGGTGACTCTCACACCCGTCTCTATTGTCGACTCGACTCGGCCGCCAATCACCTATTTTGCGTCCTTGCTACGTAATATACTATTCTCGGGCTTTTAATGCCCGTTTGGCGAACGCAAAGTGCCCGAATCTTGCCCTAGGCTGCAAAGTACTTTGCGCTCGCCAAAGTCCGATTTTTGCGCCCTCTAATTCTCACCCTGATCTCTATTGTCGACTCGACTCGGCCACCGATCACCCATTTTGCGCCCTTGCTACGTAATAGAAGTGAAACACTAAAATCGAAATTTGTACGCCCTCTGGTTAAAACTGACCCTCTACCAATCACCCATTTTGCGCCCTTGCTACGTAATATACTATTCTCAGACTTTTAATGCTTATTTAACGAACGCAAAGTGCCAGATTCTTATCCTAGGCTGCAAGGCATCAAAAGTCCGATTTTTGCGCCCTCTAATTCAAAAAATAGGTGACTCTCACCCTAGTCTCTATTCTCGACTCGATTCAACCACCGATCACCCATTTTGCACCCTTGCTAATAGAAGTGAAATACTTTGCGTTTCCCAAATAGACATTAAACTCGACATTTTTACCCCCTCCAGTTAAAAAGAATACATATATAATGATCCATATTCTATTTGCAGATAAATTAGAAAGTTATCCGTTCTCGATGAAGCTATGGTTATCGATAGAACGTTAAGAGGACGAAGAACAGAGCGTATAAGAATATATCGTATCTCTTTCACTATGATCAGGGTACATAAAAGATTCCTCGGGTGTATCCGCTTTGCTGAAAAAGGGCGTCATGCATGGCTCGCACCAGGGTGTCATCTGCACCCCTCTACCGTCAGCCCTACGATCTTCACGGTCAATATAACGGATGTCGTAAAATCAATTAGTGGCGAATTGTGCCGCAGCCCGGATCGTGTGCAACGTAAAGTTTCTCTTTTCCACGTGATCCTCCGATCGATTACTAAAACGTCGTTATTATTAAACTTTGAACGGTCGAAGCGAGGTCAATCGTGATTCTAGAGTTTCAATTATTGTTAACACATTATCTACCGCTCTCGAATGAAAAGAAAAATAATAAATAATAAATAAAAATTAGGGAAAATACCGGGTAACCGGTATTTTCAATATAGTCTCAATTGTAACACGCTTAACCCTTTGCACTCGTGGCATTTTTGGACGTAATCGGGTCTAATCTAATTTTTCAGCTTCGTTTTCAGGAATCAAATTATGTCGGAAGAAAAGTGTTAGCAATATTTGAGAATCTGTTGATTTTTATCCCCTTCCTTGATTTTCTATATTTTGATTACGAGTGAAAGTGAAAGATAAATTAAATACGGCGTCTCAGAGGCGTCAGTCGAGTGCAAAGGGTTAACTTTCTTTAGTTCAATGGTGGTATAGACGAAGAAATTAATAATCAAGGGTTTACTAATCAGTTTTCAATTAACAATGATTGCTACTGAAAAACCTATTAATAAGGCTTCCGGTCGATAAAGTGTTAATCAATGAAATATTAAAATTTAAGGCTTTCGTACGATGCACGGAAGAAAATTTAAAATAAAACAGCTGATAAATTCGTTTAACATTGAATTATATTTTCTAAAACTATCGCACAAAGTATTTTAAAAGTTTGAAGAATTTTGATATATTTCTTTTAGGACGAACAAAGAAATTAATAGCGTGATATTGGACCACTTCAAGGTTTACCCTATAAATTCTACTCAAGTTTCGACAATGGCACGGTTGATGGTGGCTTTTCAATGGAACTGCCCCGGTCTGTTCGAGCGTGCAGTAAATATTATCAGGTAGACACAACCGAGACGGATGTTTTACCGAATTGATGAGATCGCCAGTTGGTTTCTATTCGCCTTTTGCCTTCCACGAAGCCAAAAAAACCACCCCCGCATCGGTACCTTGCTGACAAATCTTTGACCCACGATGCCCGTAACCGATCGGAACAAATTTCCCGTGACGGACACCGTTTTGTGTCTGTTTACCGGCTAACCGATTCTTCCTGTAACCGAACGCGAACAGAATCCGAAAGAGTCGAAAAGATTGGGGGAAAGATTTTCAACGTTTGAAAACTTTGGGGATAATTTCTGTCGAACGTTTATCGGAATAAAACACGCAGGTTTTCGATTCTTCCTTCGTGCGATTCGTTTAAGAAAAGGAAAAGGATTAAAAAAAGGATTCGATCCGAATGCTTTCGGGTTACAACCAAGCGATTCTGGTAAATTTCAATTGCTTGTAGTTTCTAGATGCGTTAACCGATTTCGACGAAACTTTGTGTATACATACAACTTACTGAAACCTACGCAAAGTATGTTTTAAATTTTCATTATTGGCTCGGATAAAAAAGTTGAGTAAAGTGATCCTCACTGTATCCTTCATAATTTCAACCGACTGGGACTTTTTCAACATTTGTTTCTCTTGTTATCCAGTAAACTAGTTCTTCTAGCTTCTCAAAAAAATTCAAGTCATTTGGTCCAATTTCAAACGAGGGAATTGTGTTTTAAAAGGTGTACGAATATTTATGGGACTGACTGTATATGCGTCCATAGAGTTCTAAGAGTTAAGAAAATTTTTCTGTATCACTTAAGATGCCAACTAAAACGTATAAAATGATAGAAATGATTGCGTTTTATATAAGTTTTTTATCTTAGAAAAAAAAAAGTTTGTAAAAGTTTAAACAGCGCTTTGTCACCCGTTACAACGGGACGGGGTTCGTTCGGTTAAAGAAGTCGGTAAAAGTCGAAATGAAGGAAGTTCTCCACTGAATTCTATTTCCTTCGTCGAGCGGTTACCACCTTTCCTATCTATCTTTCTTTCTTTGTCGTGTCGGACCTTTTGCAGTCCACGGAACGCAACCATCCTCGACGACGAATTAAGTCGTTTCACGCTTATAATTACTAGCATCGGGGCTACATCGTGCGAGCTGAAATTATTCCCGACAAATTGTTTCAGGTTGAACGAGGTCAGTTATTAGGATACCAGGGAACCGAGGTTCGTTACCTGTTCAAGATTCATTGTTTGACGGCCGTATATTTGATGGTTTATGGGTTATGGGATTAATGTTCGAAGAAAATTGGATTTTCGATTTAGTGTATCGGTTTTTTAACTTGGATTTGGTGTACGATGCCAATGAGCCGCTGGCTGCCGTTCAATTTGCTATAGTATTAATATTATTGTATTACTGTATTATTATTATACTATATTGAGCTAATTATCGATGTAATGTTTACTACGTTGGTGCAATTATTAATATACTGTTATTCTACTATAATGCTACTACGTTGGTCCAATAGTATCAGAAAGTAATATAATATTAATACTTTAGCTACCACGTCAATATTATTAATATTATTGTATTATTATGTTATTATTCTACTATATTAGGCTAATTACCGATATAATGCTGCTACGATGGTTCAATAGTATTAGAAAGTAATATAATATTAATACTTTAGCTGCTACGTCAATATTAGTAATATTATTATTCTGCTATATTTGGCAAGCTACCGATATAATGTTACTACGTTGGTGCAATAGTATTAGAAAGTAATAGAATATTAATACTTTTGCTGCCACGTCAATATTATTAATATTATTATTCTACTATATTAGGTAAATTACCGATATAGTGCTATTACGATAGTCCAATAGTATTAGGAACTAATATAATTAACACTTTAACTGTGACGTCAATATTATTAATATTATTATACGTTGGTGCAATAATATTAGAAACTAATATAGTAATAATACTTTAGCTGCCACGTCAATATTATTAATATTATTATTCTACTATATTTGGCAAATTACCGATATAGTGCTACTACGATGGTCCAATAGTATTAGGAACTAATATAATTATTAATACTTTAGCTGCCACGTCAATATTATTAATATTATTATATTATTATTCTACTGTAATGCTACTACGATGGTCCCATAGTACCTATTAGAAAGTAATATAGTATTAATACTTTAGCTGCCACGTCAATATTATTAATATTATTATATTATTATTCTACTATAATGCTACTACGATGGTCCAATAGTATTAAAAAGTAATATAATATTAATATTTTAACTGCCATGTCAATATTATTAATATTATTATTATACTATATTTGGCAAAGTACCGATATAATACTACTACGATGGTTTAATAATATTAGAAACTAATATAGTATTAATACTTTAGCTGCCACGTCAATATTATTAATTACTATATTAGGCAAATTACCGATGTAATGCTACTACGACGATCCAATAATACTATTAGAATTACTTGATAGTTTGTCGCTTTCATTATTAACATCCTTTCAATAACTTAATTAGAACACGTCGTATAAAAATTGTAATAATAATAAGTCAAACTTTTCAGCACCTCTATCGTGGCAGTCAAAATCTTAATACCAATATAGTACCAACAATTATCCCAACAGTATATTATTTAATTAAAACAACAAATTTATTTAATCAACAGCTTTCTTCATTTCTTTTTAAGAAATCAACAAGCTTCCTGGAGAGGGGATGCAAGAGGGCACGCGTCAGCCTCCCTATTTCTTTTCTTTTCTTTTTTTTTTTATTCATGCCGAGTTCGTGGACCGAAAGAAAAGGTTCCTCGAACTTCTACCTACGACTTACAACCTACAATTCGGTGGGCTAGGAACGAGCTTTACACCCTTTTTCGCGCGGTCGCCTGAAGCACTCTACTACCGGAGTGCCAAGTGTGGCGGGAATTATGCAATTATTGCATTGCGGACCCGACAATTGTCGTCGCGGAAAACGACGACTGCCTGAATGGCCTGAGTGTCCCTGGGCCGAGGGGACGAGTACCAGGGATTTCCTAGTCGATTTACTACCCGTGTAACTCGCGCCGTTTCGTTCTACCGTTTAATTCATCCCTCGAAGACGAACGATGCCGTCTCGACGCGGTTGTGACTCGTTCTTCGTGACGAATGATTGTCGAGAGTTATTTTTCTACCGGCCGATTTTTGCTTAAATCTTACGCCTCTTCGCTAGTTATACGTGGTAATTGGTTAATATTGGGTTGTCCGGAAAGTTCGTGCCGAAATTTAGTGAGAACGTCAAGATAAAATCTTGATGTAATTAATTTGGATGGAGTATAATATGTATAGTTGTAAATGTAGATTGTTTTTTTATATAAATCTTCATTCCATCAACATCAATAGCGATCGGTTCGATAAAACGTCCTATATTTTCTATGAAAAAATTATCGGTTTTCAAATATAAAAACTGGCTATGGACAATGTTCTTATAAACTGTATCATTTCCGAAACTAATATATGTATTCATTTTAATATTTGGATCGTTTCTACCGTTTTGGTAGCAGAATAAATTAGAACGTGGCGGAAGGACTGGATTCTTTATAATCTTCAAAAAGTGTTTCCATAAACAAAACTTAACGAATGTTGTTTCGGAATCTTGTGTTGCATAATATACAGGGTGTTCGACAACAGGTGGGCATAATTTCAGGGGGTGATAGTTGGGGTGATTCTGAACAGCTTTTTCCTTTGCCAAAATGTTCGTTAAGGCTTCATTTTTGAATTATTAACGAAAACCCCTGACCAATCAGAGCGCGCGTATAGCACGCGCTCAGCCGTGATTCGTTCTAGTCCGACGTCCCGACTCGAAGTTCCCCTATCACGGCTGAGCGCATGCTATACGCGCGCTCTGATTGGTCACTGTTTTTCATTAATAATTCAAAAAGGAAGCCTTAACGAGCATTTTGGCAAAGGAAAAAGCTGTTCAGAATCACCCCATCTACCACCCCCTGAAATTATGCCCACCTGTTGTCGAACACCCTGTATATAGGAGTTATTGTTTCAAGATTAAATAATACTAATTAGAACCCTTAATATCGATAGTTACTATAAACGGCACGAACTTTCCGGACAACCCAATATATTCTTTTAAATTGTATTTAATTTCCAGATATTCTGTATTTTAACATAAAATTTGTTATTGTATATCGTCGTTCAGAATCGTCTCTTACACTAGTTACGGGACACCCTGTATACGTTTTATAGATTATGGATGGTGTTTTGTTTTAAAAACAACAGCGACGATATCAAATCGGAAAAAATCCGAGTTTGGATTAGAATCTAAGGATCTTGAAGAGAATCCACGACAAAAGACAAACGACCATGAATATATGTTTAATCGTACGAAGGTGTTTAGCATGCTTACCGTAAATCAAGATTTCTTTCGATTTCAACACACGAGAGAAAACCCTTGCACATCTTGTGCCATCGATCGATCAATCGAAACTCTATAGCGTTCCGCGAATGTTTCGAATGCGAGATGAGAAGCTGAGGATCTTTTTATTCCTTACATAATATTATCTTGAAGTAGAAACATTATATGAAAATGCATTTCTATTATTCCTGTAATTGGTGTTTTAGGTGAAGGATTCGTGGAAGTTTGGGATATAAAAAGAAGAATCACTTCTGCTACTGTTAATAAAGACGCCAATTTAACGGTTTCCGACGAACAAGCCACCGACTGAGATCCACGAATGCGGGTACAATATAGATTAACCGAACGATCGTATAGAGCCAAGTTGTACTCGGTCATTTAAATCATCGGTTTTGCGTTCTTGTTCGTTTATTCGTGTGGTATTAGTATATTTGCGCATGGACAATGCTTTCATTATTGGTTGGCCATGACTGGTCATATGCTTCTTCTTGAGAATTGCTTTTGAATAACTGACTGTTCTACGATTTTTAGGATTCGAGTGAACGGATATGAAAATGGAAATACTTATTTGATCTTGAGAAAAAATGAAAGCGTATCGATGGGTTTTTATCGTGATAAAGATGTTGCTTTATCTGGATAGGATGATTATGTTGATTGCCTTTTTATTCTAGAACTATCGATATGGTTGAAGAGGGTAGATTATGGAAGGGAAGAATGGAAAGAATCTTAGGAATTTTTGTATTGAAAATCATGCGTATCTGTATACTAATTAGGTTATATTTTTATACTATAGATCACCTTTCTGTGGTATACTATATTTCTATGCTAAGCTATGTGTCTGTGCTACGCTATATTTTTATACTAGGCTATATTTCTAAACTATAGATTACCTTTTGAATACTGTATTATATTTCTATATTATAGATCACCTTTCTGTGGTATACTATATTTCTATGCTAAGCTATGTGTCTGTGCTACACTATATTTTTATACTAAGCTATATTTCTAAATTATAGATTACCTTTTGAATATTGTACTATATTTCTATACTATAGATTACCTTTCCATACTGTACTATATTTCTATACTAGGCTATATTTCTAAACTATAGATTAGCTTCTGTATACTGTACTATATTTCTATACTAGGCTATATTTCTAAACTATAGATTAGCTTCTGTATACTGTACTATATTTCTATACTAGGCTATATTTCTATACTATAGATTACCTTTCCATACTGTACTATATTTCTATGCTAAGCTATGTGTCTGTGTTACACTATATTTTTCTACTAGGCTATATTTCTAAACTATAGATTACCTTTCCATACTGTACTATATTTCTATGCTAAGCTATGTGTCTGTGTTACACTATATTTTTCTACTAAGCTATATTTCTAAACTATAGATTACCTTCTGTATACTGTACTATAATTCTATACTAGGCTATATTTCTAAATTACAGATTACCTTTTGAATACTGTACTATATTTCTATACTAGGCTATATTTCTAAATTACAGATTACCTTTTGAATACTGTACTATATTTCCATACTATAGATTACCATTCTGTACTGTACTATATTTCTATACTACACTATAATTTCTCAACTATAGATTATATTTCTATACCAGACCATATTTCCATATTTCTCAGATTTTCAAGTGAAAATGCTACAAGAAGGTTAATCAAAAACCTAAAGGTTCTTACGAATACCAATTTAAAACTAACACAAATCCAATTTCCATTCCCTGATTTACGAACCTATCTAATATGTATACGCAACCATGGACAAACGATTCCGAGTCCCTGAACATTGGATACCTGAAATTTAATTATCCCCCCAGAGAAAAAAAAACAGCGTTTAATCGGCTGGTAATTCATTCTCCACGAACGATGAAGAACTTCATAATACTACAGCCGGTTCGATTAAAAATCATGGCTACTATAAATTTTATGCTCTTCGTTCTCGTTAACGATCCTGATCATCGTTCGACAAATTAATTTATTCACACGGAATTTTTTTTTTTTATTACAACTCGACGCTATATTATTGTGAATATTTTCGAAAAAGAGGCATCGATGAAAAGTTGTGGCAAGATGTTCTAAATAACCATGTAAATTATCTGTACGTTTCATTTGCTCATTACAATAAGTACAATCAAATGTCTATTGGCTACGCGGAAGCGTCCAGTATACACGATTAAACGTATACTAATTATTTCATATTAGAATCTATTGTAATAGATTCGAATTTTTCTCCAAATAAAGAGTAAGGTAATAGTACCAGTAGTTGACCAGTTAAGAGATATTTTTCACGCGAACAATGGTAACCGCTTGCTCTGCCATTAAATAACGAGTGTCGATGCCTGGAGACATTCTTTAAGCATCAAGACCACTTTTTAAAAAAAAAAAAAAGTTAAGTTATACAAATTTGAAAAATAATATTTAAAAATTTGGTAACTGCTTCAGAAGTTGACCACTGTTAAAAATTCAAGAACTAGTAACTGACTAGTGAGAATTAAATTAAATAATTGTGAGAATTTAAACGGTAAATAATTAATTGGCAAAATATTCACAATGTATCAATTTTTTTATCTGAACCGTAGAAATATAATGGAATATTAGATGTTCCTTATTAGTAAGCATACTTCACTTCACATCCTAATTGTTTTAAAATTTAACTAACAGAAATCGTAGTATCTGAAGTTCGCTTTCATCAAAACTGCACAACTTATAAAAACCTTATTTTCTTTTATGTTTTCTAAAAAATGTTCAACTACCGGTACCTTTACCTAAGTTGCACGAATACGAATACGAGGACAACGTGCACACGCGTCGTGTCTAAAGGGTTGAAAAGTCTCTTCGTAACGGAAGAATGTCTAAGCCGAGTGCCGACTATGCCAGGAATTATAACAACGAGACGATCCGCAAATAAAGTGGACACTGAACGAAATCTGCAAACATCGAGCAGAACAAACGGGCCGGTCCATTAATATTCCCGTTGGGAGAATTTGAGCAAGATGAACACACGGCTCCACCGTCGAGTCTTCTCCCTTTGGTCGAAGCTTATAAAAATTAATTAGCCCGTTGAAAGGAGAGGTAGACCGGTGTCTAGAAGAGCCATCCACGGATAACGAGCAGAAATAATCATGGTTCCTGTTGGCCGACCTCTTGTCGTGGAACCAGCCGATGGATGATGGATACCAGACGATGCACGATCTGTAGGACGTCGTTACAACCGTATAATTAGTCATCGATTCCGTTGTTCCTTGGATGATCGACGATTGTCGGAACGTAGATCCTATGGGAACGTTTTGTAGAACTATCGCGTTCCTTGTAGGATCGAATTGGATCATGAGTGTTGAAGTAGTTGGATAATAATTTCTTAAGAAGTAATTTTTAGAATTCTAATATAACGATCGATAAACGTAAATTTACAGATTTTATGCTAGTAATCGATAAATGTAGGTTTAAGGATTCTTAATTAGCAATGGCAGTCGTCGAATGTAATTTTTATAATTATAAATTAGTAATGGTCAATTTTAGGCTAGCAGTCGCCAAATGTAATTTTTATAATTATAAATTAGTAATGGCCAAGTGTAGGCTAGCAGTCAGCAAATGTAATTTCCATAATTCCAAATTAACAATGGCCAATATTGTAAGTTAGCAATCGCAAAACGTAATTTTCAGAATTCGAAATTAGCAATGGCTAAGCATACTTTTCCAAATTGTAAGCTAGCAATCGCCAAATGTAATTTCCATAATTCCAAATTAGTAATGGCCAATAATTATTGTAGGCTAGCAGTCGCCAAATATAATTTCCATAAGTCTAAATTAGCAATGGCTAAGCGTAGTTTTCAAAATTGTAAGCTAACAATCGCCAAATGTAAATTCCACAATTCCAAATTAGTAATGGCCAAATGTAATTTCCATAATTCCAAATTAGCAATGGCCAATTGTAAGCCAGCAATCGTCAAATGTAAATTCCACAATTCTAAAATAGCAATGGCTAAGCATACTTTTCCAAATTGTAAGCTAGCAATCGCCAAATGTAATTTCTATAATTCCAAATTAGCAATGGCCAATTGCAAGCTAGCAGTTGTCAAATGTAATATCCATAATTCCAAATTAGTAATGGCCAATAATTATTGTAGGCTAGCAGTCGCCAAATCCAAATTAGCAATGGCTAAGCATACTTTTCCAAATTGTAAGCTAGCAATTGCCATATGTAAATTCCACAATTCCAAATTAGTAATGGCCAAATGTAAATTCCATAATTCTAAATTAGTAATTGCCAATTGTAGGCTATCAGTCGGCAAATGTAATTTCCATAATTCCAAATTAGTAATGGCCAAATGTAATTTCCATAATTCCAAATCAGCAATGGCCAATTACAAGCTATAAGTCGGCAAATGTAATTTCCACAAGTCTAAATTAGCAATGGCTAAGCATACTTTTCAAAATTGTAAGCTAGCAATCGCCAAACGTACTTATACCAATTTTAAGCCAATAATCGTCAAATGTAGTTTAAGAAATTCTAAATCAACAATAGCCAAGTGTCTCTTTCAAAACTGTAAGCCATCAATCGCCAAATGTAATTTCCACAATTCCAAATTAGCAATAACCAAGTGTATCTTTCAAAACTGTGAGCCATCAATCGTCAAACGTAATTTCCCAAATTCTAACACGTTATTCTCAAATGAAATCATACCAGTAACTTATTTAACATTATTCATCTATATCAAACCGTACCAAAAATCTGACCCACAGGAAACCTAGAAACAAAGACCGATAGAAAAGTATCGAATCGGATGGGAAATGAAATAGAACCGTGCTTGATTCGTAGCGGTATTATAGTATAGAACTAAAGGGGATTCGATTATGGCCAGTATCCACAAATTGCCTTCTAGTTAACCAGAGTATCTTGCGGTCGAACTATCGCGAGATAATTACACTTCAGCCGCTATAATAGCAAGTTAGTTATAGACCCGAGGATCTTGGGTCGAGAACTACGAAGCCGGTTGATCGAGCCACATTCACACGCCGTTACCAGACCGCCTCGCTGTCCTAACGTCGTCGTTTTCTTCTGTAAAAGGTAAACTTTCGTTCGACGTATGTTTGAGGAAGCCGTGTCATCGAAGCTAATGTCAAACCTGCCTCTGCTTCTGCTTCCTCTTTTTCTTTATTTACATTTCCATATATATATGTATATGTATATTCTTCCTTGGACGACAATATTTTGAAAGCTGATGCCACATCGATTAACAGTAACTGGGATTTTTTTTTTCTGTTTAGATGGACCCTGTTCTTCTTTTTTCAACCCAGGTAAATTGTAATTTCGTTCTTATATTTGATGGTTGGAATAGTTTAGAGGGAGACCCAAAGAGATTTTTCAATTCATTCTTGCGTTGTTTGTGGCAGGTGATAGGAAGAATTCTGATACGGGAAAATTTTCTTTATTGGTAAAAGAAAGAAAAGAAGGGTCCAGGTGTAACGCTTCAAAAGGTAACGGATACTATTTCCGAAGTTTCCAAGTTCATAAATTCCTAAGTTTCTAGATTTCTACATTTCTATAGATTCCTAAGTTCCTAAGTTCCTAGATTCCTAAATTCCTAAGTTCCTAGGTTCCAAGGTTCCTAAGTTCCCAGATTCCTAGATTCCTAAGTTCCTAAGTTCCTAGGTTCCTAAGTTCCTAAGTTCCCAGATTCCTAGATCCCTAAGTTCCCAGATTCCTAAGTTCCTAGGTTCCTAAGTTCCTAGGTTCCTAAGTTCCTTAGTATCCAAATTCATAAGTTCCAAAGTTCCTAGATTTCTAAATTTCTAGATTCCTAAGTTCTTAAATTCTCAAGTTCCGAGATTCCTAAATTCCTAAATTCCTAGCTGCCTAAATTTCTAGATTCCTAAGTTCCTAAGTTCCTAAGTTATTAAGTCCCTAGGTTCCTAAGTTCCTTAGTTTCCAAATTCATAAGTTCCAAAGTTTCCAAGTTCATAAATTCCTAAGTTTCAAACTTCCTAAGTTCCTAGATTTCTAAATTTCTAGATTCCTAAGTTTCTAAGTTTCTAAGTTCCCAAGTTCCTAACTTCCTAAGTTCCTACATTCTGAAAAAAAAAAAATGCTCAACTACTGGTACCTATACCTTAATTATTCTCGAAAATTTTCTTTCCTGGTAAAAGAAAGAATAGAAGGAACCAGGTGTAACGCTTCAAAAGGTAACGGATACTTTTTTCCCAAGATTCCAAAGGTGCGCCCGCAAAAGTGAACCCACGAAATGTTCAGGCCGTGTGTTCGTCGATAGTTCTTCAGGATCGGTACAATACAGAACCGTTCGTGAGAGAGTGGAACCGTTCTTCGTGTTGCCGGACACCGGTACAGGTAAGTTTGTTCAGTCGAGTGCCGTGAAACCCACAGTCCTAAAATCTTCTCCAGTCCTATGTATTCGAGTAATAGATCTCAAAGTACATACAGGGTGTATACATACTTAATTACGTTGAAATTTATTCAATGTGCTTGCCATCATTTATAATACAGTTAGATTAATGCGTGTTAGAAAATTATTCTGTAGATTCAACAACATATCTGACAAAATATTTTCGCATACGATTTTTTGCAATTACCTATTTGAAAAATTCTTGGCCCTGCAAATAATGCGTCAATGATGGATAATAGTTTTCACGGTTTTTACTTCATTGGGCCTGCTGTCCCGAGCGGGATCCTCCGTATCGATTTCAATAACCGTGTGGTAGTTACCGCATCAATGGGACCGCCCGGGGTACTCGCTGACCGAATCGAGTCTATTCCTTGGAAAATTAGTAAATTTGGAAAAGTTATATCTCGAAAATTAATTAAAATCGGGTGTCCTAGGTTTCAAAGTTCCCAAGTTCCTAGATTCCTAAGTTCCTAAGTTTCCAAGTTCCTAGATTCCTAAGTTTATAAGTTTATAAGTTCCCAAGTATCCAGATTGTTAAGTTCCTAAGTTTCCAAGTTCCTAAATTCCTAAGTTTATAAACTCCAAGTTTTTAGATTCCTATGTTCCTAAGTTCCTAAGTTTCCAAGTTTCTAGATTTCAAAGTTCCTAAATTCCTAGATTCCTAAGTTCCTAAGTTTCCAAGTTCCTAGATTCCTAAGTTTATAAGTTTATAAGTTCCCAAGTTTCCAGATTCTTAAGTTCCTAAGTTTCCAAGTTCCTAGATTCCTAAGTTTATAAGTTTATAAATTCCAAGTTTCTAGATTCCTATGTTCCTAAGTTCCTAAGTTTCCAAGTTCCTAGATTCCAAAGTTCCTAAATTCCTAGATTCCTAAGTTCCTAAATTTCCAAGTTCCTAGATTCCTAAGTTCCTAAATTCCTAGATTCCTAAGTTCCTAAGTTTCCAAGTTCCTAGATTCCTAAGTTTATAAGTTTATAAGTTCCCAAGTTTCCAGATTCTTAAGTTCCTAAGTTTCCAAGTTCCTAGATTCCTAAGTTTATAAGTTTATAAATTCCAAGTTTCTAGATTCCTATGTTCCTAAGTTCCTAAGTTTCCAAGTTCCTAGATTCCAAAGTTCCTAAATTCCTAGATTCCTAAGTTCCTAAATTTCCAAGTTCCTAGATTCCTAAGTTTATAAGTTCCCAAGTTTCCAGATTCTTAAGTTCTTAAATTCCTAAGTTCCTAGATTCCTAAGTTTATAAGTTTATAAATTCCAAGTTTCTAGATTCCTATGTTCCTAAGTTTCCAAGTTCCTAGATTCATAAGTTTCTAAATTCCTAAGTTCTCAAGTTTCTATGCCTCAGAACAGAAATTTAAATCTCACCTTACAGAGTTCGTCCAGCTAAGTATTCCAATACCCCTTTGTGCGTAGACGGCCAATAGTTTAAGAGATTTCCGTTCCCAAATCTTCTATATATTAATATAAATAACACTTCAATTTCCGATTTTAAAATACTCTAGCAGATCAAATATGTCTCCTCTGAGGGGACAACCGAGTGCAAATGATTCACCTAATACAAACATACAGAAACGTTTAGTAACAACAAAGGTTAATTAAAATCTCTCATCTCCAGGATTCGAAACTCCGCTAAGTCCAAAAAGTTTCCCAAAATAAGCGTCGAATATCGATCGCAGGCCTGCGTCTTGTTGTTCAGTCCCGAAACAAAGGTAACAGGTTGGATGAAGGCTGAAAAGAGGCAGCAATAAAAAGACGAATGACTGGGGCCCATCGTAAACACTCGAAGGATCTTATAACTCAGGTGGAGACCTCACAAGTGAAACGCATTAATAGCGTCGAAATGGTGGGGGAGTAAAGGGTACCAGGACGATTTGAAGATTTATGCTCATCCATCGGCAGCCGTTTGAGTGGCCCTCTTCGTTCGGGAACGAGATCAGCCGCCAACGGAAATTAATTGGCGGGACGAAAGAAGTGGCGGTGAAAAGCCGTCGTTGGTTGCCAGCCATTGTACTCCTCCTTGGTTATGACTCGGTGCTGCCGTAGAAGAAGAGGAACGATCGAGCGAAAGAGAGGGTGAAGGGTCTTGGTCGAGGTGAGAGTCCGTAAGTGAGTAGGTAGTTCTTGGGGGTACTCGATTGTTCGAACCCTCGAGGGGTTCGTTGGTTAGGAACCACCTCTGTATGCACGTCACTGAGTGGCGTAAAGAAGTCCTGAACGAAAGTCATCCCCTCCTAATGTCTAAGGAGTACCTCGTAAAATTCGTTTCGCGATCCTGCCGCTACTGTTTCGGCTTCCTTTGAATCGAGATGATTGGAAGATTCGTAACACGAGGACCATTTTCGAGTGATTTTGTAAAAATATATTATACCGTGTAGGCGGGGTGGCGATATGATGTATGTAAAATTTTTGGTCGTTTTTTTTTTTTTGTTAATTGTATTATGATGATAGTGAGTAAGGAGAGGTAGATTTTTAAGTTTCTGGTGATCTGTGTTTCTACATTTCTGAGTTTTGAGAGTTCCGGGCTGCTGAGATTCTAAATTTCTCTGTTCAGAGGCTTAGAAACTTGGGAACTTGGGGATTTAGAAACTTATGAATCTAGGAACTTAGCGACTTAGGAACTTAGGAATCTAGGAACTTAGCAACTCAGGAACTTAGGAATCTATGAACTTAGGAATCTAGGAATTTAGGAGTTTAGAAACTTAGGAATCTAGGAACTTAAGAATTTAGGAATTTAGGAATACAGGAACTTAGGGATCTAGGAACTTAGAAACTTAGGAACCTAGAAAGTTAGGAATCTGGGAACTTAGAAACTTAGGAATCTAGGAACTTAGAAACTTAGGAATCTAGGAACTTAGAAGCTTAGGGACCTAGGGACTTAGGAATCCTAGGAACTTAAGAATTTAGGAATTTAGGAATCTAAGAACTTAAGAATTTAGAAATTTAGGAATCTAGGAACTTAGAAATTTGTAAACTTAGGTACCTGGGAACTTGGAAACTTAGGAACTTAGGAACCTAGGAACTTGGAAACTTAGGAACCTTGGAACCTAGGAACTTGGAAACTTAGGAACTTAGGAACCTAGGAACTTGGAAACTTAGGAATATAGGAACCTAGGAACTTGGAAACTTGGGGACCTAGGAACTTAGGAACCTAGGAACTTGGAAACTTAGGAACTTAGGAACCTAGGAACTTGGAAACTTACGAACTTAGAAACCTAGGAACATGGAAACTTAGGAACTTAGGAACCTAGGAACTTGGAAACTTAGGTACCTAGAAACTTAGGAATCAAGGAACTTATAAACTTAGGAACTCGAAACCTTATAAACTCTAAAATTTAATAACTAAGGAACTTAAACCTAAAAATCTAAGAATTTAAAAACTTAGCAGCTTAGAAACTTAGAAGCTTAAAAAAAGTTTCATAATTTCCTTCCAACCACAAACTTATATTACAATCCAACATTACGATTTACAAGTACGAACGAAACCTTCAGGTAGGAATCATAGTCGAGATTTTTTTCTTTTTTTTAACCAGAAGTCTAGCCTATGGAAAAATTGAAAAAGCAGCGCTAATTCAACCGACAATGGGTTTGGGCTGCACGTCTGAACGAAAAGTTTATCACGGGACTCTCGCGAGAAACGACCTTTGGCTGGCCGCCAATCGCGGCACGATCTTCCGTGGGGTGGGGGGCTCATGGCCAATGACGAGGACCACTCTTGTCGCACGGACTTGCATAATTTATCATCGCCGAACTTTCAAACGTCGAATGCCTGCGCTCGGTTACGAAAAATTCGCAGCCTGGCAAACGATTTAAACGCTGACCTTGCTTCTTCCGTTTGCTTACCTAGATCGTCATTCGATCATCGTACGATTCCCGTAGGTGTCGTTGCACTTGACGTGTGCACCAGGTTATTCGATATCAATTTCAGTTCTTTTTTTTCGCTTTAATTTATGATGCGTCAGATAAAAGTTTTGATAGAATATGACGATATATATGTATAATTATTTAATTCATCAGGCTGTAGTTGTTTCTATTAAAAAATGATGGATGTTAGGTGGTGATCAAAATTGACTTCTGTACCGGAAGATGTGAAGTCTGAAAGGATAACTTATGACTAAAATCTTGAAGACTTATGAAGATTCAAGATTTATGACTTATTCACACTTTCAAGGATGTTAAAAAGGCTGATCTTTTGGTTGTATTCCTGATTAGATACGGCTCGTTAAATGTTAATGGGTTCAGAATAATGCTAACTCTTCACGAGGTTCTAAGTTTTTAAGTTTCTAGGTTTCCAAGTTGCTGAGTATTTAAATTTCTTAGATTTTTAGGTTTCTAAGTTCCTACGTTCCTAGATTTATAAGTTTATAAGTTTCTATGTTCCTAGATTCCTAAGTTTCTGAGTTACTGAGTTACTAGATTCCCAAATTTCCAAGTTTATAAGTTCCCAGATTCCTATGTTCCTAGATTCCTATATTCCTAGATTCCTAAGTTCCTAGATTCCTAGATTCCTAAGTTCCTAGATTCCTAAGTTCATAGATTCCTAAGTTCCTAAGTTCCTAGATTTCTAAATTTCTGTATTCCTAAGTTCCTAGATTTCTAAATTTATAGATTCCTAAGTCCCTAGATTCCTAAGTTCCTAGGTTCCTAAGTTCCTAGATTCCTAAGTTCCTAAGTTCCTAGATTTCTAAATTTCTGTATTCCTAAGTTCCTAGATTTCTAAATTTATAGATTCCTAAGTCCCTAGATTCCTAAGTTCCTAGATTCCTAAGTTTCTAGGTTCCTAAGTTCCTAGATTCCTAAGTTCCTAGGTTCCTAAGTTCTTAGATTCCTAAGTTCCTAGAATCCTAAGTTCCTAAGTTTCCAAGTTCCTAGATTCCTAAATCCCTAAGTTTCCAACTTCCTAATTTCCTAGATTCCTAAATTCCCACATTAAAAAAAAAAAAAAACGAACCGTGAATGGTAGTAAAACTGCACCAACATCCTTAAAAACAACGCAGTTCCTTACACAACTTGAACACCCAACTAACTGCATCAACAACTACTTTGTACCTAAGTCCATCGTACATGTTTATCATCATTACCAATCCTCGGTTATCAACGATCACCTTATCAAACGTTGAACACCTATCTCGTTACAGGTTCACCGTGGCGACAGTGATCCGCGTACCGTCCGCGATCCGCGATACCCTGAACGGAACATAGGAGGAGGTGGCACCGTTGGTGGTGTCCCCTTCGAACGAGACGTGGGTGACGCACGGTGATGGATGCACCGGCATTTACCAAAGTCGCGAGCTACCGAGAGTCGTCCCTAGACGATAGAAGGATCAGGGTGTAAAAAAAAAGAAAAAAAAATCAGCGACTCCGACGGGCGGTAGGACAAAAGAAAGAGAAACGCAAGGGTGGCGGAGACGGTGGAGAAAAAGAAACGAAGGAAACGGAGAGAGGTGGCGCGTGGAATTCAGAAGGCGGAAAAAAAGGAGGGGTAAGAGAAAGAAAGACAAAAAGCAAGGATTAGATCCAGACACGTCTCTAGAGTTTATAGGGCCCGGGGTAAACTTTGAGAATCTATTTATAAAAAAAAAAAAGAAATTAAATTGCATTCAACGATACTAGGTTGCAATTATTATTGGGATTGTTGTATATAAGAAACTCGGGCGAGGGGAAAGATACTGTACTAATAACTGGGTGATCAGATTAATATTAACCAAAAGGAAACACAATTTAATATATGTATCACTATAAATTATTTTTTCTTTGTCATTTTCTTTACAAATAATTATTGAAATAAAATAAACAATAGATATTTTGCAAATGAAATTATTCGTTACGAATATTTTTGAATTTTCTCAAATTTTAACGAGAAGAATGGGTTTGCACAGGGGCGGCCAAGCACCCAGGACCGATACTGTAAATATGTAGATGCGAGGAGTAGTGTTGTGACGAAAGGATTTAAAACTCGTTGTCATGTTTCATTGAAAAGCAGAATATTGTGCTTTGTAAAGATAAGAGGTACGATTATAATTTCAGAGTGTTCATAATAATTTCATCACCCACCGTATACGCAGTCATGAGGTCGAAAAAAATTCATTCGTTCAAAGAATGATGTTTTTCATCTACAAAACGTTTTAAATAAATCAATCAATTAGATGCTTTTAAAAAAATTCGCAAAAAAATCGCTTTTTTCCCACCTCATGATTGCATGTAAGCCTTTAACCCTTTGCACTCGAAGCGTATTTGGATGTAATTGAAGTCGAGATTATCAAATAATCAATTCGTAAAAGCGTTACGAATGCTCGAGAATCTATTTAGTTTTATTTCTTTCGTTTTAATAGAAAGGAAGCTAAAATTTCACATTTTTTAATATTGTGGCAAATTATATATGGCGCCCCAGAGTCGCCACTCGAGCGCAAAGGGTTAATCCTGTGGCATCATATGTCAATAACTGTGTAACTACCAATACTATAATATACCAGTATAGTGTAACGTATTGGTACCATTATCATTACTATACTGGTTGTAATGGTAATAACCATATTTTCTTTCCCTGTCTGCACCCAGCTGGTTTTGTTAAAAACAAAATATAGAAAATAAAGAAGATACTAAAAGCCAAAGTTAATAGTACACAACTCGATAACACGCCACGAAACATAAAGCATCATACATCCCTTATTTATTAACAAAATCGAAAATACTCATTTTCTCTCTTCAAATTCCAACTGAACTCAAAAGCAACGCCTGTCAAATATGTTCAGTCATTCACCTACCAATATAAAACTCTAGATAATCCCATATACTCCTTCTCTTACAACTACCACAGCATCCTCCCACCTTAACACATTATCTACCGCTCTAGAATAGAAAAGTAAGCCCTACTATTTTATAATTTGTAGGTAATTAAGAATTAGGGGCCATTTATTCTCGATCGTAGCACGCTTAACTTTCATTATTTCAACAGTGTTATGGACGAACGAAATAACAGTCAAACGTTTGTTAATTGATTTTCAGTTACCTATTAGTAGGCTTCCGGTAGATAAAGTGTTAACAACGACACTATCCCTATAATACCAATAACAATAATTACCTCTATAACAACTACCAACATCAACGAAACACCCACTCCCCGCCAACCTAAAGTCGAGCTCGTATCAGAATACCAAAAGATAGAAGAAGCAGCTCGGAAGGGTAGTCGCGAATACCGGGCCCAGGGCAACCGGGCCGTATGCCCGGCGTACTGATCAGATCCAAGGATGAGAGCAGGCCTGAGATTGGATTTGTCGGCGGTCGAAGGCGCGGGTGGAAAAAGGTAACGAGACGGGTGGTGGGGTTGCTACGACGAAGGGAGAGACCCGAGTGACAGAATAGGTGGTGGTGTAGGTGAACTGGACAACCACCAGAACCCCTCTCTCTCTCTCTCTCCCTCGCTGACAGTATTTAAGGGAGAGTCGCGAGCGTAGCGCGCCAGTTACTACGGCCGATTTGCCTCCACGAGGTGTTCGCGACACACCAGCACGAGGATCCTGAAGAAAAGGCGCGAAAGACAAATATCATCTTCAACCACGTGGCCTACAATTTCTGTCAAATAGGTGTATTACAAAATCAGTGCCAGGAAAGAATATTTCTTCTCCCGAAACTCGGTTATCGTTCCAGATTTTATTTATCATCGATCAGAGAACAAAGTGGTCGATAGACAGTGTTCGGAAGGTTCGTGATTTATCTGGAAACGTTGGACGTATGTGGTTTTTTAGGGGGATAATGAATCGTGGTTCACGGAAGTGCACGATTTATGGAACAGCTTGAACAGTCGGGACATTTTGGATGTTTCGTTGGAGGAGCGTGCAGATGAGGGTGCTACGAAGGTATAAGTCGAGATGATTTTCATTGTTTTTCTTTCTTTTTCGTTTTGCAAAGTCTGTGAGTCGAAAGGTTGATTTTATCCCTTTTTTGTATTTTTGCGAATGAATTCTTATTTGTTGATTTAAAATATGGTGATTTTGTATGTCCAAATTTTCTACGATAATCAGGAATGATTTGTTGAACTTTAACCCTTTGACTGTGCTCCGGCAAAAAGTCATGAAAAATGGTTTTCGTAAAAGAAAATAAATAAATAAAATCAAAGAAAGAAAAATTGTAGTCGATGGTGAGTTAATTTTTATTTGAAGCTTGCAATTTACTGAGCGTATATGTACGCCTTTCGTGTATTTTGATGGACTCGAGTGCAAAGGGTTAATAATATAGGTAACAGATTGCTGTTCCGATGTTAAAGATTGTTCCATCCCAAGCCTTTTAGTTTTCACCTGATATTGAATATTTTAGTTTGATTTAGTTTCAGGTTATTTGAAAATGTATGTAATCCTCTATTATCTTATCAAATTTATTTGGATGTATCAATTTTGAAGATAATTCTTCCGGAAAATCGTGCAAACTTAAAAATCCAACAATCAGTGCGAAAATTTTGAAAATGAGAGCGCAAATTTTCTAAATTTCTAAATTTTAAATTTTCACATTACCAAATTTCGAACTTTCAAATCTTAAATTTCCAAATTACCAAATTTCAAACGTTCAAATCTCAATTTTCCAAATTTCCACATTACCAAATTTCGAACTTTCAAATACCCAATTTCGAAATTTCCAAATATCAAATTTCGACATTTCAAATCTCCAAATTTCAAATCTCAATTTTCCAAATTTCCAAATATCAAATTTCTAAATTTTACGTTTCCAAATTACCAAATCTCAAACTTTCAAATCTCAATTTTCCAAATTTCCACATTACCAAATTTCAAACCTCCAAATACCAAATTTCTAAATTTTACATTTCCAAATTACCAAATTTCGAAATTTCCAAATATCAAATTTCTAAATTTTACATTTCCAAATTACCAAATTTCAAACTTTCAAATCTCAATTTTCCAAATTTCCACATTACCAAATTTCAAACTTTCAAATTTCCACATTACCAAATTTCAAACTTTCAAATACCAAATTTCGAAATTTCCAAATATCAAATTTCGATATTTTAAATTTCCAAATTTCAAATCCTAATTTCCCAAATTTCTAAATTTTACATTGCCAAATTACCAAATTTCCAAATATCAAATTTCTAAATTTAAAATTTCCAAATTTCAAATCTCAATTTTTCAAATTTCCAAATTTCCAATATATCAAATTCATTTGCATCTACCAATCTTGAACATAATTCTTCCAGAAAACCGTGCAAACTTAAAACCCCAACAATCAGTGCGAAAATTTTGTAAATAACAGCCCACAAACTCTCGTATTTAATAATAACTTGAACAATCTTTAAAATACTTAATATTAAAATTTATATCTAACTCGGTGTAAAAGTCGAATCATATATGTATTATGTTTCCTTTACTTCGAATGAAATATTATTTATACTAAAGCCGTTTATAAGTTAATAACGATGAAACGTTTAATTTTTATTATAGATTGATCCGTGTTATCAAAATGACATCATCGAATGTTTGTTAATCGGCAGACTTTCGGCACGATGAGATGTTATGATATGTTTGATAAGAAAATCTTTTTTATAATTGTATACATGTATATACATAAATATTTACATACACCTGAAAGGATGTAATAAGCTGTTTACGAGCGATTAAATTTTGTAGAAAAGAAATTACGATCGGCAAAGATCCGGTTGAAAAAAAATATATATACTTTAAGATAGAGATAACGGTGCGGTCGTTATCACTTCGTTTCTCTTGAATTACACGAGCAACGATTGATAACGTTTTTGCGAGGAACTGCATGAAAACTGATCATCGTGACGTCGTGTGCGATTATGTTCAGGCGGAAAGATTAATTTTTATTGATTAATAATTAATAACAGTTCGAAAGAAATGGAAACGGTATTTCATAATCTCGTTTAAAACAGGTGATGTTTGGTATAAATTAATAAAAGAAATTATTTATTATTAGAACAAACTGAGGCTTTCGAATTTGTTAATATCCTACTATGTTATAATAATTATTTCTTTAATAATTTAATGTTAACTTTCCATATAAATATATTTCATATTTAGAAATTTTATAAGATATTTAATTTTCTAATGGCAAACTGAGGCTTTGAAATTTGTTAATATTCTCTATAACAGTAATTTTTAAATAATTTAATATTAATTTCCCATATAATTATATTTAAAATTCAAAATTTACAAATTTTACACGATACCTAATTTTCTATAATGGCAAACTAAGGCTTTGGAATTTGTTAATAATCTACGTTGCCATATTCTGCTTTAAGTATAGTTATAACAGTAATTTTTAAATGATTTAATATTAATTTCCCATATAATTATATTTAAAATTCAAAATTTACAAATTTACAAATTTTACAAGATACCTAATTTTCTAATGGCAAACTAAGGCTTTGAAATTTGTTAATAATCTACGTTGCCATATCCTGCTTTAAGTATAGTTATAACAGTAATTTTTAAATAATTTAATATTAATCTTCCATAATATCATATTTACAATTTAATATTTAGAAATTTTACAAGATACCTAATTTTCTAATGGCAAACTAAGGCTTTGGAATTTGTTAATATTCTACGTTGCCATATCCTGCTTTAATATTAAATTGTTAAAAAATTACTGTTATAGCTACACTTAAAGCAGGATATGGCAATGTAGATTATTAACAAATTCCAAAGCCTTAGTTTGCCATTAGAAAATTAGGTATCTTGTAAAATTTTTAAATTTTTAATTTTAAATATAATTCTATGAGAAAATTTCCCATATAATTATATTTAAAATTCAAAATTTACAAATTTTACACGATACCTAATTTTCTATAATGGCAAATTAAGGCTTTGGAATTTGTTAATAATCTACGTTGCCATATTCTGCTTTAAGTATAGTTATAACAGTAATTTTTAAATGATTTAATATTAATTTCCCATATAATTATATTTAAAATTCAAAATTTACAAATTTACAAATTTTACAAGATACCTAATTTTCTAATGGCAAACTAAGGCTTTGAAATTTGTTAATATTCTACGTTGCCATATCCTGCTTTAATATTAAATTGTTAAAAAATTACTGTTATAGCTACACGTAAAGCAGGATATGGCAATGTAGATTATTAACAAATTCCAAAGCCTTAGTTTGCCATTAGAAAATTAGGTATCTTGTAAAATTTGTAAATTTTTAATTTTAAATATAATTCTATGGGAAAATTTATATTAAATTATTTAAAAATTACTGTTATAACTATACTTAATCTTCCACAATATCATATTTACAATTTAATATTTAGAAATTTTACAAGATACCTAATTTTCTAATGGCAAACTGAGGCTTTGCTTAAAGTTTGTCAATTGTCTATTAGTCAAGTATGGCTACAACAACAATCTTTAACTCTAATTTTAAAAGCAATCGCTGTTTCGTATTTGCCTGTTCGACGTTTTGTCGTTTACTTTTCCCTTGGGTAACACAAAATCCTATTATTACCCAATAAATAATAAACAATCTTGAATCTCGTTCAGTTTTACAGATATCTATCATACGTGATAATTACGTAAAAGACGTATATACGGGGGATTACGGTTTCTTTGAATCTCGCCGATGAAAAGAAGACGATTAAACGTTCGATGGCCGAATGCCAAACAGTTCTCTTGTAAACGACGAGACTCTCTCGTGGCGGGTGGTATCGGCGTATGCTTGCAACGTCAAAGCCACGATACTTTCGTTTCTTTAAATCGCGACAGAATACCGGAAACTGATAAACCGGTCACACCGTTCCTTCCGTTCCGACGAAACTGTTCAAAATCCTCGATAACAACGCGGTTCTCGCAAATACTTTGACTAAACTTTCCAACAGGCTACGATAAAAATGTGAAACGTTCTTCAGACAGTCTGTATTGTTTTATATGAATAATATGAAACATACCTAACTCTATTTATATTTCACAAATGGGGCTACACGTTAAACTTAGATATTTATTACTTTGCATATTTCGATTAGAAATAAATAACTTTTATTCTCTAATAAAAAATGAATAAAGTTTATGTTCTGTTTGTCACATTTCATACTTAACACATTATCTACCGCTCTAGAATGGAAAAGTAAGCCCTACTATTTTATAATTTGATGGTAATCGAGAATTAGGGGGAGTAACCCGTATTTTCCATTTATTCTCGATCGTGGCACGCTTAACTTTCATTATTTCAACAGTGTTATAGACGAACGAAGTAATAGTTAAACGTTTGTTAACACGTTGGCTGGCACGGGGGTCACCGGTGACCGGCACCCGAAATTTTGTACAATCAAATAATTACCAAGAGAAATGATAAAATAAAGCACGGATAGCGTTAACATTGAGCTAATAATGCTAGCTATCGAATTGAAAAGTTAAATTTGTGTTAACACGTTGACTGCCACAGTGAAAACGGACGTGGGTTGTCAGACACGCTGAAATCCTAATTATTAACGATACAATCAACTAATTTTCAAATTTAACCTTTCAAATCGATAGCTAGCATTATTAGCTTAATGATAACGCTATCCGTGGTTTATTTTATCATTTCTGTTGATAATTATTTGATTGTACAAAATTTCGGGTGCCGGTCACCGGTGACCCCCGTGGCAGCCAACGTGTTAATTGATTTTCAGTTACCAGTGGATAGTATCGAAAAACCTATTAGTAGGCTTCCGGTAGATAAAGTGTTAACACTTTAACTACCACGTCACTCATATGTGGGTGACACTTGAATTTCCATAAAAAAAACTCTCGTTTGCGTTATTAATAATAATAGTAAAATTAATAATTAATATTAATAAAATAATTAAGTCATCGATTCAATGACTTAATTAGAGAATCGTTGTATTAGGTAGTCGAAATTCTGAATAATAGAAATGACGAAGAATTGTAATAATAATTAGGTAAAATTTGATGGAAATCAACGTGTTAATTAAATGAATAGTTTAAAAGAGTAAAATTTGATAACGAAGTAAATAATTGAAATAATATCGTGTTTGTGTATGTTCAGAGAAAGAAGAGGAATCATTTGGTACCGGTACTCGATGCTGACGGCATTGGGGTTGCTCCTGGTGCTGTCGGATGCCGGAGCTCTTCATCATCAACAATCGAACGTCCTCCAGTTCTCAAACTCCTCCTTAGAAGTCACCAGGATCTCTAATCGAGGCATCTCGGTCACCAGGATCTTAAAGGACGGTGAACTCGAACGGATCGTTCGTTTGCCTGGAATCTGCGCAAAAGAAACTATCGTCAACTGGGGGTAAATGATATTTGTCTGTTTCTAAAAATTACTCTTTAGGGCATACATGTTTTCGTATCGGTATTAAAAGACCGTTTTTCTAGCAATTCTTCGACGAGTTTGTTTAATACTTTTCTAAACAACTATAGTCGTACACGTTTAATTATAAGGTTAAATTCAAGGATATAGTAATTTAATTTATATTATTATGCTACTATATTGATATACCACCATATTATTATAATTAATTATTATAATTAATTCCAAATATCAAATTTCTAAATTTTAAATTTCCAAATTACCAAATTTCAAACTTTCAAATCTCAATTTTCCAAATTTCCAAATATTAAATTTCTAAATTTTAAATTTTCAAATTACCAAATTTCGAACTTTCAAATCGCAAATTTCTTAATTTCTACGTTTCAAATTTCCAAATATCAAATTTCTAAATTGCAAATTTCCAAATTACCAAATATCAAATTTCTAAATTTTAAATTTCCAAATTACCAAATTTCGAACTTTCAAATCTCAAATTTCTAAATTGTAAATTTCAAAATTTCCTAATTTCTAAATTACAAATTTCCTAATTTCTACGTTTCAAATTTCCAAATATCAAATTTCTAAATTGCAAATTTCCAAATTACCAAATATCAAATTTCTAAATTTTAAATTTCCAAATTACCAAATTTCGAACTTTCAAATCTCAAATTTCTAAATTGTAAATTTCAAAATTTCCTAATTTCTAAATTACAAATTTCCTAATTTCTACGTCTCAAATTTCCAAATATCAAATTTCTAAATTTTAAATTTCCAAATTACCAAATTTCAAACTTACAAAAATCTTAATTTTCCAAATTTCCAAATGTCTAAATTTTAAATTTCTAAATTACCAAATTTCGAACTTTCAAATCTCAAATTTCTAAATTGCAAATTTCCAAATTTTCTAATTTCTAAATTGCAAATTTCCAAATTTTCTAATTTCTAAATTACAAATTTTCTAATTTCTAAATTACAAATTTCCAAATTTCTACGTTTCAAATTTCCAAATATCAAATTTCTAAATTGCAAATTTCCAAATTTCTAAATTTTAAATTTCCAAATTACCAAATTTCAAACTTTCAAATCTCAATTTTCCAAATTTCCAAATATTAAATTTCTAAATTTTAAATTTCCAAATTACCAAATTTCGAACTTTCAAATCTCAAATTTGTTAATTGCAAATTTCCAAATTTCCTAATTTCTAAATTACAAATTACCAAATTTCGAACTTTCAAATCTCAAATTTCTAAATTGCAAGTTTCCAAATTTCATAATTTCTATATTACAAATTTCCTAATTTCCACGTTTCAAATTTTCAAATTTCCAAATTTCGAACTTTCAAATCTCAATTTTCTAAAGTACAAATTTCCAAATTTCCAAATTTCTTAATTTCTAAATTTCAAATTTCCAAATATCTATGTTCAAACTTTTCCTATGGGCGGCGTCGGTGCGTGGGACCAACAGTGACAAGGTTAAAAAATAAATGTTCAATTGATCAATTAATATAGTAAAAACTTCAATTCAAATTTCTTAAAAGCCTGAATGATTCCAATTTTTCTACAAAGTTTCAAACCATCCATCGTCTCAAATCATTTCTAATAATCTCACAAGCCGCGTCATTTGATCGATCCGAAGAATCAAGAACGTGAACGAGGTCACTAAAAATTTCTCGATGGAAATGGTAAAGATCATCCGACAAGCGTTCGATGTTTTTCTTTCGTCAACGGACAACCCACTGGCCCTATCCTCTTCGTTAGAATAACATTTTCTCCGGTTGGAAACAAATCCTTGCCCCTAACCAACCCTCGAACAGAACTCGAGAACGAGGAGAAGGAGGATGAGATCGTGGTCCGGGGAAGGAGGAGGTGTTGGCAAACGGGAAAACAATGCTGCCTTTCTCGAGCATTGCCAATACTCGTGGGAGCTGCTGCGTATGCATTTAACATCGGTTACCTCTTTCAAACCGATGTCGTTTCACCGGGACGGAAGAACGCCGATACAGTCTCATCCGTTTTGCTGGACGCGTCCTTGTCAGGCAACGAGTAACTCGTATAAAATCGTATAGACGGGCTAAATCGAGTCATGCTTCTTCTTTTATAAATAAAGAAGAAGAATCGTTTCAATCGGGTGGATTCGAGGCTTTTTGATATGATTTTAATTCCTTTCGATCTGGATAAAAATATTATGCTTCGTTAAATAGGAATAGTGTAGCTTTGTAACTTTCGAATAATGTTCTTAGGCAGTTGGAAACATGCAAGTACGTTTTTAATCTACTTATTTGAGATATTAACATTGGAAATTTTTGTGGTTGCATATTGGGGACGTTTTCTGACTAAGCAAATAACTAAGTGGTAACTTAGTAGTAGTAGTAGTAGTAATAGCGGTACTAGTAATAATAGCAGTGGTAATAGTAGCAGTAGTAATAGTAATTAGGTAACTAGGTAGTAGGGATAGTAATGACAGCAGTACTAGTAATAGCAGTACTAGTAATCATAGCAGCAGCAGTAATAACACTGGTAATAGTAACAGTAGCAATAGTAACTAGGTAGTAGTGATATTAATGGCAGTAATAGTAGTGGTAATAGTAACAGTAGCAATAGTAACTAGGTAACTAGGTAGTAGTGATAGTAATGACAGTAAAGCAGTAGCAATAGCAGGAGTAGTAGTAGTAATACAATAGTAATAGCAGTGCTAGTAATAATAGCAGCAGCAGTAATAGCAATGGTAGTAATAACAGTAGCAATAGTAACTGGGTAACTAGGTAGTAATAGCAATGGTAGTACTAACAGTAACAATAGTAACTAGGTAACTAGGTATTAGTGATAGTACTGACAGTAATAGCAGTACTAGTAATAATAGCAGCAGCAATAATAGCAGTGGTAGTAGTAATAGTAGCAATAGTAATTGGGTACCTAGGTAGTAATAGCAGTGGTAGTAGTAGATAACAGTAGTAATAGTAACTAAGTAACTAGGTAGTAGTGATAGTAATGGCAGTAATAGCAGTGCTAGAAATAATAACAACGATAGCAGTAGTTATAGAATATCAATACTACTATTAACAGCAGTAAGAATATTAATAACATCCAATCTAATATAAATTTATTAATGTAATTATTTGTATACTCTTCCTCCAAAAATGCTCCCTAATGTAACCATATCCTTAAGTAGACATCACAAAAATTTTAAGTCTTCCTTGATTCAAACAGTTTTTCTGCACAATTTCGTCCAAAATCAATGATCTAAAAACAAATGAAATCCATGAAAATTCGAACGGTCGTTTAATTTTGACAAATTCGTAGATCAAAGTAGAATTTATCGTGTTCAGCCGTGGACAGTGACCGCTAAGCCAAGCGAAGGCCTTAAGCCGAAAAGCGGCAAGTTAAGTAAGCAAGGATTAAGGGTGGTGGTGCCTTGCAGGCAGTAGAACAGAGTCCTGGTGTCCTGGAACCGGGTACTGTTCCTCTTGCCCATGGACCAGTAGTTGTAACTCATCTGCGGATGCTCTCACGAGGATACCAAGCGAATTCCACGACCGCGAAACGTCACCTTGCACTTAAATCGTTGAAAGCTCTTTCGGTTGTAACGTGAAATGCGCGGCTTGCCCGTTCTCATCATCTCGAATCGATCAATTTTTCAATCGAGCATCCTTCGTTCTCTACCAATGTCTTTTCCTTGTACCTTCAATAATCTATCACCATTCACGATTGTAAAATAATACTCTAAGATATAACATTATTTTATCAACACAAAATTGTTGAAATTACTTTACACTTTGAAAGTTTATCTCAATGAAATCCATAGTGGATAGGTTTATACGAAAGTACCTCTGTCTACTTTTAAAAATCAATCAAATAAAAGAAATGAATTTCTACGAATTATTGGAAATTTTCGCAAGCTCCCGATACAATTTTCAAAGGTTTAAACGTATAGGAAGAAGAATCATGGGATCCTGTGTGTTGTTGCAATATTATGCTCCAATGTGCAATATCCCAACGTTGCTGCAACATTTTGTACTGTATGGGGAAGGTACTCGACAACGATGAGCGATTAAAACGGGGGGCTACAAATTTTTAACGACGTCGTCGAAGATGCTTATCGACCCGTCGAAAATAAGGCGGGGGAGCATCAATCATAAGTGCGCGTTAATCAGAAGCAACGCGTGCATAACTTAATCCACCGTGAATTTATCCCCTCTGTACCCTGCAACCCTTCCAACGGAGAGGGGGGGGGCCACTGGTGACCGGCGCCTAAAATTGTACACATACATGTTATTAATAAAATCAAACCTTGAACTTAAGAGTTTAAAAAGTTTAAGAACTCAGAAGCCTTTAGATTATATTTTTATCGTACTTATTATAATATATCTTTCAAAGCTTCTGTTTTCTGATTATACAATAATTGATCGTTACTTTATCGAATTAATATGTCCCCGATAGAGGCACGGACGTAACACTGAGGCAAGTCTGGCTACAGGAGACGGCCAGAAGGTTGCAACTGATATACGAGGCTGGAACTTTGACCGATTGTCTGGACGAAAAGTTCGTCGACGACGAGGAATCCTGTTCGTCGAGTGTGCATCCTGGTGACTACGATGACGACGCATCGATCGAATTGTTCAACGTGGACGAAGAGGATCCTTTAGAATTAACGCAGAGTCTCTCGTGGCTCTCCTCCGTATCCGAGCTACGTCATCGGTGCACACATTTGAGGAGCAGGGTGCGAAATCAACTCATCGCTCAACATCGTCACAGGTATCATCGATATCCGTTTTAAAATCCTTCGAATGGTATCGTTTCGTTCGTATTTATCATACGTTTGCGGTAATTACTATCTTGCGACACCTGTGGAACATTTTAAAAGGGATTATTAAGGATTTTGGATTTTAATACTATTCTTTAACGAACGTATGTAGTCAGACACGCTGAAATTCTAATTATTTTGAAATTTAACCTTTCAAACCGACAGCTAGCATTTGTCAGCTTAATATTAACTTTTGCTAATTATTTGATTGTAAAAAATGTCGAGTGCCGGTCACCGGTGACATGAAACACTATGCCGTCCGGCGACGCCACGTTGGTGCCGTTTGCAAATACCGGCGCCAAACGAAAGAATCCTGATTACACGTACGGACGGTTAAATAGTGTTAAATTCGCGGCGCTCGCATTACTAATTACGATATTAACATCAATATTACTATAATCCCTTTCCTTCGAATATTTAATTTCGTATATAGCGCCAAATACCCATACCCCCTAACCTAATTTAACCTAATGTTGATTTCGCGTCGTTTCAACGCTTTGACGTCTCTATATTTCGAAAAGTTGCAATTTTACCTTCAAGTCTTCGTTATCTCCAAATGCAACAGAAAATTTCTAAAGATAAGTAATTTGCCTATGCCTATAGAATAAATCATAAATAAGCTTTGGCATTGTTTTTCTTCGCAGAAAGTTCGTGAAACTGTTGAACGGGACGAGCAGCAACCACAGGCAAAGAAGAGGCAAGAGTCGTTCAAGAAGGGATCTGTTGATGATCCCTGGGACACAATGGTGCGGACGCGGTCATCGTGCCACGAAATACACGAATCTAGGAGGTTTCGGCAGAGCGGATGCCTGTTGTCGCAGACACGACACCGCCTGTCCTTTCTTCATACCAGCCTTCGAGAATCGCTACGGTCTCTTCAATTGGGGCATCTCGAGCATGATGCACTGCGCCTGCGACGAACGGTAACTTTAAACGAACACTGGACAACGGAAAACATCAATTTCTATACGCTTATTGAATTATTTCTTTCGTTTGTAGATTTCGAACGTGTTTGAAGATGGCCGGAACATCGTCGGCTAATTTCATCGGTAAAATCTTCTTCGACGTGTTGAAGAGCAAATGCTTCGTCTTGAAGCCGCACAAGGTGTGCACGAAATGGTCCTGGATGGGCAAATGCCAGCATCACGAGTATCGAAAACAGGCTCATGTTCGTGACAATGTTCCTTATTAACGCTAGAACTACCAAACGAAATGATTTCCTTCGAATTTCTTATTTTGGCGCGTTCTTTACCGACCGAGAAGATTTACCAGCGTGGTAACGAACATTAACTTTGATCAGGATACAAAATGGTTTATGCTACTTTACGCTTTAACCTCTGTTTATGTCATTTTCAATTTAATTTTCAATGCACTTTCGATACGTCGGTAGTTTTAATGTAGAAGTAATTGTATTGTCACGAATTTCGGTTCGTTGTACTTACTGTGCATGTAGTTCTGTTTGATGAATTACTTTCAAGAGTTTCTGAAAATTATTTGTATCGTAATGGGGCAAGAAATGGATGATAGATTCCTGTGGCAGTGAAAGTGTTCATTCTGTAAACCTTGAAGACCCGAGACAAGATAACAGAGATAGTCGAATATCCTTCTTCTAGAGACGTCGATACCAATTCTCAGGGATTTAATAGTTGTATCGAGCGACCACTCGTCGAAAACAAAACGATCATCTTGCTTCACCCTCTGATATCCCACGAATGACAATACATAAATCGTCACGACAAGACAAACTCATAATTGTTACGGTAAAGAATTGATTTATAATACTTCGTAGGAGTTGGATTTACAAGAACATCGAAGGAACATCAATTGCATTTAGATTTTATAATTAATTTAGTTTACTTTTGATTCTTGAAAGTGAAACTAAATGACATTCATTTCGTATCATTTCTATTACAATATACACTAATTGTGTGTAGTCGTCATCGTCCTAAAAGATGCCAAATAAAATTATTCTGTAGATAAGTTTGTGGTGAGATTGTACATATCAAGTAGCTGATAATTTTTCAAGCACGAGACAACTGTAGACAGGATCGGCATTAAAAAGATATAGTATAGTTGAATCGTGACTGATCGTTAAGAATTAAAAACGAGTCAATTTCTTTTGCCTAAAGTCTAAAAGTTACATGTGATTTATGATTCGATTTTATATACTTAATATACTGATCTATAAATAAAGTTCGTTTCGTATTGACTGTATTCGTACACGTACTGGGTGTGTTTGTATTTATGTGTGAATGTGATAAAATCCTAGAATGCTGATAAATAAATCAATAAATATATATTGTAACAGCAATCATATATGGTTGAAACGTGATACTTGAGAAACTTAAGGAAACATTTTAAACATCTCAGCTCTCGTATTATCATAGCGGGTTTGTTTGTACGTATTATTACGACAAAATCAGGTTGCATGACATTTCTAACATAATATAGTATCAGTTATAAAATGATATGTATATTGTATAAATGGAAATAACGCACACTATTTGCAAACTATCAAGAAACTAACTAATAGATTTATCATTGTAAATATGTATAATAGGAACGCAGTACTGTAATCTTTAATAAAATGTTAAACATATTATAAAAGTAATTGCAATAAAGTCTTACGAAGAAACATAGTAATTGCTTATTTATATCCGTATCCATACTTTGAAATGACGTTTGAATTTGCCGCGATTTTTAGCCGTGCGCGTGTTCCCGCCATTCTGTCCGAAAACGCGCGATCGCGCAGTAGTTGAAGATTTGAAGATGTAATAAGTGTTTCTTCTTTACGAATGATAATAATTTCGTTGATTAAATTTCTATCACCGAGTGCTAAGTGCCATGCGTTAAAGGGGAATATTAAAAGTAACTCGATAACAAATTCCAGCTGGTTGAATATGAGGATGGACAAGAATGAGATAAAGACGAAGCAAGGTAAAATAGCTTGCCCGTTGTCAGAATTAGATTTAGGTATCACTTTAAAAGGAGGTCAAAGTTTTAGGTAATTTATTATTGATATTATATTTATTTTCTTGCAAAGAACATAACCAACGTTTCTACGATGTTTGTAAATCATCTAGCACAGTGGTTCTTAACCTTTTTAAAGTCAGGGAACTGTTTTGATTATATGAAAAATTTGCGGTTTAAACACTCGATTTAAATCAAAACTTCTTATCCACGTTTTATTAATTATATATAACGTTTAAATTAATATCTATATTGTAAAGATTTTCGTAATTTCACGAATAAAATCTAGCATAATAAACGTCATCAGATATTGTCAATTATTAATGACAAATTCTTTTTTTAAGGTGGTCTTCACACGATGACGGATACAGAGGAATTTTTAATGGATACGTTTGGACCCTTACACAAAGCGATACTCATTTATTCTACGTTGTACAGGGTGATCTGATAGATTCTATAAATTACGACGAGATGCTGTCCGAATATTTTAGATTAGACGTGACATTGAAAGATTTGTGCAAAAACTGGGCTTCGGTGGACCAGCATTTTGAAAAGTCCTTAAACGAAACAAACGGCGTAAGGATTTTAAATCAAGAGGTTGTCGAAAATGTGTTCTCTTTTATTTGTAGCTCGAACAATAATATACAAAGGTATGTTGGAAAGAAACACTTTACCGTTTATATCGTGTGTTTAAATCCATTATTTTTCTAGAATTTCCAGAATGGTAGAAAAATTGTGTTCGATGTTTGGTGAAAAATTCTGTACAATCGAGGGTAAAGATTATTATACTTTTCCATCCGTCGAAGCATTAACAAGCAAAGATATAGAAATGAAACTGAAGGAAGAGAAGTTTGGGTATCGTGCAGGGTTCATAGCAAACACAGCGAAAAGTTTACTGAGTCGTGGTGGAAAACAGTGGCTCTTAGATTTACATAAAAAAAATAACACATCGTACGGCGAAGCGAGGGAACAATTAATTACTTTACCTGGAATCGGTCCAAAAGTTGCCGATTGTATATGTTTAATGTCTTTGGGACACCTAGAGGCTATCCCCGTGGACACTCATATATTCCAAATTGCTAGAACAAATTATTTACCTCGCTTAGGACAACATAAAACAGTTACGCCAAAAATTCATGAAGAAATTAGTAATCATTTACGCGAATTATGGGGTCCTTTAGCCGGTTGGGCACAAGCTATTGTGTTTTGTGCAAAAATTAACAACACCGCCAGTACTGTATCAAAACACAAACGTAAAAGTAGTTTGCAGGAAAAAACCTTGAATTCTAAGAGTCTGAAAAAAGGATAATCGGGATAAAAGTATTAAGTATGTATGTTTACCTGTACAGCGAAGATAAATGTACACACAGCGAAGAATGTTATCTTAAACAATCTTTTTAATGATTATGTACATTTACAAATATGCAAAAAACATTATTTGATTTAATCGCACTATATTACAAATAAGCAACAAGTTAAAAGTTCTATATCGAATGTTACAACCTTTTTCGTAAAGAACGACTGTTACTTGTACATCTTTTCTTCTTTCTACCCACGCCTACCAGCGCAAAGTCGAAATCGTCAAAAATCATGCAATCTGACAGGAAATCAAATTCGTCCCTGCCATCGTCATCGTCGTCATCTAAAATAAAAAATTCAAAAGAATCGGTACAGTGTAAAAGTATATATATTTTTAGTAATTATTTAGAAAACCGACTCTTGGGATTTTGGTGAAACTTAAAATATGTTATAGAACGCGATATTTTGAACAACTTTTTCCTTTGTGACTTACCGCCGGTCGGCTTTAGTTTTCGAGATATTTGCGAAAAAGCGTCGCTACTATTACAATGAACCTAACATTTATTTCGAAATAAATACCATATTTTTCTGTATACAGAAGTAATCTACTTACTTAAAGGTGTCTTTAATATATCCGCAAAGATACTTTGCGTGAGGTACCGTAGCCCAGGTAACATAGTTTCCAGATAGGCTCTTTGGGAGGACTTTAACGTCGAGAAACATGTTATTTGCAGAGATACGGGTAGAGAGCAACTACACGTCAGTCTCATTTTACTTTCAGCGGCTGTAGAGCTCACCATAGGATATAACGTCATATTCCGTAATCCACTAAAGGCGATGCCTAAAATTAAAATCAACAGTATATGGGTATACCGATATCCACAATGGTACAAATAATGTATTTATACGTATAATATTTACCTAAAGGTTTTCGATTAAGGAAAAACTCTAAAGTCCCTCTCCACGTATCTAAATATACGCCCACTAAGCAACCCTCCCCGAAGCAAGAACCGTAACTACGTTTTTCACCGCCGTGCTGTATATATCCTTGGTAAGAGAAACCGAAGGACTCCTTGTCGAGTCCAAGAAACGAACAAAAGATATGCCTTCTACTGTTTAAATCTACCTTATTTGTGCCAACTCCGACCATCTGAAAATATCTTATTCTTAACAAACGCACAAACTTTACATTCGTATCGTTGATACGTTGTTAGTAATTTATATTAGTTACAATGTCCGTTCCATATATAGGGGTGAGCATTTTAACTTCCCAATAATGAAGTCTCCCGTTCTCCAATAGCGTGTTACCTCTCGCAGCCGCCGTACCATAACTGAATCCATTGTGAAATTTGATTTCTAAATTCTCTTCCGATAGAACAACAGCGTGTGTGACATGTTCTTTGTCCCATATCCATTCGTGCACTGCAAATATTATGTTATCAAGAATAACATGATAAAAGTATTAAGAATATAAACGCAACGCCGAGAAATATAAAAATCCGTTCTTTATCTTACCGTTGTTTTCTCCACAACGACAATTGGATAAATTACAATCACAATATTTTGTATACTGTGTTAACCTTATAGGATCATACTCGAAATTCATCATTCGAAGATGAAATATATATATTTCTGTTGTCCCTCGGCTACTTTTTTTTATAATAGGTTGTCAAACTGCAGTAAATTGTTGCACTAGGATTCTGTTCATAATCAGTATTCATTTTTAACTGATCCGAGAAGGAGAACATTATTATACACCCGATGGCATCGTACATACATACACAAACAAGTATGTATGTACATACACACGATAAACTCGTCGTATGTAAATTTGTATCGCAATTCGTGCTGACATACTATTTAATGAATGCAATCTATTTATCATGCGATAAAAAGAAATGTTTGCGCAGCGATTTGTAACGTCTTTCGGTTTTATATAAAAATATTTAATATCAAACAATTACGATTCAATATATCGCACAATTATCATCATTATTGCACTTCAAATGTGGTATAGAAAATGCAATAGTATATGTATATAAAATATATTTCAAAAAATGTAGAAAGTATTTGAAATGCGCGCCACAAGTTCAGCGGAAGGTTGTTCTAGGTTTATGGATTGGTAAAAGTGTGAAGCTGGACCCGCGGCTGACTTCCGTTCCTTATTGGCTTTTACGCAATAGGGTTCCGTGTGTCCTCGGCAAATCAGTTGAATATTGAATCAAATTTTGTAGAAAATGTTGCGATTTGTGGGAGAACGAGTAACATCCGTCGCCAGGAACTCGATAAAGCTACGCAACACAGCTGTTATAACCCAGACAATTCGTGCTTCTCACGATGGTCCTCAGGAGTCCGAGGAGGAATTCAATAAAAGATACGTGGATTATTTAAATCGCCCGACTCTTGATCACTGGGAAATGCGACAAGTTCTGAACCAATTAGCTGGTTAGTAATTCCATAATTGTTTCTTATTTCGACAATTATTATTCTTCGATAACTGACAGCCTCTCGTAATAATATGTTACGTGTTTGAATACTTCATATTCTACACATTCTTCCGAATATTTATTACGCCTTGCGTACAGAAATCTTGTCGAACATAATGTTCCGTACAATTTTGTATAAATAATCTTTCAGGTATGGACCTTGTCCCGGATCCAGTAATAGTTTGTGCCGCAATGAGGGCCTGCAGACGGCTAAACGATTTTGCCCTAGCTGTAAGAATTTTAGAAAACGTAAAGGATAAATGTGGTGCCAGGGTTAAAGAGATTTATCCGTATATTCTACAAGAAATCAGACCCACTTTAGACGAGCTAGGTATCAACACGCCGGAAGAGCTTGGTTACGATGAACCCGAATTAGCCCTCGAGTCGATCGATTAGATATATCCAACTAGAAACACAACAGTAAATATAGTATTTATACATAGAAATTCTTTCTATTCGATCACCTTCCAAATAAGTATACGATCAATTTTGGAATCAAAATAGAAATATACTTATTACATACCTGTTACCAACCGCAGAGCTAAATAAATAATTATTGTCCTATATCGTAGCTGTTTTATGCGTAAAACACATTGTTAATTGAATTTATGAAAAAGAAAAATTGTTAATCGTAATATTTGTCAAGATCGTCAAGATTAACAAAACAAAATGATATGTATACGTTATATTTTTAATTGCAACTTCCAATGATTTTTTCGTGTTGCATCTTACCTCGTCATATCTTTATCTTTTTTTTTTTTTTTAATTTATGTTCTCTTTTTACATCAAAAGTAACCAAAGCAGCAAAAGTGACACAACGACGATATATGTACAAATTACATTGTAAGATACACAGTGATAAAGTCATGTACACGTACATTTATAATTGTTTAAAATGGTATTACATATTCTTTTCAGATGACATTAAACTTAATTTTATGCTCAATGTGATTTGTTACAAACAAGAACAGAACGAACAAAATAATACAACATGGTCTTACAACGGGAGTATCAATATATTACATTTGGTATGTAATGGCCATAGTTTTTAAAAAACAATATAACAATTAATATCTAACTTTCATGATTTCTTCTACTGATAATTATTAAATTTAACTACTTGTTTCTATAATGTTATAAAAACCTTCTTTTTTTTTCTTTTTCTTTTCTTTTCTTTTTTTTGGTATCATCGATACTTGATGTCGAGGGCAGTTTAATGTTTCAATGTTACGACTCTGCTCCTGGCGTACGCTTCGAAGAGAAAAGCGTACCGCACACGATTACAGGAACTTCATTCGTGATAAAGACGTGCGTACCAATAAACGTTAATTAAATAAGTATCACAAACTTGCTATTTGAAAATAATACATGTATGCGTATACATACAGCACGTAAAGATACTAGAAAGTATAAAAATGTAATAATAAGGTTGTTGAAGAAACAGAAATTCATTCTCTAAAGTCAGTCACACCGTTCTTGTAAAACTAGAAACCGCAACATTGAAACAAAATTGCACAGAAAACAAAAGATAATTTCTCCTAGCTTTATAAATATTGTATAAAAGTGAGTTGGCATTTAAATGCACGGAAACGTTTCAATTTCGTTTTTCTTTTCGGTTAATAAGAAAAATAAATACATTTTCAGATTGCTTGGAAATAAAAATAAAGAACAGTACGGGGTTTCCTCGTTTCTACGTTCTGTACACTATCGAGATAAAACAGAATGGAAATGAAAGGATATTCGGTTTCCCCTTTGTTAAAATTACACGATGCTCTTCAAAGCATTGCGTAAAATAACTTTCTGTCGCGATTTATAGTATCAATACCATAAAATTATTTGTTTCGTAGGTGTGCATCGAGACTTCAAATCCATGTCCTTAGTTTCCAAAAAAGAAAAAAATGATATCTTATAGCCTATTTGTACCCGTCAGAAATGCTTAATTCTTTTTTTTTTCCTCTCATTTACCTCTACTGTAGATCGTTAATGTATATCAATATGTTCCATTATATGTCTCTATCGTTAACAAAAAAGAAAAAGAAAAACTGATTTGCTTCCATATTACGGGTGTTCGGGTGCTCGAGATTACGGGTTCGGGTCGGGTCGGGTCGGTAAACTTCGGGCGGACACCCATAATTTACGAGCACTCGGGTAGCCTGGATTCTTTCGGGTGTTCGGCAAAAGTCGGGCGTGCTCGGACGAGTTCCCGCGATGCTCGCGATTCGATTCGATATATTTCAAATTACATAATTGTAAATTACATTTTTAATACAGTTCTTGATATTCCGTTTCTTTAGGCAGCCAAATACTTAGCAAGCATATGCAAAATATTTGTTTACGCGGAAGTTTGCTATGAAATAATTTTTATGCACAAAATGATGATTTTAATGAATTACACCCGACTTTTGTCGATGACCCGAAAGAATCGGGCTACCCGCCCGAATTTCGACCCGACACATTCGGCTTCCCGCACACCCTGATTCCATATTTCAGTTTATCATAAAAAATATGCTACGCATTTTCTTTTTGCTCAATTTGATAGCCAAATTCGACGAAACGAAAGGCTACCATCAAAATTTCGATTATGTTTCATCGAATGTTAAAGAGACGTACATACTTTCTGAAATTCCAAGTTAAACCGATCTCCCTTTTAACGAGTTCGACGAATCGATTCACAATTTAATTATGTAATTTCATCAACGTCGATTCGTTGAATTAAAAACAAAAAGAAATCATCAATCCGATACAATCAAATTACATAATCCCTTTTTATAAAAGTAATTTTACACAAATCTTAAATTCTTTGGTATATCGATCGTTCTTAAAGTTCACCAACACTAAGACTAGACAAAAAATATTTGCATCCCGGTGCCTGTCCGCTGGAAAATTAGTTTCCCAGTCAGTGGATACAACGTTTACTACAAATTAATCGATGAAATCTGCGGATACAAACGATCCGTGTTCATCGAGCGCAATGGTACTCACTAAAAAATGTTGAGTACTGTCATCGAGAAATCGAATTACAAGTGAAATACTCTAAGTGTCTACGATGAATCTTTGAATACAAATATGAATTACATTCAAGTCCAACGTATCATTCAATCATCTTTGCTCTCTCAAACATATTCGCTGCTATTCAGTTACTGTTCTCATCGAAGAGGACCACGCTACACAATGATTCAGAAAAAGACACAATCATTTGCCTTAATATTAATAACACATATTGTTTCTTTCGTTCTCTTAATACTCTCACTCTCTTTCTCTCTTGAAAACACCACTAAATGTGCACCCGATGCATTCTGGTGTTGACATAAAAGCTTTTTTATATTAACTATTGTAAAACACGCCTTTCTTTTTTTTTCTTTTTCTTTTCTTTCTTTTTCTTTTTATTCTGGACTAGAGACGGTTTGTTGTTGTTGACTGTCCTCGTCTTTCACCTCAGCCTGCATGGCCTTCGTGAGGACATTGGCATCCTTCAACGATATCACTTGGAGAACCTGATGTTCACCTGCTGCGTTAATCATTGTCATCGGATGGCCTTGGATAGTGACAGCCTCGATGCTAGTCTCTCCGTTTCCAGGCTCAACCTTCGGAACTTGAACCATGGGGGTGACTACTTGCATTGTGCCGTCACTTTGTATATTGGCAACCATAGTTTGATACATACTAGCCGATACTGGTACTGTTATCACTCCTGACACAGAAACAGGATAGCCTGAAACAGAGAAGCAACTGTCCTGTGTTCTGCCCCCTAACCAGGCATTTTGTTCTGTATAGTAAACTGGGAATTAAAGAATGTCAGAAATTAACACGTTGACTGACCAAAATCCTTGGCAGTAAACGTGTTAAATAAAATGAGGATATCGTTAAGATTAACACGTTGGCTGCCACGGTTGTCGACGGTGACCGGCACCCGAAATTTGTTACAATCGAATAATTAAGAAAAGAATTATTGCTGGTTATCAAATTGAAAGGTTAAATTTGAAAATTAATTGTCTGCGTCCATAATAATCAGAGTTTTCACGTGTCTGACTACATACGTCCGTTTTCACTGCGGCAGTCGACGTGTTAATGTTAACCGTTTAGTTGAGAAACTGAAGTTGAAAATTAATTGATCGTATTCTTAATAATTAGGGTTTTAACGTGTCCGATTACACACGTCCGTTTTCACTGTGACAGTCAACGTGTTAATCATAAGTATTACATATCTTTATTTCAAGAATGTAACGCTACAATTTCGGTATCCGTTTGACGATTCGTGCTTTAAAGCTACCAGTTTACAATACAGCGAGAAAATTTGATCAGACTATACATACTTTTTCTAAAATCGAAATATTTATATTAAATACTGAACCGTATAAAATTGATCAAAGATAAAACAAACAATTAATATATTAATAGGGTGTGCTGAAGAAAAGTAGATATACTTACTATATATTATAAATATTTTAGCTTTTGTTTCTTTCTTTTTTTTTAAACGTTATGGTTCCACGTTTTTTAAATTTTATTCTTTCTTTCTGGCACACCCTCTTAACTTGATTATCGTTAATACGCAAAAAAAAAAGAAAAAAACATAACCACATCTACGCTTGAGAAAAATAAGGCATTAATTAAAAAGAAGCAACGGATGTTTAAGCCATTCCATAAAACCAAATCGATCAGCGTGAATTGATATAAATACAAAACATCGAATTCGATATAAAATTCATTGGTTTTCGAATGAATTAGAAGTGTCGATGGTGAGTAGCTTAAACAAGGGCTGCCAAATACAACAACCATAAAATAATAAAACAATCAACAAAAAATACTCTATGTACAGCAGTTTTATTTCTCTTTGTTTCCTTTTTTTTTTTTTAAATTAAAGTAAATAACCAATCTTCGGTGATAAACGATAAGTAGTTATTGTAGAACAGGGACAGAGGTTTCTTTCGTCATCGTGAAATACCTTTCTTTTATTATTACTTTTTTTTTTTCTTCTCCTTTTTCGTTAAATTAAAAATTTTAAGAATCCATGTAGATTGATCGATTGTAGTCATGTACATTTCAGAACATCGCAAGAAATCTACTCGGAGAAGTACAAACTATATATACAATACCCTGGACATAATAAACGTATCCAGTTTTCAAAACTAAATTCGTTCCAACGTTTAAAAAATAGTATTTTACATGTATATATATATACATACATGTTTGAATTTATCTCTATTCGTTATCAAGATTGATTTCTTTCTAAACGTGGTTCGATACCAATATAATGTACACAGACATGCATACGATGCAACATGATATCGACAGTAATCTTTCATAGACTTTGTTTCACGACAGTTAAATCTACTCTTTGTAAAAAATAACAAAAAAACAACAACAATACGTTATCGTGTGTATTTCAATTGCTCCTCCGACAATTGTTACACCGTACAATCATGGATTCTTAAAAGAGAAAATTAAAATAAAGCTGTGCATAGCTCCGAGTCAGATTACGTACAGTACCAAAAGAAAAAGAAAAAAGAGAGACGAACTCAAATCGATAGTCTACTTTCGTTGTACAAAGTGGTAGAACACGTAGGTGTATTTTTCTTGAAATGGAGCGTAGCAGACAGCATGCAAAACAACAAAGGATCCTGGGGGCCAAGTAAACATGAATTTCACTGTTCAAGTAACTCCTGGCCGGCGACGGTGCAGAGCCTATAGAAAACTGTTTTACCGTGTCCATCTTCTCCTGTGAGAATGATCTGACCATCTTGGCCTAATGTTGCTTCCGTTACGCTGTTAAGATCGACAGCGACGCTAGTACCTTCCGCACTGCCTGCTACTTCGGCGAGTGCTTGAACTTCTCCCTGACTCGTATGGATCTGGATGTAAAAAAACGATTCGTCTTCATTCTTCTTTTCAATATTTCACATTTTATCGTATTAACGCTTTGACACTTGACACGATGTTTTAATTTCATTTTATAGCTAAGAAAATTAACCCTTTGCGCTCACGTGGCGCCTCTGGAGTAGTCATCGGCGATACAGTATCGACACTCAACATACGAATATCGAAATTTCGATACAATGTATAGTTCGTTCAACGTAAACAAAAATTTGACTGTCATTGGTAAGTTCTGGCGACTGCAACTATTGGCTGTTAATCCATTTCCGCTGGACTGGGAGCCAATAGATGCACGTTGAAAAAAATTGAAATATTAAATATAATAATATGCTTATTATATACAGGGTATCCCGTAACTAGTGTAGGAACCGGAAACGAGAGGTAGCTGAGACGATTCTGAACAACAGTTTCCTTCGCAAAAATGTCGGATGAAGTCGTTCCTGAATTATTAACGAAACACACTGGACCAATCAGAGCGCGAGTTGAGCGCGCGCTCAGCCGTGATAGGGTAACTTCGAGTCGGGACGTCGGACTAGAACGAATCACGGCTGAGCGCGTGCTCTACCCGCGCTGTGATTGGTCAGTGTTTTTCATTAATAATTCAGAAACGAATCGTCTTAGCTACCCCCCCATTTCCGGCTCTTACATTAGTTACGGGACACCCTGTATAAAACAAATATTTGAATAAAGTAGTTTTTACTGAACTTCACTTCTAATTTAATTGTACGTATAGATATACAATTCAGAAATATGTCCATCACTACCCTGGAGGGACATATTCGATTTACCAAAGTATTTTAAAATATGAAATTTCAGCTTTATTTGCGTTAAAATATGGAAAATTAACGAAAGGAATAACAATAAATAAAATTCTAAAAACAGTCCATTTGCTGAAGAAATAGGTTAGATTCGATCGTATCCAAAAAATGCTTCGAGCGCAAAGGGTTAATCCAAATATATTTCATTTTACGTTCGCCGAAATATTGCCAATTTTTAACAGAACGAGTAAAAATACGGTCAAAGCGTTAAATAAGAAATATAACTAACGATTCATGATTACAACTCACAGTAGCAACACCTTGAACTTGAGCCGTTGTACCATCCGGTAACGTGATTATCGGATTACTAGGATCAACTTGAATAATGGAAACGGTACCATCAGGATTTGTTATCGTTTGTAAAACTGTTGTTGGATACTGGGCCGTCATCTGCAACACGAACAGGAGATATTATTAACAATAACGTTTATTCGTATTTCCATATGAAACTATTTAAAAAAAAAAACAGAGTTATATTAAAACCATAAAAACAAAAGAAACTTTAAAAAATATTTGTAAAGTACGATTCCTCGATGTAACAGCTAGAGAAACAAAGATAGATCAAACTCAAATAAGGGAAACCAAACACATGAACATAAATGCGGCTCGTGTTTAAAAGAATTTCAAATTTTAATTTTCTGTTTATATATATATGTATATATATATATATGTGTGTGTATGTATAAAATTTAAATTGAAAGAAACAGCATGATATCATTAACACTTGTATAAACAAATTTCAATAAACATTCATCAAGTTTTAACAATCAACCGAACGAAACAGTGAAATTTCTATCATGTTGTTCCGTTTAATTCTCTCTTTCGATTTTCTAACACTCCATCCACTCCCACCTGAGTGGCAGTGGCAAGAGCTGTAGGAGACGCGGCAATGATTTGTGCTGGCGAAGAGTTTCCCTTAGATGAATCCGTGCTGCTCAGTCGAACAACTCCCACCGTCTGTTGTTGCTGTTGCGATTGTCCACCTTGTCCTTGGCTGGACGAGTGCGACGGATGCGACGAGGAATGAGGGGTTGATTGTTGTATCAGTACGTTCGATTTGTCGTCCTCTTCGCTGAACGCCGGTAGAAGATCTTCTCTTCCGTGAAATTTGTAACAGTTTATTACAATTTGTCTTAACGCGTGTGTCCACGAAATCTGAAAAAATATAACAAAACATGTTAACCCTTTGACTGCGAGCTGTTACCAAGCTGAAGCATTTTTCGCGTAGTATGGATCTCGTCGGCGCGTACCAACACATTATAATATAGTACACAATCCAATTACTATTACTTTCTCTACTCCAACGCGAATCCAAACATTTTTTATGTTCAGTATATACTGTTTACTCATCAATGTGCAAGTTTGAAAACGCCATGATTCGCCGGGCGCATATATGCGTCCATAGGCCGCACTGATAGTCTTTGCTGGACGCATATATGCGCCGATAGCAATCAAAGGGTTAACGCGTTAAGTATCCAGCCCGTTTTGGTCGGCCGTTGGCCGACTGTGGCCGGTCCATAAGAACCGGCGTGACACTTAACGTGTTAACCCTTTCGATCTTACCGCCGTCTATAGTTGGCGTCCACGAAACATTCTCTTGGATACGAGCGCCGCCTATAGTCGGCGTCCACGAAACATTCTCTGGATACGAGCGCCGCCTAAAGTCGGCATTCAACGGAAAGCTTTGTGGCTATGACCATCGCCTACGAATACCCACTGTAAGCGGCGCTGCTTGGAATGAAAGCATTAGCTGCGTTCAGACCATGCCTGTAGCTGGCGCCAGTAAGTATGGCGGGCATTCCGAATTTCTGTGTTTCAGAGAGAAAACGGTTGTTTTCACTGTCGGACGACAGAACTGATTACTGACGCCTGCTACAGGCATAGTCTAAACGCAAGCCTTATACTGTGCTTGCAGCAAAAAACATATTTTCACCGCTTACACTGGCGTACCAGTGCAACCCGTCATAACCACGGCCAGCTCTTCCGTATCGAAAGGGTGAAACGAGAATTGTTCTTTGTTCAGGTGTATCGGAATAACAAACCTTTTGTTTCTCATCCTCCGATCTCGCATCCATGCGCACGTTCGCCCAGGGTAGCTCTTTCGGCCACCATGGCGGCCGTGTGCTGTCTCTTCCCCAACCGGGTTTACCTCTGCCTGTAGAATACTTTAACATTAACGGGATAAACGCCCTGAGTTGAGCTTGTGTCATTTTCTCCACGGGTGTCGGTATGCCGTCTATTATAAGCGGTGGTAATTCGTATAACGACGGGTCATCCTGTACCGGGGGCGGAGCTTGTTGTGCGAGCGCACTTTCCAGTTCCTCCATGATAACGTTTCTTAAATTCTTCACTACATCTTCTAACGGTTTCGCGCCGAATACTTTATAACTACTGTTTGGTTTTCCTGGTGTAGCTACCAATACTACTGCCTGCTGTCCGACACGGGTTGCAAATTCATCTATGGTTTGCTGCAATTATATACGGTATATTATATAAAAGATACAAGTAACGAGACAAAATATGAATGGGTACAAGCTTTAAATAGAGTTAAATAATGTCACGTTTGTTCACTTACTCGGAGTTTTCTTAAAAGTCTGTTCTGTTGCCTCTTCCTGATACTAGGATTTGTTTCAAAACTATGAGGTCGTTTCCGTTTTTTTGCCGAGACAATGGCGGCGGCCGCGGCTACACCAACAGGGCCTAAATGTGCATATTATTAACTATATGTTTTCCAATTTCGTGATACCACACCGAACGAAATATCAGTAAAATATTATTTTAAATGCTGGACAGTTTTTTTTTTTTCAAATCTACATTTCATATTCGATCAAAAATAGACGAAAGTTTGTATGCCATTCTCCTGTATATTTTACTGATATTTTAACACGAAATATTAAGTAAAGTAAAAAGAAATGTCGCTTTTTTTTTTAAACACTTGGACGTCTTTTTCAAGTCGAAGCAGTCAGAATTTTATGAAAGAGGCATCCAGAAGTTGCGGCAAGATATTGATCTGTCGGAATAAATATTATGTATTTTTTTGGTAAATAAATTTTTTCGCATTAAAGAAACGACATTTCTTTTCGCTTTACTTAATATCTGTTCATCTACATCGAGACATAAAAGATGCAAAAGCAATAAGTGGTATGAAACGTGCTTAACGTCCAAGAGTATACATAAATTAAATTGAACAACAAAATTATGAAATAGAAAGGATGTTATTTACAAACAAAGTGAAAATATACTCTTGGATGTCTTTTTATTCAAGATGAAAATGAATATCTACAAAGTATGACGTGTTTTTACAACATTTATGTACTAAGCAAAGCAAAAGGAACACACGCACAAAAAAAAAACCTTTAGGACAATGAAGGTATGATGTGTTATATTTTGAAAGACGTACACAACAACAACAAAATGATAAATGGGTGTATGAATAACATCGAACATAAATATGCGAATGAAAATTACATGTAAAATGCAAAATTACAAAAACATATACATATATAAAAATAGTGTTTCCATATGAATTTATAACATTAAAACCATAAAGCAAATAATAAATACAGCACACAAACAATGTAAAATGCATTCGATGATAGTTTAATGTATTTTCATGATGTATTATGATGTTTTAAGAAATTAAATTATAATAATAAATATGAAAATAATTAATTCATGCTGCGCTGTCAATGACATGACGAACAAAAACAATAAATATTGCTTTTAAATGCGTAACAAAACATAAACAACTGAAAGTATTAACGCAATTTTTTGTTCACAATTGTTTTTATACCAATTGTATAGTTACCAGATCAGATGTATCATTGGCAGGCAGTAATTTTCTCTTGATCGTGGACTAATAGAATTTCAAATTTATGCACATCTTTCTTTTTTTCTTTTGTTTCTTTTGCTAAAACTAACGCTACTCGAAAGCTATAGAATATATTAATATTGTTACTCGCTGCGATTGAATCGCAATGTATGAACACAGCTCGCAGAAAAATTAATGTCGTACTTTTTACCACCCAGATTACTTGAATACAAGCTAAGTTATATATTGGAAATATAGTTTATGAATCTTTCCACTAGCTTCTACCTTTCGGGTTATCTGTATCAACCATTTAACATTATTGGTGCACCCTGTACGTTACTTTTGATCCATAAATGAAAGTGATTAGAACATAAATAACTCAAAAAGGTGAAAAAGCAAAAAAATGGAAATCACCATTAGCGTGTTTGATTTGCCAACCTGCAGCGGCGAGCTGGGCCGTCACGTCATCATCCATAGCAGCCGTCAAGAGGTCACCCTCTTCGTACGTTTCGGACCCACTACTTGGCTCGTCGTCATCGTCATCCGAGATTCTGTCCATCGTGCCAGACTCTGCGCTAGGCAGAGAGACCATCTTCTTATCTTCGTCACCCGTTTTGCCTCCAATTAGATCGCAATGCCCCGATGAAACAAACGTTAATCTGTGGTTTTAGGTATTTCTTCTACATCACCTTCGCCTATATCGAAAAGTACAAAACGTTTATAAAGAACATTTTCATTGTAACCAAAAAATATATCATCGCATAATTGACGTAAGTATAAAAAGCCCTTCGAATTGAAATCTTCTAAGTGCGTGTAGTGGGAAATTACATTAAGTATTATTCTTCATATTCTATCAAGCAATCATTAATGATTAATAACAAATACAATCCTGTCTTATATAATTTACAAACAATTTTATTGTATACATAACTAAGAAAATCCCTGAGTAAAAAAGTGTGAAACATATTAAACGATAGGGATGTATAAATACTGAATGGATAATGGGAATAAAAACAATGAATTGAAAGGGGTAGCGTTTCCCGCGTATTTGATCGGGATTAATAGGGATTGATCTTTAAAACTTAAAAACTGACGCGATAGGAAAGAGAACCTTATGAAACCGTGGAACGCGGTAAGATGTAACGTAAACTCCGTCGTCGTCGTCGTCGTTGTCGCGGTCGTAGCCGCAGCGATCCGTGTATAGAGAAACGATACTCGTGAGTTGTTGAGGAAGTGCGATGGACCGGCATTAAAGTCGGCATGATAACGAGCACACGGTGGTGTACGTATCGAGAGGACGAATTTGACAGGCGACAGACGTCCGACGGTGTACGGTCTGTTAAGAAGGCTGGCAAGAGCGTGGCTTGACAAAGCGTGACGAGATATTAGAACAAGAGAGGGAGGATGCGCCAAGCCGCGCACACGGCGCGTTTATTTGGTGATACTTTTGGGGGGGCAATGAAAATGCGCAGGGCACACGCAAAAGAGACCACCTCTGGGGCCGCAAAGCTCATGACCGCGGTATCGCGGAGCCATGGAGCAGGCCCAGTGAAAATCGCGAGTTGCGTACGCACCTTGTGTGTCCCGTGAGTGGTCACCCGATCAGGGAGGGCTCAGGGTTTCGCGTCTGCGGGGAGGCCGCCGTCGGCTACGCTCTCTCACCACGCCCTAAGCTCGCGTCTCGCGGTCATCTCGCCAGCGGCCGTGTTAAACGCTCACCCGCACAGCACCAACGACGTGTGGCTAGCACGCGACGACGTTCTATCTCACCGCTCGTAAAGCGCGAGCACGTCGCGCCACGCCACAACACGCACAACAGCCGCCATAGACACCATGGCCAGTTTCGCCAGCAGCCGTATCGATCGGTTACGCGGCCCTCCATCTCCACCACAACAAACGCGGCAGCGAGGCGGCCATTTTGAGCGAGCCTGCGCGGTGCACTCCAAGCAGACGATGCGAAATTGCCCTTATTTCGCGAATGCGCAACACCCGCGCATCGCCCGGGCCCTCAATGATAACTTACGTGCTAATCACGCACGGATACTTTCTCAACACTCACCAATTTCCCGTGAGAATCCGCAAAAAGGTACCAGCGGCCACAGAAACACCAACACCATATACATATATACGGGTCTGGAATAACGTGATTGGCTAGTGCTGTTGGGGTACGCGTTATGGCGTCCACTCGATTTACGTTCTTATTGGGCCCTGAAACACGTGACTCCTGTTCTCTCGGTGTTCCCTGGAACGATGTTGCCCCGAGTTGCAGCCTAACCTAAACTCAACCCGCATCCTGGCCAGAAGTTAAAATCTTTTTCCTTTACACGCTGTTTTGACGTTTCGTATACGACTACGTTATGTGGGTAAAATAACCAGCTTTATTTTATGTTTTTTTGGTTTTGATAATATTCATTCTACAACCGTTGCGATTATACGAACAACAAATTCTCGCAAATATTAATAGAAATCGAAAATTTGCGTTTCAAACACCAACGCCAGTTGAACCCTTACGCGATCGTTTAAAATCAATATAATTGCGTATTAATCGTAAGGGAGAAAATACATTTTATTCCTTTTTTTTTTTTACAATTATTACAATAAATCTAACAATATAAAAGTAAATTATTAAAAATAATATTTAATAGTATAAAATGTTGTAAAGCAGCTTTACATATCACATTTGGGGTGGGGTAAATTACTATACACATCAATTTGAGTGGTATTAATCGATTGGATTTTAAAATACTTCTCTATCGTTTAATTTCTTTATAAAAATATCTATTTAAAGCACAAAAATTACGCAATTAAATGCGAGGTTTAAATGAAAATATGTATTTAGACAAGAAATAAGTATAATTTAAATAAAAATCAATATTTTTTAGACCTTTTGTAATTTCATGTTAAATAAGGAACTGTTTTTTTCCAATTAATCCAATTGATTATAAACATAATACCACCAGTGAAATAAGTTTCTAGTTTTAAGCCCATGGCTTGTTTTTGTTACACAACTTTCCAAACCAACCAGCTTCGCAAAGACACGTATTGTCGGGTTGACAAGTCCCATTTCTGCATGCTCTTGTACACGCAGAACGTTGCGGAGATCGTCTGCCAATCTCGCAATGATCACCTTTGAATCCGGCTGGACATCTGCATACATTATTCCCTTTACACTTTCCTCCGTTCAAACAGGGTATTACGCACTTTGCTAAAGCGGAACAGATTATAAGAAAACAATGCTAACGTTCCAAATTTGATCATTAAAATCGCATCACTTACAGAATTCACAACGTAACCCAAAGTAACCTTTAGGACATTCGCAAGTATCCTTTTGTACGCATTTCCCACCGTTTAAACACTTCTCCGCACAAATACCTACGATTAAAATCAAACATATGAAAACACTATAAATATTCTATGATTCTCAATAGAAATTTAATAAAGAAACTTTTTCAAAGTCTGTAGAAAGTATGTCGCATTTAAAGCAACTTGGAATTCGATTGGCCAGTACATCTGCAGCTTCGAGAACAACTGCGGCAGGAAAGTTGTTAGATTCGATTATAAGGGTAGATCATGCCGGAGAGTTAGGAGCTGACAGAATATACGCTGGACAAATGGCTGTCTTAGGTATAAATACAATGCAAAAATATCAACTATTACGTGGTTAGAAATGAATTGAAGTATACGTGGATACCTAAGACAGGTAGTACTGCTGTCGGTCCGACCATTCAACACATGTGGGATCAAGAGAAAAAGCACCGTGCCAAGTTCGAAGAGTTGATTAGAAAATATCGTGTAAGACCAACTGTTTTAACGCCCGTTTGGAATATCGCCGGCTTCGTTCTTGGAGCTGGCACGGCACTTATGGGAGAGAAAGCAGCCATGGCTTGTACCGTGGCGGTGGAAACCGTGATCACAGAGCATTATAACGATCAGCTACGTACTTTAATGGAAAGCAGCGAAAACGTGGACGAAGAAATATTAGAAGTCATTAAGAAATTCAGGGACGAGGAACAAGAACATCACGATACGGGTATAGATCACGGTGCGGAACAAGCACCGTTCTATCAAGCTTTGTCGAACGTTATTAAATTTGGCTGTAAGACTGCTATATCGGTATCTAAAGTGATATAATTTGATAGTACCGTATATATCTGTATACAACGTTTTCTTGTAAGTATTATTTAAATAAAGTGAAATAGTTACTCTTGTATGTATTTTATTGATGAAATTAAATATACCTCCTTCGCAGTATGGCCCTTGAAATCCTGGTGGACACGAACAAATTCCAGGAGCTGTACAGTTACCACCATTCATACAATTTGGATAGCACAATGCTTTTTTGCAGTGCGGGGGGCCTAAATATCCATCTGGACAAGGTCCAGGATTGGGTTCTGCAATAGAAAGTATTACGTACAAAAGAATTATATTGTTGTAACATCAATGTTTGATAAAAAAATTACAATAAGAATAATCAGAGTGTAATTAAATGTACCTGGTTAATAGTTACATGCAAAAGAATTCATGTATAATAATCCACTGATGTCCACTTTCGTGTTACAATCAACGTGTATCGTTAAAAACATGCATCAAACAATTTTCGTCTGCGTACGCCCACACGAATTCAAGCAGATAAGCATAATTACGTACACCGAGCACCGTTTAATAAATGCCCCAAGACCATGAGATTGCTTATTAACAGAAATTTAGGGATATCCTCGAAGCAGAACAGTCGTGCATTTGTTCGGTCAAAAAGGCTAATTAATTAATTAAAGAACCGTGGAACAAAGGCTCGTGTACCCGAGGAACCCGTCCCTCGGGTGTTCAAAAGCAGTTTATGCGAGGTTTTATTATTTCCATAGATCGTGAATGATCATCCGTCTCGGAATATAAATGAAATACACAAAGGGAAACTTTGTGTGGCATGTATGATAGGGTTTCATACGCGAAGCGGTCCTCGGTCGAAGAGGGGATGCTTTTACGATTTAACGATAGAATTCCAATTTCCAAAGAAAGCATGCAGCAAATTAAGCCGATTAATTGTTTGCTGGATACAGAACTGTACGTGTGAGTGAAGAAATGATGATCGTGGGCGCGATCGGCGCACTCACCGCGCACGGTGCATTCTTTTCTCAGGTTAATACGAAGGGGTGTTCCGTTCAAGGGTTTCCCCTTCCGTGTCTCAATCACCAGGCCGATACTCAACTGAACGATACCAGAATTGTTGCCAGAACAGGGCATCAGGACGCTAAATTCTGCAATAAATATTATAATATACATATATATATATATGCATATAAATATAAACGATGATTAGCTTCATTCGTTTTAACCTATTAATATCCAAATTTGCGTATAATATTGTTTACAATAGATAATATTATATTATATTTTACTTATAATAGAAAGTATTATCTAGAAAATAATATGTATTCGACCTCTGAGAATTAATAGGTTAATCGAGCGTTAAAAAAAGGTAAAAAAAAAAAAAGAATTACCCTTGGGTCTCTTGGGTACTCTTCCTTGGGTTTTAATCGTGATAGACGGTGTCTTGAGGATCGACTCGTCGAACGATTTCAATCGATAAAAATTATAATAATACTTTTTAACGCCGGATTTCCATGTGAAATTTACGTACGTTACTTCGCTCGGGATAATCGGAAGTTTGCTTTCAAATTCGGGATCCAACAGATAAGACAAGACTCTACCTTCGGTAATCGCGAATATTTCCATCTCGAGTCCTAAAACATAAAAAAAAAAAATCGATTGCACATCGTATTTTATGCAGCAATTTACGAATCACTTTGCAAATGTTTAATTATATATTATAGTTATTTAAATTAAATCCAATCGAAACATTTAAATTTTGAATTGAATGAATGAATGAATTAATTAAATTGTTTACCCCAGGATTTACCTAGGGATGACGTTATTAGAGGTTAGCGCCTCTCTTTTGCCCAACAGGATTTGCATCTCTGTTTTATTAAACGTTTGAAAATAAAACACCTTTTGAGCAGCGCAGCTACTAATCGATTTCAAACAAGAATAGGTTATTACACTTTGACAAGTACGATAGCCGTTTAAACAAGTCATAAAATAAGAATAATTATTTCATATATATTTAAAAATAAATGAGTGTATAAAAAAAAAAAACAAGTATTTGCAATATTAGTATCATATCGATCACGATTGTTTGAAATCGATCAGGGGAACACTAGCGAAGTCGGGGTAGTGAATTTGACTGTTACGTAGTCGATATACAGTCTCAGTATAAATTGACGTTATACCGGCAAACGACTTACCGCTGAACATTTTAATTTGTTGCTGGTCGATCCATAGGGAAATGTCACCGGATGGTTTGTGCCCATTGCCAGAACGATGGTGATGTCTCGCGGCCGCCGTGTCCAGGAGCAAAGCGATCGCCGCCGAGGCCAGGGCGGCTGCGGCCCACTGCATAATTAACGAGGTGCCGCCAGGTGTTGCACGGTTTATGACTTCAGACCGTCCCCCTCCTCCTCGATCCCGTTGCCGGGTACGCGTGAATCTGTCCGTCTCTCTCCGCGGTCCGCGCTCCTCTCTTCTCGTTTCGTTTTTAATGTGTGTATATAAAGGGGGTCCCTGACGGGGAACACGTCGTCGATTCGACGCGTGAAATTCGGGATTTCACGAAGGAGGCTCGAGACGGAGGCACGGGCACTGGGCACACGTTCTCACGAGCACGCGATCTGAACAAGCTGACACAGGCCTCAAGAGAGGAGACCCGGCGTGGTTATTCAGTGGGGATCAACTTGCGATCGAACGAACGAGGCAAGCAAGGAAACGAAGGAAGCGAGCGACCGGTTGACCGACGACGACCAATTGCCGATGCCTTTTGCTCGCGAGTCGGCTCCGTCGATAATGCAGCCGCGACGGTTGCACGACCGTTTTCAAAGTCAACAAAGGACGCGCATACACACGTGTGTACGGGCCGCGTCGCTGCGGCAAACTGACTGACTGACTGACTGACTGCCTCAATGAGAAAAGGCCTACACAGCAGCCCGTCGCTCTCGTCTTCTTACCCGTGAGACCGCGAGCAAGATCTTTATCTTTTTTAAGGGGTCCCGATACGTTCGAGGATAAGGGTGCGTGCACAACGATTCGCGGAATCGATCGTTATCCGATATCGTTCCCACCGTCGCCGATCTATCACTCGTTGTACAATAATATTAAAAATTTATTAACATATGAAAATTGCAAAGTTAAAAGTACACTGCTTCGATTGTTGCTCGGTCGAAATTATCTGATTGGCGAATGATCATCATTAATTCAATTTTCCGACCATCGAAAATACAATTATCAAGGCAACAATTGTGATGCTTCGAATTCCTCGTATCTGGTAAGTTTGTGGATGATTTCATTAAAGATAGACGAGCTTCTCCTCAGATAAATATCTGGTATTTATCTCTGATAAATCAGAGGCCGGCTCGTCGACATATTTCACGGCCTGGCACAGTCGATATCGATCTTTTCCCAAAACTGAAATACTGTTTACGCGGATATATGGAAATCAGAATTTGGATTAGCAAATAAAGTGGAAAGAAATCGATGGGAAGGAACCAGTTTTTAAAACATCTTTCGCCAGAATCTTCTTCGTTTCTTCTTCCCGTTCTCTTTCTCCTTGTACTTCATCTTTTATCCCCCTTCACGTCCCCGTTCACCGTCCTATCTTTTGCATTCGGCAAAGAGAATTCACCGTTGCAGTTTGGACTTTGTTCCCGGGTTTGACACCAGACTGTCCATTTCCTTATCGGCATCTTTAACCTCCTCTCGAATCCTTCTCGAGTAATCCGCGAGGTGTCGGATAATTTATCGATCAATCGCGAACGATCAAGAATATTTCGTTGCAACGCGATTATACGCCTTGATTAATGTGCCAAGGGAGGAGTTCAGTTTTCAATCGTCTATTGACAAGTATAAAATATATTTCAATTGATAGTTTATCGATATAAAATATTATCGAATGAAACGACAAATTTTAACCTCAATATTTCGATCGTTCTGTTTCGTTGAGCCTTTCTGGATGTACGTGTATTCGTACTATCGAATGTTCAACCACATTTTCATGTTCGTTTTGCAATCTATTACAAGGGCCGGCTTGTTAGGGTGCCACGGTATAACACGACATGCACGATTTTACACTCTGCCGGTTGTGGTCGACCGCAAACATTTTTTCGCGCCACACGGAGACGAGTAACTATCTCGCGACGCGATCGATCCTCGCAGGAACATACCAGATCGACAGAAACTTTCTACAAACAGGTGCACGTGACGAAAGATACACAAGATACTCGAAACACGTACTGGGTGTCTTGTAATATCATACAGGATCGATAAAGGAACAATCGAAAGCTTTTTCAATAATCGTTGTCCGGGTGAAAACATTTTTTTTCAATCAATTAGCAATCGTAGGTTTAAAAAATTCTGTTAACACAGTTATCGATTATTTACGGATGGAAGTAAGCTATTTTTATTGCTACGATAAAATTTCGTATTGACACGCGAGAGACATCTATCGCGAAATTCGTAATCCAGTTTCAAAATTCCCGCGTTAACCCTATATCCATTGTTACGGTCGATTTTTATGAAAATGAAACTGCACAAGATCGATCGCCACCCCCGGGTACGTAGTAATTTTGTATAAAATATTAGAAACGTGTATTTTGAAGTATGTTGAAATATTAAATTCTTTAAAGTTGAACAAAATTCATGTACATTCGAATTGGTTACTAACAACGAGTTACTAAAATTTTAGAAACTCGAAGAGGTTACGTTCGTGCGAATTGTAGTGAACGTCTGGAAAGAAGACGATTAACCTTGCTAAGGTGGTGAATCAACGATGCAGATTCTTTGCGGTATCCGAAATCGCCGCCGAAGTAGAAAAGAAACGCATAATAATGGGATGGTTCGCGAATGCATTACTATTTCCGATCACGGGGTTCGAATGGAGAGCTGGGACGATGAATAATACATGACGCGCGATAGACACGCTACCACGGTTCGACTTTGTGAACATTCGAACCGTTTTAGACGTATCTGCGTGTCCTGGGAATTTAATTTGACACTTGATCAAAAAACGAGTCCGTATCTTTCAAATTCCTATCCTATGAATGAATCGTCTCGAGAGACGTAAATTAATCGTAAACGATTTTTTTGTTAACAAGAGGTCGATATTTTCACGCCGTCTTGAAAGGTCTAAGATGATATCTTCATTTTTTTTTTTTTTTTTTTTCTTGAAAGGTCAAATTGGACGAATGGGGCTATTCTGGATCCGTCGAGCAACAGGTTTACCAGAGCGCTCAATGAATAGTTGATAATAGTGTCCATTGTGGGCCGCGTGTCGAGGGACGGTCCATCTAACAAATGGCCCATTGTTATCTCTTATGGCTGTTCGGCTTTTTTCTCTCCTTGTTGTGCTCCGCGGTGCACAAAACGGGCGTGTTATACAGGGCAATTCAGAAAAAGAGAAACGATCGTTCACGCCGGCCCAGAACTGTTATTACTCGGTTTCGAGAGGTCGATTGAAAAATATATGCACCGTTTTATAATGGCGCTTACTACGCCTCGGGCGTTTCGTTGGCGTAGGTGTAATTTTTTTTTTTACGCCAGGCTAACAGAATCGTATAATAATACGTTGAACGTCTTTTTCTTTCTTTTTTTTCTTTTACATATCAGGATCGTGATTTTGTCTCGTTTGCTTTTTTAGACGGCGTAAGTGGCGACGAGAAGAAAAGGTGGAGTTGGAGATAATCGATTTCACGGGTATTGAAATCTCCGGTCGGGGCGATAAATTTTTAAAGGCTGGGCTGGTACGTGTCGGCTCTCTAAATAGCTCTGACGAAATTAGGGGATATTCGATAAACGTTGTATATCGTCGATGAAAGCTGTTGCCGATATACAACGGACACAATTGATCCTGAACGTGTATTATACGCTGCTCACGAACGGGGAAGCGAGTCTCGAGAACCGTCCCGGAGAAAGAGCAGCAACCAGTGCCGGTTCATTCCCGATCGAATGTTTTTGCTCGACCGTCGCAGACTTAATTGGATTCGCTACGAGCCCCAGCCAGTCGTACAAGCCTTACGCAAAATCATATGTAGTTGTCGGCTTTTTAAATGTTGATTCATCGATCCGTATTTAATCCTTAAGTGGACTTTTGATTTTAATTTAATGCATAATTGTTTCATAAATATATTAAGGATTAAAGCCGCGTCCACTGGCTTAGAACGATTTGCAATTGGTTAGATTTCTAACCTCAACAAATTTCTTACATTTAATTTTCTTTTAACTTATCGGTCTCTCAAAAGTTTATTCTTCCTGTTTTAGTTGTAATTATTACAACGATCGGACGGGTGCATTTCATTTGTTTGATTTGTAACGCGAATTCAAATTGCATTATTACCCACACACACACACACGTTCGCGTGTATAACCGTACACGATATCTACTTATCGCTATAATTCTTACCTTGCAACGTATTCGTGAGTCCGATTGGCGTGTGCAACTCGTATCGTACGATCCTTCTCCATCTTACACATCGACCTTACCCTCTTCTTTTCCCGCAGGACACGACGCACACGTGTTCCCGGAGCGTACACGGATACGGGCAGCCTCTCAGGCGCTAACGTCGATGCATGTGTAGCTGACGGCGGCGGTCAGCAACGTGGTACATTTCTGCGTCGTCGGCTCGTCTTCCCCTTTCTTCTCTCCCTATAAATGCTTCCATGCGTGCAACCGTGTGCGCGAGAGAGATAGAATAACGTTGACAGAATGGGGTAACAGTCAAAGATGGTATTAGTGCGAGGGGTGTAGGAAAAGGCACGTATCCCATTCGAGAGTAAAATTCGCAGAAGTTGTCGACGATATTTTTCACTGCGTTGACTGAAGGTAACTCTCAGCATAGGTGCAGCTCTCGATAGTTCTCGCGTGAATTTTACTCTCAAGCGGACACGTACCCTTAGTAAAATAAAGAGAAACGGACATGAAGATGAAGGCAGACGAAAAAGACGAAGAAAGGAAATGGTAGGAGAGAAAAAGACAGTGGCAAGAGAGAGAGAGAGAGATAGAGAGAGGGAGTGAACAGTGCAGGTAGAAAAAAAAGGGAGAGCGACTCACGAGAGATCAAGTTAGAGTACCGGCACAAAAAACCTGTCCCGCATAATTACATTATCGGTCACATCTCGTTCGACTTCTGTCCGCGCAGCTCTTGCTTGCCTGACCAAATGCGCTCCCGTGCAGCGCACAGGCCTCGCTCCTCGAGGACGATGCAACAAGGACTCTTGAAACCGCAGGAGGTCCCCCGATCTTGTGCTTCTTTATTCAATATCTTTCCAGGGCCTTCGAAAGCAGCATCGAAGATTTTTGACAAGTCGTTATTTTCCTTTATGAAAATAAATGTATATATAAATACTTAACTTTCAAAAGAGAAATTTTGAGAAATTGAAGAGCATCGTCTTGAATCGTTTATAGATTTTATTTATTTATTTATTTTTCGTTTTTTGTTTTCTTATTGACATGGGAGATGTTATACAGGCATTGGAATGCGCGTTTATCGTGATTACCGATAAACGATCGAACGTAAGGCGAATCCATTTTACATTCGACAGAACGCTGTAACGCATAATGTGGTATTATATAGTCTCGATTCTCTGTCGCGTTATGGGGAGATGAAAGAACCTTCGACCAGGTTGCTAAACCTTTCTGCAAACTCTACACCGTAGAAAAAATATTGAAACGCCGGTACCGCTAGAAACATACATAACAAAGAACGTTGTGTTGTCTCACGTTCGACGCGCTCTTTTATGGATATTTCTATCGGGAAATATGTTAGCATCTTAACACTTTGACGGTTGAACATTTTATCTGACTAATGAATCTTACAATTTTACGTATCATTTTACATGGGAAGAGAGATTACTTTGAACATTATAAACACTGCGTGTTTCCAAATTGGAATTAACCCTTGAACAACGAAACCGAATCAGACATAATCCACATTTCGAAAACGTGTAAATTTTATATTAATATTTAAAGGAATATTTTTAAATTTTATAAATGAAAACAGAAAATAACTCAAATAATTGTTAAATTGTTAGCTCTCTCCATGGTCCGTCATCTAGGGGTATATACAGGGTGTTCCGTAACTAGTGTAACATCAGGAAATGATGGTAGCTGAGACGATTCTGAACAATAATTTCCTTTGCAAAAATGTCGGACGGGGGTCGTTTTTGAATTATTAACGAAAAATACTGACCAATCGGAGCGCGCGTAGAGCTATAACGACGTCGGACCAGAACGAATCACGGCTAAGCGTGCGCTCCACGCGCGCTCTGATTGGTCCAGTGTTTTTCGTTAATAATTCGGAAACGAAGCCCCATTCGACATTTTTGCAAAGGAAATTGTTGTTCAGAATCGTCCCATCTACCCCCCATTTCCGGCTCCAGCACTAGTCACGGGACACCCCGTATAATCGACCGTCAAAGTGTTAGTCGTAATCGGATAATGTACAATGAAAAGCTAGTTACGATAGGCGCACACATGTTCCTTATTAGCGGTTTTGTCGTTATTTTTAAAACAATTTTTATTCGCGTACACGCAACATGTGCTGTCCTCTCGTTGTAAAATGAACACTGTTCTCTCGTAGAAAGTCGTTTGTATTCGCTAATTACGCTAACACAGTGTTGCTTCTCGACGAAAAAGAAAAAATCTGAACCATCATACGAGGTTCGTGCTAAACGCTCACGCACTCTACCGTGAATACAAGAAAAACATTTATATATATATATATATATATATTAATAACAAGTGAAATGCTAAATGAAAAAAGTATCAAAATATATTAAAAAGTATCAAAACCACCAGTTTACGCGTGTGTACGAAAAGTATTGGAAGTTCACGTGGGATTGACGACGCGTTTTCATCCAAACAGAGATTCAAATCTTAAAGGACGTGATTACTAGTATACCTCAAAAAATGTACAGAAAATGCTACAATTAGAAGAATACCATTAAAACGTAACTGCATACATTTCTGATTGACTTGGACGTCGATGATCATTCTGGCAAATATAATAGGATAAAAAAAAAAACCCGATAGTTGGCAATGCATTAGTTACCGACACTTCTTTCATTTTTATCCGATCGTAAAAATTTAAACTAAATTATATCTATTCTTGTCTTTTTCTTCTATATACTATACACACGCCAATTAATACTATTCAGTGCCAATAACTAAGAGTTTGTACATTTCTTTTTGTATCAATTTCAAGCAAGTAAAAATTTGATAAACATTGCAATTAAAATTTTAAATATATCATTTTGCTCAAGGTGCCAACAATCGGGTACTTAATCCTAATTTAATACAAGTTTACCATCAACGATGCTTCGATATATTACATATATGTCTCTCTGTGTCTTTCTTTCATATATCTCGATTATCTTTACAATAAATTATTATTTTTCTTTCATTTACAATACGTTCTTTTGTAGGCGCCTATATACGTACTCGTATGTATACATATATTTATAGAGTTCGTAAAAAGTTACGTGACGTCCAAGCCATTTGTACAGGATGATCGGCAAAAAAGATCTTGACAAATACGTACGAAACTCTAATACAGTTTTGTCACGAAAGAACATTTTTAAATTTCCTTGTTCTTTTTCAACGGTACACGCTAAAAAAAATTTCGAAGACAAACTGGAAGAATAATTCGCTATTTCGATCGACTTCAGAGGTGTACAAACCATTTCTTCTTCTTCTTCTTTTTTTTTTCTCTCTCTCACAGTATCATATACATTTTAACGAACTTTACGCGTACACGTATTGTTAAGTATTCCTATATTTTGTACCTTTATCTTTTTACTTTTGTACCTGATATATTTGTTCACGACACTTTTGCAGACAACCTGTACACATTGCATTGAATACGCTTAACTTAAATAGATATAGTAAATAATTATATATAAAAAAAGAAAGAACGTATAATTATCCTTGCATGAAATCAACGAATCTCTATCATCTCGTAAATAACATTATTATACACTAATAAAACGCAATAATAGCTGTCCTTGTTGTGATCGCATTCTTTTTAAGATTCTAATTTTAATTAATAATCAATATATGTCTCTCTCTCTGTATATATATATTCAATATTTCATATATTAAATAATCAATACTCTATACTCATTAGATTACAATAAAATTACGACGGAAAAAAAAAAGGAAAGTAAACGTTAATACAAAATAAAAGGACTTTCATTCTCTTCTTTCCTTTAGCTAAAGCACGTTTCACATACAAAAAGCAACAATTAGAGGCCATGTGACATTTCTTTTCTTCTTCTTCTTCTTCTTTTTTTTTTGTTTTTAACTACTATAGTGCATGTACAATGTTTTTCTTTAATATTATAGTAATAATAATAATATCTTTCATTATATTTTTGTCATTTTGTGTATCGTTAATGAAAGTGCAAGTGCACGATAATTAATTATAAGAGATAGTCACCGATTCGTTATATTTGGCCCTCTGTCGGCAGAGTAAAAATTGATTGCATTCTAAAGTTTCTTAGAACAATTTCATCATCTTCTTCGTTTGCTTTAGTTAAAAATTAGATTCAGTCGAAGCCAGATCGTGACGCTATTCTCAAGATCAGTCCTTCCGTTTTCGAGATTGCATATAAGCAACATCAGTCTGTGTCAGGTGTGAGTAAACGAATTTCTGGGCGATACGAATCGAATCGAACGGATGTGATCCTATATGCAGTCTGAAAGATACATCGTGATTCTATATCCTTTTTCTTTTTTGTGCCGTGCATACTTTGGGAACAATATAAACGTAACTCGTATACCCTGTGATAGTTAGCGTCAACTGTCAATCTGGCTTTGTCAAAACTTTACGGTCGATGGCTAGAATACTTTCTACCTTTTTAATTAATTAATGTTCGTAAATTAGCTTGCACGCTATGAAACACCTATCTCGTCTTTGGGTTTTATAATTACCTTTTTTAAGATACTTCAACAAACTTTATAAATTATTCCTTCGATCGACTAACAAATCGTTATCCAACGAAATAATCGATCGCGGATCAACTTTGAATACTAAAAATTAACTTGGAATACTCAAGAGTAACACGTTTGATAGTTACGTTACGTACCAAGGGCGCAAAATGGGTGATTGACACCCGAACCGAGAGTACGCTATTTTTTTGAACCAGAGGGCGCAAAACTCGGACTTTCAATGTTTGTTTGGTAAGCGCAAAGTATTTTGCGCCCTAGGACAAGAGTCGGACACTTTGCGCTCGCCAAATAGGCATTAAACGCCCGATTTTTGCACCCTCTGGTTCAAAAAGTATCCGTTGAACGCTCAAGAAGAGGGGAATCACTCAGATGTGTTGTGCTGTTAATTGTATATTCCTAACCGGCTCGATCGGCAGAGACGTGTTCACTTATCTATTTAAACTATAAAACCCAAAACCAAAGTCTAAATTGGCAGTATAGTGTTGGACATTGCGCCCAGCGCCAGGTGCATAGCAGAGCTGCTGCGGCTTTAGAAATTTTCTTTTTTTATGCGGCTTGAGTAAGATAATGGCAGAGGTTACACGTATGTGGCCATGGTGCCGCTCGGAATGGGCGGTGTTTCTTCGGGTCTACCCTTGGGTCCGTATTGTCCAATGAACGAACCGTCTTCCGTGAAACGTCCTACAACAGAATTAAAATCCCAGTTCGATATTTGTCGTTCGAAAGCATAATATTTCGTACGCACAAGAGTGAAGCGATATCACCCGAAGTGTCTCGTGTTTCGATAAATAACTTTCACCTACCTTAAACTAATGTTGCAAATGCTTGCGAGTTTGGTTCTGGTTTACGGTGTCGACCATACTGACCAATGAACGATCCGTCCTCGTTCATACCCTCTGTGTTAAATTAAATGAAAAAGCAAATAAACAAAAAAACAAAAAAAAAAAGTAGAAATCAAAACGTAATATTAACGTAAAGAAATTATAAACGAATACTATAGGTTCTATGTATGCGATAATTCTTATGTAAAATTAAAAGACTTTCCAGCAGAGGTGTGCGGGTCTCGAATTCAGATTCTCAAGCTTCGGATCGGGTCGGGAAAATTCGGGCGTGATCGGCGTCGAGATCCCGAAATTATCCGACTGCACATTTTATTTAATGTTAAACTAAAAGAACGTATTTTTAAATCTGACAAAAGTGTTATCCCTTTGAAATTCCCGCGTATTTATTTCTTGCTTTCACTCTCTACTACGTTCGCCGCGCATGCGCGAAAAAACCCAGCCCGTCTGTACGTTCGGGATCTCGCCCGAGATTTCCCGACTCGACCCGAAGCTCAAAATATTGAGAACCCGCACAACCACTGCTTCCGAACATAAATTTTTCAACGTGTGCTCTGCATATGCATACCGTGGGAATTGGTGCATACTCTATTAAAATCTAACGATACATACCTAAATTGTATGATTGTAACCTAACGTAAATTGACCTTTATTGTATTTTAAACTGACCTGTATCTCCCTCTCCGTATTCCGCCATAGAATCGGTGTCAGATTCCGGATGTTTACCATCTTGATGCGAGGACGATGCCAAAGAGGCGCGGCCTCCCGCCGATTTCGTGTCCAAAGGCTGGGAATATTCATGGAAACCACCCTCGTCCGGATAATCACCGCGTCCAGCGGCTAATTCTCTCTCGTGCACCGCGTACTTGCCACCTCTGTTCCGTTTTATAACGCACACGATTATAAGTACCAAGAGGAGGAAAGCGATCGCCAGCATCATTCCTATGAACCATCCGGCGGTCGCGACGTTTTCTTTCTGTTGAATGATGGGTCCTTCGCTGCTCGTTTCCACTTCCTGTGGTTCGCTTTCGGTTAAGTAATTCCCGTCGACGGCCACGACGGACATCACGTAAACTTCACCGCTCTGAAGTCCACGTATCTCGATCGTGTTCGATTGATACTCGGGCTCGGTCTCCAACGATATCGTTTCGCCTTTCAGCTTGTATTTAACGAAGAAGTGGCTGCCTGGATTTCCGTTCAGATTCAGCTGCCAAATGATTCTAACGTTCGAATAACCGTTTTCTTTTGGAATCGCTTCCCAAGTGAATTGGGGCACGTCTGGACGCTGGGACGTACGCGTCTTTTTCTCGATGAAGTAACTAACAAAATATAAACAAATAAATGTGTAATGAAAGTTAATCCTTTTGTTAATTAAAGATGATTATATAGTCATCTATCATCGCGTGTTTAGTGTGTACAGCGTCAAGCATAATAGCCTTTCCCTAGGGAAAATGGCGCCATAGGTATATCCCCACTACTTCTTATAATACCAGAAAGTTAGGTTAAGTTTGGATCAGGTTAAACGCGATAAGTATTTGATTTACTGGTTATTTTAAAACGAATCGATTAATTTAATAACGAAGTACAATAGATTTGAATTAGGTAAATTAAATCCCTAGTAACTTTCAAGTATAAGAAAAATGGTGAGGCTTCTTGACAAGCCTAGTATACTCGGCACTGTACACCAACGAGCAAAATCGGCTTCCGCTAGGGAAGAACACTAGTGAGGCAAAGGATCCCCCACCACTGGATCACGGTAGAATTCTTAAACACGTGTTAACTTTACAGGAATACAAATTCGAATCAACATGTGTAGGCTCCCCGTGGAGAGAGGATTAGAATTTAGTCGTAAGAAGCGACTAAAAGGGGAACAAGGAGAAAAGTACGGAAAAGAAAAAAGATTGTAAAAGTATGGAATGTTGTAAGAGATTGAAATTTCGCGCGAACCGGCAGAATAAATTTACTTGAATTATCCAAAGCTATCGATAAATTTACCAATTTTCTACCCTAACTTTCCTGATACTGAAAATTATAAGCGAGATGGTGGAAAATGTGTTTAGCATTCATAAAATAATTTAACCCGGGTTAATAATTATTATTAGTCACTGATTCTCACTGATTATCAATTATTTCTTTAAAAAATAAAGGAAAATTGTAATAAGAAAGCAGCTTTGCTCTGCTATTGGCTGCCGCCGAGGGAAGCCGACTTTGCTCGACCGAATACACGTCGGCGTATTATACGTACTCGTTTCCTTCGCCAACTTTCGTCGTTGCCCGGATGTGTACACGATACTTCGTATTCGGCGCTAATGCTGCTAATTTTGCACTTGTGGCTTCTGGATCCATAATTTGCGGTTTCCTCTCCAACAGAGCTCCTAACCTGGTTCCATTCACGAGTTCGTAATAAATTCTGTATCCAGTTAGGATACCATTCAGTTCGATAGGTTTTGTCCATACTAAGAATAAAGCGCTGGAACCCATCGGGAACGCCTCGAGGCTGAGAACCGTTCCTGGAACTCCTTCCGGTGTATCAAAGCTTAATGTTTCAGAAGGTGGTCCAGCATACCTAAAGTAAATAATTAACATTACCGACACGATTACGAGATGGAATAACACTGTATGTTATTAGTTATCATTACCGGCCATTGTACGCTAATATCCTAACATAGTTCTTGCTGAATGGAACGAATTTAGTAATCAACGCGTGGGATCTGTTGCCACCTCGTACATCAATTTCCCTCATTCCTTTCTCGCCATCCTTTTCCGTCCAGGTTTGAATTTTATAACCCTGTAATTCCCCTCGTACAGACTCCTCGGGAACCGGGTTCCATGAAAACTGTGCGCTCGTACTGGACTTGATTTGATTCAGCGTGAAGTTACTGGGTGCTTGCAGGGGCACTGTGTAATCATCATCATACTTTTACCAATATTGCTCTGTCGATAAAATTAGTTAAATAATGTTAAAAACAAACCGTCTTCTCCCGAGTACCCGGTCACTTCTTCAGGTACAATCCTGCATTCCCCTTTCGCATTGATAGCGACAACTTTGATTTTGTATTTCTGATAAGTGGGTTGATTGTCGACTACCAAACTGTTCTTCTTCCAATCCTGTATATCCTCTATAGTCCACCTCTCTCCTGGTATGTCCCGTCTGTAGTATACTCTGTACATGAACTTTGGTGCGTTGTGCTCGATTTGAGCCATCGTGGTCCAGGATATAACGAGATTCTGTGGAGTTGTTCCTTTGCCCACGACGTTATCAGGATTTTTGTAAGGAACGTCCGGTAAGGTGGCGCATACGTCGCTATGCGGCGAAGGTAACGAAGGTCCTGTGCGGAAACATTAGTTACGAATAATTTATATCAGACCTGTGTAACTTCTTGCTCACGCGCCTTCGTCTCAGTCGGAGCGAGGATACCTCGGGAGGGGAAATTAGCTCGTGAGCAAGAAGTTACACAAGTCTGATTTATACGGTTACTGTTTTATCTCACAAATCTTACCTATCTTGTTCCACGCCAATACCCGGAACGTGTAGTTAGCCCAAGGCGACATCGGAACGACGTAGGTTTGTTCCGTAGCCGGTACAGAATCCTTGGACACTTCCCAAGTGTCCGGTGTGAACGTAGTGTTATGCTGAATGGTGTATCTTAAGATCGGAGCTCTGTTATCGCCCATAGGAGTCCAATGCACGGAAGCCTCGCTTTCCATACACTTCACGTTAAGTAATTTGGGCGCGTTCGGTACATCCTGAACGATTAACGTGGCTTGCGCCCTCGTCTCGTCCAACTCGGTGTGAGCAACGCACGTGTAAGTACCGGTATCTAATTCGGTCGTTTTGGTGATCATCAACGAGTAATCTGTGCTTCGTACGAATCGTGGTTCCATCTCGAAGTCGATCGGTTCGCCGTTCGATAACCAGTCGATCGTTAGAGTCAAACTCGAGTCGGTGACAGCGTTACATCTAAAGGTTGCCGTAGAACCGGCAGCAACCTCGTAGTCCTCGGGTTCGTCCGTGATCCTTGTATGTTCTTTCACCACTAAATTGCCAGTGGCTTCGACTTCTCCAAATTTATTAGACGCGTGACACGTGTAAACGCCGGCATCCAAGAATATTACATTTTCAATTTCCAAGTCACCGGAGTCCAAAGTCTTGTATCGGCCTCCGGTCAGCTCCTGGCCTTTTCGAATCCATTTGACGGATGGTTTTGGCGCACCAAACACGCGACAAGTGATTCTCACGGTTTTACCGTCTACGGTAGCGATGTCCGCCGGCGGCTGTATGATTTCAGGCTCTAAAGCTAGAACGTTCACGTACACGTCTTTGTACACGTAGCCCAACGAGTTTGTGGCGTTACAGCCGTAATTTCCTGTGTCTTTCTTCGTCAATTTTTCTATAATGATGGAGTTCGATGTAACCTTTCTACGGGGATTTGGTGGGGCTTCCGATATCGGTTTGCCATTGTGAATCCATTTGATTTCAGGAGTCGGTACACCCTCGGCTGCGCATTTAAACTCGACGGTCTCGTCCTCCGCCGCGTTTGTGATCTCAGGTTCGTGGGTGAAGTACGGTACCGCCATAACTTGTAAGTTGATCGAATAAGATTTCGCGTCCCCGACACCGTTCGATGCTTCGCACGAGTACGTTCCCTCGTCCTTGAAATTCACGTGTTTAATTATCAACGATTTACCATAATTCCCTTGCGTTATCCTGTCGTTAGTTCGAATCACTTTCCCGTTTTTACTCCATACTATTTGCGGCAACGGCGTACCACCGTATATGCAGTATAACTCGATCTTTTTACCGCGTAAAGCGACCTCGTTCTTTCTACCAACGTACTGTTTAACCGGTTCGTGTTTATTTTGACTAGCAGACGTTCCCGTAGAGATAACATTTAATAAAACTCTATTCCCTAGTTTGTATTCGTTTCTAAATACAGACGTGGCCGCGCAGGCGTAGTAAAAATCATCAGAGGCATCGTTTCTGGTAACATTGCTGAACCAAAGGTTTCCTTCCGGGTCCAAAGTCATTCTGGAATTATTGATGGACTTGATGCCTCCAGCGGTGTCTTGAATCAACCAATATACGTTTGGTTTCGGCCAACCGTCCGGTGGTTGACACGTTAGTTTAAAAGGCTGCCCTTCGTTTGCGTCCAGACTTATAGGATTCTGGTCTTTGAACGAGTTCAGTTCGGCTTTTCGAACGAAAACGGAGTTGGACGTAGCTATTCCCCATTCATTTTCTGCGAAACACTGGTACTGGCCCAGATCTTCGTCGCGTGGTCTTGAGATGACCAGTGTACCTCTGCCAGGCTGCTGAGATATACGGTCATCGTATGCCGGCCATTCAAAATTCTTTCCATTTTTAATCCATCGGTACCTAAATCAAATACATATGAGTATTAAATCAAAATATAATGGTATAATTATATTATTGAATGCAATGTATTAAAGACGAAACGAAACTTATCAAGGATATATATTAATTTTGCGAATAAACAAATATAAATTATACGTTATTTATATTATTCTGATGTTTCCGAGACCACACTCCTGTACATCTACAATTTATAACACAAGTAAGGTATCTTTATCGGTACTTGTAACTTTATACCCCCCTAAGGCTATGAGGTCATCCTTGTAATTAAGACCAGTTACTCTGGCTTCTCTGCAGGATAGAGATAGCGTACTTGAACGTAAGTGCAATGAAACTACATGAATGAAACTTTCTTGAAAAACATTTCACATTCTTTGATAATTGACTCGGACACAGAATTATTTCCGTTACAGGAGTTGTAACAATGTTTGCACGAACAGACAAGAATCTAACGAAACACGTTTTATTTACTTTCCACTTGAATTCAATTTACCTCGGAGCAGGTTCTCCTTCCGCTTCGCATTCAATTAAAAACGGTTTGTCATTCTCATTAATCTTTGCTTGAGCCACTTGAAATAACTGCTCGTCCGTTGGGGGTTGTTTGGATATCCGTGGTGGAGATTGGACTAGCGAAAGATACAAATGACAATATAGTAACAAGGTAAAGTAATGTAAATTATACGCTATACAAGATTTAACTTAAAACGTTAACATTACTTAAACAAAAAAAAAAAGAAAAACATGGGATTTAACCAAATTACTGTAATAACTAATTACAGTACTAAGGAAAGACTATGGAGCGTAGTGAATTTTACAATTAATACTAGAACTTGTATTAATATTTAGAATAAATACGAATAATCTCCGAATACATTATAATTACATTAAGCTAAATTGAATGTAAAATATTTGTTAAAAGCAGGTAAAATTAAATTGCAAAAATACAAATTTCTTATTTAAACAAAATCATTCGCTTCTAGCATTTGCTATTATATTTTCACCTCCTATAATATCCACGATACGGACTATAATTAAAAATTACATAATATTATCAGAATAACTAATTAGTTGTATCGAATTAATATCGTGCTTTGACATTTTTGTGACCGACATAAAATGTGATGACGGCATTGCACTCACTTATAGCCGATGCTTGTAGTACCAGCGCTGAGATGACACACACAATGAACTTCATGATCGGCCGGTATTTCTTTTTTAATCTAAAAATAGACAGTGATTTATACAAAATTGTGGTGCGGAAAAATTTTGGGATGAGGATAAAAAAACTTTGTTGCACGAAAGTATCGAGATCTGACGTCGAGTCATAATTTAAATCTGGTAGAGAAAATCATAATGGCACGCAAGTTCCTTTTGAACGACATACATTACGAGTTCACGCTTCTATACGTTCGTACAATTCGAACAAATCCGCCGAATGAAAGCACGACAGCCTTTGCAAGCCCTATTCACATTCATAAAAGATCTTTTCTTTTTATACGGCACCGAGAAGTCAAATATCGTTCGAACCACTTTGTGAATGAAATCGTACGAATCAAAATTTGAAGCACACGAATGATTAATAAAACGAAACTATTCGCAAATAACAAGTAATTTATTCAATATATAATATATATTCATGAATAAGAAAATAACTTTTTATTCGCATCATTCGCGAATGAAAATTGCGAATAAAGCGAGGTTATTCGCTATTCTCGGACAATGTATTACTTATCGAATAAACTTTTATTAATTCGAATAGAAAATTATTCGTCATTTTCAAATTAGCTATATTTTTATTCAAAGGTTATTCGAACGATACCCAACTCTACCGTGAATCAAATCATTCGAAATAAATGAGCAAATCTTGGAATAATGCACGAATGTTACGCTACGATTATAGTAGTTGCCAATAGAGACGCGAAAAATGGGCGTGCTCTCCCGCGGCAAAAAAAAAGAATCGAATAACAAATAAATTAGACATGTGTCACAGCGGACCGGCTAATTGGACGCTAAGCAGTGTTCGTTACGGTGAATCTCTACTTTTTTAAAACGATACTAAAAGAACATTTAGGAATAATTACAATGCATAATGACAAAATTCTTTTTCGGATCGCGGACGATCGTCGGAACAGGTGACGGTGCTACGATGATCTCACCAAAGTTGTCCTTCGAAATCATAACAGCGCGAAAGTAAAATGAAGATTTTTCTATCGGAACGTTTCGTTCGATCACCCTTTTCTATGACACTTTTAATCGCCGTTCGAAAGAAACAGGTATCGATCAGAGGCGTTAGTTAGAAATCGGATTTCTCACGGGGACCAAAAGGGAAAAAAAAAAGGGAACACCACACGGGGCTGGGCAACGGGCACACCCGCGAACCAACATTGATCGCCGACGCTGTTCCTTCCTTTCACGAGACTCTTCACCGATTTCTTTTACTTATCGTCACTAAAACGTAAACCTCGTGTTGTCCGTGGTAAATGGCTCACCTATCTCAATGTTTTAAGCAGGTGTTCGAACGTTAAAATTCCATCATCACCAAGGCATCATCGAAAAACCACTGACTCGTACACGTAACGCACCGTACGGTACTATACTGCTGTAGATGTGCACCGTTGCATGTATTGCAGCCTCGATCCCCACCTTAAAACTCTTTACGTACACACCGATTCACACCAATGCATATCCTCACTGAACTTAACGGACCGTTCACACAGAAATCCTCTGCGAAGAAAAAACTTGACATTTTCGAGATACGTGCAACTATAAATATTTTACAGGAGCAATTCTTCTATTTTATTTTTGCTTATTATACTCTACATTTCTCTCGACTTTTATAATTAATTCTTATCGTTTTATTACTTTTTCTTTATTCTTTGCATCTTTTGTATGCCATCGCCCCTTTTTTAAATTAACAATTACAGTTATACGTTACAACAGTTTTTGAAAAACCGACGAATCCCGCCAACATGTGAACCCGGATGTTTCGAACGGTAGTCGACAATGCTATTCACGACGACATCAGGCTAATTACCAGTTTATTAATTAGGTTCGTTGAACAATGTGAATGTTCCTTTACAGGAGTGAGTGTCCAGTAACGGTCGAGATAAATCGAACGTATTTAGCGCGCCAGATTCGAAAATGGCGCGCCCTCTAAGTAAACGTTGTTCTATGTATAGTTTCCTAAAGTGCAGCTGCGTATACTTTGCAAAATGGGGGGAAGAGGATACATTTTAAAATTGACACAGGTTAAATAAGGGTAACCGTCGCGTCGTCATTGGTCGTCATTCAAGCTGCGAGATCTGCTTTCAGTATATAAATACGGTATAATATGCTGCTCGACATATTTTTCCATTTCAAAGGAATAATACGAGCTTCAACGAAGTGTCGATATTTTTTTTTTCAAATACCGATAGATACGATCGCATGGGAACGGACGCGTATTTTAATCTTTTAACATTTGTTAAAGAGTCAATAAATAAGCGATAAGAAACGTGTCTGTGCAAATTGAAAACGTTCGATCGAAAACTCGGTAGAACGATATGTAGGTCAAGCTGTATTCTACAAATTATGTGCCTACTCAACGAATACGTTGCTATAATATATTATTCGAAGTATCGAAAATGTACGAATCGTCGTATATCGTATACTTCGAATATAAATTGTGTTAGCAATTACGCGTGTAAACATATTTGGTCTTCGGATCATTTCCGACCACACACATAGACCAGTAACGAGCGTTGCTTACAAAGTAACCCTGTCGCATCGTTTCTTTTGGTTACAATCGATACGACGTATGAGATAGAATGCATTGAGATGAACTGGATAAGATACTAAATAAGTCGACGTTGGTCGACGTTCATATTCGTTTCTAGCGTGAACTTATAGCTCATATACTAACACTGTATCCCATTTCATTTTTTCATTTGTTTATTTGTTAAATTACATTTAAAGACGTTGATATTTCTTGTATAGCTAAAAACATTTAAATAGCTTCTATGCGATATACAGTGGAAAAACAATGATATAGATTTTATTTTTCATTGTAACGATTCAAGTAAAAATTACAATTATTATTTTATAAATTAAACTATGTACATGAGCGCGAAACGATACATACAGATGTTGAAACATTCATAATGCTTGCTGACATTTATTAATCTGTAATTCTTGTATAACATATATGCTGTTTATAGTACGGATAATTTGGCAGAGTTTCAAAATGCACAGTTTGGTGCGTAAAAGCATGTAAGAGGATTGTTTGCAAATTTAGATCGAGTTACGCGAAAACAACGAGTCCATTCGACTGAAAGCATACACGTTCGTTTCAACTATGAATTCGTTTCTTTATTGTCAATGTACAAAATAAAAAATTGAACGTGTTACTATACAAATTTTAATAATAGTAATACTAACGGTGGAAGAAAATTCGTGATTAAGATCGTTCGTTTTGTACAAATTTTATACAATTTTTAAAAAGAATAATCTTTGTAGGTACTTTTTTGTTGTTGCCTGATTATATCTTAATCAGTTCAATTCAATGGAATTTCATTAAAAAATAATTTAAATATACAAGGCCGTAATTAAATACATTACATATCTATATCTATTTAAAGGTAATGCAGTCTTGCATTTTTTTTTGTATAAATAAAAAAAATCGTTTTGTCATTATTGTACAAATACAAGTAAACATCTCGATGTCAATCATCCTTCATGATACAATATATTACACTATATAAATAATATTACGAATTGAATTCCTATAGTCATTTGGATTTATACAATTTGACACTGATCCGGTTCCGTTTCGTTAATGTGCCGTAAAAAGAACGTAACTTTAACTTGTTCGACGTGACGGCAAAGTTTCATCGCTAGGCTAGTTCGAAGTTTCATGTGTTGCGTTAGCGACGGCAAGTTTAACAATAAAAACGCAAGCCCGTCGATTTCCTGCAAAATAACATCAATTATTAGTGGTATACATCTACTTATAATTGCGAAGAACATTTTACATAAATTTTAGACTAGTAACGCGGTGTCACTGGTAATCATGGATTAGTATATTACGTACCAAGGGCGCAAATTGGGGGATTGGCAATAGAGAGGAGGGTGAGAGTGATCTTGCGCCTCTGTCGTATATTAGAATAAATTTACTTTGAATAATTTACCTCTTGTCTCACACGATACGCCAAATCTTTGCAATCGTTCGTTTTCCTTAGATATCTGAAAACGTCGTCCACGCTCCAAAACAGTGGATTCGAATCGAGTTTTCGCGTTTTCGGCCGTCTTTGTTTCTTCTGCATTCTTACGTATTCCGCATCCGCATCCGAGCAATCGGACTCGATACTCGTATCCCAATCGCGTTCTCTCTTGCTCGCTCTGGTAACAGCGCTACTTTGATTATACTTGGACGAATGTTGTTTGCTGCTTAAACTACTAGGACTCTCTCTATCTTTTGTTTTCCCGTTGTCGTTGAACGAACTACCGGAATCTTCTGACGCGTTGCTCGAGGGTGGTTCGGTTTTAAATTCGTCCGATTTCTCGCCCTTTTCCAAACCTTTCTGGATCATGATGTCTATTTCAGAGAGTGGTGGCCTTCCATCGAGCGTTTCCTCGATTCCTGACACGTGTTTCGCTAGATCCAACGACATGAATGGCATCTCTTCCTCACGATCGTAATCATCGTGGGCATCCTTTTCTCTGTTCGCCCATCTGCCGCGTCTCCTTTTCCGTCTGCCACCCCACGGCTTCGGTTTCTGAACCATGATACTCGTATAACCTTTCGGCTTTCCTCTTCTTCCTGTACCCATCGATGCTGCTAAAATGAAAAAGCAATTATTCGGGCAAGGGTAATCAAACTCGTTTAAACGTTGTCGTAACAAAATCATAGCTTACTGAATTTCGATTTGGAAGTTTTGTGACACTTGTCCGGGCATTCGTTCTCTGGCACGTACAAAGGACCGAATAAATTTGGACACACCATCAATTTTTTGCAAATACTTTTACAGAAGTCGGCCACCATGTCTCCGGACGTGACAACGGCAACGCTAGCGCGGTACGTGTTATTTTTATGCTTCGCCTTTAAAACTTCTAAATGATAGCCAGGATCCGGTTTCGAATCGCACTGAAGCACCTTTAATATCCTGGCGCTTCTATATCCGACCGATACAATCATCGACAACACTTCTCTCATGACTAAGATCACAGGGCCAGGTCCTACAGCTTTCGGTAAAGTTGCTAACTTTCCTTTAGATATCATAGGACCTGTGAAACACCGGTAGTTGAAGTATATCTTTGGACACCACAGCGAGGAACGTGGTTCGGATATCGGTATATCCAGAACGTTGTTCTTTTTGTTCTCTTTCAGCGGCATTTGTAACTTTTTACATACTTCGATGTAATCTAACGGCGGTTTCAGCGGATAATGATTCGACTCGCACCAACCGACGGGAAATATTTGCAAGGAATGCATGTCGACTATGTGTTCCGGCTTTGTGTTCTCGTAATTATCTAACTTTAACCATAACAGATTGTCGACGATCTTTGTAATGTGCGCGGCGCAAATAATGTTTTCAGATTCAGGATCGACCGCTTCTAGCCGCATGCCACACTCGAAGCCTGCTTCGATCGCATTTTGTCTTTCAGGAAATAATTTCTCGTCCGCCGCGGTTGTTTGGGTGTCTCTTAAATATTCGTCCCAATCGAATTCGTCTTCCTTCGACGTCCAACCGTTCGGATGTACTATCCTGAAAGCAACATTTAGATTATAATATAAAATTTGTAACGATAATGTTAGAAGAAATAGTTGTATACGCTTTTACTTGATATTGTGTTTCTTCGCCCATCCAACTGGAAATATGTATGGATATTCTGCTGTGCAAAGCCAAGTATTCTTTTCCGTGCTGTTGTACGTACACGTTTCGAGATCGATTCCTTTCGACGAGTCATCATAAGTATCAATACGTACAAGAAAATAAGTGTCATCGAATATTTTGATGACAGTAGCTGGGCATATGTTTATCTGATTGGTTGGACTCAGAGCTTCTACTTTCATTCCAATTTTGAATTCATGCTTGGGATGTTCTACGCTGTTGTTAAATAATTCTTCTGGTAGATCGTAGTTCTTTGGTATTGATTCTAACAGGTCCTTCCATTCTTCGTAGGTGTGCAGATCAACTATAGAACTAGGAGGTTCTAGAAACCAATTGGAGTCCGATTTAGACGTAAATCCATACGGATGAAGGTGTTCCGATGTGCAGAACATCCAAAAATCTTTGCGCAACGAACCAGGAGTATCGTATCTTAAAAGAAGTCTTCCTCCAACATTTTCTATAATCTGAAAGAATCAATGTAAGCGTTAAACGAATAACGAAATCCATGCGTAGTAAAATATAATAAAATTGATAAACTGTTTCTTACCGTAGCTACCCATAATTTGTAAGGATGCAATATATCGCTTACTTCAACTTTCATGCCTTGTTTGATTCTTTCCGTCATGCTTAAGCCTTCCTGTATAAAAAGAAAAAAAAAATTGATATGGAAAAATGAAGTTAAAATTTTATTTCACATGAAATTTTATCTATAAAGTTATTACTAACTCCTGACAACATTTCTGGTGGGACGGTGCGGGCTGTTTTCAAGAATTCAGGTAACTGTGCCATACAATCTGGTGATCTTTGAAGTACCATATCGGGTGGTTCTAATTTTTTATTGTTTTTCGTACACCAACCAAGCTCGTGGGCAGCCTCTTTGGTAAGGTTGCACCAAAATTCCAGCGATCTATCATCTCCACCAAAATATCGTAATCGCAACAAAGGTCCACACGCAACTACAATAGAGGCTACCCAATATTTGGTATCCTCTTCGTTGGCATTCTTTGAAATTGGCACTTCAAGCGACATGCCAACCTCGATACCGCTTTGAAGTGTCAGCTCCACGTGTGGAAACATAATTTGTGGCACCTCGACGCTTTCTGTGGCATCAAGGTAATCTTGCCAGAAGAAGCCATATTCTGAAAAGATAAATTTTCATGGTAAATCAAATAATATATCATTTTTAATCATGACTCCATACATTAAACATATTAAACAATTTTTTAATGAATTTAATAGTTGTGTGAATAAATTATATTATTTATTTTTAATTATGATTTATTAAATTCGGATAAAATAAAAATACTATCATGAAAAATATTTATTTGAACGTATATATACATATTTTGTATTTTTAATCATTAATATTTTACATTTAAAAAATTATGGACATTCACGAAATCGCACGTCATACATTTTTTTTTTAATTATATATATAAGATTATCAGGAATAATAAAGTAAGATTCATTATCACGACGTGTGCGATTAACGAAATAAAACAAATTCTTTCGCGCGTTTTATTCACGATTTTCTCGAATCCTGTATTAAAATAAAAAAAAAAAAACTTTACAAATGTACCCAATACCCCTGATTAGAATCGATGGGTGAACGGTCGAAGTTGTTTCACAAAATTTAAAATAAAAAAAAAAGGTTACCAAATAATACAGAAATCATAATTCTTTTTGCTACAAACAACATATCAACGTTATATAATTAAAAATTACTGTAACTAAAAGTGTGAAGCGATCGTGAATCTAATTAATTTGATCTTACCACCTTCTTGCACTTTCTCTTGTGGTCGGTTCTCGCAAGGTTCCATGACTTCGTTATAATATTATAATGCCTGCACATAAATACATTAAAATCAATTTCCATCGAGACCACGTTCATCGGAAACGTGCACACAAATGTATTTAATCGACACCGAGTATCTTTCACGCATTGTCAAATTCTTTAACAACTTACCGTCTTTGTTCGTTAACGAGCGCTTATTTTCGAAATTTTGCGTGATGCCCGTTTTAAACGAAAAATAGTATCGTCAATCGTAAGCCTGACCGTGCCGCTCTATACTAGTCCCTCGTCGCGTATCTTTCTCTGTTGTTCGCTATCTCTCTTGTGCGGTATATAAGCTTGGCGCACTCGTACCGAATAACAGAGCTACCTACTTTGAATTGGGCAACATTTTGGATTACCTTCGATTATAATTTCACAGAATAACCACTGTCTATCGTTCGTGTAACGTTTACCTCCTGCTCCCTTCTTTTTTTCTTTCGTAAACGTGCAACGTATCACTTCGAATCTCGTACGCGCGAGACACCTTTCGCGATCATTTGTTAGATTGTATTTTTCGTCCCAACATATTTTAATGGAAAAAGAGCACTATTGATTTCTCTCTTTTTTTTCTCTCTCAACGGCCACACGTTTCTTCGGTTCTGAAATTGAGCATTTACAGAAAATAGGAATAAAATTTACAGGATAAAAAGAAAATTGTACAGCACGGTATACAGTGAATCAGATATTTATTTATCGACTAGTCATTATTTTAACTCGAACACGTGTTCGTCGATGCTGTCCGTAAATTGTGTCGATACTTATTGACCGTATACTAATTCGGTTTATCTAATTACTGAATGATGGAAATGTTAATATCTGTATACTTATTTTTTTATTTTATTTAATAATATTAGTTATATAATATCGAATAATAAAACCGAGATGTGGAATAGGAATAAATGGAACGAATTCGTCGAGAAATCGATACAATTGGTACTACACATTATGTATTTTAATCTCGTACCCGTTATATACATACATATACACGTTTCAAAGTATAAACTTGTTTGATTCAAATATGAATTGAACAAGGCAACGTTAGAACGTATGAAATTCAATTATTTTGTACATTATACGGGAACTTCAATACTTCATCACACGTACGAAAGTAATTACAAGAATTCAACCGCAAGTATGAACATAAAACTTACAAAAGACGATGAACGAGTATCATGTTTTCTTTGATATCGTAGAAAATAAGTTGGATAAGCTCAATTGAATCAAGATTGTAAAGACTATCGAAACGATGATACAACCTGCCATTGCCAATAGAAAAAAATGTCAGGATTTGTATTGCACACAACGAACTTTTTTCTATTTTATTTTCACATGCTAAAAATATCATATTTTTAACAGAACGTAATTTTTAAGTATAAGAAAATAAATCGTTTAGATTTGCTCGAAAAATACACGTTGTTTTTTGAGTATTCAAATAGTTATTCTACCAGCTTTTTATATTTTAATGTTGTCCGCACTGTTGACAGACGGTATGTTTTCCGCTCACTTCAGTTGTATTGAATACGATGGAGTGGTAGCATATTTTTGCCCTAAAAATATAAAACTTTTTATTATTTACGATATAACATGTTGTTTCTTATAAGAGGTTGTACATTTAGTGCTTGCAGATATTATGGAAACATAATAAATAAAGCCAAATCGTATAGTTTGTACCCATTGCTTTATAACCTTAACATAAAACATCCGCCTATTTATAAATTATTTCGAACAGAAAGAAATTTATCTGTTATCGATGAAAGTGTTAAGAAGTATTTGGATTATCTCATGCACGCGTACCAAAATAATAATAATAAAGGGATCGAAGGTATCACCGAGATCCTGAAGTTAAAAATGGTGCCCATACTATTAAACAAAAAGATTAAGATAAGTGAAAATATTAAGAATTTAAATGATCTTGGTAAGTCATAAAAAACATTCGCAACTTATTTCCAAATTATTCTCATCGTATTAATTATTTTCAGTCAGCGATGACGAAGAAATGAAGAAACTGGCGAAAGAAGAAGAATCAACGTATCGACAAGAATTGCTGGAGACCGATCTACAATTATTAGATGCGATTTCACAAAGCTTAGGCGTAGAAAAGTACGACAATGTGATTGTAGAAATAGTGCCAGGAGTAGGGGGTGTAGAAGCTATGTTGTTCGCGAAAGACTTGTTCGAGATGTACTTAAATTATTTAAATTATTTAGAATTAACGCACGAGGTGATACAGGTGGATGGCGAAAAGAGTGGTTTGAGAAGAGGCGAAATAATAATATCGGACAGCAACGCTTTCGAAAAATTAAAATACGAAGGCGGAGTGCACAGAGTACAGAGAGTCCCGTCGACAGAGAGATCTGGTAGAATGCATACGAGCACAGCTGTTGTGACGATTATTCCAGAGCCACGAGACGTAGACATTAATTTGCAAGAAAAGGATTTGAAAATAGAAACGAAAAGAGCAACCGGGGCAGGAGGGCAACACGTGAACACTACAAACTCTGCCGTTAGAATAATTCATATACCGACCGGTATTAGTGTAACTTGTCAAACGGATCGATCGCAGATACAAAACAAGAAGCTGGCAATGATGAAATTGAAAGGGATTATGTATCAGGAGCAGTTGGACAAGCAGACGTCGTTCATCAACGATATGCGTAGACGGCAAATGGGAACGAAACTGAGAAACGAGAAGATCAGGACGTATAATTTTAACCAGGATCGTGTAACCGATCATAGGATATCGGACGGTACGATGCATAATTTGAAAGAATTTATGAAAGGTGGAGCACCTCTGATCGAACTACAGGAAAGACTGTACAGGTACATGCAGCAACAGACCTTGTTGGAGATTATAAAGAAAACAGCGGGTGAATTGAAGTAACATTGATTCTTTCTTCAACATTTGCCATTTTTGATAAGAAACGATTTTTCATTTACACGGGCAAGCCAGTTGTACATAGGAAATCGTAATAAACTCTATGTAAATACAAGTAACATTATTAATTCGTTTTTCTCGAACGAAACTCGCCACGATCTCTTTCCGTTTCGCTCAAGGAAACAAAGAGCTAACGGAGTGAGAAGAGTTTATACTTGTTTATTTGAAAAACATACAACAAGACTTTATCGTTTTTCTTTTTTGTTTCTTTTTAACCGCGTGTCCAAAGGCACACATCCTCGTAACTCTCGCGTATAATACATTGATATACAAAATTAATATTCGTAATCTTCTATAAATATCAAACGACACGTTATACACATCGGTTAATGTACAAAGCGCAAAAATGTGAATTGTGTTATCAATAGTATCCGGTGACGGTGGAGCCACACTCTTAGTATACGGCCCTGCGCTCTAATTTCTAACCACCTTTGTAGCTCGACAAAATTAATACGGTGGCCCGTGTCGAATTAAGTTCGCGGCGAACGCGATTTTATCGTTTCCTCCCGCGATTATCCCACGAGATGTAAGTAGGTGCCGTTCGTCCACCTACAAACGAAATGACTTCCGGAGATCGTGCCGCGTTCCTTAAACCTACATGTTAAACGAGTCTTATATATTCTGGCCACTGAAATCTTCGTCCTACGCTCGTACATTGGTCGACTCCATGATTCATAACAGTAAAGGGAATTTTATCCAAACTTTGCGCAATCATAAAAGACATGAAAAATAATAATTGTTTGAAACGATAGTTTACACTTTTCTAAAATAAACGAGAAATTTATATTTAAAGTTTCCTTCCTTCTCTAATTAGCTAGTGGTGTGATTACTCCCACAGACATTTATTTATTTAATTATTTCTAATTGCTTCCAGTGTAACCGTAGCCTTGAGTGGACATTGTAGAAATTTAAGTATGAATTTGCTCCCTTATTTTGAGGATGTGTACACTACAATTTTATACAATTATTATTTTTAACGTACTTTATAATTAAGCCAAAGGTCGTGTGTTCTTATTAGAAGTGATCAAGGAAATGTTCTATAAAATTTTGATTATCTGGATTTTACAGTTTACATCAATATACCCTGAAGTATTCAAAATCTCGTTTTTTTTTTAGAGAATCAAGACAACGCTAAAGTCTAGTTCTGCTTTTTAGTAAGTCATTGCGACTCGAAGCACCATTAAAGAAACAGAGCAGGGACGTATACAGAGTGGACGCACCGCGTTGTGTTTCAGGCAGTAAGGTTGTTGTTTTAGGACTACTTCGGCATCGATTCGCGGACTTTCTTGCAACATCTCCAACCATCGCGATAGTCTTAATAGAGGATGCATTCAGGGACGACGAAGTACCCAGATACATAACCTAACTTCAAATTCTAAACGAGATGGCTCCATCCTTGTTCCACAACATGGTATGATTCCGAGGTCCGACTAAACTAGGGATGATCGATTCCGATTTGATTCTTCCGGTAAAAAAATCAATTTTTTGGTATTCAAATTTCCCCAGAATAGAAAATCGATTTCTTGCCCTCTAGGGAATTAATTCTTACTTAATCCAGTTTTTATATCGACTTTTTGGTTTCGAATCCATAAAAACACATTCACTCCTATATTACTATTTGAAAAAAGTATAGGAATATTGATGAAAATATAAACAATGTGAAGCGTCGGCTTTTGGTATAAAAGAACGAAATGTAAAAAAATAAAAGATCGATTCTTTACGTCTGGGAGTCTGTTTACAAAAATGAAAAAGGAAACAAAAAAAAAAGACGATTCTTTGGTTTCGAATTTTTATAGGAATCGAACATCCCTAGACTAAACTCGCGAATGCAGAGCCTGCCTGCATCGTCGTCGTCAAAGTACGCGTCAACGGAGACGAGGACTTTGACGACCTATCACCATATTTCCATGAACGTTACAACACTTCGAAATTGAGAACAAAGAATTCAGAACATCGATTATCTCGCAAACAATCGTCTCGAGTCGTACATCTCCTCGTTAGCAGCTTTAACCCTTTGCGGACGACCGAACAGAATCGTCATAGTAACTCATAAATACGTATACACGTTCGATAAATATCTCTTTGTGTTCTTGGGGTATAAATAACAGTTATAAGCGTGGACATTTATAATACATACCTCGGAGAAGGTTAATTGTTACTTATTATAGATTAATCTGTAGGAAATCGTGAAGAAAACGGTCCGCCGGTTTTGTAGTTTCCACGATTCCTCTTCCCTGTTGGGTCTGGAGGTCCCGATCCCACAAATCTTTCGCGTCCACGGACGAGATATCTAAGCCAGTTGATTCTTAAACTTAGAAATCTCACGATTCGACGTACTCGTACCAAAGCGTTGAAGATCAATCGATCAGATATCTCGTCCGTGGAAGGGTTAAATAAATATTCCGTGTATACATTACAGGGTGTCCCGTAACTAGTGTAACATCGGGAAATGGGGGGTAGCTGAGACGATTCTGAACAATTTCCTTTGCAAAAATGTCGAATGGGGCTTCGTTTTTGAATTATTAACAAAAAACACTGACCAATCAGAGCGCGAGTAGAGTTTCTAGTCCGACGTCTCGGCTCGAAGTTACCCTATCACGGCTGAGTTTTACTCGTGCTCCGATTGGTCAGTGTTTTTCGTTAATAATTCAAAAACGAAGCCTCGCCCGACATTTTTGCAAAGGAAATTGTTGTTCAGAATCGTCTCAGCTACCTTTCATTTCCCGACGTTACACTAGTTACGGGATACTCTGTATATATCAAGCTTGGAAACGCTTGATCCGCAAAGGGTTGGCGAAAGCAACGCAAGCCACTTGGATTCATTTGAAAGATGCTTCACCAAAGAAACAATCAACATATGTTAATCCCTAACTGAGCACCCGATCTTTGTCTTCGGTGTTCGCATCGAACCGGAAGAATTGTAATTAATTTTGGACGAAGATTCGTCTAACCAGAGCACAGGTGGTGAGCAGGACGAGGAGGAGGTAGGTGTTGGGCGCCATGTTCGAGGCTAAGCCGCACAGATCCTTGATCTCGCTTTCCCTCGGATGACTACGGATACAAGATTGAGGTTTTTTTCTCTTCAAGGTTGTGAGCGCTTTCTGGCACACCAGCGAGTTGTTCTCGTACATCACTTCTTCAGGGATGACGCTCAGAGACGGTGACACGGTGTCCTTGCAGTCTGTGTTGACGACTAACAGAAGCATGTTGCTGAGCTCGACCGGTTGAACGATGTACGGTCTCAGGCAGTTCTCGTTCACCTCTGATTCGATGTCGAACGAGTTGAAGGACGCGTTTCGCAGGTACAGGTACACCTGGAGAAAAGGAACACTGTGTGTAGGTGGATCTTTGATCCTGGACCTCGGAGCCAATTTTAGATGATTTTGACCCGCAGCCAAAAAAGGTTGCCGACGCCTGGTCTACATAAACAATATAATAATATCAAGTACCGTAGCAAATCCACGGTTTTCAAAATTTATAATAGAAATTTAATATGATTCGTCAGAATCACTCGAGCGCACAGAGGCCTAAGACCTTTCTTTTTTCTTATATTTGCTTTGGCTCTATGGTCCAGAATTGTACGGTGCATTGAAATATTGAATTTCGGATCGTGTACTTCTTGGTCGCAAGCTTCCGGTCGCGTTCGGTTGATCAACACCTTCTGGTCGAATAACTTTTCGTCCTTGGCATCAACTGGAGGCTTCTCCTCGCTCTCTTGGTAGTCCTCGTGCATACCATCTTCCTCGTTCGGATAGGCGAATGCCTCGGCGTACTCGGGATCCCAGATTCCAGCTTTGGTCCAGGCCCAGACCGCTTGGCTGGCCATCCACGAGATCATCTTCTGCGCGTTCTTCCATGGCTGAAACGATTGAGCAACCGGATGGAGCAATTGACAATTGTAATCAAGTTGATCGTCGCTAAATGAAAATTCTGAGTAACGCTGAAGTTACACTAGTAGACCAACGTGTAGCAGATTGAAGGATCGGAGTAAAAAGTTATAAGACTCTTAATATTTTTGGCGATTTAAGAAGCACGTTGTCTTAAGTTTTGTTTCTAAATTTAATATGGACCCTCAGATTTTGGAGTAAATTGAGAAAAGTTATGTTGAACAATGTAGTTTTATAGCATTCAAAGGGTCGAACTTGGAGAATCATGAATGTCTTCGAGTTCTGTTAAAATCACTCACAGTGAGCAAGATATTGCCATCATTACTGGTCTGCATGCTCTTGAAGCAGACTGCCTGATAATCGAATATCCTGATCTTTTCGAAAACCCCTTCCTTCACCAGGCTGGACATGATGGGTCCTCTCAGTTCGCCAAAGAACTTTCCAGCGTCTGATTCATCTTCGGCTGCGATTACGTATCCGTTGTTGTCGACCAAATAGCAGGCCCAATTGTCAGCTCCACAATGAGTGTGACAGTTTCCAAGTCCTTCGCAGCTGAACGTTATATTCTGAAAGAGTCCCTGAAGAGCCGTGTGTTGGAATTGGAAGCCTACCACCACTGCTGGCGCCTTTGCTTTGCGAGTTTCTGGACAATAATTAATTTATTACAATTCCTCAACAACAACCCTGGATGAAGACTTTAGTTTCCATTAATGCCTAATAGTATATTACGAACCAAGGGCGCAAAATGGGTGATTGGCAGTGAGAGTCACCTTACCGCCAGTGTTATGTACGCTATCTTTTGAACCAGAGGGCCCAAAAATCGGGCTTTGGCGAACGCAAAGTGCCCGATTTTCATTTTGCGCCCTAGGACAGGAATTGGGCACTTTACACCCGCCAAAGCTCAATTTTCACGCCCACTGGTTAACAAAATAGCGTACGTAACACGGGCGCAAGGTGACTCTCTGCCTATCATCCATTTTGCGTCCTTGCTACGTAATATACCATTCTCGGGCTTTTAATGCCTATTTGGCAAGCGCAAAGTGCCCGGTTCTTACCCTAGATCGCAAAGCATTAAAATCCCGATATTTGCGCCCTCTGATTGAAAAAATAGCGTACGTAACACGGGCGCAAGGTGACTCTCACCCTCCTCTCTATTACCAATCCCCCATTTTGCGCCCTTGGTACGTAATATACTATTTTGAACCAGAGGGCGCAAAAATCGGGCTCTTAATACCTATTTGGCTGGCGCAAAACACTTCGCGCTCACCAAAGTCCTATTTTTGCGCTCCCTGATCCGAAAATTATTATTCTATAACAGTAATGTCTATCAATTCCTAAAGCTTCTCAAGATCCACGCATTTGAGTTTTCAAATGGCATAAAGCACGAATCTTAACCGAAGATACTCTACCGATAAAAATGGCACGGCTGGCAGTGACCAAGGTGGTGTTATCAGCACCCTCCTCATCGATTGGCACGGAAAATACAAAGCTCTCCGGTTCAACGTAATGCTGTTCCACGGCACGTTTGTACCATACTTCGTCGATGGCTCTTGGATACATTTTGCTGAAGTGATCAACGGGCACGGTGCTCTCCTCGTCCAACAGGAAGTCTTGCCATCTGGTTAGGCCACTGTGGGTGGCCATGAACGCCAGCGTCACTCCAAAACGTTGTTGGAATTCTTTCCTACGAGAAGATATCATTTAGATGTCTGGATAAAAATGAAAGAAACACTTGATTTACTACAATGTACTGCTTCATGGCGATACTGCGTTCAAGGGAAGCTGCGATTACGTAGCTTACAATGTTAGTTATGTCGCTTGCATCGCTTTTGGTTCTTTTTTTTTTTAATACTACTATGTTGTGCGTCGCACAATTACCAACTGTCAAGTTATAATTAAACATGTAATGAAATAAAGGACTCCCTGTGGGGAGGGGGAGCAGAATAAACCTACAGTAGCCCCTGCTTGTCGTGAGAGGCGACTAATAGGGGAACAAGAAGAAAAAGTATTGATAAGAAAAAGATAAGTTTAATCTCTAGTAACGTCATCCCCAGGAACAAAATAAAATTGGGGAAGACCCATTAACACTAGAACTACCAAACGGGTCAAAATGACTTCTACCAGATTCCATATTCTGTATTAAAACTTGATTAAAACGCTCTTATCGAAATATAAGTTGCCTCCCACCAAGATAAAGAATTTTTCTATACGGTAATTCATATTTCAACCTTTTATACATATTTTGTTTTCTATTTAATTATCGATTTAAATATAAACGGGCATTGAATGCTGGTAGTTCTAGTGTTAAATAAATAAATAAAGGATGCTTAAGTGTAAAATTTGGTGATTAAGAGCATCAAGGTAGTAACAGTAAAAGAAGAGAATACACCTATCCCCGGGATTTGCACGGTGCTTTATTTACACGATTTCACTTTTCGTATAAATCGAAATCGAAATTTGTTTCTTTTTTAAATCCCATGTTTAAATCGTGTAAATAGATTTCGTGGTGTAGACTTATTTTAATATTAATAATATTTTGAGTATTGTCAGTTAAAAAGTTGGTATTATAATTAGCAAAAAGAAAGAATAGACTTATTTTGATACCAAAAAGCTTTGCAAGCGAGCAACTATACAGCTACTGTACAACGATAGAATAAAATCGTCAGATTCTTCAGGTTCTGGTGGCCAGAGTATTCTTCCTACTTCATCACCTCTGAAGTACCACCACAGATGACACATGTGACCTGTTGTCTTGTGCTGTATAAGAATTATAAACAAAAAAAAGAAATAACAAAGGAACAATGCATACAAATCATTATATGGTGATAAACTGAAACAAAAGAAGAAAGAATACCATCAAGGTCTTACAAAAAGGTGTAATTTAAAAATGTAACAAATGATAATAAAAAAGAGGCCAAGAAGTAGGTATACAAGAAAGCGGGTACAAAGAAAAGCAATATTTTGGTTAATTTCTATAAAAGAAAGTAAGATGCGACGTGATGGACGTTACCTGGGCAGCAGATTCATCAGCCTAGCTAAAGGTCTGCATGGCGTCAAAGTGGTAAATATTAGTACAAAAAGGAAACGGGTGCGTTATCGTTAATCCTGACAGAAGAAATAATTGTAAAAGAAATCAACGAAACGAGAGAAGAAATTGTGCAGAGAAATGGAAAGAAACATGTATAGAGGAACGACACCGGAATAACTGGTTCGCTGAGATCTTATTTCTTTTTCTGCCCACGCAAAGGACGAATACTTTTCAACACGTTGACTGTCACGATAAAAAAACTTCATTTATTATTCTACGTCATCGAATCAAAATTCAGAGAATTAATATTAATTATAAGGACCGTCAACGTGCTAACTTATATTATACCTGGTACTACTACTGTGCAGAGCCTGGAAAGAATATTAGCTCCACCCGATCCCCACCCTTGCCAGTATACATCGATTGATGCTGGCACCCTTCGGCCAATAATATACGACGATCGAGAATATGTGTGCGTAGAACTAATCCACGCGTCCAAACGTACCCGCATTCTTTCCGCTAATATTCATTCCAGCTCTGCGCAGTAGTATGGCTAGTAAACAACAAGACTATTTCGCCTTAAAGTTAGGACTTTGATATGTGGCTCCATTTCTGCATAATGTAATTGTTATCAGTCTCAATGTGAAAGTTCAACCCTCTGCAAATAAGCCTGGGCAACTTGCGGCTCGTGAACCGCATACGGCTTCCCTCCCTATTTCTCAGCGCCTCCCACCATGCACAGGCGGAGTGTGTGAGAAGTAGGGGAAAAGCAGGGAGAAATACGAGGTAAAGCAGACCTGTGTAACTTCTTGCTCACGAGCAAATTTCCCCTCCCGAGGGATCACCACTCTGATCGAAACAAAGGCGGACGAGATACGACGAGAGGACACTGGAGATCTCGTGCATCGTCGTCTCGGTCGGAGTCGGTGTACCTTGGGAGGGGAAATTTGCTCGTGAGCAAGAAGTTACACAAGTCTGAGGTAAAGTATGGTAACCGATCAGCGAAGTTAGCGACGGCGGGGAAGATGTTGCCCAGGCCTGGGGTAGGGTATCACAGACCCCATATCCTTCAAACTTCGGTATTTTTATTAGTATTAACACTTAGCCAACCAAAGGGGGAGATTTCTCCGCTATGAAGTAAGACGGTACATGACCGATCGGGAAGATCTCCCATTTTATTTTTAGCAACGCGTTGTCTAATTATTACTTTTGTATGTTCTTTGTGTTTTTTGAGTAGTGAAGGTTAGTCTGCGCGGTGAACAACGTAAGGCCAGGTATGGCGCGGGTGGTTGGCTAAGTGTTAAGAAATAATTTATCAACAAATTCTGTTTAAATATAAAAATGAAAATAAAATTAAATGGATGATTGAATTTCATGAAGCTTCAGTCTGCTCTGAAGGCGTATCCTTTTCAAGGTCCTCAGCATTGTTCTGATCAATGTGTATTTAGTCTGGTTATTCGCTAGCCACATCAAGTACTCGAACGCCATATCTCTTCTTCAATAAATAAAACGATAATGATGCTCACGCTTTTTCTTCGCGCGTAGTGCTGGGGTTCGCAAACCACTCGGTTACCTTTGCGTCGAACACCAGACTCAACAGAAGATCCCTGTCGCAGTAATAAGAATCTTTGTCCGCCTTGTATGGTGTAGCTGTGGGGATAATTAATACTCGATTATTTGTGGAAGTGACTATACCCTTCTTGCTTAGCTAATATGTCCTATCTATCATTCCTGAATTCGAAACGTATCGAGTTTGACCGTTTCAGCAAAGTTAAAATGTTACGGGTGCTTTGTAGAGATTTAGATCTTGAAATAGGGGATCTAGATACATGGAATTTAGAAATATAGGATATACAAATATATAGGATCTAGAAATATGGGTTCCAGAAATATAGAATATACAAATAAAATAGGATCTGGAAATATATGGAATCTAGAAATACATACACAGAATTTAAAAGCATGAGAGCGAGCAAGTATAGAGGGCCTAGAAAAATACATCCAAATTCCATTGAACAACAGTACCTAAATTTTGCCAAAATTGTTGAAATGGTATTTTAGGACACACGAACCAAGAAGGATAGCAACGTACGTTTTGATTTGCGATGAGTATCGTTGCCGGAACTAGTGGCCGAGTACTCTGGCGGTTGGGATGGTTGTTTCATGTCGTTCCATTTCCAGCGAGGTTGACGAGTACGTTCCAGGAAGTGCAACAACTGTGCTTCCGAGGAATTGAACGACCGTTCGTCCTCGTAATGATATCTGCAATTTTCAAATTGTCGTATGAATTCATATTGTTTAACATAAAAGAACTGATTAATGGATTTACTACCCACTTGCAGTACAACCAATTAGGATGCACCAGCCAGTTGGTACCAGCGAAGTAATCTGACACGTTCTTCCCTGTAAATAAAATAAGAAATAAGAAATGCAAAGCAAGAAACTTTGAACGTCTCCGTTGATTGCCCCCCCCCCCCCCCCCCCCCGAAGTTGAGGAAACTATTTTTACCCAGCCTCCTCTGTAAGTTTGAAACGAAAACTTGGTGATCAAACTTTTCTTTAAGTTTTCACCGTTGTACATGTAGGTCTATCATTGAATAAAACATTGAATTTCATTTCGAGGGACGCTGGAAAGTTTCCAAACATTGTTCTCCCGATTATTAAATGTTCCTCGTCCACTTGGATTCTCTTCGTCATATTCGATTTCCGTCGTTTTTGTCGTTGTTCTTTACAAAGGCACGTACCACTGACGTGGGCACGGTGTATCTCCTCGGTCGCGTGCACGCGATAACTTCCGGTGTGGTTGTGTTCCGGCAGACTGACCACCACCGTGAAAGGTGTATTCGGTATGCCCGTGTAATCGTATTTCCTCTTCACTCTGCCCACTCGTTTCTGAAGGAAGAAAAAGAAAAATCAGATTAACTACACTTTCTTTAATTTTATAATACAATTTTATGCTTCATCCTTGTGTGGACATTCTTCTCTTGATTCTATTTCAATTATTTTGATGAAATGTTACTAGTTACATTTCATTGCTAATCTAAGCTTTTGAATATTAACCCTTTAACGCTTGATAATAATTTAGAGTGCCAAGTATGTCTTTAATTTTCTAGATAACTCTGAGATAGAATCACCGATGGTTTCGTAAGAAAACTATTATGGCGAATTTAAATGTGGTGTTCTCAGAGAACGTAGGATCTAAAGTGGCGCCAATATAGACACTTGCGGAAAAATTAGGAAGCTCCCGAACAAGGATAGATAGATCCCTGTCTCTCCAACGGTGCTGTGACAGAGAGGGTGATACAACAATAGTAGGAGAGACGTAGACAGAGCGATAGGCAAGCTGCTTACCTTTGCGATTTAGTTTATTCCACTTTTTGAACGATGGAGCAATATTTTCGCATAATTTTCTTTTTTAAATATTACTTGGCTCTTTCCGCGGCGCGCGACAGAGCTCTTCTTTGCAATTTCACTCTCAGAACTTTAGCAAAAACAAAACTGTACATTTTTATAGAATAAATTTTTGCGTGTACACTTTTTCTAAAAAAGGACTCTGTCGCGCGCCCCAGAATGAGCCAAGCAATATTTAAAACAAAAATTATGCGAAAATATTGCTTCCTCGCGTCAAAAAGTGGAATAAACTAAATCGCAAATTGCCTATCGCTCTTTCTTCGTCTCTCCTGCAATTGTTGTATCACCCTCTGTGTCACAGCACCGTTGCAGAGACGAGGATCTATCTATCCTTGTTCGAGAGCTTCCTACTTTCTCCGCAACTGTCGCTGAAGTCAACTCGAAATTTTACCGCGGCTCCTGGGCACCCTTAACAATTTTCCCTGGTACCTTTCACTTCTGAAAAAGGACACGTAATAACAAGTTTGGTAAAAGTGCCTCTGGCGACGTAAAAAGATATATATATTTTATTTTTTAGTATAATTTTTGTTATTAGTTTAAGTTTGCATTTGTATTCTTTATAAAAGGCAAAAAGAGACTTTAAAATTAATCAGAGGAAATAATTTTCTTTCCAGGCTGAATACCTTGGCGTTAAAGGGTTCAACAAGGTTGTCCATTCAAGGGTTAATAGAGGGTGTTTGAAAAAAGATGTACACTTTGTAATACCATTGTTCCATTTCTAGAGTGACCTGGTTTCTCTGGTGTACACCTTCTTTGTTACATCCTGTACATTTAACCCGCTCGAGGGGTTTTAATTAAGAAGTTATTTACCATATCGTCGTAATGATACTTCGTGTGCAGCGTTACGCTGCCGTTCGCCTGATTGACCACATCGTTTCGCAGCTACAAATAAATTAGTTTCGTTTTGTTATTGAATGTTAACGTTTATTAACCCTCGGATGACGGAAGCAAATTTTCTGCTGATCCAATCTACGATTTAGAATTTCAATTTAACTTTAAATTTGCTTTCGTTCCCATTTCTTTAGATATTGTTATTCTAATATGTATAAAAGTATTTCGTTTAGAAATTCGAATGTTTAATTTTAATGAAAGCACGATTGCATGTATTTTGAAGGACTGGGTGATAATTAACACCGTTACCGACGTTCGAAGGTTAATATACTTGTACTAAATAGGTTTGATCAAGCACACCATAAGTATTCCTTCGTCGAACTCCCTTGGACCTTTATCCTGATCCATCAGTTCAACCTCCGCCATGTCGACGCTGTTGTACGCTGGCTTCAGGATACCCTGAAACTATAATTTCATTATAATAATAAAACTGTCGATTCATCCTCGAAGCAGAGGGCAATTTAATTAATTTATGAACAAGTCTAAGAATGCTTTAAACTGTAATTTTACTAGATTTTTATTTTATCTTGATTTCTAAAGTTTCTATGTAATAAATTATACTAACAGGTTTATTTGAATCTTTTAATAGAAAATTACCACTGGTCGGAGGTCAGGATGAATCAGAATGAAACCATTGTTGGTCACGATGAAGGCGTATCCGTTCACACCAAGCTATAAACAGAGAGGAATAGACAATATAATTCAGTACTTATTTTTAATTAAAAGAAAATAAATATATATACAGGGTGTCCCGTAACTAGTCTATCATCGGGAAATGGGGAGTAGCTGAGGCGATTCTGAACAACAATTTCCTTTGCAAAAATATCGGACGGGGCTTCGTTTCTGAATTATTAACGAAAAACACTGACCAATCAGAACGCGAGTAGAACGCGCGCTCAACCGTGATTGGGTAACTTCGAGTCGGGACGTTGGACTAGAACGAATCACGGCTGAGCGCATGCTCTATCCGCGTTCTGATTGGTCAGTGTTTTTCGTTAATAATTCCGAAACGAAGCCTCGTCTGACATTTTTGCAAAGGAAATTGTTGTTCAGAATCGTCTCAGCTACCCACCATTTCCCGATGTTACGCTGGTTACGGGACACTTTGTAGAATATCGGTTTACCAAATGTGGCATCATAAGTTTCTCTATCTCTTCAATAGGAACATCCGTGCCGGCGACACCGAGTAGGTCGGCGATCCTTGTCTGCGCAAAAAATTCATGATCACGTTTTAAAAAAATCCCATCATCAAAGTATGGACGTGCATGTAATCGAAAATTACGAATTATCATCATCCCAAGTCGCATAACCATAAGCGTATCTACCTTCATCAATATATAAAAAACTCTATCACAATGAAATTCGTCTAATGACACACGTTCTAGTATTAAAAATAATGATATTTACTAAATAAACATATAACTATGGTAATAATAATAATAATAATAATAATAATAATAATAATAATAATAATAATAATAATAATAATAATGTTATGTCTGACGTTACGACTGAACGTATAACTAGCTCAACTACGTTCCCAATAATAATAATTAATTAATTAATAATAATAAGAACGATACACAATAAGAACAATTAACGTCTGACGCAGGCTATCCTAAGTGTTAATAATCAAATCACAATTAGCTTTTCATCGTTCTGACAATCGTAGCTTTCTTTAGAAATATGATAACAATTATTTTCAGAAGTATTTAGAAAAAGGGGAATAGGTATTACTTCCATTTGGACATTGCAGTGATTCTAATTTGAAAAGTTTAATAATTCTAAGCTAAATTTTGCAGTAATTCTAATTTGAAAATTTTAATAATCCTGTTAAAAATTGGAATTATTCCAATTTGGAAATCTTAGTAATTCCAACTTGGTAATTTTAATAACTATAACTTGAAAATTACAGCATTTCTAATTTGAAAATTGCAATAATTCTAATTTGAAAATTTTAATAATCCTAAGCTGAAAATTGCAATAATTCTAATTTGGAAATATTAATAACTCTAAGCTGAAAATTGCAATAATTCCACTTTGAAAATTTTAATAATTCCAATTTGAAAATTACAGCAATTCCAACTTGAGAATTACAATAATTCGAATTAAAAATATGGCATTGCAACAGGAAAAAAAAAAGCAAAACGGTCGTCAGAACGGCGCTCAAATGAATTCTACTAATAACGTTACTCGTCTAACGAACTCTAGCACTCAAGGAACTCATCAAACCGTACCATGTGTGTACATGTGTGCTTGGTAATTCTCTTATATACATATATCAATGTATATTACCCAACCAACATAATTATCCCTTATATAATAAAGTACACGTGTATACGTATATGTAGTCACTGCAAAATCAGAAGTATTTTCTACCAATAACAATAACAATAATAATAATAAGAGGAGGTATCGCTGATCGCAATCCAACAGGCGGGCAGGAATTTATCCGTTCTTTATATATATGTATATATATATTTTCTACTCGTCTCGAACAGGGCACAGGGTAGACTAATGTACCTAAACCTACCTAATGATTAAACTAAGTTTCATTACTAGCGTTTCATCAAATTAAGATACCAGAGAGACGAACGTGGACCTAAATGGAACGAGAGATCGTTGCGTGATTTCGATCACGTATCTGGATTTCCTCTTTCCTTTCAATAAACACAATCAGAACAGATTTAAACGTCGTATTGGTCGTTGACGATACAGAATTAAATAAATACAAAGTATTCTGACATGAATAATTACAAACTTTCGGAATTATAATAAAAGATAAATGGATTCAAACATTACATTGATTAACATTAACCTTTCATAAGCAAGGTAGGTCGTTTTAAAGTTTTCTTTACTGTCTCAAGCTTTGAAGAAACCTAAGATTTATGTATGCACTTCAAAGTGTCTATTACGTCAAACGTTTGATACTTTTAACAATAACAATTCGTGTCATCAACGACTCAGGTTAATGTGTTTTATAATACAATAAAATAATATAAAGATCATTCCAACGACATTTAGCAAGAACAATTCAGCGTTTAACATTTTGACTGCCACGCTAAAGGCGTTGAAAATATTTATTTTAATCAAATTTTACCTACTATTCTTACAATTCTTTGTAATTTCTGTTATTCAGAATCTGGAGTACCTAACACGACGATTTCTAATTAAGTAATTGAAAGGATATTAATAATGCAAGCAACAAATTTCTATGGAAATTCAAGCGTCACCCAGATATGACTGTGGCACAGTTAAACTGTTAACGCATTGAAATATCCATTCCTGCTTTCATGACTTATTGCGCAAAGAAGAAGACTGTTTCCTCGTTGTTCACAAATTCTTGGAAACCAGACACGGTCAAGGATCACGCCTCGAGCATTGAAAAGGGGTCGAAGGGTTACAGGGGGCTCTATGCATCGAAACAACGTTGTTTGTGTCTGTCTGTTTTCTTTTTTCATTTTCTTTTTTTGTTTAGCAGCCAACCTCTCTTGTCTCTGTCACCCAGTACGCTTCGTTCACCAGCACCTGCCTTGTGATGTTCTGTGGACAAACAGGAACTTAAAACCAAAGGAAGAATTCAGTCGTCGAAAGGGGTTACGCGGAGATTCGTCGTTTCAAAACGTTTTCGAACCAGAGGGCGCACAAATCGGGCTTTTAATGCCTATTTGGCGCCCTCTGGTGCAAAATACATCATTTCCGACTTATATGTGTGTCGATCGATCGATATGGGGGTCGTTTTGGTGCGAAACAATGACGGTGATCGGATATCAAGTGCGACGTGAATCTGATGAACGTTTGTTCGACTTCCAAGTTAGTCATCGAACGAACGATCATCGTGTGGATCGGTTATTGAACGAGACACGTGTCTTGTACGACTATTTATAGAACGGGGTTAATGATAATACGCCGATGGGGACGTTATTTTATGTAACAAGACTTACAGGGTATTTTTAAACATCCGAGGCACAATCTTGTATTCCTGTACCTTGTAATATTCACGTTATTATGTATAAATACAGCATTGCCTTCCAGTATACTAGGTTTTAAATTATTGTACCTCATCTTCTCTTTGATTCCATCAATTTGTTATGGCTCACAACGCTTACAATTTTTGTTGCTCTTCTATGTTATGAAACACTTCTCTGTCTCATAATAATAGTAGCAAAAGAAAATAAATATAGAACGCAACATTTCCCACACAGCACAGAAAAATTGCAGCAACATTGTTTTATTGATTAAATTAAATAATGAATTAAAAACATTACTCCTAACTTTTGTTCATTCTGTTGCACTTAAATTGTTTTGCAGCTAACGTAATTATACCTTTCTGTAACTTTTCGTTTTTCTTTTGATCCATCAAGAACTGAACAATCGCAACTCGATCTTTGATTGTCACGGAACCTGGAACATTGATCTTGATCGAACGCTTCGCAAATTTTGCGCTACAACGGAACTTACAGCTGCATTCGCCAATAATTCCCGTTTAAATATTCACTTGCTACTATTATTTTGAGACAGAGGGGGTATATGTAAATAAAATAACTTTATTCTTCAAATTTTCTATCCAGCGTGGTGTTGTACACTTACAGTATCACGGCAGAAGAAATGAAGTATAAATAGGAAAATTTGATTTTGAAGAAAAAGGACATCTTTCGACCTCGCCTACCTTAAACCTAAGCTTACAAATCTTCAAACGAGAGGTCACGCCTTTGAAACATATCATACAATGATTCCTCGATTGATTTGGTATTCAAAGAACAATTTATGATATCAATGAAAGACAATGCTATACTTATGTCGCACACCGAGTCTCTTTTTCTTCGCATCGAAACGCATCAACGTGCCCTATTATTCAGAGAATTCTTGATATTAATTCTCGATGCGTTAGCGTGACTTCTAATATGTCCAATCTGACGACGGAAGTACGCAGGAAAAGGAACATCTTACCGCGTTCTCGCGTCGGTCGAACACCGGCATGCTGACCGAGGTCATCAGCTTGTATTCTTGATACTCTTGGCCCTGTTCATACGATTTCTTCTGTTTCCTCACGAACCTACGATCGCGTTCTTCGGCATTGAATAATTTCTTTCTTCTGTGTAGCCTCAGGAAGCGTTCCTTTTGTTCGTCGCTTTCCCTCTGCTCCCAGAGCCAGTCGGTCATCTTGGGATCGGTTATGTCCGCGTAAACCGGTGTCCAAATCGTTGGATGGTCGGTGCGACCTAGGACCAAGGGCCTCGCCATTACAGGAACGTATTTGAGAACCTGGAGACACACAATGAACGCATTAGAACTGAATTATTCGCTTGTTTTCATCTTAGGATTGTCAATTTAACATTTAATTCAGACCCCAAAACTGCGACACGGCTGCGTGCGCTAGCATACGGGGCGGCGGAAGTGACAAGCTCCCCCCACATAGATAGATCCTGAGTATCCGACCGCCCCTGAGGCGTTAAACCAAGAAGAAAGGCCTCCGCCGCGAGAGGGCGGTCGTTTGACACCGTTTACGGTTACCTTCGCCGCATCGGAGTAACCCTTCGTGCGGCGTGGCAATCACCCGACCTTGATTTGGTCGAGGAGTGGGGATATACTACTTGCTACCTTGCTACCCATACCTACTAGAGTCTAGCGACCGTAGCCGAATTCCTGCTTCTCTAGTCACCATACTAGTATTAGCTGGCGGTACTAGAGTTAGTATGGTATAGGCGGTACTATAGGCAGCGAGTCGAGTACTTAGGTATGTAAGGGGCCGTCCTGCGATACAATGAAAGAGAAGTGTCTAGGAAGTAGCGTGGCCAGTTACGACTCCACGGTTCCCAGGTTCGATTCCCGGCGAGTAACGTCAGCTTTTGTTTCCACGATGCCTACAGTATTATATCCATTTCCCAAATTTTCCACTAGTATTAGTATCTACCAAGATCGTTTACCAACGCGTGAAACCTTGTTTAGAAATTCCTATGCTAAAGATCTTTTAGGATTTATTACTCTGGGTCGTTTAAATCTCCTAGGACTCAGGACCCGTTATTTCAAGGATAATTTTGATAAAGTTTAAATAGATTCTTCGTTTATTGAAATGATTCATACCTCTTCCCTGACCTCTGCCAGAGTGCAAAGATGTACAAAGTAACCCCTATTGGCGCAGGCCATCCACTGGACCTCCTTAACGTCCGCCACCTCTCTGCCGATCAAATAAGTGAACATTCGAACAGGCATGTCGGCTTTAAAGGGTTCGTCGGGATTGTCCTTCCAATTGTACGTCTCGAAGATGTCTTTGTAGTTGTATGGAACTCCGTCCGTTATCAGCATGATCGCCTGGTTGCATCTGGCACCCTCCTTCTCGGTTCGATAGGACTCGAGCAGCTCGAAGGCGGTGGTCAAGGCCAGCGAGAAATTTGCGATCTTTTCGGTGTTCAAGTTAGCTATCGCTCGTTTCAGTTCCCTTACGTTCGCCAAGTTTGCTTGGACCAGGGTGTCGTTGAAACAGGGTACCACCTGGACAAAAAATGCAGTCATATTAACACTTTGACTGTCATCGCTGAAGGTGCTGAAAACTTCGTTAGGCGAAGTTCTTTGCGCAAAGTACTTTGCGCTCGTCAAGTAGATACTCAAAGCCCGATTTTCGCGCCTTCTGGTTCCAAGGTGACTCTCACCCCATCTCTATTGCCAATCACCCATTTTACGCCCTTGGTACGTAATATACTATTGTGTTCGCGTTCATATTTTATTAAGTATCCTTTTTCCCCCTTTACAACAGTAAAGTTTGAACAAAATTAATGTCCCAAAGGTCTCAATCTCCCCTGGTTACGTTCGAATCAACCATCACTCAAATTCCACCGATTCTCAACTCGAAATTATAGAAAATATCACTTAGTTGAATCACCTCCTTGGTAACATTGGAGAACGTGATGATATTAACGAAATCATTGTTCCCAAGCGTGTCCAATATATTGTTCACCACGTGTCTGGCTATCTCTCTGCGTATGCCAGTCATGCTACCGGAAGTGTCGATCAGAATCAAGATATCCTTGGGACTGGTGGCCGCTTCGATGTACCAGCTTCTGGTCCTGCAGTCGAACAGATCCACCGGTTCCATGAACCAATTGGTCGCAGGATATTGTCTCATGAATCCTGTCGCGCTACCGAAATACTGCCAGGACAACGATGGATCTTGTTCGTAGTTGTTGATGAAGGTTTTGTCCAATTCCTCGGACCATCTGATCGCTCTGACCACGTTGGACGCTCTTTCGTAGACGTTCGTTGGTACGTGAACTGCCGACATGTTCAAATTCACCTGGCCACCGAAATGGGAACTGGATTTCAGTTCGATGGTGTTGTTCTTCGCGTTTATGAACTCGAAGGTCTTTGGAGGATCGACGTCCGGCGCCGATAATGCTGACGTTTCCGCCACGTCCATGATTCTCTGTGGAACGAAATCAAAACAATGATAATTAAACTTAAACGACCAGAATTGGGGAAATTATAACACGGTTGTTACAGACAAAATTTAGGAAACGCGACGTTCCTAAAGATTTCATATAAGATTTTGTGAAAAAGTTACAAAGCATAACAAGTCTTATAGTTTCTTAAACTATTAAGCTTTATACTTGCTAGCTAAATCATATAACTGTAATCGTAATATTACATAAAGTATAATATTATTAGAATATTATTAGATTAACCGAAAGAAGACAGATTCGTCGTGTCGGTCACCGACGACCCGTCGCAATTTTGTAACAATTTTCGCCAAATAAAAAGCTAGAAAGTGAAACGATCGTGTTCTCAATAATTCCCTTTAACACTTCAACTGCCACGTCACCGATATGTGGGGTGACACTTGAATTTCAATAGAAATTTGTCGCTTGCATTATTAAGATCCTTTCAATTACTTAACCCGTCAGCAGTGTTTGACAATTATATCCGTCATGGAGAAATGGCAGTATATTGTCTCATGACGACTATATGTATATAGTCATATAGTCACAAAATACTACCATTTCTCCATGATGGATATAGTCGTCAAACACAGCCGACGGGTTAACTAGAAATCGTATCAAATTCTGAATAATAGAAATTACTAAAATAAATATTTTCAACGCCTTTTGCGTCGCAGTCGAGGTGTTATAGCGTGCCATATGCACAATGGTTGTACTCGCTACTGCTCTGACGCGATCGGTCTCGATTTGTCCCTCTTATTACGTATATATCCGGTTCGTTCGTATTACCATATCGTCCAATAACGATAATACGTGTACGCTGTATCAACCGGTGTAGAGAAACATTCCTTCCCCTAGCCAGTTGCTCGTATTTGCACGGTGTGTTGTGTACCTTGATCGCCGATATCTTGGACTCCATCATGGCCTTAATATCTTTGGCAATCTCGTGGACCAAAGCGTTACCATCACGTGGCTTCACCACCGCCTGTTTGTAGCTCTCGTGGAACTTCTCCACGTTGGTCACGTATTTGCCCAGCTGCGACAGCTCGAAACCGAGTTTGTGCGCCCATGCTCTCACCCTGTGTACAAAATACATTGTTGAATTATTTAAACATTTCAAATTTCATAAATTCATTTCAAAATTCATACTTTGTTCCCTGAGTTTATAAACTGACCGAAGTTAAAGGAAAAAAAAGGGAATACAATATGTACGATCGCTACGATTCGCGAGTTTGTGAAATAGAAGAACAAGTAAACATAGGATCGAACATATAGTAGGATATTAATAGGTTGAACGCCACGTCAGACACAGGAAATCTTAGATTAATTATTATCTAGAGTTTCGAAAGCAACTGGCAATGCTCGTTATATCGGTATTGTTTACATTGATAGTTAAATAATCTAACATATTTGACAGGCGTTGCTTTTGAGTTAAGTTGGAATTTGAAGAGCAAAAATTAGTAATTTCAAAATGGAAAGATTTTAACCCAAACAACGTGTGTTTACAAAGAATAGATGCCAAATCGAAGCAATTGAGTAATGAACAACGTCGTGATATCTTGAAACAGCTATTATAGTATATGAAGAACAAAGAAAGAGGGTCGATTCGACAAGGCTCACTTTTACTAAATTTGGATTACACTAAAATTATTTGTATTTAGGTATATTGTGATAGTTTCAATTCAAATATTGAAAAATCTCTCCCAATACAAACGATAGTCGATTACAATTTGTACCCCTATCCACAGTGTGTTCGCACCTATTACCACTAATCTATAGACTCTGTGTTCTACCTCCAGTCATTCAAAAACACGATCAGTATTCAATCAAGCCCAAACAGTAGCCACGAGGAACGTACTTGGTAAAAGGATCCACGATACCATCACTTAAGCTTCCAGCACTCCAACAATTAAAAATCTTCCAATTAATCTTGAGATTCTCTTTCCTGTCTACGATCGTTCACAAAAATATCAACATTCGATTATGAAGAATGGAGAAAAATGAAGCCACGAGGAACGGCATTTCATTGAGCAGTCCACGTTTTCGTCCACGACACACAGTTTCCTCGATCAAACACGTACGATCCAAGATTCGATCAATCGAGATGGGAATTTAATTGAAAATTCTTCTTACGTGTTGTACGATATGCTGTCACCAGGGTCGGGTGCCCCGATCAGGATCAGGATGACGATAGCAAGTAGGTAACGGAGCCTCATAACTGTCGTCTTCTTGGCCGGCTCTCTGCTGTTTACGCGAGGACACGGTAAACAAAACTGAGGCCGAGAGGAGGCTCGCGTTTGACATTAAGGATAGTCCGGGGCCGGCCGTTGTCGTGGTGCTCGTCGTCGAGCTGATCGGTGATCGTCGTCGTAGTCGTCGACGTCGTCGCCATGCAGTGCGCGCATCGCTCGGCCACGGGCACAGTTTCACGGGTTATCGATCGGCGCGGAAACCGGAGCAAAAGCTTGCGCGACGCACCGACGTTTTCAGCGTCCCGACGACGCGACGCCGCTGGTAAGCGTCTGGTTTACGATTGATAGTAATGTTTGTCGCCGAAAGTCGGCCGGTTCTTCACCAATTTTCGTAGCTAATGCTTCGTTCCAGGGGTGTGAGAGACGGAAGAGATGTTTTCGTTGATAGGAAGTTGACTTGGTTTCGCAGTTTTCTGAAATGAAAAACAATAGTTTAACCTTTTCATGGAGTCTTCGTATAAGAACATACTAAATAAATGCTTGGTGTGTCTTGATTCGGTTAATTTTATTGTTTGCAAACGTTGTCCTCGTATTGTCGTAGGGGAAAAATCATAATATAATTTAAAGAACTGCTTAGCAGAGCCATGATTTTTTTTTTAAGGAATAAATAATACGTGATCGAAAGAGTTAGGCAAGGACTGATTCGATTTGATATTGAATTTATGAATGTGTACTGTGAAGATGTGGTATACGGGCGTCCAGAATTGTTCCTGATTATTCAGCTTCCGTAGGTTTATGGAATTCTAGTAAATTCTGAAATGAGAAATGATAAATAATATTAGGAATTGCGTGAACAAATGATTGTAAGGATTAATTTGATTTGAAGCTGGATGAAGACATACGAGGGTTCAGAAATCTTCTTGGATGACTTGGTTCCGGTAAATTCTAGAATGAGAAACGATAAATAATATTAAGAACTGAGCGAATAGATGATGTAAGGATTAACGCTAGAACTACCAAGCGGATAAAAATTTTAAATTACAAAAATTGATTAAAAGATTCTTGTCGAAATATAAGTTGGCTTTTATTTTAATAAAGAATTATTCTGTATGTCTGCTTAAGTTTCATTTTTCATTTATTTTGTTTTCTATTTCAGTTTTAATTTCGAAGTAAGGATACTTCACTGAACGTCGGTAGTTCTAGTGTTAATTCGATTCGAAGCTGGATTATAGACCTTGCGAGGATGAAGACGAGGCATGCGATGGTTTAGAAATCTTCCTATAGGTTCTTGGAGTTCTGGTAAATTCTGGAATGAGAAACGATAAATAATATTAAGAACTGAGCGAATAGATGAGGTAAGGATTAATCTGATTATGGACCTTGCTAAAATGAAGCCGAGGCATGCGATGGTTCAGAAATCTTCCTATAGGTTCTTGGAGCTCTAGTGAATTCTGGAATGAGAAACAATAAATAATATTAGGATTTATTTTAAAACCCTTTGCACTCGAAGTGTATTTTGTAAAATTCTTGAAACCCAAAAACTCTATGAAAACTTGTTATATCTTAACGTAAATAGTATTTTTTATTTTACAAATTTTCCAACAAATTACACAATGTCCCACCAGACGTACCAATCGAGTACAAAGAGTTAACTTTCATCAGCCAAAACCCATCAGACGGTTAAGAGTAACATAACATTTGATTAATCTAGAGATTGAAGGTAAAAATGTTACAATTTAGGTAGCAGAAGAGATATAAATTCGAATAATCAAGGCACAGAGAGGAAGAAAGCATAATTTTCTGGGGCAAGCTTCTCTCACCCTGTCAACAGACCTGACGACGGCGCCAGAAAATCGTATCTCGTTGTTGGATGGAAGGATATTCCTTCAGGCTTTACGTTCCCCTTTTCTTTGATACGATCGATTCGATCCCGGATATCTTTGGTTCGTAAAAAGATAGAGAAAAAAGAGAAACGGAAGGAGTTTGGCTCGTGGAACGTCAGGACGACGATTCTGCGTCTTAATGGATATTAAAGCTACGATAATCGTCGCCATAAATTCTTACATTACCATTTGCCTTTCAATAAAACCACCAATTTCAGTTCAACAGCGCTTTAATTGCTTGTTTTATTCAAGTTCCTCTGTTTGAAATCGTTCTGGATAAACCAGCACCGATACAAGCAATAAAATCGTAGGAAATAATCGTTATAGAAAACTGTAACTGTTTCGTGCAACCTTATCGGTTGAGTATACATATTTGAAAATATATTTTATAGAATAAAGTACCCAACTAATTGCCACTATAACTCGTTGACTGCCACGTCAGAAATTCGTCGCTTGCATTACTTAACTAGAAATCGTAGGTACTCGAAACTCTGAATAATAAAAATGACAAAGATAGGTAAAATTTGGAAGTAATAAACGCTTTGCCTGATCAAGTTTTCAGCACCTTTAGCGTGGCAGTCAAGGTGGTTAAGCAGATACGTATTCTACGATGCCCTTAGCTTCAATTTCCTTAGTTATATGGCATCGATCGCATTACTTCAGTTATCGTAACATGAAAAATAATTCAAACCAATATCACCAAGTAGAGATAATATAAATACCAATAACCAGAGCAGTGGCAAACCATCGATACAAGAAATGCATTGTTAACGTGACTAGAATCTTTCCCCTCCTTAACCGTTTGAGTACCAGAGGTTTATAAAAAAAAAACACGGTCGAAAAAAGCCGAACAGCGCAACAGCGCTTTCTGAATGGGATGCGAGAAGATCCAAGCAGCACGGTAGCGCTAGTTTTATAATAGTTAACAACGAAATACAAAATGTATTACTTGGATTACTTATATACAAAAAAAGTAGCGATGCGACGTATAATATATGCGTCTGAAAACTTGAGCGCGTTGGGATTTTTTCGACGTGAAATCTGAAGAGCGCGAAAGCGGCGCGTGGGATTCAAACGGTTAAATATCGCAATATAGTCACACAAAATTATTGACATAGTGGCAGACAGTCGAACGTCACACAAAGGCGCATAAAATTCTGGCAACAACGACGGAGACAAGCAGCAAAGAAACGGTCAGTCCCGATGCTCCTCCACAGTCCTCGATCTCGTACTCCAACGGATGCTCGGTGAAACAACCCTCCAGGCGCCTCCTTTTAAGATCATTCAACGGGATTTTATGGCAAGGCGCGCTTTCTGTGCCGTTCGTGTACTCGAGAGGCGAAATGATCACCGGTGTCACCTCTAATCTCTTGTAACAGGTCGGGTACATAGCGTCCACGACCACCAGCAATAAATTCGTGTGCGGTACCTGCGAATCGATCGGAATTATATTAACATGTATCTATAATAATTTAAGAGTACGGTGCACGATTTTCTGTAATATGCTATATTGGATTGGCGAACTAAATGATTGCGGTTTTAGCACATTCTTTTGTTTCGTCAACGTGCTCGAAGCACCTAACCTATATCGCTTTCTTGTTGCTTGGACTTGGGTATCTGATTCATTTGACGCAGCGTAAAACCGCAATCACTTAGTTGCCAACCCGATAATTCATATTACTAACTACGTTAGTTGGTATAAGCTAGAGAAATATTAACCCTTCGAGCGTAGAATGGTCTCGAGCAGTAATCCGGATGATCGGTGACACCGTCGCCAGCGATCGTGTAGTTCATCATGTACAAAGTCCTCTTCTGATCGCAAGGATAATGATAGAGATAAGGTCGCGGCGGGGGCGGAGGGTCCGGGGCGTCCTCGTCGACGTGAACTTTGGCGTAGGTGGTTGGCAGATCGAAGAATTGGGTCGTGTACCATGTCAGACGCAGCAGAAACCAGACCAACAGCTTCCAGACGTGCATCAACGGGTCCGTCAGAACGCTCGCCGCATCCCCGATACGCTGCGAAACAATTTTATTCTTGAGACAACGGTTTTTACGTCCAACTCGCCGGCGGCAACTTTCTCATTTTGTTTATGGAACGTTGCGCGCGAACTTTGACCCGTATCTCTTCCGGCGAGATAAAAGTTTTTCCCACCGGCTTGGAAGTTTGTGCGAATTAGAAACGAACCGATGCAACTTTCAAATTATTATTTGTTTCGCTTCTTTCCAGGATCGGGAATCATAACTTGTCTTCTATAACTTCTGAACTGTAACGTGCGTATCTGCACGGCTACAAAGTTTGAAACATTGAAGTCAATGATATATTAGATTGTTGCATACTTGATACTCCTTCTGTCGCATAATAATAGTAGCGAGTAAATTAACGGGAATTATTGACGAATGTAGTTGTCAGTTATTAGAAATCAATGTTTCATGACGTCTGTCATTTGTTTTGACGCATCTTTCGATTTTTAGATTAACCTAACTGTTCTTCTAATTTACAATCGCTGCTCGAAATAATCTGTTCTATATTTATGTTCTGTCGCTGCTATTATTATGGGACAGAGGGAGTACAATTTTTAATAAAATGTATAAAATAGAAAAGGTTAAAGAAATCCATCAGACCTGCGTAACTTCTTGCTCACGAGCAAATTTCCCCTCCCGAGGTATCCCCACTCCGACTGAAACAAAGGCGTGTGAGGTGCGGCTAGAGGACACGGGAGATCTCGTGCATGATCGTGTCGGTCGGAGTGAAAATTTGCTCGTGAGCAAGAAGTTACACAGGTCTGAAATAGATGCTTACAATATCTTCGCACCAGGCTTGATAATCATAGATTTCGACGGGATTATAAAGGCCCTGTCCAACCATAGAATTCATCACAGCTCCCTCCTGCGTCCCCATGAATTGACCCGTATCGTTGTGCGCCTCTGATATCACCACGTAGCCGTTCTGATCGAGCAAATAGCAATCTATCCATAAGTGGGCGCAGTTCATGGTCGAGTTGCTTGGTCCCGAAGTTAACTGAATGAATCTGTTATAAAGATCCGTCATAGGCATTTGAAAACCGATCACCGCCGCTGGTGCCGTTTTGCCACCGTCTTTTGGAAATATTCCGATTGATACAGTGACTATGGCGTCCGAGCCTGCTTCCCAAGGAACTGAAATTACATTATCGTATCATTTACTGTTGCTTCTCATTTGAATAATTCTCCACGTTTAACCCTTTCGCCAGAAATTATCCAACGACGATTAAATATAAAAATACTTATTTTAAGGATATAAAAGTTGCAAATAACATTTGGCGGAGAAGATTAGCTTACTCCCGTTTATCATTAACCTTTGGACCACGGGGAGAGGTAATAATTTGAATTGAATATCAAACTATCGAATTAACGTACAGAAGCGTTCAGATAATCGCAACGAAAGGGTTTATTCTTTGACCGTCATCTTGCAAACAAGATACCTGATAGTGAAATGCTATTAGGATCCTGAATGTTTTGAAAAATGGCACCTTTGTACCACGGTTCGTTGACGGCCCTCCTATGAAGGTCGCCAAAAACGATACCATCGTCGTCTTCGGGTAGCTTGTTCGTGTCCAAATTGTGCCATCTGGTCAGTCCACTCTGAGTAGCGACGAATCTCAGAAATATTCCATAAACTTCGGCCAGGTGGCGTGCTCGTAGTTCATCCAGTACAAAATTGTCATCGAAACTCGCGTTCGTCGCTTTCGCGTCGAAAACCAACAGTTGCATCAATTCTTTGTTGCAGTAATAATTCTCGTGCGTCAACGTCTGTCTTCCGCAGTTCGGCACGTGATTCGTATCGTTGTCCACGACAGAGTAAGCCTCGTATTGTTCCGACCAACGCCAACCTGGCTTGTCCAATAGATCCAGGAAGTGTCTTAGCTCTTCTTCGGGACTGTCGAATTCGTGTCCCTCTAGATAGTGGTAACGACAGTACACCCATCCCGGGTGTACTCGCCAGTTACTGCCCAAGAAGAACTCGGAGATGTTGATTCTCATGTCCTGATTCCTTCGGATTTCGTCCCCCACCTGGATAACAATATGGAAAAGTAGAAATAGTATATTTGGAACAATAGGGCGCAAAAATCGGGCTTTTAATGTCTGTTTGGCGAGCGTAAAGTGCCCTAGGGCTCAAAGTATTTGACTTCTATTACAAAATGGGTGATTGGCGCCCTAGTCGAGTTTGTCACGCTAGCGAAGCGATAGTACGCTATTTTTTGAACCAGAGGGCGCAAAAGTCGGACTTTTAATGCTAATTTGGCGAGCGCGAAGCGCCCCAGGATAAGAATCGGGCACTTTGCGCTCGCCAAATAAGCATTAAAAGCCCGAGAATAGTATATTACGTACCAAGGGCGCAAAATGGGTGATTGGCAGAGAGTCACCTTGCGCCCGTGTTACGTACGCTATTCTTGAAACCAGAGGGCGTAAAAATCAGGCTTTGGCGAGCGCAAAGTACTTTGCGGCCCAGGATACGAATCTGACACTTTGCGCTCGCCAAATAGACATTAAAAGTCCGACCTTTGCACCCTCTGGTTCAACAAATTTATTAAACAATGATATGCTATAATATTAACATAATATTGGTAGTTATTATTAGTGTACTAACTATACTATTAGTACACTGCTGATTGCAAATAAACCGCCAAACTCCTCGAAGCGGGGCCGTCTTCATAGATAGTAAAGAATTTCACGTCTTTGATCTTTGTTTAAGGGACTACGGTTACAGCGACGCTCGATGTTAACCACCTGAGGTTGCTTTACGTTCCAAAGTTTATACACTCGACAATCTCGAGAACGCAGCCGACAGGCTGGATTACCACCTAGACCGAGAAACTCTAGGATTCCTCTACAAACTGTTGGCAGTGCGATGTGTACACACGATGTATCCAGCGAAGCAGGATTACCTTGATCCAAGTTGTACCATAGTTTGGTATAGCGACCGCAAGACCGAAAGGAGCGTCGGGTAGGGGAGCGTAGAAGTAGTCACGTTTTTCCAGTGTCACTCGACGATTATCGTCGTAATGCAATTTCACCGGTATCCCTTTCATGCTACCCCGTTTGTGATCCACCAGGGCCGCACGAAGCTCCAACACCTCCGGTCCAGGGTTTCTGCACAAATTTTTAATCAGAACTTCTTAATTCCGTGTGGTTTAGCCTATCGTATATTAGTATTTAGTACACTAGTTATATCGACACAACAATACATTAACAGTATCACAGCCGACTCTAGTACTAGCCGTGCTGAAGGTAAAAATCGCAACAGTGCGGGAGTCCGGCTTCGACATATCTACCCTACCCTCTGATTTTTACCTTCAGCACGGCTAGTACTAGAGTCGGCGGTGGCAGTATTAATAATAATATTGGGTTGCCAACTAAGTGATTGCGGATTTGCGTTGCGTAAAATGAATTTCCTTAAGCCGATGAGGGACCCATAAATCGAGTGTCTCTGCAATCTCACGTGTTGTGCTATGACGATCTGAATCGATAATAACAACAGTGAAACGTCAAATAAGCTTGACGATTGATATTCGCATAAGCTACCTTGGTCCACGACCATCGTCCAGAATCTCCACTTCCGTCAGATCGATGCTGTTGTAATTCCGTTTCAGTCGACCCCGGAAAACGGGCCTCAGGTCCGGATGCAATATCACGTATCCGTTGTTGGACACGATAAAGGCGTAACCGTTCACGCCGAGTTTGTACGGCAACGTGAGCTTTCGTATGTCATCAATTGGCACATCGGTGCCAGCCACGCCTAACAAATTCGCCATCCTCGTCCGGTTGTTGCGATTCCCTTTACGGTCGAACACTGGCGTGCTTACCGAGGTGAGAAGCCTGTACTCTTGCCAGGCTGTCGTGTTCAACGTGGATGGATCTTGTCGTACGTCCTCGTCTTTGTGCAGCTGTTAAACGGTGAAATTTATATCGTTTAATAGACAGGTCGTATCATCTTGTACGTATCGTCTGATCGAGTGTAATCTATTTAGGTTAGCGTTAAAGGGGTACTTGCATGAAAACAGGATAATGGGTACTTGGGGATTGCGACCCTTTCAGTGCTGGATACAATCTTTGACAGAAGTTCCAACAGATTTCTTTACTAATTCAATGCTAGACAATGCTAGCAAAGCACTAAACTTTTAATCGTTAACACGTTAAGCGCCGCATCAGTCACCGAAATTTCTTACAATCAAATAATTCGCATAAACAACTATGAAATAAACCGGGCATATTAAGCTAATAATGCTGGTATCAAATTGAAAGGTTACATTTGAAAATTAATTCTAAAATCCGAAATTTTAGTTTCACCCGTATGAAAATATAGAAAATTAAAGAAGGGAATAAAAATCAACAGATTCTCAAATATTTCGAACACTTTTCTTCCAACCTAGTGCGTTTGGTTTCTGGAAGCGTAGCTGGAAAATTAGATAAGATCTAATTACGTTTAAAAATGCTTCGAGTGCTGAGGGTTACATTATGCCATCCGGTGGCACCACACGACAAATGCCACTCGCTTTCAAATCTAGTAAACAAATACCGACGCCACACGAAAGAATCCTGATTACGCGTAAGGACGGCATAGTGTTAATAATTAGGATTTTATCGTGTCTGACTACGTACGTCCGTTTTCACTGTGCCACTGAACGTGTTAAAATATTCAATCATCAGACGTATCCATAGCACCGAAAGAGTCCAAAGTGTTACGCAGTCTCGTTTGCCATTCGTATCAAATGATAAAACTACAGGTGTCAGGTTCTAACGCTTCACGGTGAATCCCAGGATGATCTACAAATCAATTTACAAAAAATAAAAATACATAAACATGTGTGCTGCATGCAATAAAGACACATTGTTGTTTTTCTTTTTAGGAACAGCGGTGGGGGCAGGGGGGGGGGGGGGTAAGAAAACAATATTAAAAATAATCTTCCAATCGAAATAACCGCCTAGATTCCGTCTAATAGGTGACATTATTAATCTAGAGGCAGCTAAAACGCCAGAGGACAGAACACATTGGGAACGACAAGACAAGATCTGAAGCTACAAGGGATGATTGTTGCTTGCTCTCAACCTGCTGTATGTAGATTTCGTCCTCATTTATTCGCACGCCCAGACGTTTCCCTTTCAGATGCTTCTGAAGCCTGGATCGTTGCTCCTCGTGCTTCATCACCAGCCACAGCCAAGTGGCGAGTGCTGGATTCTAATGGAAGGTGAATTAGAATATTTGCTGTGTAATTGATGCACATCGTATACGTAGAACGTTTTAGAAGCTGCTGAAGATAACGAGAAACACGATTGTTCTCGCCAAGTACCTAACGCTATCCAAAAGTACCTGACCCTCGAACGGCGAAGTCCTAGAAAACGTATACCATGGAATTTTGAATACAAATAATATACTGTAAGCGTTGTACGGAAGAGTAGACGTTTGTCTGTTTCCCCAGACACCCTTGGTACGGGCCGACGGCCGCCAGGTGGCTGCGAGATAAAGTATTCTCGATAGCAGTCGTCCGGCATGCGATTCGAATACATACGATCGTCCGAAAAGCGGTATCAAAGCGTCTGGGGCAGGGATCGGCTGTCGTCAACCCTACTGACGAGTCTGGCAGCCGATCCCGAGACGAAACATCGTTCATTCTAGTCTACAACAATATTCAAACGCGAGGCCTTTGTATATGACGCGAAAATAATTTGCAGTTCGATTTAAATCGTTGGCTCTCTCCACGCTGCGCCGTCCGAGGGTTGACGCGCTGATTGCCACGGTGGTCACCGGTGAACTGGAGCCTGAAATTTTGTATAACGGAATAAGAAACATATAAAATACACCGCGGATAGCGTTAATATTAAGCTAACGATGCAAGGTACTGAACTGAAAGGTTATGAAAGTCCGTTTCCGCTGTGGCAGCCAACGTTTTACAGGAACAATCAGTTCCATCTTCTTACCGTGATGTCGGTGGAAGCGTGTGTCCAAACAACAGGGTGCACTACATCCTGAAGAACCAAGGGACGCGCAACCACGGGGATGTATTTTAACACCTGTTCCCGAATCTCTTCTTGCGTGTGCACGTGCGTGTAATAACCACGGTTCAGACAGGCCATCCATTGGATCTCACGCACTTTCGTCACTTCTTTACCAAGGAGATACGTGAACACTCTTACTGGGATGTGGGTATCGTTGTCCTTCCAGTTCCATGATTTGAAAACCTGCAAAAAAGAATTCAATCTTTAACCAAAGGGTTAAAACTACAGACGGTGACTATAGTCACCTGTGAATTTTTTCGCATTCATAGAGTATATCTGTTACATCTGTCACTAGACGTTAAAAGATACGTTCTCTCAAGTACGTCCTCGGTGGGATAAGAAATAATAACTACTAAAGTAAAATACAGCATAACAACTACTAAAATACAGTATAAGAAAACTATACTATGCGCTGATTACAGTTAATTGTTAGTAGCTAAAGCTGCGTTCAGAGTATGCCAGTAGATGGCGCCAATGACCCTCGCAGCATCTGTGTTTCTAGATACACAGAAATTCGGATCCCTCGTTGCAACGGTCATTGGCGCTAACTACTGGCATAGTCTGAACGCAGCCTAATGCTAGGCTTACACCTACCGAGTACTCGGCCAAGGTAGGTGTATTCGGCTCTTACTACAGCTAATTACTAATAAAGTATAATAAAAATAACACTACAGAATGGTTACAATATACATTTACAGCTCGCAGAGTTTTACAACGTACGAAACGAACAAGTAGCGATGTGTGTTGTTGGCCTCGAAGGGAAAGAAAGAAACATATACATAGTACTAGAAGAATGGCGAGGGTAGGCGTGACGTTGATAAAACGAAGCACGTATCAATCGAGTTAGTCATCAGAAGCAATTTTATACGTAATCGTGATGCAACCGTATCGTCGATGATGCGTTTTCTAAGCGCTTGCAAAGCGATAAGGAGTAAGGAGATACACGAGTAGAGAAAGAGAAAGAACGAGCGAGGAGGAATGTAGAAGAGTCGTGGAGAGGAAAAAGGTAAGACGCGAAGAGAGAGAAAAAGAGAAAGATGAAAGGAGAGAGGGAGAAATAGAGAGACAAAGACAGCTATGATCCTCGCCGGTTCGAGTCGGATCTCATAAAAGCTGAAGAGCCTACTCTTGGTCGAGGATAGAAGCTGGAAACGCGACCTTTTTTTTCCACGCTGAAAACTCGCGTGCGACGAGGACCACTTGGTTTACGACCCCTTTGATCGCGGAACGTGTGTATACTAGCTAGCCTTGAAAAAAGTCTCTGTTTAGATGCGAGCAGCCTTGTAACACCGTGTTAACCCTTAAATGACCCCTCAAACTTATCAGTCTGTGCTCATTGCATACAGTTGTACAATTATTACTAATAGGGTAATATATTTAATCGAGTGGCAACGCTTTTACATCTTATAATACCATTATTTTCTCATTATTTTCCCCTGCATTAGCATGTACATGTCAATTATATATTTTGCTCTCTGATTAAGAGAACATTTAAAAATGTAATAAGAGTTGCTGCCCATATTTAATAAGTCTATCGGAATTTTTACACTGTGTTACAACAGGCTTGTGCATACACCCTGACGTGTACATTGGTCAACGAAGTTTGTCTAATAAATTCTTCGCAACTGTGTCGATTGTCGTTCGAGTTACTACTTAAGTACAATTAATTCATTAAGCGTATAATTAGCCAAGTGTCATTAGAGAAAAGATCAAGGAAAACGTTAAGTGGCTTCATTAGACGATTGAGAGCAGATAATTCGAATAAGTAGATTCCGAGGATAATTTAATGCGATTAGAGCGTAGATTAGCCCTTTGGATACTTGTATAATAAAACGTTCCATTGAAAATTGAACCGCCTAAGTTTAGCTGAGAATATCCTTGTATACATTTGAAAGATTCGGCCACGATTGACCCATCACCTGGTAGTCAAAATTGAATTTGTTAATTATATTGACCCGTCAGTCTGTATTTTAGCAGAAATATTCTATGATGCATAACGATTCTGACTGGTTAAATGTACTGAAAGATAGAAACAAAATTCTCGTTCCACCTCGGTAAGATTTCCCGGAACACCGTCGGTGACGAGCATGATCAGCTGGTTACACGTTGTATTCACGTCGCACCCTCGCGTTTCTCTATACACTTGCAGAAGATTGAACGCCCTGCCGAATGCCTCGGTCAGATTGGCGAGACCCTCCGTTTTCACGCCTATCAACGACTTCTTGAACGTGTCCACGTTTTCAGGGGTGGCCTGGATCAGCATGTCCTTGAAACAGGGCACCATGTCGTACGTCTCGTTCGTGTAGCTCAATACGGTCACGAAGTCGTTATTCGACAGAGTGTCCAGAATCGCGTTCACCGTCGTTCTGGCTGAAAATGACAAACATGAGATTTCGACAAGATAATACTACCTCTGTCCCATAATAATAGTAGCAGTTGACGAACGCAACATTTATTATTAAATTAAACGATAAATTAAAAATATTTCTGATAAATTTTATTTTGACCATGCAGATAGTTTCTGGATTTTTCAATAATTTCGTTACTGCATTTTAAACTTGTAGGTAGGATCCCTTGGCTGCGAAGCTTTTCTTTCCTTTTATTGCTTGAAAACTCTCTTTTATTCATCTTACTTTTATAACGAGTTGATATTCAACTGAAATAAAACAATTGATTTCGATCAGCGTTAAATTTTGCGTTACAACGTAACTTACACCTGCATTCGCCAATAATTCCCGTTTAAAATATTCACTTGCTACTATTATTATGCGACAGAGGGAATATTAATTATAATGCAGTGTTTCTTGTGCAATTAACACGTTGACTGCCGCGTCACCCATATTCGGCTGACACTAGAATTTCCATAGAAACTTGTCGCTTGCATTATTAATATCCTTTTGGAGTATTAGGTACTTCAAATTCTGAATAACAGAAAATTGAAATAATAATAGATAAAATTTGATGAAAATTAATGCTTTGCTTCACCAAGTTTCCAACTTCTTTAACGTGGCAGTCAAGGTTTTAAAACAGCACTGGGCCAATATTAGTCCATCCATGTCTTGTATATTCTATCTCTAATTCTAAGCCATGGTAGTTGAGGGTTAAAAAGTTGTTAAAAAAAAAAGGAAGGAAGGAAAATAAAATTAATACATGTATTTATTCACCGATGGTTTTCCCCATGCCAGCCATACTACCGCTGGTGTCCATTAGGATCACCATATCCTTGCTGCAAGTTGCTGCTTCTATAAACCAACTGCGCACTCTACAATCATAAATGTCAACCTTTTCTTCGCCCTCGTCTTCTTCCTCCACGCTGTCCTCATTATTCTCTGTAGGATCCGTTCTCCACTGCATGGCGGGATACACCCTCAACATTCCTCTGACAGAGCCGAAATACTGCCAGGATAACGCCGGGTCTGACTCGTAGTTCTGCCGGAAGATGCTGTCAAGAATCTCGGTCTTCTTGATGTCCTCGACTACCGACGGTGACATGTCGTACACGTTCGTTGGTATGTGCACTGACGAGAAGCTTGTGTTCACTGGTATGTTGTAGAAATGCGAGTCTGCCGTCAGGTCCATTTCTCTGTAAACGATTTTAATATTTTTACTCTTCTGTTAATGCAAGTAGGACAATCAGAGGGATTCAGAGGAGTCAAGTAACGCTCGGTTAAAAATTGAAAGCTTTTTTTCTAACAAATACCGACCGACGTTTACGTTAGAATAGAATTGTAGCCAAATAATTTATTCTGAGATCAACAAGCGGACTACTTATGGTGGCGTATCTTTCAAAGCAGGTATAATGGCGTACAGCAATCAAGAAAAATTTTGTTGATCCCCACATCAGACGATACTAGCTACGCCACTGTAGTGCATAGGATCATAAGCTTGGTACACGAGCCCCAATGACCTTTAACCACGTTTCCAGTTTCTCATCTTGCGATCAGACTTTAGAGAATGATAAACGGTGACATTCCTTCAAATGCCGGAGTATTTAGATCAAGACCGAATGCTAGACCCAATTCGTGGATCGATCAAAGACGTTTGAAGCTTCTCACCCTAATTCCACCGATCATTACGCTTGAAGAAATTTCTGTTCGCGATCGTTCAATTAACGTTATCCCTAGTTGCCTTTATATTTGAATGTACGTGTTATAAATTACACAAATTGATATGCAACAATCTAACATTCATACTTGGCTCTGAAACAAACGTCGAAATCATATTATATTAACATAGGGTGACCTGTCCAGTGAATAGCTGCATGTGTGTAAAACGAATTATTTAACGACTCGTGATTAACTGAACTATTTTGTTATTACGGTTAAACATCTCAGAACATTATGCTATCGATATTTTATAGTTATAATTTTCATTAAAAATCGGGTGTAGGATTTAGTGAAAAATGTGCAAAATAAAACATGAATGACATTACAGTGTTTTCTTTTTGGCTGAAGGATCTCTAAGCTATATGATAATATAAACCATCAAACCACCGCAAAATACAAATTGTTGACCTCAAGTAGTAACAATACATATGTACCTTGAATACGTGGGACGTTGTTTGTGCAACGGCTAAATAAAATGAATTTACTGCCGGATATATGTATTATACAGATAAAAAGAAAATGGTCTATTTGTAGGTAAAATCAATTTCTGTTTTATCGTTATTACAATTTGTCGATAAAATCAATTTCTACGTTATAATTCTTTTGTTGAAATTGATGATATTCTTTTTGTAAATAACGAGTTAGATACAAACTGTTATAGAGAATAAACGTGAAAAATATATCAAATTGATAATTCAATCAATTTGTAATTCGGAGTAAATATTTAAAATAATAAGAGTAATTCAAAGTTTATAAAAGAAGAATAATTGTAAATAAATAAAGTTATACACCACAAAAATCGCTTTGGCGAGACATCTATGAAATTACAATAGAATTATTCTATAAATTTCAACATGAAAAATGCATTATAAACATTATTTATGTTCATTCGCTGAACAGGTCAACCTAACAATAAACATTTTCAACTCGAACCTGTAAACACCAGCATTTTTCTCCATATTCTCCGGAAGCGAGGTGAGCGTGCGATTGTTCACACGGCTGTACTTTCCGGAAACGTAAGTGAAGTTGCCGTCCTCGTCGTCCTCCCAATTTTCCGCCTGTTCCTCGGCCTTCATACGGATACAGGTCACCGCGTCCATCTTCCTTCTGAGCATCCTGCCGACGTTCTCGCTGATTATGCTCACCAACTCCTCCCCGGACTTATCCTCCACCCGCGTGTTCATCGCTTTGTATTTCTGCAATTTATTCGGACAAGGTATACAGTTACGCCTTTGACCCGGATTCTTTGCTACCCCTTACGCTTACAAAGGCGGTATTACTAATTTCTTTCTTTGAAACCGTTGTTCCTTTTCGTACAGGACCGTTTCACACATTCCTATCGCATTATTTCTCGGCGAGCGTCGTTACAATCTAGAACATGATTCCTCTTTACATGAAAAGGAACAAGGAACATGACAGAAATCATCGTTCCAAGTAAACAAAGGTAGCACGAATGTCAGCTGCTCCCTCTTTTCTTACAATAGTCCACCCTCCACCTGGCTCGTTGACACAGCAGCTGCCCTTTCGCATGGTAATAATCTATTCTCGTTAAAAGGGACGGAACTAATTATCACGGACACGGTGCACAAGCATGCTGGAAAATTATATAATGTTTTGTCCTGGAGCTTCTCTATGGATTGATTTTTGACCGTGTCCTTGTGAAATACGCGTCAGTCGTGACACGTTCAACGGTGCTCTATTTGGAGCGTTTAATGGGAGCGATGGCTTATTGTGTTACAAATGTTGGCTTGGTTCTATTAATAGCTTCACCCACGAGGGATGCGGTCGCGATGCAACGTCATATCTTCACCGCTGATCACGATGGATCGTATTAAAAATTATTATAATACTTCATCGCATGTATAAGTAAACGCTATGCTAATTCTTTGAAAGTGATTATCCTTTGTATCTTCTTCTCTGATGAACGAACGAAAGGGTGTAAATTGAATTTTAGACAAATGTTTCCCTGCAAAACTAATAATTTCGACTTACACCCTTCTGCTCTCTCACCAGAGGTACAATAAAATCATTTCAATGCATAACGTGATGTTAATATAACTTCATTTCATCCTGACAGCTTACAGATACCTGTACAACAGAAAATTAGGTATATCAGTTGTAATAAAGAGATACATTTATTAGTTTTTAAAGAAATATTCAACAAGTGAACAGTATGGCTATCCAAATGCCTCACTGGCGACATCTATACAGAATAATTGTACCTTCAAACTTTATCAAGCTATTCGAATACAGCTCGCATCGAATTTCAATTTGAATTGCATTGTAATTTAACCTTTCATAATCTTGTTAGCGCAATTGCATCGATAACAGACGATCTTCGACAATTACATTAGCTGTTCGTTAAAAACAGTGATCGACGGAGTTGTTATCGGAGCGACGACGGGATGTTCATTTATCGTGGATCGATATGGTGCTGTTCTTCTGGTTTATCTCTTCATTTTCTTCATTCTCCTGTACCTTCTTTTCGTCCGTTGCTTATCTAAATACCTTCTGCATAACGTTTCAGTTATTTATGAATTTTCTAACCTTCAATTTTTCCTTCGTCGTTCCTATTGTGACAATTAATTACGCACGAGGACGTAACGAAAATAGTCGCGATCAACGAGGATGCTGTTGGAAGGGGACGACGAGAAACTTTTATGAATGAAAATTGAACTTACGCTTAATAATTCCTCTGGTCGCGCCACCTGTTCCGCGAGTTCCCATAATTCGGCACCTAATATCTCTGCCCATCGTGTAACTCTACAAAATTAAACGAAAAATTAACAATTATATTATATTCGTTTATAAAGTATAATATTTAAACGCTACATTAAAAAAATTTGAAAAAAATGTATTATGGAGGTAGTTTGCAAACTTGTTAACGTGGGGAGCCCTAGTTCATAGAGGAAATGAAAAAATTTTATTAACAGAAATTAGAAATGTAGTGAACAAGAAATTTCGTTAATTATTTCGATATTATTATATGCAAAAAAAAAAATTACTGATCGAATTGAGTAACCTCCATTTCTAAGTCGGTTAAAAATGGAATTTATCGTAATAGCAAAAAGGTAGAACACATAAAAGCACTATTGACATATCGCGTAAATGCCAACCCATTATAGAAACATTTACTTTTCATAACGATAATAGGGAAAACAAATTTGGCTGACGTTTTCAAAAATGTCTTTTTCGTTCGCAAGTCCAAATATATAAATTCATCAAAAAAAGAATTCGGTAATAAATTTTCTCTTTATGTATACGATATAAGTATTTGTAACAAATAAATAAAAAAAATAGTTCGTAGTATAAACGGAATCGAACTCCTGATCCTAGGTTAGCAGGTTCGCACGCTACCTTCATACCAATATATGTACTTCTTGAAACTTCATTCTGTTCCACTGTATTTTAATGTAGTGCTGAATATTTAAAAAAATATTGAGTATGAGGGCTAGTAATGGCGTATATTTGGAAACATAATGAAGAAATCTATCACTGTGCGAAGTTTGAACAAAGTTGGTGTCCCGAAGGCTGTGCGCTCTCCGTGTCAGCAGAAAGATAAAGTAACCATGTGTTGGTTGCAAGGCAAGTGACTATATCTTTGTTCGAACCTATTAGAAACTGAAAATGGTCGAACATCGAACCACTGTATTTGATTTTAAATTACAATATCCGATTATGGATATATCGAAACGAGAATTGATAATTAATCGATAAATAACATTAATATCTTCGTGTAATTCACGTCAACGCCCAACCGAAGCAATTACAATAATTTACAATTTGCGTACAAATTGCGTTCTGGAACAAGTACCGTTAATTTAAACCACACATGTCGTTCAAACGGACATCGACTACAAACGTTAATGGATAACACGTTTATGCAAGAGATAATGTTATGGACAATACAATTAGAAATGTTAATATAACTTACGTGTACAGATCTTTAGCGATTGAATGAGCGCAGAGAAAGTAAACGAAGAGAACGATCGAACAGCAATCGATTCTTGATTTCATAGTTCGCGTATCGAGGTTCACGTTGCGTACCGGTCTAACCCTCAAAAGGAAAATACTTGTGAATCCGCATCGTCACTGTACGATTTTTCACCGTGATGAATTTCAAACATCACCGTTCGCGTTTATCGAAGTTTTGAAGCTTCTTCAGACTCGAGAGGCCGGTCGAGAGAGATGTTACGATTATTTTTGGTACACGAACGGCGCGCCGTCTCGTAAACCGACGAACCACGTAACTCGGTCCTTTGGCTGTGTTCTTTCTTTCACCGTGTAGTATTTATAAAATACTAGCCCTCTGCTATAGAACACGAACCTTCATCTAGGTATTTCCCTCCTCACGTGTGCGCATTTCCATCGAACAACCATAAGAGATCCTTTTTATCGACGATTCTCTCTTTGACGCGTTTCAGATTTACCCCCGATAATCGATTATTATCGATCGAGTGTATTCCGAGGATAATGAAACGACCAATTATGACAGGTTATGAAGGAGTTTCGTTGTACACGATACTCGATCGAACGATGTATCCAAGTAGGTGTTGTTTTTTTAAAGGAATGCTACGTGTTAATCGAATAAAACGTATTATTCACGGTAACTGATAATACGTGTAAACTGCTTACGAGACACGAGAGCGTAGGTAACCTGAGATTCTGTGTAACCGTAGGAAAAGTCACATAAGCGTATAAAATGCATTCTTACGTATCAGTATCATTTACGATTTTGTGTCAAATTTAAACGTATCCGTGTTTACAGATGCGTGTAAATGGTATATCAGGCATCAGAAAATACAACGAAACGCGACGGCACGTTGGCGGGTATTGTTTGGAGACGAAATCTGACCGTAGTAAAAATATTGAATGCAATATGACCATGGTTTCATCGGGTAGATAGTCTTGTCACGATTCCGCAAAATTGCGTAACATCGAAAACACGTACATGCGAATAATCCAGGATCGTCTAGTGTCGCTCTATTAAAGAACGCTCGGCCGGTCACTTAAGCTAGATTCGAGGCAACGTCATACGTTGAACAAGTTCCGAAACACTATTTACCATATACTAACGTTGTAAACATTCGAATAAGAATATTCGAGTAATTTGGATAACCTTAAATTCGGCCAATTCGATTATTGGAATGGCGCGAAAATTCAAATTCAAATAACTCGGAATTTGCATAATTTGAATACCTTCGAATTCGGGAAATTAGTATATTTGAATAACGTTGAATTTGAGTGATTTGGATAATTCGAATCTTCTATATTGGTCAGAAATAATTAAAATTGATATTAATGAATACTCGACGATGGGTTGAAATGTATTTACTGAATTATTAAAATTATTACAGATTAATTCGTTGGTTCCTGAAAATGAATCGTACCTACAACACGTTCCCTGAATTTTGAAATGGACCAATCAACTCGACCTCGAGGAACACAGCGTAGCCCTAATTTTGTATCCTCCGTAAATCGCCAAAAAAACATTCCAATGATGGATCGTGTTGTGGCCAAAGACCTTGGCTATGCTGTTTACAACATTTCTTTTTCTTTTCTGTACACATGATGAGGTACCGTGTAAATCTGCAACAAAGTAACTTTGCTATTGGTACAAAAGGCAAAGATTAATATTGGTAATTCAAAGTTACAACACCTCAAAGTGGTTTTAACCAATTTAGGAGAATATTTTGCAATTGTACATTTATTATTATTTTCCTTTTTACAGCACCAGTTTGAAAAGGAACATTCAGCAGTCAAGACGTTAATTGAACGAAGGTATAGAGTCTTTCGCTCGAATAGGATGGTCTCCCATTCAAGGAATTATGAAAGTCTTCCTGTCAGTGAATGAAGGAACGCGTAACGCGGTGGATCGATTGGATTTCGTATCGATTTAAATTTGTACAGAACACGTAGCGAATCACGTGTTCGGTTAGAAATACCAAACGCGTCAAACGAAGATATTCGTTCATGTAACTACGATACAACGGAATTGATTCGTTTTCTTTTGTATTCATACAATTTTTCTGTAATTCATCGTCGTCGGTTTTTATCAATTGATTTTTTGTATAGGGTTTCACGGTGCAATCGATCGTTACCTTGGCCATGCTTACGTAAAGAGAGGCGTTTTGTTAATTGAAGAAATCAAGACATAGGTAGTGCAAAAGTATTTTGGAATATCACGTGTCAACCAAAGAATAATAGGATATTGGTTGTTACCAATTAATTCACCAAGTTACTTTAACTAAACGTGTAGTTAAGTAAATAGTTCACTTATTTGATTAAATAAGTGGTAAATAGGGAGCAAGAGATACCATAAATGTTTATGGTATTAACCCTTTGTACTCAGAGCAGTTTTAGATACGATCGAATCTAGTCTATTTTTCTAGCAAAGCTTGCAATGCACTATTTTGTAAGAAAAGAGTTACACATACTTGTGAATCTATATTTATTTTGCTATATTTTAATACAAAGAAAACTTAAATTTCACATTTTTACAATATTCTGATTAATTAAATATGCCCCCTCAGAGGGGACAGCAGAGTGCAAAGGGTTAACGCTCGCAATAATGTAAGTAAATATTTAATCGTTCTACTAAATATCTATACATATTTTGGATTTTCAATACCAACCACTGTCATGTAAATGTTTTCAATTTCTGAAGATCGATGGGTTTACGATTCTTACTTGGCACCGTAACACAACGTTGCTGCTTTGAATTCGCGCGTTGCGACGAACTATAAAAATGCAACTCAAAGAAAGTATCCGCTTTCAAAAGGCAGGAAAAAAAAAGCAGGCAAAAGCTGATGTAACGGGCACTCGGGTGAGGTGATACGTGAAAAGGAGGAAACGTTAGCAATTATTATCAGAACGTGTCGAAAAGAAGAAGAAATATTTGCGATGAACAGTGGCGTAGAAACATGAAGGGGAACAGCTGGTGCATAGGGATTGATATTGATTCGAAACACGCGGAGCCGGTTGCCGGGCAGTCACGGGCCAGGCGTACGTCGGACAACAAGGCTAGGACTCAAATGCCTCCCGAGTGCGAGGAAATCGAGGAGCCTAGTGCGCCGGAGAAGATATCCTGCATCGACGGCAAGATCAAGGATCCGCTGCGATTCGTTACACCCGTCACGCTATGCGGTGCGACCACGTTTATCCTTCTTCTATTCTTTTTCGTCTTATTTTAATCTTTTTAAGTTACAAGTGAGTGAGCAAGTGGTTTCTTTGGCATCGATGTTCCCAGGATAGTGTTCAGATCAATTCTGAAATTTATTTCAAATGTTATTTTTGATAATTTGAAATTATGCGACGTGCTGTTTTTGCTTGCACAGTTATACCGGTTACTTTGGGATCTTCTTGTAGGCGCGACGTTCCAGGCCGCAGAAAGTTACATTCCTTTTGTTTTTACATTGTGGGGCAAAAAGGTCCTAGGCTACGGACGCATAGTTCTCTCCTTTCTATACTATTTTACATGATGTTACATTTGTATCGTTAGAACGAGTCGGTTCTTTCGATTTTCCGCCTACCTTCCGGGTAAAGACTGACGTTGTTGATTTCACGAATAGCCAGCCGTTAAAGTTAACACAGTAATTTCGTTAACTCGTCGTTTCTCAATTCTTCCATGTAAAATTGTAAATACTGGGAAACATTATTCTTTGAATTTAAATACTGTACAAACGTATGCGTACGTGTGTAGCTTATCTATTCCTTCGACCTTGGTGGTTGATGTTCATAACATTGAGAACCAACCAAAGCATTTGCTTGTGTTCATTTTCTAATCCAATTTCACTGTACAGCGAAAATGAAGACACGTCGAAACTCTAATTCATAAAAATAGGAAAAGCTAATCTTCAAATTTAAGATTTCAAAGTAGTTAAACTTTCAAGTAGTTACGCCTAAATCATATTTATATTTCATAAATTGTAACGACGACAGATCTTCGGCTATCAGGAAATCATCAAAGCAAGAAGGAAAGAAATATCGCAGACTACTGTTAGCGTGTACTGTGAAGCACGATGTGTTCAGGGGCGGTTTAAATAGACAGACAACAAAGGGTGGTGGAAGGGAAAGGGTAACGTACGGATTGAATTGATTCCGCTCATGGTGTAGGGTTTTGGCCAGACGGACTAGAAGGTTAGTCAGTGACGAGTCAGATGTGCTATCGTGCTTATGGTGGCTAGGATTCTCTGGGACGATCTGTACAAATTTCTGGCAAGCATTTCGGTTCGTTTGTATTCTTCTGTTTTAAAAATTGAAATAATTTTAATATAAATCAAAACTCGCGCGATATTAACTGTTAATGACGTCAACCATCAAATACAATGTAATATAGTCTTAGGACGAAATGATAACAAAAAGTAATATTGAAAAAATTTACCTTAGAACTCGCTTGAATGTCTGCTGAATTCATTGGTGGGGAAGCCCCACCCTGTCACCGTTTTCCTCGTCGATTTTAAACAAAAATCAATCACGGTCGATAATATTTCATGTATGAATTAATATTATCAATGACATTAATGACAACAGTGCAGATAACAATGTGTACAATCAATACTTATCGACGATTAATAACCTGCAAGTTGCGATATCGATACGATACTGATCGGCGATTGATTTTTGTTTAAAATCTGGAGTGAGGATAGTGCACGCTCTAGTATAAATAGATCTTATAATAGTTCATGTTTTTTATCATAACAAACGTATTTATTCTTGTAAATTAATTCAAAGTTCAAACTGTAAGTATCCGGTCTTTTTTCTATGAAGATGAAAATTCAATTTAAATTTATTAACCTCAAAACTTCGTAACGACCATTCGCTTTGAACATTCGCCGCAAAAAATTGTATTCTTCTCTCGGTAAGAGGCTGGGTAATACGATTCACGTGGGTGTCACGAATTGGTCTAAATTTATCATGGCATTCAATATCATCAAAAATATGTTCTAGTATTTTAGTACCCTGACAATGATTGTCATCAAAATCCCAATATTTTTTGTTCCTACGCCATTATCGATTTTCATCTTCTTACAACAATAATAGGAATAACAGGATTAATAATAGGAACAGAGAATATTAATGTGTCACTGTAAAAGCTTCAACATTTTCCAAAATCAATATGGTAAATTTTAGAAACTGCTGAAAAAGTCTACCATTTGTCGGTGTTTAAAGTTTCACCGTAACGGTTACGTTATTAATGAGAATAATTCGTATTGTAATAATAGGGAATTGTATTAAATTAAGTGCGAATTGGTATCGGCTGATTGACCGCGCTGTCATGACTTTTATACACGCGGTGCGTGAGGTTGCGACGCTCTCCGTGCGAACCACAGCGCCCGGGGCCAACAGGGTTAATTAGTTCAAACTAGCCTCCATCTGTACCGGTGTCTGGGCGATGCGATGAAAGATTTTTACACGGCTGTCCCACCTCAATCGTTCCAATGTTACGAACCAGTGGCGTGACTTGTTCCTCTCTTTCATTCGTACCATTTGAATCATTTCTAACCTATAAATCACTATATAATTCATCATTCGATAAACTTACCGAATCGTATATACAAATATATCCGATGAAAGTTGACTTCGATTTCTATGAAATATTTGTCGATAGATAAATTCGTGTGAAATGTAATATTTTATAATTGATGTGTTTCGATTTTCATATCTTATCGGAAACTGGATAAAGTTCCATGTAAACCTATGAATTATCTATATCTAAAAGTATATATACGTAAACAGAAGAATACGTGTTATTTTGTTGCTCGATATTGTGGTTTGATTATGATTAATTATTATTGACGTATTAAAAATTAATTCTAGTTTGTATTCTTCGTTATATACATTTAACGTTATTTATCAACAGTATTTTGAACACCCCTTTTTAATTTATAAACTTAAAAGTAATCTGATAAGGTAATTAATATTCATTGGTAAGACAGCGTGAAAGACAGGAACGTTTGAATTAGCGCTATTTTTCGCGCTAAAACTGAAATCGTTTGAATCGATTCAATATGGCTGCGTCCACGGCAGTCCTTTTTATAATGACACATAGAGGTTAGGTTTTGTGCCTCAACGACGACGACGACGATATTACTGCATTTGTCTGGCTTCGGATAAACTTTTTCGCATAAAAGATGGTGTTAACGTATAATTGTTTGTCAATTTCAAAGCGATACGTTTTCTTACTTGTACAATGCTCAGCGTGTAAGTTATTCCATAGTACGATCATTTTTCGAAGCTATGATACAATATTTGACATTGAATCACACCAACCTTGCAATGTCGCGATTTTTATCATACGTAGAAACAGAAGTTATTACACGAACAGAAAATATCGTGTTTCCGTCGATTCGGACATGTTCAATATTTGCTGCTTTCGAAAATTTCAAGCGGGAAATTCGCCGGAAACGAACGAACACGCATGCTTGCTCGAACATGCTGTCATTCACAAATTCAAATCCCTGTAATTAAATGAATAATTATGTCTAACTGAAATCACAGACTTATGATTGTGTGGTATTACGTTAGCTTGATAAGATCAGTGGTAGATGTTGCAACAATTGGTTTTCTACATTTCGTAATACCGTACAGGTAGCGTTGTACGTCAAGTATTCTTTTCAGAACCCCACAAGTGCCCTGACGGTAATATTTTCCATATGATACTAAATATCATTGATAATAACGAGTATATATTTGCAGGTCGTCGAGCGATGGTAAATAAACTTTGGTGCCAAGAATTGAGCAGAAGATGGTTCCACAAGAAGGACGAACCTCCGCATCCACGAGTTCTCACGGAGCCAAGATGTCAAAGGCACGTCGCCACCTGGTACCTACTTTACCGTTGGTTGATCTTCGTGGCTTGGGCATGCATCATCGTGTGCTCGATATTCGAATTCGGTAGCTACAATCCTATGCCCGTGTATGACAAATGGCCAATTTATTTGACCAATTGGGATTTAACGTTGGGCCTGTGTCAAGCGTTGCTCGGCGGCTTTCTCGTGTCGAGAAGATGGAAGCTACAGAAAGTATCAGATTTCGATCCTTCCGCATTGACGCTAGGATCGATCGACAGGGTTTATTGGTTCCTTTACGTTGTTACCACCAACGTCGCGATCGGTGTCACAGTTTCCTATTGGTGTAGCGTCTACGATCCAAAGATTCATCATTTAGATCCTTTGAACTTTATGCTACACGTCTGCAACAGTATTCTAATGATCGTAGATTATTGTATTACGAATATTCCGTTTAGATTAAGAAATTTCTGGTGGTGTTTGACTATAGTATTTTTGTACGTTATATTTTCAGTAATATATTACGCGGCTGGCGGATTAGACAAACACGGTTATCATTATATTTATAAGATTCTTGACTGGAAAAAGCCGATACGAGCCCTGTTGGTATGCTTAGGTCAGGCTGTTTTTATGACCATATTGTATTCTGTAATATGCCTCTTAGAAAAATTAAAAAATAGGTTGTACCTTAAAATCGATAAGAAACAGGAAAGGATGGAGATACAGATTCCTAACGTAGAGAAACGTGTTGATATCGTTTAAGAATTTAGATAATATTTTCAAAGAAAATTGTTATTTACATTTTCAATTCTTGTGCGTTGGTTTGAATTGTAGTTTGAAGCATAAGTAGTTAGAAATAGCGTCTATGAAAAAGGAAGGAATTAGTATCTTGTTTCAAGCTCGTTCAACAAAATATAGCGTACCGGCAATATTAATATAAGAATATGGTAGGAATGCTAATTTTCTATTCGTTCGTGTAGCAAAAGCGCGCGAAAGCTCATTTCAAAACGTGCGCATGCGCGTTGGCACGGTGATTTATAATTAAAGTAATATGGTATTCCTCAAACTTTAACAGTAAGAAAAAAAAACTACAAAATTTAGTATAATTTTATTAAATATAATTACGTTTGAAGTTTGAGGGATATACACGTTATAAAAATTAGAAAATAATTTTTAAAATAAATCGAATGAAAAGTGACGAAAACATTTCAACTTAGGAAATAAATGCATATACACCGTGGTTAATATTTCATTATCCAAACAAATTCATCGTATATTAAGGTATTGTAACTACATATCATAAACAAAAATAACGTATGAAGGGATACTTTTGATAATATGCATATGTACGCATTTATAAATTGTGAAAGCATTTAATTTATATTCGCCCAGTTTTTCTTATCGCTGCGTATGACTGTCATAGAAACATTCCAATTTCTTTTCTATAAGTGATATTAGATGTTAAAACATTTTTTCTTCAACTTTTATGTGAATCTTTACACGCATCGGCCATTATATAGACACAATAGGTATCAGGAATACTATGTACAACGGGGCAATGAATAAACATTCTGGAAAAATAGCAACAATTTATTAATAAAATAACGATTTGAAGCAAGTATGGACTGCAGTATAAATGAATGCAAGGCTTGAAACGAGCCTTTTTGATCACAGACCATATTAAAACTTATCCTATATTTAAAAAATAACAATGATCAGTTTTCCGTCCATATCCAAAAACACAGTCTCCATATTTACTCGAGCCCCCTTAGGTTTATAGTACTTTCGGATGGTATCGAATCGAGTAGCAAAACCTGATACTCGGTTCCCGCTACATCGTCCTGATAATACATAGAAGGTAATTCCTCTGTGAGTAATAAACTTCCTTCTTCTAAATCGTTCGCACCTAACACAACGTCGGACGCTCCGACAACCGAATCGAACACAGCACCGTTCGCCTTTAATTTCCATACATCGGAGAAGGTTAAGTCAGTTCTTGCCGAGCCTTGATCCTTTCGCGTATGTTGATCAGGGATTTGTTTACGGGTCACGACGTGCGAGGATGGTTCGGTCAACTTCAACACATTGTTGAAAGGCGGTGGTTCAGGTTCGGGAAGAGAATGATCGATTTCTGAAGCGGTGCTAAGGATCACCGCGTCGTAGGGTGCTACCATGATCATTTGCTCCGTTGGTTCGGACACGGAAGGAGTGGTGTACAAAATATAGTCCATGTTACAAACCGGGCTGGCGGATATTCTTTTCGACGATTTATCACAATCGTCAACCGGGGTGCCGTGTACTTTCAACATGTGCGCCCTCAACGTGGCTTTCGTCGTGTAAGAACGCGTACACGTTTCCAATGGACAATGGTACAATGTTTTCGATTGATCTTGCGGAGGCACTGAAATGTCTTTACTTTGATTTTCGTCGTTACTTATCACATTCGCATCGATATACTCAGTTTTCACTGTTATCGCAGCTGCGTCGAAATTAGTTGTGCTTACGTTCAGATCTATCGATTTCCGTTTCGATTTCACAACCGGATTCACCCTGGAACATTGCGTTTCCTTCGTCTTGCCACGTTTCTGACCATTCGCTGGATCGTGTGCATTCGTTTCAGCGCTCTCCTTCATCTGATGCTTCTTGATATGAACGTAAAGGCTACTTTTAGCCGAAAATTTCGCGTCACATATGAAACATTGAAAGTATCTACCTTCCTTGTGGGTCAGTCTATGCTCCTTCAGGTGTTCCGATCTCATAAATGCTTTACCGCAGCCAGGAACGTCGCAGACGAACTTTCGCTCATTCGTGTGCTTCTTTTGATGTCTCTTCAATTTACTAGACGACGAGAAAGCCCATTGGCAGCCTTGAAACGTACAATGATAAGGCTTGCAACCGGTGTGCGAACGCAAGTGCGCCTTCAGTCTACACGGTTTGTCAAACACTTTACCGCAGCCTGGCCACGAACATTTTACATCGATTTCCTTATAACTATGGCATCTTTGATGCGACGTCAACGCGTTACTACTATAATACCTCTTTCCGCATCCTTCGTGCTTGCATACGTACGGAGCATGACTTTGGTCATGAGACTTCATATGCAATTCTAAAGCTCGTTTCGTTTGAAACTTTTCTTGGCAGTCTGGCACCTGACATAGTATCCTATTTGGACGACTGTGCAATTTCTCGTGACTCCACAGATTGTAAATCGTGGTGAACCGACGATTGCAACCCTCTCTCTTGCAAACGTAGTCCTTGCGTTTTAAATGCGTCTCCTTATGCCGTTTAAGTTTAAATTCCGAATAAAATGCCCAAGCACATCCTTCAAAGTCGCACTGAAACAAAGAGAAAATGAAAGAAATTAACATTTTGCAAGCTTGTTAGAATCATGAAAATATATAAACTGTGTGCGTACCTTAAAAGGTCTGACGCCGTAATGAGCCAGCAAGTGACCTTTCAAAGCGTAAAGTTTACTAAATTGCCTCTTACAATCGTCGCGCGGACACAGCCATACCTTTCCCTGTTCGCTAATCGATATTGGTTGTAAATTGTCATCCGTAATACCCAGTTCTTCTAAAGCGTTAGATATCACCATTTCGTGCTGACTGCTAGGATTCTCTGCACCGTGTTCCACTGCGCCATTCCACGAGGCTGAAGTTTCTAACTTTGGCAAGTTTGGAAAATTTCCCGTAGCTTCTATCAGCTCCGAGGTTTTCCCCTGGTAAATCTGTTCCTCCGTACCTGTGTTTATAACAATTTGAGTCATATTTGAAATTTTATCCGTCGATATAGCTACAACAGCCATCACGCCGTCCTTAGTATCTACATTGTCTTCTGTCATTGTAATCTCGCTATCTAATTTTTTCTCTACAGCTTCCGATAATTTCTTGCGTTTCTTAATAATTCTTGGTTCTAACTTTGCTTTAGCTTTTGTTTTTAAATGCTCGATTATAGCATTTTCAGAAGTATCTTCCACCAATTTAGCATCCGTTAATTCTTGCTCGTCAGTTTCCGTAGTAAAATCCTCCACATATAGGTTTGCGGTGTCCTCGGACGAACCATCATTCTTTTGCAACCGAATATCTTCCTCTTTCTCCAAGTCGTGCAGCTCGTCGACCAGTACAGGGGGAGACTTATTATGCGATACTTGATTAGCTACGACGATAGATTTTTTCATTAACATAGACTGCTCTGTCTCCGAACAGATACCTTCGACGTCCTCCCTATTAGGGATATTTAAAGTAGGTTGAGCACTGGTCGACGGTAAAATTTCACCGGCAACCATCATGTCATCCGGAGACAAAGCCAACGGATCCAAATGATCCAGCTGGAACTCGGGCAGCATGAAACCGTCCTTCTCGCAGGCGTCGAGCAACTTTTCATGCTGAAGCTCCTGAAGTAACGGATCATAACCTAAATTGAGCTTCTTGTCGGACAGATCTATGTCGATCGACAAGCCGTCAGGGTCCTTTTCCAGAAAAGCGTGCTGGAGCTCCTCGCCCAGGTACCGGTCGACGCCCTCCTCGACCCCGGACTTGATCGCGTCGAGATCCATGCTCGACACGGACTCCGTTCGTGTTTTCAACCATTTCTCGATATCCGCTACTGTCTCGACATCGGCAGCTTTACCGATCGCGTCGACGTTCGGCTCGTTCACAACGTTGCTCGCACCTCTTTTATCTTCAAGCCACACCTTTTCCGGCGACAATTGTACAAGTTCGTCGTTGATCGTCGCTTTGTGTTTTTCTTTTTTATTCGGATCGTTCGCTTTCTCCTCGTCCGGCGAGACGGGCAACAGACTCGATTGACTGTAACCTAACGTACCACCGACGACGCCTACCTCCCCGTGCGTCCAACCCCTAACCGAACACAAACCTCGTCGACTACGAAATATTCGCGGGATTTGTTTTGACTTGCAAGCGGAGGGAGTTCCTTTACGAGACATTTGACTGCCCCGTAGCCAGGCCTGTAGGGGTTCACACCGAGCGACAACGCCGCCATCCAGAAGCGTCTAAACCTGGCTACACAGCACAGGCCGAATAACTTCCTCCCCCACTACGTTATTTCGTTCCCCTCGCGCAATTTCTTGCCAACTCCATATGATCTCGAAAACGTTTATTATCGTTGGTAAGTACGATTTCTAGTATATAATCACTTAAGAAAACTAATTACTTGACACGCGTCGTCATTTTTATCTAGATCGTGTATGTAGTGTGCGAATCAGTGAACGTTTCAGAGGTAGTCAAACTGAGGCTCTTCGAGGCTCCCACTATGCATGACTTGTATTGAAATTTCTTTATTTAAAATTCAATTTAAAAGATGCACAAATAAATAAAAAGCATGCTATCAACCAGCAGATGTACACTTTTCTTTATTTTGTATTGGTAAATTAAATTTAGTTTAAACGATACTTTAGCGAAACGTCGATCGTAAACTCGCTTATAATAAAAAGTAAAAGAAAAGTATGAATATGTATTTGTATAAAAAGAAAATAAATTTATTTATAATGAAAGTATTATCCTGAAAATATATGTACGAATAACTATATTTTGAAAAATCACGCTGTTCCCGACACTGTATGCAAATATAAAGGGTGGGTTCATGGTTGACCAGGGTTAATGATCCTCTAGAAGATCACTAAACGCTTTGGATTTTGTTCATCATCTAGCGATCAGACTGATCAACTAAGAAGAGCGCTTAAAAAGAACATACCTGTAAGGAAGAGGTTGAAAAATAAACAAAAACTTCCATGATTAAAACCTTTATTATATGAAATGAAACAAGTACATCCAATAATTAAATTCTACGAAACCGACTACACTTAACAATAAAGCAAACTTTTTCGATGACCCAATTTGAATAAAAGCAGAAGAAAACATTATATTATTATATAATAATCAATTCAGTGTTGCCCAGGTTTCATTTTTAATTGAATTTTAATTTTAAATTTGGCGCGTGTCCAAAACGGTACACGTGGCGCCATCTGGCGGCTAGCGGTGGAACTAACAAAATAGAAAATCGCGATTTTTGGCAAATGATCGCTTTTCGGAATTCTGACACGTGCATCGTGTTCTACGTTCGAAATTCTATTAGAATGATGTCACCAGTGGCTCCGTAAAGCGATACGAGCCACTAATAATGAGAATAATACAAATAAAAGTACTCAGTATTGTGTTCTAAATACTGCATAATATGAAATTTAGTTCCATTAGTTCGAGGGTTCCACCGCTAGATGGCGACACCATTTCACTGCCCGCCTGTCGCATATATTCTCAATTTTGGTAATTAACGCTATTCGGAGCCACTGATGACATTATTCTAATAGAATTTCGAACGTAGAACACGATACACGTGTCAGAAATTCCGAAAAGTGGCCTATTTTGCCGAAAATCGCGATTTTCTATTTTGTTAGTTCCGCCGCTCGCCGCTAGATGGCGCCACCCGCACCGTTTTGGACACGCGCCAAATTTAAAATTAAAATTCAATTAAAAATGGAACCTGGGCGACACTGAGTTCATTATTATATAATAATATAATATTTTCTCCTGTGTTTATCCAAATTAGGTCACCACAGAACTTTAATTTATTTAAGAAGCTATTTAAAGCAAATCCGCAGAATCAAAAACTAACAATTACCCGTATAAACCCTAGAAATTATGGTAGGATCATAACGACACAGAAATGTAGTGGTTACTCCGTTACGTTTTATTTCAGATACTTGAATCGAAGATAAATTTTACAATGCGAAAATATGTATGCATGTAAGTACATACCGTCGACGCCTTTCGAATATCATTTAAACGTTTAAGATCTGAAAAATGGCTGCTTAAACGTTTAACAATTTCAAGACTGTACGATACTCAGCCATATAACAACTTACGAGACGAATAAATTTTCATTTCCTATTTTTTCTTTCTTTACATAATTGCTATATGTCCAAGTAACGATTGCAACTTTCACATTCGACGATTATAATAAAATAGTTGTACGTAGCAGTTATTTCTTACAATATTTTTTATTTATAATAAATGCAGTAAGCTGACTAGTAAATTTTACAAATCACAGGTAGGAGGGGAGTGTCGCGTACGCAACACAAGAGGTATGTATTAACAATTATTTTTTTTTTTTCTCTCTCTTTATGTACATTCGCTACTTGTCACGGTCTTATATAATTTTTCTATTGCTTCGATTTTTGTGTTATCGGCCGATACGAAGTAATTAAGAAACTTACTGCATACTGGTTAAAATAAAAAGAAACTTTAATATCAGATACTTGAGGGGAAACAAATACTTAAGCACATCTATATCTTGTCTGCAGTTTACAATGTACCGAATAACTCATATTACGGAACACATAAATATAGAATATACTTTGTTTAAAACACTGTGAACATTTATGGTCGATAACAATACGAGGTTACATTAGTTTTATGTTTGTAATATATCGGAAAGCCTCACAAGATTTCGTGCCTTTCTTGAATGCTCGTTTAACAAAGAACTTTCAAGTTCAAGAAACATCTGAACAGCTACGAACACTGTAAAATTATATTCTGATATTTTTTCATTCTTAAAACAATAATATCTAATGATAGAGTTGAACGGTAAGCAAATTTTTTGTGCAACTTTCACTCTGTTTCATCTGTCTGTCTATTCGAATAAAAAATTGCTCAGAATATAAACAACGCGTTACAATAATAAAGAAAAGATATGTTTACAAAAAAAAAAATGGCAGTATATACCACTTTGTCCGTGATAATCTTAATTTAAGCATCAAGCATCTTATACGTGTTTGCATTAGACTCAGCTAACGAACATGGAAATCGATATGCTGACAACATTTTTTAAATAAAAGTATTCTGTGTGTGTGTGTTACGATACAAGGGACAGACGTTAAGTCCAATAATAAAACGCAACATTGTGAATTGTACGTATAAAAATAATACTTGACGAACTAAACATAATTATCTCCTATTCGTATGAATATATTAACATCTTGATTCGTTGACAAAATACCTATACGTATATGAAATATAATGTTTCGCAAACGGTTGAAAACCATAGAATTCTTAAATAAAACAATCAATATCTACAAGAAAAGAAATAAGTGCTGCAAACTTATTGTTAAACGTTGTTAAAAGAAGCGAACATGATCTGTGAGTAATTAGTACCATTTTTAAGGCTACTCGTCTTACAACTGTTTATATAAATACGTTATTTCAAAACAATAATTGGCAATGTTCATTGAATCAGTGAAAACGTGTCGTGCTGTAAATGCAATCGTACAAATAACAATATCGAATGAGTATTACGTTGTCCCAAAAGTTCCTTTCGCTTTGTCCATAAATAACGGATGTATAATACTTAATGTTTCATGTCATGTTATTAAATTATGCACGATTAACTTTGGCCTATTATCTTCTTCCGTTTCTTTGAAAGTTGCATTATACTATATTTTTTGTTAACATTGCCAGACAAATTGTTTTACGCAGATAGGGAAAGGAATTTTTGAGACAATCTAATGCTAGGCTTCTTTTTACGACTGCTTTGACAAAGGATCATTTGTGTGAGATCGACCCACCGTGATCAACGACATATTTAACCCTTAGCGGGCGAACCACTTGCAGAATATTAATTATTTAACACATTTCGCGCGGGAAACGTACTTTTACGTTTTTTTTGCGGTCTGTCAGGTAAAAGTACGTATTTAGCAGACTTGTGCCGGAGACCGGTTTTCCTGTAAATACGTTTCCGTTTTTTAAACAATAATCATAGAGCCATCTATTTGAGTATGAAATAAGAAAACTTTCGTAAAAAAAAAAGTGGTAGTTTTCGATTTATCGCGGTTTTACCGAATTACGAAATTCACGAAAATACGCCCGCTACAGGCACGAGTCCGCGACGAAACATATCACAGCAAATAAGTTGAATTCGTGTCTGCTGATAATTTCGATTCGATATTGTAACACGCAAATGAAACGTTTCTGACGCGATGTGCAATTGTTAAAAACATTGTAAAATAGCAAACGAAGTATCTCTGGTGAATGAACAAAATTATTATTGCTACTAGGGATGTGCGAGTACCTGAGATTACGGGTTCGGGTCGGGTCGGCAAAAGTCGGGCGTGCTCGGGCGAGTACCCGCGAATATTTCAAATTAATTGTATATTACATTTCTAACACGGTCTTTGATACTCCGTTCCTTTGGACGGCCAAGTACTTAACAAGCATATGCTAAATATTTGTTTACGCGGAAGTTTGCTATAAAATAATTTTTATACAATAAATGATGATTTTAGTGAATTACGTCCGACTTTTGCCGATGACCCGAAAGAATCGGGCTTCCCACCCGAGCCCACCCGAATTTGACCGACCCGACCCGACCGTGCGTATGTATCGAGTACCCACCCGAAATCATCCGAATTTTACCGACTCGACCCATTCGGGTTCCCGCACACCTCTAAATTGCTACACTAAAGTCAGAGAAAATCCCCAGAAAATATTTTATGATATTTAACCCTTTCTATTGTACAAATCTATTGTAAAGAAAAAAGTAAAATTGAGTTAGAACCCCGCTAAGCAAAGGGCAGCGATAAGGAATAGTCTTTTATAATCCTTCGCCCGCTACACCAGAGATACGCTCTTTGGAAGAATAAGCTGTGAAACCTTGTATTAAATACTGACGGCATTGTATGGATGGATAAAGTCTATAGAAATTTCATCTAATAGATTGGTACCTGCCAACCATGTTTCACCAAACATATCCCATCTTCTATCAATGATCACAGCATGAAAACCGTGATGTGTACTCAACTTAACATTACCGAGTCACAATTGAAATTATTGTGCGAGCAGGTGTGTCGTTATCCCTAATGCAAAGTACGCGTTGTATCGTCGGAACGATTCGAACCTGATTTCATTAACCATTTCCATTTCTTATTGCACTTACGTTACGAATGTTCTTAATCCGATTGTTAATACTAATCGTACCCGCGAAAATTCAATTCGTTGTACATGTGCGAATTTTTAACTTCTAAACTTTACCTCTATCTACTATTATTTTGCATGGACGAATTCAAATCCTCAGACGTAGCGTTGCTCGATAAAATTACGATAACAAAACGACTGTAAAGAAAAAAAAGAAAAAACAAATGCAATCATGCTAATTCTCTGCTCCTTAATTTGACTAGACGCGACGAAGGCATTTTAAAGTGATTTTATACAACGATGTTTGTTCTGAATGAATGAAAAACATAACTTAAATAGGAACATCTTCAGTAAACTTGTAAAAAAAAAAGAAGAAAAAAAATGGTAATTATACACTAAAGTACTCCTTAATTTTATGGTAACAAAAATGAATAAATTGTTCAACCTAAACGATTGATATGTAACGGAAAGAAATATGATAAATAGGATTATAAAATCTTTTGTTAAGACTCGTAAACTTGACAAATCTTTCGTTTAAGAAGTGAATATTAATCGCCTGTTACGTAGGCCGACGATGAAACTCTATTTAATCTAATAATTGATTTATCGTTTACAGATTTCTGATTTACTCTTAAGTCGATTCAATTTCAATTGGACGCTCGTTTTGCACGATAAAACTCGTTTCAAACTAACTTCTCTTCGATTACTTTTGAATATTTGTTCTATCTAGTTCCGATGGAATCTTTGATACCGAAGACTAGTTTTTTTAAAGATAAAATCGTAAATGTAAGAATACGAACTCGACTGTAATTAGGCTAATAAAACTTCTTTAAGAAGATTCAAAATATTATTCGTCAGAAGTTTCGTACAACGAATTTTCTGTTCTTTTTTTTTCTATTCTCATAAATAAGCGAATAGTAAAGCGCTTTTCAAGCGTACCCAAAATATCAGTTTTGTGACCGTTTTCTGTGCTAGTGTTTACGTGGGAAATGTCAAGATTATCATATATATTATATGTATAATATATACAGGGTGATTCATGCAATTGTGTCAGGTTTTTCCCTTTTAACATAGCCCTGTACCGGTAACAGAGCTATAACCTGAAACAATTGCTTGGGCCGCCCTGAACAGTGTCGAGCACGTTAGCCTTCCTTAGGGAAAATGGCGATGTAAAAGTTACTAGGGATTACAGTTAGTCACGTCAGTCACCGGTGACACTCGAAATTTTTGACAATCAAATTTGAAAATGAATCGACTGCATCCTTAATAATTAGGATTTTATCGTGTCTGACTACGTACGTCCGTTTTCACTGTGCCATTCGACGTGTTAAACGTAAAACTAGGTTACAGCACAATGCTTGGACACAATAATTAACCTAACCATCCGTTTTGCCTCTTTATTAAATTAACCAACTCGCTTTAAAATAAGTACTAAATCGCATACCTATCATGATCAACTTAATCCAGACTCGAGTTGATTTTTAAATGAGTAGTAACTCTGGAAATGCTAAAGATTCCTTCTCCTACACTGTCATTTTCCCTAGGGAAGATTAGCGTGCTCAACACCGAATATGTGTACGTGTGTGGCTGATTGTCCACTTGTACGGGGAAGTCCTATATGCAGGCTGTACTTAGTGCTTTAACGAACAAATGGTGGCTATAACAAATATTCACACATTATACAAATTAGATACACGGAGCTTTCGTAGGCCTGGTAATTGAATGATTACATTTGCATTGTTCGCTAGCCGCGGCGTTCGTGTATACCCGCGACGTAATGTGCGGCAACGAGCCCAATAAATTAGAACCAGGTAGGCTACCTGCGAAACCGCTTCTTCCGAGAAAACTATGAGCACACTTGTACAGTCTCGTTTGTAGAATTAATATATCATCAAGGTCCTCTTCGCTGTTTAATAATTAAGTTGCATATTAGAATATGAATTGCACAGAGAATCAAATATAAATACTTAAACCTTGTGTCGATAATTGACTGCCTGGATAGACACGATCGAGCATTGCAGGTATCCTTAGGGAATATGGCGATACAGGGAGAGGGGTCTTCTGTCATGGACCTAAGAATATATGGACGGAGCGTTCGGCGTGGGATTTGCCAAATTTGCCATAAGGGGGGTATGTAGCTGTCTCTTTCTAGAATATGTCCCGATCGGGTCTTTCCGCCGAATACTTGATGATTCCCGAAAGTCCAGACATTATACGAATTAACACGGACTGCGCGCCGACAGAACACGCATAGCCAAAACACGTGCGCTTCACACGCTTCGGCTATATTCGGCTACCCGAAGGTTGACGATCGATGCAAGTTGAAGACAGAGACAACAAGCGAATGTAAATGACAACATTCTCTCTCCACTTACTGCAAATTTGACAAACCCCTTGCGCGTGAGATTTCTTTACGCTCCGTCCATATATTCTTAGGTCCATGGGGTCTGTACCACTCGTCGTATCGCCATTTCCCTCTAGATTACTGGCACAAGGATTAAAAAGCACTGGATACAGACTTACTTTGCCGCGGCTAAGAATTTTTGGAAAAGCCGATTGGGAACGGTACGAGGACGATCAACCGTGTCCGCGTAGAGGTCTGTCTCTCTGTTGTACATGTGTAAGAAGTCTGAGAGTTGTTTAGCAGTGATAGCAGCTCTGTCCTTGTCGCTCAATTTACTACTTGGCAACTGTATAATGAAAATAATTAAAACAATCAATAAAAATCAATAAAAATCATTCTTTTCCTATTAACTTACTGCAAAGAAAAACGGCGTTCTTAAATTACTAGCTGACTGTTGAAGAAATTTCATCACAAGATCGCAACACGCCGGATCAGCATTCGGTTGTGATATCTTACGTAATATGTGTCCTAAATATAAACCAAAAGCCTTTCTAGCTTCTCCAGGACTGGAAAAATTAGCCAAGTAATGTAATTGAATAGTTTTTAAATTCACAATTCGAATAATCGTACAACTGACCTAAGTTTATTTCCTTCGTGCATGGACTGTACAATTTGACTTTTGTACTTATGCTTGTCCGTATCCATATTCTTTTTACTGTCACCGCGGTCCAAGCTTTGCTTGTGCCCTTTCACCAAAGCTCTCTCGTATCTTTCGTATCTGCAATGCGTTATACGAAATTGAATTCTACACTTGGGAGAAACAGCGTGGCTAGTATCTTTAGAAAACTACCTGGACAGTCTATCCAACGTGACTTCGGGAATGATGAAACCGGTGGTACGGCTAGCCGCGGGAAACAATTGTTCGTGTAACATTAAATTATGATTCGTGTTAACGTGTTGCGGTACTCTGCCTGGTCCTAGTGGATCCGAAACTACTGGTATCCCCGTTGTTGGATCTACAAATAACAATACTCATCGTAACAAATTAACCATCGGTGTTAAATCAATATTAACCCCTTCGGTACGGAAGAGCTGGCCGCGGTTATACATTCGCTGTACGAGAAAGTTTTTCCACTGCAAACACAGTGTAAGGGACCGTTTAAACTATGTCTGTAGCGGGCGCCAGTAACCAGCTCTGTCGTCCGACAGTGGGCATTCATAGGCGATAATCATAGCCACAGAGCTTTCCGTTGAATGCCAACTTTAGGCGGCGCTGGTATCCAGAGAATGTTTCGTGGACGCCGAGTATAGGCGGCGCTCGTAACCAGGGAATGTTTTATAGGCGGCAGTAGAACCGAAAGGAGTTATTCGCAGAAAATTTACCTAAATACTGTGAATACATTTCCCACGATTTGGGGCTAGGAAATATTCGAACGAATCCTCCTCGTCGTTCGAACTGCGCTTTCGCGGATGCTACTATTCGTTGTTGTTCGGGCGTTAATCCTGTTTTATTGATACTACTTCGGCTAGCGTTCTTCTTTCTCTGCGACAACGTTTCCGCTGAATGTACTCTTCTACACTGAAGATAACAATCAAGTCATACAACCATGATTCGATACAAAACCATTAACACTCACATTAGATATCCCTTTGGTGGACGTAACGGTAGGCCGATTCGTGTGGGTCGTTTGAGGCCGTAACATCGGATCAACCGCAGGTACACCGACGAGGGTAAGTAGATCCGCTATTAGTGCCGATTTCAATCTAACGTCGAGCGGTGAATCGCAGCCTAACGATGGCGTTAAATTCACTTCCAGTAACCACGGTTTCAACGTGTCGTCGATCAATATATCGAAGCCAAACAATTCTAAAAACAAGCGTACACCGTTTTTCTAACAATACATTCAACGATCGAACCGTCGATGCTCGAAGTGGGGCGTTAGATGTTACCGAAGCACGTTTCAGGATGTTTCACGAACTGCTTGATGCCGCTTACGATTCCAGAACCGGTCGCAAGAATCGATTTTATTATAATATCCTCTATACGTTGCATGAGCAGCTCCGTGTCTCGTCCCATGGAGCGCAGATGTCTGAGCAACGCTGACAACGTCCACTTGTGGCCCACGTCTTCCGCGTCCGGATCTTCGTTTCTTAAAATACAATAAACCAAAGTTAGTCGAAGAATGGAAAGCAAAGGAAGAAACATGACCGGTGCATGCGCATCTGGAATCTCAAGTTATACAAACGGAGTTAACAAAACATTACTTACTTCACGTAATCCACGTGGAATTTGTTGATGCTGTAATTGCACAGATGCATGCAAGGATTCCAGATGTATTGGTTACCACCGTCGTACTTGACCGTGGCGAATCTTACTAAACCCTCTTCGTAGAGGTATATCAACAACGGATCATAATTCGTGACAGCAACGTACAATCTTAAATCGCATTTGTGCCCGTCTACCAGAAGGGGATTGTTTATATATTGTGCAACGATCACCGACTCCTCCGTAAGAATCTTTTCAGGCTGAAAGCACAGCATGTTAACGCCCGAAATCAGCTTTTGATAAAGATACAATGAACAAAAAGGACTAAAACGTACTTCCTAAAGTCGAATGTTTTATCCTGACGTTACTGGCATTCAGTTTTATTATGGAAAGATGTCTCGTTAACCCTTAACCACCGTGGCTTACAGAATTAGACACAATTAACACGCTGAGTAGTCAGACACGATAAATTCTTAATCATTAAGGATGCAGTCGATTGATTTTCAAATTTAACCTTTCGATTCGATAGCCAGCACTATCCGCGCTTTATTACATAGTTCCTTTTGTCAATTATTTGATTGTACAAAATTTCGGGTGACTGCCGTGGCGCTTAACGTGTTAACCCTTTCGCTACTAACGGTGACTTCAAAGATACGTTCTCTCGACAGTTAAATTTAAGTGCGTCTTCGTTGGGATTTCCCCGTACCGAGGCAACGCTTCTACGAACCGATTCGCCGTAGAGAAAAGGTTAACGTGTTAAACTATACAGAACACAGTAGAGCCAATGGTGACGCGCTGTCACGTTGACACTGTTGACAATTTTGACTAGACAGTACCTTTGTTTATAACAGATCTTAAGGATTATTTTTACAATACTGTATTTCGATCGTACCACGGTGCTTAAGGGTTAAAGTACAGAGCGGCACAGTTGATAATAGCTAAGTTTATCCCTTTGGGAATGTAGTATTCTCAATTTTAACGTAAGCTATGGACGGTGTATCGTTGCATCGCAATACGGTTCGATATTATACGATTTGCCATTCTCAAAGGGTTAAATTCGATTTGGATTCGGTGCCAGCCCACGGTACTCTAAACTCATACCTAGAAATTATTATGCTCACACTGTTAACAATATAAATGCCACGTCCGCGGGAACTGGCTTTGGGTTTGACAATCCATGGCCCGCGATACCTGAAATGCGCCGTAAGCAATTCCCTGGATTCGCTGGGCAACAGAAACGTTTGAGGTATGAAATCCAGGTTCCTCAGTCCTTTGCATCGTTGCATGGCCGCTATATTCTTGTACAGTCGATCCTTTCGCGTTATTTCGTACGATCTGGAAAAAAAAAGAACAGAATTTCAATCGGTCTTTATTCAACATCTTTATTAAGAAAATTTAAACGTCGTTTATCCAATTAAATACGAACAATATGTGTTATCATAGTAAATACATGATACTTCATCCACGACGATTGATTTATCCTTCAAAGTTATCCAGAAACGATTTCCTCGCGACGGTTTATTTATTCGCGCGAATCGAACCACGATTTTACGTGTATGTACCTTGGGAAATGGTTCACTTTCTGGTGGGGCATCAAATTTCGTAGAATGTCTGGCTTCGGATGATTCCCCATCCACAGAATGTTGAAGTCAGCCTCGTTCATGGAAACCTGTAATCGAAACATGATTGAAACGTTACGATTGAGAATCAATTTTATTACTCGAAGAATTCATTGCCGGCAGTAAACAGAAAATGCGTTCGAAAAACATTATTGTAGTAACATTAGGAATGTTGTATATGTTTGTTTAAGGAAAAAGAGTTTATGTAGAAGATTTACGACGCATCGTATGTGTCCTATAGTATTTATGCGAGGCAAGTGAAGACGCACCGTATGTGTCTTACGGTATTTATGCGGGGCAAGTGAAGACGCACCGAGTGTATCATATATTATATGGAATCGACGACGCACCCTAGTAACCTAATGTCACTGACGACGCATCCTAGTAACCTAATGTCACTGACGACGCACCCTAGTAACCTTATGCCACAGACGACGCACCCTAGTAACCTAATGCCACTGACGACGCACCCTAGTAACTTAATGCCACCGACGACGCACCCTAGTAACCAAATGCCACTAACGACGCACCAAGTGCGTCTTACTCTAATAACCTAATTCCACTGTTGACGCACCCCGTGCGTCTTACCCTAGTAACCTAATTCCACTGTTGACGCACCCTGTGCGTCTTACCCTAGTAACCTAATTCCACTGTTGACGCACCCTGTGCGTCTTACCCGAGTAACCAAATTACACTGTTGACGCACCCTGTGTGTCTTACTCTAGTAACCTAATTCCACTGTTGACGCACCCTGTGCGTCTTACCCTAGTAGCCATAATTCCACTGTTGACGCACCCTATGCGTCTCACCCTAGTAGCCATAATTCCACTGTTGACACACCCTGTGCGTCTTATCCTAGTAACCTAATTCCACTGTTGACGCACCCTGTGCGTCTTTCCCTAGTAACCTAATGTGAATGACAACGCACCCTGTGAGTTTTATCCTAGTAACCTAATATGAATGACGACGCACCCTGTGCGTCTTACCCTAGTAATCTAATGCAAATGACGACGCACCCGAGTAACCTAATGCCACTGACGACGCACCGTATGCATTTTACGCTAGAAACCTAACCCTACTTAAACTATTAATCTAATACTACTGTTGAAGCACGGTGTAAAAGGAAACAACAAATTTGCAAAATAGGAATATTAATGGTTTTAAAAAAACATAGTACTACGTCAATGAAAGCGTTAATATTCCATCTGCATTATCGCGTGTCCCATGTGCCACCTTCATCGACCTTGCGGTCACTTTTCGTAGGAACAATAACGCGTATCCACTCAGGTAGACTACTAATTAGTCAAATGGACGCTCTGTCTTGATAAGAGGGAACCAGGCGTGACCGTAATTATAGCTGAATTCCTCGATGTTTTTTTCTTCTTCTTTTATTACACCGTTTCCATTAGTTCATTTTCATGGTGTGATATTTTGCTGCATGGGACAATAATAATTAAATTAAATCGCGTGAAAATATTCTGTCAAATCTTATTCAGCAATTCAATTTATTGCACCATTTCAAATTTAACAAATTTTAATTGAAATCCGGAATCTTGCGGTGACCGAATCGCTTTTAATTTATAATTCAAATCGAACTTTGAAACTTTGTATTCAATGTACGATGTATATTTCGTACTGCTAAAAAAGATAATACTATTGGCGGGGCGATTCAATTATTGTACCATTTCAAATTTAACAAATTTTAATTGAAATCGCTTTTAATTTATAATTTAAATCGAACTTTGGATCTTTGAAACTTTGTATTCAATATACGATGTATTTCCTATTGCTAAAAAAGATAATACTATTGGCGGGGCGATTCAATTATTGTACCATTTCAAATTTAACAAATTTTAATTGAAATCGCTTTTAATTTATAATTTAAATCGAACTTTGGAACTTTGAAACTTTGTATTCAATATACGATGTATTTCCTACTGCTAAAAAAGATAATACTATTGGCGGGGCGATTCAATTATTGTACCATTTCAAATTTAACAAATTTTAATTGAAATCCGGAATTTTGCGATGACCGAATCGCTTTTAATTTATAATTTAAATCGAACTTTGGAACGGTGTATTTTGTATTACAAAAAATATAATACGATTGGCGTATTGCCGCTCCATTCCGAAAGGAGAAGGTTCAACGGCATCGGACGCGTTAACTCAAGTTCGACGGTGTATTTTCGGTATAATGTTTTCTTCGCGGAGAACGCGTGGGAGGGAGAGAAGGAAACATGAAATATCAAGAAGAAAGGGTTTAAACGCGACAACGTTTCGCATACAGATCGTTCGTGACGCAGAAGCAAATCCATTATCATCGGTTAGGAACGAGGACTACCGATAAATGAAAATTCAATGCGTCCATGATACGAGACACATCGTGACCATCGTCACGTAGTCTACGGGGAAATTACGCGTTCACCCTTCTTTTCTATTCCGCTTCCTATCGATTCCCTCTTTGTTTTAACAGCTGGGAGTTGAAAAGATCCGTAAACAAACCTTCTGTTTCTGTAATTTTTGTTTGCTTTTTACGAACACCTACGAATCTTTTCAACGATTCATCGTCCGTTACAAATTACCATTTTCAAAATTTAATCATTCTTTCGGCCCACGTTGTTTCAACGTTTGTATATTTTATCACAATTTTGTATATTCCTCTCGAAAACATTGCAAGAATCGCGCAAAACTGCCTCGGCAACGAACGCATAGTTTCTTTTTTTCTTTCCCCGCTGCGAACGAAGCGAAAACTACCAGTTTCGATCAAAGAAATTAATTTTTTTTTCAAAGTCGGGTGCTAAGATCACGTAGTCGTATCGTTATCGAACTTTAAGCAGGATTGACTCGTGACGATGGTAACTTTTGATCAGCATATTACTTGAAGTACGAAATGGCAAAGAAAGCCATTTTCCATATGTTTTCTGCGGGGTCCTTTATCAACCCTTTGCGCTACAATAACGTGTCACACTCGTGACGCACCTTTGTCGTTTAAACTTTGATTACAATTGAATTTTAAGTTTAATTCTAATTACAATTAACACAGCCAATGTTTGCCAAATTTCCTTGATTTCTTTTAACGCTGAAGTAATAAATATTTAACTCTGACTATTATAGTGCAAGGGGTTAAGATACTTTTATCAAAAATTTGTGTTAATTTTTATCAGGATAAAAGACCTACCGTATACGCTAATACCATATTTCATTCTTTCTTGATTTACTTTTCTATTTTACTTTTCCACCTGAAACACGATATGAACACGTTGACTGGCAAAGTGAAAACGGACGTGGGTAGTCAGACACGTTGAAATCCTAATTATTAACAATACAATCAACTAATTTTCAAATTTAAGCATTATTAGCTTAATGTTAACGCTATCCGTGGTTTATTTTATCATTTCTTTTGTTAATTATTTGATTGTAAAAAATTTCGGGTGCCGGACACCGGTGACCCCTGCGGCATTCAACGTGTTAAGTAAAAATATTTCTGTTTACCTTTTCGCGACCATCTCTGTTCGAGGGATCTACGATATTCGGCGGAAACAAAAATCGTGTCGAGTATTATTAAAATTCTAGCAGATATCACGGACTCGGGAACAAACGGCTTGTGGAACAGTATCGAATTACGATAAGGTTGAGATTCATTAGAGTCAATTGATATGATCTAAATTCGCGTTGGATCACGTGAACGATCGTCGTGTTCCTTCGTCGAGCACGGAGTCGTTCGTAGAAAACATCTTCGTTGTACGTTACACGATATTGACTAAAATTTTCGATAATTTTTCGTTTTTTTTTTTTTGTTTTCTTAACATTTCAGCAGCCAGCAAGAATAAATTCTGAGCACGCCACTGGCTGGACTCATTAATCGATGATCATTAGCATAAATCATTGCCATAGAAAGTCTAGGCGCTGCTCCAATTCGGACAGGTTACCGTATTGTCACCTGGTTGCTCGGTTTCGAAGAATACCGGACAATGTTAAAACAGAGGAGCAGGAAATTTCTGAGCCGTGTGCACAGTCCTGCGAATAATTCTACCGAGGAGAATTTCACATAAAGGTACCCCGGTTCTTCAAACAGTGTCGAATAAATTTCAGATTTGACGCGAGTCAAGTTTGACTCAAATATCTAATTCAAAGATAATCAAATAATATTTGCACTCGATGCAAGTGAAATTTTAACCCTTTGCACTGATCGAGTCTAACCTTAATTTGGTTACAAATATTTGAGAATCTGTTGATTTTAATTGAGAATACTCCGCTAAACGAAATATGACGCCTCAGAGGCACCGGTCGAGTGCAAAGGGTTAAATATTTCATTTGAAGTCTAATAACTTTTTCTGCGAATTAAATTTTTCATTCCAATCGTTGGAATATAAAAATTGTCGAACACCAGCATTGTTCGAAGTAGAAGAACCGAAGAACTAAAGACGAATTAACCGTTTGTCACGAATGGAAGTGTCCAAGGTCCACGATTCGATTCAATTCGATTCGAAGGTCCCTTTTTTTAAAACCTCGCCCGGTCACCGTCGGTCTCTCAATAACGTTTGATCGGTGTCGAGGATCGATCGGAAGTAACTGTCGCGACGTGGCAATGCGGAAATTGGTAGGAAAGGAAATCTTAGGTGGCCCAGGGACACGGGTTTTCTACGAGCCAGCTGGGAGGCCGGTGTTCAACAGGACCGGTTAGCTTTTCAGTCACGGACTTTCCGAGACTACGTCGCGTGACCCTCAAATCTTATCCCACCAGATTCCGTTCGTGTCCTCACCTGTTGTCCACCATATACAAATACACCCGGTTGAAAAGCGACGAGTGTTTTATCATTTTCTTCAACAGGAGATTCCTGTTTTGAACCCTTTCGCTACGATCGCTTCAGTCTTCCAAATTTTTATTAACGTTGTAACTTTAGATTCGCATGTTCGAGTAAACAGGGCAAAATTTTGTCGAAGGACTTAAGCGATAAGAAAATAATAATTAATTTCATTCCGCTACGTTACACGATACGTTTGTATACGGTCCCATGGATATTAGAAGTATGTACATGTACAATAAAAAATGTGTCGACGCTGAAGACTTCTCCTAATCTTCCCATTCCCGTGACAATTATTTTCAGGCCCAATTACGTCCCGGCTGGTTCGATATCACACGGATGCATTTTTCACGCTGTTACGACATTTGTCAGCGGGAGATCCCGCGGTAAACGGTGAGCTGTTCTTTCAATGACTGAACAAACAAGATCGCGAATACAACAAAAAAAGGAGATAAACATGGTAAGAAATAAAGAATTTTGCCCTCTGCCTCGGACACTCTCACTTGGGGAATCCATCGTTCAACAGTGAAAACAGGATGTCCGTGTTGATATGTTCGAGACGACGCATCGTGTGCGTCTTATGTAATGTGTACGGTGCAACGGATGACACACTGTGTGCGTTTTAAATAATTGAATGTTATTGGTAGAAAGTTGTTGAGAAGATACGAGCTTTTGACAAAATGAAATAATAGGGAGGGAAAGGTAAATAAGAGCATTAAAGTGGAGTGGTTCACCACAGAACGAATAAGTAGAGATGAAAAATTTCAACTCTTCTGGATCGTGGTATAATAAACGCCGGGTTTGGAGTGGGTTAAAGTGCCGCGACGAGCGTCGTGACGTTTAAGGAGACGTTAATTAGAACGAAGCGGCGAGAAGAGTCGTACGATCGTCGTCATCTTTCATCCTATACCTCTTTTTCTTCTCTGTTTAAGGTGCACGCGGTTTGCTTTCACCTCGTATCGATCGACCACAATCCCTCGTAACTGAACGAGAACCGTGAACGCGACACCGTAAACTACTCCGGTTTTACAGCGCGCGACGCGTTCGGCACGGTAAAAAAAAAAAAACGAGCGTGCGAGAGAAACGGACCAAACGAAATCACGAACGTTCACGAGATGACTGATTTGGAGGGAAGAAAAGGCGCAAAATATAAGCTTCTGTAACGTTCTGTCGATAATTGGAATTTGTATTTGGGTCTTTCAGAGATTCAGATATTTGACTTTTCAAAGTAAGAATTAATAGAATTCAAAATTTCCGAAATCCGAATTTCCAATATCCAAATTGCAAAAACCTAAATTTTCAAAATTCAAATTTCCAATATCCGAAATTCCAAAACCTAAATATCTAAAATCCAAATTTCCAAAACCTAAATTTCCAAAATCCGAATTACCAATATCCAAATTTTCAGTATCCGAATTTTCAAAATCCAAATCGCAAAAACCTAAATTTCCAAAATTCAAATCTCCAAAACCCAAATCTCCAAAATCTAAATATCCAAAATCCAAATTTCCAAAATCTAAATTACGAATATCCAAATTTCCAAACCCTAAATTTCCAAAATTCAAATTTCCAAAATCCAAATTTCCAAAATCTAAATATCCAAAATCCAAATTTCCAAGATTCAAATTTCCAAAATCTGAATTTCGAATATCACAATTTCCAAAATTCCAATTTCCAAAATCCAAATTTCCAAACCCTAAATTTCCAAAATTCAAATTTCCAAAACTTAAATTTCCAAAATCCAAATTTCCAAAATCTAAATATCCAAAATCCAAATTTCCAAGATCCAAATTTCGAAAATCACAATTTCCAAAATCTAAACTTCCAAAATTCCAATTTCCAAAATCGAAATTTCTCAAACCCAAATTTCCAAAACCTAAGTTTCCGAAATCCAAATTTCCAATATCCAAATTTCCAAAACCCAAATTTCTGAAACCGAAATTTCCTAAATCGAAATACCTACATTCACAACTTGAAAATGTCCGTATCAGAAATTTGTGATTTCACAGCTGACACTACTGGGATTACTCAAACGCAAAACGCAAAACACGCGATGTCAATGATAACGATCTTTAAAAGGATTGAATTGATACACGGTAATCAACGCGGCTGATTCGATTCGTGGTCAATGATGAATCGATGGCCGCGACAATCATGAAGGTGACAATCGGCGGATTCTATTAAACCGATTAAAGGAAGCTATTGAAACCGAAGATACGAAAGACGTGCGCGGGAAAAAGCCAAGAGAGCTGCTCGTGAACACGCTCGTCGCATTTACGTGAGCCACATATTGCGTTACCGATCAAGGATAACAAGCTTGCTCGCTCGCTCATCAGCCCGAACGACCGAAGACGAGACACTAGAATTGTCTCTTCCTCTGTTTGTCCTTATCATTCGAAAGAATCTTCTGTACGTGAGTACAGAGAAACAGGCTTAAAGTCGTTCGTGTGCGTGCGATTGTCAGATGTTTATAAAAAGAAATAATTGGTTTCAATCTGAACTACGATATTATAACTAAACTAAACTAAAAACTAAAAAATAAACTTGGAGCAATTTAAAAATTAAATAGAAGCTGCGTATATTTCACTTTCCAATGCTCTGCCAATGCATTTTTGCGTTCTGTGGATGGTGGCAGTAAAAGACGATAATTATGTTATCGAAAGATTCACTTGAACCCTCATAAAATCACTGTCGAATTCGAGAAAGAAATGCGAGCAAAGTTCAAAAGCCGCTTCGTCCCTTTGATCTGTAAACAGACGAGAATAGAATGGTGGCTCGCGAGGAGACCTCGCTTACCAAATCCCGAAATAGTTGAATAATTCCTGAGCTTTTGAGCCCTGATATATCGCGACGCCCTACAGCCTTGATGCGACGAAAATATACCAACGATACCTGAGCTTACGAGGTCGAAACAATTTTCAACCATCGAATATTATAACATTCTTCAAAACTGAACATTTCGATCTGACAACATAAAGATTCCATCGAGTTCTATTACAGTTTTGATGCTACTTCAGTTTCGAGTCGAGAAATTTTGAAGCTTTCGAGCTATCGTAACCTCGAAACTTGATGAAAATTTTTATGAATTTAATCCACCGAAGAATCATTGAACCGTAAGACCTTGAATTTTAATTCAAGATATCCAATCTTTCAAGTATTAATAAAACAACGGTTAGCCTTCCGAGTCTACGATTAGGCAACAGATACTCGATGACTTCGAGACTTCAGAAATGGTGACTGTACAACTACGTTACACCTTGGGGCCCGCCAAACTGTCTAAGCACCTTGTAAAGTTATTCGAATCGCACAGCTGTAAGTAACGCGTATCTGCATAAATTTACAACGTTCATGAATATTAAAGCCGCTTCTGGGACAAAAATAATGTAGCCACTGTTTTTCCTGTTGGACGCGATGCACGTTTCGAGACACGAGCCTCCAAATATCGATAAACGAATTCGATTAGTATCGAACGATCTGCGCAGCGCGGCTTATTGACATCGTGACGTCTCGTGCGACGACACGAGGATAGCCGAAGGCGCCCGACGATGACCACCCGTGCAACGAAGGCGAATGACTAGCAAATAGCACGTTGGCTGTCATAGTGTCTCGAATTTGGTATACAGTTGAATAATTAATGAAAGAAAGGATAAACTTTACATTGTATCAAACCTCGAAGCGCGAAGGCCGAAAATTGAAACGTAATTTTATACATTCTATTGCTTTCATTTTAACCCTTCCGCTAGGAGCGTGCTGTCCGATGCGACGCTTCCGCAGAACGAGACGCCGCGCCAAAAATGCAGAAATTACGCGAGGACGGTCGTCAGCGGCCGTATTTACGGCCTTACCGTAATCAAAGTTGCTTTGATGGTGTTTTTTGAAAAAATAAGAACTTTGTTCAAAACAGGATATTTACGAGCTACCTCGTCCGCGAGAAACAAATGATATCGAACAAAATATTGAAACTGCAAGTCCGGAAAGAGAGAGAGAGAGAGAGAGCGATTACGGTCGCTCGTCGCATTCAATGGCATTTTATGGAAAACAACTACATATAATCGTCCGTCGTAGCGAAAGGATTAAAAATTTAGAAAATTAATCGATCTAATCCTTAATAACTAATATTTTTAACGCGTCCTACTACGTATAGTCATTTTCACTGTGCCAGTCAACGTGTTAACGAACTTTCCAATCGGCGAGTGTAAATGAAAACGAACCTACGACGGCGCTAAAACATGCACAACAAAAACTGTTCGACTCGAGAAATCGAACGAAACGATTGTCCCCGGGAAACCGTGCTTTCCACGATAACAACGAGGTGGGCAGCGGGTGACGATGCCACGAGATTATCCTATAATCGCAGGGAGGCGCGACAGTAAATAAATAAAGTAGCATATTTTAAGGCCTTTGAAACAGGGGGGATCCCGACGTGCTCGACCACTGTCTTGGAATGGACGGAGGAGCGCGCCGGCTGTGTTGGTGCGTGCAAGCCGGGAGCCAAACGACGAGGTCGTGAGCCGCGCCGAACGGAGCCGAATATAGTCGAACCAAGACGGACCGAGCCACGAGACGCATGCAACTGCGTGGCAGCGGCAGTCTAGCACGAGCCGCCGCTCAGGAGACACCCGTAGGGGACTTGCTTGTTTCAAGGTAAGGCACCTGATGCCAGATTATCTCTTATTCCCCTGTAATCACCTGCCGTTAACGATGGACCAACGATCTCTTCGATTGTCAATTGAAATTATGAATATTTTCACTGAATCTTAACAATCTTGGAAGTTAATTTCGTATTAATTTCGAGAAATAACAGTGTGTATTTATTTTCAGAAATCTTAAGGCAATCATTAGAATACATTAGTTGTTCAAATAATGAGAAATTCAGTGTAATCAAGTTGCGAAAAAAAAAGAAAAAAGAAAAAAGAAAAAAAAAAGATTTATTAAGTAAATAATGATGTTTGGAAATTTTCTAGAGTTGTTTACTATGAACGCGTTTTTGAAAGTGATTGAATTGCTTGAAAATTTGCAGAAGAAAGTATCGAATGCCCATCGCTAACCGCCGCTTCTTCCTAGTAACCGAGCCGAACCCGTTCCCTGCATCGCCCTAACCTTCCGTAAGCGCGATCTTCAAGAAAGGGGCTTTTTATTTTCACTGATAATTGGAACTTCGAAACCGACGTTTCGTGTTTATCAGTGCATCTTAAATTCAACATAACAAGCTAACTGCTAATTCGACGCATTATCTGATATTATTATTACTCTTATTTTTGTTCCCCTTCAGTTATTAACTTTTTCCCGGCTCGGTGTTTTAACTCTACCGATACAGTAGAACTTCCTTCGTATCCGAATACATAATTCGTAGGAAGTTTTCTCACCTTTATGTCCCAATCATTTTTATTGTCTGTATAATTTTTATTTATAAAATTATTATCGAGTTATATTCATTTTTTTTTTAATATCTTCAAAATTAAAACAATCATGTTACAAAGAGGTTAAACGTGGCTGCGTTCAGCCTCGAATTTAATTCAGCTGGTCCGACGCGGTATAAAGAATAAAAAAAAAGAGGTTAATAATTACAGTTCCGACAGGAAAAATGGCATTCGTTCGTCTCAAGGTAAACGTTCCAAGAGTTTCTTCTCGATAGGACGATCCAGTTTAGACATAGACGACACAAAAGTTCCTCGAACGATTTGCTACCTGTATCAACACTCGAACTCGAATTGAAAGTTTTGTTTGGATCGTTGAATTGTCGTTGACGCATCGACACGTGGGTAGCATACACTCGGTATGCTTCGAATCGGTGTATCCACGAGGAGCACGCAATGCTCGAAACAGAGTTGGGCATTATTCGAATACAAAAATCATATTTTAAATATCTATTCAAGTACTTATAATGTTATAAATAAATGCTGATCATTATTGGTAGCCCGCGTAAGAAAGAAACTTTTATTGGTATCGTTGAGGTTAGGAACGTTCAAAGAACACCCTGTACTCGAAAATAAATATCGACGCTTAGATATCAGACATAACCTAGTATTGTCAACAAAGGATTAATATTGTGCAAACTTTTTGTCGAAATATCATTCGATCGGTGGAATCGGACAATCATAATTATATCGAGGAACGCAACGAACCATGGCCATCGAAGTGTCAAGCGTTTTAATACCGTTACTAGAAAGTAGCATCGATCGATTGCAAGTAGAATGAACGAAAAAACAAAAATGGTCCAGTGAAAGTGTCGCAACGGTGTGCGTCGGATTCGGTTGTGTTTGCTTTTATGTAACCGAACGCGTGAACGACACCATGGTGGAAAAGCTACGTTTACATATCGTACTACCCCCTCCCGGTAGGAAAAGCGATACACACAGATACACAAGCGCAGGAACTTCAATCTCCATGCAATTATGTCCGTTTCCAACGAGACAGTATCGTTGTCTCGGGACAAATAATGTTGATCATGACAATCAGAAAAACGCTAGATTTGTTAGGTCTGGGTCAAGTTTACACTCGAGTGAATTGAAATATCATCGAAACTGTATCAATTTACCGACAATACTCAATTTCTTATTTAACTTAATTTCTTTTGTATCTTAGGTGGGAGATATTTTTCGATTTTTAAAGGAAAAAGAGATGACGTTATAATTTATGTATGTATATCGGTAAATTAGCAAAACCTTGCGTACCGCGTCAATCTTCGAGCATCCGTATTTCAAGAGGGTTAAGTTTCATAGTGGTTGCAGGTAGCGCTTTAACGATGCCGTAAGCCGTAAGCGATGTCATCGTCGATACGTCGATAAAAAAAGCATCCAATAAATTATGGATGGAAACAATTTAGTCAATTGCGGTTCTTTTTACGCAACGACACGATTACGTACATCATACGGCTTAAGTAATAAATTAACATTCCTTGATTTATCGTAGCGGCAAAAGTCGCGTAGCAGGCTCGAAAGTGATAACGCGTCTCTTCTTGTTTGCCAATTTGTTCGCGGTACGCGTACGCGACGCGCGCAAAACGCGATATGTGTGAAGCGTCGTTAGAAACGAATCATCATTTTGAATACGTTTCCTAGTTTTCTCTGATTGATCTTGTTCTCCATTACAAATACTCTGCGTATCACACTTACATCGTTTAAATATTTCACGACAGATTCTAACCAGAAGTATCATCGTTTTTCAAGAGGAAAATTTGCCTTTCAATTTTTTTTTCTCAAATATCAAGGTTTTGATTTATACACGATATTCCAGTTCGGTTACATTCTTTTAATAATTGCTTTTTTTTATTTTTCCTTAATCGATCCTATATCGAAGATGTATCCGAAACATTATGGATGCAAAGATTATACGTAACGTATGCTTTTTATGTCATGATTGTTTCTTTTTCTCGTCGTGTTTTATCGTTCCGTTAACGCCCGTTGTAATTCAAATATAAAAATAGAAAACAATAATTTGTAAGAGAAGTTACGTGTTCGTTTGTTTTTCCTAAAGGGTAATAAATATGCAAAATCATTATTTCTTTTTCTTCTTTTTTCACGCTCTTATAAACGTTTCGACTTTGTGAGAAAATAAACCGAGTTAGAACGATGAGTTTTTCTTCGAATTAAAAATGATAATTTAACAAGGCAATGATAAATTAATCCACGAAGAAAAAAGAAGCGTCGACGCGTACCGTCGCGAAAGTTTATGAGCGCAGCGGCCGGACTTTTTCACTGTTAACAATTACACAGGAAAGTTGCTTACATAGCGTGTTTCTTTCAATTAACATTGTCCTGATAATATGTTTCGTGTTTGCAGTCAGAGAAATGAAATTCTCGTAAAATAATCACTGTTTCCCGTTTCGATCGCACTTAACCTCAAATTTATCAACGGCAACATTTCACGCAGTATCTAATACAGATAGTATTCTGTAATATGTGTGCATTCTACATAATTTAAATCATAGTGTTTCTTAATACTTTATAATTATGTAAAAGAAATTTCATATTAACATCATCATTTTCCTTTACAATAAACATAATAGAAATTTCAAAATCATGATGCTATTGTTATTATTGTGTAATGACTGACGCATCAATTATTACAGTGAATGAACAAGAGAAGATGCCTGGCCACCGTCAGCCTAACTCCCTAGAGGGGCTTAGTTTGGGACGTGTGTGTCAACAACTCGACGGGACGTGCCGACGGCTGCAGGTGCTTTCGCAAGAATCATCTGCTGCACAAGTATTGGCCTACGCGAAGCAAACTATCAGACCCTACTACATAAACGCACTACCAGCACGTTTGCGATGTCAAGTCATACAAGAAACCTCCAAATTGTTGTACGGACCAGCATCGGATGGATCAACTTTAATCTCTGGACCGGCTCCTCTGTATCTATTAGCCCTTCTTCTTGGGCACGACATAAAGCAGTTGAAAGTAAACCTCTGTTGCTACTACGGTTGTAGTCATCAGACGTCGTTGTTGAAACTGCTCGCATCAGAAGGAATTGGACTGGAATCTTTGGAGCTAGCCCGTTCCGCTTTATTAAGACTGGACTGCAAATTATTACGCTCAGCACTTTTGAATATGAAAAATCTGTTGAGTTTGACACTGAGAAATATAGCCAGCGACGCGGTGCTTCAAGTAGTGGGAAAAGCTTGTCCAAAACTTGTGCTTTTAGATGTAGCTTGTTCGAGGCAAGTATCAGACGTTGGATTGAAGCAATTATTATTGCAAGTAGAACTTAGAGACAAAGTGCCTCATGCTACGATGCAGGAACCAACTAGTTGGTCCCGCTTGAAAACTTTACTGTCAAAATTAAAAATGAAGAATTCTAAATCACAGAAGAAAGAAAAGCAAGGGGTACTGCTGGAATACTACGAAAGCAGAAATTATCTTTGCGATACGCTTAGAGTGCTTAACGTCGCTAACACTGGGGTAACCAGCGCGGGAGTACTTTTGGCTTTGGTGCATGTTCCAAAATTAGAATCTCTAGCGGAATACAGTCACATGGGACGAGTGGTGGAAATTATGAACAAAGGGTTCACCGGATTTAAAACTCCTTTTAGCCTGACTCAAGCAAGAAGCTGCAGAACGACACCGGTTCGTTTGGAACTTTTAGCACAGGCATGCCCGAAAGTTGAAAAATTACATATCTCGGAGCCTCATCATCCTCCCGAAGCTTTGCGACTCTTTCCCTATGTCACCTCTCTCAGTGTACACAGTATACCTCCTCAGAGAGAATGGTTAGACGGGTTTTACGAATATCTTCGCACCAACGGTCAGAATTTACGCGAACTCAATCTCAGAATATCCCACAACGAAAATCTCATACAAGTGGACTTGAAAGAGATCTTTAGTAGCTGTTCTAATCTCAGAACGTTTACTAACGATGGTTCGAATATAACGTGGAAAGAAGGAGCCGATCCTCCTCCAATGAAATATCTGAAGAAAATTCAATTGGGACGTATAGTGAGTGCTCTTGCTATCACAAAAATTCTTTCTCTAGCACCGGAGTTAACGGCGCTACATGTGCATAGTTGTTTCGATCTCACAAACGAACACTTGGAAAAGTTACTGAGTGCATCGACCAAGCAAAAGAATTCACGAAAGTCTGACAAATGTGAAAATAGTTTAGTACAAAATCTAACATGTTTCTATATATACGAGGCCAGTAAAGTGTCCGCAACTACTGTGCTGAACATGTTTAAAAATTGCAAGAGACTGAAAAAAATTGGTAATCTGGCAAATTGGGGTTTGGATTGCGAGGGTGTAAGAATGTTAAAAACAACTTTGACACGGGCGAATTTGGACGTGGATCTGTGTCCAGGGGCACACTGGTTCTGGAGTAATTGTATTCAATAACAGCTTTCTTAAACTCGTTGTATGGAAAATGCAGCTCCATAAAAAAAAAAAAATTCTGTCCATGACATAATTGGCTGCTATATAATTTGGATTTGTTATACTCGAGTAGACTGTGAAATTGTCAGTATTAAAAATTATCTTAATAAGCATAAGGCAATTTATATTTGGAAATATACATAAAACAAAAGAAAAAAACGTTTTACTATATATTAAGCACAAATTTAAGGGTGATCAGCAACAATAACGAGTCGTTTTATCATTTTGCAAGAAATTATTCTTGCTCGGCTTAACAAAATTCAGAATTGACGTATTCGTATGAAATATCTGACAATTATATACTAAATATAAAGTTAAAAAAGTATATTGCTACGCCATGTTATAATAACGTACTTTATGTTGATATTGTTCTAACAAATAAATCAAAATATATGATACGACATACATCACTATAAGTATAAACTAAAACTTAAAATTCCATTACAAAATGTAATGTCAACGAGTAAAATATATATACATAAAAAAAGAAAGCGGATTGTATTTAACTGTAAGGTTTACCACTGGTTTTAAATTGTATATAAGTACTTAAATATTTTACAGAAAAAGATCTAGCAAATGATTAGATTAATTTCAAACTTGGTACATATTTGTACTACATTATAACAAAAAAACAGAAGAAGAAAAAAACTACATAGCACGTGCTACTTATATTATTCTTTTGGTTTTAATAAAAATTCTTTAAAAGAAAAATATAATTATATCGTTTTATTTTAGAACAGAAATAAGGTGTACGAATAAGAAACAACTTACCTCTGTCAAGCCATGCGATTGCAACAAGAGACTAACAAGTTTGGTGTCTGTTTGAAAGATTTTGTAAGTCATGTGAAGTTTCTTTGCAGGTGCATCTTCCGGAGGAGTTGCCAACGCGGAGCATCTGAAAACGAAGAAAAACAAAATACAAGGTAAAGAACTGTTGCAACACTTTACACGAATCGTATATTGAACAAGATTCAAAACTCACTTGAAACGCAAAATAGACGTTTTGTTGCCACTTGGTCCATTTAACAGCCATTCGTTGTGCTGCGGACTTACATCCTTCGTTGTGCTATAAAAATACATTTTACGAACTATTAAATATTCTTGTAACTCAACACTTTTGAACGTAAAGTACACGGTAATTGAAACATCCGTTACGACAGAAGCGACACTCCGAAAGTGTTTCCCGCAAAAATATTTTCTGTCTGCGATATAGCGCCGTCAAACTTATCGAACGTCGGTAACATAGAAACCGCGGCAAATTCAAATTAACGAAAAAGGCTGAACTTTACTTTGGGGGATGCCAAATTTTCGACCTTTTTTTTTTTTAATCGATAGTTTTCGACGTGTAGAATCCAAAAATGCAAGTCCTAACTTTAGGAATCCAGTGGTTAAAAAGTTATGAGCGTGTAAAGTTTAATATTTTTAGCAGCTAAGGTTTTCCTTGGGGGACCAAAAATGATTGACTTTTTTTATAAATATTTTGATAGTTTTCATCCAGAAAAATCGAAGTATACAACTGTTAGGTCTAGGAATTTAGTTTACATTTTTAGCATTGAGAGTAATTCTCTACGTTACCGACACTATCGTAACCGCAAGAATATGACAACCAATAAATGGCTGTTACAGTAATTCTTCGTAATTTGAGTTTTTAAATGAATTCTGAGTAGGTTTATCGTTAGATTTTTTGGGGATTTTATCACTAGATTTTTGTACACCGCAAATTCAGTATAAAATATGATAAAAACGTTCGAATATAAATGCTCATAATTTTTTAACCGCTAATTTCCTAAAATTAAGACTTGCATTTTCGGATTCTACGCATAAAAATCTATAAATTGGATAAACAAAAGATCGAAAATTTTCAGTCCCCTAAAGTAAAGTTTAACCAAAAGGCTGAACTTCACTTTGGGGGATGCCAAATTTTCGACCTTTTTTTTTTTTAATCGATAGTTTTCGACGTGTAGAATCCAAAAATGCAAGTCCTAACTTTAGGAATCCAGTGGTTAAAAAGTTATGAGCGTGTAAAGTTTAATATTTTTAGCAGCTAAGGTTTTCCTTGGGGGACCAAAAATGATTGACTTTTTTTATAAATATTTTGATAGTTTTCATCCAGAAAAATCGAAGTATACAACTGTTAGGTCTAGGAATTTAGTTTACATTTTTAGCATTGAGAGTAATTCTCTACGTTACCGACACTATCGTAACCGCAAGAATATGACAACCAATAAATGGCTGTTACAGTAATTCTTCGTAATTTGAGTTTTTAAATGAATTCTGAGTAGGTTTATCGTTAGATTTTTTGGGGATTTTATCACTAGATTTTTGTACACCGCAAATTCAGTATAAAATATGATAAAAACGTTCGAATATAAATGCTCATAATTTTTTAACCGCTAATTTCCTAAAATTAAGACTTGCATTTTCGGATTCTACGCATAAAAATCTATAAATTGGATAAACAAAAGATCGAAAATTTTCAGTCCCCTAAAGTAAAGTTTAACCAAGCACTACGTCAATTTATATAAATTTTGAAATAATGAAATTTTACCTTTCCAACAATTCCGATTTGTGCGGCTTATGTACAAGAGGTTCCAGAGTCTCCTCGCTGCTGTTCGACAACTGTGACATACCGGGAAGACTGGAAGATGACATGAGTTCCTTAGGTCGTTTCCCTTCTAATTTCCTACCGGGATTGGCCTTGATTTGGGACAGCATGATTTATCTGCAAATTAAAACAAGAACCATTCGGAATTTGTTTTCCTCCTCGACGTACGTAAATCGTTCCGTCAGGTTTGCCTTTACGTCGATAGCATCAGCCGTCAATTTAATAGGAAACTTTCTCGACCGTGACACGGTAGATAACGCGAATCTCGTCAACGACGCGTAAAAACAGATAGCGCCTGCAGCGTAAACGAGAAAGTATTGAGCAAACACGTGTTTCTCCCATTGTTTCCGTGTACATCGACAGAAACGTCGATAACCGGTAACGTCAACGCGTGCAAGTCACCGAGGATAAACTTTTTACCCGCAGCAGCGCATGTTGAAAGGAAGAACCGCCCATACCTACACTTACGAATAACTGATTTATCGGACTCTGAGAATTTCTTGGATTATCAGCCTATTAAATTATTAATCCTACGTCGAAGTAAAATGTCATTTAACGAACAATGATGTTTGATACGTTGTATGTAGATACAAGTTTTGTACTCGTGGATATTACATCGATCCTTCCCCGTACGTTACCCATGCTCTTTAGAACACTGTGTTAATAGGCAACGAATATAACCGAGACGTAGCTGTACCTTGACTCTTGCCAGACTTGCCAACTTTATGTAGGTAATCGGATCAAGGTACACCGCGACAGATTATTAAAAGACGAAAACGTGTCGAACGACTGTCTGCCATTGTCGCGTGACTATGACACACCGTTTAGGTTAATTATAGCGCGAAACACCTTATTATTACATCGAATGACTGTACGTTTGGAACAGTTTACGATACATTTTTATGAAACGTTCGAGAATCGCGTATGGATTCATAGAAGCACTGTTCATTTATTAAACGTGCTACGACATTTCTTCGAATAAAAGCCGCCTCTGTGCCTCGAACATTTGTCGCGAAGAATCGTTTTATTATGGGCTTGAACCTGACCTTGAACGATCTCGTATCCGCGAGTCGTTGAACTTGTTTCGAAACCGGTCGTTATCCGGTGGGATGAAAAAGAATACGATTTTTTTTTTTTTTTGTTTTGTTAAAATGAAGAATCGATACTGTCCATGAAATACACTTTGCACCTCCTTCCTTATTCTTGTTTACGAGAGTTTAATGACTTAGAAGTTTTTAATCCACCGTTAAACACAGATATAATTAAAAATTTATGTCTGCCAGAGGGACGGCTAATAAAAAGGAACTCGATGGATTCCTTGGATCGTTCCATGTATTACGTATGCAAGATACGTGGACATTAACATGTCCGAGGCCGACATAGCACAGCTTGCGTCCTACGCTATTTACGCAACGTAATCAACGACGCTATGTTATCGATGCAATTCAAACTATGCCGCATTTTATATACACAGGGCGTCCCGTAACTAGTGTAGGAGCCGGAAATGAAGGGTAAGTGGGACGATTCTGAACAATTTCCTTTGCAAAAATGTCGAATGTGGCTTCGTTTTTTAATTATTAACGAAAAACACTGACCAATCAGAGCGCGCGCTCGGCCGTGATAGGGTAATTTCGAGACGGGACGTCGGACTAGAACGAATCACGGCTGAGCGTGTGCTCTACACGCGCTCTGATTGGTCCAATGTTTTTCGTTAATAATTCAGAAACGAAGCTCCGTCCGACATTTCTGCAAAGGAAATTATTGTTCAGAATCGTCTTAGCTATTCTCCATTTCCCGATGTTACACTAGTTACGGGACACCCTGTATACTCTGAAGTGACATAAGGTGAGGTAACTAAAAGACGCCGTTCGCGTGGCAAATATATATTTATTGACGACGCGCGCTAATTCTTACGCTGTCTCGCGTACTTGCCGGACAGAGCGTTCGGAAAACTCGAACGTCGGAAGACGAATATCCTTTTTTTTTCTCACTGCGATGTGGGTGCGGGCGTAGGGAAAGTTGCAACGTTGCAAAGCCAACAGAAACGGTGTTTTATGACAAAGCAACGGCTCGAGATTCGAGGGTTTAACCGTTCGCCTTGACACTTTCCAGATTCTCACGCCTAAGCTATGCAACCCACTCGACGACGCACCCCGTGCGTCTTATGCCTGTACTATACAATGTACGACGCACCATACGCGTCACGCGTTAATTTCAAATCAAAGTGAAAACAACAATTAGTCCACGTGTTTTAACGACTACATAAGAATATAAATATAAGAATCAAGAAGGTAAAATGGTGAATCATCGTGAAATAAAACGTTAGTTTCGAACGTCAATGGCAGCATGCAAGTGTACTGGAGGGTGTCTTACCGAAAAAAAGTGGAATTCGCGTGTGTCGTTACGGTACCCCATGCCATGCAATCGGAATGAGAAGCGGGTGACACAAACCATGGGAGTCGACGAATGAGTCACAATCCTTGTTTTCACAATCGGACGGTCAAATTGAAACAGAACGATCCCGTCTAAAATGTAAATCAACCGCACGAAAAATTTATCATTTTCAAAGTGAAATACAGAAAGAAAGAAAGAAAAAAAAAAAGAAGAAGAAGATACGGCAATATAGAAGATTTGATATGAAAACAAAAGCGCAGGGAGGTTCTGACACATGTCAAAATTCCTAGTCCCTTCACAGAATCGTCTTAATGAAGTAACCCATGTAAAAAATTCAAACGAAATCGCTAATCGTCGTTACCGGGAAGCACAATTTACGAGAACGTATCGGTAAACAATGTGAGAACGTGGACACACGGGTATCGATGCCAGAAATGGAAAGTCAACGAGAATGGACGAGGTTGCAATTACTCCGGAACCCATTAGGAAAAGCGCCAGAATCGGTAACAAGTGCGACCGGAAGAAAACGACGGACACGATACCGTTCCCTCGGTCGGGAATCGCTCGTTTACCCGTGGAGATCATCTTTAAAGTTTTCTCCTATCTGTCGAACGAGGACCTTCAGGCGGTCAGTCGTGTGTCCAAGTCGTTCAAGGTTCTTGCTCACGATCCCTTTTTATGGAGAACCTACGAGGTAATCGAATTACTATACCGTGCAGACTGATTTTATTTAGGGTATAACAATGTTAACCTTAAATATATTTTCCTCGTGATTCGTGGTCAAACGACTGTCATTTTACAGCTTTAGATATGGAAAAGAATTTGCGAAAAATTCTGAAGTATTTATCAAGGTTTCTCCTGTGCAACGTGTATTGTTCGTCGCTCCAGTTTCCCTAGGGAAGTGTAGTGCTAGGTTTTTGTAGGAAAAATAGCGACATATGGAAGATAAATTCCACTATACTCAATACTCAAGAGTTACTAGGTATCATATTATGCTTGAAGCAGGTTTCAAGGCATGATCCTTAGTAATTTCTAAATATACCCATACCACTATTTTCCCTAGGGAAACCAATCATGCTAGGTTTTCCTAGGAAAAAATAGCGACATATGGAAGATAAATTCCACTACTATACTCAATACTCAAGAGTTACTAGGTATCATATTATGCTTGAAGCAGGTTTCAAGGCCTGATCCTTAGTAACTCCCAAATATACCCATACCACCATTTTCCCCAGGGAAACTAAAACATGGCCGTCAGTGTAATGCTAGGTTTTCCTAGGAAAAATGGCGATATATGGACGATAAATTTCCACTATACTGTGCTTGAAGCAGTTTTCAAGGTATGATCCTTAGTAACTTCCAAATATACCCATGCCACCATTTTCCCTAGGGAAACCAACCATGCTAGGTTTTCCTAGGAAAAATGGCGACATATGGAAAATAAATTTCCACTATACTGTGCTTGAAGCAATTTTCAAGGTATGATCCTTAGTAACTCCCAAATATACCCATACCACCATTTTCCCCAGGGAAACCAAAACATGGCCGTCAGTGTAATGCTAGGTTTTCCTAGGAAAAATGGCGATATATGGACGATAAATTTCCACTATACTGTGCTTGAAGCAGTTTTCAAGGTATGATCCTTAGTAACTTCCAAATATACCCATGCCACCATTTTCCCTAGGGAAACCAACCATGCTAGGTTTTCCTAGGAAAAATGGCGACATATGGAAAATAAATTTCCACTATACTGTGCTTGAAGCAATTTTCAAGGTATGATCCTTAGTAACTCCCAAATATACCCACACCAACATTTTCCCTAGAAGGGTTAATTATATAACTACATCAGATGAATTTCTTGTTTTCAGGTGACGAACAACGAACAGGACACAAGTGAGGTGATCAAGGAGCTGAAAAGGATGCCGTTGCTCAAGAAGTTCAGCATCACGGCCAGATCGGACTGCGACGAGATACTGCGGCAAGTTTCGGTGTCGAACAAAAGCCTCGAAGAATTGCACGTTTCTAACTGTACAGGTTCTATTCCCGTCGTCATCGGTTTATCCTTTTCTTTCTCTCCTTTCCTAATTAAGTTTCTTTCCTTTTCTTGCCACGCGAGAACTGGTATCGCCGAAGCAAAGCAGGAGGGAACCTTTTTGGCACGGATTCAAAAAAAAAGAAAAAACTCTCTGCTTCCCTTTTTCGCGTGTCTCATCGGTCTACCGTGCGTCCGTGAAACACAGTGAAAAAGAAACATAATACGAACGGGAAATAAGGAACAACGCAAAGAGGGGCTTGAGAGGGTTTTGGCCGGGTGTCAAGCAAGACAAAGAAAGCACTAGCCTGCGGTTACGCTTAGATTTTCTCTAATGGAAAATCGTGCTTTCTTCTCGAACGACCTTAGAATAATATTAAAAGTTATCCGAGTATAACTAACAATTGTTTTCTTTTTTCTTTCGATTTTTTCTTAATAAAATCAAGTCATCCCTGTACCCATTAGGATACGTACTTTTCCTGCGTGTCGACAAGCCGTTGCCACGCAGTCATAAAAACGGTTGTTGAGAATTTCTATCGATTGGAGGGGTCGTTTGCGTACGTTTCAGCAAATGGTATGCGCTGTTTGGCCTGGCAACCGTGTTTACCAACCGGGCTTTTATCGGTTAATTAGCATTCGAAACACGTCTCCATCGCGTTCATCCGCAGTGCAGCACGAAACGATCGGTCTGTCCATTTTTGTTCCATCGATTCGATCGAAACGCGATTGAAATGATTAATCCTCCGCTACGTAATCGATTTTTGACTCTGTATACACGGTTAGTACAGAGTAACTTGTTTCTAACTCTTAACCCTTTGCACTCGAGTGGTGCCTCTGGAGGGACATATTTAATTTACCAGCGTATTTTGATTAACGAAAGGAATCAAAATAAATAGATTCATAAGCATTCGTAACACTATACTTCCAAAATAGTGAATTTAATTTTCGGAAGCTTCGGTGGGTAAGTAAATTAGATTCGAAGGTATTGTTGGATATTATCCAACAAAGGCATGGAAGTGTCCACCTCCGATTTTGATGAAATTTCGTAGGTTTTTGTTAAACAGGCAAAAATAAGAGACACGTGTTTTTTTTTATCGGCCGAGACGCGACTTTAAGGGGTGAAACCACTTGTGCTATCTCGAAAACCATACGAGAAACATTAAAACATCTATTAGGAAAGTTTTATGGTTTTTTAACCGACTTCGAAAAAGAAGGAGTAACCCTTGAGTAAACATGGGTTTGGCATTTTTCCTTTCTTGTCCTTATATGAGCAAATTTTGGGCTGGGTAAGGACTCATTCGAAAGAGGAAGGTGCAATGCTTGGCGCTGAATTTACGGTTCAACGAGATAATGTTAACATCTAATAATATGAGTGTCCAAAGTAGAGGAAAAATCGACTAAAACACCCGCAGAATCCGAGTATCGTAAGTCCGCTAAAAGAGTTGTGTAACTGAAACGATGAATCCAGCGCCAACCATTGCATCTTCCTCTTTTGAATGAATGCTCACCTGGCCCAAAATTTCCTCATATAAGGACAACAAAGGAAAAATCCCGAATGCATTCCCACAGACGAGTTTTGCCATATTGCTGATATTACAGAGCAAGTCACGTAATAAATTTAGTTCAAGTAATGTGTACGAGTGGATACGGTATTACCATTTCTATAGAGGAAAAAGCTGCTGCACGTGCCGTGTCTACCCCTTTAACCCTTTCGCGCCGCATATACGCGGCATCCACGCGACGACCTGTGGGTACGAGCACCATTCAGTGACGACGGTACTTCGGCGGACGGGACTGCCGTAGCGAAAGGGTTAATCGCGCCACGTCAGTCACCCGAAATTGAGAAGACGAACTATGAAATAAACCGTGGACAGAGTTAATATTAAGCTAACTGGCTATCGAATCGAAAGGTTAACCCTTTGCACTCCGAATCATTCTGGACGTTAGCCTACTAGCTACTCAGCGCCACTTTGTGGCAGAAACGTGCATTTACGAACCCTCATATTATTCAGTATAGTTTTGGAACCAAGTTACGTATTATAATAACATTAACGTCGAAAGAAAAACATGCATTTCTTAAAAAGTTGTACTGGAATAATAAGTTAATTCCTCGTAATCATTATACAGGATTTAAATTTGTAAACGAATCAACTGCATCCTTAATAATTCGAATATTGACCGTGTTTTGTCGCAGGTTCCACGTCGAAATTGTACCTATGCCCGGCCTATCTGATCCGGGTGGTGGAGAGGTGTCGCAAGTTGCACACGATCAATATACTCGGCAGCAGATTTCGAGGCCGTAAGTTCTATCGGCTGTTGGGCGGTATCGGTCCACGGCTTAGGACCGTCTACACACCTGCCACCAGGACGCAATTTTGCACGTTCATCAAACACGCCCGGCTGATCAGCGAGATCGATCGCGAGAGGATCTGTTCGATGTACAACGATGCCAAACGATGGGCGCCCTTGTACTATTTCGTCACCAAACAAGCCGATCGAGTGTGCACCGCACTGATCAGCTACCTGAACAATGACATTCTCCTCAGCTGATATCCATCCTGAATCGTACAAGACGGTTTCGATGTAGCTCGTGATTTTTGTCGTGTAATTTTGATATCGCGATAATACGGTACCTGAAAATAATATTTATCAATTATTTCTTCTTTCCTTTTAATCGGTGAACATTCATGTTCGAAGGGGTGCTGACAATTTACTCAACTTTTGTTTTATGGTTACCTATTGGTAGTGTAAGTTCGCACGAATCATTTTATTCATTGTATTAAGAGTATATCCTAAAGTTTATTACCGTCTACGAATACTATTGAAATTTACATTGGTTTCTGATCATCGATAACTCGTAACACTTTACCAACCGGTACCGATTGCATATGTATGTAAGACTTACCGGTCGGTAAATTGTTAACACGCCACAGTGTAGAAGTATTAATAAAGTTTATCGTGGTATTCGGGAGTACCGTAAGAAAACTACAAACCATTTTTCTTCGTATGCTACTTAGACTGGCCGGACTGACGGCCGGTAAGCGCCAACCTCGTGGCACGGAACCTATCTGTGCCCAAAAACGCCAAATACAATATACCGAATTTATTTTTACAAATAATACTAGTGTATAATATCGAAGGCTGTTCTTACCCTTTCAATATGAATGTTTTTCTTTTTCCATCAAAAGAACGCATGTCGTATATTCTTTTTTTTCTCCAGCTGTATATCGTATCAAAATTGCATCAAAATCAGAGTGTGTTAATTAAACGATGTCCCTTGTTTAAGATGTACAAGGATAATCAAACGGAAATGAACTACTTCTTCGAGTAAAAAGCAAGCTTACGATATACCTTGTGTATGAAAGAAAAATCATGAGGATTATGTAAATTATATGACATGTATATTTTGTTCCGTACAATCGAATGTTCTTTCTTCATTCTTCCCTAACAAGGGGAGCTACCCAAGTGTTACGCTCACTTATTTATGAAACTTTGCCACCTTATTAGAGTTCGTTCAGCTGAGTACTCCGATACCCCCTTCGGAGATATTAACGATTACAGTTAGTTAGACTTGGATAATAATAAAATCAAAAATACTTAGTAAATTATTAACAGGTGCAAAACCTATAGCATAGCTTTAATAGGTGGACATAAAAAATGGCGACAGCACGTAAAAAAAAAAGGTAAGGAACGGAGGGATTTGAACCGTGTACCTTTGGATTTCCAGGCAAACGTTTAATCACGGGACTAACCATTTCTATGTGTGAGTGTATTCTAATACAGAATTTGAACTCTACCTAACTTTAATCGTTAATATCTCCTAAACTATTGGCCGTCTACGCCCAAAAGTGGGTATCGGAATACTCAGCTGGACGAACTCTATAAGATGGCAAAGTTTCATAAATAAGTGACCGTAACACTTGGATAGCTCCCCTCGTAAGATCTTGATTCTAGGAAGCAATCTCAAGGCGATCTACGCGGATCGATCCGTGTGCAAAATGCCAGCCAACACGAGGGCTAGGTTTCCGTGAGTTATGAACAGGAAAATCTGGGCTGTTGATATGAGAATCGTGGAAACTAAGAAGCGTAGCGTAGCCTGGTTCGTTTTTGTTTTCTGAACCGAATACAATTGTTATACGCGTGTGTAACACTCACAGAGCGAACGATGGAGTACTCTTAACTATTTCGTTGCTCGAGTCCTCTTTTTATAAGGTTTCGACAGAAAAATCAGGGGGCAAGAGGGCCTTTTTAAGAAACGAAAAGGGAGACATTTTACATGAGAGGTCAGGATACATAAAATACCGTAAAAAGGTTTGGGACTGATATAGGATATGAAAGTGAGAGTGGATCGACACTCGCTTCCTTATGAACGACTCGTGTTACGCGGCTCGAAATACACCGGAACGTTCGCAAATTACCTGTGAAAATATCGTTATAGCCAAGGCAGAACGATCGTGGTAACAGGAACCACGCGGTCGACGAACCGACACTGTTACCGTTTGCGTAATAGAAATCGATCCGCGGTGTTCGTCATTAACGATCGCGTGTCCCGCGATCCATGGAAACGATGATTTTAATTAACCGTCGAAAACTGAGAACCCTATTTATTAATCTAGCTCCTCGCGCTGTTCGAAAGGACACCCTGGCTTTAATTGAATGGACGACTAGTTGACTGCACGCGAGCATACTTTTTCTTTCATTTTTTTTTACGGTGGACTAGTTCCAGGGAAACTTCTTGCGCGTTCAGAAGAAATAAGAAACTTCAGTATTTGAATGTAATAAATAATTAATCCAACGAAATTTCTATCGATTCTAAGGAGTGTCGAGTCCCTATTTAATAACTCTTATAAGTCTTAACACTTTCAGTCCGGGACCGAGTAAATTTACTGTCGACGAGATTCAAAAAGAGGTCGAGACATCAAAAGAACGCCGCCTCATAATTTATGATTTATGACTTTACCCTTATCTCGACTGAGCTGGATCGTGTTACTCCAGGACTGAACGTGTTAACAGGTTGGCTGGCACGGGGGTCACCGGTGACCGGCACCCGAAATTTTTTACAATCAAATGATAAAATAAACCACGGATAGCGTTAACATTAAGCTAATAATGCTTAGATTTGAAAATTAGTTGATTGTATTGTTAATAATTAGGATTTCAGCGTGTCCGACTACCCACGTCCGTTTTCACTGTGCCAGTCAACGTGTTAAGAGCCGAATACACCGACCGAGTGACTTTGATTACCCAAGGAACATGTACAGTCCTAGGTCCGCAGTGAATTTCAAATTCGCACATTCATTGGATTCTTTGCAAGACGAACACAGCCAACCGCCGTACAAGCAGGAACTATAGCGTCGCCTTCCTGGGTAAAATAAATAAGGAAACGCGTAGGTCGAGCGTGGCGTGTCTCGTGTTCGGATCGATACAGGCATGACCCAAAAATCTCGTAAGAAAAAATGGGTAAACGCGTGCTTTACGACGCGGTGCAATTAAGCTGAGCAACAGCTGCGCGGTAACGAGGCGATAACGCGAGACCAGGGAAAGTTGCGACTTTTTTGTTGCCGTCGATGCTGGAAAACAGAAACTGATCTTCACCCGTGGCCGTGTCCAGCCGGTGTGAAAACACTTTTGGTGCACGCATCACGAACGAAATTAAAAGTTTCTGGAGCGTGTCCTGTGTTGGGGGTTAGGTAGCCGGCTTTCGAGCCTGCATTGCGCTTGAAACGTTTGACCGATAAAGGAACGAGTAAGCGGGGGTATCCTTAAACTGGAACGCAATAAGATGCTGCTTCGAATGGGATAAAAGGGTTCTTCAGATTATGCAGGATGATTAAGAAAAACTGGAGCATCTAAGTGTCTTCTTAAATGCAAAGTTAATATCTTGGAAACAAAGTTCTCTGGAAAATGTAAAAATATAGAATGATGGGTGTGTAATTCTGAACTTAACAAACATATATGTTCCGGATATGGAATTTATAGTAAGTCGTAAGGAAACCGCCTCAATGTTTCTCTTAGATTTTAACCTTTTGAGAACGATCAATGCATAGTTGTAGAAACTTACAAGTTTGTACGTATATTTGATAAATATTGTCCTATGCTTTCAATACAAAGGATAAATACGAGTGTGGATAGTATAGATTTATAATATGTATTTTGAAGAAGGGAATTATTACTTATTTTATTTTAAATAAGGAATGTTCGGTGAGTTCACCGTGCTAAGCTTAAAATTACTCCATCCGCAAAAGGTTAATAAGCTTTCGTGTATTAATAACTGACAGTAATAATAATCAAGAGTATACCTACAGATACTAGAGCCTATAATTGATTTCTTTTTACTATTACCGCTTTAGGATAGCGTAGAATAAATAACAGTAGACTCTATCGCAACTATGACATTAAATATCTATTAAACTATCAACCGCCTACACCCAAAAACCATAAACAAAGATTTACAATGGCACGATCTATGAATATTCTAAGGACACTCTAGACGGTTTCCTTGACAAGTATGATACGTAATCCAATCTGGCACACATGGCGAAAAGAAAATTGCAAGAAAACATTTAGATATTCAAAGTTTCATGGACCGTCCTGTATAGCAAGTTCCAAAACAGGTAGCACAATCCTAAAAGAAACAATGAATCTGTATCGGCAAATAAATTTAAAGTGTAAGATACATTTTGTATAGGTAGTTTCTTTTCGAAGAAAAAGAAAAATAACTAGTCTGTACCTTTATCCCTTTTGTCTTGCTAGTTCACGGTACCACAATCAATCAATCACACACATAGAACAAACGGAATCACGGATTGCGAGGTAACAATTGCGGGCGTGTTCGAGTTCACGTGTTATCTATGTAAATGCAGCCCCATCCTGATCGCACCCGCAGCGATCACGACATCCCATGATATAGACGTAATCCTCCCACTTCATTCACGAGACCGCCAACAGGTATTTCCGATAGCTTCCTTCGTCGAATAACAAAGTAGCCTGCAAACGTGGAACCGTGTTAAACGGCCTTTGCCGGCCAACTTCCTCTCCTCGTTCGGCCATCGACTATTGGCCCGGAAGTAACGAACGGTACCGTGGCTGTTTTCGTTACATCATCGTAAAACGATACCGTTCGTAGTAGGCGATTAACTGTACCACGTATGGTTCCGCTTGATCAGAGTTGGACATTACAGGAAGAATCTTTGAATAGAAATTTTGAACGAAACAAAAATATTCGAGGATAAATCTTCATTTCGAACATCTTGTATTATGGTAAGGATGTTCGATTCCGATTCGAGTCTTTCGGTAAAAAAATCGATCTTTTGGTGTAAGGATTGAGTTTTTGCCCTCTAGGGAATTAATTCTCACTAACTTACTATTTGAGAAAAGTATAGGAATAATGATTTGGTGTAAGGGCACGGAATGTAAAAAAAAAATAAAAGATCGATTCTTTACAATAATCGATGCCGCACGGAAGAATCGTATGGGTCTGTTTACAAAAATAAAAATAAAAAAGGAAACAGAATCGATTCTTTTGTTCCGATTTTTTGGAAGAATTAAACATCCCTATATTACAGCGCTTCCGGTGTGAATAAACGAAGGTTACCGATCAACGCAAAAAGTTTTGTAACATAACCTTAACAAAAATGTTACTTTAGAAATTTAGAAGCTCCTTCGTTTATATCTGTAACATATTATCTAATGAAATTTTTATTGAGAAAAATCAATATTCTATTAAAATCAAATTGTTAATAACCTCAAAAACGATAATTATATGTACGTATTTCGATCATTGAATGATAACGAACACGGAAATGACTTTCTACTTGTTGGCTTCGCCCGGCAAATTCAAATACAGTTTAACAGGAAAATAAAAAAAACAGCAAATCAACTCACCGCAACGAGGGAAAAAAGAAATAATAGTGACCTGTTCGGTCACATTCTTCACACATTGAGTATTCCTTTGTCAAGTACGAAGAAATCTGTATTGTTCGACCATTCCGACACGTTATTGAAATTTTGTTTACATCAGTTAGGCGGAACGCGTTACGCCACTTGTTCGTTCTTGCATGCTATGATTAAGAGAAATCATGTATAGAGCCTCTCTCTCTCTCCTTCCATTAGCCTGCACAATAGCCGCTCTCTACATATATAAACGAAATTATGCAGCAATCAGTGTTAAAATGTATTTCAATTTACAATGTTCTCTTCTTTACTAACGGCTAGTTTACGTATTTGTGATTTTTGACGTTTAAATTTTCGCGCCATTCCCTTTAACCTTATTTCGGCGTACCACAAATTGAAATTCTCGAATACACTTGAATTGATAAATCCTGTTTTGTTAAAGTATTAAATTGCAAATTCTTACGATCTTTTGTTATAAGATTACGATAAATTTATCGACTGTAGAAGCGTTCAGTTTCCCTTTTCTTATAACGCATAAAGTAACCTAGAGATTTGTTGCTCAATAAAACTCACTTAAGTCGGCCGATTGCGGTAATTGATTTGGTTCGGTATTAAGAAAGTTGTTCGATATATGATCATAATAACCGCAAACGTAATACGTTTTCACTTTGTCGATCATGCAAACGAGTAGAGTCGTCGTTAGAATCAACGGGACCCGGGGCAAGTGTCCCCCTTCGTCCGGCACTAACGACGGTACTGCAAACGAGGTCAAGTGAATTCAAATAAGAGGATAAAAGTTTCGGAAAAAAAAAAAAACTAAGAAAATTATAAAATCGACTCATAAAATTGATCCGATATTTTATTTAACAATTATATTTAATAATAATATTTAATATTTAATAATAATAATCGGTTAGGTTACAACTTACAACTACTCTACATATATCGAAAATAAAAATATTTAAATTATCAAAATTATTCGAATAGCGATAGAATCCGAATATTTAAAAATAAAAATAAAATCTTACTAAAGTATCGTTACCATGTTTCAGAGGTCGAAGGACGTACTTACTGAACTAGGTTATGTGTTGTGATTAGACTTGTCAAACTTCGAATACTCGAATACAGAATTCAGAATTGAAATTCAAATATTAGAATTAATCAAGTTATTCGTTTCACCGGCAAAAACAGCGGTGAATTCAAGAGTATGAACGTATCATCTTTTACTGAAAGTTTCACGTTGCCAAATTACGTTTCTTTCTGTTCTGGTAACGCTTCCGACACGATTTTCTCTTTTTAACGATTGCGCATTCATAAATCAAGATAGAAATCTCTTGCTACCGTGCGCGATTCGATTAATCGCGTTTCCTTGTGCCGTCGATGAAAAATGAGATTACTGATAGAATACGGCACGCGTGCAACGAATTTCCTCAACATCGTGTCACGTTTACCGAGCAAACTATCAATTCGAACCAATGCGTCAGCAGCTCAAAGAGTTCGATCGATAGTTCGATTGTATTTCAGATGAACACGGTATCGATAGATTGATTCCAGATGGACAATAGAACAATCGCGACATTTTCTGTGTCTGTATAAAAAATAATCTTCCCTCAAAAGATTTTGTTATCGAATAGTTAAACGTGTCTTGCGAACAAAGATAAAACAAGATATTTATGCCAAGAACACATCGTCCTGATTTGATTTAACATTTAAGAAGACTATTAGAAGAGAACCATGCGCTAGGACGGAAATAGAACGAGTAAAAATAAGCCATGCTTTCGGACGAGGAAAGCAAAGAAGCGGTTGTCGTTGTCGGAAGTCAAAACAGACGGCACGGCATCACCGAGTTCGATGAAAATAAAAATTAATTCGAGATCCAAAAATCCTTCAACATGGCTAAAAGTAAAAAATCCTGTGGTAAAATAAGCATGCTTAATTCGTATCATAATTGCAATTCGTTTTATTCGATGTATCGTTAATTTGAATAGACTGCACGAGATTTTAACAATCGACGAGAAAAATGTTAGGAAAAGAAATGAAAACAAAAAGCTATAAACGGTCCATCAACACAGCTGAGAGGAAAAAGGATGATGCTTGTCACCCTGGCAGACGACGTGTTGGCCGCGTGCTCGGCTAACAATGAAATATAGGTATTTATACGAAATTTGTAACATAACTTACCAGCAGTTGACAGGACGGTTAATTTTTATCGAACGTCCGGACGAATGAAACATTACTATCAACGATTCACTCGAAATTATATCGGGATAAAGAGAAAACTTTGACAAACCGCAGCCATACCGTATGGCAGCACGACGAAGACTGCCTCTATCAACCGAAAGTCGAACTAACGCTAGGTACACCCCTGAACAAAAATTTTCGATCCCTCCTGAGAAAATCGTGGCCCCACCTTTCGTTGTGACTGCAAGATATAAATAGAAATTTGAATAGCGTAATGGCACTGATTAATCAAATTCTATTGTTTAGCCATTACAAATGAATGCGAATGTATGCAGATTATATTTAAAAAAACATGTTTATTTTTCATGTTTAATAATACACAAGTCTTATGATTTGCTCTTACACATTTCATATAACAATTATTTTATCTTCTTCGCGTATTTGTCTTCCAGTTCGAGCAACTTGGTGTCAAGCTCTGCCATGGAATATGTCTGAAATTTCATAACAGTCTTCGTAAATAAAATTCGGTAATTTTTTAAGGAAAAGAGATATAATATATACTTACTCTTTTCCTTGTTGGTTTAAATGTTCCTTTCAGACTATTAATATCTTCTTCTTTCTGTAAAAAGAAAAAAAAATTGAAGAAATAGAGATATTAGATAATTTATCAAATTTCATTGCATTCAGTTGAAATTTTTACCCAGAAATCCTTATATTCAGGGGATACACCTTCTAAGTACAATATTCGATCCTCGATATTTTTAAGCCTTTCATAGACATCTTTGGGAACGGGTCGATTTATTCCAAGAATTCTTTCAGTAGTTGATATTCTATCGTCTAATACAGACGAGTGATTACTATTTGGTTGATTTGTTCCTAACGCAGCAGCCTTACGTAAGGTGTACTGATCAATCATCTGTGGTCCCCACGCATTGAGTACTCTGTGCACTGAATAGATCCATACATTAAAAATTTCATTTTCTGATCGTTAAATTACTGTTACTTTTTATTACCTTTTACATGGCTTTTAGAATCTTTTCGTCTGATAAGGATAGCATCAACCCTTGCGCATGAATCTTCATTTTCATCGCTTTGATCCCTAAAATACAATAATATTACTTCGCGGATAATATTAAAGACTTAATATTTCTTTAGAAATGTTTTATACATTAACCTGTGGCAACAAAATTCTTGTACATTTACAATGTTTACTTGTTGACGTTTTCTTTCGATAAACGAAGATATCCTATGATTTAATTCGTCGGATGTGGCACGAATTTGAACGAGATTTGGATCAATTATAACTTTAGATTCTTCCTCTTCCTCTTCACCTTCTTCGCTGTTAAATAGGTCAGAATTTTCTACCACCGTTTCTACTACCTCGTTTGATGCTGCAATTATATCTTCCGATTCTTCGAAATTTCTTTTACTATTAACTGTATAAAATAAATAGTTTAATTACTAAGTATTTAATTTAGACCACTAAATTATTAAAAGATATAAAACGGGTAGATGGTTATAAGATTACAAAAATATTATCAACAATTTATTAATATATACTCGATATAAAATATATATCTTCTTCAACTTTTCCAAGCTCTATAGTACATTATTTAAATATTATAATATATTAATTCTATACCAATAAATAAATGCATTTCGGGTCTTAGGTACAATCGCTTTTAAAATATAATATCTCAACGATGTAAAAATATTATTTACTATTCGACCAGGCGCACTCTTGATTTTCTTTCCATTGAGTTTCTTGCGTATCGTACACTTCCTTTTTCCAAATTGGAACCAAGGCTTTCAGCGTATTGATAGCGTACTCTACAGCTTTCAACGACTCTTCCCTATGGGGAGATGAAATAGCAATTATTACGCTTGCTTTGGATACAGGTACTTCTCCAAGACGATGATAAATAGCGATATGATGAACATTCCATTGAGAACGAATTTTTACACATATACTATTCATTTCTTTTAACGCCATCGTTTCGTATGCCTCGTACTCCAATCTCACGACCTGTGAAGCGTACACACGAATAATATTTCCAGATCTATGGCTGAAATTATAAACAGACGCGTACCTTTTTCTTATTGAAGTTATCACGGGTAACACCGATAAAAGTAGATACAGCTCCGCAGTTAGGAGATGTTACCAAATCAACTATTTCTTCAACGCATAATTCCTTCTGTTGCAATTTAACAATGTCTTTTGGAGCTCCCATTTTAACCTAAAAAAATACAAATGTGAAATCCTGATCTGTATCGATATACACTATTAATATCAATATATACATGTGTTATTCTTGTTAGAATACGAACCTCCACTAAGCGGTGGAATGACAGCAATTTCGTCTTTTTCCGAAAGTACTAATGTCGCATCCGAAGAAACGAATTCTTCGTTCACTGCCAGAATTAAGGTATCTCGTATACTTTCTAAATTAAATTTATCGATTACTTTATCCGCTAAATCAGTGTACGATAATCTTTGCGGAATGGTAATATAACATTGTTTTTTCCCCGTTAATTCTCTTGCTTTAGCAAAAAATAAAATCTTCACTTGTACTTCGACAACACCGCCATCCATTACGGAACGTCTGCATATAATCGGGAAATAAGTCTATAAAATACTGTAAAATCTTCGTCACACGATGCACGATTATCAAGATATCGAGTTTCGTTATATAAGTGATCCATCATTAAAAATAATAGGCATTCCATATAAAACTTGAAACAAGGTTATGTTTTTCTTCAAAGTGTTCTCAATCATGTTATACTGAGAATACATATTGATATACTTAAAAAATGGATGAATTACTTCTACGAATACCAAAATATAGTTAATATTAACAAAGTTCTGATAATAAACATTGATCACTAAAGAATCATTATATTGGAACACTTCAGTTGATACTGAAGGGACCTGTAGTTAACAGGTATGTTGATTTATTTAGATTTCTGTTGTACACAAAGTGTAATTTTACTGATATTATATTGATAACAATCCATTAAAGTGATTTATTAACAAATACAAGCAAGCATCGATAAATCTTAGCAAAAATTATAAAAACCTAACTGTGTTGTAAGCATGCATAGAAATTTCAAAAAGGCGTTACAAAAAAATGGAAAATCTTAAAAGATTTAGTGGTAGTATAATCGAAGTATGGAAATTCAAATGATAGACATACATAGATAATATATTTTTTATTTTAAAAGTTCTAGTAGTATTACAAACGATTGTAACTGTCTCCATATTATAAATAATGTAAAATGAAAGATAATTGAATACATAATTGTGTTAGAAATAAAAAAAAAACACATTATCCATTCGCATTACTACTTGTACACAATCAAATAGTTTCCAAAAAAAAGAGAAACTTAATAAAATGGTACTCTATGGATCGACGGGAGCACCTTGTATCATATTAAGGTCAACCGAGAAATGAGGTCAACGTAGCAAAGAATCGTACTGTTCCGCTTGCATAATATTCGAAGCGCGAGATCTAATATATTTGTTTATTTAAATTATTATTTCGAACGTTTCCATCAAACAACAAATATTCTCATCTTATCTAAAAACTTCTCAATCCTACCGTGTTATTTCAAAGAAAATTGCATTTGTATGAATATTCATATGTACTCGGGAGTTTCAAAATAACGTAGAAATCTAATCTTATCGGTATTAGCGATGAGAAACTTTACAAGACACACGAGCCACAGTTTTATGAGTAATGTATTAACAGGAACGATTCCGTGAATGTGTTGGTAAACGGTCGGCCTTGGATAAGCATTTAAATGTATGCATCGTCACAATGTGCGCTCACGCTTAAGTATAGATGGACAGCCTGCTAACCCAAAGATCTAAAAGAGTGCAGGGATCTTAGCTCGTTCACTCGACTCGCCGCGGTACAAGGACAATGTACATACATACACGTTAAAGGAACTTACTCCTTTAACGGTTAGGTAACGCTCTTAAGAATCGTCCAGGGTATCACAATCTTTAGAAATGCTACCTCATCCGAACGCTGGACATGTGACGTAATACGGGAAAAGATTCCAAGATCGTTGCTCAACTTGGCCAGTTCTGAAAGGCCAGTCGTTCTTTCGTTTTTTATTAAGTAAATATTACAACTGGTGGGATAGATGAATTTTGAAACAAGTTTAAATACGTTACGTATGCTGTGCATTCGTTGACACACATACGTATATACCGAGCCTGGAGGTTCGAAACGAACGTAATCGGCAGCGAAATACGGTGTGCGTTGCATGGAAGAGAAGTGCAATCGAGCGAGGTCGTGCGATGGTTATACATGGTATGGATACCCAGTGTAAACGCTGGTGGTACAGCGCCGAGCATGGTAGTATTTCCTAGGGAAAATGGCAATGCAAATGGCATCCATTACTAAATTAGCTAAATCACTTTGGAATAATTATTAAACCGAATACTCATCCTGTTTAGGTTAAACGTAGGTTTAACGGGTAGTCATTTTCGAGTACCGAAACCAATGGTAGGAATTAGCGTTAGGTTTCCTTTCTCTGAGGCGCCATTTTCCCTGGAGAAGGCTACTATGCACGCCACTGTACGCATCGTTCGAAAAATTTATGACAACACACACACACACACCAACGTAATTGAATCCGAGAGACAATCGCGAGGTTCCCCGTACACGCGAAGCGACAGTCCCGTGTGTTTGCGCCTTTAGTTCAAACAGAAATAGAAGAAGATTAAATATAAAACGGAGGAAGTGTCAAGAGATGGATAAATTCGTGCGTACAGATGAGACGATGGAAGATGGGAGGGTTGACTCGCGAGCACGTGTAGTTTGAATTGTCAGGTGAACGTTTAAACAGTACTCAGGAGCCACCTCGTGGCTCGAAGACAACGTTTCGGGAGAGAAGAACCGCGCGATTCACGAATTGTCGCTCTTGTCGTTTCAACGACGAGCTGCATTCACACAACTAACATAAGTTAGTAACAGCATTGCGACACGCGGCTGTGATCGAAAGTTCCTCGGGTGTATGTGTATGTACAAAACACGAATCGCACACGGATTTGTATCGATTTATTTGTCATTCGAAATAAATTTTTATCTACGTAATTATACGTATCGTCTGACATCACTGCAACTTCGGACTTTACCCCTTTTCCGATAGTGAATCTTTTTAACCGGCCTGAGGGAAAGAAAAGTGTAACTTTTGAAAAGTAAATTTTTGAAATTGTGATATAAGAGTTACAGTGTGTTTTACCGGTCACGTGCGCGTGTAATCGGTATTAAAGAACAGTATGTTACAAGTTTGAGCGATGACTGCATTGTTTCCCGCCTCGTCGTTAGAAAATATTCTTTAACGGACGTTACATCGATCGTACACGCTGATAATGAGACTAATCTTGTCGATCCTTCGTACTTTAGACTCTCTCATGTGAATCAAACATTTTTATTCCTTTTTCCTAACACACGTAACATGTAATAAAGTTATTTTTGTTTGAATCACTTTGTGTGAAAAGCAACGCAAAAGGTATCACACTTTCAAACACGTGATTCATTAATAAACCAATAGCACACAGTATCTACGTTCCTTCCTTAGATAAGGTGCTTAAAGATACATGCTACTTTCTTTGTGTCATTTATTGTATGCGCGTATAAAAATACCCTAACCAAACATAAAATATCTGAAACATGTTTTATATCATTTTCAAAGGAAAATTATATCATTAAGACAAAGTGACGATTCGAATTGAATTCGAGATTATTTAAAAAAAAAATTGTTTAAATCTTAATCGAAGCATCGCATATGTTTCGTAAGTCTGAATCGTAATTAACTCGATCCCATTATTCAATGGATAATAATAAATTAATAAACAATTGATATTTTATATTTATATATAGGATTGAAAGATTTATGTATTTTCCCATCTATGATGCAACCATGTTAAATTCTCGACAATTTGAAACGCCGATACGTTAACCGTAACACGTATCAACACGCGGTGATAAAAAGTGAACCAAACATCGTGCGTGATAAGCGGCTACGATTCTACTTTTAAAATCATCGCTAGGAAATCAAATGCATCTTATTCACTTGCACATGAACTATGATGTCATACCGCAGTGCGCACCAACGGCAACAAGATTAACGGCCTTGATAGGAAAAATATTTTTATAACATAGACAGTTTTCTTTTTAACGCATATTATCTAACAACATTAGCGATATTTATAAAATTCGAATTAAACTCTTATATTCACGAATCTGTGCATTATCGTGTTCCCGTACGAATACATACGATCAAACGCAACAAACTGCTTTAGTAGAAGTCGCAAGTGCAACTGTGCGACGCGGTTTAGCAGTAAAATCAATCGATAGTTATTCGTTGATCTAACTTTGATTCGTGATACGCATTAGAAACCATTAAATCGTTTATTACGAAATATCAAACTGGCAAGTGGGTGAGCTTTAAAGAAATATAATAAATTATGTAATATAAGGTGAAATTGTGAATCGTCGATTAAAAGACAAAGGAAAAGAAAGGTTAATTGAAATGATAAATCATTGAAGGATTTCAAGCGTAACGAATCGACGATCGAAATTATTGGATCGAATTCGAAACGTGTGCAAAGGGGTACGCACGGTACGCGTAAGGGCCCGAAATAAGACGCCCCTGGTGCAGGTTGAGTAATACGTCCCTGCGAAACGGAGCCCGCGAGGGCTGGTGGGAAAGAGAGAGGCGGGCTAAGCGATCAGAAGCGAATGGAGGAGCGACGAGGATAGAGTGAGCGAGAGAGGAACGCGAGGGCCGAGGCACACCACACCATCGAGTATCAACCAGCTGGTTGGCAAGGCAGCCGCGAGCAGTCGCCAGTGAGACGCGGTACCCCGCGAGGGCTTTCGTCGTTTGTTCCGTTCGTCCTAATAACGTGTGTCTATATGTCCGTCATCTCCCTTCCGCTTAAACCTATCGTGGTCGTGCGTACGTTCATTCGTTCGTCCGGTCCGTGTGTGGTGCGTCTCCCTTCGGTTGCTTTGAACAACGACACTTGCCACCGGTCGGGACTATCGTCGTCTCTGTGTCAAAGTACATCTCTGTCCTGCTCTATCTGTCCCTCTTCGTTACTCTTGGCGTGCCCGACCGAAAAGACAAGATGGCTGCCGACTCAGGAATGGAGACGTGTCCCTCCCCGGAGATTGCAGACTCCAGGAAGCGGCCGCTCGATTGTGACGCGGAAAATGGCGCGACGAAGAGGTCTCATTACGGATCAGGTATTTTAATTGGCCGTTGTCAATCGTTTTTTTTTTCCTTTTCTTTTTATTATTGATCGCGACGAAACATATTCCCTATACGTACCTTCCTTCGGTACCCGCCGATGTGTGTTCCCTGTAAACACGTATGAACGATCAAATACACGCACAATAATTCTTTCTCTCTCTCTCGCACGCTCTTTTTTTCTTTATTTTCCTCTTCCTCTTTTCCTTCCGCCTTCAATGTCTCTATTCTTCTACTCTCTCACGCGCCTTTGACAATCTTTGTCGCTGGTGCTGCTGTTGACACAGCGATCGGTCGGCCGTTCCCTTTCGTTTCCCACTTCGAAGTCTGGCGAACGTGTACACTAAGGCGAGAACGCGAACACGGTGCACCGCACAGCGGTTCGCGCATCCTCTCGTGCCACGTCTCCTTCTCTTTTTTCGTCTCTCCCCTTTTTTTTTTTCTGTTTGAAATTTCTTTGCCATCTTCGATCGTAAAACGGGCAAGCTCGTACGTGACACCTGTAACGGTGTTTTCTTTTTTTTCTTTTCCACCCGTTTACGTTGACATTCATTTCATTATCGTCAACGTCATCGTTGTCATCGTTCCTCGTCCTCGTCAGTCCCTCCATATCCCAATCCACACACTCATCGGTATCGTCATCGTCATCAGTCCTCGTCATCGTCATCGTCAACATTAATCCCTCTTTTATTCCTTCGAATATCGTTGTTCCCTTGCCGTCGTTGCTGTCATCGTGGCTGTTGTCGTCGTCGTTGTTCCTGCGTGGGCGGCTATAGCTGTGAAACGTTGTTGATGGAGAATCGCTGCTACGGTGGCTGTCGATCACGCTCCGTGACTCTGCAACTTCGTCTCTGTCGCGACCGTTTCATTGGACGTGCGACCGCTGGCTTTACGACGGGAACGTTAGAAGTGATTCTACGCCGTGTACCGTCCCCGTGCACGCATATTGTGTACATTTGTCCGCCGCTGCCGCATTCCCGTAGTGCAGTGCCGTGTGTCGTTGTCGCTGTCGTCGCGAAACCGTCTTTATCCGTGGAACGCGCTGCCGTGCTACCACCCGTTCAGCGGCGGTCACTAGGATGTGGCGTATCGGTGAGTTGTCAGGCACACCGTTCCGCTGCCGAGGTTGCGGGTCAAGGTCGATACGTACCGAGCGAGCGAGCCAGCGCACAGGGCTTCCATCTGTCAAACAGCTGTTTGCCTTCGACGAATCGAAACTTTGTGTCATTCCACGTTACGTTTCATCGCGATTACGCGACACGTACTTCGTTTTTTTTTTCCTTTTATCCGTCTCGCGCCTTTTATTGGCACGCTCCTGGTGTTTCCTGAATCCTCCGATTCGGAATCCAATCGAAAAGTCCGATGTTTCGTCACGAATGTGATATTTCAACCGAAAAGTATTGCAAGATCGACAGCTATCTTGAATGTTAAAGTTCAATGACAACCATTTAATTTATGCACGGTATATTGATGAGTGACGTTTCGATTACAAAGAAATGTGAAATTTTTTCATTTTTAATGTTAATGTCTGCATTTATATATATATGTATATTTGATTAAGCTCGTTATTTTATTACATTTTGTTTTCATCGATTTTTTTATCAAAATAATATCTTACAGTGTTCACTTTGCATATATTTATACTTATAAGTTACTCTGGGAAATTATTTTTGTACAAACGTTTTGTACAATTTCATGTGTCATGAAACGATGGTAATAAAGTTTTACGATTGTTTGCGTTTGATAGGAGGAGATGGAACATATCACCTCAAAGTATTGGTCCCTGGCGTGGCTGCAGGAGCTATTATCGGAAAAGGCGGAGACACGATTGCTCAGTTGCAAAAGGATACCGGAGCTAAAGTCAAAATATCTAAATCCCACGATTTCTATCCAGGTACGGTGCAAAAAAACATTTCTATATATTGTGCTTGTCATCACCATAGTCGTATGGTTTACAGGAACAACAGAAAGGGTATGCTTAATAACGGGTAGTTTAGAAGCTATAATGGCAGTTATGGACTTTATTATGGATAAAATTCGTGAGAAACCAGATCTTACGTTGAAGACAACCGTTGACTCTGAATCTGGCAAAACCACAGCTGAGAGAGATAAACAGGTAATAAATTAAATTTGTTTTCGCACGTATATACTTTAAGAGCAATTCTAACAGAGTAATTTTCATAAAAGAAACAAAGTACATTCTCATTTGTGTAAAGTGATGAATACAATGTTTTATAGGTGAAAATTTTGGTACCTAATAGTACCGCAGGGATGATAATAGGTAAAGCTGGGAACTATATTAAACAAATTAAAGAAGAATCTGGCTCGTACGTTCAAATAAGTCAGAAGGCAAAAGATGTATCTTTACAAGAACGGTGTATCACGGTGATCGGGGAAAAGGAGAACAATCGTAATGCATTAATGATGATATTAGCAAAAGTGGCAGACGATCCACAAAGTGGTATATGCCCCAATGTTAGTTACGCAGATGTAAGTGGTCCTGTAGCTAATTACAATCCCACAGGCAGTCCTTACGCTCAAGCGCCTACAAGTACGCCGACGTACACTTCTACGGCTGGCATTAATACAGGTACAGTTTCAGTAGTTCGGATAAAATAATTGTTTCGAATGGAGATTAATATAACTGGATGACACTCGTTCGTTATCATGGTATATCTTTGTTCACAGTGAGCCTTTTGAACGGTGCCGGTCTCAGTTTGAACTTGAACTTAGGAGCTGCAATAACAGCGGGTACAGCACCGGTGACGACGCAATTGTTAGAACATATAAAGTTAAATCTACGAACAGCGGGTTTCTCGGAACCGGCTGCTAGTGAAATTCTATCCGCTATCGCCACCCTTGCCAAGTATAATCTTCTTGGAATGGGCATCGGGATGCCATCCAGTATGAGTTACCTTGGAAACCCAATGGACAGCACCACAACGGCGAATGGTTCGAACAATAATGGCGGTGTGTTCGGACCGATTGGAACGGTTCCTGCCCTTGGATCCACGTCTCCTACACCACGTAATACGCTCGATAGATACGAGCCGTTTGACCCGTTCAGACAAAACAACTCGGCCGCCAGCGCTATTCATCTAAACAACAATTCGTTTGGCCTGGGTACTAACCAGTTATCACTTGTAAGTAAGAGCCCTACACAGGTAGACGTCAACAACAAGGAGACCAAGAAAGTAGACATAGAAATTGCAGAGGTTATAGTGGGAGCTATACTGGGACCCGGTGGTCGTGCCCTCATTGAGATTCAGCACCTAAGTGGCGCCAACATACAAATCTCTAAGAAGGGCATGTTCGCTCCTGGTACCAGAAATCGCATAGTGACTATCACAGGTTATCCTAATGCGATCGGCACTGCTCAATATTTAATTGAGCAGAGGATCAGCGAAGAGGAAGCAAAACGAGCACGTCAAAATGCCCTCGCCAGTATGATCAATTGATTTCAAGTACAGCACTTTTGTTCATCCCCATTATTGAGCTCCGTTATTCATCTTTTCACATCTTGAGACGGTGTTTTACGGTGACTCTCTCTTCCCTTCTTCTAAGCGAAAAAAGAAAAGAAACAAAACAAAACTCGTCCACCACCAACCACCTTTACCACACCACGTTTTGTCATCTGTCGCAAACATCACTAAATAGCGCTTTGCATTCTCACATCACCCTATTTCATGCATCAATCATGGCTCGTTCAACATTTATCTATCTCTTAAGATTATTAATGATATATATATATATAAATATTATATGTTAAATGATAACTACTACAATTGTTCTGTGATACACCACGTTACGGGGCTTTATCACAAATTAACACACACGTACCACATCAGAATCACATAATATATCTAGTTGTATGGTATAGGATATTGAAACATGGCATGATAAAAAGAAAAAAAATTATATTAATTACATTTAGCAAAACGAAATGGCACAATTTGGCCACGAATTGTTCTTGAAAAGTCGAGATTGCAATGATACCATGGGTAATTGTTTCGTTTCGTGAAAGGATTTTTTTTTTTTTTTTCTTTTTTCTTTCTATGTAGGAGCATAATTTATCTATTAATACGAGATAGCGAAATACTTCTTCCTTTTTTTTAGTTACAAGGTCATACAGAACTCACAAATTGAATGACTTTGATCGAAGAAATTAGTACTCTTAATGTGTATCTTGCAAACTAAATTAGATTCGTTTTTCCAACAAGGATGAATCATTGTATTGAACTGTTCCTTGAACTATGAAATGATTAGGCTGTTTAAGCGATTCTGCTCTTTGCTTACAGAGTGATACCTTGGCAAAACCAAAGATCTTTACGTATGTAAAAAAAAAAAGAAAGAAAGAAACAGAAATAACTTGGCTGGAAGATTATAATATACATATAAAGGGAGAGCATATATTTATATATTTACAATGCTGGCTGGTCCAGCTGAACGAGTAACATAAATACCTTATTGCCAAGTTTTATTCTGAATCCCAAAGCCTTTGTTTCACAAAAGAAAAATCTTCATTCAACTTGTAGCGTTAGATTAATGTACACACAGAAATGTATAAACATCGAGTCATTCATTCTTTCTCACTTCCATATCGCCCTTAGATAGTGGAGAATTCACATTATGCTAGGATGATAGAATAAGAATCATTCGATTCGTTAGAATGAAGATTAAATAGTTTCGGTACAGTTACAATACGATATTGTAGATACACGTTATACACGTTCCAACATTTGTCTAATTGTTTTTAGCTTCAAGGTATATCAGTTGAATACAATCTCGATTAATGCAGTTTTATATGTTTTGACGCTCGCATAGACTATCTTTTTTGCCATTCCTTCTACATCAAAGTTGCATGGATTACAGTCTCTTTTTATCGTGTAGAAATATTTATATATACATGTATATTTTTCAATAATTTAATCATCATGCATCCACAATGGATATAATAATAATAATAATAATAATATATTTTCTCATTAGCAAGTATTTCTTTTTCTACGCAATGGTCAAGAGTCTTGATGAAACAGCATACGAATTGAGATTGCATGCAATTAGATAAGATTTATTCTTCGATAGTGAGTGTACATCAATGATCATCAGTCATGTCATACATCCTTGGGTTCTGTATGATACTGGCTTTTAACGTGGGCTTCTATTTAAGGACAACCAAATCTTCGACAGATGTTTCTTTTTTAACTAATCTCACACCTTGACGTTGAATCAAATCGTTAGATAAGGAATGAATTTTAGCTAGGAAACTTTGTTTCTGTTGATGATGAAATATTGTCAATACGAATACAGCTTACATTTCAATGCTAGATAAGAAAGAGGATATATATACATATATATATATATATAGAAAGAATGAGAGAGAGATTGAGAGGGATGTATTGTTAATAACAAACGTATCGAATCATTGTTTTTTCTTTCTTTCTGTTTGTTTTTTAGGGAGGGGTTTGGGGGGGATATGTATTTAGGAAAAAGGGGGGCCGATAACAAGGGGATAGGCGGTAATCAATAATGGGTTTAGTTAAAAAGTAATCTGAAAAACGTTTAGCTGTAGCGTGAAATTGAAACTATATTAAGTTGTACATGAGTACAATTTCATAGCTGGAGACGCTGGCTCACCGCTCTTTAAAAGAAAAGAAGAAAAAAAAAACAAATAACTTGTATATTCATAAATATCGCATAACACGAGTAATAATATATTACACACAGAGAGAAGATAAAAAAACAAATATATATATATATTATATTATATATATAATATGTATACATATATGTGTATAAAGATGCAGATATATATATATATTATAAATGAAGAGTTTGAATTAGATTATTATTATTATTATTAAAAGAGAATTCATATTATCTAAAAAAAAAGAAAAGAAAAAAAAGAGGAACTCTAAATGACATGTATATGCATATTTATATGTATATATGTATGTATGCACATGTGTATATACATTTATATATATACATATATAAATATATAATATATAAAAGATATTAATATAAGTAATGAAATGATATTATATAAACATTGTTGACAACAGAAGAAAAAAAATATATATATGTATATTTGCGTCCGCGTATGTAGAAGATAATTTTTATGTTTATCCATGAAATTGTATGTGAACTATTGTCAATGAAACTTCAGTGTGTTGCCCTAAAAGAAAAAGATTGGAAAATCATACACAGACACGAATCTGAAGATCCAAAACTAAACCGTGTTAGGTTGCTGTAGATAGATACATATGTTCTTGATGAAACTTTTATGCAGAACCTGACCGGTCGGGTCGGGTCGGTAAAATTCGGGCGATTCTTTCAGGTCGTCGGCAACAGTCGGGCGTAATTCATTAAAATCATCATTTTTTAGCATAACAATTATTTTATAACAAACTTCGGCGTAAAAAAATATTTTGCATATGCTTGCTAAGTACTTGGCCGCCTAAAGAAACGGAGTTATCAAGGACTATATTAGAAATGTAATATACAATTAATTTGAAATCTATCGAACTCGCCCGAGCACGCCCGATTTTTGCCGATGTTCCGAAAGAATCGGGCCACCCGAGTACTCGTATGTTACAGGGACTCGCCCGAGCTCGTCCGACTTTTGCCGAACTAACCCGAATCTGTTATCTCGGGTACCTGCACACATCTATAGAACATATACATATATATATGAATATATTGCAGAGTTTTAGCGTTAATTTAATTTATGAATCGCTTACGTTTCAATAGTGAATATATAGTGCTGTTGACGCGTTAATTAAATGGCAGCATAATAGTGTTTCTTTACTGTTGATCACGTACAATTGAATTATTCCCACAATCACATCGGATTAATCGTTTTGATGAATTTTAATCCTGTTGCCGGTCTTATTCTATTCTATGATGCCGTTTGTGATTCGCGTTATTCGACTGCCGGTGGGCAGGTATGTCCCCAAATGATTTTTCAAAAAGAAGGATTTTCAGATTCTTTTTCTATTTTGTTATTTGTCAGATGATTCCACGAGTAATGCAGTTTTCGTATATTGAATACTGTGGTTGTCACTGGTGGCCTGCGTTTTGCAAATTTAATATAATCATATCGGTAAAAGAAATTATATGAAATTTTAAGTAATGTCAATATTCATTTCGTTTGAAATTGCAAAATTGAATTATTTTTCAACTATGATGTTAAATTACCGATAAACTTTTGTTAACCCTAAATAACTAAATTTAAAGCATGTGTACTTGTTATATTTCCTTTATTTATTGCAAATTCTTAATTAAAACCTAGAAAAGCAAGAAAAATTAACTTCAACAAATGTTTAGTAATCTAGGGTTAAAGGAACAGTGCTTTTTCAAATTTATCAAGTCAAATGTAGCGTAATAATTTAAATGAATTGCAAAGCAATTCACATAAAACATATAAGGAACTATATTACTTACGGAACAATCTGACAGTAGCGGAATAAGCTTATCGTACATTTATAGACAAGAAACTTACATACCATTGCTACAATATTAATGTGTTTCGTACTTGTTACAAATTGCACCTTTTTCTCTCTATGTTGCTTTTCCTTTGAGCAACTATTTCATGTTTCTAATATTTATTTCAAAGATTTCATATTTCATTCAATTCATGTTATACAGGGTGAGTCACCTTCATGTCTGAAAAAATATAAATTATCAAAAAAATCAACATATTTTCTTCTCGTCAGACTCCTAAGACAAATTTTATCGACTCGCCCTGTATATTAACCCTTTGCACTTCAAACAAGTTTACTAAAGGAATATAAATACGTGTTTCAACACTTTAACTACTTGAACTCCCGTAGAAATTTGTCGCTTGCATTATTAATATCCTTTCAATTACTTAACCCTTTGACAATGGTATGATCTGGCAAAAGGTGATGGAAAATTATTTTCTTAAAATCAAAGAAAGAAAAATTATAGTCGAAACTGAATTAATTTTCATTTAAAATCTTACAATTTACTGAGCATACGTACGCCTTTCGTAGTCAAAGGGTTAATTAGAAATCGCTGTATTAGGTACTTGAAATTCTATTTTCCTGCGAAAAGGATTATAAAGTTTCGTTGTAAACATTGATCGAAGCGCAAAGGGTTATCGAAACGAAAAGAATGGATATGTATCTTGCAAGCGATTATCCGTGGATAAAAATTAATCAAATAAAAGAAACAACTTGTAGGTAGCAGAAGATAATTATCGTTAGGTTATTATACGGTTCTCTCAGCAAACACATTCCTTTAGTAGAGCAGATTAATATTGTTATAAGGCTAGCTGTGATGGAATTTTTAACGGGAGGGACAGGGATATTATTATTCGTCAGCTGCCAGTACGTGAAAAAATGCCACGATTAAGATGTGTTGTTGTTAGTGTGTTGAATCATTAGAGTTTATTTGTTGTCAGGATGATGATGACGATGATGTTGTTATTTGGCAAAGATGGGAATAGATCATCCGATGATGGTGTTACAGGTGCAATTAACGATATTTATAGCGTTGGCTACGAGTGCTTGGAATTTTAACCCTTTAAAAATACAATTTCCTTTGGGAAAAAAAAAAGAAACGGATAAAATTAGAAAATTGAAGTATCAAATTGATCCATCGATTCCTAAAGTTTGGAAATATATTATTTTCAATAATTTGAGCGTTAACGGTTAACACGTTGAGCGTGACGCCAATTTTGTTGTCCTATCCGATCAGCCGGCATCGAGCAAGCACTTGACGGCGAGCGCTCATTTGTGTTATATTATATTATATTATTATTTTTTAACCCTGACACTGCAGGTCCTACGCACCGACGCTACCCATACGAAAAGTTTAAATTTTGGAAATTTGAGATTTGAATGGTCGAAATTTGGAAGTTTGGGAACTTAAAATTTAGAAATCTGATATTTGGAAATTTGAGATTAAGAAATTTAGATTTGGAAACTTGAAATTTTGAAATTTGAGATTTGAAAGTTTGAAACTTGGAAATTTAAAATTTTGAAATTTGATATTTGGAAATATGGAAATTTGAAATTTAGCAATTTGAGATTTGAATGTTCGAAATTTGGAGCTTTGGGAACTTAAAATTTAGAGATCTGATATTTGGAAATTTGAAAATTTGAGATTTGAAAGTTCAAAATTTGGAAATTTAAAATTTATAAATTTGAGATTTGGAAAGTTGGAAATTTAAAATTTGAAGGTTCGAAATTTGGATATTTGGAAATTTTAAGTTTCGAAGTTTGAAAAATTGAGATTTGAAAGTTCGAAATTTGTAACTTTGGAAACTTAAAATTTATAAATGTAACATTTGGAAATTTCCAAACGAAAAGTCCACTGTCAGTCCCCAGGGACTGACGTCACGCTCAAAGTCCCTAGCGACCGGCGTTAGACTTTCCATTCAGGGCTGGCCGGTCCTCATGGACTCAACGTGTTAGTCGTGGCGTTTAACGTGTTAACATATTCTTATCGCATTAATATTTTGTCGAATAATTGACACATTAAATCGAGTACTTTGAATATTAGTAGTTTCAACTTACTTTACGAAGGTCTTACGAAAGGGTTAAAAATATTCCAGTAACAACGGGTATAGAGGAGCCATACAGATCAGCCAGTCTAAATATAAGTATTTCCTTTAGCGATTTATACGTCTGTACAATAATTAGTATTTTATAAATACCGTGAATCATTACAGCGGGGAGGGGGGGTCAAGGTACGCGTAATCGAGTGTCAATTGTACACGCGTTTAGACGAATTTATTTTTTAACACGTCGATCGCCATCCGAAGATTTTTATTATTGTGTCATGGATCGATTACTTCCGTAATGAAAATTCTAAAAGTATCTAAATTATCATACATAGTGTCCTGTAACTAGTGTAGGAACCGGAAATGGGAGATGGCTGAGACGATTCTGAACAACAATTTCCTTTGCAAAAATATCGTAGGTGGCTTCGTTTTTGAGTTATTGACGAAAAACACTGACCAATCAGAGCGCGCGTAGAACACGCCCTCAGCCGTGATTCGTTCTAGTCCGACGTCCCGGCTCGACGGTTACCCTATCACGGCTAAGTTCTACTCGTGCTCTGATTGGTCAGTGTTTTTCGTTAATAGTTCAAAAACGAAGCCACCTACGACATTTTTGCAAAGGAAATTGTTGTTCAGAATCGTCTCAGCTACCCTCCCGTTTCCCGATGTTACACTAGTTACGGGACCCGCTGTACAAAGAGATTGATTGTTAATATTTAAAATGCTTAATAGATTAAATTTGAATCCCTGGACGGTGGGGCCTTGATACAGTAAAAGTTTAAATTTAATTTCACGCTTATTCCAGATTTTGGATTATGTTTGTAATTTGAATACCTAATTTTGATGAAAATTCCATTCAATTTATTTGCGTTCTACTAATATAACATTTTTTAATCGAATATCGTTCGATATTATTATGGCAGTGAAACGTGTTAAAAATCGAAATTCAATTGTTTCACGTTGTTGTGTACTTTAGATGGCTTTTCTTGGTTTCAAAAATAAAAATGAAAAAAGGAAAGGAAAGGATACAGGGTCATTTTAGCTCATAATTAAACCGTGTACAAAATTGAAGATATATTTTCATATGTAAATATTATATTTAAGTATGATCAAGTAATACATATATACACAACAAAGAAACAAATATATTAAATTTAAGTTTATTTCATATATATATATATATACATATATATAGAGAACTATTTTATTTTTTGTATATGTTTTACAAATAAATCGCCTACATTCTGCATATTTTATTTCTGTAACTGGGTCAAAGTGACCCTGTTATAGGGATGCCAAGGGAAGCCATTATATCGTGACGATGGTACAATAATATTTTTGTTTTAATTCATTTTGACGATGAACATGTACTAGCGGGCACGAGGTGATTCCTTATGAAAAAAATAAATATTAATTATCGAATAACATTTTTTCATTTAACGCTTAGTTTTCGAGAAAATCGAGTTTTCTCCCTAGGTATGCTGAACAACATATAGGGTGTTACGTAATTAGTGTAGGAGCCGGTAATGGGAGATAGCTGAGACGATTCTGAAAAACAATTTCCTTTGCAAAAATGTCGTAGGTGGCTTCGTTTTTGAGTTATTAACGAAAAACACTGACCAATCAGAGCGCGAGTAGAACGCGCGCTCAGCCGTGATAGGGTAACCGTCGAGCCGGGACGTCGGACTAGAACGAATCACGGCTGAGCGCGTGCTTTACGCGCGCTCTGATTGGTCAGTGTTTTTCGTTAATAACTCAAAAACGAAGCCCCCTACGACATTTTTGCAAAGGAAATTGTTGTTCAGAATAACTTACACTAGTTACGGGACACGTTAACTTTAAGATTTGGTGGATGAAATTTAATAAATGATTTTTTAGATAAGTGAATTTAGTTGATATTTAAATCAATAATTAAATTTAATTGATAGAGGATAAGGTTTGATAATTTATTGTGTGTCTAGCATTTGAAAGTTACTGAGTTTAAGAAAAATTAGGCAGGCACCGTTATGCATACGACAGGAAGGCAGTCAGTATCAACAATTTTGTTATTGATAAAATTAAATGTCATTTATTAAAAGTCTTTTTTGTATATTATCTTGAACTTGGTAACTTCTAAATGCTATGTAGACATTAACTTAACCGTAACTGCATCCTTAACGCAACGGATCTTCAAACTCGATTTTCACGAAAACTAAGTCTTAAATAAAAAAAAAAATGTTACTCCATATTTTCTTCTTATTTTTTCATATGGAATCACCTCGTGCCCGTTAATACACGTTATTCGGCCGCACTCTGTATATTGTTACGGTTAATATAATAATCGATGTTCTAGAAATTTCGTGAAAGTTCAGTAGTTTTGAGAGACTCGGAACAAAATTGTAATATTAATTTTTTGAAAGAATTTCAAAGTCGGGGGAATTACAAAATATCGAACACTATTCGTACGAAGTGCACGAAGGATTATGATTTCCAAGGCTCTCGAATTATTCCAAAATGAATGAACATTTTCATCGTTAATTGTACCATCGTCCTCAGCCTACATACTTGTACAGTTAATCGGTTTGTTTCCAATGATTAAAAACAAAACAGATAAACACGCAAATACCTCTGGTGCAAAGTGGCAGTAACAGTATTGGTTGGCCAGTCTGTTTGTTACCTACGAGTTGTTCAACAATTATTAAAACGACACATACCGTGTTAATTGTTAATACGAAGCCGGCAGTCGTCACACGTTTAGACGAATTCTTTCTTATCTCGTATACGATGCTTTAATTTTGTACAAATTTTTTTGTTTCCTTCGTTCTTCGTTCGTTTCTCTCTTTCTCTGAACGAGGAAAGTCGAACATTTCTTCGACACCGAGAAAAAAAAAAATAAATAATTAAATAAATAATGTAACACGATAATTGTATCGTGTCGTATCGTGAACGGTTGATACACGAATTAATAAGTCTAGATGTGTACGTAGTGTCTTAAAACAGAGAAGAAAAGAAAAGAAAAAAAAAATGAAAAAAGTCGTGTCACGTTACAGGTTCGACGTTTTTAATTCAATTTAATCGATATGATTCACAGGTTGAGTGAAGAAAAGAAAGGAAAGAAAAAAATATGGATTATAAATAAAAGAAATTATTAACTCTTCGCGCGTGAAGAAACGCATACATTTAAAAATAGTGTGTAGTTTGATCAGGGAACCGTAGGAATTGCATTGACTCGCTCGATTCTAATACGAACTATTGTTAAACAGTAACTATAAATAATTATTGAATTCGACACAATTGTCGCCACGGCGGATATGTGGCTCTCCGTGTCACGTTAACTTGGCTGTGTGTGCTAGGCTACATTCGTAACTCATTGTTCCATCATCCATTCACCCACCACTCGCACAGACCTTTCCCCATTCACTTTGCATTAGGATTCAAGCAAACTGAAGAAAGAGAAAGAAAAATCCGCAAGAAGTGTGCGACAGTGGGAACGTAAATATGTTCGAGTACCCTTGATATTAGTGAAAGAGTTTTACGTTTTATTATCGTATTATCCGTTATGGTTAAATTGGTGAAGTATACTAAGGCTTGTATTTAGTGTATCAGGTATAGTATTTTAAGTACACCAAGCATAGCATAGTATACTGATAATATTAAGTGAAGTATTCTAAGAATACTAACGCTCGCTTGCTATGCTAAGTATAGTGTAGTAACGCTAAATTACTGTACTAAGCATAGTGTAGTAGCGCCGTACTAATATTCTAAGTATAGTAGCGCTGAGTTACTGTACCAAGTATGGTAGCGCTAAGTTACTGTACTAAGCGTAGTGTAGCAGCCGCTCAACTACTGTACTAAGTATGGTAGCGCTAAGTTACTGTACTAAGTGTAGCAGCGTTTAATTACTAGACTAAGTACAGTAGCACTGAGTTGCTGTACTATGTATGGCAGCGTTAAGTTACTGTACTAAGCGTAGTAGCGTTCAGTTACTATACTAAGTATGGTAGGACTAAGTTACTATACTAAGTATAGTGTAGCAGCGCTAAGTTACTACACAGCGCGTAGTGTAGCAACCGCTCAACTACTGTACTAAGTATGGTAGAGCCAAGTTGCTGTATTAAGCGTAGTGTATTAGCGCCGAACTACTATACTAAGTATAGTAGCGCTAAGTTACTATATTAAGTGCAGTAACGCTGAGTCGCTATAGCTAAGTATAGGAGCGCTGAGTTACTGTACTAAGTGTAGTGTAGTAGCACTGAGTCACTATACTAAGTATGGTAGCTCTAAGTTAGTATACTAAGCGTAGTATGGTAGCGTTAAATTACTATATTAAGTGCAGTAACGCCGAGTCACTATACTAAGTATAGTAGCTCTGAGTCACTATACTAAGTATGGTAGCTCTAAGTTAGTATACTAAGCGTAGTATAGTAGCGCTAAATTACTATATTAAGTCCACTAACGCTGAGTTACTGTACTAAGTATAGTAGCGCTAAATTGCTATGCTAAGCACAGTACATTAGCCCCAAGGTGCTATACCAAGTATACTAAATACAACATAGTGCACTAAGAATATTGGTACCGTGATAAAGCCTAGTTCATATCAGTAGAGCGATCGGCAAAGTATAATAGCGCTGGTATCACACTAATACCAACCATTGGTAGAGCAACTCTACCAGTTTGCCTTCCTTCGTCACTCTGCTAACGCTACTATACTCCGCCGCTATATGACTTTGGCTCAATTCTACCTCTGGCCTTTTGTGTCACCATTCCAATACACCTATACTACCATACTCTACTAATATCATCTCAGGCTTAACTCGCGTACACGTGTTCTGTTTCCCAATAAAAATCTCTTTATTCTTGTTAACACTTCTTTACATACACTATGGCACACTTCTTGGCTGTTTTTTTTTTCTTTTTTGGGGCGGGATACAAACTAAGGAAAGAATCGTGTAATATAAATGTTTGCCGAGGAAATGAAATAATAGGGATACGTACATTTCATATCCAGAGATATATGAATGAGAGAGAGGAAACTTGTTCGCACGACATTTATAACATACACACGTACATACACTCCTCCACCCAAATCACTTTAGTGCCATATTGATATATCCCCATCAAAGCCACACTTGTTGACGTTTTGACGGTAGAAACGTGTTGTTAAAGATGTGTATATTTACTGCGATTCCAGCAGGCTGTTTTGAATAAAGTCGGAATACGTTTAATCTTTCGTTTTACATGAATTATATATATATGTATACGTATACATAAAATATATTGAATCGTTGCGAAGTATTAACGAAATACAGAGAGGACAGGCACACACACGTACATACACGATACACACAATTGTATATGCTTGTTTCATTTTCTGTTCGTTTCTTCCCTACGGTGTACAAAGAATCATTTTTTTCCATTGTTATCGAGGGATTGTTTTCGCTTTAACCACCTTATGGACGGATTGTTACGAACGATTGGAAACTAAGGAAGGGAAGGAAATTGTGTAAATACTGCGAGTTAATCGGAATGCTATATAAAATTCTACTTTCATTTCAGTTTTATCATTTGTACAGTAAATATTGTAGCACGAATTGTAAATCATTTATGATGAATTTTCCAATAGTTTGCAAGGAATAAGTTTGATATCCGTCCACGAGGTGTTTAACACTGTAAACCAAGATCGCAAGAAACATACGGTCGTTCATGAAAGTCTGTTTAAACTCTGTAAATGAAAATGTTTATTTTTTTCCCCAATCTTTTTTTCTTTTTTCTTCTTTCCACAACGCTTCGAAAGGTTTTATTCAAATGTTATATACCTTTTCTCCGAATACAGATTGTGACGAAAAGAAAGGCTACTTCGCGGCCTCGTATATTAATAAACGAACAAGTGTACTTTTTCTAGACTTTCATGACCGACTGGTATTTAAATAGAACGCAAATATCCCTACATTCGAACCTGCTGTTTGGTCGAACACGCGTACAACACCATACGAGGCGAATGGATTTTGTGAAAAGAAACCCTTATAATCGAGAACAACGCGTTTCGTTGTTGAACCGAACGCCTTTGTATATTTTACAAGCGCAAAATTGCTTCTTCCTTCTAGTTTTTTTCTTCCGATTTGACAACTTTTCGAGAAACGGGAAAATTCTCTTTACTGCCACCTCTTGCAAATCGTTCGCTAATAATCAAACCGTGTTTTAAAACGACGATGGTGACGTTTGCCGTTAGTCGAAGGTAATGACGAGACGCGCACGCGAAGAATAATAAGAAGATAATGAAAGATACGTTGATATAGAGATGTAACGTTGCGTTAAGACGTATTGAATATTATATATTACATATTTAAGAGATACGATAGTTGCGAAGGGGAAAACAGGACGAAGAAGTAATAACTATAAGAATAATAATAATAATAATTGATCGATTGCGTTTAAAAAAAAAAAAGATTCATCGACAATAGAGCAGAATTCTTAGAAACGTAGCGAAGAAAAATGCTTGTGTCTAGGAAACGGAACAGGGAAAAAAGAAAGAAAGAAAAATGACGATCTTAATCCATTTCCTGTTAACTGGCAAAAATAACCTGATACCGATTCACCTGTTTGTTTAATCTAGACTCTGGATCTGATATTTATTTGTGCGATATAATTTATATTTTTTATTGGTGCAATGGTGCTCGACACGAATAATTATCGAGGTATTAGAGAATAGAATGCACGATCAAATATGATATCACCGTTGTTTTTAGAATATGCAAGGCAAACACGTGAGTCATTGTACATTAATCCTTTGGCCGCGACTGGTTTGACGAAAAATTAAGAAAAAGGTTTGTCGAGGTTATGTTAACTTCTACAATTTCGTTTCGATTAGAAAAAAGAAACACAGTATTCGTTGAGAAAATATCGAAGATATTTAAGAAAAAATGTTCCGTCGCTTCGTAATTCCCGCCATTTCCTCGACTTCGATTTATCTCGAACGATCGTCGATGAACGGATCAATGAGTCATTTTTTAATAAGAAAATTTAAACTTTTATATCTCTTGTTCGATTGTTATCAGATTATTTTAATCGTACTATTAAGATTCTCGTGGTAAAAATGATATTAAACACGTTTATATTTGAATAATTAATTGATTGAATCATATTGTAGAAATATGCGACTTCGTGAAAACTCGGCCTTGATCGGATAACCGAAGCTCGGATCGTGCAACTTCGGTTGATTCCGGTTCCCAGTCTCGCGACGCGTTCTTCGAGCGAATACTGTGAATCGTGTTAACACTTTGTTATTTACATCTTGGATAGAAACAAAAGTTCTACTTAGTCGAATAATCATGGGCCAGTTAACAGGTAAAACATTGATCTTTTATCCTTCAAATGTTTCCACTATAGACACCTACACGTTCTACACGAAACTTTCGATTTACTATGCACGTTGACGTTTTGTATACAATCATTGTTCGAATATCTCCGATCACACTTCGAGAATCACGTCTCGTTCGTTTTTTCTTTTTGTCGACCGAAGCTTCGTCTGTTTTTACTATTATTTATCAAATTCAACGATTTCACGATACACGTACCCTTAAAAAGAGCGGAATATATACAAAGAAAGAAAGATGATGAAATAATAATAATAATTAAAAAAAAAAAAAACACGTGGCTGTAAATATTTTATATAAGAAAGAAAGAAAGACGACGATGAAATATATTATAAAGAAAAAGAGAGAGATTCTATCTATTGTAGAGATACGCGTGGAATTAAACGAAAACAAAAAAGAGAGGCTTTTATTTTTGTCTATAAAAGAAAATGAAGTAAAAAAATAAAAGGCGAGGAACGAATTGATAGGAGGGACGAGGGGAACGACAAACGATATGATAAAAGGGGATAGGGAAGGGCGATTAAAAATATCCTGACTTTTCTAGGGGGAGAAACAATACTTATAGGGTTACTTACCGACCGAGTATTAAAACTGGCGCCTGTGTCTTCTGTGAAACTCGAGTCTCTAAATCTGTCGTCGTGAAATCGAATAAACGCTCCGTAAAAAAATAAATATATAGTTTGTTCTCATTCTAAGAAAGAAAGAATAACACGAAGAAACGAGCCTCGTGTTTGATGTGTTCGAAATAGCCATGCTTATAACCGGCGTCTTCTGACGAATAAAAATGGTTACAGGAAAAAAAGGCTGTTCTTTTTCTGAAAACCAGAAACACGAGGTAATTGATCGCAAACGAAAACGCAGAACAGAAGGTAATCGTAATCGTGAAACAGAGAGAGATAGAGAGAGGGTGTATTCAAAATGGCTTAGAGCATTCGTTTAACGTGTTAAATCTAGGACAGACGGTTGTACAAAGAAGATAAAAGAAAACGTGTGTATCGTAATGTTATTTCATTGGAAGTGAGAATTTAGAGTTAGACTGTTGATACACGGTATATTATTTTGGCTAAGCGTATATGTATAGAGATGATTTTAAAACAGAAAAGAACAAAAAAAAACAGAAAGAAAAAGGGATAAGAAAACATATAATACGGGAACGTAAAGTGTAATAAATTACAGCTAGGATAACGAGATCGTTAATTGTTGAGATAAGATGTAGCGCATAGCAGCTCGGGGATTTAAACGAACAGATAAGGTTATGATGAATAACGATGATTGTGAAGAAAATTAAAAAGAAAAAAAAAACAGAAAACACTATTAAGTACCTTGTTGAGTATAAGTAGATTAATGATCGCTAAGTCGCGAAGAAATAAAACAAAATATATATATATATATTATAGTGCTCGCCTTCGAGGCGTGCACGTGTGCACATTCATGTTCACGAATCATTCGAATCGCCATTGTACACATACACGCAGAGATGCGCCTGCGCGCATCGTACACGCGCGTGCGCGTGCGCATGCGCACAGACACGAGAACTCGTTCGAAACATACATTACGCATACTAAAGAAACACGAAGCGTTACGGCACTTGTGTAACGCGAATTGTTGCATGCCTACACGAAGAAAAGAAAATTACACAGTACCAACAGAATATAATAATAATGATGATGAAATACGAGAGGGGTTGTTTCACGCACGAAACGCAAATGGCGCGTGTTGTTTGTGCTTCGTCTTCGATCGAAAGGAAAGGATCGCGTCCGAACGAGAACGGTTACGTTAGACGGAATTACATAGCAGTTATTATTATTATCTTCCACGAACATATACATATATATATATTTCGAGTTTCGAATAGCAGCTGGCTGCGAGAGTAAAAAAAGGTACCGATAGAGAGAGAGCGAGCGAGAGAGAGAGAGAAAGAAAGAGAGAGAGAGAGAAAGAGAGAGAGAGAGAGGATTCGTTCGTCACTGATCACGATGGAACCACGATTCAAGTATTGTACCTTAACATTCCTTTGGCTATAAAAGAAAGAGAAAGATTAAATAAGCGAATAGGCACCACGACCGTGCGATAGAAGGAGAAAAGGAAAAAAACGAACAGAAACGAAAGGGAATGAAAAAAAAATGGTCCCTTTATTTTCAATAAAAAAAAAATATACATATATAATAATAAATCGACACACGTGTAATGCGGTTGATCGTTCGTTTTCTTTTCTTCTCGTTTGTTTGTTTTCCATCAAGATATATATACATATATATTATATTTGAGCAACGGTGCATCAAGAACAGTAAGCGAAATTGTATTTTTTTTAATATACATATATATGTATATATCTATCTATATGTGTATATATATATATATATTCCGAGGTTTCACCTCCCGCGATGAAAATGGTACTCGCGACACAGCTTTGAACGTTCACAAGGAATTTTAGATTTAATTGAGAACAGTTGCGCGCTTAGTTTGAGCATAACATAGAAGAGCATATTCTTTCAAGGCAAATCTATGTGTACATGTATATATCGATTAATGAACATATATGTGTACACATATATATATACACCTATAGGCGAATAAAACTCTCTTTCAGCGGATAAGAAATAAGAAAAGATACTATATAGAGTTGTTAATTATTAAGCATTGTTTGAACAGCGTATGGTCGCGCCAAGCAAGAGCAGAGGTCCCGAACGCGCATGCGCGGGCCGAGGGTCTATAAGTAACGGCGCCTTACGGCGAAACTTGTCATTCGTCGGTGAACCCTTTGAGGGTTAGGATGGTCGTAGTCGTTTGCCGTAAAACGGTTTTATTGCGGTTATGATCATTTTTGCACAAAGAATTTTAAGTTTCCGATTAAATCAACCGTGTTTAATAAATCTTAGAACTTACGAACAAACCGTTTTTAGTTAGGGAAGTAGAATCGAATCTCCATGGTTCTTATAAGCTCTCCTTGACTTTTCTCGACGAAATAAAATCCTCTACGCTTCTCATTTGATCCAGAAAATCATCGATAACGATCTCTATCCTTCTCATCTTCTTCGATTCTCCTCCAAGCCACAAGGCTTCGCTCTTAAACCTCATTCTCGCTTGGCAACACCATACGACGAAGAAAGGGATGCACGTTGTACATTCTTTCATCGCGAGAAACAAATAGAGTTCAAAGAAGTACCATTGAAACGCTCGTTCGTCCCTTTTACGTTTTTCGTAATTTCCTTCGACAAACGAACGATGGTCAGATTTGTATCGAGTGCACAACTTTGTACTGTTTCGCTGAACCTAACCTCTGAGAAGTGTACCTCGAACAATGAAATCGATAGGGAAGAAAAATCGAGCGCCCTGTCGATGGTGAATCGAGATTCCTCTGACATCGTATCTTTTTATCATTGGTCCTGGATGGTTGAATTCGAAAAATGAGGGTAGGTGTGGGGTATAGTTGTTACTCGATCAGGCGAAATCGTTCGACGCACGAAACGAATCGGGTCACGTATATATCAGAAGGATCAAAGTGTGATACTCGAAACTGGTGCGGATCGGTAGAACGCGACGACAGGCGAGCATGCATCACACCAAAAGGCTTGTGCAAGCCTGTTAATACACACACACACACACACACACACGTACCACAAAACATACCGAGAAATCTTTGTTAATCGAGAACGCGATATACGTTCTGTTCTTCTAATTAGTTTTATTTTAATTTGGTAATTTTTTGTCTGGTTAAAAAATACGTTGGTTTCTTGGGGTGTACACCCAAGTCGTGACCTTTTGGTCGCTAACTACATTGTTGTTGATGAAGTATATATTATATATATACAAAAGTTACACATTACATACACACATACACATGATTAGTTTCACAGCATTTTCGAATTTTACTCTAAATAATTACTTTACACGCTCTAACCACATTTATTTGCATCCATGAATTGTTATTCTTTCATCATCAGAGAAGTTATTCCATTCAATGTTAAATAATTATAAATAATTAAACATAATATATTAACTATTTTCACTCATGAGAAAGCATCGTTACCTGTATGACAAGTGACCATAAGAGCATAATAAACAATCGCTCATTAAATGCATTCTGTTGTTCTTCATTTCATGACCTGGCCACCGTGTGCGTCCATTCCATTTTTTGCCTCCATATCGATCCATCCATCTTCTTTTTTTGTCCGTTCAGTTTGTCGCTGTATGATCGTCGTACGCATATTCTCTTCTCTCTTTGTTTCTATCATTTCCTGGAGTTTCTCTGGAATTTTTTATCTTTATTTTTTTTTTTAACCAACTCGCTTTGAAAAATCCTTCGCCATTTTGCAATCCGAGATTTCTACAGAAAATTAGGTATTTGACTTCCGGGACGATCGGAGCTGTTCGCTCATCGTCGGTCGCCATCATGGCGTCCCATAAGTCGAACGTCTAATTTTCAATCGGTCGTATCTTGAAAATAATACTAAGACTTTTCCATTTGCTTTTACTTGGTGAATAGCGTACATCTTCTTTCAGATACCCTTGTACAAGTCTCTTTTACTTCCTCTTTCACTATCTGTCCAAGAAAAAAAAACATCCAACCGATCCCGAGCAACATTGTAATTTTGTCGAAATTAGGAAGGTGACGATCTGTGATCTGAAATAAACGATACCTCGAGGTTCGAAGCCTTTCGAATTTCGATAGAACACCTCGCTAAGACACGATAAGAAATACCCTTACGGTAGCACGTGTACCTGTGAAAAAAAAAAAAAATACCTGATCGATGATGCGTGTAATATAGAGGTTAGATCGTTCCATTAGTTTGTAAGTGTAACGTATATATGCGATTAGAAAAGAAAAAGAAATTAAAAAAAAAAAGAAAGATGCGTTTGTATGCGATATACAAAAAAGTGACGAGGATCCTCTCGTTAGTCTCGTCTGTTGCGAAGCGGCGAGTGAAACGATGAAAGTCGTGCATTTGAGTGTTTTCAAAGCACCGTTCGAACGATAGATAAAAGGAACGCGAAGGTACATCGTAGATTTCGATCGATATCGTTCAATGTTGTTAACCATTCCATTTGTACTCGTTCCATTTCTTTTATTGTTGTTACATGTACCTCGCGTTCGGGACAGCATATCACCCGGCGTACAGGGTGTTACAAGGAAGGGACTCGTAACCTAAAAGATAAACAGTATCTTACCATCATCTAAAATGTTATTTATAGTCTTAGCTGAAAATATTACTTATTTAAAGTGAAATAAGTAATAAGCCATTTTTTTTTTCTAAGTTGGTCGAAGCTAGTGTGGGTGGTACATTTTCAAAATTGTGTAAAACCTTCGTACGAATTGATAAGTTACGCTCCGATCGCCCACAAAGGGTTAAATTTGTCAAGGTTCAAAGAAAAATGTTTGAAAAGAAAGGACAACACTGTCTATCCTACAGGCGTTGAACCCCTTCCTGTTTTAACACCTTCTACACGGTGTAACACGGAACCGTATTTCTGGTTCTCCGATGCATTTCGTGAGCGTACAAAAGGTGCTATTCTAACTAGTCAGTATAGATAAGGGAATGTATTTTTTTACACGATGGATTTGTAATAAAGATATTGAAAACGAAAGAGTATCTGGTTCAAACGGACGAAACGGGGACGCTTGTCCGTGAGGAAGTGGAACGTAATATCGATGAATAGTCTTGCGATTATTCCTTTTGCATACAGTTTTCTTTCGATCCGATCGATTCTCGTCTCAGTTGTTTGGAATTATCCACGCTGAAAAGAGTCCACAGTCTGTAATGAAACTTCTTTCATCGGGTAAGTTGCTTTCTGTATCATAGCTCGTCGTGTTTGCGTGTGTATTTCCGTTCCATTGTTCCCATTGTTCTAACAAAATAATCGTAAACTGACGTGCTGTCGTTACTGCGACGAGTGCGCGTTCGCGAGTGTGTTCCGAGCGAAAGCGAAGCGTCGAATGCGCATGCGCGGCCAGAATGGCGGTGGATTTAAACAGCGCGTTTGTTTATATTCTACAAAATGCATTTTCAGTAGCCGTGTGATCGTGTTTCGAAGCACGAACGATTAACGAACGCTCGTAATCAGTTACGTTTTAGAAAATAACCTAATTGATTGTGCTGATGACAGTTTTATGTCCCCCCCAACTTCCCTTTTCACGCTGCAAGACTTAACCTTCAAGCGTTCAATTCTCGTTCGGTAGAATTATTATTCATAGTCGTTGATACAGCTAAACGCGCACACACTATGACACAGAATTTATTATTCCTCATAAGCAGCGAACGTACATAATTCATTTTTTGGTTTTTTTTTTCTCGTTTCACTTACAAAATATCTATGCGTATCATATACCGGTTCGTTTATTTTTCTCATTTGTATTCTTATTTTATACATAAGTCGCATTTGTTCCTTCTACGAGTTTCTCACGCATCCTTTTACAATATGGTACGCAGCTCTACCTAACTAAAGTCTATCTTCATTTAGGACCGCAGGTGGAAATGAAATTTCTAAAAAAGTACGATTACTCGTTTATCGCCCTTGAATCTCGTCAGCTATACAATAATTCATTTTCTCTCTATGTCTCTCTGCGTGTCCGCGCTTGAACCACGTTCCGTCTCCACGACGTTTCATTCAGAGGCACAACTTCTTTTTTTTCTTTATTGTTTCATCGATCAAGCGTGGAAGACTAAAAAGCGAAAACGAGAGCATAATGTGTGTACCACGGGCTTCCTATAATAACTAAGCGTTAAGATATACAACTTTTTATTTGCACCCGTTCAAGCAGCACGGAACGTGTCACGAACGAGCATGTTCGTTTTCGCGTACAGGACTTTCGCACACACATACACACACACACGCGCGCATGTTCGTGAACAAGCTAATACAGCGAATAAAGGGTGTCTCGTTGAAAAAGAAAAGCGTCGCAGAGAAATGGAAAATTTCATTAACATCCATCCCACCAATGTATTCAACCGAAATTATCATAAAATAAAGTTTCCATCAAAATATTATCCATTTCTTCTGCTTCCAATATTCAATTGTAAGATTAACAATTATATATATATATATATAACATGAAAGTTAAAAACATCAAGTCTTTCATCATTATACGTCAACAGTATGATAAACAAAAAGGAAATGATTTTAGTGTGCGATTACGGTTGGAAGGGTGTCAGTTGTTTGCATCGATTCCTTCTTTTTCATCGTATAAAACCTTATACGCTGTGCACAATATAAAAACAGCTTTAGCTAGACTTGACGGTCCAAGCAATCGTAGAACAATTGTTGGTATAAAAATGATATATACATTATTACCTAGTCCACTTACATAATGCACACGTTTCAAGTATGAAATCTTTGCTAGAATAGAAATAAGAAACAAGTTCTAATCTAATTCGAGGAAACACCTGCGAACAAATACCCCCTCCGTTACTGTGTCGTATGATATATTACAAAATATATAAGTATCATAGAAAATGAATAGTCTTTTATAGAAAAGTGATGGTAAGAAGGAACGATGCTGACAGATATAAAGTTGTTAACATTGTTCGACACACAAGTTTTATCTTTGACCTCTTGTAGCCTTTGTCGCATCAGTAGAACGTATAATTTCATGTATAAAACTACAAAATATATATATATATATAATATATATATATAGAAGTTATACAAATATAAGTGGTACAATAAAAAATGTATCTCTATATAAGATTACGTCTTGCAAGAAATACACTGTAAAAGTTTTCAAGTGTGTTCAATATTGAAACGTAGAAGTATTCAAAGAATTTCCAACGATCCACTTTTGCTTATCATTCATACCCATTCGGAAAGCGTCATCGAAGAAAAATTAGTTACAAAACATTACCAAGTACAAACGTTAACAATCTTTTCCAGTTGTGTTAGTTTGTGGAATGTTTACGAAGGAATCGATACGTTTCATTCTCGTATTACATATCAAGATCGAACACACCTTACTCTGCTTTTACTTAACACTAAAGAAAAATATATTTGTGATATCATTGCTCGTGGACACTGGAAGAAACGAAATGTAGCCAAAAGACGAAAGCTTTCGAAAGAAAAGAATTTGATTTGTACTTTTTATCCCTCGATATCATGAAGTTTGAGCAGACTGCATTCCCTTATTACACGTTTCCTTATTTTTTTTTTATTTCCTATTTAATCAGTGTATATATGAGTATATGTGCGCTTGCGATGTTAGATCTGCTACTTTATACTCGGTAAAGAATTTCATGTTATATTTAATAATTATTCAATAGCAACACTTCTCCTTAATCTATGTAAGCTAAAAGTAATCGAAAAATTATATTATTGTTAAGTGTATAAAAAGTAAACTTTTGATTTCAAACAACAGAACCTATTTATAATAGGTCGATACATACACTTTACAAAGTAATCATTGTAAGTACTGCATGAAGACGAATTTCTTTTTTTTTTCTTCTTCTCTCCGTTTTTTTTTTTGTCAATTTTGATTCTGTGTATATAAAACCAATGAAAAAACATAACAAAATTAAAAACAGGCCAACATTCCTATCCCCTGAATAAGTACAGAAATGGAACGGTGTTTTCTGTCTCGTATCGACACGCAATTTGATTTTAAGCTTATTATAGAGCCGAACACTTTGCACCGTTCACCATTTCGATACTTAAACGCAGTTCGTAAGTGATAAAAGGTGTATTACAAACTCGTGTTAAAAGCAAGAAAAAAAACGAACGATTAAATGACAGTTTCATCTACAGTATGAACGAATGATTTCAGTCAATTTATCAACATACGATTATTACAAAAGAAAATAATGAATATTTTGGAAAATTCATACGCATATCATCATCGGTATAACATAATTATTCGTTTTAATGGAAGTTAAGGTTGCACCACCTTTTGTCACTACAGAACCACAAAATTGGACCACCTCTTTTCCTACTTCTCATCGATTAAAAGAGGAAAAGGGTGGTCTGCCTTGCTTGCTACTTGGTTGCCTCTGGAGGGCAATCAGGCTGATTATTTGGATGAGCAGCAGTGAACGCAGGATGATTTTCTAAATGACGATCCACCCTTAAAATAGTTGGGAAAGGTCTTAAGTCGACTAAAAACCTCCTTGCGTTAAATATTTGTGGTATTAAACAGCAGTCTGCTAGCGTGATTTCATCCCCTACGCAATACTTTCCCGCACTGGACGACAATAATTTTTCTACGGCTGAAAATAAAGCACGATTATCGTTAGTCTTAAGCCGATTTATGTTTAAAGTTATAATTTTACTTTCGTCACCTGTTAAACCTCTGGTGATCCAATGCTGAGCCCATTCCTTCTTACGTTCTTCCCCAACGTAGATCAATACCACTAAGTTTTGCAAGGGTTGAATGCCGCTTGCGATCACCTCGCAAATTTCCCTAACTCTAGCTCTTTTCACCGGATCCGCAGGCATCAAAGGCCGATGCGGTCTTGTTTCCTCCAAGTACTGCAGGATGTTCAGCTGCAACGAAAATGTTTCTACGATCACACTTTCCTGATCTTAATCGATAGTCGAGAAAAACACTCACAGATTCTATTAACGTGTGATTGTCGATATGAAGAGCAGGCACCTGCTCCATTGGATTAATTTCACGAAATTCATTGGAATGCTGTTCTCCTCCACCCTTTATCAAGCTAACCGGTTTTATGTCGTAAGGAATTTCCTTCAAATTTAGCGCTGTTTAAAAGATTACACGATTGTTTAGAGAACTTAGATAATAAACATTCTTTGGCGAATAAAAAATATCTAACTTACCAATTCGCACCCTCCACGAACAAGAACTCCGCCAATAGGAGTAGAGTACTGGCTGAGAATGGGGAAAAAAAAGAAAAGAATAACGAGATAAGTATCCGAGGAAAAATTTCGTGATGTTTACCGGCTTCGAGCGGCACGTTATCAAAGCTGTACACCGGTCAGATAAAAGTAAATTTTATCCAAGAAAAGAATGAAGTAAGAATGACAAAGGATCGTAAATAAAAACGAGTAATTCGAAGAAGAAAATTGTTCGCAGATTGACGTGAATTTTAATCGAACGTTGAAAAAGAAAAACGAGTCTAATTCGCGAATAAAAGAACAGGTAATAAAAGCAACATCTCTGCAACGATGTCGGCTTCGGTATAATTGGAGGACTTGATAAATTTCCTTTTACCTTTCCCATGACGGACATCTCGTCTCGGGCTTCGATGGACGGATTCGCCTGCTCGATTATCAACTCGATTACTCGAGACGACGCCGCGGTTTGCGAATCTCTTCGAAAATTATTCGGGTGTCCGTTCAACGCGCGAAATCACTCCTCCCTCCTCTCTTATTCGATTGCCAGACGTCCCATTCTACTGCCCCATTCTGGTCAGGGGTTCGTACGACCAATCGCGGTTCACTTTCCGATAGGAAGCAGTGCTGTACCATGGGAAGAACCTTGAAGGTTGACACAGTCATAAAATCTTACAAATTTATTCGGTAACTATCTCTTCTCCCCATCTAATCGGTTCTTGATGAACATTTTTATTAACACGTTGATTATCCCGAATTTTGTTCAATCAAATAATTAAGAAAAGAAATGATGAACTGAACCATGGATAGCGTTAATATTAAGCTGACACTGCTGGCTATCAAATTGAAAGGTTAAATCTGAAGATTAATCGAATTAGGATTTTAGCGTGTCTGACTACATACGTCCATTTTCACTGTGACAGTCAACGTGTTAATTTCGTGTCAGCTTTGTTCTTTATATGCTAGTCGAGTTTGCCATTCGAGTACTAGTTTGTATAATTTAAGTTAACAGTAATGATAATAATGTACTATAATATGTTATTAGTTAATACTAATTACCATTACATAATTATTAATAGTGTATTTGGATGAAACGTAGGCTTCTTTTGATTAAAGGGAAAGTTAGGGGAAAGTAGCCTCCCACATTGAGGACAGCCTAGGGAGAATCTAGGGAAGCGCCTAACTCGTAGAATCTAGCTTTTCTCTGTAAGTTTATCTCCACGCACGTAAAGAATATAGAAAATCAAGATGATAGACGAGACACTTGTTCCCCTATACTTCCCCTTAATTAAAGGAAGCCTAAGTGACAGGCGGCGTTTAGATTTGTTTCGCAACTGCGAATACAAACAAGGACGCATGCATTATTCTACGATAATTAGAAATTATAATTTTGTTTACGCTACTGGTCTGCCGGTTACGTACTCGTCGGCATAAAAAATAATGAAATCTGAATTATACGGAAATGAACAGAATTTCAATATCAAGTTACTTTTTATCGAATTGTAGAAATCTGAAACGTTGATACATGTATTTAAATATGTCTTGTAATTATAGCAACTATTTTATGTTATTAAAATATCATTGTCTCAATATCAAAGTCTCGTTTATACAGTCCTGATAATGTTTGGCCAATTGTAGTTCAAGTTTTATTTGTACGGACTGTGTGTGCGCAACGTCTGTAATGGCGGCTGGGCAACACGTCGATGCTCCGAAATATTAGTAAATCTATCTTAATAAGATAATTTGATTATGAAGTTGTTTATTTAGCATTAACGATCGATCATTCTTTTTCATATATGAAACAATAAATGATTAAAGGTTTTATTATATTTTTCCGTTATTCGACAATAGTTAATAGTTCATTTTATTAATTGTATTTTATTTTCAGAGTATAAAAAATGTTGAAACATATATTCAAAGATATGTTTAAGTTCTTAACTCCAAAAAATACGGACCAAGCTGCTGTAATAAGGTTTCGTCTTTCTTTGGTATACGCATTTTTGGGATGGAACAGTTTTATTTACATGGTTTATAAACTCATGAATTTTAACTTACCAACAGATCCGGCCGAACGAAGTATTTAACACAAATCTCATGATTTATTTAAATTTTTTCAATCGTATCGCTCACTATTCTAATGTAAAATTTTTCAGAAGCCGCAATAATCAGCAAGATGCAAGGTGACAACAAAATACAACTAGTGCGTTTCGATGGATTCACTATGGTAGAGAACCGTACAATAGAAGCACCGAATAAAGAGTCCGAAGTATCCGATAAGGACACAAACAAGGAAGAATTGTTAATAGCGTAATTCAAGTTGACAATCGAATATTCAAAGCGTACACTAGTTTATTGATAATTAATAAAAATAGATTTAAAAAAAACTTCAAAAGGTTTGTATTATTCACAGACGGAAATAATATAAAATACGTTTACCCGCTTCTTTCGGTCGCATTACAGATAATCATTCTTAGCACAGAAAGAAATAAGATATTTAATTCATCGAGTATCAAGGAAGAGATTGACGCAAGGCAATTGCCCCCGACGTTTCCGGATTTAATTCTTTCAATCTTTGCTCCATTTCACACAACAGAGCAGACCTAACAAAAAGTTTATCATATAAATCCTACTTATTATCGAAGCAACATTTCATTAGAAAAACGTACCTGTACTCTTCGTAACGCATAACCACTTCTTCCAGTTCTTGTTTGTACAATCTGGTAAGCATAGCGTTGAAACAGTCAAGTTCCGGTAAACGAAACAGCTCCCATCGTAATTTACGATCTAACGCTACCGATGCTCTGCTATACACATACAACCAATGAGGTATCTCCTCGTTAAGATAAGGATTAGCCGGAACTAAAACGCTATGAGAATGAAAATGCGTGTGACGTGGCGGCGACACGACCCGCACCGCTTGTATTTCATGGGGATAACACGGATGTTCGTATTGTGCTTGCCGTGTGATATGGCTAAAAAGAAAACAATACAACATTCTGTTAAAACTATACAGACTTGAAAGCTCCAATCTTCCATTATACCTACTTAACGTAATAAACACCGTATTCAGGTGATTCTATTCTTTCCCAACCCGTGGGCAAGCCTTCTTTTTCAAGGGGATGGGACCAATGAGTAGTTTTGGTGTTATGGTCTATGTAATACTTTCTACCTCTAAGAGTAAAATCCACCGACCATCCAGGCGGTAGAGGAAGTTCTTCCTGTTGTTCGTTTCTAGAACTTGATCTCTCCGAATGGCATCGACTATATCTTGAATATTACAGAAATAAGAAAAAACAAGGTGCGTGTTTACGGTGATGGTAGAAATACAAATTATGACACGTTATACCCTGTACTCTGATGATACGCCGAATGATTATAGTCTTCGTAACCTGAATCGATATCTAGGGGTTTGTAAGGCATCTGCGGCGTTTGGACCCTGTCTAAATGATATTCGGAGCCAGCGTATTGATTAACATAAGTGTGAGATATAGCGGGTGAAAGTCCGGTATGATACATTGGAGTGGCGGTACGGGATGGCATTCCATCCCTTGTACTAGTGTTAACAGAAAGACTGGCAAATCTGAACAAACGCATTTCAATTTATTTCACTGAATCGAAGAAATCCATTTGACTACGTCGAACAAATACCTTTGAGCTAAATCTGGAACAGAACTGTTCGGCGTATATTTTCCCTCGTGACTTCCTAATCCTACGGCGCTCATTGTTGTTTTAGTGTTTCCAAACTTCTGCACCATACTGGGTTGTTGCGGGATGGACTATAGAAAAATGAATTTTTATTTTTTTATTTTTCTACGAGGGTATAATGTACGCGATAATTATTTACCATCGATGTTGGAATCGTTGGATGATTGTTCCGATTTCTTGTCCTTCTGTTTGGCTCTGTTGTCCATACGTTAATAACTGGAAACGAACAGCAATTTAAGAACGAAGACAAAAGAAAACTGAATGATATCAAGGAATAAAGAAATTACGCTAAGTTGTGAGAAAGTTGTGAAAGTTTTTCTTTTTTTTTCTTTTTAATAATATACTTAGAATAGTAAAAATAACAGCTTACTTGGTATTTCAGGCGGAGTTTCCTTCTTGACATATTTTCCAACAACTCCTTCTTTGATCGTTCTTAAATCTTTATTCTTTCTTGACAGCATGATGATGATAAATATTTGATCGAACGTCAAATCGATAAATCTTCGATATTTATAACCTACGCTATACGATAATGCGAGCGTAATATTTTAATGCAAATGCATTTCGAATGTACGGCTCGGCGTTCAATAACGAAAAGTTATCCTTTTCTCTTACACATCTTCGTCGGAATTTATTTCAATAACGCGTTGACAATTGGAGACTTTTCAAACTATACACCGCACTTGACATATGTATCTTTACCTTTGTATCGTGGACATTCACGGAGGATGAGTGAGTACCGACGGCGCATTATGTATATCTATAATTTAAGATATTAAACTCTATCGAATCTTGGATACCTATTTTCATTCGTTTTTGTAGTCTTTTTAAGTTCGAAAAAAGATGAAGTAAATATGTATTGAAGTATTCTGAAAATCAATCATAATCACGCGCTCGGTGAATCTGTCAATTTGACGTATCCAACAATTACTTCTTTAAAAATTAAAAAGATAATTGTTTCGTATTTCTCTCACCTTATATTTCTACAATCTGCTTTTTCGATACTTCTGTCATATATTATAAATGAAAATATAATTCTTTTTTTTTTTTTTTTAAAAGAACAGTAATTTTCATAACCTACCTGATGGCGCCAATAGTTGATACATTACGAAACCAAATAAATTGGTCCCCGTACATCCATCCGTTCGACATACATACATCTTTTTGTTATACATGTTGTGTGCTTGATAAACGAGTACCTAATATACAAATGAAACTAATCAATTTGATATTTTTATTCATTAAAGACAAACAGAAATTTTACAGTTTAAAAAACTGCAAAGAAATTTGTAAGAAATCTATTATCGAAAAACAAAGAATTCAAATATTCATTCAAATTTTTTTTTTAAGTACTGACCATAATACATTATATTAAAACTTTTTCTTTTAAATTAAAAAAAAAAAGTCCTATTCATGTGTCATCGAGCGACAATTATTTGAATGTTTATAAATAATGACTAATCGTATTGAATTACTGCACTTAAATTTATTATACGAACAGCTAACCATTCTTACGTTTAATATGACAAGGATAAATTAATCAACTTTCATTTATGTTACTCTTTTTACATTCTAAAAATCAACTGTACAGCTGTTATGTTCCTAACAATGATTAATATGAGTATCTGATGTATATATATATATATATATATATATATCTATCTATCTATTAAATCTATTTACAATGAAATTATATTCCGCTATAATTCGGGCTACTCGTATTATATTGAAGTTGTTCAATTGTAATCTGCACGAGAAAAAAGAAAATGAATATATATATAAATCACTAATGATTGCGTTTTGTAACGATAAATATGTACGATAATAGACTATCACAGTGTAGCTCGCGTTCGTATCCGTAGGGATCTCTATTGTTCTAATTATTTTTTTTTCTTTTTTTTGATTATTCACTTTTGCCGCAAAGAACTGGAAGTACTCATGTATCTGCAGATATCTCGTATCCGATTCCGGGTAAATTTTATGTCTGTCATACAAATGCGATACTTTTTTTTCTTTTTTTTTTTAATCATACGATATAAAAAAATACTAATATATCCATTAGAATTTCTTATTGTAAATGTATATATTTGCAACTGTCACTAAAAAGCTAAGTTAGCTCCAAAACGTAATGATTATCAAAAATGCTTCTTTTCCTTTTATTATTAGTGTCAACACAGGAGGACGATGTTTGTGTGAATCTTGAAAAGAAAGAAAAAGGAGTTGATAGAAAATACAGAGTGTCCCGAAACTAGTGTATGGGACGGAAATAGGGGGTAGCTGAGACGATTCTGAACAACTATTTCCTTTGCAAAAATGTCGGACGGGGCTTCGTTTTTGAATTATTAACGAAAAACACTGGACCAATCAGAGCACGCGCAGAGCGCACGCTCAGCCATGATTCGTTCTAGTCCGACGTATCGGCTCGAAGTTACCCTATCACGTCTTAGTGCGCTCTGATTGGTCCAGTGTTTTTCGTTAATAACTCAAAAACGAAGCCCCGTCCGACATTATTCCAAAGGAAATTGTTGTTCAGAATCCTCTCACCTACTCCCTATTTCCGGCTTCTACACTAGTTACGGGACACCCTGTATAATAGGCCACGACAAACTTTAGCAATCTACAACGTTACCGGACTAAACAGCGTTTTGAAATAAGAATCAAGAGAGTTGAAATAAATTAGACATTCGTTTAATAAAGTGTCTATTTTTATGCGTATTAGAACTCTTTATGAATTTATCCATGTTGTTTTCCTCGAAGTCACATTACAGCATTTACATTATATTATATATATATATATTTTTTTTTTCAATTTATTCCTTTTTTTTTTAAACTAATTTTCACGAAGAGGAGATAAACAGTGTACAAGTGTTGTAAATAAAATGTGCAATGAAGACGAGAGATTAAAACACATGTGTTTCGACAGAGGAAGGATGGATAAGTAAAAATAAAAAGATAAATAACGTTAAGAGATGTTTCTCGGCTACTTCATGAAAAATATGAGCAAGCAGTCACTCAATTTCGTTTAACCATCTATGTTTTATTAAGAGCTACTATTGTTTTTTTATCATTATTATGCAATGGTAAGAAACTTTTTAAAAACGATCCCACGTCTTTGCGGTGGCCTGTGGGAGCACAGCTCCGAATAAATCTTATGCATTGTATCTCTATTATTTATTATATTTATAAGCAATGGATATTTTGGTACAATTAAATTTTTTTTTTCTTCTTTATTGTATACTTGCCCCTCTCGCATCACTTTTTTTTTTTTCATTTATTTATTTCTTTTTTATTTAAAAAACAACATATATTTTTTTACGATTTTTTTCTTTCTTTCTCGTTTCAATGAATTAAACCTTATCGTTCGATAATATTTATTCTTTTTCTTGATACGCTGCTCGCATATCGTCACATTCCTCTTTTTCTCTTTGAAAAAATTTGTTTATTCCATTTTTCTGCCGCGGGCATGCAGTCAGCACAATTGTTAGTATTTTTCTTTGTAGCACATCTGTCTGTACGTTACACGTATTTACCACAGTTTCTTCGGTGTGTCCGTGTATGTGTTTGTTTGTCTGTGTTTTGTGTGTGTGTGTGTGTGTATGCGAACGTGTGACTTGTATCATCAAATATTACTATTATAATATATTGTATTATATATATTTATATATATTTATATATTTACCTAATTTTATTATGTTTTGTTTATAGTTATTAATTATTAATACGAATATATGATACATTTCAAACAACGCCCCTGGCCGCTGGCTCCGATCGGAGGCGAGAATCGGGAGTTAAAGGTGGGGGGGGGAGGGAAGGGGTCAGTCATGAGAAGGACATCAGCCATTTAGTAAACCGAAGCGAATGTCACATGCAAAAAATTAATATTTAATAACAATATAGTTGTGTTATCTACTCGAATTTACACCCTTGATCGTCTCCTCCTACCGAGCTCAGCTAAAACCTTAAGTTTTAAGAAGGGACTAACATTCTCGTATTGTTTGTGTTGTGTGTAGGTGTGTGTGTTTGTGTGTGTGTGTGCTGACACTGAGTACATTTTACAACTTAAATCATTGCTGTCAAAGAAAAGAAAAAAAAAAGGAGGAAAAAAAAATTACGATAAAGTAGAAATTAATGTACACAATAAAAATATTAGAACTCATCATCGATCATCATCGCGCCAAAGAAGAATAAAATTGCAATCACTGCTCCTTTCATTTTTTTCTCTCTCTCTCTCTTCTTTTCCCCGTTTCGCCCTTTCCGTTTTTAGGCACAACTAACGAAAGAAAATTACATTACGTCAAGAACACCGTCGTGAAACACTTGTTGCTTCACTGACAGTCATTTTTTTTTTGTTTCTTTTGTTTTTTCTTTTGCATATAGTGTATGAACAATCGACGTAAAACTAAGGGCTAACGATTGGGCAGCGTGGTAATGTACTTCCACCTAGGAAGAAAAATTGATAACACCGATCAGTGAAAACGTAAGGAAGAATATAAAGATAGAAGAAAGATCAATTACCAGAAATGACCGACAGAAATAATTTACACACCGGCTCAAGGGCGGGCTCGTGTCGAAGCTGTTGTTGTGGCAGGAACTGGATTATTGGGGGTAGGAGGAGCTGTAAGAGCGTTACGTCGTTCTACCTCCAATTCGGACAGTTTCTTCCACAGTTCATCCCTTTCCTTTTCTCTCTTCTTCTCTCTGATATTATAAAATATTTCTATAGATAAATGTAAAAAAACTACCGAGAGACAAGCTTTTTATTTCATTCTTTCTCGAAGAAAAGACGGACACTTTAAATCTTACATAATTTTGTTGTTTCTCAAATGTTACCTACTTTTGCCTCTCAGACTTATAGCTGGCAGTAAGTTCATCGAAGAGCTTGCTATTCATTTCCATAAATGTTTTTAAAACATTATAAACCAGAGCTACGATCGTCTGGTTCCAGTGTTCCTTGCTAATTCTATACAATGCCGGGAACATAATTCCCATTATTACATGATTGTTATCTTCGACTAGAGACATTACATATTCGTTATTCCAAAAGAACAATGCTCTTTCAGCGACCTGCGTATTAAAAATCAGTTTTAATGGTTATAACATTCCAATACTGTTGCGTATTAAAGCATTATTCTATGAACGACAAAATTAACCGTTTGAGTGCCACGGGTCTTTGGTGTTTCCTAATTGAAAATTGCCAAGGAGCCTGGTAGCCCCAGTTTCATTCCGTGTTTAAAAATGGCGAGCGACACGATAGCGCTACTCTTAAGGACCGAATACACCTACCGAGTGACTCGGCCGAGTACTCGGTAGGTGTAAACTCAGCATTAAGGTACATTTAAACTATTGCTAGGTTTACACCTACCGAGTACTCGGCCGAGCTCTCGTCTGGTGTGAACGGCACCCGGCTGAGTAATCCGCCGAGATTTTTACTCGGCCGAGTCACTCGGTATATCTGTAGCAGGCGCCAGTAACCCTCGCGCGGGCGTTCCGAATTTCTGTGTTTCTGGCCGTGCCTGTCGTCCGAGAGAGAAAATGGTTGTTTTTTGACAGAGTTGGTACAGGCACGGCCAGAAACACAGAAATTCGGACCGCCCGTTGCGAGGGTTACTGGCGCCTGCTACAGGCATAGTCTAAATGCAGCCTTATTTCGCGTCCAATAAACGTCAAAGAGCGCGATTGCGCTGTTTTCTGTTTAATATTGTTCTGACATCCTTCCAAGCATAAGTAGTGACACCAGTGTGTTTAAATCACGGCTTTACAGCTTAGGGCGGTCGAATTTTTTGGATACAGTGTAGCTTCTTGACACTCAAACGGTTAAATTTGTATTTGAAATACCTGAAAGTGCGGCGAAGACACAGAACGTGCAATTTGCCTGAATAAAGGTTCTTGTATTTTAACAAATTGGCTAGGTTCTATCACGTCCAAGATTTCTTCAATTTCACCAAGGAACATCACCTCCTTCTGGCTACACGTTTTAGGCCAGAATTTCAGGAGGCCTCGTATAACTGGTTCCGTTAAGGTTGCATCCTTTTCAAGAAACTGCACCACACAATAAGCTAGTTGTGCATGATATAACGATAAGCTTTTCACCTTATGCAGTGGTAGCAGCACCTGTAAAAACAATAAACGATAATAATCATAATTTTCAACTGTATTTACAGAGTTTTCGCGCGGCTTGTACGTGTAAAATTTCTACCTTAACTAAAAACTGCTTGTGCTCGACTTTTAAAGGAAGAGCAAATCCATTTATAATGCTACCCAGAATTTCAAGAAGTTCACCCACTCCATTGAAATGCTCGGTTTCATATACAAACCTGTAACAATAATTAGTTAAGTAAAATTTTCTTCTATACGTATAGAGTAATGATTATCATATATATATATATGTATATGTAAATACCTCAAAAAAATGTTGTTAATTTGTTTACGTATAAAGGCTCTAAGGCCAAGGAACTTCCCATAAATACGATGCAAAACAGTTTTCAAAAAATCTCTTTCCCTAGGATCCTCTGAATCGAATAACTCCAATAACTAGAAACAGGAAGTTTATATAACAAATAAACAGAATAATTATGACAAACATTGTACACGTTACACAAATTATACCTGTAAAACAAACTTTTGGTCGATAACTTTTTTGCCAATCGCTGGTTGAAAATCTGAAGATTCAAGAAACCGTAAAAAGAATTCATAAACCAATTGCAGATGGGGCCAACTGGCTTCTAATGTTGGGTCGTCCTCCTCTGGATCAAAATCTGGATTTTCACTAGGTGGTAACGTGCGAAACAGATTTGCAGAAATCTTGAACAAATAAATAATCGTATTGAAAAAGTTTTTAAAATTAAATTGTAGCCGTAGGTATTATTTTTTAAAAATATAATTACCATTTTTATGATTTCGGGATATACAGGTTCTGTAAGAACCCCTCGTCCAGCTGTGATATACTCCACCAGTTCGTTGAGTGTACTACGTTTAATTTCTTTGCCCTTGAGATCTGCCATAGGATCCATAAAATCAAAGGTCACGCAACATTGTCGAAGCTTTCTGATGAACAGTTCTTCTTGCTCCGATGGTGTGACATCTGTAACAAACGATCAACGATTTTATATTTAATAAAACTCGCAGAATATTAATTAAAAATAATAGTCATTAATTAAAAACAATAACCAATGGATAATTTTTGTTAAATTAAAATCTATTGATTTAATAGATTTAATACACGGTTGGGCCATTAATATCGTCCTTACGTCGTTCGTAATATTAATCAGTCGATGTTACCACCTACGAGATGCGTCAATCTCAATATAGTAGGATTAACAGTCTGGGAAGTTATTTTCGGTTCGCTTATAGACAGTGACATCTTTAGAATCGACAGTAACATCTTTAGAATCGACATCGAACGTTTCAAGCACATAGAATCCCGCGATTGCACGAATTATATAAATTATTTGTATTTACATCAATTTTCGTGACCAACAACACAACACTTTAGCAGAATATAAATCATATACTTACTAAAAAACAAAAGCAAAGAATGGTTACGCTTAAATTTATTTGAAATTCAAATCTATTATGTATGTAATAAAAAAACAAAAGAAGAAATACAACAAAGAAGGATAATGAAGAAATAAACAAAATTTATTACATTAATATTTATTTGGCATTGTTTCTCAATCTGTAAGGCATATATAAAAGTGTAACATTATTATCCCGCTATGATACATATATCGTACATATCACTGGAGGTTATGTCAGGTGAGGTTATGGTTATTAGTTCATACGACACGCGCGCTACATGCGGTATACGCGTAATTACCCATTAGCAAATTCATGCGCTGCTTCGTATGCTTCGATGCTTTGCTTTATTTCTCATAAAAATGAAAAATAACAGTTTTTTTTTATCCTCATGCTTAGTTTTCTTAATTAATACCTTTATGAGATCAGCACTTTTTAACGCTTGGCTGGCGGAAGATAAATTTAATTTGAAACTCGTTTCATTTTCGTTTTGTAAACTTTCTGCCATGAAGCTATATCAAATGCTAGTAATAAGGAATTAAATATTATAATTAATAAAAAGAGAGAAAAAAAAGTTTATCATTAGTCAAAGGAAAGTATTTCGAACATTCGAAGTAGGCCAAGTGACTTTCGCAAAAGGTTAGTAAAGAAAAAATAATCATCTGTTGAAGCGACATCTTACGAGCACGCTTTTCTTTAGAATTTGAACGAGAAAATAGCTGCTGCAGTATAAATTACTCAGGTTTATTAGCGTGTTTACTCTTGGGGGTTGATCGTTCTCGTGGATGGAGTTTTCATTCACCCAACAGGAAAAGGAGGCCAGAACAAACTTTTTTTTTCCCCACTGTAGCATTTCTCAGTTTCTATTTCTTTTCTGATAATGGCGCATTGATTCGGCTACTTGATGAACTTTAAACTTGCATTTCTGCCGGTTTTTCCATTCATTTCGAACCTTTGATAGCGGGTATCATATTTTATTCTATTTTTACCGCGAGTGTAATACTGTTGGATAAAAGCAGCATCGACGAAAAACTTTCGTTGTTCGCTGATCTGTATCAAATTAGAAACTGATAATCATGAATTGATGATCACGTATTTTCAAGTTACACGCACACACACACGCGGCTCTTTTGCGGCTTTTGAATCGTGGATTGCGCTATCGAGAGTAAGATAATTAACGTAGAAGGCCGTGACGTGAAAACCAATGTCGCCATTTGCTCGTTAAACCGAACTGCCGCGACGATGATATTCAATATCCCCATTTTCTTACAATACGAAATTCCGGATTCTCACGAAACAGATTAGGTACAATAAACAACACTCACATGCAACGGGCAAGTTTAGAAACATCGAAACTAAAGATAAATATATACCATCTAATTATAGAATCATACCAATGGTGGGTTCATAATTGAAAACCGAAAGTAACGAGAGGAAAACTCGACAATAAAATCAACAGAAATTCCTAAATGCACTCACGATCCTAGGCAAGAAGCATCAAAAGATTCTCTCACCAGAGATCGCTTTAATCGCCAATCGAAAAATGGCCATGCGGCGGCGACCACAACTCTGTGTCAAGTTTTTATTTTAACAACGTTACTTCTGCTCAATTACGCCGGCCTTTACGTTGGCCCCTGCATATATAAACACGACAGATTTACGTAATTGGTGCACGAGATATAGCATAGATCTCTGGGATGGATGAATGAAATTTCGAGACACCGATTTTGGCCGCAATCAACGACCGTTAGAATGCCGCTAAAAGTGGCCGGTAAAAATAGCCGATAGGTGGCTCTCGACACGTACGCGATCCCACGAAAACTCGTTCGTTCGAATATTAACCCAATCACGATCCTTGATAGCAAAATCGTATTTGACGTTTCGTTATTGGATTCGCTCGAACGGGGTCATTGACGTTTAATATCAAGGAAATACGAACTGAGCCCTGTAGTTGGTGGTGTTTTTGAATTTCATAATCATTATTGAGCGAGAAGGATACCGTTACCAGAGAAATAGGAATGGACAGGGTTTCCGATGGATGGGTGTACGAGAATGCAATTTTTATATATGTAAGAAATCGTTGACAAAAATGTTGAAATTTATTTGTAAGTTATTTAAAAAAGAATGAAATGTAAGGATAATATAAGCAAAGGTTTTTTCAATAAAAATCAATAATAAAAAATTCTATTGTTTTAAGAGGGGGTGAAAAATCGCCCCCACCGTCATTCTCTGGAGCCGTCCCTGACCGGTTCGATTTCAATAATGGCGCGTGTCAAATCGTAACGACCGTCTCGTAAGTCACGGTCGCAGCTTCCGACACCGTATACAAATTGAAAAGATATTACACGTGACGTTCTCGTAATGCATACTGTGACGTTATAAGCAAAAAAACAAACGATATAACCAACCGATTGGTTCGATTCAACTGGAAATACCAGTCGAAAGTGGAGTAATACCACACGACTAGCACGGATATGCCACGCGGGAAACGTTCAATGTGCCAGAAGCCGCGCGCCAATGTGCCGCTAACGATCAATTACGATCTACTTATTGCGAACGCGTAACGTTATGTGTGTATACAGTACGAGTGAAATCGCGAACCGAATATTCCAGCTATGCGACCTTGCGAACGCGTGCGTTCAAAGCACCACCTACACAGACGAACGATGTTTTTAGTACCGGTTTAAAAAAAAGTCGTGGTTAAGACGGAGATTCAAATCGTGAGTACGGCACACAATAATACGAGACATGAATTGCCATAAAATAAAATTCGAATATTGGAAAAGCAAAACGAAGAAACATAAAACGCTTATTTTTCGACGAAAACGCGTTACATTTATATTTTCCAATTCGAAGATATTTGTAGCAAGAGCGGAGCGCGCTAAGATGGCGGCAAATTTGAATTGAACTTTAGATTCTTTTCTATTTTCATACGATACGCTTGAAATTATTTCTTTAAATATTATTTTTCTACCGTATGGATGTGTTGCGTGGATTATTGTTAACCCATACGGTTTTTGATCGTACGTCAGAATCGGTTTTAACTGATAAACTTTAAAAATATACCTAGACCTGATCGACCGCGTACGTGTCAGTGTGTATTTACTGAATCTTTCTTTTTTTTTCACCTCATTCCCTGCTACTTTCATGGTCGATAGAGATTTCAGTCTCGACGTTCCGGTGTGGTAAAAAAAAACGAACAGGGGGAAGAGGAAAGGAAAAAGAACTCTCGACGGACAGAGGTCTCTGTTGGGTTTATTTTCAGGTCGGTCAACGAGTCGCGAGAGCAATAATCGTTGTTTTCTTTACGCGACCGAACAGCCTCGATAATTTCGTATATTTCCATTCGTGGAACAATTTTATTTTCATCAGCATCGTTCCAGTGACCGTCATTTCTTTCATCGTAATTAAAAAGGAATAAAAATACGTTTACCGTGTTTTGTTGGAATACCGAAGGATCGCAAAACGATTTGGCTATAAATACAGTAATTTTCATCGGACCGTTGGTAGCTCTGCGCACTGGTAATTATTATTCATTTTATTGTCAGTTATATTATATCTAAATAATACCAGTTTATTAATATTGGTGGTTTCAGGTATTCGCGGAAGATATTGGAACCTATTCCCCACAGATACGGAACTTTCGCTGTGAACAGAGGTTATGTTCGTCGAATTTCGAACCAAGACTAATTGGACTCATTTTATCGTTCCGTATATAATCATTCGAGAAAAGGATCGACGTTTTTTCAAGTAACTTTGTTTCCTGAGTGAGGTTGGAAGCACGGCGTCGATGAATTCATCAAATTATGCGAATGGTTCCTAGAACTTCCTCTCACAGTGCGTTTCCATGTCAGTCGCGTATGTTCTACGGAATATCGTAGATACTGATCGTCATAATTTTTCAAACACTCCTGGTGTTACAGTGGATGAACCACTCCTATAAATCGACGATTTTACATCAAAACGATTAGTTTTTGTTTGAAACCACAGTTAAACAAAGTTTTTATTAGTTTCTTTTGTTTTATGATGTATTGATGCTTACAAAGTTCTGATACACAGATGGCAACACTATCAACGACATTTGTCTTTCATGTGAAAATATTACTTTGCGCGAATGTCCATAATTGCTACCTAAGAAACGTGAATTACCGTTTCGTTTTTTAAGGAGTTTAAGTGTTGTCATTGTTGTTGTAGTGTTTTCACGTCATTGTATTATGATTAATACCATTCTCCAAGTAAAACCTCGTTAACAGAAACATTATTGATTCATAGTATTCATTCACATAGAAAAATTGCGTCGATTACTGGTGTTTCTCGAGCACCAGTTGACCGAATAAAAAGAAAGCTTGATCGTGGCTCTAATTTGATCATCCACTGTATGATCAAAAAACGTTATGAACAAAATCGGTCCTATGTTGATGCAAGGAACATTTTTAAATCGGTATTCTACGGTGCTCGAAAAAAAAAGAAAAGGTAAACCAATTTACTGTTTTACGCTAGGTTAAGTGTACTATCAGCCTTGTATTTTTATCACCGAATTAATTTGATTACAGATTAGATAGAAGCGTGCACGACCCTGACCATCGTCTGATGCAAATTCGATCCATTAATAACAGATAATAAAACCACACTTCCGATATGGATACGACCGCGTGCCACGATCAACGCGGCGCTGGCAAAATTCTAATTATGTTTTTTGGATGTGTGGCAAGCGATCTCATTCCGGGCACGGTGTCAATTCGCATGCCGAATGTCGTCATTGGGAAAATGACGTCTGTGTTCGTGACAAACCGATTCCTTGCCCCTTATCGTCCGCCAGTGAACACGTGCTGCCTTTTGGTCGACTGTCCGTTGTACACCGTCGAGCAAGTTAGCCTGCTCTAAGGGAAAATGGCGCCACAGAGGCTTGTACTAAAAAATGGCTAGGCATTTATACGTAGGTACGACCTAACGTAGGCTTGATGCTTGGTAATTGGTAATTAGTAATTAATAGACTCCTCTACATCGCCATTTATCCTTTCTACCCATAATTTATTCTGATTTTTCTTCTTTGATAGATCGACTGCAATCAAATCACTCGTATAATATCGTACGAGTCGATAAAAGGTCGGTGGTGGAGACAGATAAATCGATCGCGAAGGATTCTAAAATAAGATCAACACAAGAGGCCTCCGCTAACGTTGTTTCCTGAATTACGTGCACGATCACCTTAGCATGCACGTATTTATAATTTCATTCATAAAACCGACGTACTTTCACGTACTGTCGAGACTGTGGTGTATCGCTGTACCGTGGCCTTGCAGCATGAACACGTTTTGCCTTCACGACGATTCGCCCACAGTCACGATTTCTTTGACGCGACCAAGAGGGTTCCTATATGCTTGGCCTCTTCAAACGACCAACCCTAGGATGTTGCAACGTTCGCCTTTGCTCGATATAATAATTTTCGGACGACTTCGCTACCGATTGTATTAACTGTATTCATACTAATTTCTATATCTTAGTAGTTTTATACATTATAAATGATAGAAATGGAATACAATTTTCGTAACGACCACCAGTCGATACGAATTAAAGGAATTAAAGGATTAATAATGTCAGAGATTGAAATAAGAAACGATATATCGTAGGGACTGAATAGCGAAGGACGAGGCAAGGGGGCAAACGAGCGATTCGTGGTTTAGTTAGGGTTTTGCCGTGCGGAGCAGTCGGGATAAACGAAGACCGGAACACGAGAACCGAGGGGGTTAAACAGGGATGACAGAAGGTGTACGTGTACACCTAGGCGAGCCACAGAGAAAGAGATAGAGTAGTTTGCGGAGAAGAGCAGAGAAGGTGAAGGAGTAGAGGAGAGTGTTCGAGGCAGGAGGTCGCCGGCATTCCGGATCAATACTCCCACCGCCGTCGCTTCTCTGGGGGTTCGGTCGGGTGGCCCCGGCTCTTTCTCCCTCTCTCCTACACTTTTTATCATCCCTCGTTTTTCGTTTCATCTCCGTCCTTAAGATGCACGGTAGTGAATTAACAAATAATCGCCTTTCGAATGTTTTCTTTTCATTTTTAGTTTCCAACCCTTAACCGCCATGGCTAGGATATTCGGCAAACTTTAGGGGATGATTTCATCCTTACACGATTAATTTCAATCGAAGAAGATCGTTCCTTGCATAACTCGATACTACAACGAATGAACCGAGAATGCTTGTTTCGAGAAAAGGTATCTCTTTCGATTCAATCTGATCGCGGACCCGATTCCAGGACAATAGAAATACAATGACGGACAACGGCACATGTCGTTACGTAATTCTCATTAGTGGAACGGGACCACGTAATACGATATCGTCTTCGAGATTGTGTAAAAAGGTCGATGTTCCAATGATGTCACTAGGATGACGAGAAATAAACTGATTTCTTCTTTGCAGCCATCGTAGAAATATACAAATCTTTTCTGCGAGGTTTAATTTATATCAGAACAATTGGGAAGAGTGAAAGCGTGATTGGTAACACAACTAGGTGAAGAAAACCAACGGCAGTCGTAAACTTTCTGTTACTATCCTATTATACTTGTCTCGCGATATCGCCTAGCGAATTAACTTCAGGGTTTTCACTTTGCTTCACGGCTATGTGTCGAAGCAACAAACGTTACGTACGTCTGGGCTGATTTCCTCATTCATCATGCTAACCTTAGTATAAGTATCTTTTAATTATTAGTTAATATAGTATTTCCTAATTACTAATTCAGTGCTTGTAATAATTAACCTGATTTATTATTCTTTATTTACTGTCTTAGAAATTTTATAAAAATCCATGGAAAAATGATAAGGATTACCGGAAGGGGTTCGAACCTGCGATCTTCGTATTCGCAGTCGGTTACCTTATCCACTTCGCCACCGCCTACTCATTAATACTTTTCTCTTTTACCAAATATAACCTCCCCAATTTAGTACATTAATATTTACATCTCCTAATTTAATATTCCCCGGGAATCTATAAAAAGAAACTGTTGCCAAGATCAAATTTGTCATTTCGAAGTTCAGTCGAACCGTAATGTATCTTTTAATTCATATCCTCAAGTAATAACCTTCGTTAATTAGGAAAGCAACGGGCACAAAGTTAACAGGCGAAAATTAACAAGGTTGCAACGACGAGCCGAGAAAACGGTACTAAAGAACGTGGCGAGCAACGAGATCGTAGATGACTCTATTAAGATTCTCCTCTATCAACGCCTCGCTCCTTCCCCATCTTTTTCTCGAAGACAATTAACCAACGTCTAGTCGTAAAATTTGTCGATGTAACAATTCATGTAATCGCGATAATTGCTCGAACAACATTGTAACGGAAGAACGTTAACGAGCATCTGCCGCTCCTTCCCAGATCGATCGAATCCTCGTTGACTGATAAATATTAATTTCGCTTCATAAATATTAAAATCTGTCGATTCTTTTTAATGTTAATCAAAGTTACATTTATCGAATCACAGCCATTTCCATCAGGATTCTGTGTGTACAAATGAAGACGATCATTTCGAGTGTCACTACCAGTTGTATTCTCCCTAACCCTCGCGATGTATTCTTCGAAGAACGATCAACCGTAATAATCGTATTTGCGCCAGAAGCGTATAATCCGTAAAGGTGTAACGTCCTTTGAATCGTATTGAACAGAAGGGGAGTCCCCGTTGAAGGGATTTCCCTTTTGCTTCCTTGACTCATTGTTAAGACGTTGCTCTCTGTTAACTGTTTCCCATCTTTCTTTGATGGGTGTTTGTTTCGTTTAGAAAAAATACGATAGTAATAATTACATATGATATAGCTACGGTACTATGATATAGTATTGGTGGCAGTATGTGTGTAGTATAGTAGATATAATACAGCGGAAAGTTTTTACTATGGTACAGTAGTTTCAGCGTGGCGTAGGATGGTAAATATAGCAGCTATAGTAACGTAGCGTAGTAGCTATAGTACCGAAACGTAGTCGCTATAGAAGCGTAGTGCAGTAGTTATAGTAGCTATAGTAGCGTGGCATAGCAGCTATAGAAGCTATAGTAGCATAGTGTAGTAGCTATAGTAGAAGCGTAGCGTAGTAGCTACAATGGCGTAGCATGGTAGCTATACTAGCGTAGTATAATAGATATAGTAGCGTAGCAGCGTTGTATAGTAGCTATAGTGAGGTAGCATAGAAGCTATAGTAGCCCAGCATAGTAGCGTAGCGTAGTAGCTACAGATGCGTAACATAGCAGCTATAGTAGCGCAGCATAGTAGCATAGCGTAGCAGCTATAGAAGCGTAGCGTAGTAGCTACAATGGCGTAGCATGGTAGCTGTATGTACTAGCGTAGTATAATAGATATAGTAGCGTAGCATAGTAGCTATAGTGGTGTAGCATAGCAGCTATAGTAGCATAGCGTAGCAGCTATAGAAGCGTAGCGTAGTAGCTACGCTGGCGTAGCATAGTAGCTACAGTGGCGTAGCACAGCAGCTATAGAAGCTATAGTGGCGTAGCACAGCAGCTATAGAAGCTATACTGGCGTAGCATAGCAGCTACAGTAGCGTAGCATAGAGTAGCTATAGTGGCGTAGCATAGTAGGTACAGCAACGTAGCATAGAAGCTATACCGTAACACAACGTGACCTAATGTAGAAACTACAACATGACGTAGTATAGTAGCAACAGTATACCGCAACGTAGCAAAATATGTTACTACTACTGGTCACACGAAGACAAAGGATAGTTGTCCATCGCCTGACGAAGAAAACTAGACGAGAAGGTGACAATGTGATCCGGTGTGCTCTCTTCGAGAAATCCTCGACGATTCTCGCGAAGAAAGAGATTCTTGACCTCTGGTTCTCGTTACACCAGCTACGTACAGCTTAACTCCCATCGAGCGTGTTGCTCGGCCAATACGCTTGGAAGGAATCCAATCTTTGATTAAGGGAAAAGGTCTCGATCCTCTCGGCTGAACAGAGTGTTCCACGGATGGACTGCATCCAACGCGCAAGGATGCTCGGGGCTACGATGGCAAGAAACGGTGCGGGGATCCGATTTTTACGGAGAATCGAGAAACAAATCAGCCGCTAACGATGGCTTCGCCAACTAGCTGGTATTTGAAGAAAAATTCTCCTTGCATAGCAAGATTTTAATACAGGACCAAATACGTCTCGTGACACAGCACAGAATGTGTTATTAATAATAATGAGTAGGGTAGCTTTAAAAAGCCAATTTGACGAAATTATTTCCCCTTTCGTTTCCGCTGTACTAATCAACGTACGGTTGCAACGAATACCGAGGTGCATAATTCTTAGATAATCGAGAAAAATATATATTTCATATTCTGTAACGCGATAGTTAACGTTACAACGGACGTAATTGCCCCTCCCCGTATCGGTCAAACATGAAATTACAATTACACAATTGTTACAATTAAAAGAATTATCATTGGAACCGGTGACGTGTTTGATTAAAAATCTACAACTTTCCATTTATCTTCGACAACGTTTAACAATGGTCTCTGAATCGAGAAATGGCGCTGACACAGAACGAGCTCATTTTCTTCGCCCCCCCTTTTCTGTGAGAAAACGCGAACAGAATGTCGAACGAAATCGAACCCAATTAGCAGAACGTCGAAGAGAAGAATGTTTTTAAGCGACGCGACGCCATTCGTCGCGTCTCTATTGACGCCGTGACGCCACTCGTGGATGCACTCGGTCCTTTTTAGGGACAGCCGTTCTCTTCTTCTCGTCTCTCCCATAACGATTCGCGTCAATGTCAATGGCAGAAGCAATTAACGTTGTTCGTTCATTTAGGATTCATGAAAGAAAAGAAGGATAACGAAGAAACGTACGCAATCACCGTTATTACGATGCTCTATGAATTTAATGAATTTGATGTATTTCTCAAGTATCGCAGAACTTGTTTTCTAAACCTTCGTCACTGTAACGAAGATTTGAATATGGTAAAATCTGGATTTGACATTTGAATTATTCGTATTGTCGAGTGTCAGCAGAATTCGAGTAGAGTAGATTCTGTGTGTAGCAAAATTCTAATCTAGTAGATTCCTGGTATAGCGAAATTCGAATGCAGTCGATTCCGAGTGTAGTAGAATTCCTAATATAGTCAAATTCGAATACAGTAGATTTCAAATGTAATACAATTCAAATACAGCAGATTCCGAATATAGTAAAATTCGAATACAGTAGATTTCGAGTGTAGTAGATTTCGAATACAGTAGATTCCGAGTGTAGTCAAATTTGAATACTCCAAATATAAGAAATAAAACAAAATAAATCAAAAATGTATCAGGATCTTATCGCAATTTAGAGATACTTCGTTATTGTTTTTGTGCGTAAACAGAAACTTCAAATTATGAATGATTAACATCATTACTATTGCCACACAGTTCTTATGAGAATACGTTCTTTGAATAAACTCGATGCAAATGACGTGAGTGATTAAAGCAAAACGTTTCCCGTCGTCCATCGATCGGCACGAATTGTTTGCTTGTTGAATGTGGAAGAAAAAGTGTGTTTTTTTTTCGACGAAGACACGCGTCGAAAGGTGTCTCTTTATCAAAATGCAAATAAAGGGAAAACGTCTTGCTTCGAGTGTCGAGCAAAGAGAATCGAGTTAAGAATTTCATTAAATCGTCTGATACAATTTCATGACAGAAAAGTTTCTCGAAATATCACTTGTGACACATCAATTTAAAGCCTGAACCTTAAGAAAAGCGACTGCGTCAAGTTTTCATTAACATTATCAATACAAAATGGCTGGCTGTTAATCGAAGCAAACAACGACTGATTTCGAAATACAAAAAGTCGGACACAATTTCATGACAGAAAAGTATTTCACAATATCACTTATGGTACATCAATTTAAACCTTGAAGCTTAATAAAAGTGACTACGTCGAGTTTTTATTAATATTTGTAACACAAAATGGCGTGCTGACAGCTGAAGCGAACAATGACCTTTCCCCAAACGTATAAATCAAATCTGACCCTAACCTACCCCTTACATTAAAACTATTAATAAAACATTTACATAGTGCATTTTATTAAAGTTTAACCTTTAAACTGACATATTATAACCACCATTTTGCGATACTTTTATGTCATGAAATCCAGCAAGAACATCAACGCTTCAAAATCAGTCACCGTTCTCCATTATAATCAACAATTCATTTAATATCAAAAACATCAACGGTGGATTTACACGGTCATTTTCCTGAAACATCAACCTTCAAATTGTTATACCATAAGCACGATTCTCCGATGCTTTTATGTCATGAAATCGTAATTAAACTTCGTACACATTGTACAGCTCGGATCAAGAAAAGTTTCGTCAGAAAAAAAAGACGACCAACGTTCACGATACGAACGCAGCTTAATGATCGTGCTGCTCGCCCACCCTAACCCTAATCCCGCTATATCATCCTTCTGTCCCCGTGATGATCTTGACAGTGACCGTCAATTAGTGGCCAGTGTCCCATCATCGCCGCTCGAGGACGGTGGGACCACGTGCAAATCGTGGAAACACACGAACTGTTGCTGCTGACGACATAAATCGCAACAGTAACAGGAAAACGTGATTCCAGAACAGTGAAACCGAAACTTTGACCGAAAGTCTGCGAACAGAGAAGCAAGATCACAGCTTTGAATCGATGGTGACATAAATTTACAGAACGTACAGAGTAACAAATCCATCGGAATCGTTTGTAAATTAACAACAACGGAACACAACGCGCGCACAGACGTTCCAGAGGGTGTAGCTTGGTTGTATGCGTGGAAAAGTAAAAAAAAAATTGGCTCGCGATGCATTAACGTTATTGCATTAAACGAGGCCCCGGAGGCCTTCAAAGAGATAAAAGGGTTCGCTTTCGAAGCAACGACGAGGCTGGTTTCAACGATATTATAACCTAGGCAACGTGTCTCCTGTCTCTCGTACAGGATTTGTAACAAATACATCAATCAACATTAGAGAAAAGTATCTTACTACTTTGTTACAAAATGTTTTTAAATAAATAAGCTTGGGGGAAAGAAAAGAAAACCTGACGATCTCGATTTTTTACCGAAGGGTAAAAAAGAAAGGGAAAAGAGGAGACGGCGAACGGTGGACGGGCGAAATACGTGAGAACCTTTACAGGAAACCGGAAGTGTACGAAATTAGTCCAATTTCGTGCGCGACAAGTGGAAAAACGCTCAGCGATTCATCGTTGTTCGAGGGTACACGCGTGCCACGAGATCAATTGTGTACGTATCCATCGCTCTTATCCCGATAGTTATTATCAATTTATAAACATTGCCTAAAAACAATATCCAAAGGTCTTTCTTAATCGTCGTTCAAACATCGAACAAAGCGTAGACCAGGAATTTTATCAATGTCCTGTATCTTTAGCATTATTAAGTGAAAAAAAAAACTCGTATCAATGATAAATAAGTAATTTATTCGGTGTCGGACGCGATAGGTTTGTCTGGGGCACTCAGTCGATTGTAAGATTTCAAATAAAAATTAACCCTTTCCGCTCGAAGGTCTAATCTAATTTTCATCAGCTACGTTTCCAGAAAATAAACGCACTATGTCGGAAGAAAAGTGATTTTTATTCCCTTCTTTAATTTTCTATATTTTCATACGGATGAAATTTCGCATTTTAGGATACTTTGATAAATTAAAGTATGCAAAGGGTTAACTTAGCTTTGATTATAATTTAACAGTAGAATTACCAAAGGGGTGAAAATCACTTGGTACAGATTTCTTATTTTAAATTGGAAAATTTATTCGAACGCTTATCGTCGAAATATCCGTTGGCTGTTAATCAAGGTAAAGAATGATTCTGTAGGTTCGTTTACGTTTAAGGAAATTTTTTTATTGCGCTCAACTTTTGTTTAAAATATTTCTTTTTTGTCAGATTATCACAAGTACTTGAAAAATCGTGACTAGTGTTACATAGGACACCCTGTACATTTTAAAATATATTAAATATATTTGTTTCTACGCGGGATGTTTTCCTTTGTTTTCTGGATCATTAATTTTGATATTCCGAAAATTTTTTATTTAATCGAAGAGGTTAAGAACCACTGGTCTAGGGAAATATGAATTTAGAGGGGAAATAGGCTTTATCGTCTACTTGAAAGTTACTAAGAATTATTGCCTAGGTACGATAATCGTGAATGGTAGAAAAACGATACCTTCGTATGCCGTTTGTTGAATATATAAAATACAATTAGATATACAGATTTCGTTTGAAATACACAGCTACATTTATAATGAATATGACGAAAAACGGAGCGAGGACTTCTGGGTCTCGTGACTAGATCTCCCGATACTGTACGATGCGCGCGCACCGCCGCATTTATGGCGCCTAATACGAATTGGAATCGTGCAAGTACTAGCCCGTTACTAAATTATTAAAATTAATAATTCACCGAATCAGATGAATTGCCCAGGCTTTTACGAATTTAACAGTTTACCGAATTACCTTAAATCACGTTTAACCTAAACCTAGGGGAAGAATGATTTCAATGCAGGAAAGGAATTCGAAGTAGCCTGTTAGAGGTACTAATAACAAGCAATACTACAGACGCGTCATCGAGTTTAAACAGATTTCACAACTGCGATACACAGACGCGCTAACTGGTGATTCCCCTTTTAACCCTTCTGCGATCCATTTATTCCGTGCATTAGAACCAATCTGCCGACGAATACAACTTATTATATCCAACTAATGTATCGAGTATCGCGAGTGAACCGTTTAACATCTGTCTTAAAACTTTTCCTTTTGCAGGTAGAAATTTCAAACGCTTGATAAAATGAAATTAATCAATTTTAATATTCCAAGGTTATAGCGCAATTCTGAATATTCGACGTTTCGGATCTCTAAAGTATGCATTTAAAACTACAAAATTTCAATATACGTTTCTTTTCTGAAATCTTTTCAGAAATCTTACATTTCTCTATAACTATACAAAGCTTAAGCAAATAATATTATTATTCGCGATTTCATTTTCAATAAGAAATTCGAAATCGTGTTTTATTCGAATAATGTACAATTCTGGTTCACGGTCGTGCGTTCCCCTTGTTGGTACGCGAGAGAGGTTAGGTGATCGATCGTCGAACGGAAGAAGGTAAACGCTACGAAACGAACGGTTCGTTCTGCGCGAAGGAAGAACGAATATGACGATCAATTAACATCAACGTGACGATAAAGGAACGCGTGATAGACAGGTAAAAATCGCAACAAGTCATTACGCACATGTTCCCATCGGTACGGACGAATAGTTTGTTTTTCGCGGGGCGATAAATCTGTGGCTTATCTGTCAACAACCGATTAACCCGATCGCGTACGAAGCTGTCGTAACGTTTCACGATACAGCACGAACATTAACGAAATGTCCCGATCGTGATCGCGAGCTTCGACGCGTCCACCTAACCCCACATACGAGTGATTCAATTCCCATTATTAATTTCCTCCAGAAAAACAAGCCTTTGTGAAATTTAAAATTATTTTAAACATCCACGCGATAAAGTTTTAATTTTCTAATCAAATTTGAGACGCACCATCGTTATTACGAACGACAAATAATATCGATAATCATGATATTTCGATCGAAGCGCTGCCTTAGGGAATTTAGGTTCACGAACGTCACGCGATGCCGTCAAGTTCTAGGGATTCTGGTTTTAATTTCTGTACCCGCGTTATAATAAATATCATTTTGATCCAAGCACCATAATTAACAATCTCTTGTCCTAATATTTACTCCGGACAAAAAAAAGACTCGGGAAACACGGGTTCACAATGAGAATCTGATCGAGGGATAAGGCAACTGTTGATCGAGAGCACATAAAAGTTTCCCTCCTACTTTACACCACCAACGATTAAAACTTCCAAGGTACTTCAGCTGGTGATTGCGAAACGTAGGCAGACACCGGGCGCACACCTACGTGTTTCTAAATAAGTCTTATTCGTAGGCTGACTCTGCAGGGCACAGTCGAAACGTTCGTAGTATTATTGAAACTCAATTTTATAGACGCCATTGTTCATACAGTGGCGAATTAAATCCTACGGTCTTTTTTTTTTTAACCTTACACTCATGCGACAAAATTATATCTTTCGTTTCTAGGTTAGAACCTCCGATTAACTTTCGAACGACGGAAACATTTTTTTTTAATATGCAAAACTTTTTGTCGAGAAGTTTGAATACCGAATTTTAATAGATTCATCGATGTATACGTTTCGTAGGTTAGGATCACGATCGACCCAATATCATCGTCGTTCGAGAATAATATAAAGGACCGTTTGCAGGATGCTGTCTCTGTAAATCGTCTCGAGCACTGCAATCGTTGATACGAATTCCGTTCGTGTATGTTCGTAAACGATCCAAAACATATTTCCCTGGTTTAGTCTTACGCCGCAGACTGTATGCGGTACATAAATCCTACATGAAACCGGGATTACCTACGTACGACCCTGCCATGAAGGTATTAGGACCCGTCGTCTAGCTAACCTATAAGTTTGAATTCATAAGGAGTGTCTTATCGTTTAATACCAAAAGACAAACAACGTTTATACGCTATAATATCAGAACGAATTGAAAGAAGAATCAAGAATATTTTTTAATGAACTTCTAGTAAATTTTTTCTAGTAACATTTACGCACCGTCATCTTACAAATACTCGCGAAGAACAGTATCAAACGTTTCGAGATTCCTTTGATTTTGATAAATCAGAAAAAAAAAAAATAAAATTAAAAAAAACTGCAACCCTCGATTATTCGCTTTCGATCGGAAGTCACTCTTCCGTGAGAACACGTGACGTCGCGTGTCGATACGGGTACGCACGTAGACGACGGCTCCAGTTTGAAAACACGTGCGTAAAAAGGTTATGTTTGCGGGACGTGCGAGCAACAGACGGGGCGAAGAAACTTAACGCAAGAAGTAAAGCGTACGGGAAGAGAGGAGGAAAAGGAGAGAAGCGGAGAAGACAGTGTAGAAGGGAAGGAGAGAGACTAAGGACTACTACTGCCGTTTTATTGGCAGAGGTGAACGACACTGCCTACTGCAAGGTGGATGCTTGTATTTCGCATAACCGCTCGACGTTGGAACGTGCCGCGAGTTTATAGGTCACTATATACTGTTTTCAAGTACTACCTCCCATACGAAAATAGTGTAAGTTCGTTGAATCGAGATTGATTCGACTGCGCTAACGCGTCACAGGTTAATCCGTCTTGTAAACGTTCTTCCAACTCGTATCTTGTAATTTTTAATAAAAATTATCGCAACAAACTGATAAAGAGCGATCCTCCATCTTTGAATATAGCAACACTTAGCGCGTTCGCCAACACGCTGATGCCATTGAAAATCTTGTGCAGATAATATTTTATCTACTATTTTCACAGTATTTTGTTATTTCTCTTATTTATAACTTTGAGCGATCGCGTACAAAAGAATGTCTCATAATATGAACAATGGACTACTACAACTTCAAAATTCAAGCATCGTTCGTGTATGAGCGACATAGTAACCGAACGTATCGAGGTATTTTTACTTGAAATAGAAACGGAATAACATTGACCCTCTTAATGATTGGTTTATGCTAAACATTCAGACGGGGATTCGATTAATTTTAAAACTGTGACTTTTCAAAAATCGAATCGATTAATTTTGTGTAACCAACTTCCAATTTCAAGAGATAATAAGCTTTTACAGGTTATGTAAGAATGATACGAAGGACGGGCAACAGGGGAACGGCCTAATCGACACGAGAACAGAATCAGAATTCCATGGATAATCTGATTTGACTGGTATCGTGATACTGCTGTCAAGCGAAAAGGGATTTATGAATCGACAAAATCAAACCTCTGATAGAATAATGAAAATACGTGACGTAAGATGACACGCACATGCGAGTATCGATATAAATTCCACATTTCGATTCGTACACAGTCATCTCATACATATATCGTGTGCGTGCGATAAGTTTTGATAAGACTTTTTTTTCTTTTATAAAAGTCGTACAGAACACGATGAATTTTTCTTGTACATTTATATGGTCATCGACAGTAGGTTAAAATTTATATCGCAGGAAAATCAGTCGAGTAACGTGAACTGACCTCTGCTTTGCTGCTTCTCATCGATTTTCAGAACATACGTCAATACGAAGTACGTTGTGGACACGTACTCGTACAATTAAAATATATCCCTTTAAAAATAATCGACAAATCTCATTTGTTTTTATCATCCTATTTCGCCATTCTATCAAACAGTTACAACGGAAAAAGATGAGATTCATTTTCAATACGAACATGCTTTTCCCCGAATATTTTGAGGTTAGCTTCAGCGGCTATACACGTATATCCTTATGTATCGAGCAACCTAATGTATAATTCGTGAAAATGGTATCAAACTCACGTTACTTATACATTTCATCAATTATTAATAAACGAATATTAATATTGGAGTCATTTTATGTTTCATATATTCATCAAATTTGTATGAAGTATGAAAATAAATCAGTAATGGTACTTATAATACAAGAAATTATTTTAGCACCTAAGAATGAAGTATTTTATAATTGTCTAATGTTACAGTTATACAATTAATGGAAATAATGATAATTATATAGGAAAAGAATATTGAAATAGGATATATATATATATATCTCTCTCTCTCAAGACTACACGTCGAAATCATTAACATATTATTAACTTTGTTTACTACCAGAATGAATTCCATTTTGTCTGTACATTACGATTGCTCAATATAAAAAGAATAAATATATCATTAGCTACACAAATTTGACGATGTTTAAATCTTATAATATCAAGATGTACACCCTACAGATCCTCGCATATTTTCAAATGTAAGTTTAAATAAAATATTCACCTTATGTATAAGATCATATGAAAGATCAGATGAAAATAGTAGAAACAATGAACATTAAACGAATTATAATTTAAAGAACACGTTCTGTACGAAGCAAAATAATAATTTACCTAAATAAAATAACAATACCCATTATACTTGAAGCGCTGTAATTGTACAAGAAAACAAGTATCTAACTATCACCCTTGTTTAAGAACATAAGATACCGTATCTGCGTTTAGGAAGGAAACGTATTTATATCTTCGTAGATTCTTTCTTTGCATAAATCATTGTCACCTTCGTGGCATTAGCTGTGAAAATGTACTCGCGACAAAGAAGATAATGTATAGAGTTGTAACTAACCTTTGAGCTGCGGTAACTGTTGAAGTTCAACATCTTGAGAGTTCCGGTATCGTGACGAACCCTGAGATTTCTTGGACTTCTTCTTGAGAGATCTCTTGGCGAAGGGATCTATCCGGTCCACAAAAGTCCCTGACGACATGTTGGGATTAACAGAGGCACTGTGAGAGCTGGATGGAAGTGTAACACTGGAGGTACTTTCGTGCCTCGGCTGCACTTTTCCGGCGTTGGACGCGACTAAAGGTGATTGCGTCCACCCCGAGGAAGCCGCATTCCGCGTCGACGAGGATGTACTCACTACACTCACAAGGACAAAAGCAACACTACACGATTACAAAGCCGCACACGTGGTGTGTGTTTAGAATCACGGTAACCTACTGGTTTTTTTTAGATGTTCCTGAGGCAGAGAGGGGTGATAATTGATAGTGTTGCGTGCATAGCACGAGGAGGTTCTTTTTATCCGCGTAATAGGGGGGGAACAGGCTTGCTTTATAATAGCGGTTGTCAATCGACGAGATCCGGCAAGTTCACAATTTCATGAAAAATTTCCAAAAAAATTGCCAACTCGTTTGTGTGTATCGGCCGCGAAAAGGGGCGCGATCGTTTGTTAGGCGTTGTCACACGCGAACGCACGCCCCGTCGTACGTCGAATCTCCCACCTACACTGTGCAACACAGAAGCGGCACCGTGTCTCTCTGTTCCTTGGATCGTATGTGGATTACGCGTTACCTGAAACTCTACCGGTGCCTCGTCTTCGCCAGCCTCGTTTTTCCTCAAGTTCTTTATCTCCGTATGAACAAGATATCTTCGATTCACAGCACCAGGGGACCGTGAACGGCTGGCAGGCTTTACACCGTACCGTGCCTGCGTGTCGGGTACCGAGTCGCTAAAGAAGCACCGTTACGAAATACCCTCCGTAGCTTGTCCGCGGGGCGGTCTTTGGCCGCACCGTAATTCTATCTTCCACAGGATCGATCTTGTTGCCGTGAACGTTAAGCCGAACCGAAGTTAGCCCGGTTAAAAATGCACACAAAATCACTTAAACGCCGCGATGGGGGACACAGAGGCTTGAACAGCTCTCGGCCGCCATCAGCTGCTCGGACCGACGAGCTTCTTTCATTTTTGCCGGAACGACCGACAGACCGTCAGGCATCAAGCCCCGCCGAGACGTCTTCCAGCATCGTACGTTTTTATTACGTCCACACAAGACACTAAAATTTCGGCATCTACCGTACGTAAAATTTAAATGAAAAAGAAAAAACGATCTTTGCACCGTCGCCCTCTTCACTTATTGAAAACCCGTCAAGAGGTGCCTTGTGTGCCTGAAAATAGTAATGTGCACTCGGCAATCATCGGCCGGAATTTGCCGATCGAACACGAACCCGTACGAACATTCTAGATCGCGCTGCTATACAAATCTTTACCGTTTTTTATTTCCCTATTATTTTATCACTAGGAATATTTGAATTCGTATTCGAACAATTGTATTATGGACAACGTTCAAACTTATTAATTGTAAATCATTCAATGTTATATTTTTACTTTTAATTGTATTTTTTATTAATACTGTGTTGTTCACTATCCACTGTTTTCATGTTTATGAACATGCCTTAATACAGCTGTATATATAATTATGTATTCACTTATATACACACAATGTATGCGCTTATATCATATAGCTTACCCTTTTAAATAATAGTAAAATAATGTATAAAATAAAGAATTTGCTTTTACACAATTTTTTTATCTGTTCTAACTGAATTATTTCATACCAATAAACTGTATTTAACATCAGCTTTAATGTAAATTTTTCTAATTTCCTTGTCACGTAACTCAGAAATTGTATATCTTTTTATTTAGAAACGTTTTTAAACTCTTCCGGTTTTTAATTACTCACTACACACTAATATATTTTATACAAACACATATTACTAATTTTATATACAAAGTATAACCGCCAGATGACGTTACCTACTTGATCATAGTTTACAAACAATTGTCAGAACGATCAAGCAAATGTTTCGAATAAACTGTACATTTGCAGTTTAACATAACAAAGCTAGGAACATATAACACAAACTACAACATCATGTTATTGTACCACATCATTATATCGTACAACATTCTTGTTGCTTAACCTTCAAATGATTATGCAGTATTTCTGATTCTTCTAATTCTTTTTCTATGCAATCCTTCATGTGTTCAATATCAAAGGCAAGTGCTCTGAATTTGTTTACCCGATGTCCCGGTTTATACTGTGGAAGGGAATCATTGCCCGATGGCAATTGGAGCGATTGTGGTGCATGTCCTAGAGGATTTAGAGCAAACGCATCCTCGATCTGTGTACCCTGCGACGATGAGCCAATGTTCTACGATTGGCTGTACCTCGGATTCATGGTACTACTAGCATTGGTGTTACATTGGTTTTGCATCGATATGGTGTCCATGCGACGTAACATACCCAAGGAAGTGATCGCTCTACATTTATCCGCTTTGCTCGAGGTTGTTGCTGCATCGCTCATTACTCTACAATTAACAGATCCTATAGGTACATTTGCAATTAGATCGTGCAGAACCACCAAACTTTCGGACTGGTACACATTGTTGCACAATCCTAGCCCAAATTATGAAGAAACTCTACATTGTACGCAAGAAGCTGTTTATCCTCTGTTAGTAATCCTATAGCACCTAGATTATCATCATCTGTTTCAATGATTAAATTAGTTATCGATCTTTTAGGTACACCATGGTTTTTGTCTTTTACGCCTTAGGAACAGCTATTATGTTATTGATAAGGCCGCTGATAGCTAAAAGATTTTTACCCAAACAAGGAAAATTTTCAATTTACGCTGCTCTTTATTTCTACCCAATTCTTGCGTTGTTACACGCAATTGGCGGTGGTTTGATATGTGAGTAAAAAACAGTTGATGTTACGAAAACAATGTGTTTATAATTGTTATTAACTTTTCTTTCTACAGATTATTCATTTCCATATATCACAATAACGTTATCCGTTTTGTCTAATGCGGCGCATTTTGCATTTAAATTAAATCAGGTAACACTTTTCTAAGTGTGTTTATTTAAGCGCATTTTGATACTAAATTTTATTAATGCATATTTTTCTTTCCAGACAATGAAATCGTTATTGTTAAGTTCCGTCTCAGACATGAAGAATATAATAGTTATTTTAGGTCACTGGCTCTTACATGGATACGGTGTGGTCGCCGTAGCAACTTTTCGTGGTTTGAGCTTCCATCCAGCGATGCTTGCTTTGGTTCCATTACCAGCATTGTTTTATATTATTACAGCAAGATTCACTGATCCTCATAAACTTCATACAGAATAAATAATATAAATATGTATATATTAATAATATAATTGAAATAAAAAATGTTTTTTTCTTAACCGAAGGGCGCAAAAATCGAGCTTTAATGTCTATTTGGCGAGTGCAATGTGCCCGATTATACTTTGCGCTCGCTAAATAGGCATTAAAAGCTCGATTTTCGCGCCCCCTGGTTCAAAATAGTATATTACGTACCAAGGGCGCAAAATGGATAATTGGCGAGGATAGTGACGAGGATGAGAGTCATCTTTGCGTCCGTGTTACGTACGCTATTTTTTGAACCAGAGGGCGCAGAATTCGGGCTTTTAATGCTTATTCTGCAAGCGCAAATTCGCTTCGCTCGCTCAACAAATTCGACTCGGGCGCCAATCACCCAGTTTGCGCCCTTGGTACGAAATATACTATTCTCAGAAGGTAACGAATTGATTAAATCATCTTGTACTTTTGCCTGCATCAGATTTAATTATACCCTGACTTATAGTTCAAAAAAGCAACATACAATGATACATAATAAATGCCATTATTTGAGGATGACAAGCATGAGAGTATCGTTAATAAGTTGAGCACGTTTTAGTTTGGCGATTAACTCTTTGGAACGAAGGTTAAAACGACCGTACTCTTGGCCGATATAGGAACTCTGTTGGAGTACAACTTTGTTCTGTAACAGACAAAGATATTTTATCATCAATACCGATTATATTTCACGAAAATTAAAAAATAGAAAAGGACCAAGGATTCTTTACCTTATCGTATCGCCGTCTTGTACGTAATTAGGGCTGTGCGCAACCACGCTAATCTCTTCTGAAATTTGTGGTATTTTAGATAAGTCCATCACAGCGGGCTCTTCTGCTGTTTGATACGCCACTAAGTAGCCAGGATTGCCACTCTTTAACCTAGATGAATTATTCAACTTTAATGTAATTTGTTTTTTTTTTTAATTAAACAAAAAAAGCAAAAATAACAAATATTAATCGGTCCAAACTGTTATTACTTATAATTGCAAGATATAAGTTACATGCAGTATGTTAGTAAGAAAGACTCACCAGCTCCTGTGTTGCATAGCAGGAGGCATGGAACAAGCCAAATTAATCTTTGGTTAGTAAATTACGTAGTATATTCGTGTGAATTGTGAGATTTATTTGGGGTTTATGCGTGGTATCAAAGGATGAATGAAATGATTTATAGCAATTGAGATCTAAATTGATTCGACTTTCTATGTATAGACTGGTTCCTATACTCCATAAACTTCTAGTGTTATTTGCGCATACGAGTTACTATTAAAGACTGCCAAGCCCCCGTGTATTTTGGCGTGCCAAGAAATAGGCCTGGTGGGCCTGGGGCTCTGTCGGTAAATGTGTTTAGAATAAGACAAAGCGAGATACAGCGATATTCTCTAGCGTTTGTTTGTCAGTAACAAAGAACGCGAACGAAACCGTGCGCAACAGAGTGAGACAACCATACCACTTCGGTATGGGACCAGTCCCATCTTCTGCGAGTGTTTTTTATTCTGACCGCAATATATTCTAGATGGCGATAAAAAACGGCGAATTTTGCGGGAACGCAGACTCCCGTAAGGCAGTCTTTAACGGTATCTCGTCGGTAATATTAATTACACGTATGCACGGATTAAAAACCGGTATTAGTAATCGTATAAAAATGTTCCGTATTACCTTGTGTATACGAATACAGTTCCATTGACGATGTTGAGCATCGTATCTCCATGAAGGAATGTTAAACTCTGACGTGCTTTCGATAAAGTTGCAAACGCGTCCTTCGCAGATAATGTATCGTTTAACCTGAATATTGGAGTTCCAGGTAAAAGCAACGTCATGAGCGTTATGCTGTCGGCTATGTCTGCAGGCATTCTTTCTCTCAGGCTACGCTTCGCGGGATTGATCTGAAACAATACAATTGCATTTCGTTTGTCGCGATCGAAGATATTTCACACGATCGCGTTAATAACTTACGTTCCAAGCAGGCCAAGACGTGAGATTCAGCCACTTTGAAATACCTTTTTCCAAGGTTGTGGCATTTATACTACTGTCCGCGTTGGCAAAGAACTGAGAATTTTGTGGGATATCGATCAGTCGTTTCTTCTCGTCGTAAATTTGCACGATATTTAGCGCAATATCATCTTGAAGGGTGAACAACCTGAAAGATAATTTAACGTACAAGTTTATAAGAAAATATATACATATATAGGCAGAATAATTATGATTATCATTAGCTACTACTACTAACCCTTTTCCTTCTGTTTCATTATTTACTCTATCCTTCCACTTTGATAATACCGCTACGTTTTCTGGACAATCGACGGTGTGCGCGTGTACCAACGAATCATAATTATCCGGTTCAGCGGGGGAAGAACTTCTAAACTCATCGCGAAGTTGGACATCTTCGGTCAGATATCGAGTATTGGCTAAACGGAAACCGCTTATTCCTAACTTCAACCAATGACTCAAAATGTCCTGCGGTAACAGCAAATGATTAATTAACTAATTAACACATTCAAAGAAGATAAAAAGTACAGCTTACCGAGAATTCCGTAATCACTACTGGATTATTGTAATTCAATTCAGGTTCTGTTTTATTGAACTGATGAAGATAATACTGTTCCCTTTGTTCGTTCCATTCCCAAGCCGATCCTCCATAGACGCTCAACTAAAAAAATATGTACGGTTAAGTACGATACAAAGTAGCGAAACTATAATTCAAGATAAATCAAGACTAACCCAATTATTAGGTGGATTACGTCTGCCATCAGAAGTTGTTTTTCCATCGGCCCAAACATAATAAGATGTAAACGGATCTTCTTTCTCCACGGAACGTTTGAACCAAGGATGTTCGGTTGATGTATGGGTTGGATCTAATTCCAAAACAATATACTGATCTCTATCTTTCGCATTTTTTACGAGAGCCTCCAAATCACTGATAGTTCCTAATTCTGGTTTGATATCTTTGAAGTCCTCCACTCCTCCTACATTTTAAAATACAATAGATAAATCCCCATTCTTACATCGTAAATATGCACGTTCGTAACTCAAATGTATACCTGTTGCGCTTTCTTTAACCACGGAAGCAAGAGATATCCCTTCTATATTCTGTTCTTTCAAAGTATCTAACAGAGATTCCACGCCTTTCAGATTATGACTGCTCGTCTCCTCCGGGTCTAGCTGTACGATCGGACTTCTTTCCCACCATTCCTTTGGTGCCGGTGCCGTACACTTGGGCGCCATCACCACGATAGCTATAGCGCCGGCTAACATAGCGACCCAGAGCAACCAAAACGCAACAAACAAGAACCATCTTAATCGAATCCAAAACGGATCGTTGGCAAATTTCATTAGCTCCTCCTTTCCCATTCCGGACAGTGCCTGCTTGACAGTTTCGATGTCGATCTTGGCATCTCCATTCTCAGAAATGAACTTCACCTATATCAAATTAAAAGTTTAATGAATATTTATTTCATATTTCATTTTCCTAGTTAACGAGTCATAGTTATTTCCCGCAAGCTTGTTCCAAGACTGATCTACCCTAAGATGATGCAACAGTACATTCTGTTTAACAGACCGTTCGATTCTACGAATGTTGGCTCCAAAAAAAAGAACTGGTATTTTCAGAAAAATACTACATAAAATGACAGAAACATTGAATATATTCGCATGAAATAAAAGAATATGATGGAACAAAGGAAATAATTTTAATCACAGGTGAAAATGATGGGTCTTATTGATCGCATGGGGGCTAGGTGTGTCTCTCCCGAAAACAATATGCCCGACGACTTACCTCGGTCGAATCTTTCACGGGAGAAGACTTGTTCTCGTCTTTGAGAATTTTCTCGTGGACCTCGTCGTCGATATCGTTTTCACTGTTCGGTTTTCCCATGGCGACGTCCTCTTCTTTATCTTGCACGTTACGATCGTCGTCCGGCAGCGCCTTGTACGTCGCAACAACTGCCGTTTCCTTAGCGTTCGACTCGTTGCTATCTAAATTCAACCTCCCACTCTCCATTGCGACCAAGGACGTATATGTACGCGAGAGATTATACGTTAACGGGGATGTGCGAAATCTGTCGCACGGAAATTCTTTTCTTTTTCTTTCTTTTTTTTATAGCTTCGGAGATTGTCCTGTAACGTTCCAGCTTCGAGAATGAACTGGACGAAGGCGTTTTACCCCATCGAGGTATCTGGTTGGTTCTCGCTCCCCTTTTTGGGCCGATTTACTTTTACTACCACAAACGCAGCTGGAACATGGAAAATCAGGGACGACCCTTGTTCCTGGAAGGTACCGTGGTCTTTGGAGCTTGACCAAGATAAGAACTGTTCAGATATGTACGAATCGTTTATTGTAAAAAGTAGGCTTATTACGTTTTAAAGGAAAATCGAATTTCCTATTATTTGAACTTTAAAATCAAGAAACTTTGTAGGCTTATCTTACTATCTTATTATAAATATAATAAACGGCTCGTATGTTGTTTCTTTCAAATTAATATGAAATAACGTATGTAGAATTGTTTAATTTATATTTATAACGTTACAAAAATAGGGGTGTATAACACAACTATGTTCAAATTTAAATTCTTATTAATACGCTACAATTTTTACAGATATCGTAATTGATTGAAAAAATGTTCGAACTTAAAGATAGTTTGATAAGGGGTTCGTGAACGTGTATCGATGTTCACGAGGGTGTAAGCGATAAGGATAAGTCGGTGAAAAATTCCTTGGAAAAATTATTTTGCCTGGGGTTCCATAACACCATAGCCCGGAACTGTTATAAATGCTCTGATTTCGATCCAATCGTTCGAACGATGCACACTTGCACGGAAGAAGCAGCGCATAAGCTTCTTTTGTCAGTTGTGCGCATCTTTTTGCATCGCAACTGCATTCGTCGACCATTTCATTTCGACATAAGGTCGTTCCAAACATTTTCTGTTTTTATCCATCTCGTATAATATAAATATACAAATAGAAACATAATGATATACATATGTACAAATTAGGGCCGTAATGAAAATTCGAGTGTTCGAGTAATCGATAATCAAATTTTGGAATTTTGGAATTATTGGAATACTCGAATATCTGATCGAATTTTTACAGCACAAATACGATTATCTTATATCTAACCGACAGATCAGAAAAATGTACTGCTATCTCTTTCGGACGGGTTGACCTTCTATCGTGGATTCTGCCATCCGATTGGAAACGGGAAAACATGTGGTGCATATTTTCGTTCGAACACCGCTGACGTGCAGATAATTTACTGAAATTTAAGGTAGATTAATCTAAATCCGACGTCGAGTTATTTTCAATGATAATTACCGTTCTTGTGGCATTCAAGGTAACTGTTCTCCTCGCGTTGGTACACGTTTGTGATTCCAGACAACAATAGAATAGTATGTACGCAATAAGTACTACTATTAATAGCAACCATAAGAACCAAAATATGCACAGTCGAACGTTCATCCACATCGGTTCGATGGTGTACGAGTAGTACGTCAAATCATCGTTTACCGATTCTGAAACGAAACAGTTAATTAAATTATTATAAAATCTTCCATTTTATTAAAATATTTGTAAATAATGACATTCAACCGTAGATTCGACAGTCTAATTTTCAAATTTCAAACACGCACGACATTTGCGCGGGAACGCAAGCGCGATACGATTTGTCGAATTCACAAGTCGACTACGGTCACGCTGGAAGCGTTCTCCGACGAAATAACGTTTCGATAATAAATAAATTCTTACGAAAGTGGTTATCTATCCGTCAGGAAATCCCGACGCAGCGATTACACTGCATGCATTGCGATTAACTATTTTGGTATCTATTTGTGAAAAAATATCACTGATATAACCCCATAACCCCATAGGTTACAATTACAGTATGAGCATTTTGTGAAAAACTAGCATTCCGACAAATAGCGTGAGAAATAAATAAAATTCTATCAGTGATTCGTTGTTTGTTAAAAAGAAAAACGCCTCCAATGTAACCGTATTTTTCCACGTAAGTATCAAACCTGCATCTTTGTATCTTCCTTTATATCCATTGATTTGTATCGCCTCGTAGATCGATTGGCCGCAAAGTAGTCGGGTGTTCTCTTTAGATTCTTTAACTTCCATTGTTTCATGCTCCTTTCCTCACTATCAGGATTAATCGACTAACAGTATTCCTCGAATCATTATTTTTCTGTTTACTTTTTCAAGGGGAGTACCGTGTGTTTGTACAAGTGACACACGATTTCGGTTGACCGTTAAAAAAATGATCGATCGTCGGTACAAAATAGAACGGCACGACGCGGCATTCATATGTCCACGGACAAATATAGAACGCGAATAGATACTGATTGAATGGCGAAAACTCTTTTGTCGCCCCTGTTATTGTCTTTCGCTCTTATCTCGTGGGAGATACGTTTACCAGCCGATCGAGCATATTTACGTCTTGTTTTAAATCCCCGGTCGCTACGCGATTAGAAAAAAAAAAAAAAATAAATAAAAATAAAAAAAAAAGGAAAGGGGGAAATCGGCACGCAAACGTTACCACGAATATGACTCGGTCTTGTAATCCACCGTGAAACATAATCGTGCGGCACACATATTTGCCCTGTTTACCGACTGCCCATAACTATTTTAAGCTCTTCTTCGCCTGGTCTTCTTGTTTGTATTACAAATAACTGGCGATAAATCCGTATCGCATTCTATTTGCACCAATTGACACGCGTATCGTAACCAACCATTACTTTAGTTGTCCATGCGACTGGCTTCTAAAACGGCACACGTCTGGTACCCGGGGTTCAAACATTGTTCAGCATCTTATGAGTCACTCTATACAACCGAATGTTGTTGTACGAACATGATGAAGCGGCGACAGTGTGTTATCGTTTAATATAACTTATAATGATAGTGCAGAAATGAAATGACACCTGAGGTCAGTGTCTTTGTTGACAGAAATAGACTTGCCCCCCGTCTATACGATATGCATCGCCAGACACGTATACAGCTATCGTGGGTTAAAATAAATGTACGTGTTCTTCGTAGTTGGTAGTTTTTAATATTAAAGCATCGCTTGAAGTTACGTCAATGATTCTATAATAATTATATAATTTATATTTTTATTTACACATGTTTGTCATGTAATGTTATTTAAATAATAATGTACAGGGTCAGACTTGAGTAAAATTTGTAATTCGTGTCGTCTGTTTCGTACAGATGTTTAGTATCTGAAGAAAAGCATCATAGCGATGGTGCCGATTGTCATCTGTAACGTTGGCGAGAAGGAAGCAGCGGAATTATTCCCACGCTCTGTTGTAGTCGATACCGTTGATACCGGAACCGTGGGAGGAGTTTCTAAGAACTTGCATTTTAACACCAACGCAGCGTTGGGACTGAGCACAATATCACTTCCTGAAGCAATTGACCTAAAAATTAAATATTCAATATTTTTCTATGATCTATGTTCTTTGTTACGTACAGCGCTGAGCATGTTAGCCTTTCCTAGGGAAAATGGCGCCCTACCACTTGCTATAATACTAGAAAGTTATCACACGCATTATGCCTAGGTTAGGTTTGGATCAGTTTAAACAAGTATTCGACTTGATAATTATTCCGAAGCGTTTTGGTGTATTTGCCGACGAGTAAAATGAATGATAGCCTAGGTTAATTATCGTGTCCCGGCATAAATGCCTAGTGACTTTGAAGTATTAGTGAAATGGTAGGATTTTTTTCCCCTACGTCGCCGTTTTTTCTAGGGAAAAAGACTGCCAGCCCTTGTGTATTTTGGCGTGCCACGAAACAGTATCTCGTCGGTGGAAGTACTTACGATGTGAGAATCGCGTTACTGGAGGCAACAACTATTTCCATAAAATCATCTAACTCGAAAAAGAACGCAGTCGCGTTAACTCTCTCTTGCCGTATACCCAGATTGATGACAACAATATACGCAGAGGTGTTATTCAAAGATCTGATAGCAAATAACATTACATGGTTATTTAGTATACAATTAGATGTTTGATTATTTTACACAGACCTTTTTAGAACGAGTACGCGATCATTGTTTAAGGTTGCAAACTCGTAGTCTCCATGAGTAAACACTTTGTCTTTTCTTAGAGCAGCAATAGCTTTGTAGGTGTTTAAGTTGCTCTGTGTTTTACATAGTTGGACTTGAACATTTCTGTCATGGTATTCTGGATGAATAGGAAGATACGTGGTATTACTGGTTGAGAATCCTGCTGAAATACCAAAGTTCCATTGCATCGGTGTTCTTGCAGGGTCTCTGGAATATTTCTCGTACGTTTCCTTCGTCCTTGAACGCCCCATAGGGTCGATCGTTTCGTCCCATGACATTTTTCGATCTAACATCGCTATCTCTTCCCCGTAATAAGTATATGCCTGGCCAGGTAACAACAGATTCAGCATGTGAAGACCATCGATACGGTTCAAGCCAATTCTTGTAGTTGCTCTTGAACTGTCATGATTGGAAAGCTGGAATCGTGTACAGAAGTTTATTTAGACCGAAGATAAAGACCGAAGAAGTATTATTATAATGTGTATGTTATTACCACCCAATTCGTGTTCTTGTTTTTCGGAAGTTTTTGTAACCAGTCCTGTACAACATCGCTAATGTGTTTCGCAGCGCTCGTCTTTTGAATTTTTGTTATCAGACGAAAATTAAACGGTGGAATTCCTTCGTGGGTATCGTTACCGTAATACGATATCAACACATTATCAGAATCGTGAGATTCGGCAATTAATAACCTGTAAATTAAAGATTACATTATTGTTATTCTATGAAATGAATGTATTATAATATTTTCATACGTACTTTGAAGTAGCATTGTTTCTTTTTACCCAATCATTGATATACGAACGAAATCTATATAGAAGAGCTGTATTTTCAGGTAATCCAGCTGTGTAGTTCCCATTTTGTCCATTAGGTTCGTCCCTCAATTCTTGATCCTCAAAGAAATACGATGCCGAAGCGATTCGAAAACCATCAACACCCCTTTTCAACCAGAAATCGAACACATTCTGAAACATGAAAACTGTTCTCTAAATACGTATATATTTTTGATCGAACTACAAAATATGCTGCTGCGATTACAGATACTGTACCAAAAATTCCTGTACTACGTTTTCAGTTCTCAAATTGAGATCAGGCTGGGATTCATGAAATTTATGATAATACCACTGTTGTCTCCAATCGTGCCAGGTCCACGCCGATCCTTTTTCATCGCTGTAGGTGCTAACCTGAATCGAAAGGAACATCGAATCATTATATGTTAAAAATCCTTCTGAGAATAATAAGCAATCTACCCAATTATTAGGAGGTATTCTATTGCCCTTTTCATCCTTCTTCCCGTCTGCCCAAATGTAGTAGTCTCTGTATAGAGGTACATTATTACTGGACAGCAAAAACCACTCGTGTTTGTTGCTGGAATGATTTGGCACCACGTCCAATATGACTTTCAGACCTGCAATATTTAACTATCATATAAATTCTGATACATTTACACGAAACAAAATGTAATAATTAACTTACCACGATCATGTGCTTTTTTTACGAGTTCGTCGAAAGATTCAAGATTACCAAAGACAGGATTTATGTCGATGTAATTGGAAATATCGTACCCAGAGTCTATCAGGGGTGATGGATAGATTGGATTTAACCAAATAGCATCGACGCCAAGATTTTGAATATAATCAAGGCGGTGGATAATTCCTGTAGAAGAAGATGGTTTATAAATGATTGTATTACGACCAAATAGTCGATTTGACACCGTCCAAGCTTTATTTGTAGTGTTTTTTCGATTTTTACTGTAACACGCGCTCAAAATGGTACAGGTGGCGCCGTCTAACGGCGAGCGGGGAACTAACGAAACAGAAAATCGTGATTTCTCGTAAAATAGGCCACTTTTCGGGATGTCTGACACGTGCATCGTGTTTTACGTTCAAAATTCTATTAAACTGACGTTATCAGTGGTTCCAAAAGTCGTTAATTACCAAAATTGTGAAACAGGCCGCCGACGGGCAGTGAAATCTATCTAGCTACAAATGAATTTATCTACGTTTATTGTAACGGCAATACGTTGTAAATGAAACTACTAAAAATGCATTTAGCTAGATAAAAATAATAAAAATAGAAAAGAATGAGTGCAGAAATCGAACAAATACAAGCTTATTCCTTCTCAATGATCATACAGAGGAAATTTATAATCATATCGCCTTCGAGTGCCAATAATTAATCGTAAAAGTCAGAAATTAGTTTGAAATGGACCGCCGCAAAAGGTACTCGTTGCACGATCTAGCGACGAGGGTGTGAACCACTAGCTGTCGGTAACATACCGGTGTCGGTAATTCACCACTGCCGGTAACAAAATCCAGTCGGTAATTAATTTTACCCCTTTGTAAAGCACGTTTTATTCAATCAGCGAATAAGAATTATTTACGAAATTTCTGCGTGTTACGATCAATTATTAATACCCGAAGACGATATGTATGATTATAAGCTTTCTTTCTTAGCTAGCATTTGTTCGATTTTCAGACACTTTATGTATTTCTAATAGTTTCAATACGTCTCATAAGCCCCGATACGTAAATAAATTCATTTTACTACGGTAACGATATAATAATATGCCCCGTTTCTTCGTACCTGCAGATAAAATCGATTTCTACAATCCTTTTTTATAAATCTATGATATTCCTTTTATAAATAACGAGTCAGTAACAATCTGTCATAGAATAAAGACGTTAAAAGAAACATCAAATTAATAATTCAATCAGTTTATAATAATTTAGGGCAAATATTTAAAATTAAAGTTTCGTTAACTGTTCAAAAGTTATCGTGCAAGCAATCCACCGTCGGAAATTATCGACACACCTGTGGATTCTCGATACAGTTCATAAACGTACCATTTAAGTCACCCTCGCCATCTTCGTTACTGTCCTGGAATCCTCTTGGCCAGATCTGATAAACCAGCGCGGTTTCCCACCATTCCTTGTCAACCAGTTGGTTACACTTGGCTACCGTGATCAGGATTGCCACGTTGAGCAATAAACGTCCGACAAACCCGGTCATCGTAGGTTGATTTTAATTGAAAACTGAGCCGACTCCGTGCGTTTATCCTGTTTATATATGTAGGTAGACGTAGGTAGGTGCAGTATTTTCGGCGGAAATAAGGTTATCGTATCATCGATGATATCACGATAATTCGTGTCCTTATCGCGATTTGCTTACTTAAGATGACGTCGTTGTTTACGTTGAATCTGGAGGAGGAATGTTATTTTTGATAATTGCACGGAGTTTCGTGAATTTAGATGACGTTAACGATATATCTGGCAATTTGGCATATTTATCAGTTTATTGGAATTTCTAATTTTAGAAAGTTATGAAGTTTTCGATTTTCTAATTTCGCAATTTTTTCAGCACACCTTCTAATTTCCTAATTTCCCAATTTTCCAGTAGACTGATTTGTTAAATTTTCAAACTTCCAGGTTTTTAATCTCCCGATTTTTAGATTTGCCGGCTTACTAATTTAAGAAATTTTCTGATTTCCCAACTTCCAAATTTTCTAATTTTCTAATTTTCTAATTTGCTAATTAGATAATTTACCAATTTGCTAGTTTATCAAATTTAGCGAATTTTCCAATTTCCCAGTTCACTAAATCTCGTAATTTCCCAATTTCCTAATTTGATAATTTCCCAATATCCCAGTTTACTAATTTCCAAATTTCCGAATCTCTCAATTTCCCAACTTCCCAATTTTCCAGCCTATCAATTTAGCAAATTTCCTAATTAGCTAATTTTCCAATTTTCCAGTTTCGTAATTCACCGATCTTCCGATTTGCTAGTTAACCAAATTTATCAAATTTTCCAATTACCCAACTTGCCAAATTTCTTAATTTTCCGATTTCCTAGCTTGGTAATCTCCTAGTTTCCCAATTTCCCAGTTTACTATTTTACCAAACTTCGTAATCTCCAAATGTACTAATCTAATATTTGCTATAAATTTAGCAAATTTCCAAATGTGGTAATTTCGCAATTTTCCAGTCTATTAATTTAGCAGGCTTCCTATTTTCCAAATTTCCTAACCTCTCAGTTTCCCAACTTCCAAATTTTCCAGCCTATAAATTTAGCAAATTTCCTAATTTGGTAATTTCGCAATTTTCCAGTCTATTAATTTAGTAAACTTCCCAATTTCCAAATTTCCTAACCTCTGAATTTCCCAACTTCCCAATTTTCCAGCCTATAAATTTAGCAAATTTCCTAATTTGGTAATTTCGCAATTTTCCAGTCTATTAATTTAGTAAACTTCCCAATTTCAAAATTTCCTAACCTCTGAATTTCCCAACTTCCAAATTTTCCAGCTTATAAATTTCGCAAATTTCCAAATTTGGTAATTTCGCAATTTTCCAGACTATTAATATAGCAAAGTTACTAATTTCCAAATTTCCTAATCTTTCAATTTCCCAACTTCCAAATTTTCCAGCCTATAAATTTAGCAAATTTCCTAATTTGGTAATTTCGCAATTTTCCAGTCTATTAATTTAGTAAACTTCCCAATTTCAAAATTTCCTAACCTCTGAATTTCCCAACTTCCAAATTTTCCAGCTTATAAATTCCGCAAATTTCCTAACTAGCTAATTTTCCATTTTCGTAATTTACCGATCTTTCGATTTGCTAGTTTACCAAAATCGAATTTTCCAATTTCCCAACTTGCTAAATTTCTTAATTTTTCGATTTCCTAGCTTGGTAATCTCCCAATTTCCCAATTTCCCAATTTACTATTTTACCAAACTTCATAATTTCCCAATTTTCCAATCTATCAATTTATCAAATTTTCCATTTTACTAATCCACCAATTTTCCGATTTCCTAGCTTACCAAATTTATCAAATTTTCCAATTTACTAATTCACCAAATTTCGATCCATCGACCGAAGAAAAAGAAAAAAGAAAAAAAGAAATTCAATATCACAATCAACCACAACTTCATTGTTAACGATTGACACGCAGCGGGCTACTCGTGCGCGGACAACGACATGAATTTTCATAACGCGTATCGCATCGAATTCTTTTTCTTTTTTATTTAATTTTTCCCCCGAATATTTGCCGAACATCATCCAATAAAAAACAACAATTAAAACGTTCCCTAAAATAAAACCACGGTGTCTACAACGTTTCGGTCGCGTTTATCATCGACGAGTAGATATCACCGCGATCCCGTCGACTCCCAATCGTACCTTCACCGTAATTAATTCCATCGCATCTCGCTTAATTAAAATTCCGGCTGACTCGTAAAAGCAACGACGGCGCTCCGCTCTCTTTTTTTTAATCCCGAAAAAAACTACCATCGACCCGTCGTCGCGTCGCGTCGTTTCGTTTCACTTTTATTAGCGTGCAAAATGCAATCTCGTGATTCATGACCGTGATTAACATCGCGTGTGTTTAAAATATAATATAAAATATTCTCGTCACCATTTATCGTGGCATCGGTTGATAATTAAAAAAAAAAAAAAAAAAAAGAAACACCGATGATCTTGTAATCTCGAAAAAAATGAGCTTGAGCAACATTTGTCACCAATCAGAACATATGCCTCGTCGGATACAATAACCTTTTCTTCTACCATGAAAAACAAGCGAGATATTTGAGATGCCAGAGTTAGCTGGGACACCCTGTGTATACATACAGGGTGTTCGACAACAGGTGGGCATAATTTCAGGGGGTGATAGTTGAGGTGATTCTGAGCAGCTTTTTCCTTTGCCAAAATGCTCGTTAAAGCTTCGTTTTTGAATTATTAATGAAAAACAATGACCAATCAGAGCGCGCGTATAGCACGCGCTCAGCCGTGATTCGTTCTAGTCCGACGTCCCGACTCGAAGTTCCCCTATCACGGCTGAGCGCGTGCTATACGCGCGCTCTGATTGGTCATTGTTTTTCGTTAATAATTCAAAAAGGAAGCCTTAACGAGCATTTTGGCAAAGGAAAAAGCTGTTCAGAATCACCCCAGCTACCAGCCCCTGAAATTATGCCCACCTGTTGTCGAACACCCTGTATAATAACAATAATTGCAAATAGCAAAATTGCAATTATTATATCATCATAGCGGTGGTACAGGATGTGGTGTCTCAGGAATCGGCTCGAAATGTGCAAGTAATTCCGAGCACTGTCTTAAGATATTACGAAGTTTATTAATATTTCGATCTTCAACGATATACCGCGATATAACCGTGACGTCAATTGATCAAAAATAACAACAGAATTGAAATACAGAAACGACGAATCTGGTAGCTAACGAAAAAGAAGGAATCGTGAAGGAATGTGTTACTCTTTCGTATTCTTAAGTAGTTTCCTATGTCGCGCGAATAACAAACCTGGCGAGATATCTTGGTATCTCGAGTAAAAAACCGCTGAACGCGTTAAACGAATTTTCATTACCAAGAATTCCGTTGAAAATGTATGTCGCGAATGATTTCTCAACGAGGATTATTCATTCGCTCGATACGAATCGTGAAGATAACGCCAACTGTGGCGATGATCATTCATTTGATAAGCAATTAAATTTCTGACATGACTGAATATTAAAATATCGAATCAATCTGGTGATATATCGTTAAACATAACTAAACTTTGATTTCGTAATATCACTAAATTTGGTAATATATCGTTAAATATCACTAAACTTCGAAATACCGCTAATACTGTGATATCACTGAATATTAAAAAATCGATAAATTTCGCAATATTACTAAATTTGGTAATATATCGTTAAATATCACTAAACTTCGAAATACCGCTAATACTTCTAATATCACTGGATATTAAAAAATCGCTAAATTTCCCTATATTACTAAATTTGGTAATATATCGTTAAATATCACTAAACTTCGAAATACCGCTAATACTTCTAATATCACTGAATATTACAAAATCGCTAAATTTGCTAATATATCGTTAAATATCACTAAACTTCGAAATACCGCTAATACTGTAATATCACTGAATATTAAAAAATCGCTAAATTTCCCTATATTACTAAATTTGGTAATATATCGTTAAACATAACTAGATTTCGAAATACCGCTAATACTGTAATATCACTGAATATTAAAAAATCGCTAAATTTTGCAATATTACTGAATTTCGTAATATTTCGTTAAACATAACTAAATTTAGAAAAATTGCTAATACTGTGATATCACTGAATATTACAAAATCGCTAAATTTCACAATATTACTAAATTTGGTAATATATCGTTAAATATCACTAAACTTCGAAATACCGCTAATACTATAATATCACTGAATATTACAAAGTCGCTAAATTTCACAATATTACTAAATTTGGTAATATATCGTTAAATATCACTAAACTTCGAAAAATCGCTAATACTATAATATCACTGAATATTACAAAATCGCTAAATTTCACAATATTACTAAATTTGGTAATATATCGTTAAATATCACTAAACTTCGAAAAATCGCTAATATTTCTAATATCACTGAATATTAAAAAATCGATAAATTTCCCTATATTACTAAATTTGGTAATATATCGTTAAACACCACTAAACTCCGAAATCCCGCAACTACTTCTAACATCACTGAATATCAAAAAATCCTTAAATTTCGCTATATTAATCGTTAAACATCATTAAATCTCGCTATACCGTTAATACTCCGATAACATTAAACATTAAAATATCGTTAATATTGCGCGTCAGGGTTTGTTACTCGAATCGTGTTAACAAGATCGAAACAACGTTACATATACATATAATACCCCGCGGAATGCAGCTTTGATCCAGCGATATAGGATCCATTGTTGCACGGGACACAATAGGGCCGTTTCGAGGCCAATCAAGCCTTTCTCGGGAACAATTAGTACTTTCCCGGGCACAACAAGTCGATTAATTTCTAGCTTGTTGTTATTCACCGCGAAACAATACACCCTGCGTATTACCGAATCGATTAATCCTCGTCATCGATCCGTCTGATCCGTATCCTCTTTCACCGACCGAATGCATTTATTCTCGGTCGTGCGATTTAACTCTTGCGTAACGTAATACGTGATATTGTCGACCGAGCCCCTACTAGATATTCTATGACGGTCCCCTTTACCCTCGGTCCCAAACCACGCACTCTCCGTTTTCAGGTATTTTGTGTATCCTGACCCTTTTTCCTTTCTTTTAGATCAGATATCTCTGGAAAAAGGCCCTGCATACTCTATTCTCCGAAAATCCCAAACCGCGCACTCTGCGATTCCAGATATATTATGTATCCTGATCCTTTTTCCTTTCTCTTAGATCAGATATCCTTAGAAAAAGGTCCCACGTATCCTATCCTCCAGAAACCTCGATATTTATGTATCCGGGACTGACTCCCGCATTTTTTCCAGAAAACCCTCACTGCTCTCCCACCTACCCCTACCACTACTTTCCCTACCAAAAACCCCTTATAAAAGGAGGACCCAAAAAGCGTAGAACAGTCAGTAGAGTCAGTACAGTATAATCAGAACTTCCGTCGAGACTCCGAAAGTCCGTGCGCGTAGTTATTAAGATCCAGTGTTTGTCTGTATAATCTTCAAAGTACTAAATAAAGAACATTTCTTAAAACCAACTCATCTTGTGTGACGTTGACGACAATATCGTACATAACGCATAATATATACCAAAAATATATTTTCATGGCAAGAAAAAAAAAAATTCGTATCAAAAACAGGTTTTGAACTCGGCCCGGCTGGTATTAAGGGGTAAGACCACTGTAAACATCTGAAATAAAGGGCTTTTTTGCGATTTTTTTTTGTATGGAAGGAAAAGTAAGAGTATAATAATATTCAAGAATGTTATTAACCATGTTTTTAAGTGTTCAAAAGAAAAATATTTATCCAAATATAGTATAGAATAGCGACGCTGGTGCCATTCTCGCGAGGCGTGTTGAATATGAGGCGCTCTGCGGCACGCAGTGTAACGACGCAGTGTAAGATTAATTCTTAATCTACAAGGGTATAGTTAGAGAAATACGTAAGGAATTTTTGAAACATTAATTTTTGTGTGATTGGCGAGCATTTGAAGTAAAGAGTTCAATTTTCAACAAGAAATGGTACAATCATTTGTCAATAAATAATGTTAAAATCAACTTTTTGAAAATCCCGTACGTACTTCTCTTCGGAATGTTATTTTAAAGATATGGTCAAAATTTGGAGTGGATAGAATGAAAATTGTTGGAATAATACTGCGTGCCGTTTTAAAAAGTCGTGTTTCGAGAGAAACGCCTTTAAAGTTATGAGATGTGTTATGGACGATGTTGGATACGATGTTTTTGTGCCTTTCTCTCTCATGAAAACTTTTCTGTCACTCGTTGTAACTCGTAAGAACTTTAAGGCTTCAAATAAACTGTGAAAAATCAGAACCACACACAAAAATCGTGATTTCAAGCGCAGTTACTCGTTTCGGAGCAATCTGACGCGCTCGGAAATGAGCTCGGAATTTTCAATGAAAAAATTTTGTACAGGCATAAAATTCCCCCCCCCCCCTTGTTCTAGAAAGTTCAAAGCATCTTTTAAGACAATAAAAAAAAATCGATTTTCTGAAAATTATACAGTGGTCTTACCCCTTAACACTAGAACTACTAAACCCGTCAAAATGACGGGTTAAGGGTTTTTTATTTTAAGTCACGCAATTGATTAAGTAGCTCTCGTTAAAACGTATAGTAACTACTTTCAAGATAAAGACTTGCTGTATATGCTAGTATACATTTCGTTCCATATTTATTTATTTTTCAATTTTATTTTCATCTTGTAAGTAAGTATACCTAAACCTTCAGTAGTTCTAGTGTTAAAAGCTGATGCGCTACCACAGCCGATTCTGGGTCTGGCGATCGCGGTGGCCATTTTCGATGTCCAGATCGTCCAATCCAACGTTTATGACCTTGAATCACCTCGAACGACTATAGTCGTTAGAATTGTCTCGATAAGGGCTATAATCGTAGGTGTTCAAAAATATGTGGTCCCATTAAAAAAAAACTAAGTTGACCTTCAAATCTCCTAAGCGCCTCCACCTGAAGAAAAGTTATGCACACCACGTAACGAGCCCCTCGAAACCAAACAACTTTCGTCTGAAACATTTCTTCCTATCTCAAAAAATGTAGAAATTATTCAGGTGATCTGTTTTAAATGCCCCACCCAGTATAAACATATAAATAGGTGATAGATTATCAAATTTTCTATCGTGTATTAGATTATAAATCGATACATCGACGTTTGAAAGGTAATCGAAGGGAAGGATCGAAGGTGGTGGTGGTGTCTCGAAATGAATCAACCAGCTGGTGTAAATAACATTTAATGTCTGTATATTCTTTTGCACTTTCGACTCACTTACAATTGATTGATTCTCTTTTAAGTCGTTCGTGCGTAAAGCGTTGTTCTTCTACGCACGCGGAGCCCACTCGCGATCGAGCAACGAGATCGTGTCTTTCTATTCGATACGATTTCAAAACGACCCCCCCCCCCACCTTTGGCAAAATAGTGAATTTCTGTAAATTAACCGGTTAAAGATTATCCTCGACGATTACGATACAAACGATTCGTTCGATATTAGATTATTTCTAGGGGGGAAAATAAAGGATTTCTCGTTGCTTGCGAAGACAAGTGGTTTTCCATCCACTCCTCTTTCTCTCTTAATCTCTCACTCGCATTCTCCCATTCTCTCTCCCTCTCGATTTCTCTTTCACTCTGATTCTTCACGAACGAGCTTCTCCTCGGTTCAAATTCTTTATTTTTCTTTTCTTCCTTAGGGGTTCTCAACGAGATCGTACAACAACAATAATAATTAACACGTTTCATTTCGTCCACTACGTCGTTCGCTCGTCTCGATATTTTATTCTCAAGATCGAGGGTTAACGAACGATCGTGAACGGACGAGTCGACAGCACAATTTCTATGCTGATAATGATATATTAACCGGTTCGGTGTTAAGTAATATGGAATTGGATATTATTTGCTTTGAAACTTTAATGATTTTTGAAGGGTTAAAGGGTTGAAAGGACCGTTGACGCCAGCGTGGCGTCGTTAGGGTATCCTGACGTTGGTAGACATTGAGGTGGGAGTGGTGTCGTTGGTAGCTTTTGACGCCAGGGTGGCGTCGTAGGGAATGTTAGTCGTTGGTAATTATTGCAGGGGCGTCACAGTGGATATTAGTTGTTAACAGTAATTGACGCCACTGTGGCGTCATAGCAATTATAAACCGTCAGCAGTCACTGATGCCACAGTGGCGTGAAAGCAAGTATAAACCGTCAGCTGACACCATTGCCACAGTGGCGTCATAGTCAGCATTAGTCGTCAGAAGTTACTGGCGCTACAGTATCGTCATAGCAAATTATAAACCGTCAGCAATCACTGATGCCACAGTGGCGTCATAGTTAGCATTAGTCGTCAGCAGTTACTGGCGTCACAGTGGCGTCATTGTTAATATTAATCGTCAGCAGTCACTGATGCCACTGTGGCGTCATAGCAATTATAAACTGTCAGCAGCCATTGGCACCACAGTGGCATCAAAACAATCTTAAACCGTCAGAAGTCACAGTCGCCACAGTGGCGTTACAGTGAGTATTAGTTGTTAAGAGCCAACATCGTCACAGTGTCGTCATTGTAATTATAAACCGTCAGCATCCAATGTTGCCACAGTGGCGTCAAAGCAAGTATAAACCGTCAGCAGCCATTGGCGCCACAGTGGCATCGAAACAATCTTAAACAGGTATCAGTCACAGTCGCCACAGTGGCGTCACAGTTAGCATTAGACAGCAGTCACTGATGCCACAGTGGCGTCATAGTTAGCATTAGTCGTTAGGAGCTAACATCGTCACAGTGTCGTCATAGCAATTATAAACCATTAGCATCCACCGTCACCACAGTGTCGTCATAGCAATTATAAACCATCAGCATCCACCGTCGCCACAGTGTCATCATAGCAATTATAAACCATCAGCATCCAGTGTCGCCACAGTGGCGTCATAGCAATTATAAACCATCAGCATCCACCGTCGCCGCAGTGTCGTCATAGCAATTATAAACCATCAGCATCCAGCGTCGCCACAGTGTCGTCATAGCAATTATAAACCATCAGCATCCAGCGTCGCCACAGTGTCGTCATAGCAATTATAAACCATCAGCATCCAGCGTCGCCACAGTGGCGTCATAGCAAGTATAAACCATCAGCAGTCACTGACGCTACAGTGGGATCAAAGTAAGTATAAACCGTCACCAGTCACTGACGCCAGACAGGCGTCATCGTTAATATCAATCGTCAACATCCACCGACGCCACAATGGGGACAAAGCAACCATAAACGACGCCATAAGCAACGCCACAATGACGACAACTGTTAACAACCGACGTAAAAGTTAAGGAGATAACAAGATCATATTTAAACGCGTCGAAAATATGGACTGAACACCGAACAGGTTAATAACAGTAATAATTATTATAATGAGCGTAGGCATAAAACGGCTTTAACGTGTCGCAACGATTTGACAATAATATCCGAACGGCCAATGGACATTGGTCGTTTCTCGCACGTTTCTGTACAATAGGAATTATACGCTGTGAAGACGGAAAGATGAAGCTTGATTTCGCTGATAGTATTGTAGAAGAAAAGAGGCAGGGAACAGGATCGATACTTTCGTATAATGGGATATAAACGGTGCTTCTTCGTGGTTTGCTGAATGTAACCGACCGTTTCTCGAGCAGCTATCTTTCTTAGACTTGATCTCGAGGAAAACGATTCTCTCCGGTTAAAGATACACTATCGTTCTAAATTATTCGCCCAACGTGGAGTTTTGTAATTGTAAGGGGTGATTTTTTATTAAAAACGAAAATCAAGTTATATTTAATGCTCGACGATCAGCGAGAAGAATATACACGAAATATTGCATTTGCATCTCTGATGATATAATGGCACAATGTGTTTGAGGATCATTTTTACGAAACACTTGGAAAATACTCTTTTTCTAATCCTGTAATTTAATTTAACGAATTGTATCAGAAAATTTCATCGTTTAATAAATTTCAATGATAAACTTCAGAGAAAAATATTACATTTATATTTTGCAAATATGAAGAATGAAAGACGAGTAAATACTTTTGAACGGCACGGTATATCTCGGAAGGGATCATCGCGTGGTTTATAAGAACGATTCTATTTGAAGGGGGATGAAGTAATGAAGAATAAAAGTGAAAAACTTTTTCACCGTAGCAAGCAAGAGGAACAAATTGGAACGATTCAAAGTTGAACGAAATAAGTGTGTAATTGAACGGTGGGCAATTAAGAACTTTATAATTTATAGGATGTGTTATAACAGCCCACGCGTCGCCATAGTATAATAATTACTATAGCAGCCCACGCGTCGCCATAGTATAGTAATTACTATAGCAGCCCACGCATCAGTATAGCATAGTAGCCTACGTGTCACGATACTATAATAATTACTATAGCAGCCGACGCATCGCTATGCTATAGCAGCCCACGCGTCGCTATGCTATAGCAGCCCACGCGTCACGATAGTATAGTAATTACTATAGCAGCCCACACGTCGCTATGCTATAGCAGCCCACGCGTCGCTATGCTATAGCAGCCCACGCGTCACGATAGTATAGTAATTACTATAGCAGCCCACGCGTCGCTATAGTATAGTAATTACTATAGCAGCCCACGCACCGCTATGCTATAGCAGCCCACGCGTCGCCATAGTATAGAAATTACTACAGCAGCCGACGCATCGCTATGCTATAGTAACCTACGCGCCACGATAGTATAGTAATTACTATAGCAGCCCACGCGTCGCCATAGTATAGTAATTATTACTATAGCAGCCCACGCACCGCTATGCTATAGCAGCCCACGCGTCGCCATAGTATAGTAATTACTACAGCAGCCGACGCATCGCTATGCTATAGTAGCCCACGTGTCGCCATAGTATAGTAATTACTATAGCAGCCCACGCGTTGCTATAGTACAGTAATTACTATAGCAGCCCACGCGTCAGTATAGCATAGTAGCCTACGTGTCACGATACTATAATAATTACTATAGCAGCCGACGCATCGCTATGCTATAGCAGCCCACGCGTCGCCATAGTATAGTAATTACTATAGCAGCCCACGCGTTGCTATTGTACAGTAATTACTATAGCACCCCACGCGTCAGTATAGCATAGTAACCTACGCGCCACGATAGTATGGTAATTACTATAGCAGCCCACGCACCGCTATGCTATAGCAGCCCACGCGTCGCTATATTATAATAATTACTATAACAGCCTACGTGTCATTACGCTATAGCAGTTCACGCGTCAATATGCTACTATTCAACAGCAATACAGATCAATATAGCAACCTTATCATTCCAATACAGTGTCCACTTCACTACACTAAACTACTATATTACGCGGTAGTACAGCACACCATAGCAATCATTCCACCACCTTACCAATCACCTTATCGAAACTCTACCTTCAGATACCACCGTGTCACGACAGGGTTAAGTGCACTGACAAATCTGCTCCGGCTAGAGGCGTGTCGCCCATTACACGATAAGTATCGACCTTGCTACCAAGGCGAGGCTGTCACTAGGTTAGTCAAACAGTGTTCCTCGATTCGGCTGATACGGAATCGTGCGAACGTAAAACGTAATCGCGTTTCGTTGTCCCGGCTAATGGAGATTCGGCAGAACTTTTTCGGACTCGATAGAAGATGGGACGGGGGTTAGGTGTGGAGAAGTGTGGGGGGGAGGTGACAGAAACGGGGAGCAACGAGGAGCAGAGTGATCGTCCGTACAGATTTGACCCATTTACATCGAAGAGTAAAATATCTCCCTTGTATAACCGTGTACTATACAATACAAAAAGAATCGATCAGTATTATTTGTATTTTAAACGCATAGCGTTGTTGTTCAGAATTTTCCCAATAGTTATCAAAATAAAACTAATATCTTCCATACGGCGTTTTAAATAGATCAAAAACAAAAGTACGTAAAGAATATTACGGTATGCTTCACTTTTCGATGCAGAACGGGTCGATTAAGAGCCGAAGCAACATTCAGACAGACTGATTGGTTAGAGGAGACGAGAGACTAGAAAAATTGGTTAAAAGGACGACGAAGATAGAGCGGAAAGAACAGCTGGATATTCCTTGTATCGTCTTCCTGTGTGCCGATTAACACGTCGACTGTCATACAGACTGTGAATCGTATAATCGAATAATTAAACAGCGATTCGAAGTGACCGCCGTACGAGGGAACAGTGGGCGTGACGCGAAAGGGGCGGAGCTTCCCCACTTCTTTCATCGACCAGTGCACGTCACCGCCAATAGCTGCCCGTCCCCGTCACCGGGAGGCGGGTACATTTCACACGCTCAGTATTCAAACTTACGAATTTTAGACTGTAGACTCAAAAGTGTGAACATTTTAAACCGTGGGCCACTTTGTAACGAGGTGAAAGTTTATTTTATTCAAAAATAATTTAGAACAGCATGGTTTGTTGTTATTTGCCAGTCGACGTGTTAATAACAAAATCAATATCTTGTCAATTGTTCGCCGTTGCATCGAACTTCACGGTTTATCTTCGCTACGGCTTAAGATCTATGGGAACTTCTTACGCGCTAATGGGACCAATGGTGTCCACCGTGGATCTTAGCAATCGATCGAACAGCGAGAATATTTCGAGGCCTCTGTACGACCTGCGAGGAAACGGTCAACAAAACGACGATATTATTCGTGTCGTCGACCAGAAACAGGGAAAATTTCGATTAATTATCTAAAACAATCTTTCACTGCGACAGGGTCGCGAAGTTAACATTAAAAAGCACTGCTTTGGTGGGTTAGGTTAGCGATTTTAGGTTGGTAAAGCTGCATTGATAAGTCGGTTAGTAATTTGGCAACTTAGGGTTACTTAGGTTAACTTGGTGATTTAGCGACCTAGTGACTCAGTAGCTTAGCAATTTAGTAGCTTAGTAGTTGAGTGAATTACCGGCTTAGTAAGTTGGTAACTTAATAATTTAGTGGCTAAGTGGCTTAGTGACTTAGTAACTTAGCAGCTTAATAACTTAGTGACTTAGTAACTTAGCAGTTTAGCAACTTAGTAATAACTTAACAACATAGCGACCTAGTAACTTAGTAACTTAATAACTCAACAGCTTAGTAACTTAGTAACTCAGTAACTTAGCAGCTAAGTAACTGAGTAATAACTTAACAACATATCGATCTAGTAACTCAGTAACATAGCAGATTAGTAACTTAATAACTTAACAGCTTAGTAACTTAGTAATTTAGCAGCTTAGTAACTTAGTAACTCAGTAACTTAGCAGCTAAGTAACTTAGTAACTTAGAAACTTAGCAGCTTAGTAACTTTGTGACTTAGAGTAACTCAGTAACTTAATAACTTAATAAGTTAGTGACCTAGCGACTTAGTAACTTAGTGACTTAGTAACCTAGCAGCTTAGTGACACAATAACTTAGTAAATTAACAACTTACGTTAGTAACTTTACTAAAATAAAAATTACTAAAGTAATTTTACTAACCTAAGTTACTAACTTTACCAACCTGCAATAAAATCACTAACCTAACCCAACTTTCCCTTTTTCAGGTTAGTAATTAAATTCATCATTTCCCCCTTAGAATCATTAAAAATCCTCTAAACAACAACTAGTAAAATTCGAAGAACTAAAAAAAAAAAAAATCAAAGTTCACAGAAAAATCACGAATTTAATTACTAACCCAATAGTTAACAACAATCCTAACCACCTTCTGATATAATTGATCGTTTATTATACCGGGAGCTATTTACTCAAATTTTGCAATACTCTTCAACAATCGCCATTTTATCAAGCTATTATTAACAACAACATACAATTGTTTCTGGAAATTAAAAAAATAAATTACTGATCTGCGACCATCGAGTTAAAGGGAATGATCTCGAAACGTTTCCCTTCGAATTTCGAATCGACAACACGTCTAAATTTCACTAAAATCAGCAACCATTTTCTTTTTTTTTCTTCATCATCTATTTACAATAGAACTATTTATATTTATGTATACGTTCTATATATATATATACTCTACAATCATCCTAAATCATCGGACAGACGTTCCTGACGGCGAAAGGAGGAAGAAGGTTTTATAATTCTCTCGTTTATAACGTTTTCAAAGATTTCATCAACGTGACCTATCGTTAAAACGTTAGGCGATAACGCAACAATACATATACAATACATATATATATGTACACGTGTGTATTACATGTCTACTGGCGAGCGAGATTCTTTTTTCTTTATTTTCTTACTTGTGATGTATGTTTCTTTTTTTCTCCCCCTTGCGATACAAAACTCGGTTCACAAATCTGCAATCCTCCATTATCCGCGTTCGGGTGGCGCCATTGAAAGTCCACCCCTGCCCCCCTCCCCCTCCCGACTCTCCTGACAGCATCAGTCTCCCCCCCCCCCCAATTTTTATTATCCCTTCCTTCGTTTACTATCTACTTTACAAAGTTTCGCTATATCTTACAGTCGTAACGTTAGTTCGCGAAATGTTTCCAGAAAATGTGTCGACCACCCTCTCCCAACTACCCTCTCGTATTATTTATCCTGCCACGGAAGATAGAGAGAGAGAGAGAGGGTTGAAACGTTGTTGGGTGGCGAAGACACGCGAGATTATCATTCGTCCCCGACTAACGCGAGACGTCGAAATGGTCCTATGGAGGTCTTTGCCCTCTCTACGAGTGTCGTGCGAGTCGTTAGAGAGGTGATTCGAGACAAAGATTCAACGACAGATCAAAGAGTAAAGAGTAGGCTGCGCAACTAGCGCCTTGATCGAAATATGGGCAGCGATTAAGGATTTAAATAGGGAGCTGTGCCTACCATTGGGACGGTCACCGGTGGGTTGACGGCGGAGGCGGAGATCACGGGGCCGGGGGGGCATGGTTTACGCCCACTGGGGTGTGGTCCCAGCGCCTACGGAGGCGTGGGGGATGTGCCCGCAGCGGCATAGTCCAATCACCTACGGAGGCGTGGTCTAAGCGTCCTCGGGGGCATAGTCCAGTCACCTACAGAGGCGTGCTCCAAGCGTCTTCGGGGGCGTATCCAGCCACCTACAGAGGCGTGGTCCAAGTGTCCTGGGGGCGTGGTCCAAGCGTCCTTGGGGGCGTGGTCCAAGCGTCCGAGGAGGCGTTGTCCAATCACCTACAGGGGCGTGGTCCAAGCGTCCGAGGAGGCGATATCTAATCACCAACAGAGGCGTGGTCCAAGCGTCCGAGGAGGCGTTGTCTGACCGCCCTAGTAGGCGTGGTCCAAGCGTCCGAGGACACGTTATCCAATCACCTACAGAGGCGTGGTACAAGCGTCCTCGGGGGCGCGGTGTTAGCGGCTACGGAAACGTAGCCTAAGCGTACCGTAAAGGCGTAGCCTAAACGCCCCAAAGACGTAGCCCACGCCCACAGAGACACAATCCACGCCCTCGAAGGCGTGCTTTAACCATCCATGCCAGGAGGATGTCTTATCACTTTCCGTGTATTTTGTAAGAATGTTGATGCAACACTGGCTCTCCAAACGGTGAAACCGGAGATTCTTAGTCGACACCGCTTGAACAGGTGACACTGTAAATGATGGTATCGGGCAACCAGTTGCGCAGACGTGGAATAAAGTATGTATATAGGCATAGATAGAAGTATATCGTTTACACTGAACGCGATATAGTTCGAGAAACAGACAGAGTGTATACGTTTAAGAGGATCTTTGGTAAAATTCAATAGAAACCTCGGTACTTGGTGGATTGTATTTACAGGGGGAAGTAAATACAATTGTATTTACATGGCCAGCCCCGATCGACGAACACGACAATTTACAAGGATCAGTTTGTCAGATCAGCTGGTAAAAGGAATATCGTTTCTCTTATATGTTCACCTATAGAATTGTTATCAGTTTCAGTTTTTAAACGAAGATTGATTATCTTTGGTCCAGATCGAAGGTTCTCCGTAGAACATTGGTCGTTTCGCGTACGAAGTTGACTAATCAACGGACGAAAGTCGAAACTATAGAGAACGAACGTGTTGCATTGATAAGATGATTCTTCGTTACTATTTTCATTTTTTTTTCTTTCTCCTAATACGTCTACTCGGTTCTGTCTTATTTTCGTCGACTGGTCCTTGCTGTGCGTACGACCGTGATCTTTTCGATCATTCGATGCAGATACTTTGCTGAGACATCGAATCGAACTTACTCGAACCCTCGTATATTCGTACAAATGTTAATTAACTCGTTCGAGACCGCTGACGCATATGGTGCGTCGTGTGTTATTTAAACGGTGACGCACCGTGTGCGTCGTTTGAAGAAAATTGACAAAATCGATATTGCTTCAGTGTTGAGATAAAAAAAAAAGATGAATAGCTCGCGTATTAATTATCTGTAAATAAATAATTTTATATCGAGAGGATTATTTTATAAGAAGATTTCGATCTCGAATTTGTTGAAAGTCGAACTGATGATTATTTTCGTTTGAAAATTTACGAGTTAAAATGATACTTAAGGTGATTAATAATAAGTTAATTAGCGGAGTTGATTGATTGTCGTTTAAGAAACAATCGAATTCTTAGTTGAACGAATGTTATCATAAGAACGGATGTAATTGGTCGTTAACGAACTTAACTACAGGGGCGGATTCAGAAATATTTTTGAAGGGGGTCGAAGAACGTACAAGTATATTTTTTGAATTTTCTTTTTTTTTTCTGTTTGATAAAAATAATTTTACATCAAAGAAATTAATTGTACTTTTTAATTTTGTAACTTTTGCCAGCTTCTTTGAATCCGCCCCTGGATAGCTCTGATTTTCAAGTCTTTTTCTTGTTTTCATAAAAAATCTGCCTAATTTCGAAATAATCGTACGATTGGTTCCATCTTTTTCTTTTTCTTTTTTTTTTGGCGATTAATAATAAAATTCTATTTTCTCAAAACTATCAATGCCAATTCTAAACTAAAATCCTCTAATTAGTCTATAATCAACTAATTAACCGTTATCCGTGTATAGAGAATACAAAAAACGTATAAAAACAACTGGCTAGATTGGATTTAATCAACCCACGCGAACACACTTGAGATACGTTTCCGGTTTCCCTAATTCGTGTACATTTGGCAGATTCAATCGATCATTTCGATTGATTGAAAAGCATTCCATCGAACTTAACCCCTTTCTCCTTCATCCATCCACCCTTTGAATGCAAATAACTCGAGCGCCACGTTTGGCAACGATTCATGGTTAATTTGTGTAAACAAATCGTGGAACTATATATGTTTCAATTCATTCGATTATTATGCACTGCATTAATTGGAAATTGATAATTTGGCATATTCAATTTGAATATAATTTGTTTGCAGGCAATTACGATTTAATATTAATTCGTGGGCAATTCGAAAATTTCTAATGTTGCAATTTAATATAAATTATTGATTTGTCGGTAATTTGAAAATTTGTTGTTTTGAAATTTAATGTAAATTATTGATTTGTGGGTAATTTAAAAATTTCCAATTTTGCAATTTAATATAAATTACAAATTCCCGGGCAATTTGAAAATTTCTAATTTTGCAATTTAATGTAAATTACAAATTCCTAGGCAATTTGAAAATTTTTAACTTTGTGATTTAATACAAATTATGAAATCCCAGGCAATTTGAAAATTTCTAACTTTGCGATTTAATATTAATGCTAGGATAATTTTAAAAATTTCTAATTTTGCAATTTAATACAAATTATGAATTCCCAGGCAATTTGAAAATTTCTAATTTTGCAATTTAATGTAAATTACAAATTCCCAGGCAATTTGAAAATTTCTAATTTTGCAATTTAATGTAAATTACAAATTCCTAGGCAATTTGAAAATTTCTAATTTTGCAATTTAATGTAAATTATTGATTTGTGGGTAATTTGAAAATTTCCAATTTTGCAATTTAATATAAATTACGAATTCCCAGGCAATTTGAAAATTTCTAATTTTGCAATTTAATGTAAATTACAAATTCCTAGGCAATTTGAAAATTGTTAACTTTGCGATTTAATATAAATTATAAATTCCTAGGCAATGTGGAAATTTCTGATTTTGCAATTTAATGTAAATTATTAATTCTAGGATAATTTGAAAATTTCTAATTTTTCGATTTAACAAATTATAAATTCCTAGGCAATTTGAAAATGTCTAATTTTGCAATTTAATATACCAATTATAAATTTCCAGGCAATTCTACAATTTCCAATTTTACAATTGCATCCATTTCAAAACACTAAAAATAAATTGTAAAGTAAGGAGTTAATATCGAGGGAATGTTCAAATTATTAATTTCCATCTATAATCAATATTTTTTGTTCATTATAACAACGTTGACTATAAGTAAAATTTATTATACTTTAATTAATTAACTAAAAATTGAATATCCTTTATGATGTGCCATATCAGGCATGATTTCTTCTACAATATCAGTCAACGCGATAGAAGATTATTTTCAACTTTTTTTTTTTAAATGAAAGAAAACGACATTGGTTATCGATAGGGGTTGGGGCTGGCCACGTGGAACGATACCCTTAAATTCTAACAAATAGGATGCTCCTTAACCCTTAAAAAATCGCAACATTTCGTTTTTCTGTTATTAAAATCGACAGTGAACAATTTTCGATATTTATAACAATTAGAGGCAACAATGCACTTCTTCAATTATTACCAAAAAAAAAATGTTAATAAATTTTCACGAGTTAAATTTATTTTCAATTTATGTTATAAACAAAGACGATGTATCATTCAAATTGTTATTAACGAAATGGGATGGGAAAGGATTAAACAGCATCTCTTATTGATTTATGTAATTTCTACGCGTCTTAATTAACGATAAGCGAGTTCGACCGATTAAATCGAAGCCTCGAGTGCCAGAAATTATCACAATTTTCATTTACTTTCAACAACGCCAGATTTGGTTTCGTGACCGAGCCACAATTTGCTAATTGAGCTTCTCTAATTACAAACAATTTCTTTTTATGCATTTCATCATACACGATTAACCCTTTCACTATTCGATTATTCATAATTTATGATAAGAAATTTTATTAATTTATATAATTAAAAAGTAATTGTGAAATTTAGTATTTTAGTACTGATTGGTATTTCGAATTGTCATAATTCAATATTTCAGTATCGATTTACTAATTTCGAGTCTTCAGAATTTATTATTCTTGAATTTGTATAATTTGAAATTTGGAAATTTTCATAAATTAATATTTTAGTCTCGATTTACTAATTTCGAGGCACCGTAATTTATTATTTTTGAATTTGGCATAATTTAGTATATTACTGAATTTTCAAATGTCAAATATATTTCAAAATGATAAAATAAATAAATAAATCATCTCAGAATCGAAAGGGTTAAACACAGTTATATTTTAACACTTTTCAATCGACCGACGAGTTAATTCGTCTTCCCTGTATCTTAAGACCATATATATTCATCAATTTCGTAAAATAATAACTCTATACAATTAAAACGAATTAATTAATCGGCACTTCGATCGGCCCGTCTAATCCGTCATGCCCTAATACTACCATAATGGGAGAGGAATATATTATTCGCAAGAATTGTCATTCATGAAAACCCTCCGAACTGATAAATGATAAATTCTACCAAAAAATAAGAAAAATGTACGAACCACGCAATGAAAGAAAATATTTCGATGAAAATCAAACGCGTCTGCTAATTAACCCTTGAACTATAGAATTTGGGTCGATCGTGATCCCAGATTTAAATAAAATACACTAATATTCCTATCAACCCTTTCTAGAATTTTAAAAATTTTAATTGATTATTATTATTTTGGAATCACCATTTCTGAAACTGATAAGTGTATTAAAGGGTAATTTAGAGATTTGGGCTTTCTTAAAGCGTAGGGGTCCATGGCTGTAGCCTCATCCAGGCATATATAAGATTCTGTATAAAAAAAAAAAATATGAAAAAGTGGGTGGATTAAGCCACAAATTATTCATAAAAATTTACTAAAAAGACCGTAACAACCCATAAAATTATATAAGCTCCGCCTACTCGGCCCCGCCTGCTTAGTCCCGCCTACTCGGCCCCGCCCATTCAGTCCCGCCTGCTTAGTCCCCGCCCTAATTCGGCCCCGGTTCAAGGGTTAATCAGAAACGAACAATCTGCAACGACATCGACGAACGAAAAACTCACCGGGATAAAAGAACGAAATGAAAGGAAGAATGGCACGAGTAAAGAACATAAAAAAACAAACCACGAATAAAACGAGCGTGATTTGATCGATGTTATAAACATGGAGCGGTTTGAATTCGTTTTGTACAATTCGATTTGAAAAGGACTTTCGGGTGAAGAGTAAAATTGGAATAAATGCACGAAGAAAAGAGACCGCACGTTTCCATAAATTCGCGTCGATAACGATCGCTGGACGAGTTCGAGTTCCACGAGGTACGAGTAGCACTTTTTGATTCGATTCTTTTGATCAAGTTTCACCGGTTCAATGGTTCCCTTTACAAAATTCACGTATTTAGGGAGCGTACAAAACGATGACGGAAGAAATTGAATTGTCGGGCGGATGGTAATGGCTGTTTGCTTGGCGGAAAAGCGACACGACAGGTTCGCAGGTGTCTAACTAGGGAGAAAGATAAGAAGAACACGATAACGATTCCATTAGCGAGGGTAGTAGGGTTCAAAGGTTAAAAGCATCGGACGTTTAGTGGGTGTTGGCAAGCAAGGCGTACGAGTTTCTGAATCAGGTTTGCTCGGTTTCTTCAACAGGGTTAATATATTGAACGCCGTGTCATTCATAAGATGATGATGCTTGAATTTTTATACAAATCCATTATGTATATTATTAGGAATTTTTTGAATCTGAAATACTTGTGTTAGGCTATTAAAAATGAAGTATTTTGATAGGAATCGATAGATCCTGTTATTAGGAAAATTTTTCTCTCGGGTACTTGGAAACAATGGGAAATGAAAGCAACTTGTAGTGGTATGACCACGCCCTAGTGGGCCGCAGGCACATAGTGGGGATAGGACCACGCCTCTATGAGCAGGAACCACATAGTGGGGGTATGGCCACGCCCTAACGGTAAACAGCCGCATATAGGGGGGAGTATGGCCACGCCTATGCGGCCAACAGTCACATAGTGGGGAGTACGGCCACGCCCACGCGACCAACAGTCGCATAACGGGTGGTACGGTCACGACTCTATGGACAGTGGCCACGCCCACGCGATTATTAGCCGCATAGTGGGGAGTATGGCCACGCCCTAACGGTAAACAGCCGCATGGTGGGGAGTATGGCCACGCCCCCGCGGGCAACAGTCACAAAGTGGGGAGTATGGCCACGCCCCCTGCCACAGTAGATAACCAAGATTATAAAAAAGTATATACTAATTGAAATGTATCCTACAGAATACCTAATTACCAATTTACCAATTGTGAAAGTGTTAACAGAGGAATCAGTTGATCCCTCTGCTCCCATTTGATTAAGTTACTCCCTAACACTGATAAAAGATAAAATCCTTACTTCTCTAGCGTACATCGAGCAAACCTGTCCAAAATATTGACACAAAGATGTATCAGGTACTCAGTAGCAGAAGAACGGATATCGACGACGATTTTATACGTCGCGTCGCGTTTCCACGGGAAAAAGGGAGAAGAAAGGAAGGTGTTGAAAATTTGCTCGTGTATCGATGAAAGATCGTTCGGCCAGCGATCGAACGACGATAATTCGGTCACGTTTCGAGTCTCGTTTACGGTTTATCACTTTAACGCTTTGCTATTGAGTGTCGTCTATACACGTCCTACTTAATATGTATATTTGTATATGTATATATATTTATACACGTGTTTGTATATATATATATTAAATCTTTTTGAACGATTCTCTTATTAAAATATCTATGTCGTATGTATACATACATACGTTATATACTTCATTTTTCTTCTTCATCATTATTTATACACATTTGTATACGGTAGAATCTCCAGTATCTGAATGTTTATCACTTCGATAATTATTTTAATAAATAATAGTGTCAGAATGGAAACGAAATTTCATTTTTAGTTTTTTATTGAATGTTTAAGAAATTATTTCGAATCCAATTTGTTTTAGTTCTTTTAGATAACATTGCAAACACGGGAGAATTATTCAAAATTTAAAAAATTATATTTGCATCAAGGAAAAGTGAAGAAAATACCAAATTCTAAAATTGCAAAACGCTTATAAAGCAAAACAAAAAATGAACAAAAAGAATATAAAATCAGTTATAAAAACAAAATTCCCATTCATTCAAAGTTTATTTTTGCTACTTTTTTTATTCAAATAATGGAATTTCTACCGTATCGTATGATCTTTGGCTGGCATCGCGACAACTTCGTCCATCGACGATCTCATATCGTGCTCTTTTTTTATTTTTCTCTCCTACCTCCTTAACCCCCCCCCCCCCCCCCCAAAGTTTTTCATTGCTAATGCGAATACTTAACTTCTCAAACTCTATCCCCTTCGAGGACTTAACGAATACGATGAAGCGTCGCTTCATCATCTTTGTTCTTTTCCGCTTAATTAATTACAACCTTTGCAGCGTCGATTAAATCTCTAACGAACGTCAACTAATTACTTCGTCATCTTCTTCGTCAATTTTTTCCTTTTCTCTTTTTTCAATAACATTTCGCTGAAATCGATCGAACAGCGTCGTTCTCGTCGAGAACGGTTCAAAGTAAGTCACCGGTGAATATAATTATGTTCGATTAAACGAAAAACAAAAGTAGTCAGCTAGACATGTGTATCACCACGTCGTCGATTTTCCCGTCAAAACGAAAGTGAATCGAAACTATTCAACGTTTCCATGAGATTCGATCGTGCCACGTGTAACAAATAACAAACGCGTATGAAATCCGCGCCGTACGTCGGCTTATTACTATGGTTCGGTCATTAAAAACGCGTTAACTGCCGTTCAGAGTAATACTGGTGCATCTACGTGATGTTTACTGAATACTTCGATGCGGTAGAATACGAGGTAAGGGTTCTTTTTAACCGACTTCGAAAAGGAGGAGGATACTCAATTCGGTCAGTATAGACTATGTCCAGTGATTGGAATTTTTTCCACGGGACGGCCGATTCTCGAGGGCTACGCCCACTACCCTCTCCATGCCGCCCAGCGTCGTCACGAGGGCCTACAAGCTGACGCTCTCTTGACTCCAGCGCAGGCTTGCCGGGTGTAACGGATTTTGACCGTTGTAACGGCCAGGCGACGTCATAAGTAACGTCCCAGTGGAGGGAGAAGCAAGTAATGACGTCACTGACGCCAGCACTGATGCTAGGCTGCCAGATTAGTTCCGCGCTCCACCGCGTGGTGCGCACAACATCAATCGATGTATATACATCTATGTGACGTCACTTGGCTGTTACCGCAAGGGTCCGTTCAGACTATGCTAGTACTCGGTAGGTGTAAACTTAGCATTAGGGTGCATCTAAACTATTGCTAGGTTTACACCTACCGACCACTCGGTATATCTGTAGCAGGCGCCAGTAACCCTTTCTGTGTTTCTGGCCGTGCTTGTCGTCCGAGAGAGAAAATGGTTGTTTTCTGACTGAGCTGGTACAGGTACGGCCAGAAACACAGAACACCTATAGACGCTAATAGTAGAGAAAGAGTCAGGCAAACAAAAATTATACCACCTGACAATTTTGAATTTAAGAAAATTTCATTCAAGTGAAAAAGACTTGTTTTTGTTTCTTGAAAGAAATCGATAATGGCAGTTACACCATTATTACTCCGAACCACTGCATATGCAAATTCTTCGTCGTCTTAAGTAGATCGATAAGTACGCGAGCGTACACCGTCGAGCATGTTGGCCTTACCCTAGGGAAAATGGTGACTTCGAGAAGGAGGCCCCATCAAGCATACTTAACAATTGTTACTTAGTCCATCAACCCTTTGGCCTACAACCAACGTGTGAGGCTCGTGGTCAGGTTTTCGAGTTAAAACTGATCATCACGGGCCTGGCCCGTGGTACGTCGGCCGGGTCAGATGTGAACACCGTGGAATGGCTCGAAGGCTCGGCAGTTCTACGTTTTGAGACTACGCTGTTAAATCTTCAATCGCAGGGCAAGGGGTTAACTATCATGGCTCGTAATACAAATAATTAACGATGGAAGTAGAAAAAGCAACGAGGTCAACATTGACCCTGTGCCTTTCTTATAAATATCCTTATTCTGTACACAGGAAAATAATGAACACTGCGTTGCGCATACCAACTACTTTTAAATAAAAAAACCCTTTGCACTCGAGTGGTGCCTCTGGAGGGACATATTTAATTCACCAGGGTATTTTGAAATATAGAAGATTAATGAAAGGAATCGAAATAAATAGATTGGTAAGCACTTTACTTGCGAAATAGTGAATTTAGTTTTCGGAAGCTTTGGTGGAAAAGTAAATTAGATTCGAAGATATCCAAAAATGCTCCGACTGCAAAGGGTTAACTTCGACGGGTCACGTTCGTCCCTGTCCAGGTGCTTAAGAGTCAAACGAACCAACTTCCTTTGAAACGGATCCATCAAGGTAATAATTCTCGAGTATCGGAACAAGTAGCAGAGGCATCATACCCTAGGTCGTCATTCTCCCTAGGTAAACCCGTACCGCTCGACCGTGTACCTTTGGGGAACGTTTTGTTCGAAAGTAATTTCCGCAACTTCCGAAGGGTTTCTCTTTCGAACGATTATTCTATTTCGAAAGAATTTCTTAACCCGCTGAGATTCGTTTGTAAGAACATTCCCGCTTCCACTGTACACCGCCTAGCTGTTAGCCGCGCACACCGTCGACTTATATGCATCTATAACAGCGTTTCTCTTCGAGGCTCGCGAATCGACGTCTACACGATGCAAATCGATCCGACGCGCAACCCAGTTCCCCGATTCGAGCCACTTAAATCGGATCCGGACGGGCGGGGAAAGAAAAAACGCCGCGTGCGGCCGGAATTTGCATTTCCGTTTCTTTGGTGACCGTGAAGAATCGAGGAACCGGAGTATTCGCTTCGGTAAGTGGATAGACGTCCACCTTTCTGTTGCGGCAACTCCTCGTTACCTGGTTCTCTGTTCAGGATTTTTTTTTATAGTTTCGACAAACGAGAATGACGGTTCGAGCATCAGAATCCTTACAATTTAAAAATAAAATTTCTATCAATTTTGCATTTACAGTTTGATTCCAAAGTGACGACAGGGGAAGACAGGGGCGTGGTTACTGGGAGCGTCCAGCGCAACGACTGAGGAGCAGCAAGTGGAGGACCGCTATATATACCCCTGAGTCCGGCCGCGCATGCGCGCTTCGAACCCCACCCTCGTTCTGCCAAAATCAAATGCATAAAAATCCTTTCGTTTATTTAACTAGAAATACCGAAATAATGAAATCATTCGTATGATTTTGCAAAGGTGATAACGGCTGAAATTAATGCCTTCTGTCTCTTTTTTTTACTCATATTTCCTAAGGATTCGGAAACGAGCAAGCTCCGAAACAAGGATAGATAGATCCTTGTCTGTCCAACGGTGCTGTGACAGAGAGGGTGATGCAACAATAGCACGAGGGGCGAAGACAGAGCGATAACCAAGCCGCTTGCTTTTGCGATTTAGTTTATTACACTTTTGCAGCCGAAGAAGCGGTATTTTTAAATAATTCTTGTTTTAAAATATTCCTTGTATCATTCCGCGGCGCGCTAAACAGCCCTATTTTCGAAAAAGTGTACACATAAAAATTTATTCCATAAAAACGTACAGTTTTATTTTTTATAACGTTCTGATAATGAAATTGCAAAATCGCGCTCTTTAGCGCGCCGCGGAATGAGCCAAGCAATATTAAAAAAAAAAAAGTAATGGGAAAATATTGCTTCCTCGCGTCAAAAAGTGGAATAAACGAAGTTGCATAAGCAAGCGGCTTGGTTATCGCTCTGTTTTCGTCCCTCCTGCTATTATTGTATCACCCTCTTTGTTACAGAACCGTTGTAAAGACAAGGAACTGTCTATCCTTGTTCGGGAGCTTCATCATTTTTCCGCGACTGTCGACAAAGGCGCTATTTTACCGCCTGCGCACCCTTAACACGTTCAGTCCTGGGGCAACACGATCTAGCTCAGTCGAGATAAGGAAAAGCCATAAATCGTAAATTAGGATGCGGCGCTCTTTTGATGTCTCGAGCGTTCAGGAGCGGATACTTTGCGTTTCGAGGCTGCCGGGCATCAAATTACACGTTCTTTCGCGCTTGAGTGATTTCACGACCTCCTTTGAATCTCGTCGGGTGCCGATTGGCTCGATCCCGGACTGAAAGTGTTAAAAAGGCAATACTATGACACAGTGTAACTCGAGGAGTGCCGAAAGGTGTCGTGTCGTTACGATAATATACGTTTATATAAAATTAGCGACATATCGTTCTCTGGCGAAGGAGGAATGGCAATACAATTCGCTATTAAAATACCATAGAAACCTGTGTTCCTTAAACGGTTTAATAAATACGTTATTTAGTACGTGTTATATGTATACGTCTGTGTAATGTATGCATATGTGCATATACAGAGGCCGGTTGTAATCGTTGTGTAATCATAAAAAGAGCAATCCTTTGATTAAATTATCTTACATTCATCTAAAAATAGAAAATTCCATCTTTCAGAACTATGCAAAGAGAAATATTTGGCTAATCGGATTACTGGGAGTTTAATTATATTCATTCTTCCTTGGCGACGGCTGGGTCGATCGTGACCCAGGCCTGCACAATCAAATTCCCAAGCTTAGAAACGTTCACTACATTAAACAAATACGAATTAAATAAAAATTCGAAGGATCGAGCTATCAATAAATATACCATAAAATTTGAATACAATTTTCAAATACAAATGAATTCACTTCGAAACGAAGAATCACTGTTTTTATGATTAAAAACACAATTACAGCTGTACCCTGTACAATTAATATAATTCTTCGATAACAATTGTGAACATACGAGCCGAAGCTCCGAGACTAGAAACGGATCTCTCTTTTAATCTACGTCCTTTCGTTATGTTTCATCATTTTATTTATTCTATTAAACATTATTTTTAAGGCAAACTCGCTAATTCGTTCATTCTATCTTTCATGCGTTGTTTCCTCTTTATTAATCACGACGCTTCGTTTATTATTATTATTATTATTTTTCTTTAATTCAGACACGCTCAGGCTCATTCTCTCAGGTACGTACTCACGAGAAAACATTCGAGACAATCATCACGCGATCACGTTCGTTGTTAATCGTCCTCAGGCGGGAGGGTGAAAGCTACCAGTAGGTGATACGGCACTGAGACTTCTCAGAGAGTTCGTTCGCCAGCGAAATCGCACCCCTTACGATTCCACCCTTCCTCTTTTTCTTTTTTGTTTTTTTTTTCTTTTTTATATCCTGAAACGAGAAACGATAAATCGGTTAGATAAAAAGAACGACACGGTATCCGGGTCGTTCGCTCCTCCCACTCGTTCCTCCTCATTGGCTGTTGGAACACACTCGTGGCCGGGGATGAAGAAACGAAGAAACGTATTCCTTCGGGTTTGTGTGCTTCGATGCATCCCGGTCTGTGATCTTCAATGGTTGCTTCTTGCGACGACGATGGCATCGTGTTGTTGATTTTGCCAGAATCAGTCCTTCGAGGACTTTCAAGATTTTTAAGATTTTTAAGGATTCTGGACTCTTAAGAGTTTGAAGGATTTTCAAGAAATATGTTTTAGGATTTTAAGACTTTCAAGGAATATTTTTTAGGATTTTTAAAGTTTCAAGGACTCCGAAGGGAAACTTCTAAGGATTTCAAGAAATTTCAGGGAATATGTATCTTTGAGGATTTTAAAACTTTTAAAGGCTCTGAAGGGAAACTTCTAAGGATTTTAAGACTTTCAAGGAATTTCAGGGAATATGTATCTTTGAGGATTTTAAAACTTTCAAGGACTCCGAAGGGAAACTTCTAAGGATTTCAAGACTTTCAAGGAATTTCAGGGGATATGTATCTTTGAGGATTTTAAAACTTTCAAGGACTCCGAAGGGAAACTTCTAAGGATTTCAAGACTTCCAAGGATTTTCAAGGAATATTTTTTAGGATTTTAAGATTTTCAAGGAATACTTTTAAGGAATTTTGAAGACTTTTAAGGATGTCAAGATTTTTAATATCTCCAGGGAAAATTTTCAAGAATTTCAAGATTTACACTATTATCGAAGATTTTCAAGGAGGACTTATAAGAATTTCAAAAACCTACAAGGACTTTCAAAGAATACATTCACGGATTTTCAAGGAATATCTTTAAGGATTTGAAAACTGTTAAGAGCTCTGAAGAGGAGCTTCGAAGGATTTCAGGACTTTCAAGATTTTTGAAGACTTTTAAAGGGACACTCTAAACGGTGTCAAGAATTTTAATATCTCCAGGGAAAATTTTCAAGGATTTCAAGAATTACACTATTATCGAAGATTTTCAAGGAACACTCGAAAGAATTTTCAAAGAATATTTTAAACAATGTCAAAACTATTTTTCTTCCCATTCATAAGAAGAATCGTTTTCTTCAAAACCTTCGCATATTCATATAAACTACTAATTATCCAAAAGTGTATGGTGGCGAAGATCTATAATGCTTAAATACATAACTGACCAAAATAAATATTAACTGAAAGATGTATCATCGATTATACTTACCAAGAGAACGTTTCGTTGAGCACACGCCTTGGCGGACGTGTTTGTTTTTTGTTTTGTTTTTAAGATGGACGCAGCAGGTAGGCCGACGTTTGGCGTCCTTAGGGCTCCTTAGAAGCCCTCGATGACGCCGTAGGCCTCGAGGGTCGACATTACAAGGTAGAACACCCATAGGAAAAAAAGGATCACCGATGTGATGACCTTTGGTACGAAAGGACCGCCTAATTCACCGCCGATACTCTTTGTCCGCCTCAGTAGCAGAACCAGGATCACCAAACAAGCTTCCGTACAGAACAACGTCACGGAGAATGCCAAACTGTTTTTCAAACAAACAATCATCATTTCTTTTATTTTATTTCGTTCAATTGACCAATTGAAAGAGAATGGATTCTTAATTATTTGAAACATATGTTACAGCGAAGAAATTTGAATAAAAATTGATCAAGAATTTGAATATCTTAGTAGTAATATACTTAATAGTAATTTCAAGCATTAGTTGTAGTTATTATTATAAAGTTTATATTGGAATATGATCATTGCAATATATTTACTGGTGAAAGTTGAAGAACTAATTAATTTCGATAGAATTTGAATTGCAAAATTGTAAAATTTATATAAATACAATCATTGGTATAGAAATTTTAAGTAATATTCTCAGCAATATATTCACTGGAACAAAGTTAAACTAATAAATTTTAATAGACATAAAGTTAAATAGCAAAATTGTAAGATTTATATTAAAACACAATTAGTATAAAAATTTAAAGTGATATTTGCAATATATACACTTACAAAAGCTAAGAAACTAATAAATTAGTTATAAATTTAGTTATAAATTTAATTATTAAATAGTTATAAATTTTTAAATTAAATAGTTATAAATTTTAGTAGCAAAATTGTAAAATTATAAAATATAAATAATTAACATAAAAATCTGAAGCAAGATTTGCAATATACCCACCCATAAAAATTACAAAACTAATAAATTTTGATAGTTATAAACTTTAATTGCAAAATTATAAAATTTATATTAAAATACAACAATTAGTATACAAATTTAAAGGAAACTAATAAATTTCACTGAACCGGAAAAGAATAATATAATAAATTAGTTATAAAATTAATTTTATTAATAAATTAAATTAATTATAAAATGAAAAATGTCAACGAGACAATTGTAAATACAACAACCTTACGGTTGAGTTGAGCTAAGAAGCAGTCGAGCACGGCCGACAAAAGAAACAATGGGGCAACCAGCCACCGTGAAGTTTTATGATACCTCAAGTTCGAAAAAGGTCAACCGTTGTCAGTCTCTGTTTAACCTCCGAGCAATTCGTATCTACCTGTCAAACTTGTGCCACCAGCGGCTACCAATTCGGATATCCGTCCATGTGGTCATCCATGGGTCACCATACGTGATTGGGTGAGTGTCCAATGTGCTTTTTTACACTACTGTACATCCGTTTGGGTTCACATGTGTGACACTTGTGCTCTAATGTGATTGCATATGTGAGTGGACACGCGTGTACGGATACATTTGTGTGTTTTATGGTGTGGTTTTCTATGGGTTTCTGCATGTGAGTTTCTTTTATTTTTTATCTGATTTCTGGTGCGGTTCCCCGTGTGTTATTATTATGCTTTATCGTGTGGTTTCTCATGCGTTTTGACAGGTGTTATTATATTTTATGGTATGGTTCCCTGTGTGCTTATGCATGTGTACACATATCTATTTATTTGATTTTCTGGGATTTGTTAATAAGTTTTATGGTTTAATTTCCCATGTATTGTGGCATGTGTTACTATACTTTACGCTGCAATTTCTTATGCGTTTTGACAAAAGCCACCATGCTTTATTGTATAATCTCTTATGTATTTTTGTATGAGGTACTATGTTTTGTAGCGTAATGTTCTACGTGTTTTGTCATTTGTCTGTCTACATATTACTGAGTTTCATGGCATGGTTTCCTATATGTGCTTCCGATTATGAAACTGTTACAAATGATAATTCTGTATCTTTTCAATTTTAACTTACGTTACTTTCATAATCGCAAGCACATATATATTTGCGCTTATACATTCATCTATTTATAAATTTTCTCACATAATTCCCCAAGTATAATATATAATCCCTTCAACACTGGAACTACCAATATTCAAAAAATAAAATGAGAAACTAAAAGCCAACTTACATTTCGACAAAAGCGTTTCAATAAATTTTCTAATTTGAAATATGAAATCTGAAGCGAGTCATTCCAAAATCTATTTGGTAGTTCCAGTGTTAATTTATTCAGACATTTCAATACTGTTTACATGTTCAAATCAAACAATTTGAAAATATAAACTGATCAATCTTTCTTATTATCAATTTCCAGACCAAAGTCCAAGCAATGGAGACTGGACCTTCCTTCCATGGGCTTCGATGATTCCAGTTTCAATCATTCTGCGGACAATGCTGTTCCAATGGATACTGGTCAACCGTGGGTGCAGTAGTACAAGTCAACGATCGGTGAGTCGCATGCTTTATGGTTCCTCCACTTCCCATCATGTCGTAGGACGAATGGTCCGAAACGACACGGGAATTGGTTGTAATTTTGATCATTTGAAGCGAGAACAGTGACATTGCATTTTCTGTGTTTTCTTGTGCATCGCGATTTAAATTCTCGTACGAACCCATACGCGATGAAGTGAAAATTATAGAAAAAAATCGAGTACAATAGCTTAATTATTGTTTCAATTTTTTCGTTAACCGTCGAGTTTTCTATTTTGATATTTTTTTGAGAATTTGAGTCACCGGTGACTGACACTCGAAATTTTCTACAATCAAATAATTGATAAAAAGAAGCGTTAAGATAGCGTTAATATAAAGCTAATAATGCTATCGAATGGAAAGGTTAAATTAGGAAATTAAGGATTTTATCGTGTTTGACTACGTACGTTCGTTTTCACCGTGCCACTCAACGTGTTACATTAAAGTTTCTATCAAAGTATTTTTCATTTTCAAAATACGATTTCAGTTTTTCGTTGATTCCCTTCAAAAGATAGGATTTTCAGCTAACGCCGAGGCTATACGCCGAAGAGCCCCGGCAAACTGCCTAAGAAGAGGGGAACTATTAATGGCTGTCCATCTTCGGATGGAGAGTCATTTTATTGTCACTGTGCTCGCAATTTGGTTTCGATTTTTCGGATGAATCGAATATCCCTAGGTGACGCACTCTACTCCTCTGCAAGTTCCCCCACCACGTATACCTAACTATTCCCCTCGTTCGTCGGAATTTTCGTAACGCTCGAAAATTGTAGCCCCCTCAGCAAAGAAGTTTCACGTCAAAAGTCAATGTAAAATCGATTGTATTACGACGCCACCTGGATTATTCTCTGCAACTATGTTTCTTTGATTCAATTTTTCCTCGCAAGCGCGCCTGTCAAACGAAGCATCTGTATCAATGTTCAGTTACGTCTGTTACGTCGTCGACTAATGGATTCGACGGTGGTTTGTTTCAGTTTGTTTGTTCAAAATAATTGACGGGATACAAGTGTCTAGTGTTTGCAAGAGCGAGATTTCGAGTATCGAAGAAAGCTTTGGGGTTTAGGATTATGCACTTTCCGCGAAATTTAAATTCAATGGTGGATCAGCTGCGCAGCTGGCGGCGAAGGAAATTGAACGCAAACGCGTCCATGGTGCCTTGCATAAGAAATACCTGCTTACCGGTGAGTAACGATTTCAGATGGGCGTTTTGCATTGTATAAATATTGTTCGATAAACTATCGGTTTTTGAGTGTACCAATTGCTGTGAGAAAAGAACGATACACGGGTCGATTCGTTTTATTCGCGAAAGCACTTGAATTTACGGTGATACTCCATATTTCGTAAAAATTGTAATTTATTTTGTATATACATACAGATATTGTGATTTTTAAGTTCATACACTGTAGAATAATAGTGAAACGAATATGATGCAGAATACAAAGTTTAAATTACTGTGGATTACGCGCCATTTGAAAGTTAAAATGGCCGACGCAACGTTTAAAATTCCACTCGATAGTTTAATGACTTTTTTTTATTTAAAATTATGCCAGATTTAATCTGAAATATATGAAATACTTATCTTTTAAATTGCTCGACAATTTTTAATCGGAAATTATAGTTATTCAAACGGTGAAATATTATCGATAGCGACATCTCGCGAGTTATCGATCGATGCAGCTGCAAAAATGCATACAATTATTGATCTCGTGATATAAAATCGGAACGGTGGACGTACGAAAAATCTGTTATGTATAAAAATTTATGCCCGAACGGTTCCGTGCAGAGCTTACCCGTCGTTCAACGTTTTCGATATCTGACGTCTCGGAGAGTATCGCGTATTACGTGCCGTACAATATTCCTGCCGATATGTCACGGATAACAATTTTCCAGAACGGTGTACCGTCACCGTTCTTGCTCGCGTCTCGATATATAAATCGTCCACTGTCGTCGTTTCAACTTTCCGTACCGATGTTTGGTGGAATTTAACGAAAATCGTTTCCGATCGAACAGATCGGTAAATGAAATATTGCAGGTTAAAGTTTGTCTCGACGAACATTATTTCGCTTCGTATAATCGTGATTTGATTCAATTTCAACAGTGATGTAAAGAAGCATATCCTTTCTAATCACGTTTCCAACAAGTCTGTCATTTTTTAAATGTATCCGAAGATTGAAAACATCGTGAAATGGAAATTTTTTTAAATAAATTAAGCTTCCAGTGTTATTCATGATTTGAAAAAAGTGTAATAAAATTTCTACCAATATTATACAGTAATTTAACATTTTTAGAAGAAATTACTCAGACAATCGTGGTTGAAAGTTTACATAACCTATATACGTAACAAAATGACCGGTCTTCAGAATATAATTAGTACAAAGGTATTACAATATTTATGTTGGTGTAAAGTTAAGTGAAACGTGGAAAGTTAAAATCGACTAGGATCGAGTTAACAATGAAAATAACTGAAAAATTCAAGCACTAGACATTGTGGACAGAATTGAAGTAACGAAAGAACAGTCGATTATGTTTGTTTAAGTTCAACGAGCTTTTCGTAAAGAAGTTTCCCTCGCATTAAGTTAGTTGGATCGAACCCAAACGAGAATAACTTTATCTCTTTATCCTCGAACGTAATATATGACTCCTCGAAAGTTATGATTAAATTCAACGTATACAGGGTGTCCCAGAATACGTGCCACCCGAGACGAGAACTTGTTAAAGCAAAGTTTTGGTCGAATTTGCATCTGCTTTCGAACCTGAACCCTCTGATGTACAAGAAATAAGGAAAAAATTGATCAAGCTAATTTTTAAATGTATGATTTTTAAGATAAAAGATATCTATTTCTAGGATTGTAACTCCATCCAGATATATTTTGAAAGATCCTTTATAAGAAAATGATACAAAATTAAATATATTAAGGTATAAGGTAATCATAAAATTTTGTTGAGAGGTTATTCAAAAATTTATGAAATTATTAAATCAGGGGACCTTTAAAATGTAGGGTCCAGGGCTGTAGCCTGGAAGATTCTGATACGAAAATTATAAAAATCTATTGAGAACTGAGAGATTTATTAAAAAGGTTGTAGTACTTTATAAAATTATAAATTGGGGCCCCTTAACACGTTGAGCGCGACGTCGCGTCGTGTCGGTCCCTGGGTACTGACAGTGGACTTTTCGTTTGGAAATTTCCAAATATCAAATTTTTAAATTTTAAGTTTCCGAAGTTCTAAATTTCAATTTTCACAAATTTTCAAATCTGATATTTCTAAATTTTAAATTTCCAATTTTCTAAATTTCAAATTTCTAACTTTCCAACTCTCAAATTTCCAAATTTCGAATTATCAAATCGAAAATTTCTAAATTGCAAATTTCCAACATTCCAAATCTCAAATTTCTAAATTTTAAATTTACAAAATTCCAAATTTCCAAACTTCCAAATTTCTAAATTTCGAACTTTCAAATCTGAAATTTCTAAATTGCAAATTTCCAATATTCCAAATCTCAAATTTCTAAATTTTAAATTTACAAAATTCCGAATTTACAAATTTCCAAATTTCTAAATTTCGAACTTTCAAATCTCAAATTTCTAAACTGCAAATTTCCAACATTCCAAATCTCAAATTTCTAAATTTTAAATTTACAAAATTCCAAAATTCCAAATTTCCAAATTTCCAAATTTCTAAATTTTAAATTTACAAATTTCGAACTTTCAGATCTGAAATTTCTAAATTTCCAAATTTCAAATTTCCAAATTTCCAAATTTCAAATTTCCAAATTTCAAATTTCCAAATTTCGAATTTCCAAATTTCAAATTTCCAAATATCAGATTTCTAAAGTTTAAATTTCCAAAGTTCCAAATTTCGAACATTCAAGGGGCCCCTTGAAATAGGACTCAGAGCCAGATATACATATTTTGGACGATTCTGTACCTATAAGAATGATATGGAAAAATAAAGGTATGAATCGATACTGACTTGCCGGGTTCCACCAGAAAGAATTCACCGTGGCAGGCATGGTAAACGGCCGCGATGCTCCACGCGATGCCGATCCCCAGGAAGACGTTCACCGCGTTACTTCCGGTCACGTTCCCGACACTCGCGTCGGCGTACTTGTCCTGGCAGGCGGCTACCTTGCTCGCAAACGTGTCTGCAATAAAATGACATACTCTGATTTTCCTTACGTTCTTCTTCTTTTTCTATCCTTCAATTTTTCTTCCATATTTATAAAAATCGAGAGATGGTATTATTTATATGACATCAATTTTATTTTAAATTAATACCTGTACTATTTATTACAATTATAGGGGATGGGCGATGGGGACGAATGCCCCCTTCAAGAATTTTAAAGTTTAATAAAGCGTGTGGTATACGTATAGTATAAAATTACTTTTTATAGTAATTTCTATATTTAGTAATTTTGCGTTGACAGTAATTTCTATATTTAGTAATTTTACGTTTACAGTAATTTCTATATTTTGCAATTACTATATTTAGTAATTTTGTGTTGACAGTAATTTCTATATTTAGTAATTCTGCGTTGACAGTAATTTCTATATTTAGTAATTTTGCGTTGACAGTAATTTCTGTATTTAGTAATTTTGCGTTGACAGTAAAATTTCTATACTTTGCAGTTACTATATTTAGTAATTTTGCGTTTACAGTAATTTCAATATTCAGTAATTTTGTGTTCACAGCAATTTCTATATTTGCCCGATATAGCAGTTTTAATACAAACGTGAAGAGAGTATAAATCGACGGATTCAGAATGGCGAACGCGCATTTCGCACAACGTATTATTACGGTTTCAACGAAAGGGTTAATAGAGACGTCACTGTTATCACGGCGGAATGATGTGAACTCGATTATCCGATTAATTTGCATATTTCGTGACTCGAAGAGACGCTATGAGGAGACCATCGTTCCTGGCCACGACTGTGAAACTTCATGAAAATATCCTCGAATCTTCCTTCTAATCCTTTAACACTTTCCCCGTTGCTTTCAGTCTTTTATCAGAATCGAATAGCGATCACGCTCAATTTAAACAATTATTATTGCAATTAAAAAACTAAGAATTATTTCAGAATATCAAATTGATTAAATATTAAAAAAAAAATGTGTATGGCGATAAAAGCAAAAAAAGCAACGAGTAATTTAGGAATACAAACGATAGACAATATGCAAGACTGGTAATTTTTAGTAGTAAAACTGTCCAAAACACTTTTCCCATAGTGTCGAAAAAATATCAACTAATTAATACTAACACTAATCACTGGAGTATGCTAATAAATATCCGAATATCCCATATATGCTTACGCACGCTATTTCATAATTTAATCTACTGTAATTTAATTCATATAAATTTTACGTGTAACGATAGCATCCAATTATAATTTCCTTTACATAAAATTCACCAACGATCGTCCAAAAATTTTTCTTTATCCAAATATCGAAATGCTCCCAAAAACACGAGTGTCCCCCAACCACGTATAATGTCCCGCCAATCGTCATTCACGTTCGTAGAAAATTTCTCAACCAAGTAATCTTGTATTCTGATCCTTGTCGCGATTCTCCGTGAAATTGTCGACGGATACCGCATCGAACGGTAGCACAACTCGACTCCAGAAGTGTTTGTTGCCATGGATTCAACGAACCCATCGCGATATCTTTCGAACAGGGTTGGTGGTTACGGGGAGATAATAAAAGGAATATCTTGATTCGAGGATCCGCGAAAGAACCGACGAGAAACGGTGCTTCTGCTCGGTTCTTCTTGGCTCGAACCAGACACGTACCCGGACTTGCATAAATATTCATGAGATCTTCGTAGCCGGACCGAGTTTCCAGCCAATAGTCGGTCGAATTATACAAATATTCTTCGATAATAATCAACGAGAGTGCTAATTGATTCGCGATTAATTTATTAATTTCTTGTTCCAATTTCCTGTTCGACCGAGAGACATATCCGTGGTAGGGAAAATTGAAATCGATCGAACCGGTGCAAAATTGAACACCCTCGACTTGGAATATCGATTTTTAGCCGCGATGCAAATTATACACTCACGCACGTGTTTTGCATGATAGTTGGTTTTAGCAGGGAAGTAAATCTTTCTTTTATAAATCGATATGTTACGGTGAATGTGATGGATCCGGTGATTATGTAAAATTGCCGGTTATTATACAGAGTGGTTCACGCAATTGCTTCGGCATGAGAAATGCTAAAGGAGAAGGATAAATGGCTCGAAGAGCACTAAGTCTGTAGGCCCTTGGATTTGTTTTAAGTGCAACAGTGTACGTGCAATTATTAACAATTGCATCGTTTACAGGTCGTTAGCTCTGTTCATTTTACGTAAAAAATCATTAGGGTATAAATGGCAGAAATGTTATTAGTTATCGAGATATTTTCAAAAATTGTGTTTTTTAATCTGACTGCTGTTAACGTGGCGATGGATCTATCGATTTGAAATATTCCCAAATGCGAAGTACCTCGAAATTTCGAATAGTTTCGAATCGAAACACTCCCAAATATCCCAAATACGAAGTATCCGAAACTTGGAAGTATTCCAAAGTCAAGGTACCCCGGTTCGTAACTCGTGAACATCCTTTATTCCAAATATTCCAAACATGGAAACATTCCAGAAATACAAAATCTCCGCTGGTCTAAATATTCCAAATATGAAATTATTCCAGGCACACGTATATTTTATCCAACGCGTGTTTTCTTCTCGAAAATCGAACGGTTTCCGGACGATAACACCCGCGTCTTGTCTATCGGCTGGGATACGGAGAAGGATGGCGGCCGGGCCGGTTAGTCCATTGTTCGAGGGTACAAAAGGCTAGGCGTAATAAATTATCACCAAGCTATGGTCCACCGATCGCGTATTACCATCCTGTCTCACACAGTAACCCCTGAAATCCCGTTCGAACGCGGAACGATCCTCGACTTACGATTCGTTGATAAATTCGCGTTCTCGTCCTGACCCGACCTGTAATTTACATCGGACTCGTTCCTCCGCTCGGTCGATCGGAACTATTTTCCTAAAATAAAACGGAGGAAAAAACTAGAACGCGTTTACTCGACCGACGTACCGATCCCAAAGTAACCGGTACGGATATACAGTAGGTGATAAAGGGAAGAAGAAATTCGTGGAGTATTACGGAGAGGAAGATATTAAAACGTTTTTACGCGACGATATGAAATTAAGTCGGCAGTTTGGTCGTTTAATAAATTTCCTCGGGAAGTTAGTATCGATTTTAAGCCAATATCGAGTCCAAGGTAAATTGCTCCCCCCCCCCTTCCTACATCCCTCTTTCCCTGCCTTAGAATTAACTCATTCGAGACACTGGGTCTTACCTTAACTGCAAACCAATATCGATTCTTAGTCGTTGACGACCTTATTCTTCTGATATTATCAATTTCTTTATAGGACGCATAGGGTGCGTCGGTGGCTGCTGGGTTTGGATAGCACAGGACGCATAGGGTGCGTCGTTGGCTGCTGGGTTTGGATAGCACAGGACGCATAGGATGCGTCGTTGGTTTTTTTTTGGTAGTACGAGGTGCGACTTCGATTGAATTTTATAGATGGTATATGACGCATAAGGTGCGTCGTGGTTCGGCTCATTAAGATTGTATATGACACACAGGGTGCGTCGTTGGTTAGCATATGACGCATAAGGTGCGTCGCGGTTTGGTTCATTAAGATTGCATATGACACACAGGGTGCGTCGTTGGTTAGCATACGACGCATAAGGTGCGTCGTGGTTCGGCTCATTAAGATTGTATATGACACACAGGGTGCGTCGTCGGTTAGCATACGACGCATAAGGTGCGTCTTCGATTGTATTCTATATATGACGCATAAGGTGCGTCGCAGTTCGGTTCATTAAGATTGCATATGACACACAGGGTGCGTCGTTGGTTATTTCGATTAGGTAGTATAAGGTGCATGTTCAATTATATTCTGTCGATGGTTTATGACGTATGGGGTGCGCCTCTGGTTATCTCGTTCACATTATACATGACGCACGGGGTGCGTCTTTGGATGTCTTTTTCTGTAGTATATGACGCATAAGGTGCGTCTTCAATTATATCATGCAGGTTGCATATGACGCATAAGGTGCGTCTTTAATTATATCGTTCAGATTTCATATGACATACAAGGTGCGTCAGTCATTGCATCCTATAAGACACACACGGTGCGTCGTCTGTTTAACCATACAATTACCATATGACGCACAAGCTGCGTCATCGATTGTATCCCATAGACCGTGCAAAACATCTATGATACGTCACTGTTTGCACCCTATACCAGCCTATAAATAGAATATGACGTTCAAGGTGTGTCATGAAATACGCAGTTTCCCATATGACGTACATGGTGCGTCATCCATTATATCGTATAAATATCGCAACCTGTGTAAATTGCACGATCGATCTTAAATAACGTTAACAAGGACACGCAGATTTTACGTTTCCTCCTGGTATCAAGCGTCTCCGGTGTCGCTTATTTTCCGCGTTAAGCCTGGCTGTCGCACGGAAACGGATAGAATCGTCCTGGAAACGCGTTCTCGCGTGAAAACCAACGAACGACGTGCAAACGCATTTATCAAGTTTCTCTGTGTACGTGCGCCCCGCGTAACCGTACGCGTGCGAACGACGTGCACGTGTACGATTATCGAAATAAATCAGCTACGTGGTGCGTTTTATCGGGCTCATCCGACCATTTTGCATTCCCGTGGTCCATCGTTGTGGCTTTTAGCGACCCTTTATCCACGTTTTACGCCCGCTCGTTAGCGGTCACCGTTATCGTTTCGCCTTGTCTTCCTGGCGTATTTGATATTTCGTATTTGCCACTTGGCATGTCTGGTATTTAGGAAATCCGATATTTGGCACTTGGCAATCGGCATATTTTGTGTTTCGTAAATTTGGTATTTGGTATCAGGGTAAGTTGGATACTTGGCACTTGGCATATTTGGCGTTTGGCAATTGGCATATTTGGTATTTGCTGAGTTTCATATTTGGCATTTGGTATTTGCTAAGTTTGGCATTTGGTATTTGCTAAGTTTGATATTTAACAAATTTGGTATACGGCACTTGGCAAATTTGATATTTGGGATTTGCTAAGTTTGATATTTGGCACGTGGCAAATTTGAAATTTGACACTTGGCAAATTTGATAATTGGTATTTGCTAAGTTTGATATTAGGCACTTGGCATAGTTGGTATTTGGCCCTTGGCAAATTTGGTATTTGGCATTTGGCAAATTTGATAATTGGCACTTGGCAAATTTGATAATTGGTATTTGCTAAGTTTGATATTTGGCACTTGGCAAATTTGGAATTTGGCACTTAGCAAATTTGATAATTGGTATTTGCTAAGTTTGATATTTGGCACTTGGCAAATTTGGTATTTGGTATTTGGTATTTACTAAGTTTGATATTTGGCAATTTGCATATTTGGTATTTGCTAAGCTTGATATTTGGCTTTGGCATTTAGTATTCCACATACTTACTATTTGGTACTCGACATATTTAGTATTTAATATTTGACCTCCTACTTGCAGAATTCAGTATTTACCAATTCCGTCCAAACTCCCATTTACCATCCAGTATCCAGCTCCTAGTATTCACTACCTCTGACACTTATTATCCAATATTCCGCATTCGGCAGAGTCGTAACACGCACCGGTCACGCGTGAAAAGTAAAATACATAAATGATTTATTACCAGGTGGAAACTGCCATACGTTAGCCGATAAGTCGTCGAAATTTTACGTTCGCCCATGAAACACGGCATGTTTATCGAGCCACCGCCTCCCGCGTTCGTTTCATCCGTGAATTCGAGCCGACGCGTTGCACACCCCGAACCAAGCTAAAATAGCTATTCCAAAACGATATTCCCTGCACGTCGCGTTGAATACGTGCGTGAATATTTTACGAGGTTGTTAAAAAAAAAAAGAATCTCTACTTCTGACGGAGGTAGTTTCCAGGGACAGCCTTTTCTGCTCCCCGTGAGTCAAACCAGTCGAAAGAGAGAAAATTCTGAAGGTAAAAAAAAAAAAAAAAAAAAACTAAAAAGAAAATATCGTTGAAAGAGCCACTGCTTATCGTGGCCTTTATCCTTTTTTATTCACAATAAGCTGATACTTGATTTCATGAAAAAAGAAAACCCCCCACTCAACGGCTGAAAAAGCACCTCAAATCTTAACCGCGAAGTTACAAAATTCCTCTTTATTCCTCTTCTTTTTTTCTCCATCCGTCGCTTTTCTTTGGGAAAATAAACGCGCCTCTGGCGAACGTTGAATGGATTCTTTCGTGAATAGGCCAGGGATTCGCGTTCGAATAAGAAGGCGAGCAACGAATTAAACTTAACAACGTTTAATTGAGAAGAAATTCCGGAAAAATTGTATCAAACCCGGTTTTCATCGGCCGACAAATTGGTTAATTAGATCCTCTACCGTTTCGTTCGTTCATTTAACCATTTAAAAGCGTATCCTTGATTCTTTCAAGGGCTTGGTTACGTAGAATTTGTTACAGGATATGTTCGAACGTACAATGTCTTTCATAGTGTGTGGTCCTTGACCTGTTAACCTCTTGGACCAATAAATTTCAATTTAATTTCATACTTCCACGTTGATTTAATATTTCTTTTTAATTTATATTAATGATTCGATGGTTGCTAGTGTATTATACTATTATTTTTCCAATTTTACGCAATTATTATTTTAATTAAAATATAATTAACTACATTTCGTAGGTTTGGGACATAATTGGCCCAAGTTTCGTTGTTTAAAATCGAATGTTTATTTGTTAAAATTGATTACTTCGAAATTTCACTACTTTTAACACTTTATATACCGGAAGCCTATTAATAGGCTTTTCAATACTACCCACTGGTAACTGAAAATCAATCAACAAACGTTTGACTATTATTTTTCTCGTCTAATAACACTGTTGAAATAATGATCGAGAATAAATGAAAAAAATACGGGTTACTTCCCCTAATTCTCAATTACCATCAAATTATAAAATAGTAGGGCTTACTTTTCCATTTTAGAGCGGTAGATAATATGTTAATATACAATATGAAATTGAAGAAATTATCAAAGGGTTGCAATCATCTCGAATATATCGAATGTGTATCGATTCGAATGGTTCCTTCTGTGTCTTTTGCCAAACCACGAAACTATATAGTTGCTTTGATTATCAGTTTGCGGTCGAACCTCGTGTATGTACAATTTCACGCACACTTATTCGATAACGTTTAATAGTTCGGCAGTGGTTCAACCGGAAACGTATCACGTTTTAGTCGGTATTCATTTCCTACCTCTTGTTTCCCTGGTTCGTGGAAAATTGCGTTCCACGGTGTCCCGTGTCATCACCGTTTCATTAACGCGAAACATTTCGCCAGGAAATTCTGTGATTTTAGCAAGAACAACCTTAACCATTGGGGAGAGTGAAAAATGAGCGTGTATATTGTAAACCAGGTTCTAATAATTGTTAAACAGTTTGTTTCTGTTTACTTGGGGTATTTGTAAAGTGGGATTTTTGGGAATTTTTGGATATGGGAAGTTGGAAATTTGGAAATTCAGAAATTTAGAAATTTGGAATTTGGAAAGTTGGAAGTTTGGAACTTGGAAAGTTAGAAATTTGGAATTTGGTAACTTTGGAAATTTAGAAATTTGGAATTTGGTAACTTGGAAATTTAGAAATCTTAGGATTCGAGAACTTGGAAATTTATAGGCTGAAAACTTGGAAATTTGTAATTTGGAAACTTGGCAATTTGTAATTTGGAAATTTAGAAATTTGTAATTTGGAAACTTGGCAATTTGTAATTTGGAAATTTAGAAATTTGTAATTTGGAAACTTGGAAATTAGTAATGTTGAAACTTGGCAATTTGGAAATTATAGAATTCTAGAACTTGGAAGTTTGGAATTTGGAAAATTAGAAATTTGGAATTTGGAAACTTGGAATGGAAATTTGGAAACTTGGAAACTTGGAAACTTGGAATTTGATAACTTGGAAATTTGGAAATTTTAGGATTCGTGAACTTGGAAATTTGTAGGCTGGAAACTTGGAAATTTAGAAATTTAGAAACTTGGAAATTTGTAATTTGGAAACTTGGAAATTTGTAATTTGGAAATATGGAAACTTTAGAAATTTGTGATTTGGAAACTTGGAAATTTGTAATTTGGAAATATAGAAATTTAGAAATTTGTATTTTGAAACATGGCAATTAGCAATTTGAAAATTGAGAAATTTGGAAGCTTGGTAAATTGTAATTAGGAAATTTAGAAATTTCAGAATTTGAGAATTTGGAAATTTGTCATTTGAAAACTTGGAAAATGATAATTTAGAGAATCTACAATCTGGTTATTGAAATATTTTACACCATAAATACAAAACGTGGCCAACGTATATCCCAGCAAGGAATTTTCTACATGACAAAATCCTGATAAACGTTTCCCTTTTCTTCTTTTTTCTTTTCAATGAGAGGGTACAATTAGCAGTAATTAAGAGCGAGTCGTTTCGCGTGAAAAAACCCGTGCTCGTAGCCAAGGACATTGTGATTGTTAAGCCTGGCAAAAATGCCGACAATTAGAAGATTAGTTGAACCCTTAACCGCGAAACGACCGTGTGTCCTTCAACGATAAAACAAATAACCCCTTTTCTCTAATAAACCTACGTAAAAGTATTTTTTAAATGGATATATTTATTCAAAATAATAATGTTACAATTTTCTTCACTCCACATCATTCTTTTGTCTTTATAGATTGAATTTAACGACAGGTTATTGTTGAGGGAATAATAATTCAATTTAACGAAGAAATACTTGATTTCGGGTTAGAAATGGATACTCTAGGGTTGAAAGGAATTATCAACTCACCGGGGATGCTGGTTCCAAGCGCAACAAATGCAACTGCAGTGACGGAATCCTTGATTCCCAGGGTGCATCCGAAGTACGATGCAACGTCTCCGATAACTGCCGTCACCACACCGATACCGCATATGCTGACGACGAAGCACAGATAACCACCGGCTATATCTGTAATCCCATACAATACCATTTTTTTTTTTTTAATTTTCTTCATTTTCATATAGATTCTTATTTAATTTGAAATTTGGGAGATTCTTAGAAATCTCATATTTGAAAGATTTTATATTTAAAAACAATTCTTAGAGCTTGGGAAAAGAAATTTAGAAATCTTGAAATATATTTTAACTCAATCAACGTTTTATTTTTTATCTAATCAGATAATCTCACATTTGAAAGATTTTATATTTATAAAAATTCTTAGAGCTTGGAAAAAGAAATTTAGAAATGTTGAAATATATTTTAACTCATATACAATATTTGGACGTTTTATTATTTATCTAATCACCTAATCTCTCATTTGAAAGATTTTATATTTAAAATAATTCTAAGAGTTTGGAAAAAGAAATTTAGAAATCTTGAAATATTGTATCTGAAAATATTTTAACTCATATATGATAATTTGGACGTTTTATTATTTATCTAATCACCTAATCTCTCATTTGAAAGATTTTATATTTAAAATAATTCTAAGAGTTTGGAAAAAGAAATTTAGAAATCTTGAAATATTGTATCTGAAAATATTTTAACCCATATACGATATTTGGGCGTTTTATTTTTCATTTAATCATCTAATCTCACATTTGAAAAATTTTATAATTAACAGAAATTCTAAGAGCTTGGAAAAAGAAACTTGGAAATCTTGAAATATTGTGTCTTAAAATATTTTAACTCATATATGATATTTGGACGTTTTATTTTTTATCTAATCACCTAATCTCACATTTGAAATATTTTATAATTAAAAAAATTCTTAGAGCTTGAGAAAAGAAATTTGGAAATCTTGAAATATTGTGTCTGAAAATATTTTCACTCATATACTATGATATTTGGACGTTTTATTTTTTATCTAATCACCTAATCTCACATTTGAAAATTTTATAATTAACAAAAATTCTAAGAGCTTGGAAAAAGAAACTTGGAAATCTTGAAATATTGTATCTGAAAATATTTTAACCCATATACGATATTTGGACGTTTTATTTTTCATTTAATCACCGTACAAGTATATTTTAATCTGAATAAATGAATCTGTTAATAACATTGTCGTGATTAATTAAAAAACAACTCTAAGGATCCGGTTGGAAGCTGTTCAACTCTTTCATAAATCAGACGAGTTGTTCGAACGAAATGAGGTGTTAACGTCTGGTTGTGAACGTTAATTAAGCTCGTCAACGTCGACGTGTTTTGTCTTTTTCCCCCTTTATTCTTCGTAGCCCTGTTATGTTTCGGTTAACAAGGTGTTTCAGCGGTAATCGAGTTGCTAACAGTTAATCTCTGTGTTTTACGTCTTCTCGAGTTGCCTCGTTATTCAACGAAAAAGACGTTCTTGAATAATAATCGTGAAACGAATCAGACAGATTTCCTTTGCGAATTTGTTACCAGGGTGTACTGGAATTCGAGGAAGTTCAGGGCATATCTACTGAATCTGACGATTTTATTGTTATGTTTGGGATATTTTGGATTCGGGGGATATTTTGGATATTTTGAATATTTTGGATATATTGGATATTTTTGATTCGGGGAATATTTGTGATTTGTGGGATAATTCGAATTTGAGATTTGGTATTGATAGAAATAGGTATGGTTCTTATAATAAATAACTCACAAAATATTTTAAAAATAAAGATTATAGTTTATTCAACGAAACACGGGAAAGATCTGTACGGTACGAAAGCCAAAACTAGAATAAAAAAGGAAAAGAGAAAGTCCGGGCGAAAAACCCTTATTGGGTCCTCTTGAGAAAAGCTAAACAGATGTGCCCGAGGTTTAGTGCTCAGGCCCTCCTCGATTTCTGACCTGAGAACCGTTAAACAAAAACAAAGACACTATCGGGTATCTTTCGACAATCGACTTGTTTTTGCAGTCAGATATTCCAACAGGTATTTATTATACTTGAAATTTGGAATTTTTTATATTCGAAATTTGGTACTTATTATATTTGAAATTTGGAATTTATTATATTTGGAACTAGGTATTTATTATATTTGAAATTTGGAATTTATTATATTCGATATTTGGTATTTATTATATTTGAAATTTGGTATTTTTTATATTCGAAATTTGGTATTTATTATGTTCGAAATTTGAAATTTGGAATTTATTATATTTGGAACTAGGTATTTATTATATTTGAAATTTGGAATTTATTATATTCGATATTTGGTATTTATTATGTTTGAAATTTATTATATTTGGAATTTGGTACATTTAGGACTGGTGTCCCATATTTTCGACGCAAAGAACACAAATGTGAATAATAAAGATATATGTATAATAACATACTTCTATCAAATATGTAGTTAATATTCTGTGCATTAAGTATGATAAGCCCAACGGTGTTTAATAGGGGTTTAAAATATTTAGATAGCTGTTCTATGATACTGTAGCAGCATGGTTTCACTGCCTGATTTTGATTAACGTACTATAATACAAATTTCAGCGTATTTGCTAATCAGCATAAGCTTTCATAGCTCGTGTTAAGTCAACGTCGAGAGATTAAGGATACCCTGTTATCCAGCCACCTGAGAATAATGTTTAACTACTTGCATTCTGTTCGTTACTACCTATCTTATACCTCATAAATGTAACCTACATTTATTCTTTATTTCGTGTGTTGGATAATATACCTAATTTTAAGTGTCTTAAATCTCAACTATTCCAAATCCCAACTCTCAAATCCCAGATGCCAAAAATTCCATGTTACAAATACCAACTCTCAAGTTTCTCAAATTCCAAATGCCAAATATTATAAATTCCAAATTCCAACTCTCAAGTTTCTCAAATTCTAAATGCCAAATTATTCCAAATATCCCAAATCCCAAGTGCCAAAATATTCCAAACCCCACATTACAAATATTCCAAATTACAAATCCCAACTCTCAAATTTCTCAAATTCCAAATGCCAAGTATTCCAAATTCCAAATTCCAACTCTCAATTTTCTCAAATTCCAAATGCAAATTATTCTAAATTCCAAATTCCAAATATCTCAAATCCCAAGTGCCAAAATATTCCAAATCCCAATTCTCAAATTTCTCAAATTCCAAATGCCAAATATTCCAAATTCCAAATTCCAAATATCCCAAATCCCAAGTGCCAAAATATTCCAAATCCCAACTCTCAAATTTCTCAAATTCCAAATTCCAAATGCCAAATATTCCAAATTCCAAATTCCAAATATCCCAAATCCCAAGTGCCAAAATATTCCAAATCCCAACTCTCAAATTTCTCAAATTCCAAATTCCAAATCCCAACTCTCAATTTTCTCAAATTCCAAATGCCAAATTATTCTAAATTCCAAATTCCAAATATCCCAAATCCCAAGTGCCAAAATATTCCAAATCTCAAATATTCGAAATCCCAAACACCAAACATTCCAAATTCCACACTTCAAATCCCAAAAATCTCAAATCTCAAACACCCCAAATCCCAAATCCCAAACACCCCAATTTCCAGATACCAAACTTCAAATCTCAAACACTCCAAATCCCAAATACCCTTTACAATATTGCCTGGAAATAAGCAACACGCTCGTGTCTGTCCAATTTCTTATTACGAATCAAGACTCTGAAAATAATTCGTCCATCAACACTCGATTGATACAACGGTAATAATCGCAGCATCTAAATTCTGAGATACATCAGATCGCCGTTGAAAGCTTCGAATTGTGTGTACCCTCGGTATGGAAACACACCGTGGTGTTCGCACGTATTCTACAGATCCTCGAACAACACGACGCAAACGCCTGGCTCTAATTGCACGGTACACAATGGATGAAGGCGGTATCTCGTTCTGTCTAATTGCCCTCCCTGCCCCCTGCCTCTGCATTCACCCTATTCCGTCCAGGATTTTGGCAGACAGGTTCCTGGACGTGGATCCTTTAAATTATTCCGACAGTACAATTAGCCAAAAGATGAATCGTGTGTTTGCCCCTTTTTTCAATTTTTACAAGGGAACAGACTGATGATAGATATTGGATCAACATGGGTTGATTAAGGTTCCTGAATAAGAAAAGGAAGCTTTCCTTAACCGGTTCAGCTTTCAAGATTAATTAGAGACTTAAACATCTTTCGCTCGGATGGATAATTGGATCTTGTTCTTGATGTTTCGGGCGATCGAATTTCTTCGTGCCAGAGATAATTAGGATAATTGAACGGATGTTAAAGGATTAAGTATGCTGTTTGAAGCGTTGACGGGTTGCATAGAAATTAATTATTAATTAGGATGAATTTATTAATTCTTGAAGTATTTAGTTCGTTTCTGTACTTTAAGGGTGGGTTACTGATAGAATTATTTGGCTGGCAACTATGTTAACGATGTTTTCGCACGAATCACACTCCAAAGGAATGAAGAATTATTAATGAGTCAAATTAATCAGTCGTATGCTGTTTGATTAGTAAATTGTAAAATCTGATTAAAGTTGGATTGTAATAAAAGTTACTAATAAAAAAAAAAGTTTGTAAATGCTGTAAAATTGTTAATTCGCACAGTCGAATTTATAAGTCGACTGTTCTGAAATTAATAATTAGCAGCAAGTCGTTCGGATGCTTTAAAATCAGTTATTTGAATTAATAATTAATAAGTTAAATTAATTAACCGACTGCTGTTTAATCAGTAATTTGAACGCTGCAAAATTAATAATTATTAGCTCGAATTCATCTAAATTATTAGAATAATTAGCAATCAGTCATTCGCATACGTTAAATAATTAACGAGTCAAATGAATCATTCGAATGCTTTTTGATCAGTAATTTGAACGCCGCAAAATTAATAATTATTACCTCAAATTCATAAATCGACCGTTACAAAATTAATAATTAACAGTAAGTCATTCGGATGCCTTCCAATCAGTTACTTGAATTAATAATTTATTAACGAGTCAAATAAATCATTCGAATCAGTAATTTGAACGCTGTAAAATTAATAATTAGTCTAAATTAATAATCAGTAATTCGAGTGCACCGAAACTACTAAATCTATTCAATTTTCGTACAAACAGGTTAGTATCGAAATCATGTAAAAATTCATTATCCTCCCTTAATGGTAATTAGCGCGACAACGTTTTGAAATTAGTCAAATATCGAGAGAGTCGACACGTTTTCAAGCTTCCCTGTCGAGGGTGTAATACATATAAGGGTTCGGTTATCACGAGCTTGTATCTTCTCGCGTTCGTCCCCTTTATCAGGATAAAAAGAGATATCACTCCAGGGTTACTCGTGCCCTATTTTTCCACCCCCGTCAACGGCGGAATGTTATCCGATTCTTTCAGCCACTCGTTGAAAGATTCACGATAAAACATGTGACAGACGTACTGTACCATCTGATACGTTATTCGTTTGCGTTTTTTTTTTGTTTTTGTTTACGTTGCTTCGGTGGTGGATAGTTTTTGAGAAACGAAAGAACATGGCAGGTTGGAATTTTTAACGTTTATGTATATTTTAAAAGGTTTCCGTCAATTTTGATTGAAAATAAAATGGAATTCTGCTGCGTGATTTTGTTTTGGTATCACTGTTATCTTTTATTCTAAGTTTTGAAGTAAATACTCTAATTCTATCACAGAAGTTCGACTCAGAGCCACCGTAATTCTGTTACAAAATTTTTCACTCGAAACCATAATAATTTTGATACGAAATATTGTTTTAAAACCACTCTGCGTCTGTTACAAAATTTAGCCTCAAAGCCTACCCTATTTTGTCAGAAGCCTTATCCTAAGTTCACTCTAATTTTACCACAGAATTTTATCTAAAATACACCTTAATTCTTCCACAGAATTTTATCTCAAAACCACTCCGAACCTATTCAAAAATCTTTCTCCTAAACCTTCCCTAATTCTGCTATGAAATTTTGTCTTCAAACCTCCCCAATGTTCTTACAAAATTTTGCCTCAAAACCACCCTGATCCTATTACAAAATTTTCCTCTAAAACCTCCTCAATTCTGCTATGAAATTTTGTCTTAAAACCTCCCTAAATTCTTCTATGAAGTTTCGTCTTAAAAACTACCCTGATCTTACTTCACAATTTTGTCTCAAAACAACCCCGATCCTATAATAAAATATTTCTTCAAAACCCTCCCTAATTCTGCTATAAAATTTTGTCTTCAAACCTCCCCAATGTTCTTACAAAATTTTCTCCTAAAGCCTCTCTGATTCTGCTATAAAATATTGTTTCAAAACCACCCTGATCCTATTACAAACTTTCCCCTCAAAACCATCCGAATTTTCCTATAAAATTGTCTGTTAAAACTTCCCTAATGTTCTTACAAACAATTAGTCTTAAAACCATATCCTTATCCCATTAAAAAATAATCCTTCAAAACCACCCCACTTTGTCTTAAAACTTCCCCGATCTTACTACAAACTGTTGTCTCAAAACCTGCCCGATTCTGCAATCAAATTTTGTCTTAAACCTTGCCTAACGTTCTAACAAAATATTGTCTCAAACCCATCCTTACACCGATTCTAAAATATTTCTTCGAAACCTCCTTAACGTTCCTACAAAATTTTACCCGAAATTCACCCCAACTCTGCCTCGGAGTTTCATATCGCAACAGCCCTGATCCCATCACAAAACATACATAATTTCACTAACCAATTTCTTGATAGTAATGGAAATATAGGTATGGTTCTTATAACGAATGGCTCACAAGAATTTCGAACACGTTGAAATCCTAATTATTAAGAATATAATCAACTAATTATCAAATTTAACCTTTCGAATCGATAACTAGCATTATTAGCTTAATGATAAACCACTATCCGTGGTTTATTTAATCATTTCTGTTATTAATTATTTGATTGTAAAGAATTTCGGGTGGCAATCAACGTGTTAATAAAAACAAAATCAAACAAACATCGGTTGCCGGTGTAATCCTCTCTCGTAATTGCCCAGATATTTTTCTCACTTAAAACGGTAATCCCGGCAACGTTTCCTTCGTTCCCCTGCTCCTCCCAAGTTCAACGAGGACCTCTGTAAAAATGAACAGGCCGGGATGTCGATCGATATCCGGCCAGGTTGGCTGCTTTCTGTGCTACCGTCGCGGGAGGTGTATTGCAGGGAACACGCGGAAATTACCAGCGGAAATTTCATTTCGTTGGGTTAGGCTGTTAATACCGGCGAGTCAGCCGTATTCCTGGATCGTCCATCGCCACCGGCTGGATCGGTGCAGTTATTTTATCGCTCCGGGGGCAATCTTCTGGCTGTGATGGATAAACTGAGTTCGACTGGGCAACGGTCACGTGCCACAGAAACGATCCAACACCACGTGGTTCGATGAAAAGGGGGAGGATAATTATTTTGATACGTGGACAGGGGTGAATCGATGACAGAAAAGTGTGAGGAAACGACGATTGTGGGGTACCAATTGAAAGCTTGGAGTCTTGTGGAAGAGGGGGTGCGAAGGTTTTTTTTTAATATTTCTGATACGAAATGGGGAATCGTTGGTTTTGATGAATTAGTATTTCGAATGGGTGATTTGAAAACATTGGATATACAGCAGTATTTCATGACATAAAAGTATCGCAAAATGATACTAGTGGTGTGTCGGTTTGAAGCTTGGAGTCTTGTGGAAATGGTGGTTCGAAGGTTTTGTTGATATTCTTCGTGGGAAGTGGGTGGTTGTTAATTGTGTTGAATGGGGATTGATTTTGGTATGTGGGAGGTCTGATGCGAATCGATGACAGAAAAGTATCATAAAATGGTACTTATTGCACATCAATATAAAGCTTGAAGTCTCTTGAAAATGATCATGTAAAGACTTGATCGTTATTCTAACCATAAAATGGCTGGGCGTCCCTTATAATAGATACCATACTTTTCCTACTTCGTTTGATATCAAATAACCAACTTCAAAATATAATCCCAACTTCATGACATAAAAGTATCACGGAATATCACTTATGCCACATCAATACAAAGCTTGAGATCTCTAGAAAATAACCATGTAAAGACTTCATCGATAATCTAACGACAAAATGGCTGGTCGTCGATTATATCAGACATCTCCAAAGCAAACGAATTCAACAAACGGAATTCGTCGACCATCGATGACAAAGTTTTGCAAAAAAGCCCGTTGTTCAGCTGCCACCCTAATGGGTGCTCGTGAAACTTGAGCATTTCCTAGCGCAGCTGGTGCATCGTCCATTATATGCAACTGTGTTATGTATCGAAGTTGAAGAGCCGTCGTTGTTGGCGACGATTCGAAATTTACCGAAAACACAAGTGGTGCGTTCGGAACGTTTTAATTTAAACTTATTCCGAAGCACCTCGTTAACGCGACACGTTTCTAATTGAGTTTATTTCAGCTTTTAAAAACAGACTCGGAATGCTTTGAAAATTATCGGACGAAACTTGTCGCGGACGGAAGTCGAATTAATAAGGGTTGGAAAGGAGTTGGTTTCGTTTACCTTGTGGTATCTGTGGATCGATCGATGGATCGTCAAGGCTACACAATTCTTTGCGGACAAATAATTCAACGCGATGAACAAATAGCAATGGAACCGATTCAGTAACTATTAAAGCACGGGAAGGTTTTTAACGAGCCGATTCGAGTATCGTTTGGGGCTGGTGTTTCTTGCTGGTATGATACCAACACCGTTGTTCCATTAATTATCGATTGAGTAATAATTAAGGAACTGTTAAGTGTCAAGTGTTAGGATATTGAATAGTATTTCATATTAAATTTTCAATGTATTAAGCAGTATGTTTTTCAAATTCTGAATATAGGTAATTTTAAATTCCAAATGCATTGAATACTAACTCCCCCGAGTCCTGATATACCGAATCCCATATTTCAAGTATATTAAATTCCAAATTCCAAATATTCCAAATTCCAAATATTCCAAATTCCAAATATTCCAAATTCCAAATATTCCAAATTCCAAATATTCCAAATTCCAAATATTCCAAATTCCAAATATTCCAAATTCCAAATATTCCAAATTCCAAATATTCCAAATTCCAAATATTCCAAATTCCAAATATTCCAAATTCCAAATATTCCAAATTCCAAATATTCCAAATTCCAAATATTCCAAATTCCAAATATTCCAAATTCCAAATATTCCAAATTCCAAATATTCCAAATTCCAAATATTCCAAATTCCAAATATTCCAAATTCCAAATATTCCAAATTCCAAATATTCCAAATTCCAAATATTCCAAATTCCAAATATTCCAAATTCCAAATATTCCAAATTCCAAATATTCCAAATTCCAAATATTCCAAATTCCAAATATATCAAATTCCAAATATATCAAATGCCAAATATTCCAAATTCCAAATCCCAACTCTTAAATATCTGAAATTCCAAATATATCAAATGCCAAATATACGAAATTCCATATCCCAACTCTCTGATATCCCAAATTCTAAATATTTAAAATTCCAAATATATCAAATGCCAAATATACGAAATTCCAAATTTTCCAACTTCCAAATATTCCAAATTCCAAATATTTCAATTTTCAGATAATTCAAATTCCAAATATACCAAATGTCGGATAGAAAAAAAAATATCAAGCATCGTTCACCCATCAGATATTTTATCGATCTTCAATTTTAAAGAGACAACAAATAAAACGAAGATGAAGTCGATAGTGCGGGGTGTAAAAGGAACGGGTTGCGCCAAGGTGAATAATACATTGTCTTCGAAGCAGGCTGCCAACTGAAAGGGATTGGAAGAAGAGAAACGAGCTAAAAGAAAGAAAGAAATAAATGGGAAAGATAGAAGAGGTAGGAAAAAGAAAATGCGCTTTATTTTGCCAGTTGCGATTGGAGAAGAGCGGGAAAGGTCCACTACACCGGGGGAGAAGCTCTCGAAAGCAGTGTATCAAGCTGGCTGGGCTTGACTTTGTTTATTCTAGTTTTTGAAACTGCCAGCGGCGAGTTTCCTCTTATAAATCAACGTCCCCTTGAATGTTGCCATTCCTATGACGTTCTGCACCCGCGGGAATTCCAATATTCCACACATATGGATAAAGGTTGAATTTCGATTTTTGAAAATTAAAAATCTAAGAATGTTTGGAGTTGTTGATAATTCTAATAATTTGGGTAGTTTGGAATTTGGTTAAATACGAGTTTGGGGAATTTTGAAATCGACGTATTCAAATTTGGGGAATTTTGAATCTCGAGAATTTCGAATTTGGAGCATTTTGAATTTCGAGAATGTCCAATTTAGGGAATTTCGAATTCGGGAAATTTTTAATTTGGGGAATTTTAAATTTGGAGAATTTCGAATTCGGGAAATTTTCAATTTGGGGAATTTAGAATTCGGGAAATTTCCGATTTGAAGAATTTCCAACTTGGGGAATTTCCAATTTGGGGAATTTTCTGTTCGGGGAATTTCCAATTTGGGGAATTTCCGATTCGGGGAATTTCCAATGTGGGAAATTTCCAACTTGGGAAACTTCCAATTTGGGGAATTTTGAATTCGGGAAATTTCCAACTTGGGGAATTTCCAACTTGGAGAATTTCCAACTTAGGGAATTTCTAATTCGGGGAATTTCCGATTCAGGGAATTTCCAATTTGGGGAATTTCCAACTTGGGGAGTTTCCAATTCGGGGAATTTCCAATTTGGGGAATTTCCAACTGGGGAAATTTCCAATTTGGAAAACTTCCAATTTGGGGAATTTCGGATTCAGGAAATTTCCAATTTGTGGAATTTTCTGTTCGGGGAATAATCCTACTTAGGATATTTCCAATTTCGGGAATTTCGAATTCGGAGAATTCGCAATTTGAGGAATTCTCTATTCAGGGGATTTCTAATGTCGCAAATTTCGAATTCGAATGCCTATTAGTACGAAAAATCACCAGGCGTATCCATTGACAGATCAAATGGTAGAAATTTCGGATTTGTGTCACGCGTGACCGGGATAATTTCTATCCAACGTAATCGGGTCACGTACGAGCAACAAAATCAACGGTGGATTGCAGCTGTTAAACATATCCGTGATTCCACCACCAAACTGACCTTAAAACACGTTTTCTCTTCAACTTCTGGAAACCTTTTTTCGACCAACAGTAAAAGTGGAAAGTCCTTTACTGAACGTAGCTGACTTGTTTTCTTTTTACATACACCCAGTTCTTTCTAGTACCCCTTAAATATCAAAAGACTACTAAACAAGTTTCGTGCACGTTCCATAAAGTAGATTAATTAGAACACTTGAAATTTTGTTTTGAATTCAAATCTTTTTCAGATCCGTTACAAATGATTTCTTTCAACTTTCATACATGATATCTTTCGTTTCGTTAAACAATTCGAAGCATCTAATTCGCGTGAAAGTTAACAAGTTAATTAATGGATCGAAATAATAGAAAATAACGAAACCGTTCGACGTGTGTCGTGAAAACAAGGATAGAGTGACATCGTAATCGGATGGGCGAATGGGCGAATGGGTGGAATCCTCTAAGGACAGATTCGTTGCTGTCCCATCGTGATCGAGACACGAAGGTGGTTTCGGACGATGTGGTTTGGCAATAAATCAGGCCGCAGGTAGGCCATCGACGTGGCCAATATTCAGGAGGATAACCGAAGATCGATAGCCACCAACTGACCTGAGGATCGTGTAAATGAGATCAACTTAGTGGAGTCATCGATACCATCGATCATTTTCTTTCGTTCAATCTGTTTATTGACTTCTCCTGTCGAAACTTTGCTTGTGGTGGTTATTGTTTCGTATTGTTTATCTAACAATAAGTAGAGTAGATTTCTTTTTTTTTTTATATATACTGTGTGCTAACAAATATGGTATATAATAAGAGTTAAGGATTATTCAAAGTATTGGATAATAAATATATCAAATTTTAAATATATTACAGTCTGAATTCTAAATATAGCCAATTTCGAGTATTGCAAATTTTAAATATACCGAATACCTAATATTAAATATGCCAGATCCCAAATATTACCAAATTCTAAATTTAAAATTTTAAATATACTAAATTAGAAATATTAAATATGCCAGATCCTAAATATACCAAATTCTGAATCTTGAATATACCAAATCCCACATACTAAATATACCAAGTTTTAAATGTTAAATATACCAAATTCCAAATATTATAACTACCAAATTTCAGATACTAACTATTATAACTACCAAATCCCAAATTTTAAATATACCAAATCCCAAATACTAAATATACCAAGTCTCAAATATTAAATATACCAAATTCCAAATAATATATATAGCAAATCTCAAATATTAAAAATACCAAATTTCAAATATTAAACTTACCAAATTTCAAATTGTAAATATACCAAATTTCACATATTAAAAATCCCAAATCCCAAATATACCAAATTCCAAATTTAAAAAATCCCAAATCCCAAATATACCAAGTTCCAAATTTTAAATATACCAAATTCCAAATTTTAAAAATCCCAAATCCCAAATATACCAAATTCCAAATTTTAAATATACCAAATTCCAAATTTTAAATATACCAAATTCCAAATTTTAAAAATCCCAAATCCCAAATATACCAAATTCCAAATTTTAAATATACCAAATTCCAAATTTTAAATATATCAAATTTCAAATTCTAAATATACCAAACTCGAAGCCCCAAATCTATCAAATTCGCATCTAAATAAAATTGAACCAAATCACCTAATTACATGATTGACCGCATAGAAATAATATCAAGGATTTTCAGCAGAGAAAAGCAAATTGCTCTGATAATAATAATGAAAGTTTGATTAGCCATCCTCGCCATAGCCGTCCATTAAACAAATCGTTAAACAAGGAGGGAGTCCAGGGATGGGATTAATTGATTAGCCCCTTTCATCGGTCGGCTCGCACTCGGAGTTCCGGTCAGAACCATTAACCAACTAGGATACAAACGGCCCCTTTATACTCGTACATACCGTATATTGTAAACCGACACGACGCGGCGCTCAATTTACCTTAACCCTCTGTTGCGTGACGGCGACGAGCAACTCAAACCCCTTCTCTCCTTCCTTCCTTCCCTCCTTCCAACCACCCTCACGAATTACAGGATATTATCCGTGGTAAATTCAACGAAGCAAAACGACCAGACTCGCACCGAACGGAATACCAATTTACATGGCAGATATTTGTTGAACAGTGTCAATTGTAACGCTGCGCTGGTGTTATTGTAACTTGACGAGGATCAAATTTGTGATGGAAGTAAATCGATTCGTGCGAGCTTGAAGTTTGTTTAATTTGAGCTTCGACATTATTTATTTGTTTATTTTGTAGATGGTTCCTTGCGACTGGAAATTGGGAGGTATTATAGTTAAGTAATTGTATCGTCTATTTGCAGTTTAAGAGATTATTAAGTTATCGATTTGCTAATTTACCAAATTACCAAGTTACTAAATTGCCAAATTGTCAAATTACTAAATTTTCAAATTACCAACCTGCCAAATTGCCAAATTACCAATTTGCCAAATTGCCAAATTGCCAAATTACTAAGTTCCGAAATTACCAAATTCCGATGTTACTAAATTACCAAATTCCCAAATTACCAACCTGCCAAATTGCCAAATTACTAATTTACTAATTTCCCAAATTACCAAATTACCAATTTGCCAAATTGCCAAATTACTAAATTCCGAAATTACCAAATTCCGATGTCACTAAATTACCAAATTTCCAAATTACTAAATTTGCAAATTACCAACTTGCCAAATTGCCAAATTACTAAATTCTGAAGTTCCGAAATTACTAAATTACCAACTTGCCAAATTGCCAAATTGCCAAATTACTAAATTTCCAAATTACCAAATTCCTAAATTACCATATTTCCAAATTATCAAATTACCAAATTCCCAAATTACTAAATTTCCAAATTACCAAATTCCCAAATTACTAAATTTTCAAATTTCCGTATTACCAAATTACCAAATTGCGAAATTGCCTAATTCTCAACTTACTAAATCTCCAAATTCCCAAATTCCAAAATACCCAAAAATCACCAAATTCCCAAATTCCAAAATACCCAAAAAATCACCAAATTCCCCAATTCTCAAATTCCCAATAACAGCACTCTCCCTTAACATCCTACCTTCACCAACCTACCTAAACAACTTATTTTTACCACTCTTATCTATCAATTACATGTCCCATCCCCGAACCTTATTTAATTACGTATCGTTCGTCGGATCAGTCGGATTGAAAGTATCAGTGCAAACAGTTAATTCGTTGGAACGGAGACAGCAGAAACGTAGTCGTGTGTATGTAAAGATCGTTCTCGTTACATACCGGGGCTGAGGTAGGTCTCGTGTACGGTAGAGGTTCTCGAGGGTGAATTTAATCAGGTGTGCGGCTTATCCTAACGGCCTTCGTTCCCCTATTTCTAGCAAGCTTTATGATCCACCGATTTATCGCGGTCCCAGCCAGGAATGGCTAATGAAGTTCAACGCGAGTAATGAGCAGCCTGGCTGTTTCGCAATTTACTCTGCCGGGATGCGAACGCCGCCGTTCTCTGTCCTGTCAAATTTATCATAAGCTTTGTTCAACATATTTATAATACTTTCTGTCTCACTTCTTCGCAGGGATATTTGTACATTTGTTATTCGTTGTAAAAAGATAAGAGAAAGATCGTTTGTAAACGGTAATCCAGCGATTCTGTTCAATGCAGTTTGATTTCATGACATAAAAGTGTTGCAAAATATCATTTACAGCGTATCATTCTGTAGCTTAAAGTCTGACGAAAATACCGGTGTAAAGGTTTCGTTAATACAAGAACACTTGGTTTTCTACACACCAAATGGCTAATTTCAAAATTCATGACAGAAAAGTGTCTCGAAATCGCGCTTATGATACATCAATTTCAAGCTTAAAGTTTCCTAAAAATACCCATATAAACATTTCACCAACATTCTTAACGTAAGACGATTTTCTGTTAGAATAAATAATAGACGAATCGATTCACAGTTAATCTGGATGGACATCTAACTCCAATTACTACAACAGCCATTTTATATCAACAATATTAATAAAATGTTTATTCAACCCTTTGACTGCGAAAGCCGTATATATACGCTCAGTAAATTATAAGATTTCAAATAATAAAAATTAACTTAGCTTTGACTATAACTTTTCTTTCTTTGATTTTAAGAAAATTTTCATGCCGCAGTCGAAGGGTTAATCATTTCCCTCGGGTTTCAAACTTCAACCTAACATACCATAACTACCATTTTACCATACTTTTCTGTCATCAAATCATGTCACACTTTTCACATCCCATTATTTCTTCACTTCACAAAAAAAAAAAAAAAAAAAAAAAAAAAAATAAAATGATTATCCCACAATTTGTATCCCTAGCAGTATTCTCGACAAAATAAAACACCGTTCCCGCCCCTGGACGATTGATCCACCCCTTCTCTTCGTAAATATCCTTCCAAGACTTCCGTTACGTCCATTAATACACGTTCGTGTAACATTTCCGTGCATATTACAAAACCACGTACCGTATTTACGGTACACGGTTCCCTGGGGTGCCATCGTTTTTACTTAACCCGGCAAGTCGACAGGCAAGCGTTTCTGATCTTGCTTGTACCAGCTCTGTCGAGGGTTCGACTTCGCGCGAATACAGCCGATAGATTTCATATATCTTCCGTGTGAAATATTCCTAGCTCGGTAGAAACAAAAGGGGGGGACAGAATCATTTTTTCTTTTTCAAACGACGAGGTTTAGAGTAGTGGACGGTTCGAGTTTCTCTGCTTTTCTGGTCAACGCGTTGACTGGCACAGTGGAAACGGACGTGTGTAGTCAGACACGTTGAAATCCTAATTATTAAGAATATAATCAACTAATTTTCAAATGTAAGCATTATTAGCTTAATGTTAACGCTATCCGTGGTGTATTTGATCATTTCTGTCGGTAATTATTTGATTGTACAAAATTTCGGGTACCGGTCACCGGTGACTCCCATGGCAGCCAACGTGTTAAACCCCTTGCCGTGGCATTATTTCGGTAGGTGAAAAATATTTCTTGCTACGGTATTGAAACAAAGCAAGAAAATTGAAATGTTACACGCAATTTACCTTCAACCCTTTCGGTTAAGTATATTATACAGGGTGGTCCACGCAACTGTTTCAGGTCATAACTCCGTTATAAATGCATTTACGTAAAAATACCAAAGAAGAAAGATAAATGGTTCGAAGGGCACTACATCCGTAGGCCCTCAGATTTTATTTGACTGCAGCAGTGCATGTGCAATTAACAATTGCATCATTTCTTTAAATGGAAACGCATATTTTTTGTTGCATGGATCGATTCCTCTGTTCATTCTACGTAAAAAATTATTAGGGTACCATGGCAAAAAAATCATTAGTTCTCGAGATATTTAAAAAAAATATCTTTTAAAAAAAAATGCTCAAACGTTTCTCCATTACATTGTAAACATTTCTCATAATGGTTTTTTATTGTTTTCTTAACTGCGTTTAAATTATTTGTAGTTAGAAGCGAATACTTTGCGTTTCGAGGCTGCTAGGCATCAAATTACATGATTTTTCGCGCTTGAGTGATGCAACGACCTCCTTTGAATCTCGTTGAGATCCAATTGGATCGTTCCCGGACAGAAAGTGTTAAACGCAGTTATGAAAACAATAAAAAACCGTTATCAAAAATGTTTACAATGTAATGGAGAAGCGTTTGAGCATTTTCTTTAATAAAGTAATTTTTGGAAATTATCTCGAGAACTAATAATTTTTTTGCCATAGTACCCTAATAATTTTTTACGTAGAATGAAAAGAAGAATCGATCTGTGCAACAAAAAATATGCATTTCCATTTAAAGAAATGATGCAATTGTTAATTGCACATGCACTGCTGCAGTCAAATAAAATCTGAGGGCCTACGGATGTAGTGCCCTTCGAACCATTTATCTTTCTTCGTTAGTATTTTTACGTAAATGGATTTATAACGGAGTTATGACCTGAAACAGTTGCGTGGACCACCCTGTATAATAGGTTGCTAAGCATTTATAGTTATTTCGGCTGTCAGGAACAAATGATGTAAAATAAAATATTACCAGTGCATGTTCAGAATGAGATACTTACGTAGAACGGCTAAGTCGCCCGCAATACCTCAGTGGCATCTTATGGAGGGCCACTATAGCGACCCGTAGTAGCGAAAGGGTTAACGATAGTTTGTTATCTTAATTATAGTTGGGATTATAATTAAAAGTCAACTGTACCGACAGTGCGAGCGAGATTCGTAACATTTCAGCTCGCAAACTGCGTCACGACTCAGATTCGTCAAACCACGGGAAGGGGTTAGGTTAATCGGAGGAAAAGTGTATCATTCTGATATGTCGAGTAAAAGAATTAATATCCTTACGTATCACGATCGAAATAATAGATTCTAAATAACTAACGTTATCGTGCCGTTATAAAGACGATAAAAAGTTTGCTCGCCGTCTCAGGCTATAGAATCATAGGATTTTATTGACCGATTTAACCGGACAAAGTATAGTGTAAGACCCTGTGATTACCAGTCGCGAGGGGTTTTTAAAAGAAACGGCCTCGATTTTTCCTAGCATCTGTGTCGTAATAAAAAAAAAACGGGTCGACGCTTGGATCTCGGGAGATTTCCTCGTCGACGGGAATTTAATATTGTTCGCTAGGACAAGTTTAATCGACCGTGTACGCGAACGGTTACCGCTCGTTATTCTTCGAATGTGTTACAAGTCTTTTTTTCATCGCAGAAAGAACGAACACCCTTCGTTTTTTTCTTTTTTATATATTTATCCCATTTTCGAATACGAATTTCAATCAGAAAACTGGTAAACCAGCTGACACGTAAACCTACGGAAGTGTCACTCTCCGATTTTTCTGAACTTTGGATATGCTATAATACATGAAAAACTAAGGGACCCGTATTTTTTTATAGCGGCGGAAAAACATATTTAGGGGGTGAAACGGCCTCCCAAAATAGGGGGTAAAATGGAAAAATTGCGATGTCTTTGAGACCAGTGAAGCGATTTCGATGATTTTTGGTATAAAAGTATCTTCCGATAGAAGACGAAAAGTGGCCTAGGTATGTTGGAAGGGGAGCGAAAATTAGGGGGTGAACTACCTCTAAAGTGACCAATATCTTGCCGCAAAAAATGTTTTTCCGCCGCTAAAAAACAATACGTGTCCCTTAGTTTTTCATGTATTATAACATATCCAAATTTCAGAAAAATCGGAGAGTGACACTTCCGTAGGTTTACTTGTGAGTTACAGTTTTTCGTGGAGCATATTTAATAACCCTTTCCATAACGAATAAAATCATTAAAAAGATCAATTATCACAACTAGTGTTCCTGATTTCTCGATATATTTTGTTTCTCGAGAAACAAGAAATTAGACTATATTTCTCGAGAATTTAAGAGAACTTAAATAAATATTGCAAACTTTATGTTTATAGGATAAGGTTGATAATATTTAAAAGCAACAATATCTATCCATAGTGCAAATAAAGAAACAGACATTAAATATTTAATGCAAAATTTAAACAAATTACTTTTTTGTTTTAAAATAATTTTTTTTTAAATCATAAAGCATCGTCAAAGTAGCGTCAAATAATCGACTTCTTCTTCTTTTTTTCTCTTTTGTAATAAAATCTGTGGCTGTGGAAAAATTTCTTTCATTTTGAGCGGATGCTTTCAAAAGTTGCTGCAAATCAATTGTTCTTGTTCCAGTTGACTCAAAAATATTACATTCCTTTTTCAAAGTTTGAAATTTATGTTCTTCTTGATTGGGGCTAAATTCTTGGAGGCTGTCTGCAATTACTAATTCTGATTGTTTTCTTAATGATAATTCCTCGTTTTAATGTGCAAGTGTTTCGGTATTTTCATATTTTCCGAAAAAAGCCTACTTAGAATGAGTCTCCCCGTTTCTAAACCTAAGTTTCTCGAGAAATGAGAAACAAGCAATTACAACATTTCTCGAGAAGGAACACTAATCACAACCTCGAATATCAAAACACTAAACCCTACTATTTTTTCCATAAATATTTCTCCAATGATTTTATGCACTTAAGATTTCGAACCCAACAATAATGTACAGTTTCAAATTAACCAAACGTACGTGGCGTGTGAAAGTTAGAAATAATTTAACAGAAGGAAGAGGAACGGTGAATGGTTGAGCAGCAAACAGGAGATACAAATCCCACGGGAGCCAGGATCCTTCCCTGCTGGATATCATCGAGCTTCGTGGAGAACCCTCGAGTTCTCCTACCGCTAGTTAGAAGGCAGTTTACTCGAAGATAAAGCTCATCCATTTTCAAAAACACCGCGTATCTATCTTGCTCCCCGAAAAATGAACTCCTTTCTCCAAACTACATTTTTATTACCCCTCGCAATACTGGCTGTTGTTATTTCCCTTCCTTCCTTCGCATCCAACCACTTTTCACCGTTCCAGGTTGCCGACTAAATTCCTCGCCTTTTGTATCATTCCTTTTCAAGCATAAAAAGTAGGATTATCAAACGGGATACCACGGAGAGTTATTGTTTCTTCGAAATGTTACGAAATTAAAGAAATATGATTCTTGAGTTTGGTCATTTAGTTTGGTTTAAATAGAGTTGTTATTGTAATTTTCACGATTTCAGTTATTGGATAAGAATTGTATGGAAGGATTTCAACGTTCGTATGAAACTCGACAAATGGTTACACGTAACTTTCGATATTTCTTATTTTTACTACGGTTGAGATAAGTAAGTTTGTTAGATTCCGTAGTTAAACTTTTTATTAAGTTTTAACCTTTTTACAGAGATCTTACAAAAGACACTTATAGTTTCTAGAACCGTAGCGATTCTCAATACTGTGTGATTTGAAATGAAAGTGCTGTCGAAGAAAGTATTGCTAGTCCTTTTAAAGGTTTTCTAGTTCGATTTAGGAGGTGGTGGGGATGGGGCGAAGTACAGATGGAATTCTAGGACTAAGGATCAGGTGTATGATTCAGGGTTGGTGAGTAACGGTTTGAAGGGTCGTATGCGTAATTATATGTACGGAAGATGGTCAGAGTTTAAAGTTAACTTATCTTAGCTAAATGCGGAGGACAAGAATGTTTGCTAGCCTAGAGCGATATCCAACAAGTTTTAATTTCCAGAAAAACGAATAAATTATACAAATGTCAGTCCCTTTAAGTAAGGTTTCTTGATACAGCCCTGGTACACAATTACGTTACGAAACTTATCAGAATACTAATTTCTATTGGTTTCATTAATCACCTTAAAAACTGCTAATTGATCTGATCTTCTAATTTTATTAATTTAGCAATTAATTTCGTCCCCTTTGTAATTTCTTTCCTATCAAAATGTTCATCAAATTTACCGAACAACTTGTAACACTCCTTCTTCTATTATTTTATCATTGACCGATCAATTATGCGGAAATACCTATAGTTATTATTTTTTTTTCTTCTATAAAAGATTCGTAGCAAACAATTACCTGACCTTTCAATTTTAGCTCACGTTAACTGTATAGTTGTTTCTCGTACCTGTATCACCGTTGATTGATCGTCCCGTCAACGTGATCTATCGCGTTAATCACCCGTTACCCTTTCATTTTATTTTCTCTTCGTCATCCCCCTGACCCACCCTCGCCTCACGTTAAACATACAGCCACTGGTGATACTCAATGATCCTGCCAGTGGTGTCTTCATTTCCTTGTCTTTCATGATATCCAATTATTCGTTCATTGTTAACACGTTGGCTGCCACGGGGGTCGCCGGTGACCGGCACCCGAAATTTTGTACAATCAAATAATTAACAAAAGAAATGACGAAACAAACCACGGATAGCGTTATCATTAAGCTAATAATGCTAGCTATCGATTCGAAAGGTTAAATTTGAAAATTAGTTGATTATATTCTTAATAATTAGGATTTCAACGTGTCTGACTACCCACGTCCGTTTTCACTGTGCCAGTCAACGTGTTAATAATGATTGATTATTGAAATAATTTGGACAAAAATTCTCCAAAAATACCAATTTCAAGATACTTCATTATACAACAATATAATATATTTCGATTAAAATTACAAATAGAAATGTTTATAACAGAAAGTTTCTCGATAATAATCCACCTTCCAACTTAAAATTATCCAGAACTCTCCACAAATTCTCCTATATTCCATCCCTCTTTTTTCTTTCTTCAAATAAATTTCCAAAACCACGAAAGAAATCCCTAGCTGGAACGAGGTTGGCTATAAGAGACGAGCGAAACTCGGATGTCGTTTTTCAGCGTTTCACGTCGCTGGAAATGATTCTCGGGAAACCGATGCATCGAACACACCGGCACACAGTGTATGTGTGTGTGCAAATTATTACCTCGAGGACGTGTCAGGAACACTCTTCACTCTCGAACCTTCCATCGAGTGGTTGTCGACCGAATCGAACTTTGCTCCCCCCACTGCGTATAATCTCCGTGGTGAGGGATGGAGGAGAGAGGAAGAAAAAAACTACTTTATAACCCATCTAGATTTGTTCGAAAGATTCCATCGCAAGCGATCTTGGACCGTGATATCGTCCGTTTCGTTTCTTATCTCGTCCGATTCATAACCCTTTCGAGATTGTTGGGACCCGTATATCCCAGTGAAGTTTAATCGTAGATGCTAACTATCGATCTAATAAAATTTCATGCACATTGCTTCATTGTGAATGGGATTGTTACGTTCCATAAAATCTCCTGTTGATATTATATCTACGTTAATGGGGTTGTAAAATAATTTGAACGCTGTTTAACCCTTTGACTACGGCAGACTTTGGCACGCACCGGCCGTACTGTACGGTATGAATTTAGTCGTGCGTGCATTTCTCACGAAGTATAATAAAATATTCAAAATTTTGAATTCTATTACATTAAAGTAATCTACATTATCATAAGAGCAATTATCAAATTTTAAATCGGCAATTATTCAGGAAACAGGTGAAATTTGATCCAGACGCCTATTGGGCGCTGTAGTTTTGTTACTTCGAGCACACACGGTGGATAGGGAAAAAGGCAGAAAGTGGAAAAACAGCGTAATACTGAACGACACTCGATTACACATATATATTTAGAATTTAGATACATAAGCTACGGAAGCTCTTGATCGACTGCAGCAACGCACGCCAAGGCGCGGGAGAGCGACGACGGTTAGAACAAAAGAACAAAAGGTCCAGTGTCGTGCCTTTCGAAACAATCGAAGGGACCGGGAAGACCTCGATTACAACAGGCGCCAACAGTACCAGCGGAACAAAATAAGTCAAGCGCCCGTTGGCGCCTACAGTACCAGGAAGCCAACATGTTTCAGACGCCAATAGGCGCCAACGGTAGTCAAAGGGTTAAACAATCAATCAAGACAAACGACGTAAAATTCACATAAAACTTGATGTCGTGTACCGAGCAAAATTTGTCACGTCCAAACAGGACGTATTCCAAGGCAGACGTATACCGAGATACCTACTGTACTTGTAATTAATTTGCGAAATAAGCGAAAGATTCAGTATTTTTGAAACGTCCGATTTGAGAAGAAGAAGAAGAAGAAGAAGAAGAAGAATGTGGTGAAACGGATAACGTATTCATGGTTCGAATTTAAAAGGACGAACAGTGTCTAGGGGTTGGTCGAGAATTTCCATTTCCAGCGGGAGCCTTTCTCGCAATATAAAAGTCTCCTTCGCCGTGTTGTACGGGTACCACTAACTCACTACCTGTCCACAAGTGAAAAGCCCCTGGGAGGATACCCTTTTCGTGAGCCGAACGTCTGCGTTATCCATCGTCTACAGTTGAAATCCTGCTACTTTAGCGAGAACTGTATAGCTTTCCCTAGGGAAAATGACCACCTGGGCGACGAATACCTCGTCAGTCGTCTCTTGTAATTTAGTAATTTCGTAATTTGGTAATCTAGTAATTTAGTAATTGGACAATTTTATAATTTGGGAATTTGGGAATTTAGTAATTTGGTAATTTGGGAATTTAGTAATTTGGTAATTTGGGAATTTAGTAATTTTGTAATTTGGAAATGTAGTAACTTGGTAATTTAGTAATTTTGTAATTTGGGAATTTAGTAACTTGGTAATTTATAGTAACTTGGTAATTTAGTAATTTGGTAATTTAGTAATTTGGGAATTTAGTAACTTGGTAATTTATAGTAACTTGGTAATTTATAGTAACTTGGTAATTTAGTAATTTGGTAATTTAGTAATTTGGGAATTTAGTAACTTGGTAATTTATAGTAACTTGGTAATTTATAGTAACTTGGTAATTTATAGTAACTTGGTAATTTAGTAACTTGGTAATTTAGTAACTTAGTGATTTAGCAGATAGTGAAGAACGGTGAGTCAGATTAATTACCCTACCTGCGCATAGCGGCTAGTAACCTTGAAGTATTGAGACGAGTGATAGGTACACCCTTCTCTACTGTGCCATTTGCTCTAGACAAGCCTATAATTCTCAACACTGTATGCTGTCGATCACCATAGACATATACTGATAGAATTTTAATAGTTTTCACCCAAAATTCTAAATTCAGAAAATTCCATATTTCCAAAGTTCGTCATTAAGAAAATCCCATATTTTCAAAATTCAACATTCAGAAAATTCCATATTTCTAAAATTCCAAATTTAGAAAATTCCATATTTCCAAAATCCATCATTCAGAAAATTTCATATTTCTAAAATTCCAAATTTAAGAAGTTCTATATTTCTAAAATTCCATATTTCCCAAATTCATCATTCAGAAAATTCCAAATTTAGGAAATTCCATGTTTCCAAAATCCATCATTCAGAGAATTTCATATTTCCGAAAATCATCATTCAGAATATTCCATATTTCCAAAATTCCAAATTTAGATAATTCCATATTTCCAAAATTCTGTATTTCCAAAATTCCATACATCTAAAATACCAAAATCGCATATACCGCGACTCACCTGTCGGCGGCACGAACGCGAACAGCACCTTCCAGAATATCGTGACCGAGTGCATAAGATAATCCATGGTGGATGGCGTTGATGCCTGACCTGTTCCCTCGCCTTCGTCTTCGTCACCCCCGCTCACCGTCAGCGCCTCCGTGAATTGTTCTCTCCACGAACTGGTTCCTGCGAACCGATTAGACGATCCTGTACGACGCGGTGTAACGATCCAACGAAAATTAAAAAAAGAAAAAAGAAAAAAAAAATATAGGTATCAAGGAAAAAATTGAACGTTATTCTCCAGGAATCGAATCCGAAAACCACAGAGTCGTAGCCTCTTTATTTTTTGTTTCTTAGTGCAGCTTTAAAGCACACTAGGCGTTTTGTTTATTTTTGTCTGAATATTAGTTGTATTATTATATAAAGTGTTGAAATCTATATCGTGCGTCGAACATCGCTACGCCACAATTATAACCGGAAGTAAGTAAGAAAAGAAAACCGAAAGAAGGAAAATGAAGCGCCACCACGGAACGCACAGCTTAACGCGATCGAATCGAACCGTTCCAACATTTTTCCGTCGGAGGAGGAAATGCTTGTTGAACTCGCACTAACCTCCTGTTGTTGTAATCCACCGAGTTTGTTTGTTTGTTTATCGTATGTAATATAATAATTTAGAACGTCGAGCGAAATTAAAGCAAAGTTTCATCGTATAACAGAGCTCTCGTAGTTGCTCGTACCAAGAATGGTTCGGACCGTTCTCCCTGGTTCGAAGGAAAAATACCGGGTTTTATACAATTCGGGAAATAGGAAGGTAGGGATTATCTTAAATGATCGGTAAAAGTTAAATCAGCTGTTGAAGGAGGAATTTCGAGATGTTTGCTTCTGGTGTTTCGGACTATCTTAACACTTTCAGTCCGGCAGCGAGTAAATTTACTCACGACGAGATTCAAAAAAGGAGGTCGTAAAAATCATCAATCAAGCGTGAAAGAACATGCAAACTACTTATTAATTTATGATTTATGACTGTTTCCTTATCTCGACTGAGCTGGATCTGGTTACCCCAGGACTGAACGTGTTAACTGAAAATAATATGATGCGAGTGTTCCATCGTCGTTGAAAGATACAAACGAACCACCCAGTACACTCGAACAAAATCCACCAGTAAACAATTAAAATTCCACAAGAACATGATTTTTCTGAAATGAAAAACTCACAGAATAAGATTTTTCTTCCAGTCAAATTATCATTCCGAGGGGCGGATGTGAAATATCGTATTTCGAGGAAGAGATAAAATGTAGAAAGCGAGAAAAATATTCTGACGTTCCGGGATCGTTCGATAAGAAGGAAAGAAGTGTTGGATATGAAAAGGGTTTTTATCTTAGGGGGAGGGATAGAAGGAAAATGGTCGAACCGAGTTCTCACCGAGCAATATAGAGGCGTTGGCCCTTTGAACCAGCTTGTCCACCGTGTTCTTGAACTCCTTCGACTCTTTGATCCTTATCTGTGCCCTGGACACCTCTCCCAACTTCGGTTTACCCAGTAACGCCATCTTCTCCTCGGCTGTCCTCTCTTCCGGCTGCTTCATTTCCGCCGCCACTGCGATCCCTGCCTCGGCTGTCGACAGAAAATCAGATTTTACTACTTAAACGACTCGTATCGTGTTCATTGGTTCTTCGGTTACCACGAACTTCCGGTACACGGTCAGATCGTTGATCGTTTGATGTACTTGTAAATTTTATTTAAAATTTTGATATTTATTTGGTCCGATGAAGGTTGTAATGATATTTAATCCTTTGGTTTGTGGTGTGTAAATTGTTATACGAGGTTGTGGAATTTGGAATATGTTTGTAATGTTTGTTTAACGAGGCAGAGATTGATATTTGATATTTTATATTGTAATGTGTAGATTATTGTTGAAAATTTTGTAATTTGCGAAGTTTATATACTTCAAAATTTTGCAATTTATAAATGTAAATTTCTGATATTTATTAAGATTAATATTTAGTTCTTTGCCTTGTAATATGTAAATTATTATTCAAAATTTTGTAATTTGCAAATTTTGTATATTTCAAAATTTTACAATTTGCAAATATTGTTATTTCAAAATTTGGCAATTTACAAATATTGTTATTTCAAAATTTGGCAATTTACAAATATAAATTTCTGATATTTACAAAGATTAATATTTAATTCTTTGCCTTGTAATATGTAAATTATTATTCAAAATTTTGTAATTTGCAAATTTTGTATATTTCAAAATTTTACAATTTGCAAATATTGTTATTTCAAAATTTGGCAATTTACAAATATTGTTATTTCAAAATTTGGCAATTTACAAATATAAATTTCTGATATTTACAAAGATTAATATTTAATTCTTTGCCTTGTAATATGTAAATTATTATTCAAAATTTTGTAATTTGCAAATTTTGTATATTTCAAAATTTTACAATTTGCAAATATTGTATATTTCAAAATTTTACAATTTGCAAATATTGTATATTTCAAAATTTTACAATTTGCAAACATTGTATATTTCAAAATTTGGCAATTTACAAATATTGTTATTTCAAAATTTGGCAATTTACAAATATAAATTTCTGATATTTACAAAGATTAATATTTAATTCTTTGCCTTGTAATATGTAAATTATTATTCAAAATTTTGTAATTTGCAAATTTTGTATATTTCAAAATTTTACAATTTGCAAATATTGTATATTTCAAAATTTTACAATTTGCAAATATTGTATATTTCAAAATTTTACAATTTGCAAACATTGTATATTTCAAAATTTGGCAATTTACAAATATTGTTATTTCAAAATTTGGCAATTTACAAATATAAATTTCTGATATTTACAAAGATTAATATTTAATTCTTTGCCTTGTAATATGTAAATTATTATTCAAAATTTTGTAATTTGCAAATTTTGTATATTTCAAAATTTTACAATTTGCAAATATTGTATATTTCAAAATTTTACAATTTGCAAATATTGTATATTTCAAAATTTTACAATTTGCAAACATTGTATATTTCAAAATTTGGCAATTTACAAATATTGTTATTTCAAAATTTGGCAATTTACAAATATAAATTTCTGATATTTACAAAGATTAATATTTAATTCTTTGCCTTGTAATATGTAAATTATTATTCAAAATTTTGCAATTTGCAAATATTATATGTATATTCCTAATATTCATTTAATATGACGAGGATTATATTAATATTTAATCTTTTGCCTCGTAATACACAAATTATTATTCAAAATTTAACAGTTTACAAATATACAATTCTAAATCTTATTTAACACCATTTAAAATTGTACAAATCACAATTATTAGAAAATTCTAATAACTACGTAATACTACTCGAAATTTTACAAATCACAAATACCATAAAATTCTATTTCTCATTTAGCACGCCAATTTCTACATAAGCCAGCAACGTTATTACCTAACGAATTTATTAATTATCAATGAGTTAATTTTTAATAATCGCTGCTATCACTACTAACAATAAGCATACCGATAACAAGAATAATCCTAAATTTGACAACCAACACTTGCAGCCTTAATAATAAAAATTTTAATATTCCTTGCCGCACAAATTAAATTTAACACTTCCAAATCTCCTATAATTTCAATTTCAAATTGCAATCAAGACAATAATTATCTCAATATCCATGTTTCGAGAAAATGTTATAAACCAAAACCCAATTGAAATGATTATTAAGCGAATAATATTTCATGAAATTAATTATCATCTCTGATATACATATAAATCTAGTCGGTAAAGAATCATAAGGCAAAGGTTCTCGAATTTACACGGAACAAATTTAGACCCCTTTATCAATATTAATCAGTTTAGGAAACGTCAGCTGTGATGCACGAAGAAAATAGATTTGATTGCGAGGGGAGAGGGGAGGGGGGGTCGATCCGTTTTATAAATTATATCCGTGTAAAACGCACCAGACTCGTATGCTACTTCTGTGCCCCGTCGACGTCTGACCATATACCGGCTAATACTACTCGCGTGATATTCTTACGCTCTACATCCGTCTACAGACACAATATACCATCTTTGTCTAGCTATAGTTTTCAATCATTTCTAACAATACACACGCACATCTCATGTAACGATCATATCGTGATATCGTACAATACGTTATCACTTTTCATTATCCGGTCTTGGAGGAAATTTGTCGCAGTTGGATGGAATTGAATTTTGTCAAGGTGTCGTGAAATGTGTGGACGTTTGCGAGTACCTAATATTAGGTTTGTTGAAATTTAGAAGCTTTGGAGTGTTTGATATTGTATTTCTAGAAATTGAGAAATTTTTTTCGTATTATGTTTCTGGGAATTTGGTAACTTTGGAGTACCTAATTTTATATTTCTAGAAATTTAGAAATTTGTTAGTATTTATATTTCTGGGAATTTGGTAACTTTGGAGTACCTAGTTTTATATTTACAGAAATTTCTTAGCATTATATTTCTGGGAATTTGGAAACATTGGAGTACCTAATTTTATATTTACAGAAATTTAGAAATTTGTTAGTATTATATTTCTGGGAATGTGGACACTTTGGAGTACCTGATTTTATATTTGCAGAAATTTAGAAATTTTTTAGTATTATATTTCTGAGAATTTGGTAACTCTGGAGTGCCTAATTTTATACTTCCAGAAATTTAGAAATCTGTTAGTATTTATTATATTTAAATACCTAGTAAATTAAATACCTAATTAGTAACCTAATTTGGTAACTTTGGAGTGTCTAATTTTATATTTCTAGAAATTTAGAAATTTGTTAGTATTATATTTCTGGGAATTTGGTAACTCTGGAGTGCCTAATTTTATATTTCCAGAAATTTAGAAATCTGTTAGTATTTATTATATTTAAATACCTAGTAAATTAAATACCTAATTAGTAACCTAATTTGGTAACTTTGGAGTGTCTAATTTTATATTTCTAGAAATTTAGAAATTTGTTAGTATTATATTTCTGGGAATTTGGTAACTCTGGAGTGCCTAATTTTATATTTCCAGAAATTTAGAAATCTGTTAGTATTTATTATATTTAAATACCTAGTAAATTAAATACCTAATTAGTAACCTAATTTGGTAACTTTGGAGTGCCTAATTTTATATTTCTAGAAATTTAGAAATTTGTTAGTATTATATTTCTGGGAATTTGGTAACTCTGGAGTACCTAATTTTATATTTCTAGAAATTTAGAAATTTGTTAGTATTATATTTCTGGGAATTTGGAAACTTTGGTGTACCTAATTTTATATTTCTAGCAATTTAGAAATTTGTTAGTATTTATTATATTTCTGGGAATTTAGTAACTTTGCAGTGCCTAATTTTATATTTACAGAAATTTAGAAGCCTTGAAGCGCCTACTATTATATTTCTAGAAATTTAGAAATTTTTTAATAGTATATTTGTGGGAATTTAAAAACTTTGGAGTACCTGGTATTATATTTCTAGTAATTTAGAAGATTTGGAGTGCCCAATATGATCTCGAAGAGGATTTCAACAAATTTTCAAGAAAAATCTGAACGATTCTCGATGGACACGTTCGTTTTCCAAACAGTATTTTCCACAATGGCTTTCCAGCAAAATAGTATCGGTATTCTGACAACGGGGGATGTGTGCTTTTCAACCGTGATATTATTCTGTTTGCAACGCTTTTTAGCTTACTCTCGCGCGTGTTCTTATCTCGAATTCGAAGAGGAAGAAAGCAGCTTCTTATCCCTTGGACAAGCTCTCGTGTTGCGTGAAAATATTCTCCATCGACAAATCCTGTATCACGACTCAAGCCTGTCGTGTTTTCGGTCAGATTCAATTTTCTTTCGATCCTCTTGTTTCCTTTTTATCTATCACCCCTAAGAATATAAAATTCTTTGCTTTAAATGTCCTACAAATATAATATTCCAAAATGTCTCGAACCATAATTCTACTGAAAAATTTCCAAATTTCTAGATATACTTACATAATGTTAGATACTTCAGTTTCAAAATTTTTGGAATTATAATATTAGGCACTTCGAGGTTTCAAAATTCTTGGAAATATAATACCCCAAAATTTCCAAATTTCTATAAATATAAATTGGATACTTCAAAGTTCCCAAATTTCTAGAAATATAAATATAATACCCCAAGGTTCCCATATTAGAAATATAAATATAATACTCCAAAATTTCCAAATTTCTAAAGATATAATATCTGGTACTCCAAAGTTTCAAAATTCCTGGAAATATAATGCCCCAAAATTTCCAAATTTCTATAAATATAAATTAAATATTTCAAAGTTCCCAAATTTCTAGAAATATAAATATAATACCCCAAAATTTCCAAATTTCTAGAACTAAAATATTAGATACCTCAAAGTTCCCAAATGTCCCCCCCCCAAATTTTCAAAATTTCCCTAAACATAATATTAAATACCCCAAACACCCTTTCTCTAAAAATATAATAGTGTACACATCTTCTCCTAGAAACTCAGCCGTCGCTCGAAATTATCCACTCGTTCAAATACCTTGTACACATATTTTTCATCCGAAAAGTGGGAACAGAAGTAAAGGTATCAAATCTCGACGCAATCTTAAGGTTAAACAGTGAATTCGCAACGGTCTCGTGAAAGTCACCGTCGATTTAACAGAAGGTCCGTTCTCGACCGAGCCAGGATTACGTTATTCTATATATTTCTTTTTTCTCTTCTTTCTCTCCGCCCTTCCGGATATCCGTGTAACGTCGTTTCACCCTTGGTATCTCGGGTTTCCGTGAAACGAGCCGACACTGCTCGTAATTGCGAAAAACGACGAAATCCTTGCCTCACCCTGATTTCTCACCCCCTCCCACCCTTAATCTCACCGGTTCATTCTCTTCGTTTTTAATCGCGATGTTTAACGAGAATCGCGGTTAAGGAAAGTTCGATCGATAAAACGCTGGAACATGGGTTTCTTTTCTCTCTCTGGTGGATTTCGTGTTAAAGGATATCGAAGGGAATGGGAGGAAAATCTTGGAGCGTGAAAGAAAAAATAAAGGGTTTTATTGTGTGGTGATTTGTTAGGGGATTTGGAAGCGAGAGAAGCAGATTCTTTGGAAAAAGTGTGGTTGAAGAGGATTATGTTTCTGTTTCTTTTTTTTTTTTTTTTTTATTTTTTTTTTTATTATTATTTGGCGTTGGGAGAGTTTGGTTTCATAGGAGTTTGATTAGAATTTTTGGGTTTGGATGGTTATGTGTTAAATTTTCAGGGAAATGTTGACTGGGGTTTGAAATTTTATTGTTAGAGGAAATTATTATTTAGGGAAATGTTTAATATTGACGGAATTTGTTTCTGTTCGTGGTTTAATTAAGAATCTTACGATTTTGGAAATTTCTAATTACCTGTTACTTAGTTAGTTATTTAATATTGGCAAAATTTAATTTTCCTTACAATTTAATTAGCAATCTTGGGATTTTGGAAATTTCTAATTATGTATTACTTAGCTAAACTATTTAATATTGGCAAAATTTAGTTTTCCTCAGAATTTAATTAGCAATCTTGGGATTTTGGAAATTTCTAATTATGTATTACTTAGCTGACTATTTAATATTGGCAAAATTTAATTTTCCCTACTATTTAATTAAGAATCTTAGAATTTTGGAAATTTCTAATTACCTATTGCCTAGCTAGTTATTTAATATTGGGAAAATTCAGTTTTTCCCACAGTCGAATTAAAAACCTTCGGATTTCAAAAATTCCTCTCGAAATATCACATAAAAAGTAACGGAATTATCAAATTAAAATCACTCACTCGTTCAAAACCCATCGCTTTCCCCATTAAATCAACTCGAGGTGTGGAAAATCGATGAAAAATTCGTAGCCGAAGCTTCAGAAATACGCATGCTTTCCCTGCAGCCTTTTCACGCCTTTGAATACCCAACCCTCCGTTCTTGCCTACCCACCCTCTCAAATGGATTTAAGGATTTAACTTACAGGATTTCCATTGATCTCTCTATTTTTCGAACGCACGTATCCTGATCCTGTTTCACTCGTTTTCCTAAAAATCCACCTGTTCTTTAATCCACCCCGTTTATTTTTCATTTCACGAAACAATCGACAACCAATAAAAAACAGATTAAAACCAACAAACTTCAGCTGAAATCTGAAATCTGAGAAGAAAGCCAGGTACATCCAATAACGCGATATTAATCGAAGAAACTCGTTAATCAAATTACAATCGTCATTTCTAAAAATAATCTCTCGACGATACGAATGATTTTTATTATTTCCCGAATTTTTGTGTGTTTATTTTGTCGGAAATTTTTACCGAGTTTGGAATATTCGAAATTTCGATAATTCCAAGTTTGGAATATTCCATATTTCCAAAATTCCAATCTCAGAATATTCCAAATTTAGAAAATTCCATATTTCCGAAATTCCAAGTTTGGAATATTCCAGATTTCCCAAATTCCAATTTTAGGATATACCAGATATAGAAAATTCCATATCCCCAGAATACCAAGTTTGGAATATTCGAAATTTTGATAATTCCATATTTCCAAAATTCCAACTTTGAAATATTTGATACTTAGAAAATTCCAAGTTTGAAGTATTCCATATTTCCAAAATTCCAATCTTAGAATATTCCAAATTTAGAAAATTCCATATTTCCGAAATTCCAAGTTTGGAATATTCCAAATTTCCCAAATTCCAATTTTAGAATATCCCAGATACAGAAAATTCCATATCCCCAGAATACCAAGTTTGGAATATTCAAAATTTTGATAATTCCATATTTCCAAAATTCCAACTTTGAAATATCCGAAACTTAGAAAATTCCAAGTTTGGAGTATTCCATATTTCCAAAATTCCAATCTTAGAATATTCCAAATTTAGAAAATTCCATATCCCCAGAATACCAAGTTTGGAATATTCCAACTTTAGAAAATTCCATATTTCCAAAATTCCAATTTTAGAATATTCCATATTTCCGAAATTCCAATTCTAGAATACCCCAGATATAGAAAATTCCATATCCCCAGAATACCAAGTTTCGAATACACCATATTTCCAAAATTCCAAGTGGAAATATTCCAAATGAAAAAAATGCTACATTTCCAAAATACCAAGTTTGGAATATTCGAAATTTTGATAATTCCAGATCTCCAAAATTCCAATTTTACAATATCCCAGATTTCCAAAGTTCCAATTTCAAAAACAGACTAAAACCAACAAACAAATTTCAGCCGAAATCTGAAATCTGACAACAAAGCCAGGTACAAAGAAACTCATCCTTAATCAAATTACAATCGTCATTTCTACAAATTAATCTCTCGACGATACGAATGATTTTTATTATTCCCCAAATTCTCCTGCGTTTATTTTATCAGAAATTTTTAACGAACCAATTTACAAACAGAATTATTTATCGAACCAATTATTATTGGAATGCATCCAAGAATAGTTTGCGATTAATCCAGACCGACCAGGATTGCTTACGTGTAGAGTGTGCTCGAGTGTGGGCGAAGGTAAAACGCATTAGGTGCATCGTGAAACCTAACCGCTACACCGTGGATAAATTAGCGATGCGACGGGATGAAAGGCAGAGTTCGCGGCCGTGTTACACGCGTTTCCCTCGGTTCCTTTCAATTATACACGCTGTGTTTCGATCAGGCCACCTTAAACGACCCCTTACACTTTCCCACGGAGGAAAAATTACCCGGCAACTGGGCGACTGGGTTACTTTTCCATCTTCCAACGGATCGGTGTACTTACTCGCAACGATCGATATCGTTTCGTGACGATTTCATGACAGAAAAGTATCGCGGAACGGCGCTTACTGTGCATCGGTTTAAATCATAAACTTTAACAAAAATAAGGGTGTAAACGTTCTGGTAATATTCGTGCTGTAAGATAAATGGCTGCCAGTTATAAGCGGACAGTGATCAATTTTCAAACGTAGAAAGTCTGACGCTGTTTCATGACAGAAAAGTATCGTGAAACGACACTTGCGTTGGATGGATTTAAAGGTTGAGGTTTGACGTAAATTAGGGTGTGAATAGTTTCTCGCTGATGTTATTATAGAATGGAAGGTGATCGTTTATAGGGAAGTATCGTCTGTTGCGGGAGATGGATAGTTTGGAGAGGAGTTCATGACAGAAAAGTATCGTATAATGGCAGTTGTGGTGGATCGATTCGAAGGTTATGTATTGACGAAAATTGGTATGCAAATGTTTTGTTGTTATTCCGACTGTAAAACGAATGGCAGCCGGTTATACGAAACGATCACCAATCTCGAAGTGGTATAAAGTCTAACAGAATTTCATGACATAAAAGTATCGGAAAATGGCACTTATGGTACATCGATTTGTAGCATAAAGATTGAGGAAAATGATGATATAAATGTTTCATCGATATGCTTAATACAAAATGGCTGGTTCTTCTTTGAAAGAAAACGGTGGACTATTCAATTTATAGAATGATTAAAGGCCAACTGCCATTTTGTGAATCGAGTGTATCGACGAATCGTTCACGTAGCCATTTTCCTGGAATCTTCAGCTTCAAATTGACGTAGAATAAGTGCCCTGTTGCGATGCTTCTATGTCATGAAAATGCGTCAGACATTGTACGTTTGAAAATTGATCATTGTCCGCTATAACTGGCAGCCATTTATCTTATAGCAAGAACATTACCGGAACGTTTACATAGTTCTTTTTGTTAAAGTTTATGCTTTAAACCGATGCACCGTAAGTGCCGTTTCGCGATACTTTTCTGTCATGAATTCTTATCCAAACTATCTACGTCCCGAAACAGACGATACTTCGTTATAAACGAACACCAGCCATTTTCTATTAAAACCATCGGCGAGGAACCTGTATAGTCGTTCTCGTGAAACTCTAACCTTTAATTCGATGTATCGTAAGCGCCGTTTCGCGATACTTTTCTGTCATGAAATCTCGCTCGACTTTCAACCTTTGAATAATCGTTCGTTTAATATGCAACAACCGGAAGCGTCGTAAAATTCTTGACCATTACGCGAGCACTAAAGTTCCTGGAACGGAGCATCTGTAATTCCCAGCCTGTAATTAAGCTCGTAAAAATATAATTTCGCCCGTGATCCAATTTAACCGTGTCCCGTTATCGCCGGCTTTATAGTCGGCCGTTGCGAGCCGGTTATTACCGTCGCGACGCGGTCGGTCGTTAGTCAAATCGGTTAATTAATATAAGTCGAAACAAACACGGTCGAGGGCTTTTCAATTTTCGATTCGAGAAAAATACCAGCTCGATTTCGACTTCGAACGGGACTAACGGAGAAAATAGAAATGGGAGAGATAACGACGTTCAAACGACACAAGTAATACGATGTATTGTATAATGTTATGAATTTATTATGGTATCTTCTGTTATTAGCTTTTGGCATTCAAATTCGTTTATATTTAAATTTTAATAAATTTAACCTGATTTTCAGAATTATTTAAGTATTCTTTTTTAATGGAATAATTTTGAAACGTTCCGAATTCGCGAGATTCTGACTTCAGAAAATTCCAAAGTTGGGAAAATTGGAAATTTGGGAAACTGAGGGCTTGGAATGTTCCAGAGCCGGATAATTTCAAAGCTGGAAAACTCGGTACCGGGAAAATTCAAAATTTGGGAAATTAAAAGCCTGGAAAATTGCACAGCCGGAAAATTACAGCTGGAAAGTTCGATATCGGGAAAATTCGAAATTTGGGAAGCTGAAAGCTTGGAAAATTGCAACGCCGGAAAATGCCAAAGCTGGAGAACTCGGTATCGGGAGAATTCCAAATTTGGGAAATCAAAAAGCTTGGAAAATCGCACAGCCGGAAAATTTTAAAGCTGGAAAGTTCCGAATTTGGGAAACTGAAAGCTTGGATAATTGCAAAGCCGGAAAATTACAGCGTCGGAAAATTTCAAAGCTGGAAAGCTCGATATCGGGAAAATTCGAAATTTTGGAAACTGAAAGCTTGGAATATTTCAATGCCGGAAAAGCCGAAAGTCGGAAAATTTCTACGCTGAAAAAGTGCAAAGCTGGAAAACTCTATATCGGGAAAATTCGAAACTTGGGAAACCGAAAGCTTGGAAAAAATTGCAATGTTGGAAAGGTCCAAAGCCAGAAAATTTCAAAGCTGTAAAAGTCCAAAACTAGAAAAGCTCAGTGCTGGAAAATTGTGAAGCCGAAAAATTCGGAAGCTAGAAAACTCGATACCAGAAAAATTCCATATTTAGGAAACTGAAAGCTTAGAAAATTGCAATGTCGGAAAATTTCGAAGTCGGAAAAATTCAAAGCTTGAAAACTCAATTTTGTAGCTATTGAAATTTATCGATTTAAATTAATGTTCATTACACTGAATGTTCTTATGAACGATATTGCAAAATTGCTTGTTAAACTTGAAATCAATGGAATTCAATGAAATTTAATTAAATCCTGTAATAAGGGGGTGAACAGTGTTTACAAAAAGATTCGTACCAATTCCGTTTTTGGTGAGAATAATAATTCCTGATGGTTAGGAAGTTTCTTGCTGGAAACACGTACGATGAGCAGACACACGTGTGCAAGTGAAATTGCTCCTTAGACTTTGAAAGCAGAACGAAGGAATATCGATCGATGCAACCGGTGCAAGTGAACGTAGATCAGTCACCTGGTGTCCGTATAAAACGGGACCGTCGTTACTTGGGGATTTTATTAGTTGATATGCCACGGAAATTTTGTTGGCTATCGAACGTTTCGATAGGAAGTTTGCGATAACGTTGATCGTACCACTTGCCAGGAACATATATATTCTTGTGTACTACTTGTTATTTGGAGAATTATAGGAATTCGACAGTTTGGGAAGTTGGAAAATTGTAGAGTTGGAAAAATTGTAGATTAGCAAAATTTTGATCATGGAAAATTTCAATATTAGAAAACTTGAAACCAGGAAAATTCCAAATTGGGGAAATTGGAAACTTGGAAAGTTCCAATTTTGAAAAATTCTAAAGCTGGCAAACTTACAATCGAGAAATTCCAAATTGGGGAAATTGGAAAGTTGGAAAATTCAAATGGTTAGAATTCGGATTTTGAAAAATTCCAAAGCTGGCAAACTTAAAACCGGGAAAATTCCAAATTGGGGAAATTGGAAAGTTGGAAAATTCCAACTGTTAGAATTCGGATTTTGTAAAATTCCAAAGCTGGCAAACTTACAATCGACAGAATTCCAAATTGGGGAAATTGGAAACTTGGAAAATTCCAATTTTGAAAAATTCTAAAGCTGGCAAACTTACAATCGAGAAAATTCCAAATTGGGGAAATTGGAATCGTGGGAAATTCCAATTTTGAAAAATTCTAAAGCTGGCAAACTTACAATCGAGAAAATTCCAAATTGGGGAAATTGGAAACTTGGAAAATTCAAACTGTTAGAATTCGGATTTTGAAAAATTTTAAAGCTGGCAAACTTACAATCGAGAAAATTCCGAAGCTGGAAAACTCGATATCGATAAAATTCCAAATCTGGGAAATTGGAAGCTTTGAAGATTTCAATTTAGCGGAACTAAAAGTTTAGAAAATTCCAAATTTGAGAAAGTAAAAACCTGAAAAATTCCGAATGTAGGAAAGTGAAAACTAGGAAAATTTCAAAGTCGGAAAATTTAAATTTTAAGAAATCCAAAATACGAAGTTCTTGTAAATTTTAGTTCTTTTGATCTAAGGACTGGAAAAAAAGTATATTAAATATATTTGTCGAACAAGATTAAATGGTTATTCTATTTTTCGATGTCTTGTTAACTTGAAACGCTATTTACAAGATAGAGGCTGGTTAAATGTAGAAGACAAGGCTGTTCGGTCGAGCCGCCCACTTTCTTATTCATCGTTCATTAAAGCTTCCCTATTAAAAAGTTATTTTCAGCCTGGTTTGTCCGCTCGTTTCACCACGACTATTTTACCACCCGATTCTCGGTTATTGTTTATTCATTAACTCCACGTTTACGAAATCAATGACTAATAATTCATCCGTTCATCAATGATATGCAACTTATTCCAGTGAATTTTCCATAGAAATCGTTTTATAGGTAACTGTGAATTAATTACCGAGATAATTAATAGTTTAGCTGTTAATTTAGTGTTTACTGAAATATGAGTTGTTGGATTAAGAGATTCGGTATTTAGGAAATTTGATATTTGAAAAATTGAAAATATAGAAAATTTCAGATTTGCAAATTCTAAAATTGGATATTCCCAAAATTTCAAATTTGGAAAGATATATATTTACAGAATTGCAAATTTAGAAAATTCCATTTTTCCAAAATTCTACATTTTCAAGATTCCATATTTCCAAAATTCCAATTTTAGATTATTCCAGATTTAGAAAATTCCATATCCCCAAAATATCGAGTTGGGAATATTCGAAATTTTGATAATTCCATATTTCCAAAATTTCAACTTTGAAATATTCGAAATTTAGAAAATTCAAAGTTTGGAATATTCCAGATTTCCAAAATTCCGATCTTAGAATATTCCAAATGTAGAAAATTCCATATTTCCAAAATTCCAATCTTAGAATATTCCAAATCTAGAAAATTCCATATTTCCAAAATTCCAATCTTAGAATATTCCATATGTAGAAAATTCCAAGTTTGGAATATTCCATATTTCCAAAATTCCAATCTTAGAATATCCCAGATTTAGAAAATTCCATATCCCCAAAATACCAAGTTTGGAATATTCTATATTTCCAAAATTCCATTTTTAGAATATCCCAGATTTAGAAAAGTCCATATTTCCAAAATTCCAACTCTGGAATATTCCATATTTCCAAAATTCCAAGTTTGGAATATATCATATTCCCAAAATCCCAAGTTGAAATATTCCAAATTAAATGAATGTTATATTTCCAAAATTCCAGCTTTGAAATATTCGAAATTTAGAAAATTCCATATTCCCAACATTCCAGAATCATCAAATTTCACGCTTTTCTAATCATCCAAGCATAGAATATACTCTAACATCAAACAGAAGGGTATGCAATATTTTATTATCGAAAAAACCACGCTCGCTTCGGTGACTATCGAACAATGAGAAAAGGTCGATTTTCCAATTGTCAGAAGAAGTACATATAATCGACGTCGTTCCTGCTATAGAGGCAGATAAAAATTGATATGTCGAAACCGTAGATAGAGTAGAAAAGAGAAAAGAGCCCTCGACGGAATTGTTTTTATTACCATTTTATTGAATTTCCTCTTTGACGAGTGGCAACCGCCACAAAAGAAGAGATCGCGTTTCGATCATCGGATCTCGAACGTTCTGGGCCAGCTTACAAACACGATATCCATCAATAATTATCAACAAATAAAACTTACTTATTCCAATATTATTATGTAACGATTCCCCTCGAAGGTTACATGGAACTTATTCCAATATATGTATTATAAATTATTTATAACTTCGCAATTGAACAATTTGGAAGAATAACATTAAAAAATATACGAATTTGAATATAATAATAATTGAACACAGAAACTTTCAAGCAAGAAGATTTCATACGTGAATAAATAAAACATTCGAGAATGACTGTATTTAGTATATTTATCAAATAAATTTCTTCCTACCCAGAAAATATATAATATTTTAAATAAAATCGATTCTGGACTTGCAAATTCGAGGAATATCAGGTTCCTCCCTATTTCCCCTCTAACACCGAAAGTATGTTTATTTTATTTAAGTTTCTGTATTTCGTATGGGAGGCGTTGACTGGCACAGTGAAAACAGTCGTGCGTAGTCAGACACGCTGAAACTCTAACTAATTTTTAACCGACTTCGAAAAGGAGGAGGTCACTCAATTCGACATGTGTATATATATATATATTTTTTATTTATTTATTTAATTTTAACTCTCCAATTCTCCAGCTATCAGCTTCTTTGCACTCGAAGCAGTTTTGGACGCAATCGGGTCTAACCTGATTTACCAGCTACGTTTCCAGAAACGCACTGTGTCGGCAGAAAAGTGTTGGAAATATTTGAGAATCTGTTGATTTTTATTCCCTTCTTTAATTTCCTATATTTTCATACGAAGATGAAACTGAAATTTCGCGTTTTAGAATACTTTGATAAATGAAATATGGCGCCTAAGAGGCATCACTCGAGGTGCAATTTCATCGCTTCTTTGAATAAATTACTTATGAATATTTCTACACCGATTATCACCCTTTGCTAATTTAATACCATAGTTTCAGTAACGATGGGAACTTTCTTACAAACCCACGATATTACATCACTCGTCCACTCGTTTCTTTCTGTTGCATTTCTGCGAAAATCCCTTTTTGATTATAATTTGAATGTTTAGTTGTTCGTTTTCTATACCCGTAGGCTAATGATGACCGGACTGGCAGCCCCACGTTTTATGACTGGGGTTGCTGGTCATACCTGACACCGGAAAAATTCGCTTTTCGTTGCACGGAGGAATAACGTCGGGGAATTCCCAAAAAGGAGGAATTAACGGTGTAACACTGTGCAGTCGAGCCAGTCGTTGTTACCCGAACGCGTCACTTCAAAAATGTTGTCTTATTTAAACATACTGTTAGGCATTTTTAATCTGCTTCGTTTCTTAATTAAAATTACACGAGTGTAGTGATATTTTTAATATTTGGATTTAATCACCGGATATATATTTTAATATTTAACACGAACAATCTTGAACAACCAGTTTTCTAAATTAATCCACACTTGCCGTACAATTCTCACGAAAAACTCTCTTTTACGATTCGCAGGACTCTTTGCTCCGTCTAACGTTCCTTGCACACACACACGTATATGTATATATTTTTCTTCTCCTTCCTCTCACTCGTACTCTTCCTACCTTCTCTTTCGCACCTCGTTCTGTCAATCACTCACGCTTTAAGCTGTCGCTCACTCTCATTCGCTCTCATTCGTTCGGCGCGCATTCCGTCCTCATTCAAACAGTCGTTCACTCGCTACACGAGGAAGACACTAGAAACCTGCGTGTTTCTTTCCGTAAACATTCAACTGTAAGCGTATATCGGTGTATAACCGTCAAGTACCAGATTCGGGAACATTCCCGAATGTTTCTTGTTCCCCCACTTTGGGGCGTTTGTATATATTTGACGCGCCCGGCGACAAACGAGGATTACGTTTACGGATTCCGAGTATGGATTAAAAGGTGATATTAGAGAGCGAGTGCGAGTAGATGTAGTACGGCGTGGCTCCGCGAGTTAAAATTAAGAAAGGTGCGAACAAACGAGAATGTAATACTCGGACAAAGTGACCGATTGATTATTTAACGCCCATCCTTTCATTAAACAAAAAAGAACAATTCACTATTACACAACGCTTTAATATTCTCATTGATTCGTGTTTTGAAGGTACACCTAACGTTCCAATTCCACCACTGATAAACCTATCCCTACTCGTGTTCTGTAAACAGAATTGTCCAATTAATTGTCTCGATTAAAGAGCTAAACCCAACTTACAAAATTGTCCAAATTCCACGTTAGGTGTAATCTTGGGCTATCTTGTTGTCTCGTTGTTGGCAAAGTAGCAACGTTACGGGTATCTGTTGGATATAACCAGCGAGCAAATCCTTTACCCGCCCAGGGTTATTTCAGCTCCAAAAGTGGGAGAAGTTTGAAAATTGTACTCTCCGAAGAGTTTCAACAACTTTCCTTACCACCGATTGTGCTCGACCCTTAATTGCTCGCGCTCGAATACCACTCGTTTCAACGGGTTAAAAGCTTCCACCACTCCTCCCCTCCCTCACCCCTTTCGAGGAGGAAGAAATTTAATCGAACGTTTCGATCAAACGAAACGATACCATTCGATGTGGGGCTGTATTTTTTCTTTACGGACAGTTCGATGTTTCTTCTGGCATCGGTGGCTGTAAATTATTGGACGATGCGGCCAGTGTAGGAAATAGGATGAAAAAATATAGATGAACGAGAGGCGGTTACTACCGGGTATTAAAGTCGATCGGTGGTTAGGGGGTTATTGTTTAGGGAGAGGGTTGATTTGTGATTGAGAGGTTGTGGGTACTGAGGTAGGAATTTGGGAGTCTGGGGGGATTTGGAAATTTTGGAATTTGGGAATTTGAGAATTTGGGAGTTTGGAATGTTGAGAATTTGGGATTTTGGGAATAATAGAAATGTAGGGATTTAGAAATTTAATAATATAGGAATGTAGGGATCTGGGAATCTAGGAATCTAGGAGTCTAAGAATTTGGGAGTCTAGGGATCTAGGAATCTAGGAGTCTAAGAATTGAGGAATTTAAGGATTTATAAATTTAGGAATCTAGGAATATGGGAATTTCGGGGTCTAGGAATCAAGGAATCTAGGAATTTAAGAACCTAGGAATCTAAAAATTTAGGAATTTAGGGATTTAGGAATCGTGGAATTTAGAAACTTAGGAACTTAGGACCTTAGGAACCTAGGAACCTAGGAATCTAGGAATCTAAGAGTTTAGGAATTTAAGAATCTAGGAATCTAGGAATCTAGGAATCTAGGAATCTCAGAGTTTATAAATCTAGGAATCTAGGAATCTAGAAATCTAAGATTTAGAAATTTAAGAATCTCGTAATATAGGAATCTAGGAATCTAAGAATTTAAAAATTTAGGAATCTAGGAATCTAAGAATTTAAAAATTTAGGAATCTAGGAATCTAAGAATTTAAAAATTTAGGAATCCAGGAATTTAGGGATCTAGAAATCTGGGAATCTATGAATATAGGAATCTAGGAATCAGGGAATCTGAAAACGTAGAAATTTAAAAATCTAGGAATCTGGAATGTAGAAACTCAGATACTAAGAAATATAGAAATACAAAAGTATAAGAAACCCAACTGGTATCATCACTTCTTTTTTTTTTTCTTTTATTATTAGAACGATCCCCTATACACCCCTGTCCGTAAGTATACCATGTAATATATGTATAATTTTCCAATCCCCAAATTCCCAAATTCCCAAGTTCCTAAATTTCCAAATTTCTAAATTCTCAAAACTCAAACTCCCAAATCACAAATTATCAAATATCCAAATTCCCATATTCTCATGTTCCCAAATTCCCAAACCTCCAAATTCCCAAATGTTCCTCCCAAAACCTGACCCATCTCATCTATACCAACGTGCTTCGAACACACAAGCACGTTACCTTAAAAGGTTAACACCAACATATCCTAATACCGTCTAACACCAACGATCGCCATCCTAACTTCCTGTAATTATTAATGATATTATTCGACAACTTCTCCAGAAGCGTTATTAAACTTTCAACCCCATTCTGCCTTAACCAAGAATTTGACGAGGCGCTAAATCACCGTACAACCTCTACCACTACTAACCGACTGATAATACACTGGCACAAATCGATGTTCCCGATTCCGTAAGCTCTTACGGGTCAATTAATTCGATTGAATTCCTCACGACCCTTTAATTAATCCAGACTCCAAGTCTTCTGCTTCGCCTTTTGCCTCGTTCTCGTCGACAGATCTTGATAAATCGTTTGTTACGACAGCAACGAATCAATTTCATCTCTGTTCCTTCCTTTTTCCAATATTCCATATCAATTTTTCTTTTCCAATAAATTTCGAACGCGAACAAGAAGTATCTTTTCGAATCGTCCGAATTTAAAAGGATTTAAAAAAAGAAAGAAATACCGTATACCCGAAATATAAATCGATTGCTGGTTCATTATTTTAAAAGCATCGCGATACGAGTCTGACGATAGAAATGTTTCCTATAACTCTGTGAATATTTTCGTTGATAAAAAGATGGAAAAAATATATTTTTAAATCGGTCACGCGACAAACTCTGATCGCAACCAAGTTTCTTGCTTCGTTGATTAAACTTTTAGGTACGCCGGGCTCGTCCGGAACCCTGTGTCTCTGTGGACTGGTCGCGGATGGCACAAAAACTGTTTATGACGATTTCTACTACGACATTACGTGGGAATAGAGTTCAAAATGAATAAATTGTGATTTCTTTATACATTGTCATGTAACACAATCCACGGAAAGCCACTATAGTGGCGTACCTAAAAGGTTAAAGCTCGAATATCGAAACTAGCCAACTTCGTCGTGGAAAATTGTCCTTTCGTTACGGAACGCGGCTCCATCGCTAATTTTCGGGTGGAAAAGAAATGAAAAATAAATAGTACCTATCGAATTGAGTAACCTCCTCCGTTTCGAAGTCGGTTAAAAAAAACTATCTGTAGGATTATTCGAGGAAACTGTCGAGTGTTATTAGGTTGTTTCAAATATCTGATAGCGAACTAATATAAAAAATATCCGAACCGAGATTAACACTAGAACTACTACCAAACGGGTCGAAATGACTTGTTTTTCGATTTCTTATTTTACGTTAGACAATTTTTTACTTGTCAATTTATATCTCATTCTTTATACATGGTATTTCGTGCATAGTGACGGGGGAAATTGTATCAACGCGTATTCAGTAACGATATTTATTTACACTTAATTTAAACTAATTAACGCAAAGAAGCGCAAATGATACTGGTCGCGTCGACGCGCAAAACGGATTCTACCAGAGCGAAGTGAAGAAAATGTCCTGTGGAATATTTTTTCCGACCCGTTTACCCACGGGCTCGTCGAGGAAAGTCTAGCGAAGGGAAAAGGAAGAAAGAGAAAGTCTTTCCTTACAGCCTTCGAGTCCTTGACGAGTCTCGTTGTCGAGAGAACTCGTAAGGGTTGCAACGCACATGTTGCCGAGTATTTGTTTTCCCCGTTTGCAAGGAAAACTTTCTCCTGCAAACGAGATATTTGTCTCCGTTACAGTGCTTTATTTTATTTTCCATTTAAAAGTAAATAGAAATCAAACGTCGGTAGGTAGTTCTAGTGTTAACCCCTTCCCGTGCTTTGACGAGGCTGACTCGTGACGCACTATGCAGCTGAAATGTTACAAATCTGACTGGTACTGTCAGTACAGCTGACTTTTAAGTATAATTCCAACTATAATTGAGATAACAAAGTATTGTTAAACGTAAATTGCACGTAACATTTCAATTTTCCTGCTTTCTTTTATAGTAACCGTACTATACTAGACCGTCCTTCTTTACGGGGAGACCCGAGCGTCACCGATTTCGAACTATTCGGGAAACCGTTGGTTACGAAGTAATGTTGCATCCGAGTTTAAATATACTAAATCTGTACACGTAATCTTTTATATAATAAACAGTTACTACACTTTGAATACTGTAGTAAGAAATATTAATCCGTGTCTGACGCAAATACCGAAATAATAGTATGGGAAGGGGTTAAGGTACCTCGGTCGACACCACGATGAACCACCGTGCTTCTGATTCATCCTCGTCTTATCGAAACTTCGCCGTACAACCTCTTATCGTCGAGCTTATCTGGAACGCGCAAGTCGCGTGCCTACTCGCGCGACCAGACCTGACCTCGTTTTCCCCCTATCATCCGCGACCTTTAACGTAATCGTTGCTCATTCCGTGCGGATGATGCCGGAATGCGGATGCTCTTATCTGTCACTGGTTATCTACCGAGCCAACTTTGTTGGGAAATTAATCTTCCTGCTTTGCGATTCGTTCGGAACGTGTCCGGGTTTTGATTAGATATGCCGAAGAAATTGTTGGTCGAATTTATAGTGGTTCGTGCGTGGGGACACGGTTGAGGTGGGAAACGGTGGTTAGGGATGAGTTTGGATGGGACGGTGCGTCGACTGCGTGTAGATTGTTTAAGGATTGTTCGTGAATCGTTTGGGAGATGTTTGGATACGTTTGTGGGTTAATTGGAACCATTTTGTGGGCTGCTCGGGGATTGATTCTTCGGATAATTGGAGGAATTTGTGGGCTACTTGGGAACCATCATGGACTACTAGAAACCATTTGTGGGCTACCAGGAATCATTGTGTGCTGGTACGAATCATTTGTGGGCTACTTGGAACTCTTGTGGGCTACTAGAAACCATTTGTGGGCTACCCGGAATCATTGTGTGCTGGTACGAATCATTTGTGGGCCACTAGGGACCATTTGTGGGCTACCAGGAATCATTGTGTGCTGGCACGAATCATTTGTGGGGTACTATGTACCATTTGTGGGCTACTAGGGACCATTCGTGGGCTACTGGGAACCATTTGTGGGCTATTTGCGGACGGCTCGGTACTCACTCGCAAAGTACTTATAAAATCACTCAAAGATCGCTCAAAAATCATTCAAAATCATTAAAAAATCGCTCAAAAATCGCTCAATGATCACTCAAACATCACTCAAAGATCGCTCATAGATTGCTAAAAAATCACTCAAAGATTACTCAAAAATCACTCAAAGATCACTCAGAGATCATTGAAGAATCACTGAAAAATCAATCGTGGGTCCTTTACACATTACTTGATCGCTTGTGAATCACTCAAGAACCACTGACTATTCATTTGCGCTCCATTTGCGAATTACTCACTGACCCCTTTCAATCTAAATATAATTCCAATAAACGCTAAAAAAATCCATCCGCAAGTAATTCACAAATCGCCCACAAACGCCCTTTTCTTTTACTAATTTATAAATGATTCGTAAATAGTCAGCGAGTAACTCGTAAATACCTACGAGACTACGAGATATTCAGCTACGTTTCTTGTGAAGCTCAAAAGATTTGGAAAATATCGTAAGAAAAGACTCGTAAACTCTCCTTAACTTCATACTCTTTATTCATTACTAAAGAAAGAATCTGCATAATATTATACTTCGAATGATTTGATCATTTGCATTGCGAAATTACCGACCGACAAATTGTAATTGACACACGATACAACAGATGGAAGTAGAGTAGCAAACGATGGCATGCACACTTCCGTAACTTTGAAACTTTTCTTTTCGCTCTCTTCATTGTATACGTAAGTTTTCTCTCCATTTGCGAAAAAATATATTTTCAAAATGAAAATACATAATATTTATCCCGACAGAGAATTTCCATCATTACTTAACACGTTGACTGTCACAGTGAAAACGGACGTGTGTAGTCAGACACGATAAAATCCTAATTATTAAGGGTGCAGTCAATTAATTTTTCAAATTTAACCTTTCAAATCGATAGCTAGCATTATTAGCTTAACGATAACGATATCCGTGGTTTGTTTCGTCATTTCTTTTACTAATTATTTGATTGTACAAAATTTCGGGTGCCGGTCACCGGTGACCCCCGTGGCAGTCAACGTGTCAACAATACCTTGCCACAACTTAGGCAACCTTTCGATGCCTCTTTTATAAAACTTTGGTCTGCTTTGATTTGAAAAATAAATAAATTCGATGCGAAAGAATATATATTTTCAAAATCAAAATAAATAACATTTATCCCGATAGAGAATTCCAACATTCTTCAAATGTTGGTTGCTTTGATTTTGAATAAATAAATAAATAAATTCTGTTGCGTTACGATAAATCTTGCATTCTTGCTGCGATTTAGAAACGATTAACCGTTTTCTTTTAGAAAACTTTGAAGGGATCGAATAAAATGAAACACTTCCATGATTCACGGTAATAGAAATCGGTCTTGACCAAAATGCAAATAAAGGATTAAATAAATTTCAGCTCAGGGTATCTCCAGAATGTATTAGGTTGTTGCATATGAAATGTTCGATTTTGTTTCATCAGTTTTTGAAATCTGCTTACTCGATAAATATTCGTGTCTTTGGGATGTTTCATATATCGATTCGAAGCTTAGAATCTCCTCTTTCACGGATAATTTTCATTTTGCAATATGCACCTTATTCACGCATCCTTTTCAAGTTTTTATGAAATATGTTTTAACCTGATTTTTGGGAAAATCATAAAACGCTTTGATTCGTCGAAGAAAATATGCAGATTCCTAAGACTTTTATTTTAAAATAAGACTATGATTTATTGTGATAAATTATCATCGAGATTTGTTAAGATTTACGTGTATAAACGTATCTTTCTTAGATTTCTGTAAAGCACGAATAATCGTAATTTTTCCGAAAATCGATGAAACGAAAGTAGAAAACTTGTAATTTCTTGAAAAAAATGTACAGATTATAATCATTCTTATTTTGATTATTAACGTTTAATCTAAAAAATGTGTGTTTATTTAAACTTGTCATTATAAATCCGACATTTCATATGCACCAACCTAATATATTACCTCGTAAGAAACCGGAACCGCGTCGAGAAATACTGAAAACGTCGGAATTTCCTTTCGAACTTTCCCCCCGTTAATCTACCCTTTCGACTCTTTAACACTTTCGAGTGCCACGATGAAGTTACTGAAAATTTGATTCGGTGGTAGTTTTATATCTATGATACTTATCGTTATTTCCATTATTTATCGTTTCATTAGTTGATAATAAGTGGATTGAAGATGGATGTCTATGGAAATTCGTGTGTCACCCAGTTACGGATGACGTGGCAGTTGAAATGTTAAAATGTTCAAATGCGAACCGAGACGCTTCGAGGAACCTTGGTTTCCGGCGATGTGGAATCGTGGCTTTGTCGGATTCGAAAACGAGTCAAAGTAAAAGCGGTTTTTACGGAGGGAAAAAGAATAGGAAGGACGAGTTGCTTATAATTGGTGGGAATGGAGTCGCGTCAGCGAGGGGATTGGTTTCGTTTCGAGAGGGTACGCTAGCTTTGTCACCAGCTTTCCTTTTTTTTTTTCCTTCACCTTCTTTCGGGATAATATGTAGATCGTCCGTTGCATTAGTCTGTCTCCTTTTCAACCAGTTGACCCGTATTTTTGTTCGACGCGTGTACTTTCTGGTTTGAAGGTGACAGAATTCGACGACCTGCGATTTTTGGCGCAAGGTTGGTTTTAGGGTTCCAACGTGGACATTTCTGTCGGCAAATGATCCTGTAACTTGTTTTATGTACGTGTATGTGTATGTATGGGAGCAGGTCATTTTGTGGGTTAACATTAGCTTGTCAGGCGTTTTTGTCATTTGAGAGTTTGTCGTTTGGAAATTTGTCATTTGAGAGTTTGTCATTTGGAAATTTGACATTTGAAAACTTGGCATTTGAGAGTTTGTCATTTGGAAATTTGTCATTTGAGAGTTTGTCATTTGGAAATTTGTCATTTGAAAATTCGCCAGTTGGAAATTTATCATTTGAAAATTTGTCATTTGGAAATTTGACATTTGAAAATTTGCCAATTGGAAATTTGTCATTTGAAAATTTGCCAATTGGAAATTTGGCATTTGAGAGTTTGTTATTTGGAAATTTGGCATTTGAAAATTTGGCATTTGGAAATTTGTCATTTGAAAATTTGCCAATTGGAAATTTGTCATTTGAAAATTTGACATTTGAGAGTTTGTCATTTTGAAATTTGGCATTTGAAAATTTGTCATTTGGAAATTTGACATTTGAAAATTTGGCATTTGAAAATTTGTCATTTGGAAATTTGACATTTGAAAATTTGGCATTTGAGAGTTTGTCATTTGGAAATTTGTCAATTGAGAGTTTGGCATTTGGAAGTTTGGCATTTGAAAATTTGTCATTTAAAAATTTGCCAATTGGAAATTTGGCATTTGAGAGTTTGTCATTTAGAACTGTGGCATTTGAAAATTTGTCATTTGAAAGTTTGCCAATTGGAAATAAGTTCCAATTTCGAATTAAGTTCGCCATTAGTGGTCTACCCAATAAAATTCTAAAAAGATATATAAATGTTTCTTGTTCAATTAATTTTTTTAGAGGGTCAGTTTATTGTTCCCTTTTTTTGTTCATCGTATAGTAGATGAGAGGGTGACTTAACAACCCTTGGCCATCGGTCGAGAACTCATCGATGCTCTTTTAGCAGGCTTCAAACGCGTCTGTTCGGAACACGGGGCTTCATCGTGCTCGTTCGTTTAAACATTCAACCCGTTCGTCGCTTATTTATTCATTCCTTTCTATCCTAAACAACCAAAAATAGAAAAAGGATTAAAATAATAATAGATGGATTAAATCCGTATTGCACGAAAGATTCTTTCAAATTCTGAATAGACACAAAGTCACGATCATCCCACACAGGATTCGATTAACTGTAACGATCGCGTCATCGCCAGAGACAGTCAATTACCGACATTCTTATCGTCACAACCGGTCGTTTTCTTCGCTAGAATGATTATCTTATGCATTATCTTTCCAACTAACTGAAGAATTTTATAGTATCGTCGTGAGACACTTGGCTGATAAGTAGCACACTGTTTTATATTCGAAACACTACAATGGCATGATTTCTAAAATACTTGCAATATTCTATATAATAAAATTAGCTAAATTGTTATTGGAAGCTTGCAAGTTTCAGTTGTACAGTTTGAAAGATCTCGACTTCCAGTTTTCCAATTTGGAGGTTTTAGATTTCCTACTTTGCCATTTGTCAGCTTGCAACTTTCAATTTAACCATCTAGAAGCTTTCGACTACCTGTTATCCGATTTCGAAGCTTTCGACTTTGAATTTTCCAATTTGGAAGCTTTCGACTAACAATTATCAAATTTCTAAGCTTTTAGCTTTCAGTTTCCCCAATTTGGGAGCTTTCAACATCCAACTGTCCAATTTCTAGGCTCCCAAATTCCAATTTCCCAATTTCTAAGCTCTCAACTTTCAATTTCCCAATTTGGAAGCTTTCAACCACCAATTATCCAATTTCTAAGCTTTTGGCTTTCAATTTCCCAATTTGGGACCTTTCAACTTCCACGTTCCCAATGGCTAAGCTCCCAACTACCAATTTTCCCGTTTGGAAGCTTTCAACTATCAATTATCCAATTTCTATGCTTCCAACTTCCACTTATCCAATTTCTAAGCTCCCAACTACCAATTTTCCAATTTGAAAGCTCTCAACTACCAATTTTCCAATTTGGAAGCTCTCAACTACCAATTTTCCAATTTGGAAGCTTTCAACTACCAATTTTCCAATTTGGAAGCTCTCAACTACCAACTTTCCAATTTGGAAGCTCTCAACCACCAATTTTCCAATTCGGAAGCTTTCAACTACCGATTATCCAAATTTCTAAGCTTCGAACTTACAATTATTCAATTTCTTAGCTTCCAACTTCCAATTTCCCAATTTGCATTCTTTCAACTACAAATTAATCAAATTTCTAATCTTCCAGCTTTCCAATTTAGAACCATCCAACTACCAATTATCCAGTTTCCAATTTCTGTTCCCTGGAAAGTATCTCCTATCTTGAAGTAACCTTGCGACGTGATTATTTATCAACCGATAATTGCTTATTTCCTGCTGAATCCGTGGAATTCAACTGACACACTCAGAGATAAGATAATGATAATAAAACCGACGCGAGCATAAAACTCGTTGCGCAATTAAAGGAGGTCAACGTCCCTGGCCTGCTTCTGTTATCGCGGAATACACGCGATCCGCCAGTTATCTCTACCGAACGATTCAAGTTCAAGTTGAACGAACGTTCGTTATCACTTGAACAATTAGGTAACGCTCATCGATGCTATTATTAGCTGCGGTTGTTATTTTGACTCCGTTATCGGTCAGAAACCCGCTAACAGTCATTTAATGCCTTTCTGTTTTCTTTTTCTTTTCTTTCGTTTGATGTCTAGAGGTTATCGACTGAACGCCAATTGATAAGCCTCGGATCGTTGACAGTTTATTTATGACTCACAGTTAAAATGAGATTGCAATTCGTTTACGATCGCGAAGGCCAATTCGAGTTTGTTCGCGTCGGTATAAAAGTAGACAGGGTAGTTGATAAACTGTTTGATAATTATCTTAATTAAAATTAATTGGAACTGTAGGTACACTTCAGATATTGTTTGTTCGACGTCGCAAGACATACACGAGTGTTCTTGCTCGTCAGTCTCAATGTTGACGTTGAAATGCACGCAAAGTTTCCAAGTTGTGTACTTTGAAACGTATGCCCGCCGCAGTTATACTGTATTCTATACGCGAAGCGTTCCTTTTGTCAGTTACGATATAGATTCCAAGTAAGATTCCATAATTAAATAGTTAATCGTGAAAAAGGGAAGAGGGGGACTAAATAGTATTTAATTTTATAATTTGGGATCTTGCAACTTTCAGTTGTTCCATTTGGTAGCTTCCAACTCCCAGTTTTCCAATTTGGATGCTTACAACTCTCATATTTTCCAATTTGGATGCTTCCAACTCTCAGTTTTCCAACTTGGAAGTTTTCAACTCTCAGTTTTCCAACTTGAAAGCTTTCAACTCCTAATTTTCCAACTTGGAAGCTTTCAACTCCTAATTTTCCAACTTGGAAGCTTGCAACTCCTAATTTTCCAATTTCGGAGCTTGCAACTGCCAATTTTCCAATTTGGAAGCTTGCAACTCCTAATTTTCCAATTTGGAAGCTTGCAACTGCCAATTTTCCGATTTGGAAGCTTGCAAGTGCCAATTTTCCGATTTGGAAGCTTGCAACTGCCAATTTTCCGATTTGGAAGCTTGCAACTGCCAATTTTCCAATTTGGGACCTTGCAACTTCCAATTTTCCCTTTTCAGAGCCTGAAACTTCCAGTTTTCCAATTCGCAAGCTTGCAACGACCATTTTTCCAACTTTGGATGCTTCCCACTTCCAGTTTTTCAATTTGAAAGCTTTCAACTTCCAATTTGCTAATTTGAGAGCTTACAGCTTCAAGTTTTCCCATTTGGGAGCTTGCAACGACCATTTTTCCAACTTTGGATGCTTCCCACTTCCAGTTTTTCAAACTGTAAGCTTTCAACTTCCAATTTTTCAGATTGTGAGCTTCCAACTTCCATTTCTCCTATTTGGAAGCTTTCGACTTACAGTTTTCCGATTTGCAAGCTTCCAATTTCTAATTTTTCCAGATTGCAAGCTTCCAACTTTCATATATGATAAATAGTTGCTTTATGTTATCTCATTATACCGTAAAATTGATGCCGGAGTTGTTCGGATTAATTTTGAAATCTTGATAAATAATTATTTATAGGAATAATTTATTAGTTGTATTGATGTACGCGTCTGGTTCATAGATAGGTTTATCTACGACGTGTGTATACGTCGTTCACAGAGGAAAGGTTAACGAGTACACCTCACTGGTTCCTTGGTGATCTATCCAGAATCCGATGAGCATTCGCAGCCCATTAAGCGCCCTCCAGAATCCTCTCTTCCGGAGAAATCTCGATCGACCTTACTTCCGTTCAGTTCTCGACTAATTAACCAATTAATTAACCTCCATTAGACACAATAATTCAGTCATATTCAAGCAATTGTGAATCCTTCTTCGTTGTATTTGACCATCGTATGGAAATCGGTCTATTTTGTGGTATTATTGACAATACTAACAAGGGTGGCAGTTACAGCGCCCAGTTTTCCGATTCGGGAGCTTTGGAATTCCAATTTTCCAATTTTCAAGCTTTCGACGTCCAGTTTTCCAATTTTCAAGCTTTAAAATTCCAATTTTCCAATTGGGAAGCATTGGAATGTCATTTTTCCAAAATTGGAAGCTTTAGAATTACAATTTTCCAATTTGGAAGCTTTGGAGTTCCAATTTTCCAATTTGGAAGCTTTGAAATTACAATTTTACAATTTGGAAGCTTTGGAATTACAATTTTCCAATTGGGAAGCTTTGTAATTCCAATTTTCTAATTTGCAAGCTTTGGAATTCCAATTTTCAAGCTTTCGACGTCCAGTTTTCCCATTTGGAAGCTTTGGAATTCCAATTTTCCAATTTGGAAGCTTTGGAATTACAATTTTCCAATTTGAAAGCTTTGGAATTCCAATTTTCCAGCTTGAAAGCTTTTGACTTCCAATTTTCTAAACCGGGTCCTTCTGGTTTCAAGGTCTAGTGTTCGTGTTAGCAACGAAAAAACGTTGAAGGAATCTGGAAAGAATTGTAAAGCTGTGTGTTGGAATATCAAACATCCGTTTCTAGTTAGCGAACTCTCCTTTACAGAATATACATGTAAATGCAACGGACGATATAAAACGACGTGAGATTATACGCGACAAAATATATGGTAATGCATATGCATGAGATTGGTGGTGGTGGTGGTGGTAGTGGTGGTGCACGCGTAGTATGCAAATCATGGAAGTAGACAGCACCAGGGTGAAGAAAATGTGGCACGGGAATGAAATTGTTCGGCATTTTTTTCTTTCTTTTGTAACTAGGCTATAACAATATTTCCAAATTTTCAAATTCCCAAATTTTCAAATTCCCAAATTTTCAAATTGCCAAATTTCCGTTTCCAAATTTTCAAATTTCCAAATTACCAAATTTCCAAATTGCTATATATCGAAATTTCCAAATTTCCAAATTCCAAGTTTCCAAATTTCCAAACTATATAATTGCCAAATTTTCAAATTCCCAAATCACTAAATTTCCAAATTGCTATATATCCAAATTTCCAACTTTCCAAATTCAAAAATTTCCAAATTTCCAACTTTCCAAATTCCAAATTTCCAAATTCCAAAATTCCCAATTTTCCAAATTTTCAGATTCCATATTTCCAAATTCCAAATATTCTAAATTCCAAATTCCAAATATCCAAATGTCCAAATTCTAAATTTCCAGATTCCAAATTTTCAAATTCCAAATATTCCAAATTCCAAATGTTCAAATTCTAAATTTCCAAATGACCAAATTGCTAAATCCCCAAGTTCCAAATTTCCGAAATTTCGAAACGTCAAAATACCAGACATAGACATAACACCTATGATACTATTGTTACTATACACAGTATTAGAAAGATACTAAGGCATTTCTGGCATTACGGAGCCTGTTTACCGAGGGCACAGCGGCCACCGTTAATCAGCCTAGGCCGTTCGTTACGAGGGCAAATGGCTGCAAGGATATCAACGCGCGACAGAATGCTAAATCGATCTGGATTTAACAGACCCAGTTTGTTCAAACTTACGTTGAATCGTGTCGGATCCAGTTGTGACAAAATGCGTGCAGAAGTTGGACATTTATTTCAATCGACAAGATTTTTCAACAATTTTAATCCTTACAGAATATTTCAATTCTGTTATTTTAATTCAAAATTAGAAACTAATATTTGATCTAAATTCTTGAAAATTCTAAAAATTATCTGAACAAATATATTAAACTTACGTATCAACAAAATGAAAATAATCACGCTACAGTTTCAAAAATAGTATTTTGTTATTTTTTTTACTTATTTTCGAAATACTTTGTATAACCAATGCCGTAAAAAAAGCTTGAAAATTTTCAACAACTTTTCTCTTTGGTAAAACTCAAAGTTGATGGTTTCTGTCACACATAGTTCCAGTATTATATTTTTTCTGTGTGCACATAGTATATCGATGATAAATCAGTTAAAGGAAGAGCGTCGTCGAGCATCGCGTATTTCCCCATTTTTCTCCCGTGATCGATAAGCCCTTGTAATCACTGGTCCCGTCAAAACCGTCGATTTATGATTTCCTGGCTGGAAAACAATCCTATCCGTATACGTGATCCATTAATATTATACCTGGCCCGAGGCGTTCATTTCACGAAGGTCGTGTATCGAACTCCATTTTACCTTGAAACACCGATGAATTTCAATCGCGATGGTTTAGGTGGTGTCTTTCGGTTAGAGAACATGTTTTCAGCTTGCAAGGTTAGAATTTAGAAGCTTACAACTTGAAAGGTGCCAGTTTGAAAGCTCCCAACTTCCAATTAGCGACCTGCAAGCTTTCAAATTGGCTGTTGCCAGCTTGAAAGCTAGCAACTTGTGAGATAACAAATTGGAAGCTTACAAGATGGGCGCTTGCTAGATGGAAGCTGGTAAGTTGAAAGCCTGCAAGTAGGAAGCTGGCAAGTTGGGATGCTTGCAAGTAGGAAGCTTGCAAGTTGGAAGCTGCCAAGTTGGGATGCTTGCAAGATGGAAGCTGGAAACTTGGAAGCTTGCAAGTAGGAAGCTGGCAAGTTGGGATGCTTGCAAGTAGGAAGCTTGCAAGTAGAAAGCTGGCAAGTTGGGATGCTTGGAAGATGTAAGCTGGCAAGTTGGGATGCTTGCAAGATGGAAGCTGGAAACTTGGAAGCTGGCAAGTTGGGATGCTTGGAAGATGGAAGCTGGCAAGTTGGGATGCTTGCAAGTAGGAAGCTGGAAACTTGGAAGCTTGCAAGATGTAAGCTGGCAAGTAGGAAGCTCGCAAGTTGGAATGCTTGCAAGTAGGAACTTGGCAAGTTGGAAGCTGGGAACATGGAAGCTGGCAAGTAGGAAGCTTGCAAGTTGGGATGCTTGCAAGCAGGAAGCTGGCAAGTTGGAAGCTTGCAAGATGGAAGCTGAAAACATGGAAGCTGGTAACTTGGAATCTAGAAATTTGCGAGCTAGCAACTTGGACGCTGCCAATTTCAAAGCTTCCATTTTGCGATCTACTAATCCGAAAGCTATCAACTTGTAAGCTGGAAAGTTGGAAGCTACCAACTTGAAAGCTGCCAACTTGAATGCCGCCAATTTGAAAGCTGTCAACTTGAGAGCTGCCAACTTTCGAACTTCCATCTTGTAAGTTACCAGCTCACAAGAAATTTGACACCATTTCCTGATCTCTTAATTACCTTCGCTCGGTCGAAAATGAATCATATATAACATTAAATGTTAATGGGAGGTTGAATAATACGAACGAATGCAGTTAAGAAAAATTTCACGAATCGTTGGCTACGAAACATACCCTTAATTTTTCAACCAGCATCATTCAACGGGAACCATTGTCTCTACCATGAACAAAGAACCTCGCTGATACAGGGTTCATTAAGGACAATAGATTCCGAACAATTAGGCAATTAGAAATCTTTCTTCTTCAAAATTGACAAATTTTTGTATTCCTCCTACGACGTTGTTTTATGTTCAGGTTAACATCTTTCCCTGGCGTTTCTCAAGCGGTGGCACGAGCGACCTAGCGTTATTTAAATCTCGTTACCCTTCGATCTTTCCGTCAATTCTCAACCTTCGTGCGATTAGACGCCTCGGTGACCCGTTAAAAACGAATTTCAAAGTGTCATCCGTGATAATTCAATTCCAATGACGTCTGCAAAGATCGGGCTGTATTTCTTAAAGTCTATATATTTTCAATCAAATATAGTTTTTATTATATTATATACAATTTAACCTTGCGGGCATTTTGTTTTCCGGAGGGAGCATCCATCGATCGCGGAAGAAAAAAGGTTAACTTTCTTGTGTATATATACACAATATTGTATTATTTTATTTTCTGATTGAACAAGGTCTCGATTATCAAGTTTCGTTTCATTGAAAGGAAAATTAGTGAAAGAGGCACGTGTGTGTAGATTTGGTGAGTAATTTTCAATTACGGAAGCTTCTGGTTTTCATTTGTTAGTTTGCAAGCTCCCGACTTCCAGCTAGGATTCAATTGACAAGCTTTCGACTTGGGAGCTTCCAATTTCCAAGCTTGAAATTTGATAGCTTACAAATTGAAAGGTTCCAGTGTCAAAGCTACCTACTTTCAAGCTTCCAACTTCCAAGTTCTCAACTTGAAAGCTACGTACTTCCAAGCTTCCAATTTGAAAGCTTACACCTTCAAAGTTGCAAATTTTAATGCTTTCAATGTGAAAGCTATCAACTTCCAAGATTCCAACTTGAAAGCTTCGAACTTCCAAGCCTCAAACTTGAGAGCTACCAACTTCCAAGCTTCCCACTTGAAAGCTACCAACTTCTAAGCTCCCAACTTCCAAGCTTCCAATTTGAAAGCTTACAACTCAAAAGCTGCAAATTTTAAAGCTTTCAATGCGAAAGCTACCAACTTCCAAGATTCTAACTTGAAAGCTCCCAACTTCCAAGCTTCCAACTTGAAAGCTCCCAACTTCCAAGCTCCCAACTTGAAAGTTTCCAAGTTCCAAGCTTCCAACTTGAAAGCTCCCAGCTTCCAAGCTACCGACTTGAAAGCTCCCAACTTCCAAGCTTCAAACTTGAAAGTTTCCAACTTGAAAGCCACCAACTTGAAAGCTCCCAACTTCCAAGCTCCCAACTTGGAAGCTTGCAACTTCCAATTTTTAATTAAAAAACGACTAAATTTCAACTTGAAATTATTTTATCTCGATTATAGTATTGTTTATTTTAGTTTATCAGTCCGAATGTGTAGTATGACTTTGATTATGTTTTGGTATTTCGTTACTTTCACTAGGTGATTAAGCGGTATCCATTGAATCCCGTCGCGTTAGACAGATCAATGCGTTCGACAGGTGATAATTAACAGACACGTGCCCCTTCATTTTCCTACAGACTGATCAAAGACCGATCAACTTGCGACGCGAGGCTGGTGGATTTAAACGAAAATTGATGAGGAAATTTCATGCTCACCTCCTTGAAGCTGCGGCTCGCCTAACTCGACGTAGAACAAAGCGTCCTTTTCGTACGAGTCCTCTTCGATTATTTCTAAATTGATCACTTTCCTGAAACAGAAAGAACCAACCAATCGTGAACAACCAAACGACATCGTCCTTCAACGATATTCGTTACAAAAATCACTGTTGCAAATTTTGTAATCCTCAAATATTGTTACGTTCTGTTTGATATGTAAATAATTGAAGCAAGCGACTGTAGCACGTGAGGAGTGATATATTATCGAACAGGTTAGACCGGAAGTAGGTATGTAAGTGGTGTCAAATGCAACGAGATCGTTCAGAATGCTCCGTCGTCGATGGTGTTCGACGTTGACGAAGCCAGATGGTTCGCTAAATTGATTTGGCTGCTATAGTCTGAATCGATTTGAAATTCAAATTCGGACCGTCTAATTTGGCTGTTGTGCCGCTTACTCGATTATGACTGTGCAGGCAACCGTTGGGATGACCGACCGAGAAGTGTAGGAATGGATTTTAATGTTCGATGCGCCTAGAATAGAAGATGACGAGATTTTCGTTCGATGTACTTTAGTCGAATTTAGCCACACTACCTTCTTCCACTTAGAATTTTGATGTGTTAAGATTGAAATCGTTCGGTTCAGTTGGATTTTGATAAAACTTGGGGCGTGGTAATAATTTTTAATTGTTTTCGATAGTTTGGAAGCTTGTAAAATGTTATTTTTCAATTGGGAAGATTGTAAGTTACAGTTTTCGTATTGAAGAGCTTTAGATTGCCAGTTTTTTAATTGGAAAGCTTCAAATTGTTCAAATTTCCAGTTTGGAAGCTTTCAGCTTCCAATTTTTCAACTTGCAAGCCTCCAGTTCTCAGTTTTCCGACTTGCAAGCTTCTTATTTGTAATTTTTCCAACTTACAAGCTTCCTATTATCAATTTTTCAACTTGCAAGCCTTCAGTTCTCAGTTTTCCAACTTACAAGCTTCCTATTACCAATTTTTCAACTTGCAAGCGTCCAGTTCTCAGTTTTCCAACTTCCAAGCTTCCTATTTGTAATTTTTCCAACTTATAAGCTTCCTATTACCAATTTTTCAACTTGCAAGCCTCCAGTTCTCAGTTGTCCGACTTGCAAGCTTCCCGTTTGTAATTTTTCGAACTTACAAGCTTCCAATGTCCACTTTTCCAATTGAGGAGCTCTGAATTGCCAATTTTCCCGTTTGGAAGCTTCTAATTCCCAACTATCCAACTTGCAAGCTTCCCATTTGCAATGTTCCCAACTTACAAGCTTCCAAGGTCCACTTTTCCAATTGAGAAGCTTTGAATTGCCAATTTTCCAGTTTGGAAGCTTCCAACTCACAACTATCCAACTTGCAAGTTTCCAATTTTCAACTGTCCAGCTTGTAAGCTTCCAATTGCCAATTGTTTAACTTCCACGCTTCCGAGTACCAATTTTCTAAGGTAGTTGATTTATTATTGGACTAAATGACGAGGTACTAACGAGGCAGAGTATTAAAATCCTTCCAGACAGAATTACCAAGGGTGGAAAAACCTTCGTCAGATCTGTTCCCTTATTCCGTTTTACTGCTATCGGTTCATCAAGGTTTCGTTGGTGAGAAATGGAATTCCTGGTAGATTGGATTGGTTCGTTCGGACTTGACCAGACTGAGAGACGTCTTGAATGGATCGATTCGGTTACAATTCGAAACCAGCTATCCGAGAAAAGCCGTAGAAACTACACGACAATGTTTCCTTTCCCGTCTGCTCGGACGATTACACGAAATCGCTCTTGTTCTCGCTAGGAATGTGGGTCAGTCGCGAGGAATGAATCTTCCTCGGTAAAAGAAAAAAGAACCATCGTAAATCTTCCTTTGTAGCGATCTTCGAAAGCTTTTACACGATTTTTTTCTTCGAGCAAGCACGGTTTTCCGAGAAAAGCTCGTCACCTTTCTTATTTCGCCCATCTGGAATTTTAACTCATATATTGTAAACTCCAGTTATCCAATTTGGAAGCTTTGTTAGTTAACAGTTTTTTCATTTGCAAGCTCTAACTCGTAATTTTCCAACCTAAAAGCTTCCAATCTCAAGTTTTCCAACTTAGAAGCTTACAACTCATAATTATTCAACTAAAAAGCTTGTAAATCCCAATTGTCCAATCTAAACGCTTTCAATTCCAAATTTTCCAACTTTAAAGCGTCCGGTTCCCAGTTTGCCAACTTTAAAGCTTCCAATTACAAATTGTACCACTTTAAAGTTTTCAATTCCCAATCTTTCACCTTTAACGCTTCCAGCTTCCAATTTTCCAATTTTAAAGCTTTCAATTCCCAATTTTCCAACGTTAAAGCTTTCAATTCCCAATTTTCCAAGCTTAAAGCTTTGAATTCCCAATTTTCCAACTTTAAAGCTGTGAATTCCCAATTTTCCAACCTTAAAGCTGTGAATTCCCAATTTTCCAACCTTAAAGCTGTGAATTCCCAATTTTCCAACTTTAAAGCTTGCAATTCCCAATTTTCCAACTTTAAAGCTGTGAATTCCCAATTTTCCAACCTTAAAGCCGTGAATTCCCAATTTTCCAACTTTAAAGCTTGCAATTCCCAATTTTCCACCTTTAAAGCTTGCAATTCCAAATTTTCCAAGTTTAAAGCTTCCCATTCCCAATTTTCAAAATTTAAAGCTTCCCATTCCCAATTTTCCAACTTTAAAGCTTCCCATTCCCAATTTTCCAACCTTAAAACTTCCAATTAACCAATCTGACAACTGGAAATCTTGCAACCGCCAATTTTCCAACTGGAGAGCTTGCAACTGCCAATGTTTCAACTGGAAAGCTTCCAATTTCCAATTGTCCCAGGTTGAAAGCTCCCAACTCCAAACTCCCACCTATTTTTCGACCTGAGACGCTATAAAAATATGTTCACTATAACCGAATAAAACGTTTCGAAACATAAGCATTCTATTATCCCCCACAGTTAAACGGTTCCAGATCAAACGAAGACGGCAGTACGGAGTTGATCGAATTTTCCTTCGATTGTCGAAAATTGCTGATGTCGATTCGGTTGGTTAACGGTCGGTATGGTGGACGGAGTTTGCGTGACATGTATTTTTATCGCGGTTAAACGATCCGCCGATACTAAAATTGTCCCCTGAACGGGGCAAGGCCAGGGAATTACGAGGAATCTCTGTTTGGCTCAGCCTTGACCAGGCCATGCTGAAACGAGACAGGGAAATTGAAACGCTGCAGAATCTGATCCGGCTGTTTTTACCAGTGGGAATCCTTGGTGCTCGTAAAACAACGAATAACTTCTTCCTTTTTTTCTCTCTCTTTCTTTCTCTCTTTCTCCTTTCGAGATTGGAGGGACCAGTTTTATTCGCAGACGACATTCGGACGCCTCGATTGTGAACGGTCCTTTTCACGAAACGCGTTGTAGCTCGTTACTTCGAGGGGGAAAACGCTGCTGCAATCACTGGACATCGTGGGAAAAAAAGAACCGTGGAACAAATGGGGAAACGTATGGCACTTTTGGTTGGTGGAAGTTTAGCAGACGTTTTGACGTACGAGGTACATATAGGTGTCGAGTTTCGGCTTGGAGGGTGCTGATTTGGAATTGGGGAGGTTGCAACATTTAAATTTTCCAATTTTAGGGCATCCGGTGTCCAATTTTAGTTTGGAAGCTTTTAACTCCCAATTTTGGACCTTGGAAGCTATCAAATCTCAGTTTTTCAATTTGGAAGCTGTCGACCCCGAATTTTGGACCTTCGAAGCTATCAAATCACAGTGTTTCAATTCTGCAGCATCCAACTCTCAATCTTCCAACTTGGAAGCTTTCAACTCTCAATCTTCCAACTTCGAAGCTTACAACTCCAAATTTTCCAACTTGGAAGCTTTCAACTCTCAATTTTCCTACTTCGACGCTTTCGACTTTCAATTTTCCAAAGTTGGAAGCTTCAAACTCCCAATTTTCCATCTTGGAAGCTTTCAACTCACAATTTTCCAACTTGGAAGCTTTAAACTCTTAATTTTCCAACTTGGAAGCTTTCAACTCTCAATTTTCCAACTTGGAAGCTTTCAACTCTCAATTTTCCAACTTGGAAGCTTTCAACTCTCAATTTTCCAACTTCGAAGCTTTAAACTCTAAATTTTCCGATTTAGAAGCTTTCAACTCAATTTTCCAACTTCGAAGCTTCCGACTCTCAATTTTCCGATTTAGAAGCTTCCAACTCTCAATTTTCCAGTTCGGAAGCTTCCAACTCCAATTTTTCCAATTTACGAGCTTCTCTCTCCCAATTTTCCAACTTCGAAGCTTCCAACTTCCAATTTCGAACCTTAGCAGCTTTCAATTCCCAATTTTGTAACTTGAAAGCTTTCAACTCACAATTTTTCCAAACTGGAAGCTTCCAGATTGGAACGTTGGGACTTGCAAGCTTCGATGCTGGATAATTCAGAGCCGAGAGCTTCCAAGCTTTCAGCTGGGAGCTGAGAGCTTCCAAGGTGGGAAATTTGAAGTAGATAGATTTCAACTTGGAAAATTAGGAGTTGAAAAAACAAATTACAATATTAAAATTTAAACCTCAGAAGTCCACTAACCACCCAAAAATATTCTGATTTACAATTAAAAAAGTTCCCAATCAAAATTTCAAAATCCAACACCCAGATATCCAAAAATCCTGCTGTATTCCAAGCGTCGCGTCAGACAAATTACTGCACCAACAACAATAGATTCTATCACCCGTTATTACAACCAGGTTCATCTTCCCGTAGAGGTTAACCGCTAAATCTCATGGCTCGAAGGGATTCTGAATCGATAAAGGAGCATTTAGTTTCGAAAACTCCGTTGCTACTGGTTAGCAGAGGAAGTGAACTCGAGAGTCGCGTTTCTGGCATGCATTTTCGCGCTTCGCGGAACTCGAGCTTCACTCGAAACAATGGCGCACGAACAGAATATGCTGCTGCTCCGAACAGCACGCACGCACGTACAGGTGTATGTACATATCTTCTCGGAGAATTGGCGAACCGACTGAAAATTCGAATTACGTCAGACGCAGAGCTCGTGCGAACGCAGCCACCGGTTAACTCGTGGAGGAACAGATTTTTCATTAAATATAGCACGAATGGATTGGAGAAACGGGTTCAGATGTTGCAATTGGAAAATTGGAAAGATTACCACCGTTTACCTCTCAGTATATCCCCAAGTTTCCAAATTTCCAAATTCCCAAGTTTCCAAGTTTCAAAATTTCCAAATTTCCCACTTCCCAAGTATCCAAATTTCCAAATTCCCAAATTTCAAGTTTCTAAATTTCCTAGTTTCCAAATTCCCAAATTTCCAAATTCCCCAAATCTCAAATTACTAAATTTCTCACTTTCCAAATTCCCAAAATCCCCAAATTTCTAAATTTCTCAGTTTCCGAATCCCCAATTTCCCAAATTTTCAAATTCCCAAATTTCTAAATTTCTAAATTTCTCAGTTTCCAAATCCCCAAATTTCCAAATTCTCAAATTTCTAAATTTCCAAATTGCCAAAATCTCAAATTTCTAAACTTCCTAGTTTCCAAATTTCCAAATTTCCAAAATTTCAAATTTCCAAATTCTCAAATTTTTATATTTCCAAATTCCCAAAATCCCCAAATTTCTAAATTTCTCATTTTCCAAATTCCCAAATTTCTAAATTTCCAAATTGCCAAAATCTCAAATTTCTAAATTTCCTAGTTTCCAAATTCCCAAATTTCCCAAATTTCCAAATTACCAAAATCCCCAAATTTCTAAATTTCTCAGTTTCCAAATTTCCAAATTCTCAAATTTCTAAATTTCCAAATTTCCAAAATCTCAAATTTCCAAATTCCCAAAATCTCAAATTTCTAAATTTCCTATCTTCCAAATTCCCAAAATCTGAAATCTCTAAATTTCTTAGTTTCCAAATTCCCAGCTTTCCAATTCCTAACACGAGTATCTTTCCCTGTATCTTGGTATTATCAGTCGTTTAATAATACAAGCGGATAGGTTTTCGGCAACGGTGCTGCTTTCACGGTTCACTTCTAAAGGTCGATATACAAGTAGCAGGGGATCGCAAGATGTTTCCCTCCCTAGCCACCCCCCGTTGCGAAAACGGGGCGTGTCTATTGTCGCAGTTCGTAGCCCGTTGCACCCGTTGCGCCCGTGGCATGTGTGCAACTCCAGTTTGTCCGTCACTATGCTCGCCTTGTATACACACGGCTTTCGTACTACACGGCCGTGCATAATATATGACCGTAACACGTGCACCTCGAGCTGCAGTTTCGCGCATGGATGCGCTCTATGCATTTCACGCGGTTACCACGGAAAATCAACCCATTTCTTTTCCCTCTCAGCTTTTTTTTTTTTTTTTTTTTTTTTTTTTTTTTTTTTTTTTTTAGTACGTACTGGTGTGATTTCGGGTATATTTGGAAAATTATACTTGTTTCTAATTTTAAATTGTTATTTGGATTCTAAAAGTATATGGTTTTGGAAGTTGTAAGTTTTTCAGTTTCCAAATCCCCAGATTTCCGGATTTCCAAATTTTTGAATTTTCTAATTTTCTGATTTCTTAATTTTCAAATCCCCAAGTTTCCAAATTTCCTAATTTCCAAATTCCCAAGTATCCAAATTTCCAAATTCCCAATTTTCCAAATTCCCAAGTATCCAAATTTCCTAATTTCCCAAATTCCCAATTTTCCAAATTCCCAAGTATCCAAATTTCCTAATTTCCCAAATTCCCAAGTATGCAAGTTTTCAAATTTCCTAATTTCTAAATTCCCAAGTATCGAAATTTTCAAATTTCCTAATTTCGAAATTCCCAATTTTCCAAATTTCCTAATTTCCAAATTCCCAAGTATCCAAATTTCCAAATTCCCAATTTTCCAAATTTTCAAGTTTCTAAATTCCCAAATTCTCCAATTTCTAAATTTCCAAATTTCCAAATTCCCAAATTTCCGATTTCCCGAATTTCAAAATTCCTAACTTTCCAAAACCCGAATATTCCATAATTCCAAAAAGTAATCCCAATTTACTTACCAACCCAACATTTTCTCACAAACCAAAATATCTAAACACCGCAGAAGTAATTTGTTCGTCAACTAATCTGTCCAATGTACTTTGGCTAAAGTTGATCGATAATCGTTCCAGGAACGATTACGCTGTCGCTAACATATTTATTACGTTCATGGTCAATGCTACGGAGTCTCCCAGATGTCACGGATATACACGGTCGTAGATTCTCTACCGAAATAGATATAATTCGCGTTTCTCCGAGTGATTGTGGTATGCACGATGAAAAGGGCCACTCGGCTTTCTGAATGGTTTTCAACCGACACGGTCAGAGAACGGCTCATTTCCTCGGTATTTCCGAAAGGAAGTCGGCTGAAAGCATTTTCCGTCGTTTTTCCGGCCTTCTGGTCTTCGACGAACTATCTTCACTACCTTTTAACCCTTTTACCACAATCATCACTACAGATTTCTCTATCCAATTATTTAGCTCGATATCTAACTCCGAACAATATTAACTTAAGACATTCATTATCACATTCAACAATTTTCCAGTTATAATCATTCAAACGCGTGCATTTTTCGGAATTATATTGTTTTATAAGAAGCTGAGTCTTCTCTAACGTTCAAACTTACACTGTTAATCGCATATGAATTAATTAATATTCGATTTCAAGGTCGATCAAAATCACAAAGGCTGTGAATTCTTCGTCAAAAAACGAATCGAAAAGTCCTTTACCGTTTTCCGATCCGACCCTCCGTTCCCAAGATACACGCGATTGAAGATCCACTTCCGGGGCGCGCAGCTGATTGCGCGCCGCACCCCGGAAGTGGATCTTCAATCGCTTGTATCTCGCGAACGGAGGGTCGGATCGAGAAACGCCAAAGGACTTATCGATTTCTTTTTTCCCAAGGAATCCAACTACATGGCTTAAGTGTCGAATTCTTGTTTTTAAAACTATCTGTACCGAAAGTGTAATGCAACTCACGGGGATAAAAATGAATAGGTATTATCAGGGTGATTAACGAGACAACGCAGGCGTCCGTACAGAGATCTGGTATTTATCCATAGGCTCTTCTGTACATACGCCGCGACGATAATTAATTTCCCGTTTAAATAAGCCGGGCGCCCAGCGGCTGGCTAATTAATCAGGCTTCATACATCGAACGGCGCTAACGAACTCGTACCACTGATGTACCTCGCAACGTCTGCAGGGGTAACCGCCTCTGAAAAGTAATTGTCGTTATATCCCCCCGCCTCCATAACGATTAATTCATACCTCGTGTAATTAATGCTTCACCATTGTTGTCGTGCTTTAATTAGCGCCGTGGCGCGACGTGCATATATTAGAGGACGACGTGAATCCCTTTATTGCACTGAAAGGAAACCCTCCCTTGATCTGGTTTCCTAGCATTTCAGATGCATTTCGAGCAAAACTTTCTCGGAGATACAGTATATTTCTAATTGCGAAGCTTGCGGCTGCCAGTTGTTTAATTTGGAAGCTTGGAAGATCCAGTTATACAATTTGAAGCTTACACCTATCGGTTTTCGAACTTACGAGCTTTCAGTTCTCCCAGTTTTCAAATTTGGAAGCTTTCAACTCCCAGTTTTCTAATTTGAGAGCTTCCACCTCCCAATTTCCCAACTTGGAACCTTACGATTCCCATTTTTTCAATTTGAAAGCTTCCAACTCTCATTTTTCCAATTTGGAAGGTCACAGTTCCAATTTTTCCAACTTGGAAGCTTCCTACTTCCATTTTGCCAACTTGAAAGCTTTCAACTCGCATTTTTCGAACTTGGAAGCTTCCAACTCCTATTCTTCCAATTTGAAAGCTTCCAACTCCAATTTTTCACATTTCCCAGCTTTCAGTTCCCACTTTTCCAATTTGGAAGCTTTCAACTCCAATTTTTCACATTTTCGAGCTTTCAGTTCCCACTTTTCCAATTTGGAAGCTTTCAACTCCCATTTTTCCAACTTGGAAGCTTCCAATTTCCATTTTTTCAATTCGAAAGCTTAAAACTCCTATTTTTCCAACTTGGAAGCTTCCAACTCCCGTTTTTCCAATTCGAAAGCTTTCAACTCCTATTCTTCCAATTTGAAAGCTTCCAACTCCAATTTTTCACATTTTCCAGCTTTCAGTTCCCACTTTTCCAATTTGGAAGCTTTCAACTCCCATTTTTCCAACTTGGAAGCTTCCAATTCCCATTTTTTCCATTCGAAAGCTTTCAACTCCTATTTTTCCAACTTGGAAGCTTCCAATTTCCATTTTTTCAATTCGAAAGCTTTCAACTCCTATTTTTTCAACTTGGAAGCTTCCAACTCCCGTTTTTCCAATTCGAAAGCTTTCAACTCCCATTTTTCCAACTTGGAAGCTTCCAATTCCCATTTTTCCAATTCGAAAGCTTTCAACTCCCATTTTTCCAACTTGGAAGCTTCCAACTCCCAGTTTTCCAATTTAAAAGCTTCGAACTAATTTGGGAGCTTTCACCTTTCAGTTTCTGAACTTGAAATCTCCCAACTCACAATTTTCCAGCTTTCAGTTCCCACTTTTCCAATTTGAAAGCTTCCAACTCCCAGTTTCCCAACCTGCAAGCACCCAACTCCCAATCTCCCACTTATCAAAGACTATCATACATTATATTGCAAGTAAAATATTTCGTATTGTCTTACGTCCCAGTTATACTCCACAAGCTTACTAGTCCTACCGTATAAATTCCCTACCTAATTTATTTCTCTAACAAACTTTTAATTGCACCCTCGTCGAATCGCGAACAATCACCTTCCATCGAAAGATTCCTCCAGCCTTCACGACGATTCATACATCAGAATTTCAAAAATTTCTCGATAGAAACGAACAAGACCCGGTCGTAATTTCCAGATGAATTTAATCATCCCCTTCTGACGCCCTACGTAACACAATACCCTGTCCCATTCAGAGGAACGTCCAATCTCGATGGGAGCAGGTCCGAAGAGGTTAATTAACGTTGAAATATTCGGGGACATTGAAATTTCGCGGTTAGTTTCCAGGGCCGGGTCGGGAATTATACAAGATTCTCGTGGAAGTTCCACGATTGAAGAAGGAATCAAGATTGAAGGAAAAGAGGATTCGCAATGGCGCCAGAGCGTTGAATGAAAATTGTCTGGTCAGGTGGATTGGGTTCGCACGGCTTTCGAATTTTGAAATTTTAAACAGCGCCGCTCATGAACATTGAGATTACAGCCCGGTCGGCGCAAACTACGTACGAATTATTCAACGACGAACGACGAACTATTCACTGCTGTCGTGGTTCCATTCAGCGGATGTATTCCACCTCGACGAGTTCGAATTTACCCTGAATGTTTTATGAATGAAAAATATCCTGGCAAATATCGGATCCGAAACTACAGATTGCGAGTTGGGCGCTTTATGGCCGGAGCTTTCCGGCTTGGAAGCTTTTGGACGTCAATTTTACAATTTGGGGGCTTCGACATACCGATTAAGCGAAATTGAAAGCTTTTAGTCGGATGTTTTCCAATTTAGAAGCTTCCAGTAACTAGTTTCCCAATTTGGAAGCTTTCAGTTTGTAATTTTTCAACTTGGAAGCTTCCAGGTCCCAGCTTTTCAGTTTGAAAGCTTTCGACTTTCAGTTTTTCAACTTAGGAGCTCCAAACTCCCAGCTTTCCAATTTGAACACTTGCAACTCCCAGTTTTCCAACTTGAAAGCTTCCAACTCCCAGTTTTCCAATTTGGATGCTTCCAATTCTCAATTTTCCAACTTGGAAGCTATCAACTCCCAGTTTTCCAACTTGGAAGCTTCCAACTCCCAGTTTTCCAACTTGGAAGCTTCCAACTTCCAGTTTTTCAATTTGGATGCTTACAACTCTCAATTTTCCAACTTGGAAGCTATCAACTCCCAGTTTTCCAACTTGGAAGCTTCCAACTCCCAGTTTTCCAACTTGGAAGCTTCCAACTTCCAAGTTTCCAATTTTGACGCTGGCAACTCCCAATTTTTCAACTTTGAAGCTTCCATGTCCCAGCTTTTCAGTTTGAAAGTCTTTGACTTTCAATTTTCCACCTCAAGAGCTCCAAACTCCCAGCTTTCCAATTTGAACACTTGCAACTCCCAGTTTTCCAACTTGAAAGCTTCCAACTCCTAATTTTCCAATTTGGAAGCTTTCAGCCTCAGTTTTCCAACTTGGAAGCTCCCAATTCCCAATTGTCCAACTTCAAAGCTTCCAACTGTCAGATTTCCAACCGAAAGCTTCCAATTTCCAATGTTTCTTCCATGCTTGTCGCTCGTTTCATCTTCGTGTCATTGGAACGTTGAGAGATTTCATTCCTGGACTGAAGGGATAATCTCTGTTGTTGTATTCTGAAAGGGTATTATTGTTCAGGTGGCAGATGAAACAAATGGAGAAAGGTTTGTTAGCTGTTATAATAGCATTCGAAGATTACGTCGAGCGATTAAGCAGACGAATCCAATTAAAGAGCTTTTATATTCATAACAGGGTCATGGATAAATGGCCGTAGCGGCACGGAGCAGCAGAGCGCCCTTTAAAGTGTACAGACCCTCCGGCTAACGAGAGCTTCTGAGGGGTTGTCGCGGCATTTATAAAACCGCTCTCGCTTATGCAGATATAACAGATGTCGATATCGTGTTGGCATATTGAGCGGAGCTTTTTCTTTATTCCGTTTCTTTTGGCAGGAAATTCTCCGTGAATTATAATAACAATCTTTCCGCTTTAAAATAGGATTGTTATTTTTATTCTTCATAATTGGATTTCGTCACAAGATGCAATTTTCTAACACGCCAGTTTTCAATGATCAATTTTCCAATTTGCAAGCTCTCACTTCCCAATTTCCCAACATAAAAGCTTCCAACTTGCAATTTTCCAACTCTCAAGTTTCCAAATCCCTATTTTCCAATTTGCAAGCTTTCAATTTCTAATTTTTCAACTCGCAAGCTCCCAATTTACCATTTCCCAGTTTGCAAGCTTCCAGTTTCAAGCTCTCGTAATTTAAAGCTTCCAATTTCCAATTTTTCAACTCGCAAGCTCCCAATTTATCATTTTCCAACTCCCAAGCTTCGAATTCCCAATTTTCCAACTCTCAAGCTTCCAGTTTCCAATTTCCCAACTCGCAAGCTTCTAATTTTCAATTTTCCAATTAGCAAACTTGCAATTTACCATTTCCCAATTTTCAAGCTTCCAGTTCCCAGCTCTCGAACTTAAAAGCTTCCAACTTCCTGTTTTCCAACTCCGAAGCTTTCAATTCCCAATTTCCCAACTCTCAAGCTTCCATATCCCAATTTTCCAACTAGCAAGCTTCCAATTTCTAATTTTCTCCTTTGCAAGCTTCCAGTTCCCAGCTCTCGAACTTAAAAGCTTCCAACTTCCTATTTTCCAACTTTCAGGCTTCCAATTCCCAATTTTCCAACTCCGAAGCTTTCGATTCCCAATTTCCCAGCTCTCAAGCTTCCAATTTCAAATTTTTTACTTTGTAAGCTTCTACTTTCCAATTTCCCAATTTTCAAGCTTCCAATTCCCAGCTTTCGAGCTTAAAAGCTTCCAACTTCCTATTTCCGAACTCTCAAGTTTCCATATCCCAATTTTCCAACTAGAAAACTTCCAATTTCAAATTACCCAACTCGCAACCTTCCACTTTTCCAATTTTTTCAATCTCGAACCTTCGCGGTTCCCAACCTTACGACGTCCAACGTCTTCCGCACGTCTTTCTCATTCATTCTCGTAAAAATACCCATAAGTCATTGTCCGTTCTTCTTCCGTAAAACTCCAACGACCCGAGCGCACTTTCAATCGCAAATGCGTAATCCTTTTTATTCGTTTGTCGTCGCTTCCTTTCCATACAAACTTTTCTTATCCGGCAGCTTTGGCGAGACGGGTAAGTTTCTCCCCCCCTTTGTCGAGCGTCCTCACGACCGAATCTCTTGTATAGTCTTTTCGCGTCGCATGGAAGTCGAGGTCGATCGATCGCCGACACGAGGCCGTTGTTTTGAAGAAGTTTATGGAGCGAGCTTCGGCGAGCTTTGAAGAGTTTATAGGCGTGGTGTAAGCGGCATGTTAAATAGGGAACAACCGTACGGTGCGCGTGTCGATGGAGGAATAAATTGTTCGACGTGCTCTCAAGATTGGAAAACTTCATCGTTCGTGATGATGGGTATGCCGATAAAAAGGTGTGCAGGTAATAACTGATACGTAGGGTGAAGAGATTTGACATGATATTGGAAGGTATTCAACGTTGAATTATCGAGACCTGTCATTCACGCGGAGAATGTCTGGTCAGCTGTCGAAGGGACGGTCTTTCACGGTATGGATTTATCAATCCGTACAAGCGATAGTCCACCTACGTAAAACGTCGTGTAACAATTTCGCGTTCCCGATAGTTCACGTTCTGTTTGCTGAACTGTGTATTCCTGTCCATCGAAACCTCGGATGATATTTCTTATTTACTATTTAGGAATCTTTGACTCTACAGTTTGGGAGTTGGAAGGTTGCGGATAGGAGAATTGGGTAGTTGGAAGCTGGTTAATTGGAAAATTGTGGGTTGTAAAACTGATAGTTGAGAGCTTCCGTTTCCCAGCTTTTGGGAGCTTGCAAGTTCCAGATTTTCAATTTGGAATTTGCAATTTGGAAGCTAGCGATTTTAAAATTTCGACCTTCAACGCTCACAGCTCTCAGTTTTTTTTAAAGCTTCCAACCCCCCAGTTTTCTACCTTCAAAGCTCCCAAATTTCAATTTTCCATCTTCTCAAAGCTTCCAACTCCTAGTTTTCCAACTTCAAAGCTCCCAACTTCTAATTTTCCAACTTAAAAGCTCCCGATTCCCAGTTTTCCAACTTGTAAGCTTCCAAATCCCAGTTATCTACTTTCAAAGCTCCCAACTCTCAGTTTTTCATCGTTAAAACTTCCAAACCCCCAGTTTTCTACCTTCAAAGCTCCTAACTTCCAACTCTCCACTTTCAAAGCTTTCATTTCCAGATTTTCACCTGCTCAAAGCTTCCAACTCCTAGTTTTCCAACTTGAAAGCTTCCAACCCTCAGTTATCTACTTTAAAAGCTCCCATCTTCCAATTTTCCACCTTCAAAGCCCCCAACTTCCAGATTTTCACCTTCTCAAAGCTTCCAACTCCCAGTTTTCCAACTTGAAAGCTCCCAACTCTCAGTTGCTCATCGTTATAGCTTCCAGATCCCCAGTTTTCTACTTTCAAAGCACCCAACTTCCATTTTTCCACCTGTAAAGCTCCCAACTTCCATTTTTCCACCCGTTAAGCTCCCAACTTCCAATTGTCGAACTTAAAAGCTCCTCAATTCCCAGTTGCCCAACATGAAAGCATCCAGATCCCCAATATTCCCTGCATAATGCAAACATTACGATACATTTGCATTTTCGGCTGAGCGCAGGCTGGCGAACATTGGTAGTTGATCCCGTGGACGCGGTGTTTGCAAAAACTTGCCGTCCGATAATGCAAACATCGCATTATCGTAGAGCGTCCGTGATAATCCTCCATTCGATGAGTAGAACCGTTGGGGTATATCGACCGATAAATCCGGTAGAATTTGCAATAATCGTCTGTCATACTGGTACCGAGTGCAGATAGAGAGAGAGAGAGTGGGAGGGGGAGGGGGAGACAAAAGGTTGCGCGCGTTCTATCGATTTCCCTAGCAAAATTAGATCGTTCGATGTGAACAACGTCGTTCGCCAAGTGCTGACATTAATATCCTAAAAGAGACTAATTTCACGTGCAATCGGATACACTCGAGAAAGGGTCCGGTTAATGCATGCTCGGTGGCTAGATGTTGTTAGTCACGATGATCCATCTACCATGTTCTGTGAGCTTTCAAGATGTTACAAAGTTTGGAAATCAGTATGGCGGGAGCTTCCTATTGGAAAATTGGTACATTGGGAATTGGTAGGTTGCAAGTTGGAAAATTCAGAGTTGGATAATCCGATTTGGATGTTGGATGCTTCCAATTGGAAAAGCGTAGGAGTTATGAACTGATGGTTGGTAGATTTCGGTGTAAAAGTTGAAGGAACGAAATGTGAGACTGTATTCTTAACAACGTAGAGTCATTCGTTTTAAAGAGGACTGATGTACGAAATGTTACATCTCTAGGTAGTCCATTGCATCGACAGTGTCTGTTCGAGAGAGGTATGAAATCCATGAGAGAACAGGAAGAGATGGGAGGATGGAGAACGAATTGCACTAACGAGATCTGAAATTACACCCCGTCGCGTCCACTCTTTCTTCATTTGCAGCCTCCATTAGAGGGTAATTATTTTGAAACGCCTCTCTAAATACAATCTTTCGTTATCCAATAACTATAATGCTTATTTCCTTTGTCTCTCTTCTATCGTTTCGTAGTAAATTCATGTAGAATTTCAATTTTCAATCAGACGTTTGTACGTCAGTACCTATCTATCAGCCCTAAAATTAGGAACCATTTTTTTAATTATAATTATTCAAATTATATCTATTAATATTGTAAATATTGTCCGTATTGCCTAGTTGCAATTAGTATAGTATTGGTATTGGTTTCTACTGTTTAGTATTTCTGATATTTAATAATTTTAGTATCTAGTCGTTTTAATATTTAACATATCTTGTATTCAGTATTTTTAATATTTAGGATACCTGGTATTTAGTATTTCTAATCTTTAATGATTTTAGTATCTAATGTTTTTAATATTTAATATTTCTTGTATTTAGTAATTTTATTATCTAGTATTTTTAATATCTAGGATACCTAGTATTTACTATTTCTAATATTTAGTAACTTCATTATCTAGTATTTGTAGTATTTAGGATACCTAGTATTTACTATTTCTAATATTTAGTAATTGTAGTATTTACTATTTCTAATACTTAATATTTCTAGTATTCAATATTTCTAATATTTAGTAACTTTATTATCTAGTATTTATAATATCGAATATATTTCTAGTATTCAATATTTCTAATATTTAGTAACTTCATTATCTAGTATTTGTAGTATTTAGGATACCTAGTATTTATTATTTCTAATACTTAGTAACTTTATTATCTAGTATTTTTAATATTTAGGATACCTAGTATTTAATATTTCTAATATTTAGGATACCAAGTATTTAGTATTTCTAACATTTACTAATTTCAGTATCTAGTATTTCTAACATTTAGTATCTCTAGTATTCATTATATCTATTATCGACTATTTCTAATATTTATTACCTTCAATATTCAGTACCGGGTGTACTCGGTACTTAATACCTACCAATTACCATCCCTCCCACTATAATTAATCACACCATCCTACAACACTTACCGTAACATCAATATATAATATAATCACCGTAATTACCAACACAGTATCCCTTTCCAAACTCCACGCTTATCAAAAATATCAACTAACACTAATAAAATAAAATTTCCATAAAACTTCACGGACACAATGTTATCTCACAAATCAAAGAAAAAGTATCGATCGATCGTACACGCCGTCTAACCGCATTGAACAAAGATACATTAAGCCCGATTCTTTGTCGAATCGTACCCAGTTTCGCTAGCGCTTGATAAATACCCGGCTCGTGGATCGAAGGATAATCCCATCATCGTTTCACCGACGCGGGTATTACGTTCATCCTGCGAGCACACCAGGAATACCAGATACCCCAGCGCGGCGAGCACTTATTTCATATTCCCTGGCCACACAATGCACCCCCGCAAGCCGCTTAAAATCCTCCTTCACCCCTTTGCCCGTCCACGGGTTTCAGACATCCCTTTTGGCAGAGAAAACGAGCCACCGGATCGTACCGATCCTTTGTGCCTGGCAAACTTCCACCGATAAGCGGTCTGTGCGTTCGAAACTCTCCTTAACGCGTCCGATACCGTTCCGAATCCGTTCAGACGATGCTCGAGTATTATGCACGAAACCTGTTCATTATTTCCGGAAAATGTTCGTTTCCAGCAATTTGGTAGGAGAAGTTTTAATCGGATAAGCACAGGGTTCTTTGTAATACGAACGATGCGTCGAGGATTGTATTTGTATCGTGGAACGTGGTAGATCTACGCAGTTGGATTCAGAATCGATACAGTCGGTGGTGGAGTTTGATTTTTCGAAAGGGTTGCGAATGGTTCTTTGGATTACGAGCGTTTGCGGTGGTTATAATCTCTTGGCCTGTTAGTATTTTTAGTATTCAGGTGATCTGGAGATGAATGTTTGTTATAGCTAGTATCGTGTATCGTGTTTAGTATATCTACCATCTAGTATCTTTATTATCTAGTATTTCCTGTGCTTAGTATATCTTGCATTTAGTATCTTTGTTATCTAGTATTTCCCGTGCTTAGTATATCTTGCATCTAGTATCTTTATTATCTAGTATTTACCGTGCTTAGCATTTCTGGTATTTAGTATCTTTATTACCTAGTATTTCCCAGGCTTAGCATTTCTAGTATTTAGTATTATAAGTGTCTAGTATCTGTGGCGTCTGGTACATAGTATTCCCCGTGCTTAGTATATCTAGTATCTTTATTATCTAGTGTTTCCCGTGCCTAGCATTCCTAGTATTTAGTATTATAAGTACCTAGTATCTGTGGTGTCTGGTATATAATATAGTATTTCCCGTGCTTAGTGTTTCGAGTATTTAGTATATCTAGAATCTAGTATCTTTAGTATCTAGTATTTACCGTGCTTAGTATATCTTGCATCTAGTATCTTTATTATCTACTATTTCCCAGGCTTAGCATTTCTAGTATTTAGTATTATAAGTATCTAGTATCTGTGGTGTCTGGTATATAATATAGTATTTCCCGTGCTTAGTGTTTCAAGTATTTAGCATATCTACCATCTAGTATCTTTATTATCTAGTATTTACCGTGCTTAGCATTTCTGGTATTTAGTATCTGTGGCGTCTGGTACGTAGTATTTCCCGTGCCTGGTATATCTAGTATCTTTATTATCCAGTATTTCCCGTGCCTAGCATTTCTAGTATTTAGTATTATAAGTGTCTAGTATCTGTGGTGTGTGGTAGATGCATAGTATTTCCCGTGCTTAGTGTTTCAAGTATATCCAGTATCTAGTATTTTTATTATTTAGTATATCTAGTATCTAGTATTCCTATCGACTAATATTTTTAGTATTTAAAATATTTATAATATTTAGTATCTTTAGTATCGAATACCTAGTACCCACTACTTACCATACGTAAACATATCACGTATACTACTATACGAAGGGGGTTAATATACGTATCGAAACAACTAAGGACGATAATTGAAATATTTTATCTACAACGACCCTTAAATTCCCAAATCGTAAATCTCAAATCTCAAATTCAAAAATTCTACTAAAAGTACGAACCCAACATAAACTTTTAATCATCATAATTCATCGCGGCGTTACAAACAACATACGATTAATTTGATGACAGTGAACGTGCATGAAAATTAGAAAATAACGAGCAAGAAAAAGCGAGTCTCGTCGAAAGTGAATCGATGAACAAAACCAATCCCCACCCTCTACTTTTACGACCATGATTCTCTGAACCCTCTGACGTTCATTGTGTATACACGGCTTACGAGAACCCGCCGATCCCCTTCCGTTCCCCTCCTTCTGTTTGAGTATAGAAAATTTACGAGACCAGGACTTTCGGTCGGGTCATAATTTTCCATGGTTTTGGGAATGAATTCGAACATTCGCGGACGGGATCTTCGTAGTGACGGCGAATGGTCGCGGAGGGTGGTAAATGGAGTAGAGGGATGAGGGGAGGGTGAATAATAAATCCTTGATTTCTGCCATCGTAAATCTCCGCGGTATGGCGGATTTGCTGTACGGTTTTATGAGGGAGTTGCTATCCCCTCCAAATACTGGCAACCAGCTTCAACATTTATTTCTCTGTTTTGTTGTCGATTATTGTGTTGAACAAAATAATTGTTGGCTAAGAATTATTCTACGTTGCTTCGATTAACTTAGTTATAGTAATTTTTAAATTACACAGGTTGCTCAATTACTAAGTGGATAGGTTATTAAGTTACTAGTCACCAAGCAACCAAGTCACCAAGTTACGAAGCTGCTAAGTTACCAAACTACCAATATCAAATTATCAAGTTACCAAGTTACTAAACTATTAAGCTATAAAGTTACCAAATTACCAAGTTACTAAGCTGCTAAATTACTAAGTTACTAAACTATTAACCTACAAAGTTACCAAATTTCCAAATTACCAAACTAGGTCACTAAGTTACTAAGCTGCTAAGTTACTAAGTTACTAAACTATTAAGCTACAAAGTTACCAAATTACCAAGCTAGGTCGCTAAGTTACTAAGCTGCTAAGTTACTAAGTTACTAAACTATTAACCTACAAAGTTACCAAATTCCCAAATTACTAAACTAGGTCACTAAGTTACTAAGCTGCTAAGTTACTAAGTTACTAAGCTATTAAGCTACAAAGTTACCAGATTGCCAAGCTAGGTCGCTAAGTTACTAAGTTACTAAACTATTAACCTACAAAGTTACCAAATTCCCAAATTCCCAAATTACTAAACTAGGTCACTAAGTTACTAAGCTGCTAAGTTACTAAGTTACTAAGCTATTAAGCTACAAAGTTACCAAATTACCAAGCTAGGTCGCTAAGTTACTAAATTACTAAACTATCAACCTACAAAGTTACCAAATTCCCAAATTCCCAAATTTCCAAACTACCAAATTACCAAGCTAGGTCTTAAGATCCGAAAGATCTTATCTTTGAAAGAAAGATAAACTGTTTCGTCGGGTGTGTTTGCACTGTTCGTGTGGAAAGGCTGACGGAAAGAAGAAAAGAGCCGCGAGATACGAGGGTGTTTAGCACTTTAGAAGTTAAAGGGGTTGACTGGCTCGGCCATGGACGAGGAGGGGTGCTCAGGGATGTAACACGCTGCATTCCAAGGGTTTCCCTCCCCTCTGTTGGCCCATTTACAGGGCCTCGTGCTTTCTTATTTTTGTACATTTTCTTTTTTCTTTTTCTATTCTGTCGACGCTTACCGATATTCGTTTTCTATCACACAGGCCTGCGATTAGAAAAGAATACAAGGGAATCGATAGCTGAACTTTATGTATTCTTTGCTGCTGATTTAAAAAGGAAACAATGAAAAATTTCTATCGCGTCACGTTTTCTTGAAAAATTCCATTTCACTTGGATTTTTATGAACATTTCTTCCCTCCCTGCCTGACCATACATTCTACTGTGGTACAATCTATAGAATACCTCTCTATGACACCTGCCTGTTAGCGGCGATATAATTTGAGAGTCGCCGAAGGCAATTGTAAGAAACAAACGGCGTTTCGTCTCGGGATCGACTGTCCAGACTCGTCAGTGGGGCTGACGACAGCCGATCCCTGCCCCAGACGCCTTGATACCGCTCTTCGGAACCTCGTATATATCCTAAGAGCCTGCCGGACGACCACCAGCGAGAGAGACCTTTCCCTATCTCTCCCGCCTCCTGGCGGCCTCCGACCCGAACCAAGCGCGTCCGGGGTGACGAACAAACGCCCGTCTGCCCTAAACGTCTTACACAATTAGCCGTCGCTATATGGCTTTAGGACGATTTATGATAGGGACATTAGCCTGCGTGAAATTTGAGAGGGTGTCCGTACGAATGGCAACCTAGGCGTCCGTCGATGGCTGGTGACCTGAAGTCGCGCAGCCATCGGGTGCCATAGGATTGATTGTTTAAAAAGGAGACATGGGGATGTTTGGAAAAGGCAGGCAGCCCCCCGACGTTGCTTTGCTTTAAAGAAAAGACGTCGTTCTTGAGGGATCTGGCCACGGAGTGGGGAAGGCAAGGGTGCCTTCTGGTAAAAAGAACTTGGTGAACCTCTTGGCACTTACCCCAGAACCTTGATCGAAAGAACGTCACCAAATTCCATATAATTTCACTTAATCTCTAATATCCCAATCATGCGAATTCGCAAGTGAGCGTAATCGGCAGTCACCTTCTATTTTTTCCAGCTTTATCTGAATTGATCCTGAAAGTGTTATCTTTCTCGTAAAATTGCGGAGGAAATTAAGCGGTTTATCGGCAGCCAAAGGGTGGCAGATGGTAATGACTGATGGGATTCCATGGAATGCTGTTCGCAGGAGCTTTTAGCTCGGTTTCATCAGGTCTGCCGACCCCCTTCGATCGTTCTCCTTTTGTGCGTACGTGTGTTTATTCGCATTCACTTGCCATTAGAGTCCATGAATAGGGTCGATGAATGCATTTAGTTAGGGAGATTGAAGGGAGCGGACGAGGGATGAGATATCTATACACGTGCTCGGTCCTTTCAACGCGAAGGCATTGATTTAATCATCTGTTGGTGACCCATATGACAGCTTTCTGCGTGAAATTATTACACGTACAAAAGGAATGTAGGTACATATAGTAATTTGGACATTTTTAAGTACTAGAAAAGCTTCGAATTACGGATCGTGAAAGTAAACGTGATATGTTTGTAAACTTAGGGAATTGGAATGTTGGGGATTTTTTTGGAAATTGGGAATTTCGAAATGTAATATTTTTAGGAATTTTGGGGATTTTTTTTAAACTTGGGAACTTTGAAATTTTTAGAAATTTAGGGATTTGGAATTGTGGGGATTTTTTGGAAGTTGGAATTTTCTAAATGTACTATTTTTAGGAATTTTGGGGATATTTTTTGATACTTAGGAACTTCGAAATGTAATATTTTTAGAAATTTAAAGAATTGGAATTCTGGGGATTTTTTGGAAGTTGGAAATTTCTAAATGTAATATTTTTTAGGAATTTTGGGGATTTTTTGAAACTTAGGAACTTCGAAATGTAATATTTTTGGAATTGTGGGGATTTTTTGGAAGTTAGAAATTTCAAAATGTAATATTTTTAGGTATTTTGAGATTTGAAATTCTGGGGATATTTGGGAATTTAGGGACTTCGAAATGTAATATTTTTAGGAATTTAGAGGTTTGGAATTCTGGGGATTTCTTTTAACTTAGGGACTTCGAAATGTAATACTTTTAGAAATTTTGGGGATTTTTTAGAACTTAGGGACTTCGAAATGTAATATTTGTAGAAATGTAGGAATTTGGAATTTTGGGAACTTTTTGGATCTTGGAAATTTCGAAATTTGGGGATTTCGAAATATGTATATTTTTAGAAACTTCGTTTTGAGATTTTGGAGATTTCCGAATACCTATAATATTTTCAGATACTTGGGATTTGGAATTATGATAATTTTTAATATGGAATTTTGAAATTCGGGGATTTCAGAATACCTATAGTATTTTTTATAACTTGGGGAGTGGAATTTTGGTGATTTTTTTGGAACATAAGAATTCTGAAATATTTTCGGACACTTAGAAGTACCAAAATTGAAAAATTTCAAGAAATATTTTCAGAAGCTTCAAAGTTTCGAAGTTTAAGGATTAAATAAATATTGTAGGCAATATAAAAATATCGAGGTCAGGATATAATCATGCATGGCGTTCGCGATCAGATTAGTCAAACCGGTGTTTCTTAGAACGTATTATTCTCTCTACTTATGACGATTTTACTTGGTCGTAGAGTTACGCCCATTAAAAATCCGATTAAGGTCAATACATAAATTCCCACTGCTGCTCCTGGATGCACAAAAACATAAAGAGCACCTTGATAACCAACCATCAACGATCAGGGCCACCTAACTAATCCCAAAAACTTTTTTAACGGGTTTGTCCCTCACCAGGCTAATTAAGGTCACTGATAATAATCCTTCAAAATTTTTATCAACTTTCCTCAGGTGCGGGGAAAATTAACATCGATCGAAGAATACCTTTTTGATGATGAAGTAATTTTGGACCTAATATGATTTATTAGAGTTGGAAATTTACTAAAATTTTAGTAGAATTTTCGTAGAATTTTAGTGAAACTTTGGTAGAATTTTTGTAGAAATTTAGTGGAATTTTAGTAGAGTTTTCATAGAATTTTGGTAGAATTTTAGTAGAATCTTGGTAGAATTTCTGTAGAATTTTGATAGAATTTTCATCGACATTTAGTAGAATTTTGGAAGAATTTTAGTAGAATCTTGGTAGAATTTCTGTAGAATTCTGATAGAATTTTCATAGACATTTAGTAGAATTTTGGAAAAATTTTAATAGAAATTTAGTGGAATTTTAGTAGAATTTTAATAGAAATTTAGTGGAATTTTAGTAGAATTTTCGTAGAATTTTAGTAGAATCTTGGTAGAATTTCTGTAGAATTCTGATAGAATTTTCATAGACATTTAGTCGAATTTTGGAAGAATTTTAATAGAAATTCAGTGGAATTTTAGTAGAATTTTACTAAAACTAATAGAACGTAAATAAAATTTAAATACAATCTAAACAGAATCATAATAGAACTTCAATAGAACTAAATTTCACCAGAAACCTATCAAATCCAACATCAGCCTACTCTTCCGCTTCCCCTTGATCATCACGATCGACCCAAAGTTCCCATCATCACACTATTTAATAAAAAATAATAAAAAATATAATTCAATAAAACCGTACACTTACTCGGTCTGATTGTCCTCGAAGGTGAGCGTGCCCTCAGTATGCAGATACTGTTTGCCAGGTTTGGCTGTGCCCTCGATCGTGCGATAAGGTACCACAACCCTGCCCCTAGCTCCGCTGTATCTCACCACCCTCAATGGAAACTGTCCCACGCTTTCGACCAATTCTATATCCCTCTCAGGGAACCCGAACACTCCGCTGTGATCGTCGTCGAGGATCATCACCGTCGCCAAACTCGGTGACACCAACATCGCTGGCTGCGACGCGTTGGTTAACCTGCAAACCACGAAATTCCTTCTATTATTATAATATTTATGAATCATACCCTGTTTCATTGTATTCTGGGAATAATCTGTTAGCTTTTTTTGCGAATTATCCCTTTATCCGGCAAGCATTTTTCAAAGGAATACATTTGGGAGTTGTTAAGTTAAGTATACATGCCCTTTTTAAGAGTGTGAAGTGTTGAGAAACTTTATTAGCATAATTTATGCAAATTATGCCGATCAGTGGCAGAAATGAGTAAAAAATAGAAACATATGTTGCTTGTGGTCAACATTACCAGATGAAGGGTTATATTCGCAAACATTCTTCAACTGTTAACAGGCATCTTGATACTTAACCTGGTAAACATTTATTTATTAATTTCCTGTATAAAATTAAGTGTGCTGCGATTGAGGATAAATTGAAAATACTGGTTGTTTGAACAGAGTGACGTATAATCTGCACTGATATATTTATTAATATTAAGTTTTTGATGAATACTTGGACGGATTTGATTCACCTGTCTAATTGATTTTCTTCCAGAGTGAAAAGTTTCGACGGACTCGGTCAGTTAAGAGGAAACTCGATGGAAAACTTTGGCAAAACTTAAATGCACCGCCCTCCTTTGTTTTCGTGAACAAAAGAAAAACCGAATGGAAACATCGCATCGGTTTCTCGTTAACCCGGTATAATCAAATATTTGTGAACCGAGATAAAAGTGTTGCTTTTTTAGAGATGTATTTGTTCGTTGTTTTATATTATATGATGAATCAAATGTGTTAATAATTTGACGGTGATAGTTGTACTAGTATGCGAAATTTATTTTAGTGTACTGATATTATGGTACTAGTGTAGTGTGTTAAAATTAGCATTGTTATTATTATAATACCAGCGTAGCATATTAATATTAGTACAGTATTAGCATAGTTGTTACTATACCAGCATAGTATTAGCATAGTTGTTACTATACCAGCATAGTATTAGCATAGTTGTTACTATACCAGCATAGTATTAGCATAGCTATTACTATAATACTAATATAGCTATTACCATAATGCTAGCATAGTATGTTAATATTAGTACAGTACTAGCATAGTTATTACTGTAATACTAATATAGCTATTACCATAATACCAGTATACTATATTAATATTAGTACAGTATTAGCATAGCTATTACTATAATACTAATATAGCTATTACCATAATGCCAGCATAGTGTGTTAATATTAGTACAGTACTAGCATAGTTATTACTGTAATACTAATATAGCTATTACATTAATACCAGCATACTATATTAATATTAGTACAGTATTAGCATAGTTATTACTATAATACCAGCACAGTGTATTAATATTAGCATAGTATTAGCATAGTTATTACTATACTACCAGCATAGGATTAGCATAGCTATTACTATAATACCAGCACAGTACATTAATATTAGTATAGTATCAGCATAGTTATTACTATAATACTAATATGGCTATTACTATAATACCAGCACAGTATATTAATATTAGCATAGTTAGTACTATAATACTAATATAGCTATTACCATTATACCAGCATAGTATGTTAATATTAGTGCAGTATTAGCATAGCTACTACTACTATAATCCCAGCATAGTATACCAATATTAGTACTGTAGGCATCGTGGAAAAAAAGCGGAACGTTACTCGCGGGGATCGAACCCGGGAACCTCGGATTCGTAGGCAGCCGCGCTACTCCCTAGACCAAACACCGTCCGATTAATTATCCTCTATTTCTCCACCACCCTTCTTATGTATCGGGTATGGAGCTCCCGATCCTACAGCACTATGATACCAGTATAATCATTATCACAATACACTATTACTATTATAATTCCTACCACACTTACTAATATATCACGCACATCCACATATTCTCAAAAATACCCCGATACATTTGAAACCAAACGCCTCCCAATACACACACCATTCCTCATGAAAAATTCATCCACGGATCGAATCATAATGAAATTAATGAAAGATCGTCGCGGGCCAGGTCGTAATTATTATTCTCTCCTCGACCTGGTTCGGGCGACGATACTTTCGTCGGAACGATCGTCACGAAGAAAAAGAAAATCATCGTTTCAACGTTATCGCGGCTCGTTCATCGGCTATCGGAAACGGCACGAAACAAAAGCTGGAACTAGCGTGAACAAACAGGAGAGATCGATCGAGATTAACAGCAACACCGCCACCATCTTTTTTTCTTCGTTATTTTATTTTTCACCGTACACTTAACAGCGTCGGGAGTTCCTTGAAACTTTCACGTCCCACCCTGGATAAACTTCAGCCGACCCTGAGGCTCACTTTGTCGTCTATTTATTCTACTCGCTTCGACGTTCCTGACTTCGTCGTGGGATTTTCAGCCTGCGACGAGGTTGTATTGTTGTCGAAGGTTGGCGGTTTATAAAAGATGTCGGGGAGAGACGGTCGCAGGGATGGACACTGGTCCGGAGCACGAAACTGGCGTTGAAAAGTGGAATTCTTTGAAACGATACTTGATCTTTCGTTTTGATCAAAGGTAGGGGGAATAGGAAGGATTTTTTTTTTTTAATCGTATTTTTGATTCTTTAACGATGCATTTGTTTGTTTGATTATTGATATCAAAATGTTGGAAGTCTATGACGGTTTCGTGACAGAAAAGTTATTCAAAATGGCACTTGTGGTATGTCGAATTAAAGCTTCGAGTTTGACGAAAATAGCTGTGCAAATTTCATGTGGATGTTTTTAGCACAAAATGGCTGGTCTCTGGTTATAGCGAATAATGACGAATTTCGGAAGCTTTAAAGTCTAACACAAATTCATGACATAAAAGTATCAGGAAATAACACTTGTAGCACATCAATTTGAAGCTTAAAGTTCGAGAAAAATGGCTATATAAACGGCCCGACGATATTCCTAACCCAAAATGATTAATTATCGACTTTAGTGAGCAGTGTACCTGGTCCCTATTAGATCTTAAGATTTAAAGATTCCCATATAATTTCATGACTTAAAAGTATCTCGAACCACCGCGTGCGGCATATCAAATTGAAGCTTGAAATCTAACAAAAATAACCATATAAACATCTCGTCGATGCTCCTAACACAAAATGAGTAATCGTTAATTATATCGAACCATCGCTTCGTCGAACACCAAATACCTAATTCCAAGACATAATAAGTCGAAGGCAATTTCATGACATAAAAGTATCTTAAAATGGCGCTGGTTGCGCATCAAATTAAAGCTTAAAGTCTGTTGAAAATGACTATGTCCGTTCCATTACGATTAATCTTCCCGGATAGAATGGCGGACGATTAAAAGATACGACATCCGGGGGATGTTCGTTTACCGGGAATTCATTCGACGTCGAATTATCCACCTTTAGTTTTCTCATGCATTTTAAATGCACGCCCCATTCTCCAAATGAAAAGAAGATAACTCTATGATACTCGTCGTTTCCTTTTCTTCTTTGCACATCAACCCGGGCAGGGTGAAACGTTGCGCACTTTTCCGCTCGTAATCCGGTGTAATCGCTTTCGAGATCCTTGGCCTCCATTTTTCTACACCCCTACCATTCGCAGCTGACCCGATGATTCTACCGAATTTAAAGACCGACCACCCAATTGAGAAATTTTATTAATAATTTATTTCGTTATTCGATTTGCAATAATAATGGTAAACTTGATAAGGGGTTGAATAATACTATTAAAATGATAATTGTGATTTTAGTAGGGGTAGTGTATTAGTATAGTAATGGTAGTGGAAATATTAAATATTGGAGTATCGGTGCAGCAACGATGGTATGCTAATATTGCTGCTTGTTATACTGGTTACTGGTTACACTGTGTATTGGTATTGTAATATTGGTGTGCTAGTATTAACGCTGGTATATTAATATTGCTAGTAGTATTACTATACTAGCGACTATGCTTAGTAGGACTAACGCTGGAAGACTAATATTGCTGATAGTATTACCATACCAGCTACTATGTTTGTTGGTATTAACGCTGGAATATTAACATTGCTGATAGTATTACTATACTAGCGACTATGCTTAGTAGTACTAACGCTGGAAGACTAGTGTTACTGACAGTATTACTATACTAGCGACGTTATATTTAGTATTGACGCTGGAATACTAATATTGCTGATAGTATTACTATACTAGCGACTATGCTTAATAGTATTAACGCTGGAATACTAATATTGCTGCTACTATTGCTGTACTAGTGGCGCAATTATTAGTATTAACGCTGGAATACTAATATTGCTGCTACTATTATTATACTAGTGGCGCAATTATTAGTATTAACGCTGTAATACTAACATTGCTGATAGTATTACTATACTAGCGACTATGCTTAGTAGCACTAACGCTGGAAGACTAATATTGCTGATAGTATTACTATACTAGCGACGTTATATTTAGTATTGACGCTGGAATACTAATATTGCTGATAGTATTACTGTACTAGCGACTATTCTTAATAGTATTAACGCTGGAATACTAATATTGCTGCTACTATTGCTGTACTAGTGGCGCAGTTATTAGTATTAACGCTGGAATACTAATATTGCTGCTACTATTATTATACTAGTGGCGCAATATTTAGTATTAACGCTGGAATACTAACATTGCTGATAGTATTGCTATACTAGCGACTATGCTTAGTAGTACTGACGCTGGAAGACTAATATTGCTGATAGTATTACTATACTAGCGACGTTATATTTAGTATTGACGCTGGAATACTAATATTGCTGATAGTATTACTATACTAGCGACTATGCTTAGTAGTATTAACGCTGGAATACTAATATTGCCACTAGTAATATATACCAGTATTATAATATTAATACAGCAGCGTTACAGTATCAATTAGTATACTATCATAGTAGCACTATATTACTATACTAACGTCAGTAACACTGCTACCGATACTGCGACTAGCACTACACGACTACAACAATTAATATACATCGGTAGAATTATTAGACATCAGATACCAAACTATTAAATATTAGTATCCTACTATAACAGCATTAGTATCACTAGTATATTAGTAATACTCGATTATCAGCACCACGAAGGATCGTAGGCGTTATAATTCATCAAAGAATTCATTTCGGCCGTGTTTTTTCTTCACGGAAGCTTCGGTTTATCTGACTAGGGGGCGAGGGTCAGGAGAAGATGGAAAGGCTGGAATATGCCAACGGGTTCTTGCCAGTACTTGAGACGAGCACGAGGTGCTTGGATTAAGAGCGAGAAAATTGCTCTTTTCTGCAGAGTGAATCGTGACAGTTTAACGTTCGAGTGGAACGGACCAATTTCTCGGTTTTACTTTGATCTGTTGAATATGGCCACCGTTTCGGTATTTGGGACAAGCGAAATTGTTCCGATCGTTTGGGGGAGAAAAGTGACGCGTAGTGGTATGCGTGTAAATGTTACTTATTTATTTTATTAGGTGTTATTTATAATACTGGATACTAAATTTTATAATATTAGTATGGTAATGGCTAAATTTTATGCTATACTAGCGATTCTGTATACTAATAGTATTACTGTAGTAATTATCATAGTAATGCTACTACAATGCTTGCATTCCCAATTATTTCCAAAATGGCGCGTTAGTTTCCAAAGCTTGCATTGCTAATTATTACCAAAATGGCGCGCTGGTAGCTTCCAAAGCTTGCATGCATTACCAATTATTTCCGAAATAGCGCGTTAACATCCAAAGCTTGCATTGCTAATTATTTCGAAAATGACGCGCAGGATATTTCCAAAGCTTGCATTACGAATTATTTGCAAAATGGCGCGCTGGGTCGACAATTGTTTCCAAAATGGCGCGTTAGAGTTTCCAGAGCTTGCATTATGAATTATTTCCAAAATAGCGCGTTAACATCCAAAGCTTGCATTACTAATTATTTCGAGGATGGCGCGCAGGATATTTCCAAAGCTTGCATTACGAATTATTTGCAAAATGGCGCGCTGGGTCGACAATTGTTTCCAAAATGGCGCGTTAGAGTTTCCAAAGCTTGCATTACCAATCATTCCCAAAATAATGCGTCAGTACTTCCAAAGTCTGCCCTGAAAGTTACCAAAATAGTGCGTTACATTTTCCAAAACTCGCGTTCCCAATTATCTCCAAAATAAGGCGTTAAAACATCCAAAGTTCACGCTACAATTTTCCATAGCAGGGCGTCAAATCTTGCGTTATCAATCATTTCCAAAATAATTCGTTAAAGCTTCCCAATAGAATTTGCGAATTGCCTGTTGCTCGGATCGTTATAATTTTAACAATCGTTTCTTTCGCTGCACCGTTGAACTCGAAATACTATTTCGAAAGCGCAGAAAGCTCGAAAGGGCGGGAAATTGAAAGAAATCTTTCACGGTTGGCAAGCCGAGGAAAACGAACAGGGAACAAACGAAGAATCAAAGAAAGTGGGAGAAGAAAAGAAGAAAAAAAATTGAAAGATCGACAGAAACAATTCTTTATCATCGTTCTGTCAAACATGTCAGACCTTGGAAAACCCGTGGCTCGGAAATTGAACGAGACAGGGCGGAAACCTGCGCAAAATGTTTCATTGTTCTTCGAAACATATTGTAGGGCTGCAAAAAATAAATAAAAAAAAAGAAAAGGAAAAAGGGATGCGTTTTCCATCGTCTCGTCGGTGGAAATGGGTCGAGGTCGAGGAACAATGGGGGATAGGTAAAAAGGCAAGCGTGGTACGTGCATTATTTTTCACGATCATTCGGGAATAATAAGTGCCGGGGATGCGTTCTTCTTTGTTTTTTTTCTTCATGATTTTCTGAAATAAAGAATCGTTGCGTATGGTCTTCGAAATTTTATTACAGAATTATATAATTTATAACTTCTGGATATCATTTGGTTTGGAATTTTTGACAATGAAATTGTAATTTGTGATTTTTGAATTTGATATTTTTGATAATAGAAGTACGATTTATTTATTTTTCAAGCATTTGTAATTTTGGTGGCATTCATAATTATTCTTGGCAATTTAGGATCATAATTTATTATTTTGGTAGTATTCGTAATTTGTGGATTTTGAATTTTCCGCATCAGAATTATAATTTTTAATTTTTGAAGCATTCATAATTTTTGATAATAGAATTATAATTTTTCACTTTTGGAGCATTTATCGGTTTTGAGGCGTTCGTAATTTCTGGCAATTTTAGACATATAATTTATAATTTTGGTAGCATTCATAATTTTTGGCAACAGAATTATAATTTTTAATTTTTCAAGCGTTCATAATTTTTGATAATAGAATTATAATTTTTCACTGTTAGAGCAATTATCAGTTTTGAGGCGTTCATAATTTCTGGCAATTTTAGAAATATAACTTACAATTTTGGTAGCATTCATAATATTTGATAATAGAATTATAACTTTTCACTTTTAAAGCATTCGTCAGTTTTAACTCATTTTAGGCAATAGAATTCGGAATTTTGCAAGCATCCATAGCCCCCGAATTTAGAATCTCCCCAATTTCTTACTTTTCTTAATTTATTAATAATTGCCAAGAAACTGCCTCCAAAAATGAAGAAAAATTATCTCCACTCTGACCCATATTTTTAATCACTCCAACATCTACCCTCTGACTCCTTTACGACAGCCTAAATAATTTCCCAAAATTTTGCACACCTATATTACAATACAATCAAACGAACTAATATTTTCTACATAAAACCTAGACTGAACTCGATTTATAAAAAAGAAATGTACTAAAAGTTACAAATCATTCCAAACATAGAACACCTAATATCCGTTCTCTTCGTCTGAATATCGAGAGCATCGTTGATTAAGATTCGTCGAACAACAGTGACCCCGTGAAAAATCGGAAGTGGATCCGATTCGAAAGGTTGTCGAGGGCGTTCGTCGTTTAACGAGCTCGCTGCGATAATAGATTGATTAATCGTCCGGGAGTGCCGCATCTTTCAATTAAACTCGAACCGGATGGCGAACGCAATTTCATTATCAACTTCCAACTCGTTCGTCGTTTGTTCGTCGTTTCTTCGATGCTTATTGCTATTCATTATTTTTCAATTAATTATATTCAACGCTAAACCTACCGAAGCGGTGAAAATTATCGATCGAGTCAGGAGGCTTTTTAATTTTTATATCGTTTCGTTATTTAATTATATATTTTTTTATTTTATTTTCAATCCGAGAATTCGTGTACATAAAACGTCGGTAGGTTTAGTGTTAAGTAAATTGTTGAAATTTTTAACGTACCATCTTGGAAATAATTTTTAATACAAGATGGTTTTGTTTTTGGTTTAGATTTGTAACTGGGTTATTGGTAAAATGATAATTCAAGAATTATTATTCTCGATTTTTCTATAGTAATTTTATCAAGTTAATTTGCAACTTTATTATTTACAAAGTGACAACTCAAGAATTATTTTTCTCGATTTTTCTATAGTAATTTTATTAAGCTTGTGATGCTTCCGGTTAGTTAGTTTGCAACTTTATTATTTAAAAAATGGCAACTCAAGAATTATTTTTCTCGATTTTTCTATAATAATTTTATTAAGTTTGTGACGCTTCCGGTTTAAAGCATTCGGTTTGCAACTTTATTATTTTTCTCGTTTGTTTAATAATTTTATCAAGTTTGTGACGCTTCCGGTTTACAGCTTTCGATTTGCAACTTTATTATTTTTCTCGTTTGTTTAATAATTTTATCAAGTTTGTGACGCTTCCGGTTTTAAGCTTTCGGTTTGCAACTTTATTATTTTTCTCGTTTGTTTAATAATTTTATCAAGTTTGTGACGCTTTCGGTTTACAGCTTTCGGTTTGCAACTTTGTGTTACGAGTAAAATAGTGGATATTAAAATTGGAACGCTTACGAATAGCTAATTTTCAAATTCAAAATTCTCAATCTGCAACCTTGGATTATTAATAAAGTAGTGACTCGAAGATAAGTCTCCTCAATTCTTTAACAAACCATCCCCTTCAAACTCGACCCATCCAAATTACAACAGCAGCTCATAAACAATAAAAAACCGTAAAATAATTCAATTCAAAATTTAAAAACACTTAATCATCAAATTTGAACCTTCCCAATCTGTGACCTTCAATAACACCGATCGAACGCTAAACAAATGAACAAACAGAACCACCTCACCTCGACAACGAGAGAAAGAAGCAAAATCGATAAAAAAAAAAGAAAAAAAAAAAGGAAACATGCATAACAAACCTCACCTGACGTAGAAATGTTCGTCCTCCTCGAACAGCTCGTCATCGATGACGGACAGCTTGATGGTCTTCTTGGTCTCGCCAGGATCGAAGGTCAGAGTGCCTTTCGCGCTGATATAATCGGAGCCAGCCTCGGCTGAGCCGTCCTCGGTGCAATAATCAACGGTGCAAGGTTTGCTGAGATCTCCGCCGACCCTGGTCACTCCCACCTCAAAAGTACCGACGTTCTCCATCACGGTGTAATGTCCAGGCTCGAAGTAGATCCTCATCGCGTTCACGTTCTCGATATCGATGCTCTCCGCCTCCTGTCGTTGCAGTTCGGCCTTCACCTCGCTGAGATCGCTCTGGGCCCGTTCGCTGATCTTCTTGCTGAGATTCCCGGCTCCGACCATCTTCCTGGTTGCCTGGACCCGATAGAACGCCCTGCTTTTGGGCCCCTTGCCCAGCACGTCCTCGTGCGCCATCACCTCCAACTGTTCCAACGGCAGTGTCGGATGTTTCTTCCTCAGTTCTCGAAGAGTGTTGATGTAATCCCTTCTGGTCTGTTCGAATTCCTTCGCCTCGGGCGTATCCGCGTCCATCATCCTGTTGAAGCTGTCCTGCTGCGGCTTGATCTCCAGCTCCACCCCGGCGTCCGAGTCGCCTGCCTCCGCCTGCACGATCACGCCTCTCTTATTCATCCTGTAACCTTTGTGTAGGTATTTGTAGATCAACAGACGACGGTCCGCCACGTAGGCGGTCAGCACGGTGGCCGGGAAGAAAGAGAAGGTCAGTATACCCTCCCAGACCTCGAGGACACCCGGGCTGGACACGGCTAGGATCACGTACAGCCAGACGTACGCGAAGATGCTCCACGTGGCGGTGACGAAGAACACCCTCAGGTGTTTGATCTTCCTGGTCTCCCCGTTGGGTATCACGAACACGCACAAAGAAATGATGACGAAGAGATTGTACGCCGCTGAGCCGACTATGGTGCCGGGACCCAGCTCCCCGGCTTGGAAGTTCTTCGCCCAGATCTCGATGATGGACAACAGAATCTCCGGCGCGCTGCTGCCCAACGCCATCAACGTCAGATTAGCCACGGTCTCGTTCCAAACCCTGACGACCACGATCTGTGGCTCCTTGCCTGGACGACGTACCACCAGCTCCTTCTCCTTCGACGTGATCACCTCGATCGCGGCCATGAAACGGTCGCTGATTATCGACACGCCGATGAACAGGTACAACAGCAACAGGAAGTAGACGGTGCCGCGGAAGATCACGTCGGACAGGTACAGGTTCTCCTCTGGGTGCCACATCGGCACCACCAGACCCGGCTCGCACCTGGCCGTATAGTTCGCTGACATGTTTGATGGTTCCTTGGCCGGTGTATCTGTGACTACGATGTATCAGGACTCACCACTGTTTCTCCCATTCACCCTTCTTCGGCGCTGTCCTTCGGCTGTTCCTCCTCGCGCACTCGACACGCTCGCACACTGTTTCTATTCGCGAGAATTCCTTCGGGTTCGTTCGGATGCGTCAGACTATCCGGCTACCGAGGGATGCTGCCGACACCAGCGCGCCAACGAGCTCCCATCACGAAGAGGATCCTTCGAGCACGGGGCGACAGAACCGTACCGGGCCGTGTTCGAACGAACACTGAAAGAGGAGAGAGAGAAAACGAGCCAAAGGAGAAGGAGGAGGAGGAGGAGGAGGAGGAGGTTGGAGAGGTGGAGGGCCTAGGTGGGGAGTTCGTGTCTCGAGCTGCCTAGACGCGGGAGGTCTCTTTCTCTTATCAAGGTATCGTTCGTCCTTCTTCGACTGGATGTCGTCGAGTTCGTTCGGGGCTTCTCTCTTTTCCCTACGTGGGTTCGACGCTGGTGCACGCGCATCCCTGCGAATCGTACTGGAAGAGGGGAGGGCGCATGCGTTCCCTACAACCCCGACTGACACCCTTGATCAGCAGAGGTGCCATCCCCAAGCCCCCGGTGTCTCACCCACTGTAGCTTGGTCAACGCAGACCCGATCCAACTGGATGGAACGCGTCGCCTCGTTCCATAACATGGTTTTTCCGCTTTTCTTTTCTTCGCTTCCTCTGCCGTGCCTCGCTATTCGATAGGTGTTGATTTCTGGACCGGTTAACCGAAGGTTCAAATCGACTGCGTCGTTCCGGGAAGGACGATCGCATGATGGTTGAGTAATTTGAATTATTCGAATTATGGGAGTATTTGAGAATTTGACTTGGGGGATGTTTAAATAGGAATTCTACTGGTATTCGAGGTGTTGGAAGATTTTGTGTATTCGGATTTCAATATTCTGGTGTTACAGTTATTCGAGTTTCGAATCTTAACCCTTTAATTTATCCGAGTATTCTAAAATGGGAAATTTAAGTTTCACCCGTATCGAAATATAGAAAATTAAAAATGGGAATAAAACAATTATCTGAATTATTACTATTATTCGAGTATTCTAATATTCGTATTACTCAAGCTTTGGAATTCAAACTCCGCTAATATTCAAGCACTCGAATCCCAATTCAATTGCTATATCAATTATTCCACAAATTAAACAGTTTCAAGGTTTACCTTACCTTTATCCAAGAAAAACATCCATCCCTTTACCAAGAAGGGACTCGAAAGAAGAAGAATAATAATAGGATCGTTTAATCGTTTTCAAAGGCAAACTTTAACAAACACCCTGTATCTTTCCGTTTCTTTTTCTTTTTTTCTATTGTCCATGTCCCATCAAACGGATGCTTTCTAAATAGGAGAACATTCTTCCTCCGGTGTCCTTTACTGCAATTTGATAAAACTTGTTCGCAGCTAGAATAGTATTGTTATTACGATAAATATAAATTCTTCTTGTCGTTTCTTTGTTTCCTTATGTCAACCGTGTTTATCCCATGGAAATTATCGTTACCGTTGTATCAGGTATATTTATAGTTCCCCAATAAAATACCAATACTTCGGTATTTCCGTTATTTACAGTTCCAAGTACCAGTTACGATTCAAGAATTGTTATCCGTTTCCACTCGAATGGTGTCTCTGAGGCGGCGTAATTTTAATTTATCGTGGTATTCGAAAATACGAAATTTCATTCGTATCATAATAATAGAAAACTAAGAAATACAATAAAAATCAATAGATTCTTAATAGTTTGGTTTCCGGAAGCATAGCTGGAATATTAGACCAAATTATGTCCAAAATTGCTTCGAGTACAAAGGGTTGATAATATGTCTGATGGATTTCTATTTTCTATGGAAATTCGAGTGCCACCCAAAGCGTTAGTTTTGTAAAATAATTCAAATTTTCTTTAATATATTTCAATTTATATCCGCTCGCAACCGAGATGACGTCGCCATCTGTAATCGCAGTGGACAGGCTGCTAGGAGCTTCACCGGCTCGATAAGTTTCAAGAAGACGAAGTCAAATGTCTTCAAGTTCCAACAAAAAAAAAAAAGAAGAAAAAAAACCAATCACCCGCATAACCCACGAAAATCGAACGATTTCGTAATAAATCATCATTAAAAAAAAAAAAAAATAAATCAACGAATCGATACAGAAATCAAACAGGATTGGTCTCAAGGGAAGTTTACTTGAAACTTCAATTACTTCAATCCAGTCCACTTTCCCAGTAAAGCCTACAAAAACCAAATGCACTATTTTGGATGGGAAGAGTTAGAATACTGTTAATTTCCAATACTGTAACGCAAACAAAATTTAAATTTCACATTTTAAAATAATCTGGTAGATCAGATATGTCCCCCCAGAGGCGCCAATCGAGTGCACAGGGTTAAATATTAACCCGATATTTATTAACAATTATTTGATTAATAATTATTGGAATTGAAAAGTTAAATTTGAAAATTAGTTGATTGTATTGTTACCTGACTACCCACGTCCGTTTTCAGTGTGGCAGTCAACGTGTTAAGGTAAAAAATAAACACATTTATTCCTCACTGGCAGTATATTTCATTCGACGAATTAATTGATTAAAAAATAAAATGTTAGTATTATGGTATAAGTACGTATGCTCGAAGAAAATATGATTGTGTTAGTATCACGATATGTTACCATATGATATTTGACTATAATAGTGTTACAATATAAAGTTATCTATGTTTCTACTAATTATTATTAATATTACAACTACCGAAAATAGTACAACAGTTTCTCCTTGTTTCTTCGTTTATCGCCCCTTCTCTGCGAAATTACCCCGATCACTCTGAAAGCACAATAGAAAAGATTAATTAACAGTTTAGATTTAATTAAACGGGGTGTCTCGTAATTAGTGCAAGAGCCGGAAATAGAGGGTAGCTGAGACGATTCTGAACAACAATTTCCTTTGCAAAAATGTCGTAGGGGGCTTCGTTGTTGAATTATTCACGAAAAACACTGGCCAATCAGAGCGTGCGTAGTCCGACGTCATTGTAGCTCTACGCGCGCTCTGATTGGTTAGTGTTTTTCGTTGATAATTCAACAACGAAGCCCTATACGACATTTTTGCAAAGGAAATTGTTGTTCAGAATCGTCTCACGCTAATTACGGGACACTCTGTATACCATTTTATAAACTTCAAGACAACTGTCCCTCCGTTTACACGATTTTCATTCGTGTAAAACGAATCCACGTGGAACGGATTAATTCGTTAAGAAATTTAAAAATGAAGTCGAAAAGAATAAAACCTAACGCAAACGATCACTGACCTTCAGCATCGAACAAATCGTCATTATCCGTCGACTCGTCTTCGTCAACGGTGTTCTCCTTCACGTTATCCCCGTCCTCCTCTTCGTGATAGGCCTCGTCCAGCGGCATGTCCTTCAAATGAATCACCAGTCTGGACGCGTTCGAATGCCTGACAGCACAGAACGGGTTCTCTTGAAGATGCAGCTCCTGCAACTCGTCCGTCCGAGTTGAGAACAGCTGATCGATGTTGTCGATAGTGTTGTTCCTCAACGAAAGAATCTTCAACGACCTGGCCCCAGTGATCAGCCCGATCGGAAGATTGACGATCAGATTATTTGACAGGTCCAGCTTCTCCAGATGCAACAGGTTTATGAAGGCTCCATTGTCGACTTCGGTGAGACGATTTCCGGCCATGAGAAGGGTTTTTATGTGGATGTTGTTCGACGGGTCGCAAAGGTTAGCCGCGGTGACGGCGGCTATGTTGTTGTAGCTCAGGTCGAGGTGGTACAGACGACGCAGCGAGCAGATATTTGGCACGGTGCCCAGCAGATTGTGGTTCAGGTGTAGGCTTTCGAGCATCGTCAGCAGGTTGGGAACGTCGCTGGGGAGAGTCTTGATCCGGTTGTGCGAGAGGTCCAAGTCGGTCAGACGCTCCGTGTCCAGGAACGTGTCCTTGGTTATCTCGTGGATGTTGTTCCTGGACAGGTTCAGCGTGATCAGCCTCTCCATGCCCTCCAGGGACAGGAAGGATTTGGTACACTGTGTGGAGCACAGCTGTTTTATCCTGTTCCCGCTGACGGACAACACTCGGACGTTCTTCAGGCTGTTGCTCTTCAACTGTGTGATCTGGTTGTCGTTCAGGTGCAGATTGGTCAGGCGTTCTGGAACATTGTCCAGGAAATCCAGCTCCTCGATGTTGTTGCCCGAGAGATCCAAATGGGTCAGGCTGGGCGCGAAGTTGGTCAAATCGACGCCGAAATACGATATGCGGTTCCTCTTCAGGGACAGTTGCTCCAGCCTGGGCAACCTGTCCAGTATCTTCTCCACGCTGCTGTGGTTGTTGTTCCTGTTGTCGTTCAGGATCAACGTCTGCAGGGTGGGATGGGTGCTAAATCGTAACAATTTGCCCGTGGGGATCTGGTTCTTGCACAGACTGAGCAACTGTAGCCGGGTAAGCGAGGTGAACGCGTTGCTGGAGATCTCGGAGATGTCGTTCTCGTCCAGGTACAGCTTCTCCGCTTCGTCGCTCTCGATAAACGCATCGCCGATCCTCTTCAGGCCTACCCGGACGAAATTCAGGACCGTGTTGGGCGCCGCTGGTTTGCATATATTCTGCCAGCTCGCGCAGTAGTCGTAGGTGGTTGTTGGTGGCCTGGTGACTGGAACTAGGTGGCTGTTTTGGAACAAAAGAAAAGCGGCTTTGGTCGTGTGATTCAACGCGTCAGTGTTAGAGTCTCCAGGAATACCCCGAAATAAAAATCGAAACACAAATATGCTCGGTACCCTGTTGCCACCTCCGCAACGTTCTGTTACCATCTACCTTAACACGTTAAGTGCCATGCCGGTCACAGTCGGTGGTGGTCCACTTGAGGCTGCGTTCAGACTCTGCCAATAGTTGGCGCCAATGATCCTCGCAGCGGGTGGTCCGAAATTCTGTGTTTCTGGCCGTGCCTGTACCAGTTCAATCAGAAAACAACCATTTTCTCTCTCGGACCACAGAGCTGCTACCGTCACGACCAGAAACACAGAAATTCGGAACCCCTGCTGCGAGGGTCATTGGCGCCAACTACTGGCATAGTCTGAACGCAGGTTAACGGCCGAGTGTGGGCCTGAACGGAGCGCCATGCACAACGGGCTAGGCACTTAACGTGTTAAGTAGCAGGTGATATTCGTAAGATTGATTCCGAGAGTACCTGGGGAAGGTTGGATAACCATAGCGACCCGACTGTTCCGAGGATGACGGCGCGTATCCGTTTCGTTCCGTGTTATTGAATAAATAGTGATGCAGGCTGGTATGATTCCAGGTGTGTGCGCTGGGATCTTTGCTAGCATGTATAGTCCCGTGACCGAAACCGTGACAGGACAACAGCTGCCAGCCGAGGAGTAGCATCGCCAACAGCCTGGACAACGACGCCGACATCTGCAAATGCGAAGATTTGTACGAATGGACGAAAAGCGGACTGGCGACGTTGAAGTGGTCAGCAGGGGGGTGTTAAATGGATAGTTGGAGTTGGGCAAGCTGGCTTCGGTTGGACTGGATGAGGGACAGTTGGATGGATAGCCGACGGATACTTGTGGAAGCTGGCTATACACCTTGGCGGATCTCAAATGAATGGATAGCGGATCAAAATCGAATCCAAATGGACCAGTGACGTCAGAGAAATGGACGGGAAGCTTCCTATGAATGAATCAAAGTGGGCTGGACGATGTATACCTTGGTAGCTGTTCAACGGACTGAAGTCGGTTGGACGGCGTATAGGTGGATGGACGTCCAGCGGATGGAAATCGGACTCAAATGAAACTGTAACCTTGGAAAGAAAGACATGGAGCGTATTTTAAGAGATGGACGCTCAAATGGACGGACAGCGGATCATAATCGAATCTAAATGGACCGCTAGTTTATTGTGAAACAATTGAAGCAGATTGACCGACACCCAGTGAATAAAAAATAAAGTCAAATGGAACGATAATGTTAAAAAATCAGACCAGGGGCGTATTGTAAGAACGGATGTAACTGAACGGATGACCAGTGGACTAAAATAATTTCTACGACCCGGTTATTTGTCAGAAAATCTTGAAAATCGATTTCAAATTACCTTCTGTACGATATCCTCTTCAAAACCAGGGATAATTCCTTGCCGACGGTGGTAATAAATTCACAAAAGATCCTACAAATTGATTTTTGTACGGTGCAACTTTTGTAACGAACACACAAATGATTGATGAAAATTTTGAACGCTGCTCCGCGAACAGCACACTCGAACGATGCAACACCTTCTGGTCCGACGACTCGAATTTGTCTCTGTTTATAAAGTAGCGATAATTCGCGAGAAATTCAACGCCGGACCGCCCTCAGGGCCGCGCCAAGCTCCCGGCTGGCCCCGTTGTCTTCGAATCATCATCCCAATCTACTTTACAATATTTTTTACTTTATTGTCACGTACAAATTAATTAATCTATCGAATAAAGGGAAAGGAATGCCGGTTTTATTCAATTCCAGGATAACAGATTCGAAATTTGTAATGTGTATCTTTTCAATTAAAATTAATTAAAAAGCAGGTATACTCGAGATACTGATATTTAATTTTTGGTATTTTTTATATTAAAAAAAGTAGGATTACCAGTTTAAAATTTGTAGCTTCTACTTTTTTTTTTAATTTAGATTAATGGAAAAACAGGTACTCGAGGTATTTTTTATAAAAAAGAAATTAGAATTAAAGGGGTTAAAATTTGTAATGTGTATCTTTTGTAATAAAATTAATTAAGAAGCAGGTACTCGAGATACTGAAATTTAATTTTTGGGGTATTTTTTATATTAAAAAAAAAAAAAAAACTAGAATTACGAGTCTAGAATTTGTAGCATCTACTTTTTCCTATTTCAATTAATTAAAATGCAAATATTGACCAGGCTACAACGAGTTAACAATTATTTGTCTAAAATAAATTCAATTTTTAATATTTCCCATAATATTACAAAATTTGGATAAAATAAACTTCTAACATTCTCCATCATTAAAAATCAGAATTCTTCCAATAAAACTAGGAAATTTATTTTAAAATTTATAGCTTCTACTTTCCTTTATTCGAACAAATCAAAAAAGCATATACTAACCAGGCTGCGACGAGTTAACAATAATTTTCTCTAAACTAAACTCAATCGTTAAGATTCTTCGAATTGAAAATTATTCTATTTGCTCCTTTATAATTCATTCCTGGCTGACCAAACGAAGAAAGAAGAGGCGACGGTTGACCGGCAACGTTTGCTGATTAGGAGATCGTTCTCGCGTTTCAAGTGATATCGAAAGTTGCAACGATGCCGGGTCACTCGGTATCGCCGCGGAATGTTTAGACACTGATTGCATCGCATTAAGCGTTATAACAACTTCCGTCGTTAAATCATGAAACGGAATACAACGTGCTGAGACGGTGGGAAATATCGTTCAAGATATTTCCAAGAGACCAAGAATCGAAATGGAATTATTTTCATAAAATCTTGCGCCTCAGTTATCGATCTTACTAATATAATCCATCGATTAATAATTTCACCACGATAAGCATGCACCGAGTTTTGAAAATGATATTTCATATCCTTCGAATTCAAATTAACCAACCATTTAACACTGGAACTACCAAACCAGTCAAGATGACTGGTTGAAGATCTATCAGAACGCTTTTATTAAAATATGTGTTAATTTTTATCAGGATAAAGACCCACTGTATATACTAATATACAGGGTGGCCCGTAACTAGTGTAGGAGCCGGAAATGGGGGGTAGGTGAGGCAATTCTGAACAACAATTTCCTTTGCAAAATTGTCCTATGGAGCTTCGTTTTTGAATTATTAAGGGGAAACACTAACCAATCACTGCGCGAGTAGAGCGCGTTCTCAGCCGTGATAGGGTAACCTCGAGCCGGGACGTCGGATTAGAACGAATCACGGCTGAGCGTGCGCTCTACGCGCGCTGCGATTGGTCAGTGTTTTTCATTAATAATTCAAAAACGAAGCCCCGTAGGACAATTTTGCAAAGGAAATGATTGTTCAGAATTGTCTCACCTACCCCCCATTTCCGGCTCCTACACTAGTTACGGGCCACCCTGTATATTTCGTTCTTTATTTGTTTATTTTTCTATTTTATTTCCCACTTGAAAGTCAGCATGCATGAAACGTCAGTAGTTCTACTGTTTAAAATTTTGCTCAACTATACAAGGTGTCCCAGCTAACTCTGGCATCTGAAATATCTCGCTTGTTTTTCATGGTAGAAAGAAATGTTAGAAGAAAAAGTTATTGTATCCGATGGGGCACATATTCTGATCGGTGAAAAATTTTGCTCGAAGTCATTTTGTTCGAGATTACAAGATCATCGGTGTTTTTTTAAATGGAACCATATATTTTTGTTATCATACGATGATAGCTGAGGGCAAGGCGAGTTCATTGACCTATAACACTACGACCTTCAAATGACCTTGAGTTCAATTTAAAAAAAAACACCGATGACCTTGTAATCTCGAGAAAAAAAATGACCTTGAGCAGAATTTTTCACCAATCAGATATTTGAAATGCCAGAGTTAGCTGGGACACCCTGTATATTATCGTTCGAAGGACTTCCACCAGGATACAACCTAAAACACGAACGCTCCTTTCGATCCACGCTTCCTTTAATACTTTATTTAAAAAACAAACACATTCTTACAATTATTCGATGAAATATTTTATATCGTCACATACACGGTGCACCGTTCCGGGAAATACTGCAGTTCCGTTTTATCGATGGACGTAAACTGATTACCACCGACGAACAATTTAACCAAACGAACCAACAACGGAACGTTCATATCCGCCACCGTCTTGAACCTATTCGACCTCAGATCCAGATGTTCCAGGAACTTGAAATATTTCACCAGTTCGGGATGCAAGAACGTGAGCCGATTCTCGGCCAGATCCAAAAACAACATCTCCCTCACGTTGTTGAACGCCTCCGGATGGATGTACCTGATCTTATTCCCTCGAAGGCACAGCGTCTTCAGTTTCCCCCCAGTTACCACCATATCCACCGATTCGATGGAATTATAATTCAACGACAGCGTGGTGATGCTTGCAAGTCGTTCCAATCGTGGAACGAGCATGAATCGATTCCGGCTCAGATCCAACACCTGCAAGTTTATCAAATCGTAGAAACTTTCGCCCAACAACGTCTCGTCCATTTGATTCCCGCTAAGATCCAGGGCGACCAGGCTGGGTATCGACAGGTTCCATCTGGCCCTCAAATTGCAATCAGCTACGGAAAAGATCTTCAACTGTTGATTGTCCTCCACGTGTAAATACTCCAACGGATTCCCGTCCAGATACAATTGTTCCAAGTGCTTCAGATCTTTGATCTCGAACTGCCTCAGGTTGTTGTTCTCCAGGTGTACGGCCTTCAAATGTGAATCGAAATAGTCGAGCAGTTCCGGACTCACCTTGCCGTATCTGTTGTTCCAGTAAATCGTGTGCAGTTTCGGGAATAATTGAAACAAGGCTGAATAATCAGGAAAGGAGTCCAAGGATAGATACTGAACGTTAGGGAAGTTCGGACGCGTCGTATCGAATCGTAGATCGTTTAACAACATGTCGTCCGATTCCATCGCGTCCTGATGATCGAAGATCAACGCTTCCAGGCTTTCGTGTCCGAACTTCAACAGTTGAAAGATGGACAAACGGTTTCGGGATAGATCCAGACAACGCAGTTTATCGACGTTGTCGAACACGTCGCTAGGTATTTCTTGGATTCGATTGTTGCTGAATAGGATCGATTGGATGGAGGAACTTTTGATGAATTCCCGCGGGATGATGTTTAAATAGGATCCGTTCAGGTTGATTACTTCCACGTCCTCGCAGGATAGTTTTTCTTGTTTAGGAACAACGGATCCGCGGAGATTTAAAATCCACTCGTTCGGGTTGAAGTTTATTTGTATTCCGACAGCGACTGCGACGCAGCTGGTGATTAGAATAGGAAATATTCTTGCGATCGATGGTCTCATGTTTTCCTTGGATTTATCTGAAACGAGATTCGTAATTTCAAAGCCAGCGAATTAATTGTAAAGCTCAGAACTTCATGCGTTTATTTGGGCAAAGACGGACGTTGAAACTGAGACGAGATTTAACTGGTTCGTTCTGGTTTGTTTATTGTAACCAGAGTTTATTTGTTTTATAAAAGTATTTTGTAATACTATACTGAATAAAGTTATTTCAATATAAAATCTACTGCTTTTACTTGGCCATAAAATTAAATGTGCTTCAAGTGTAAACAAAATTTTCAAATAAATATGTACCCAAAGGGTTAAGGCTGCGGTTCTTAACCCTTTTCACGATGCGGACCCCTTCTTATATTATTTTCATAGCACCCCCTTCCCAAGTATTAAATAATGTAAAAAGTTTTTTTAATATAAATTATAATAAACGCCTGAGATAAACGGTTCGTGTATACTTCGTGTGATTGTTTTTACATTACTCCCCCAATGATGATTACACGATAAGTTCGTCAACTTCGTGTTCTTTCCGATATTTCTTCGAGCTTTTACGGACCCCCTGGGGTATCGTTAACGCTAGAACTATCGGCGTTCAGTGTACCCTAAACTTCCGAGTTAAGAATAAATTAGAAAAGAAAATAATTACGAAATAAAATGTAGACTTACGTATACAATGATTCTTTATCTCGATAAAAAGCCAAGATACAACTCGGCTGGAGCGTTTTAATAAATTTTCGAAATCTTTCTAAATTAAAATAAGAAATCTGAAGCAAGTCACTTTCACCCGTTTGGTAGTTCTAGAGTTAATAATTAGGATTCTAACGTGTCTGACTACGTACATCGATTTTCACTGTGGTATTTGTAAACTATCCAATATGTAAACTATCCAATATGTAAACGAAAGAAAATTCAGGTATCAACGAACGAATCCCACGAATTAAACAATATCTAATTGATATATTCTATAGATTTTTAATCGAGAAACGTACCTTTCGAAAGTGGAATCAAAATATCAGCGACAAACCGTTTGAGGCCGAAGTTGGATGAAATTCTCGCAAAGAGGAATCCGTGTCCCCGGCTTAAATACCCTTCCTTGTGACGCAATTCACATTGCGTTCGGTTATATTTTATTTAAATTACTTCTGGATAGAAATGATGATCTCGTAGAAAACGATGAATCGAGGCAAACATGCAGAAACGATAACGTTCGTAAGATCCTCTGTTTTTCTCTTTCTTCTTATCGTTACGTACACTGTCAATCAAAAGTTTCAAGTGTTAAAGGTCCCAACCATGTGTTTCCTTTACCTCGACCGTGGATTCCTTACCGTCACCAGTCCTAGACCCCTCAGGGACTCATTTACCATTTCCAGAAACCCAGTTTCACTTTCTCTACCTTTGTTCAAAAATTAGCCAATTGTTGGATGACTAACCACTTTATCAGTGTAGATTCTAACTCATTATTTATTTTGAGTTGCCTAGATTGCAAGGCCCACATGGGCAGAGTCTACCCTTGCTCACTCTGATTCTACACTTAATCCTAATCGGCTAGGTTTCCACGCTACGATGTTCCACGTTATGATATTCCACGCCATGATGTTCCACGTTATGATATTCTACGATATGATATTCCACGCCATGATATTCCAATTCCACGCTATAATATTCCACTCTATGATATTCCAATTCCACGCTGTAATATTCCACGCTATGATATTCTACGCTATAATATCCTACGCTATGATATTCTACGCTATAATATTCCACGCTATGATATTTCACGCTATGCTATTCCACGCTACGATATTCCATGCTATGATATTTACCGCTATGATATTCCATGCTATGATATTCTACGCTATGATATTCTACGCTATGCTATTCCACGCTATGATATTCCATGCTATGCTATTCCACGCTATGATATTCCATGCTATGATATTCCATGCTATGATATTCCATGCTATGATATTCCATGCTATGATATTCTACGCTATGATATTCTACGCTATGATATTTACCGCTATGATATTCTACGCTATGATATTTACCGCTATGATATTCCACGCTATGATATTCCATGCTATGATATTCCACGCTATGATATTCCATGCTATGATATTCCATGCTATGATATTCCACGCTATGATATTTACCGCTATGATATTCAACGCTATACTATTCCACGCTATGATATTCCATGCTACGATATTCTACGCTATGCTATTCCACGCTATGATATTCCATGCTATGATATTCTACGCTGTGATATTCCACGTATGATATTCCACGCGATAATATTCCACGCTATGATATTTCAATTCCACGCTATGATATTCCAATTCCACACTATAATATTCCAGGCTATAATATTCCGCGCTATGATATTCCACTCTATGATATTCTACGCTATGATATTCTACGCTATTATATTCCACGCTATGATATTCCACGCTATTCTAGGGTTTCCACCTTCTTGGCATCTTTCAAAAGACTCTCCCTCTTCGCCAATTTTCCCTAGTATATATACCTTTCAAACTAAACGTAGCCTAGGGTTTCCTTAAGTGGTAGGGGAAACGCTGTTCTATGCGGCATCGTCAGCATCTTAACAACAAATGCCGCTCTCTTTCTATCTCCCCCTTCCACTGCTACACATTTATATTGGAAAATTTGTATTATTGTTGTTATATCAGAAAATTCCGTCTTATCGAATTGAGAAATGGTGGAAATTTTTGAACAGTAGCGTACGTTGCGTGCGTGGTACCCTGGCGAGGATGAGACGCGACATGTTTTTATTTCATTTGTTACTTCGGCGAAGCAATAAGCTTTAATCGTTGCGAACGAATATAGATATCTTAGCTGGTTTTTATCGACGACGATTAAGTATCGTGAAAAGAATGATCCGCTTCAACGTCCGCACGATCGTTTCATATCTATAGCGAAGATAAAACGGGTCATTTTTGTTTCCTGTTACGTTGCAACAGGTTGTTAATTGTATTTTATTTATTCGTCGTTTACGCAGTGATGATATTATTCGATAGTAAATAGATAAATTCACGAATGAAGGAATTTTTATTTATTAAGGAATAAGGAATCGAATCAAATCGTGAGAATTCTGTTTCGGATTAAGAAATTCTTTATCGAATGATTACTGATAAAACAATAGATTATCACGTGTACGGCACCCAAATTCGAAATAGTGGGAATTTGAAATCACCCAAATTCGATAGCGTCTAAATTCTAAGGCTCCCAAATTCGAAAACATCCAAATTCGAAATAATGGAAATTTGAAGGCATCCAAATTCGAAAGCACCCAAATTCAAAATAATGGGAATTTTAAATTACCCAAATTCGATAGCGTCTAAATTCCAAGGCTCCCAAATTCGAAATAATGGAAATTTGAAAGCACCCAAATTCGAAATAATGGAAATTTGAAGGCATCCAAATTCGAAAGCACCCAAATTCGAAATAATGGAAATTTGAAAACATCCAAATTCGAAAGCACCCAAATTCAAAATAATGGGAATTTGAAATCACCCAAATTCGATAGCGTCTAAATTCAAAGGCTCCCAAATTCGAAATAATGGAAATTTGAAAGCATCCAAGTTCAAAAGCACCCAAATTCGAAATAATGGAAATTTGAAAGCATCCAAATTCGAAATAATGGGAATTTGAAATCACCCAAATTCGATAGCGTCTAAATTCCAAGGTTCCCAAATTCGAAATAATGGAAATTTCAAAGCATCCAAATTCAAAAGCACCCAAATTCGGAATAATGGAATTTTGAAAGCATCCAAATTCGAAATAATGGAAATTTGAAAGCACCCAGATCGCTTTATTTATCAGCGAAAAATTAAGCGTGTGACTTCATATCGATATTTAGTCGATTGGCCAATCTTATCGTCATTCGCGTTATACCAAAACTATAGATACGACAACAATTGCCCGTTAATCAGAACTTTATTTCTATGCTTTTTCTGGACAATCTTCGTGTTTCGAATTTATGCGTGTAACGGGCGTTTTATTAATTCAGTAAAATCACAATGAATCGAAAACTACTTCGTTTTTATTAACGAAAGTGTTTCTCACATTACAATCAAATATATATCAAATATATATATATATATATATATATATATATATATATATATATATATATAAATATATCCGTTTTTAGAAAACGGAAACGTACTTACACGAAAAACCGAACTCCAGCACAAGTCTGTTAAAATACGTGCTTTCACCTGACAAGATCCGCAAGAAAACGTATAAATACATTATTATCGGAATTGCATAAAAAAAACCGGTCCGGGTACTAAAAATCGGACCTGTTAACGTGACATTGTTCAACACGTTCACATCCATCTTTATTTTACAATTATACTTGTTCGAAACAGTTGTTATTTGTTTTTATAACGAAACAAGATTAAACCTCGTACATTAACGTAACATTAGATCGACGACAGACATCCTCGGTTCGTTCCACGCCGATGTTCAGATAGATCGTCGTGTTCTCCGGTATCCCTTTCAAAGCATTATGATCAATCGCCACGATAGGATTTCCATCCAGACGAACCTCTCTCACCGGACTCAACACCAATTTCAACGCGGCCTGGATCGAGGTGAATCTATTCCCCGCCAAATTTAAATATCGAAGACTCCTCAAGTGCACGTCCCAATGAGTCGGCAAATTACTCAGCCGATTATCGTTCAAATACAATTCCTCCAATAATCCTTGGTACAGAAACGTAGTTCTGTCGATGCTCGATATCCGATTCCCACCCATAGACAGTACCTTCAATTCTGGCAGTTTGTACAAAGATTCCAGTACCAGATACGATACGTTGTTGCAATTCATCGATAAGTTGGTTAAATTAGCCGGTAGATGAAACGGGACCATACGGAACCGGTTGTGACTCAAATCCAGCATCTGCAAGGAAGCTAACGACGAGAATACGTTAGCGTCCGAATCTGTCAGAGAATTGTTTGATAAATCCAGGTACCACAGATTCGTCGTGTCGTTGAACGCCGTTTTGTTGATCGAAGAGATTCGATTATTCGCCAAGGTCAAATACCCCAAACTTTTTAATCCCACAAGATCGAGATCGTTCCCGTAGCCAATACTTTGGATCTTGTTGTCGTGCAACATCAACGTCTTCAGACTCTTCTGTTTCCGAAGTGCTACTGCGGTGATCTGGTTGTGACTAAGGTCAAGAAGATCGATGGTGTCGTGGTATAAATTATCCGACGGTTGATACACGGTGTAGTAGTTCCAGGAATGATCCAGATGCTGTAGCACGGGTAACGCAAAATTCACGTTCGCCGACAACGAAGTCCGTTTGGTGCCACTCAGAATCAAGGTCTTCAAGGACGGATACACTGTTGGTACGAGCACCTTGTTGACTGTCGAGTTGTATTGCTGGTCCCTCATCATCAACGTTTGCAGACTTGGGAATTTACCGAAGGAGAATAATTTGTCCGGAGGAATCAAGTTGCCGTCGAGATTTAAGTAGATCAGATTCGGTACACCGTCGAAGGCACCGTCCTGCATGGCTTTGACGCCGCTGTACGGGATGGCCAGGCATTTTAATTCCGGGAGTACGATGAAATTCTTGCGAAGAGTGATGCCGACGGAACTGTCCAAGGTTAGGGTTGAACCGTTGCATTCGGGTGGAAATGGAAAGTTTCCGTACAGGGTCTCTTGTGCCAGTCCGGATGATAGGATCAGCATCGTGGTGAGCAACATTGTTGTGGCTGGAATACTTGACAAATATAAAGAAGCGATTATTTAACACATTGAGTGGCACAGTGACAGCGGACGTGTGTAGTCAGACACGTTGAAATCCTAATTATTAAGAATATAATCAACTAATTATCAAATTTAACCTTTCAAATCGATAGCTAGCATTATTAGCTTAATGATAACGTTATCCGTGGTTTGTTTCGTCATTTCTTTTGTTAATTATTTGATTGTACAAAATTTCGGGCGCCGGTCACCGGTGACCCCCGTGGCAGCCAACCCAATTATCTAAATTTGAAATCATCCGAATTCCAGTTTATCTAATTTTGAAATCATCCGAATTCCAATTTATCTAATTTTGAAATCATCCGAATTCCAGTTTATCTAATTTTGAAATCATCCGAATTCCAATTTATCTAATTTTGAAATCATCTGAATTCCAATTTATCTAATTTTGAAATCATCCGAATTCCAAATGACCTAAATTTGAAATTATCCGAATTCCAATTTATCTAATTTTGAAATCATCCGAATTCCAAATGATCTAATTTTGAAATCATCCGAATTCCAGTTTATCTAATTTTGAAATCATCCGAATTCCAATTTATCTAATTTTGAAATCATCTGAATTCCAATTTATCTAATTTTGAAATCATCTGAATTCCAATTTATCTAACTTTGAAATCATCCGAATTCCAAATGACCTAAATTTGAAATTATCCGAATTCCAAATGATCTAATTTTGAAATCATCTGAATTCCAATTTATCTAACTTTGAAATCATCCGAATTCCAAATGACCTAAATTTGAAATTATCCGAATTCCAATTTATCTAATTTTGAAATCATCTGAATTCCAATTTATCTAACTTTGAAATCATCCGAATTCCAATTTATCTAACTTTGAAATTATCCGAATTCCAATTTATCTAATTTTGAAATCATCTGAATTCCAATTTATCTAACTTTGAAATCATCCGAATTCCAAATGACCTAAATTTGAAATTATCCGAATTCCAATTTATCTAATTTTGAAATCATCCGAATTCCAATTTATCTAACTTTGAAATTATCCGAATTCCAAATGATCTAATTTTGAAATCATCTGAATTCCAATTTATCTAACTTTGAAATCATCCGAATTCCAAATGACCTAAATTTGAAATTATCCGAATTCCAATTTATCTAATTTTGAAATCATCCGAATTCCAATTTATCTAACTTTGAAATCATCTGAATTCCAATTTATCTAACTTTGAAATCATCCGAATTCCAAATGACCTAAATTTGAAATTATCCGAATTCCAATTTATCTAACTTTGAAATCATCCGAATTCCAAATGACCTAACTTTGAAATCATCCGAATTCTAATTTATCTAATTTTGAAATCATCCGAATTCCAATTTATCTAAATTTGAAATTATCCGAATTCCAATTTATCTAACTTTGAAATCATCCAAATTCCAATTTATCTAACTTTGAAATCATCCGAATTCTAATTTATCTAATTTTGAAATCATCCGAGTTCCAAATTACCTTTTGAATTTTTTCTTAACTCGACGTTATTCAAATTCCAAATTATCTAAATTTCAAATAATAATCGGATTTCGAAATTATCAAAATTAGACATTTTCTAACCTTCGACTGATCGAAATTAGAAATTATCCGAATTCCAAATTATCTAAATTAAAAATTTGCCGAATTACACATCGTTCGAGCAATAATCAAAAATTATAACGTCGAATCGAACAATTAATTAATATACCCAGAATTCAATTAGCAAATAAATATATATATAAAACCCGAAGAAATAAATAATTAAAATATTCTTCTTTTTCTTTCCCTTTACCTTTTTCTTCTCATATTGATCAGCCACTTCTTCCTCACCGTTCGGGTTTTAACTAATTAAAACAACCGTTCGCATCCGATCTTTTATATATCGCTTTATCTATCAGCGAAAAATTATGCATGCGGCTTCCTATCGACACAATTGTAACAAAGCGTTTAAACACGTTGACTGCCATTCGGATTCTCGCCTTCCTTTCCGTTGTAGCCGCGTTACTTATTGGCGACTCGACGGATAATTTAGCCTCAGTCACCGGTGATTGGTGTGGCAGTTAATGTATTAAACCAAGTAACTCATTAATAACAATCATTTCATACAAAGCATATTATTTGATCGCGCAATTTTATCATCGTTCGCATCTGAGCAAACTATAGATAAGATAATAATTAACCGTTAATTAGGCCTTTATTTGCCTAAAATTATTACCAGAATCGTAGGAAAAAAACGGTCCGAATACTAAAAATCGGATTGTATTGTCTGTTCAAGATACACCTTGTCGCTTTCAGATCCAGCTTTATTTTACAATTAATAACAACTGTTTCTATAATGAAATAAAATGAACAAGATTGATATCTTGACTATATACAGGTTGTTCAAAAACAAAAACAACCATTCAATATTTATACGGTACTACCTTTTGCACGCGGCTTCGCTCGCTATCAATGATCATTAAGACCCAGTATGAAGTAAATCCGACCACAAATCAAATATTTCTCATACAAACCCTTGCAACCCTTTTTCACCCCTTCAGGGGTTGAATTTTTTTAAATGCCGGAATAGGTGTTTGATTAATTATATTAAAGAGCATTAACCCTTTCGTTACTACGGGCTACTATAGTAGCTTTCCATAAGATGCCACTTAGGTATTGCGGACGACTAGCCGTTCTACATAATTATCTCACTCTGGACATGTACTGATTGTATTTTATTTTGCCTTTATTACTGCACGATCGGCATCGCGTAGCGTGCAGTGATGTCGCAGCGCTTCGTTCAGCGGAAGTACCGCGGCGGATAATCCGCCAGTAGCGAAAGGGTTAAGACCAATTTTCAAGCAAATCCGACCACAAATAAAGTATCTCTCATACAAACATTGCTACCTCTTTTCACCCCCTTAGGGATTGAATTTTGAAATATCCTTTCTTATTCCTTGTATACATCATAAAGGAAACCTCTGTGCAAAATTTCAGCTTTCTAGGTCCAAGGGTTTTGCCCGGGCGTTGATGAGTCAGTGAATCAGCACTCTATTTTTATATATAGAGTAAAGAACTTTAATAAACATAGGTCGAAAGATCAACCGTTCCCGATGATCGACTTACTACTGAATTTTCGATATTTATAGAAGATCCTCCACGTGTCCACCTTCCATTTCTATACACGCTTGGTATCTTCTTCTTACAGAGTCGCGAACTCTCTCTTAAAATTCCACATTTCTGTCGAATTATATTTGACAAGCCTGGTAGATTCGGTTACGTAATTCTTCCAAGTCGTTTATCAGCGAGGAATACACTTGGCTTTTTGTTTCAAAGGATCGAAATCGGTGGATCGAGGAGGCCATGCAACTGGTCCACCACGACGAAACACGATAAAACTAAGCAAACGGAAAGGACAGACATAAGACGAGAGCACCGCGCACAGCACCGATACTGATTCCGAATCCGATTCGGGGCTCGTTTGAAGAAATCAACATATGGGTATATCTTCAATTATCATAACGCTTTATTTATCTGTGTGGCATCTTTCAATTTATATATACTCCGACTAGTCTAATGCAAACATTGTATAAATGACATCCATCTATGTACAAGGTATTTATTTATAACAATTCGCAGCTTCAGATTTTTCTACCGTTCGTTTCAAGAGGAAAAAATGCAATTAATTCAAATTACTGTTAGAAATTACTTCTTACAAATAGCTATTCTGATAATAAATAGCACGGATACAGTCAACTAATTATTGACTCGTATCCGGAGCTTAACACTTTAACGACCGCTCACACAACATGTGTATGATAGCCGGAACAACCGTTAACGACCGCTCACACAACATGTGTGTGATGCTACCGCCGATGGTTGTTGGCCAGTACCACACTCTTTGTGTGATAATAATTTATGAATGTAAACAAGCGTGGATATTGCTATTGGCTTCGTATTTCATCGCCACGTCTTTGATTTTAGGTAATTATTGCCAATTTTTAATTTTTGATTTTAACTGTTTTATGTTAACTTTTTCGCGAATTCAATACAGTTCTTTAATATTAATTCTTCAAAAATACTGCCGGCCCCTGGCGACGTTTGACTGCGTAGACGGGCGGTCGTTAAAGTGTTAATATTAGAAAATCTCAACTCGTGTAACTGTATTTTCAAACACGATAAAATTAAATACAACAAAAAAGCGAAGTTATGAATTTTGACCCGAACGTTCATATACACGAAACACTGTGGCGCCAGATGAGACAAAGTATCAAAATTACATTAAATTAATGTAACATTAGATCAACGAAGAATAGAAATTTGCAAACTGTAGACGCTGTTAGATCGCACACACATCCTTGGGTCGTTCCACGCCGATGTTCAGATAGATCGTCGTGTTCTCCGGTATCCCTTTCAACGAATTACGATCAATCGCCACGATAGGATTTCCATCCAGACGAATCACTCTCACCGGACTCAACACCAGTTTCAACGCGGACTGGATCGAGGTAAATCCATTCCCCTCCAGATTCAAATATCGAAGACTCTTCAAGTGCGCGTCCCAATGAATCGGCAAATAACTCAACCAATTATCGTTCAAATACAATTCCTCCAACAATCCTTGTGACACGAACGTAGTTCTGTTGATGCTCGATATTCGATTCCCGCCCAAAGACAGTTTCCTCAATCCAGGCAATTTGATCAAAGATTCCAGTACCAGATACGATATGTTGTTGCAATTCATCGATAAGCTGGTTAGATTACCTGGTAGATTAAACGGGACTTTGCGCAACTGGTTGTGATTTAAATTCAGAATCTCCAAAGAGGTTAACGACGAGAATACGTCAGCATTCGATTCGGTCAAAGAATTGTTTGATAAATCCAAGTACCTCAGATTCGTTATGTCTTTGAACGCCGTTTTGTTGATCGAAGCGATTCGATTGTTCGCCAAAGACAAATGCTCCAAACTTTTTAATCCCACAAGATCGAGATCGTTTCTATAGCCAATACTCCGGATCTTGTTGTCGTTCAACAGCAACGTCCTCAGACTTTTGTGTTTCCGAAGTGCGACTATGTAGATCTGGTTGTGACTGAGATCAAAATGGATGATGGTGTCGTGGTATAAATTATCCGTCGGTTGATATATTTCGTGGTAGTTCCAGGACTCGTCCATATGCTGTAGCACAGGAAACACAAAGCTCACGCTCGCCAACAACGAACTGTGTTTGGTGCCACTCAGAATCAAGGTCTTCAAGGACGGATACACTGTTGGTACGAGCACCTTGTTGACTGTCGAGTTGGATTGCTGGTCCCTCATCACCAACGTTTGCAGACTTGGGAATTTACCGAAGGAGAATAATTTGTCCGGAGGAATCAAGTTGCCGTCGAGATTTAAGTAGATCAGATTCGGTACACCGTCGAAGGCACCGTCCTGCATGGTTTTGACGCCGCTGTACGGGATGGCCAGGCATTTTAATTCCGGGAGGACGATGAAATTCTTGCGAAGAGTGATGCCGACAGAACTGTTTAAGGTTAGGGTTGAACCGTTGCAGGCGGATGGAAAGTCTACGTACGGGGTCCCTTGTGCCAGTCCAGATGATAGGAACAGTATCGTGGTGAGCAACATTGTTGTGGTTGGAGTACTTGAAAAGTATGATGAAGCGATTGTGTTTGTGTTAATAGGTTACTATGGAAGCAAGTGATTTTTTGTTTATTTATAATTATAGTAGAACGGTGTTTTCGTCTCGGGATCGACCGGCAGACTCGTCAGTGGGGCTGACGACAGCCGATCCCTGCCCCAGACGCCTTGATACTGTTACCGTTCTTCAGACGATCATATACAGGGTGTCCCGTAACTAGTGGTAACATCGGGAAATGGGGGGTAGCTGAGACGATTCTAAACAACAATTTCCTTTGCAAAAATGTCAGACGAGGCTTCGTTTTTCAATTATTAACGAAAAACATTGACCAATCAGAGCGCGAGTAGAACACATGTTCAGCCGTGATTCGTTCTGGTCGGACGTTCCGGCTCGAAGTTCCCCTATCACGGCTGAGCATGTGCTCTATTCGCGCTCTGATTGGTCAGTGTTTTTCGTTAATAATTCAAAAATGAATCCTTAACGAGCATTTTGGCAAAGGAAATTATTGTTCAGAATCTTCTCAGCTACCACTAGTTACGGGATACCCTGTATATCCGAAGAACATGCCGGACGGCCAGTAGCGAGACCCGAACCAAGGGCGTCCGGGGAGACGAACACACATAATGGTGCGATAGGACAATTAAGATTAATAATCCTGATAATCTCTAAGTTTGAGATTATCTAGATTTGAAATTTTCCAAATTCGAAACTATTTGATGTTGAAATTATCTACATTTAAAATTACCCAGACACCGAATTATCTAAATTTAAAAGTTTCTAAACTCCAAGTTGTCTAATTTAAAAATTATGCAGACTCCAAATTATCTAAATTTGAAATGATGTAACTTCAAAATTATCCGAGTTACAAATCATCTTTTGAAATTTTCTTGACTCCAAATTATCTAAATTAAAGATTATCCGAATTCCAAATAACCCGAATCCGTAATAATCATCCAACTTCGAGAACTATCCAAATTCGAAATTCGAAGAAATCTAAAACCGGTCCAAAAATCTTATATTCCATCGCATAAAAATTGCCCATTTGCAAATTTCAATTCCTAATGTTAATCGATAAACCACAATACACATTTTATAAAGAACAGCTCACCCCACAGCTCTAACATTACAAAAACACATCGATGCCACCCTCCGAAGCTGTACCAAGAAATCTAGCCAAGCAATCATATGGTATCGTCGACCAAAGGTCGATGCGACTTTAAACCAGAAAAAAGAAAACCATTTTATAAATCACCGAGCCCCGTCGTAAATCGTCCATACAGTAATCAGAAATTATAACATCGAATCGAAGAATTAATTCATTTACCCAAAATTCAATTAGCACATAAGTATACATTATATAAAAAAAGAAACAATTTAAGTAAAATACTTTCTTTTTCTTGCTATTTACCTTGTTGTTATCATATCGATCAGCTACCTTTCCCTCGTTCAGATTTGAAGTAAATAAAATTACTGTTTGCAGTCGATCTTTTATACCTTGTTTTATCTATCGGCGAAAGATTAAGCGTATGACTTGCTATCGATACAACTGTAAAATATATATACAGTCAGTCCCATAAGTATTCGTACGCCTTTTAAAACACAATTCCCTCGTTTGAAATTGGACCAAATGACTTGAATCTTTTTGAGAAGCTAGAAGAACTAGTTTACTAGATAACAAGAAAAACAAATGTTGAAAAAGTCCCAGTCGGTTGAAATTATGAAAGATCATGACTAATCACGTTCTTAGGTGAAAAACTGCGATTCTCGTCAATTTCAATTGCTTGTAGTTTCTAGATGCGTTAATCGATTTCGATGAAACTTTGTGTACACATACAAGGTATTGATATCTGCGAAATGTATGTTTTAAATTTTCATTATTGGCTCGGATAACAAAGTTGAGAAAAGTGATCCTCACTGTATCCTTCATAATTTCAACCGACTGGGACTTTTTCAACATTTGTTTCACTTCTTATCCAGTAAACTAGTTCTTCTAGCTTCTCAACAAAATTCAAGTCATTTGGTCCGATTTCAAACGAGGGAATTGTGTTTTAAAAGGTGTACGAATACTTATGCGACTGACTGTATATACATATGTATATACCGATCGGAAATGAGTAACTTGTTTTCCGAAATCGGTTAACAAATCGTTTAAACGGAATAACTCATCAGTAATAAACATTTCACGCGAATCAGATTATTTTGATTACCCAATCTTATCGTCATCCGCTTCGTACAATTAGTAAACTATAATCACGATAACAATCACCCGTTAATTAGAACTGTATTTCTATGCACTTTTTCTCACGATCTTTTCGTCCTCTGCTTCTGTTAAAAGTGTTATCAGAATAATTGTAGAACAAAAATGCGGTTCGAGTACTACAAATCGTATAACGTTATTTGTTCAAGATATCTCGTAGCAGGGCGTTGTTTAACACTTTCAAAATCCACCTTTATTTTACAACGAATAAAAACTGGTCTTATAATGAAACAAGATTAAACAACGTAGATTAATCTATACATATAAAAATAGAGTGCTGATTCACTGACTCATCAACGCCCAGGCAAAACCCTTGGACCTAGAAAGCTGAAATTTTGCACAGAGGTTTCCTTTATGATGTATACAAGGAATAAGAAAGGATATTTCAAAATTCAACCCCTAAGGGGGTGAAAAGAGGTAGCAATGTTTGTATGAGAAATATTTTATTTGTGGTCGGATTTGCTTGCAAATTGGTATTACTGCTCTTCGATATAATTAATCAAACACCTATTCCGGCATTTTAAAAAATGAAACCTCTGAAGGGGTGAAAAGGGATTGCAACGTTTGTATGAGAAATATTTGATTTGTGGTCGGATTTACTTCATACTTGGTCTTAATGCTCATTGATAGCGAGCGAAGCCGCGGGCAAAAGCTAGTATATTATAATTAGATTAACGACGGACACTTCTTGCGTCGTTCCACGCCGATGTTCAGATAAATCGACGTGTTCCTCGATACCCCTTTCAACGCATCCTGATCAACCATCACGATAGGATTCTCGTCCATATGAACCAGGACCAGTGGACTCAATACCAATTTCAACGCGGACTGGATCGCGGTGAATCTATTCCCCGCCAAATCCAAAGAAATAAGACTCTTCATGTTCACGTCCCAATAAGCCGGCAGATCGCTCAACCGATTATCAGCCAGGTACAATTCCCGTAACTCTCCTTGGGACAGAAACGTAGTCCTGTCGATCCTTGATATCCGATTCCCTTCCAAAGACAGTCTCCTCAATTTCGATAGTCCGTCGAAAGTTGCCATCGTCAGATACGATATATCGTTGCAGTCCATCGATAAGCTGGTCAAACTAGCTGGCAGGCCGGATGGAACGTTCGACAATTTGTTCTGATCCAGGTCCAGAATCTCCAAAGAGGACAATGGTGAAAACGTTTCGGCGTCCAACGTTGTCAAAGAATTATCCCATAAACTCAAGTACCGCAGATTCTTCGTGTCTTTGAACGCCGATTTGTTGATCGAAGCGATTCGATTCTTCCACAAGAACAACTCTTCCAAACTTCTCAATCCCTGAAGATTCAGATCGTTCCCGTTGCCTATCGACTTGATCTGGTTTCTGTACAACTCCAATTTCACCAGTTTACCGAATCCTGGAACGTTGACCAAGGTGATCTGGTTCTGGCTGAGATCCAGATGGACGACGGTGTCGTGAAACATTTTCTGCATGGGACGGTACACGGTGTAATTGTTCCGGGATAGATCCAGGTACTCCAATACCGGAAACGGAAACTGTACCGACACTGTCATCGTGTTTAGCTTCGTGTTCCTCAGACTCAGACGCTTCAGGGACGGATACACCGTTCTTACTAGCACTTTGTTGATCTGGGCCGTCGATTGCTGGTCGTTGATCTCCAGCGATTCCAGATTCGTGGATTTGCCGAAGGAGAATAATTGATCCGGAGGAATCAAGTTGCCGGTGAGGTTTAGATGGATCAGATTCGGTACACCGTCGAAGGCACCGTTCTGGATGGTTTTCACGCCGCTGTACGGGATGGCCAGGCATTTTAGTTCCGGGTTCACGATGAAATTCTTGCTAAGCGTGCTGCCGACACCGCTGTCCAATATCAGGGTTGAATCTTTGCAGGCGGATGGAAAGTCTACGTACGGGCCCCCTTGTGCCGGTTGAGATGACAGTATCAGGATCGTGGTGAGTAACATTGTTGTTGGGATACTTGAAAAAGACGAAGAAATTGGATATTCGATTAATTGTAATTTTTGTTATTTAAACGTGGCGTGAAAGGGTAAATTGGGTATAATTGAAAGGGTGGTAGAATTTGGGTTGTTCTTATATGAAGATGTCCGAAATCGAAATCATGTAAGTTTGGATTATAAATTATCTGAATACGAAATTATCTAAATTTTTGATTTTCTGAACTCGAAATTATCTAAACTTGATATTATCTGATCTCGAAATTATCTAAATTCCAAATTATCTACATATTAAATTATCTTAATTAAAATTATCTAAACTCCAAAGTATCTAAACTTGAAATTATCTAAATTCTAAAGTATCTGAACTTGAAATTATCTAAATTCTAAATTATATAAACTTGAAATTATCTGAACTCCAAATCATCTAAATTCTAAATTATCTATACTCCAAATTATCTGTACTCCAAATTATCTAAATTCTAAATTATCTATACTCCAAATTATCTGTACTCCAAATTATTTATTCTAAATTATCTAAACTTGAAATTATCTAAACTCCAAATTATCTGAATTCTAAATTATCTAAACTTGAAATTATCTAAACTCCAAATTATCTGAATTCCAAATTATCTAAACTCTAAATGATCTAATCTCGAAATTATTTATTTTCGAATATGATCTAAACTCTAAATTGCATAAACTCGAAACTATCTGAACTCGAAATTATCTAACTTCTAAATTATCCAAACTCCAAATTATCTAAATACTTAATTATCTAATCTCGAAGTTATTTAAATTCGAAAATGATCTGACCTCAAAATTATCTAAATTCTAAATGATCTAACGTCGACATTATTTAAATTCGAAAATGAACTCGAAACTATCTAAATTGAAAATTATTTAAATTCGACATCGACCATCTCGCGTCTATACATTTAATAATACTTCATCAATCCATAATATAATGGTCCGTTCGTCGATTCAAGAAATAATAATGAATTAACGATGAATTGTATCGATACGTTTGCTATACGATATACCGGAAATCGAATAAACGGAATATATACATATTTTCGTTTTATTTACCTCGTTGGTGACGCCATTTTACTCGGACACTTCTTCCTCGTCGTTCGGATCGTGACTAAATAAAACAACTTTTCGGTCTCTATCATTTATATATCATTTTATCTATCGGCGATGGATTACACGGGATTTACTCTGGATCGAAATAATATAATCGGACGTATAGATCAGAATGTTTGGACGATTCAACCTTATCGCCTTTCGTAATTTAGCAAACGCGGATACGAGAACAACCGTCGATTAATCGGAACTGCACCTTTACGGTTTTGTCTCGCGTAAAAAAGAAAAAAAAAAAATGGATCAAGTACTGAGAAGCTTTGGTTCCCTGCAATTCAGTCTTGCGTTTACAGTTGTTAAACATTGTTACTCGGTAATTGTGTCAGATGGCATCATCCGTTTAAGATGTTTATTGCCACTATAGTTCGTGACTCTGTCGAACCTAGTTTAATTTCACGATAAATAATTTTAGAAATTTGAAAATATTATATGCAATGATAAAATATAGAAACGCTATTAAATTTTCCCCCTTGTTGTGCAATTTTTATTATACATCGCCACGTTATGATAACGTACGACGTACGTTGTTGCAACTCTATACCCCGGCGTAATTGTGCAATAAACGAGGTGCGAATTAATCGAAGGTTAATACATTCGCTATCGGTACGACGGTCAGTCGGTAATCCCATCATCCACTTGTCAAACAGGATAAATTAAAGTAATATATTAGATCGTCGTCTAATTGCCTGTTTATTTCGTTTCAAAATTCGAATTCCGTCACGCAAGGATTACAAAATTTTTATAACTATGCCAAACAAATAATCCTAATTCCGCGAACGAGCAGTGCCGCCGCTCGAGGTCTCGGGGCCCTAGGCAAATACAACAAACATTTTGTGCTACTTGAAAACTAACTAAATGATTTAGCACGGTATGAAAATTTGCGAGTGATACAGTTTAAGTATTATTTGAGCACCATTGACTCGCTATCCGCCATTCGAGGGTTAACGGGTCAAAGGTGAAAAGATTTTATGATTCAACCTCTTCGAGGTTAGGATCTCTTTGTTGCAGATCCGAGGGTAATCCTCGTACTTCGTGTTTTAACGATAAAAATGAGGTATAAATGCAACTGGAATGTATAAAATAAATTTCGAAATGAAAAGAAAGTGATTATTGAAAATAGAAAGGATCCAAACCTTATGGCGGCAATTTTGAAAATATTCAAACTAACCGATAGAATGCAATACGTGGTATTGGGGGTATTTTTAAATATTATATTTGTTATAATTAACAAATACTCTTGTATTAATTAATATTTAATTATATAGATTACGAGATTTGAAAATTAACAGAATAATTTAAATGTAGCCTCTAATGATAAAATGGTTACCCACCTCTGGTCTAACATAAACGCTGTCGGTAACGCAGGGAGCGACGTTACAGCAGTAAAACGTTTCTCGTATGAGGCACTCACTCTTTCTATTTCATCTTTATTTTCAATTATACAAGCGAACAAAGAACCGTATAAATCAATATAAAATAATTATTCGTAAAAAAAAAAGATTACATGGCACATAGACACGCGGATTCAATTCGAATTCCTTACAGGAATAATTAATAATAATCAAGATGATTCGAATTTGGTCTACTACAATTTGGTTTCGAACGTTTCGCGCCGAAATTTAAAAAAATCGTCGCGTTTTCTGGTATCACAGCAAACGAGTTGGCGTCGATGGTTCCCAACGGATTGTCCTCAAGGTGAAGCTCTTCCAGAGCCATTTCCGCTCCACCGAGTACAGATCTGATCGAGATGATGTCGTTCCCCGCCAAGTCCAAATATCGAAGATTCTTCAGGAACGATTGCCAACGTTCCGGCAGATGGGTCAAGTTGTTATCGTTCAGATACAATTCCTCCAACAATACCTGCGACCCTAACGAATCCACATAGATACTCGAGATTATGTTGCTGCTAAGAGACAAGTTCTTCAAGTTCGGTAATATCAGCAACGAGTTTGTCGTTAAATATTTGATATTGTTGCAGTTTATCGACAGGGTAGTTACATTCAGTGGCGTCCTCAACGGCAACTCCTCGAACTTGTTATCGTCCAATAAAAGAACCTCCAAAGATGTCAACGGTGCAAACGTTTCAGGACTCAATATTTTCAAAAGGTTCCTGGACATGTTCAAGTATTTAAGATTAACCGTGTCCCTGAACGCTGTTTCGTCGATGGATTCAATTTGGTTGTTCCACAGGGAAAGATACTCCAGACTTTTCAGACCCGACAGGCTGAGACCATTTGCATTGCTTATAAAACTAATCCTGTTATTAGCCATCGTCAACGATGTCAAATTGCTTAATCCTTCTAGATGGACGTATCTCAATCTATTGTCATCCAAATTTAAATGCTGAAGCGTGCTGCTCAAAAGCTGTTCCCAATTTATGTCAGATAGACTGTTGCGCGAAAGATCCAAATGAGTTAAACTGGGAAACGGATTGCTTCTGTTGCTCAGTATTCTATCAAACTTGGTATTCTTTAAGTTCAAATACTGCAGCTTAGGATACACGGTATACAATTTTAAATTTCTGTCGTAGTACCCAGAATCCTGATTACTGAGAATCAATGCTCTGAGGTTTGGTATCTCACCAAAAGAGAATAAGTTGTTTGGATAAATCAAGTTTCCATCTAGGTTCAGATACATCAGGTTCGGCACCTCGTCGAAGACGCCACTCTCCATGCTACTGATCCCGCTGCTGAAGATGCTCAGACATCTTAGACTCGGAGAAACGATGAAATTTCTTAACAGGGTCTCGCTGTTGATATTCTGCAACGTTAAGATCTCGTTGTTGCAGATCTGCGGGTAATCTTCGTACGCGTTCCCAAGCACCAACAATGGGGCCACGATTAATACTGTTGTTAACGTGACCAACATCTTCATGGCTATGTATCTATAAAAAAACAAAGGTACCTGTGATTATTCGTCGAAATGTTTCTGGTTTCTTTTTTCAACACTTTTGTACACGACCGATTTGAATCAACTCTTCAGGAACCTGATGGCACACGGCACTCAATGTTTTCGTCAAGATCAAATTACATCAGAGAAATAATCTAAAATTGCAGAAATTCTTATTCTTTGATACGCGTTTAGTCTGCGTTTGTACTCACTTTATTATTGACGTCCTATTCGGTTACGTGTCTTCCTTAGAACACTCGCGCTGTAACTGAAGAAAAGGACTCCTTGTGTTCTGTATTTATACTTCGTATCATCGTTTGAGGAACGATAGGCGGGAACTGAGGTGGCATGATATCAACTGTAGAACGCTGAGTCTACAATAACATCATACATACTCAGAAACATTAAAATAATTCGTTAAACTCCGAGTTTGAATTTGAAATTCAAACAATTATATATAACGGTAAATTTGAAATTTCGATTGAGTAAAATAATTCAATATAATTATTCTAAGTGTGTTTAAAATTAGAACTATAAGGTAACTTTGAATACTCAAAATGAAGTTATGATTTAACAATGTTATTATTAATAGAGCTGTAACATGTCCGTCAGGGTTTCCTGCCAAACATTATCAGTCAGTACTTATCTCCTGCAACGTTGTAGAGATACTAATAGAAGTACATTGTAGATGTTTACACACTAAACTAAAAAATATTTTATAAAAACATATGTATAACTGTATCAACATACGCAGTCTAGATCGGAATTTTTTCCACGCGACGACCGATTCTCGAGGGTTACGCCTACTACCCTCTCCTTACCGCCCCGCTACCATCATGCGGCCCAAAAAGCTAACGCTCTCCTGACTCCAACGTAGGACCGTCGCGTGCCCCGAGTCGAAATTAAATATTTTATTTTATATTGCAGTTAGACAAGAAATTATGATAACAAAATTAAAATAATTTTTTCATAACAATATAGAATAAAATATTCAATAGATGAATTAACGCACCGAAAAGTAAAAAGGGAGCGGGCCTGCGTCGAGGTCAGGAGAGCGTCAGCTTACTGACCCGCGTGACGGCGCGGGGCGGTCAGGAGAGGGTAGTGGGCGTACTCCTCGAGAATCGGCCGTAGCGTGGAAAAAATTCTGATCACTGTATTAAGTAACAGTATTCATTCAGATATAAAAGACTGTTTTTACATTTTATTATTATATAACAAATTGTTTTCTTTCTTTTATTTTTCTACAAATTTCCTTTGCACGATCAGTTCTCCTTTGTATCTTCATCAGATTTTCTCTGCAAACTGGAATTCTCTTCTTCATTGGACTTTGCTCGAGGTTGATAAGTCATCATCCTCTGTGGCTCCTCGTACTTGTGTTTTACATGTTTCCAAAGTCTCTGCAATTTAATGTTTCGATAGATAAAATAACCCAGATACGATTGAAGTGAAAATTATATGAAAACGGAGCGTATATAAATATTGTAACAAATGCAACATTAATAATTATAAAATAATAAATGATAAGACGCGGGCACGAGTTCTGTTAAAACACGTATTATTACGTGCTTATTTCTGCAAACCATTCATAATATTTTTTAATTGAATATACGTGACGATTACGTACTCCTTCGTTCGCCCATTCAAAGATACTCTCGCAAGCGTGATCGTAAGCTCTTTCAAAGAACACAGAAGTAACAACTATACTAAGAACAAAAGTCGATGTACGTTTAAAGACGTAACGATACAAACGCGATAGCATTTTCAAGCTACCCAGATTTATATGTCACGTTCGGCTCAAATTTCTTGATTACACTTCATCCGTTCGATCGATAGACGCCATTGTTCGTCTCGCTTTTGTTTCTCAGAGCGAACAAAACAATTTTCGAGCCAAGATAATTTATAACGATACACGAACGTTTGTTCAATATTCGTACGTTTAAAATCGTAAAAATTTAAATATCGCTGACCTTCGGTACGGTTTAAGTTCCTTGCGACAGGGATCGGATCCTGTAACACTTTTCGCGACAATCGAACGTGTCCGTTCACGGGATCCCTTCCGAAATATTTCACTTGTATCGTGTCCCCGACGGTCAAGCCTAACACGCTCGGATGATGCACTTTACGATGATCCAACTGCGAGTTAGGCAACAGCGTCGGTATCATGGTGGAATACAGCGTGACCATAACGCCGTTCTCACGAATGTCGGTTATTTTTGCCGTGTAAATGTCGCCGAACATCAACGTTGGCTCCGTTCCTTTCTGTAGAGTTTCTTCTATCATCGCTTTGGCTTCGTCCATTGCATTCTGATTCGGCGCGAATATGGAAAACACCGTGTCGTCTACCGAGTAGATCTACAAAAGAAAATTATCGTTATTGATACGATTCGATTGTGTTATATCCATTATTCCTGTTCGAACGTACGTTGACTCCGGTTTCGTGATAAATCTTTTTCAAATTCGTTCCACCGACACCAAGAAACTTTCCCCTCGAGTGGACCGGCACTTCTATTGTTTCCAGCACGGGTACGTTGTCTTTTTTATCTTTCACCGGGGCCGATATCGCGTTATTCATGATACCGATGATTTGACCCTTCGCAGTGATCGCTTTCTGCAACGCCTTCATCATCACCTTCAAAGGAATACCCGGTACCTTCACGTCGACCTGTAACGCGGTAAATCCTTTTTTCGTGCCGGCTACTTTGAAATCCATGTCTCCGAAATAATCCTCTATACCCTGTTATTTGAAATATCAAGGATTATTGTTACTATTAAAAAGAACAGAAAAATTGCAATACGAGGAAAATTACCGATATATCGGTTAATATTTTGTAGTCGTCGTCGGAGGCATCGGTCGGGTGATATATCAGTCCCATGGCTACACCGGCAACCGCGGACGATATTGGCACACCTGCGTGCATTAAGGCTAAACTACCGCCGCAAATGGTAGCCATCGAAGAAGAACCTTTTTAACACAAAGACATGTTACGTTTTATTCAATTTCTAGTTCAGGTATGATTTTGCTATTGTTTGTCAAACTTACCATTCGATTCTAATACTTCGCTAGTCAGTCTTATAGCAAATGGATAATCTTTTGGTATAACTGCTCGCAGTCCTTTCTCCGCCAATGCTCCATGACCTATTTCCCTACGATTCACTCCTGAAGTTTTGCCTGTTTCGTTTGTCGCGTACGGCGGGAATTCGTAGTGTAAGAAGAAATGCTTCTCCTTTATCCCACTGCAAATTGGAAGAATAATATGTTCGCTCATAGGGCGATAAAGATTTCAAATAAGAACATATATATTAGATACCTGGTTAACGTTGAAATGGCATCAAGTTTAAGTGAATTCTCTATGCTGTCAAGGGTTACTGTACATAAAACTTGAGTTTGCCCTCTCTGGAAAAAGGCTGAACCGTGCAGAGGCTTGAACAAGTCAATTTGACACTCTATGGGTCTTAGCTGATCCAAATTACGGCCGTCGCATCTAAAATTGTTGAACTATTCATATTTAATATGTATATTGTTGACTGATTATCGGATACGACTGTATAACGCATGAACAAAAGGTACCTCTTCTCTGTCTCCACTATTACGGATCTGAAAACTTCTCTGGTAACTGTGCTGAATGCTTTGGTGGCTGCTTCAATGAATTCTGAACTACGGTCGTTTATACTTTCTAACATCTTTTGTCTAAGATCGGAAACAGCCTGGTCTCGCGACAGCTTATCGTGAGAATGACAAGTAAAAATATTACGTAACTTAGTTGCTGAAAATTCTTTCACCACTTTCGTTGCTTCTTCGTTCAATCCGTCGTTTTTCTCAATTTGAAATTTAGGCTTTCCTATTTTATTCCGTAAACTTGTTATAGACTGTATAATCGTCTGACATTCCTTAGCACCTACTTTAATCGCTTTCTTAAGATCTGGTTCCAAAATGTCATTGGCGGATCCTTCTACCATAACAATAAGATTCTTAGACGTACACGACAATATAAGATTTAAAGAACTCTGTTGAAGTTCCCGCCTCGACGGATTAATTATATGTTTGTTGTCAATTAATCCGACTCTTACGGCTCCTACTGGTCCGTTCCATGGAATATCCGATATACTTAGCGCCGCTGATGCTGCATTGATAGATAACACGTCCGGATCGTAAACTCCGTCCACAGCTAATAAATTACATACAATTTGTGTTTCGTACATGTATCCTTGTTGGAATAAAGGACGCAAAGATCTGTCTATTACTCTGCTCGTGAGGATTTCTTGTTCCGACTGGCCTAACTCTCTGCGAAAAAAGTTTGTCGGTATACGACCAATCGCAGCAGCTTTCTGTCGATAATTTACAGTCAACGGAACTATTGAGTCATTGGACGGTGAATCCTTCCTAACCACAGTGGTCATAACCGATGTTTCGCCCATCTTGGCGGTAACGCTACCACACGTGAAACGTGCAAACTTCCCCGTTGATAATGTCATGTGGCTTCTAAAATAAATGTTGCGATTAAATAATGTTATACGCAAATAAAATGAAACAAAGATATTTTATTTGCAATCACTTTGGTACATCGTTGTACTGTTATTTATGCATTTAATGTTAATCATTGAAACGGTGTCGGCAAACTATCGTTATCGTTTTAGGTTAACAAAAACGTGATACACTTACCCATTGGATAATTTTATGGTTACGTTCTCCGGAGATGTGTCTGATAGAAATCTAATGTGTAATGCATTTCCATTTTTGCTGTGATTCTTTGGGCGCAGAAGAATTAAGTTTCTATTGTTTAACAATTTAGTACGCTTGAACAGCACCATCGTCGTGGTTTCAACATCTACACACGCGCACGTTGGCCACCGTTTATGAATGAAAAATACTATCAAGTGAACTCCGATTTTTATATAATTTGACGATTTCTTTTCGTTTTTTCATGTACAAATATAGTTCGTTTATTAAATTTGATTATTTCTAATAATCAGCGATTAACAATATCTAACACGTTTTTTCTCTTTTGTTATAAACATTTACGATCATTTGAATCAAGTTTGTTAACAATGGGTGCAGAAATAGAAGAATGATCTATGAAACGTTGATTTCATTTTAATGAACAATAAAGAATTCTATATCGATTCTGTGTTGAATTTTATTCATACACATGAAACTGCATACAATGTTGTCTTCAGTGTTGTGATTTTGAACAATATCGGTGTTGAATCGCATAAATATAACATACGAAGATCGTCATGCTTCGAATATTAAATCCATACGTCAGAACATCTTTTATTAACAAAAGAAGATTTCACACAAGCAGTCTGTTCAATTTTTACGAAGAACCTAGATCAGGTTATCCAGAGGTTTACGATGGAACCCCGGTAACAGAAAATCTTACTTTTCTTCAAAAACTAAAACTGGGATATGCCGCGTTTAAAGAAGAATGTAAATTATTCCTGAAAGAGACACGTGCCCGGTTCGTATTGTTTCCTGAGATAGCTTTACCGCACGACGAGGATGTCGTATTAAAATTCGATGGAACTGAAGCATCCTTGAAAAAATGGGTCGTCACCTGTGACAGTGATTATAAAGAAGGTTACTCCACTGCCAAGTAATTACATAAAATTTAATCGTGTTTTACAAGAGTCGCTTAAATCAATACAAACAAAAGAATAATTTCATTCCTTTTTTTTTAGATTAGAATTATCAGAATACGGCACTGGTGTATTCCATGGCGTATTAAGTACCACCGTACCTAAAGACGGTAAAACTAAAAGGTCCGGTTACTGTAATATGACTACATTGCCAAAATACAAGTCTTTCAAGAGAAAAGATTATTACGACTGGATTAATTATAATCAATTGATTTTAAAAGTTAGAGGAGACGGTAGATGCTATATGATAAACTTATTACAGAAGGGTTATTATGATATAACATGGAACGATTGCTTTAGTTACGTGATGTATACAAGAGGCGGTCCTTATTGGCAAATCGTTAAAATACCATTCGCTAAATTTTTCCATGATCACAAAGGGTACGTTCAAGATCAACAGTACCCGATGCCAGAATCGCTGGTTACTAATGTGGGAATCACGTTAGCGGACAAGAAACCGGGACCTTTTAGATTAGAAATTGATTACGTAGCAGTAGGTTTTGATCCGTACAGTTTTGAGACTTGCGCTTACGAAATGTATAACACGAGTAAACCTAATTAGTGATTTTATACAGTGAAATTATTAGGAAATATAAATATCATGATTAATTATATTTCTGTGTTATATATTTAAATAGTATATTGTACAGTAATAAATTTACAAATAATGGTAATGTTCCGTTCTTAATATTCATCGTTAATAATGTACATACGTATGTTACGCTTCAGGAGGTGACTTTCTTGAAGGTTGTCTCCTTAACATTTTATACGTTTTGTTCGAGACTAAGTAACTTACACCACCTGCTAATGTCGTTAACGCCGTTACATAACACAAAACTTCTAATATCGGATGATTTACAAAATGGAATATAGGAGCCGCCAATGTTCCAGCAACAAAGGACAACTGAATTGCAGTATTAATTTTACTCATATACGTTGGAGCCAATTGTACCGTGGCATGGGTAGCATCGAAATACCTTCCCAATGTTTTCTAAAATGTATTTTATTTAAAAATTCATTAGAATGTTAGTTAATCAGCAATGTATGCACGTATACATACTGGCGGTGGTAAAGATTGATATCTTATGTACGAAGCAGCTATCACTAAGGCGACATCTCTTATGATGACAAGGCACGTCAGAGGGACAGGAACCAATCCTACCCATGCTAGCGAAAAAAACAATGTACCCACGAGTAATTTATCCGCAACTGGATCTAAAAAACTGCCAAGCTTAGAAGCTTGTGACGTCCATATACGCGCAATCCATCCATCCGCTAAATCGGTAAACCCTGCAATTATTAATAGCCACAATGCTACCTACAATATAGATAAATAATGTTGACAAATTTGATGCGTAGCCACTAAAAATTCAGACATTATTACATCATTTTACCTGGTAATCGTGCGACAAAACTAAGTAACTTAAATAAGGCGACGTTAAAATTCTGCCCATGCAAAGGAGATTTGGTATTGTCCAAATATTTTCTTTCTCAATGATTTCTTCTACTTTTCGTTTGGTTTGCTTAATGTCATTGAGTATTCGTGCTTTGAGTACCTTCCTTCTGTTGATATTATCCTTATTAGCGATATAACTTCTATGATGATTACCAATCCCGGTGGAATATACTCTGGCATGGTACGTCAAATATTGCGCAAAACATTTCTCTAAGAAATACTTATTTAACGTTTTCGAGTGTTTGAAGCATAATACGGTAAAGTAACTCATTGTTTGTTCCTGTTTTCGAACGAAGTAATGAAAAAAGAAACAATAACAAATAACATTATTTATAATTCTCGGAATTGAGTCAAATAGATTTTTCTATATTTTATTGTCATTTGTACAGAGTACATAATACCTACAAAAGGAAGAATTTCTTTGTAACAATTGCACCTTATCTAACATTTGATTGCAATACCTTTTTGAGTACACAATTATTACAATTGCAAGTGTTTGATGAAAATGGCAGTATGTATTAATAATTGTATTTATGTTTATAATATATCGGATTCGATTTACTATAATAAATGAAATTACTTAATAAAAGTATTCGATATAAATCGAATTGAAAGGAAACATTTTCGAGGTTAGGTTATGCGCGAAGCTTACCCGCTCAAAGAGTCAACTTGAAATTATCTAAATATTCGAAATAATCGAACGAAAGTAAAAATATTGTTTTCAAACTGTATCATAATTAATCACAAAACCGATCGTATTATTCTTGTTCGTAATTCATTACGTTTTAAAATTAAAGATGCTCATTTAATGACAATCAATTTGAACGACAACCGTGGTAAATAAAAATTAATTTTATCAGAAAATTGTAGTAATTAATAAGTTGTTACGTTTTATTTGTTTTATTTCAACTTCGTGGAACAAATTCAAATTAATTTTCTACTCCTTGAATCATGCAATGGATAAAAACGACGAGGAACATGATTTTGTCAGTCGCGTCGTTATCAAATAAAAAATTTCAAATGCGTTTATAAAATATTGATTATCGGTAATGAGAACCATCATCGTTTTTCGATATTCACGCTTCAATTTATCTGTTAAAATAACAGTTTTAGAAAATGTTTCCTTTAGCGCGTAATAAAAATGAATCATTTATATCTTATTAGTTTTATAAATTGATATCAATTTTAGCCAACAAAATAATTTAACAATCATCACAAGTACTAATAGACAACATTCGTAGTAAAATCCTAATTACATTGATAAAGTGAATAAGAAAGTATACCAGCACTATCTTGTTTTGTCAGTATACAAAGTTGCAAGTTAGCTAGGGGGTAAGAACCTCCCACCACTTGTTTTAGTCTTGGAAAGACATAGGGACATTCTAGACTCTAGACGGAACCATATAATGGAGGGGGTATTGCTACCCCTACACTTCCCCCACGACTAGTTTCAGTATTCCACTAATTTATCAATTCTATCGATCCACATAGACGGTAATGCTAACTTTTCCCGGGAAAAATCGGCGCCTATGTGTAAATGCCTGGTAACTTTTGGGTTAAAAGACGTATGATGGTACTTCCTTCCCCTACACTGCCGTTTTTCCTAAGGAAGGCTAACTCGCTGAACACTGTGCGCGAATCAAAGAGGAATGTCAGGTTTAATCCCAAATGAGAACCTCTGCCGAAGGAAATACGGTTGCGTGGCGAGGGGGCGCATGCGTGCAAGTCTGGTTGAGGTGTTGCAGGCGCACGACTGAACGAGCAACAGAGTGCTGTGTGTACACCCCCGCCCACGTATTATTATTCGACTTGCTCGTAACCACGCTTCACGGTGAGATCGCGAACGGGCCACGAGTATCCGAAACGGATTCATCAACGACCAGATAATGAATTCATTATTCGCGGAGGACCAGCCGCGTCCGGTCGACAGAAGCACGTAAGAGAAAGGGGCATTAATGTGACACAAGGACGAGCATGATTCTGGCTGGATCAGACCATTTTCTGGCGGGTAAGTCCACTATCCTCGGCGATTCTCTCAATGAATTCAACCGCTCGGAGGTAACCTAAAGGAGGTGACCGTTAATCTTGACTCATGATCTCAGAAACGTGCCAGGCTCCCGAATCGTAAGAAACACGAACAAAAGGATGCACATAATCAATCTTTTTTTCCTTCGCTTTTTATTTCTGGAAGCTTCGAACGATACCGATCCCCGACCTCCGTCGAATATGTATAACGATTATATACCAACCCTCGAGTCTACGACCCCTTACGCTATGCAATATAAGTCTGAATAATTCAGAACGATTCGTCGAAACGTCCGTCGTTCGACGCGGAACGCGTGCCTTGGTCCGCAATGCGCAAATCAAGTCTTCGTTTCGAAATGTACCGCCTCGAACGACCATATCGCGTCCTCGCTCCTTTCATTCAGAACGACAGGAAAAGGAGGACACAGGACACGATCTTAATTGTCGCTCATTCAGACAAACGTGCCAATAGTCCCTAATCACATATATAGATGGTGTTTTCGTTGCGACGCGACGTGTCGGCGGCAGGTCGGTAAACGACGGTTACCCACGGGACACCCTGTGACACACAAACACACACGCGAATGAATCATTAAGCTGCGCAATATCGGCCCGGCGTGTTCGCGTGACAACTGGAGCGACGGTTAATTATTCCAGGTCATTACGACGCAACGTGTCGACGTTGCTGGAGCGTCGCTCGATAGGGATACTGGTAACGTACGTGTCGTGTGTGTCGGTCACGAATGAACGGAAGGATGTACAGTAGCGATCGGTGCACGGGTGAGAACACCTTCGCCACGGCCGATGAATAAATCGCTTCTGCCTCGTCAGAGGAGCACCCTTTCCTTAACCCTTGGCTATCGTCGCGTAACAGACGATATTAGATGCCTTTACAATTTGTCAGAATTAAAAAGAAAATAATCTCACAATACCTAACCAAACTGTTCGGACGGATTAACCTCCCGATGACGGACCATGGAGAGAGTTAACGATTTAAATTGAATCTCGGACTATTCGTAGATTATTAATTGGATTTACAAATTTAATTCCTTGTTTGGAACGGAATTCGAAATTTTCTAAATTATTCAAATATTTTTAATAATTGGTGTATTTAATTTCTCCGAATTTCAAATTCGAATTCATTGTCAGTTCTACAAGTAGGCACTAGTTACCGACATCGAATAAAATATATAAGATACACGGGATAGTTTGATACTGACCGTGCGTTCACGATCGATTTACAGTACCTGTGGAAGCGACAGCATTTCTGGGTGCCGTAGCTGGCTTCGTGGTCCTTCTGTTGGCACTGTTTCTCTACCTGTCCCGTAAATGGTGCTTCACGCCACCGTCAACCAACACCCTTTTCGGCGGCGTTTGCGTGCCCCTCTGCGAGTCCAACAATAGCTCCACTTCTCAGATAACGAAAAACATAGGTACGTTACATATTTTTCTTCCTTCTTTTTTTTTTTCCACGAATACTTGCCCCTTCAACCTCTTTTCTTCTCGGTGCGACTAGTATTTAATCGACCGGTATTTTTATCTCGTTCGCGTGGCACTACTTGTTAAAGGGAGTAGATTCTAGTCACTCGTAGACGGACTTTCTTACAAAATAATTGTAACGAGATTAAAATTGTCTTTTCGGTGGTGATTTTTATCGACATTTTGTGCGCGTTCTAATTACATTAGCGTCATGTATCGTAGAAGCGTAACGGAATTTAATTGCCATTTCGGATGGAAGGGGGAGTGACTTTGATCGACATTTGTACTACTCGCACGGAAAATTCACTGACTTACGTATTTATTCGCGCTAGATTAATTTATTGATTTTAAAATACGTGTTTCATTATCACTTGTTGATTATTTGTTACAAATAATTGTAATACAATCGGGGTGCGCACGAAATGAAATTTTGTGATGAAAAGTGAGAAAGCATCCAGTTACACGATGTTGGTTTATTGAATTTTTTTTTTTTCTTAACGATTTGATGATAAGTTTATATCGCGTCGTGCGTTTCATTCTCACGAACGACGCGATTCAGTGTGAACGTGTGCGAAAAATATGTGGAGTACAATTTGTCCGTGCGAGTTTTGGTTCTGCGGTGGATCGATTTTGAAGTTCATCCGGAAGTCGCGCGATCGTAAAGTCGTTTCCTTCGATCAGAGTAAGTCGTTCATCGATGATAAAATTATTGGGTTGTAACGTATTAATTTTTCTTTTCGAGGCAATTTTATATAATATTTATGTTACAAAATTCTAATCTCATTTTTGAAATGAAATTCAACAGGAAAGACATTCTCCTACTCGGATCCAGAGACGAGTTCCGATTCGGAAGAGGACGCCCTTCGTCGATTGAACTCGCACCCTCACCCACCACCGGACACGCTGACCATCCAAGCAGAGGATGGACCAACCATTCTGGGTTAGTTGTCATTCTTTTTGTAACGGTTGGATGAAAATTTGTTTATCCTTTTATTATTTTCAGACGCTGGTACCACCTCCAGTAGCTGCACCGAGGAACACTCACCCAGTGATCAACAACAGGTGAACGGAACAAGGGAATAATAACAATGACACAATTCAGAAATTATAATTTTGGAGAAATCGAGTTTAACTTCAAATAATTAGCAAAAGAAGCGATGAAATAAACTGCAGATAGCGTTAATATTAAGCTGATAATGCTAGTTATCGGTTTGAAAGGTTAAATTTGAAAATTAACGGATCGTACTCTTAATAATTAGAATTTCACTGTGTCATTTTGAATTATGTCATTGTCGGAGCAAACAAGCGATATCGTGTTCTTAGGAGCGTAATTAATTGGCTCCCCGGATGTCCTCGCGTATCTTATCACGCAACGTTTCGTTGCACAACGTCATAACCAACTTCAGGATAGTTCTGTAAGAGTCTCCATAACCGTAACAATGAATTTCGATGGGTACAGTGCGTGGTAGAAGTGGGAGCCTCGAGTATTCTACTAGACACCCGGGAACAAGAAGTGGAAGTCGAGCAAAATGGAGCGACGACCAACGACATTATCGCAACGATGGGCCCGGTCGCGGAGGAAGTCGGTAGCCTGGAGGTCGCTTTCTTGTACGACGCACCTATGCGCGAGATGACTGTACGATATCCCTGAGAAATATTCGTTTATAACGATACAAAGTTTGAACGAAGTGACAGCATGGTTTGTTGATCAGGTACACGTGTTGCAAGGACGGAATTACCCGGAAGGTATAGGCGGTAGCCAGGTGCGATTGGTACTTTTGCCATCGAAGAAGCAACGACGCAAAACACGGGTGCGCCAGGGTACCTGTCCACAGTACATGGAGAGTTTCCTGTTGCCACGCGTCAATCCTGAAGACGTGAACGCCATGGGAGTACGTCTGAGAGTGTATCTGTGGGGCGGAAGAATGCGTCGAGAGAGATTGCTAGGCGAAGCCAGAGTCTCCTTCGATCAAATCAATCTTCAGCTCGAGACGACCCTTTGGTTGATGCTGCAACCACCGCCTTCTTCTTCGGTAAACCTTCTTCTACAACTTCCGTAGTCGTTCCGAACGTTTTGAGAATCCGTTACCGTTCGTAGGCGTTGTTTGTGACTAAAGGCGTCGACGGATGGCGCTGCAGGACGCGATAATCTATTCCGTTGGTAGATTCTTAAAACTTTAAGGCAATTTAGGGTTTCAAAAATATATTAACGAGTTAATCTGTACTTCAAGGTGCAAGATTGGGGAACAACCAGCAGTTTGACCCGTAGCGACTCCACGGGGTCACAGCAGTCCGTTCAATCGTACGCATCGCCTACGATACCGCCGTACGGTAGCAGCATGAAGGGCGGAAGCGTGGCGGAGATTTTGATAGGCTTGGCGTACAACGGCACCACCGGACGTTTGTCGGTAGAAATAATCAAAGGATCACACTTCCGTGGCGGCGGCGGCAACGATATGAAGCCTCCAGATACTTACGTGAAGGTCGCCCTCGTGGACAGCAATGATCACGAAATGGGACGATCGAAGACTGGCTTGAAACGCGCTCAGCCCAATCCTCTTTACAAGGAGACGTTCATATTCCAGGTGAATTTATTATTTGTTCCTTTGGATGTATCAGATCAGAACGAAGGTTGATGGCTGTCATAATGATGAAGAATGGATCTCTATTGGATCAATCAAAGTCTGACTATATTTAGCTTAGGTTTAATCCAAACGTGCTTTGGAACACAATGAACTGTCCTAGGGGACTTCTATTTCGCCATTGTGTTAAACGTTTCCTTTGCACCACAGGTTGCCCTGTTCCAACTTGGTGACGTGACGTTGTTCCTGTCGGTTTACAATCGACGAAGAGGAGGAATGGGAAGGAAGGGACGCGAGATGATCGGTTGGCTGAGCCTAGGATTGAACAGTTCCGGCTCGGACGAGCTTCAACATTGGAACGACATGCGCGCAGCGAGACAACCGACGCAAGTTCAACGTTGGCACATGTTGTTACGACCTTGAGAAGACGACCGATCATGAACGAGTTCCTGTTAACGGAGAAACATTTCTACGTGTTTAACGATTTACCAAGTATATACGGTACGGATCGATAACGCAACAGATCGTGCAGGGTTACGACTGGACGAGGAATAACGTTTCGAGCGTTACGTACTGCCCCTGGAGTCAATAACACGTCGGTCTGTCGAGCCCCTGTCGGATATGCTGTCGTAACTTTTTAAAAAAACAAAGCACCTGTGGCTAAAACTGTCTGAGTTCAAAACTCTTATTCGATGTACCAAGTACATTCCTTTTTGATACGCCGGACGGAGTTGAGGGTGTTTTCAGCGTACATATTAACGTATGTATATTCAAACCAACATATGCAAACGAAACGAGAAACACACGCACATTTACACGCAGACATTACACGTACATTTCGTCGGTCCTCAAAAATCGAATTCGCACATTAGCAGGCGGACCACGAAAAAAAAGAATAACCAACTCCGACTCGATATGTGCCTGAGCCAACCTTAATCATTTATTTTTTACTTTGTGCCTTTCACCCTTTTTAGGCCGCGTGTCCGTCGACGGAGAATCGTCGTGGGATTAACGGAAGCCGAGTCGAGAGTGAGCTCCGTTCACGAGTCCTCTAAAGTCGTTCCGCCTTTGGACGAGCTAACCTATTTGTGCGAACGGTGCAACCTGTAATCTCTCGACTCCGCGACACTTTTCAACGGATATTCGATTCGCTACGCTTGCTCCTGCGCAACTTAGACTTCCCTTGGTCATCTCCTAACTACCATGGCTCAGAATTGACTCTCGTGCTTTGTTAAAGTACCCTTTTGTGACAAAAAACACCGTCAAACTTTGATTGGGTCAAGTTTGATCTTGCCATGGTACTCATGGGGTTAAGAAGACTATGTGACCCGGGTTGTCCTTCCGTTTTTTTCAAGAGCAAAGCCGGACGATGACCAAGAGAAGCTTATGTCGCGAGTATACGAGGAATCTTGTTGTTCCGATCACATGGTTCGAGAATGGATTGACGCGCAACCGTGGGAGGTTAGATTAACCCCTTGTCGCGCGATCTGGATCAGTGAGAATGTTTCGAATGGAACGCGAGGCTGTGAAATTCTTCTCTAAATCTTTGCTTCTTGTTTTGATCGCACCACGTTGGTTTCGTCGTTGATGCAGTATTGCCTCTCCGATGGACAGGGAGGTATCTGTTTCAGCAATTACAGTTTACTTGTCTTTGAGTTTATAGGAGATAAGAAGGCTTCAAAGTGATAATGATGACCATCTGTTGCTTTGAGGAGTGACGATCTTGGTACTCGAAGAAACAGTATAATGTTGGGCAGTATAACTGTACACTCGATGGAACATTGGAGAAGTGGTACCTGGGAATAATTTACTATTTTGACAGGATACTAAGGATTCGAAGACAATTGCCACTCGTTACATAGGAAGACGATACTTACAGCCTGGAAGAAATATTAAGGAATGCAATGGAAACGGTGTGAACACCGAGGACCTGTTGAGGATGACATATGTCGCTTAAGAAGAGAACTTATTCATGACTTAGAAAGACAATATTAGAGACTCGATTGGAAACCTAATAAGAATGACATTCTGTCATCTAAGCTAACAGTAAATACCACATTACCTTGTTCGCAGAATGGTGCACACTTGATGGTGACCAACGGCTTGCCAATTTAGACGGATAGAAATTATTTAGAGAGACAATACTGTATCAGCTAGAGGGTTTCGATAAAGCATTGCATCGAAGAATTCTAGATTTCCTTAAATTTTAAATCATCGTTGCCATCATCGCGACAAAGCTTCGACGGTAATCAACCTCGTGTCTCGAATGTTTTACGCGTGCACGATATCAACCGATCACGAGGGGTTAAACGGGGGTACGTATACGAGAGGTATAGTGGTATAGATTCACAATTCAATGACGCACAATAAACTCGCAGAAGAAACGAAAGACGCACCCCGTTAACACAGATGTGATCGTAGAGTTGATATTTAATTAATAAATATTACAATTTAGGATGAATAAACTCTCGATAGTAATAGAGAAACGTCATCGCCGTGAACGCGTTTATACAGCGAGGAACAAATTTGAATCAATAATATTATTTTGCTGACATAATATCTGATTTAGTCGAATTTTATAATAATTCGAAAAATAAATATTTTTCCTTTCAAAACAAAACTTACTAAGAGTGCAAAGTCAATTTTCTTAGAATTCACACGGTGCCAAGTTTAGAAATGCTTCGTCCTCGAAGGATTTTTGGAGGGGGTAAATCGGTTTCATTGATTTCAGTATTGTTCCTCGCTATATTAGAAGGGACTTTTGGTTCACAAAATCAATGCGAAGCGGGCGACTGATCCAACGGACAAAACAGATGCTGTGAATCGTATAAACGCTTGACTTTTTCAAGCCTTATAGGTAATTTAAAACGACGATTAATCCATGCTCGAACTATCGTCAGGTTCACATTTGTAGACACACCGTTGTGCAACGCGATTGCAAGGACTCAGAAGTTCTTCTCTTCAATTTTTCGTAGTTTTTTACGAATAAGACTCCAACAATGGCGCACTCAGGATTTAATCTTGAACAGATATTTTCGATGCAAATTCATTAAATGATTGTAAGCCCCTTGGCACCTTTTCTGGCTGCGCCACTGATAATACTCCCCCTGTACCAGCGATGGCGAACCTATGAGCCACCGGAAAATTTTAAGACAAACTTCTGAATGTTCGGAGAGTCTAATATCTTTGCAAATATATTTTCTTTCATTCTGACTTACCGCCAAAAAAGATTCACCATCGCTGCTCCATCTTCGAACCTTTCGCTACCGAGGACGCCATATTGTAAAATATATTACATCGTAAATAAAAGACGGACATAATTGTTTCATTCGCGTTTGTATATTAAATTACTATAATTTAACCTGTAAATGAAGCGTTCGGTGCACGTGGCGAAACGGTTAACACGATTTCAACGAGACGCAAGCCTTTTTCGATCGTAGAATAATTACGTACAACCGTTAGGGTCGTTTGCGTTAGTTGCCAAGAATTTTTCAAGTTGCTTCGTGAGAAACTGAAGGAAAGAATGATGCGTGTGTGCGATCGAATAAATTCTACTTTTGGTGAAATTCGAATAAGTAGCTATTGGTCATATAGATAGTTTTAATTAGGATACTTTCGACTTCTGAGTCCTGGTAACATAATTAAATATATCGTAACAGTCTGTTTATAAACAACACGATGTTGAAACGAAGATTCGAGAAAAAAGAAAAAAAAAAATAAATAATGGGATGCGTATGATTGTTCTCGTGTCGTGGATTGATCGATCGAAAGCGATTACCCAACAGGATTGGGATGTTTTTTCGAAGTATTTACGAGTAGGGCTTTTTTCAGGGTAATTTCTATGCCTTTGACTGTCTTCAATTTGTTACGATATAGTTGTAATTGTATCGAGGTATATTAGAGCATGTACGATCGGCTTTATCTTGCGGAACGTGAACGAAGAATCGTTGAAAGGGATGCATGGAACGAGATTACATTTTCCATTTATTTCATAATTTGTTAAGTTGTTCCAAATCGAATGACGGAAACATATGTATGTAGATTTTTTGAAGAAACAAATTGTTCTTAAATTGTCAGTAGTCTTCATCACAGAATATTCTGAATGAAATTCAACATTGTTGGCTGTAACCAGTAATCAGCCATTTTTGTATATCAAAAACAATAGGCATTTTCGTTAAACTTTAAGCTTTAAATTGGAGTACTATAAATGATATTTTGCGATGATTTTATCTCATGAAATTGCATAACGTTTGTCAAGCATGAATGTATACAGCGAAGATATTAGGATAATTCATATTGTCTTATTATCTGTTGTTCTATTCTATTGTGTCGCTTTCTCGAATGTTCGGTGCTTAAATTATCGATAAGAAAAATGAAAAAATCCCCCCCTCCCCCTTTAAAAAAAAAAAGAGGAACAAACCAGAAAATAAGGATCGCGAGGATTATAAACAGACTACCGTTGGATTTTTATCTATATTTTATCTACAGCACTCTTTCTCGAATAAGTATTGAATTGAAGTTTGAACGTCTACTGCACAAAATAATTACCTTAATCAATGTTATTACTTATAAATTAATAATGATAATTATTATATCTGTCGCGTTTTATAAAAGTGTACTCTAATACAATTAAACAAAATAAACTTACAAATAGTTGTTATCGAAGGCATACAAAAACGAGAAGAAACCAAACGAAGAAGGAATAAAACCTGTCAAAGTACATATTTCTCGAATAGTTCTTGCTTTTTTCTTGCCAGCAACGCTTCTTGAATATCTTGCTGGGATGGTATCGCTTTTTGTGCTGTCGTTTCAATCTCTTCGTCTTCCTGTTCCTCCGATTTCTTTTTACTCTGTGCCGACCATTCTTCCACCGCTTTTTCTCTTGCTTCTTGTTCAGCTTTCTGTTCCAAAGGTAACAAAATTCCATCATCGTCGTCTCTGTACCCGTAATAATCCGCATCGATGTCCTTCATTAATTCTGCACGCGTTTTGCGAGGTGGAGGCGGTGGTTCTTGTTCGAACAATTCTCTGACTCCAGGTAACTCCTTCGCCGCTCCGAAGTACTTGTAACCACGATTCCCGGGTACCTGAGCATTTGTTGCAACGATTACTTAGATATTTTTGATAAAACAGATGTTTCGAAGGAATGAAAAATAAGTGCATGCTTTTACCTCGCGACCTTCGTGGTCTAACATGCGTGGCCCAACTCTGGAATAATCGGGTCCACCCAGTTCCTTTATTTGAGCCTCCCAGTGCCGCTTCTCTCTTAATAATTTATTAATTTCATCGTTTAGGTCTCTGATACGAAACTCTCCAAGACCAGCGTTTTGTATCTGTGCTACTTTCTTGGCAATTTCTCTGATTATCTGCATTCTCCACTTCTCCGCTTTCCTTAAGTCTCTGCATTCGGAGGCTAGATACGGCCTCCTCTCTTGCTCTTTTCTGGCTCCTTCGTTGCTTTGCGCCGCTCTCCATCGAGCAAGCGTGGTCCTGTTAAATAATAAAAACTCAGATAAATACATTGTACAACGAAAAGATTGAGAAATGTGTTTATAAATACTTACATAGCCTTTTCTGCGTTTCGCGCCTGAAATAAATAGTAATCGGATACAGTAGAAAATATAAAATGCTTTTTAAAATGTAATTCAATATTTCTGACAGTATTTGCAATGTACTTACCATTTTTTTTTTTTTTTGTAATATAGCTCAGAAACCAAAATGAAATCTCGGGTCTCAGATGCGTATAAACTAAAACTTGATATTTCGATACGGTTCAACGGTTGGTGTATTTAAATAAAAATATATACAAATTTACACATTAATTTGTTTCAGACGGCAATGTGTTATACAATACTGTTATTTGGTTCCCTTTTTATCATGTATCGTATATATTAAAACGTTTTATTCTATTCAGAATACGATCCATAACAATTTTATAGGTTATAATTTTTCGGTGTTTTTAGGGTTATGTTATTATACACACGATACATCATTACCACGTGTATAGTAAAGTGGCATGAGTAGCGTGGGAAAATATAGTTCTGTGACGTTTTGCGTCGATCATATACTCAATAAATGCAACTAGAATATATTTATTAAATTAACAGCTGTAAAAGCGAAAAAAAAGTATATAACATCAACAGATACATTCTAAAAAAGCTAAAAAAACGTCGAGTATCACAGGGAAAGCGGGAAAAATTTAGTTCTATTAGTTCCGACATTCTACCGCTAGTTGGTTAGGTTTTTGTGGTCCAGAAAATGAAAAAGGAATTATCAATTATCACGTTTTCAAACATCTGCAATGCCATTATTCAAATAACTTTTTAACCCACAGAATGTTCCAATAACCCCAGTAAGGTGCAAAAACTGCTTATTTTGCGGAAAAAAGAATTTTCTCTTAGATTAATTTTGTCAATCGCCGCCAGATGGTGGCGAACAGTGTTATTTTCAAACCGCGCATCGGTATGAAATAAAAAAATCTGTAGAATTATATTTTCGGCTTACTAAATTAATTACTTCATCATTTAATTAAAATTTGTATTAAAGTTGTGAAATTTGAATGTAAATCAACCTCTTTTTTTTATTTATAATGTCGATATTTCAGATTTTGGAACTTGCACAAGATAATTTGTCTATTTTATCCAATTTACGATAAAATTTAATAACAAGTGAATTTCTCTAAATAAAGCGCGCGAGTAGATTATGGAAAGACGTATTTTTTTATCGGTCAAACGCGTTGGAATTCCAGGTGAGATTTCGTTGTTTTATTTTGCTTGCGTTCAAAAAGCCGCGATGACGTAGATTCAAGGTCGCTGGACAGAGGTCAGTGTTTCGTGAATCTTAAAAACGCCGGACAAAGGAAAGATCGACGCATTTGCGTTCGACAAGTCACGTAGGTTGTACGATTTTATCGAACGTTAACAAGTACGTATGCTCCAACGTTTCTATATGTTTTTGAATTATTTCAATTAACATTGATGTCGATACAGTGATTTAACTTAAGTGCGATTAATCAATTTTGCAGGAGGTGAGATAAACCGTGATTTCGATCAGTTTCAACAGTGCAGCAACGTTTATCGAAGCAAAATGTTGAGTAAGTGTCTTTAAACTTTACATCGTTTAAAATACGATTTATTTATTGATATCGATAGCGGAGCATACAAACAAGTTCAAGGTCACATTTTCCCGCCGTTTTTTGAATATAGTGACTTCTAAAAAGATCGTGATATAATTTCTTTGTTCATAGAATTAGTACTTTTGACGGTACTGCTTTTCTGCGGTACCCTGGCAGAGGACTGCGAAGATAACAATCAGGAACAGTGCCAGGCTACAACTTCGACACCCTTCAATCAGGATAAAGATTGGAGCCAGGCCACCACAATCTATGACTTCCATGCACGAGACATTCACGGTAACGATGTATCCTTGGACAAGTACCGTGGCCATGTTTGCATAATCGTCAACGTAGCCAGCAACTGTGGACTGACCGACACAAATTACAAGGAGCTGGTGCAATTATATCAGAAGTACAACGAGAAGGAAGGTTTGAGGATCCTTGCCTTCCCGTCTAATCAGTTTGGTAGCCAGGAACCAGGAACCTCGGAGCAGATCTTAGATTTTGTCCAGAAATACAATGTAACCTTTGATGTTTTCGAGAAGGTCGACGTTAACGGAGACACTGCTCATCCCTTGTGGAAATGGCTGCAAACGCAGGCGAGTGGATTTGTGACGGACAGCATCAAATGGAACTTCACTAAATTTATCGTAAACAAAGAGGGAAAAGTTGTCTCTAGATACGCTCCAACCACCGATCCCTTGCAAATGGAATCTGAATTGAAGAAATATTTTTAAACTCCACATATTTTTGCATGCCTCGACAGTCTTGACTAACGAAAACCCTTCAATACTCGTCATAACAAGGAACAATGTTTTGTCCTGTAGCTCTGTTGTAAGAACAAACTGTATCTGTACTGTTACATCTTTTAGATTATCAGCTAAGTTCTTTTTCGTATGGAATCTTTTAGCATATATTTTCTAACATTACTCGATTTATATTGTGGTAAGAATAAACTCTGCTTCACAGTTTACAAACAGTTTTTATTCGATTCGCATTCAAACAATTTAATACGACGCGCGATACAGCTTATTTATTGTATAAATTTCTAACGCTGTAAATGCAGACTGTACAAAATGTGTTGCTGGATCATCGTGACCCAGTGAGATTGCTTTGTTTACGACTTAACGTACATTCAGATATATTAGATTGGCGACTAAATTTGCCGAAGAAATGATTGGATCAAAATAAGCACAGCATAAAAATTTGAATAATTTTGTTGCAAAATACATAGAAGAAGGATCGGGAATTTAGTTGCAAATCTAATAAACAAAGTACACGAGTGAATGAGTAAATGCACGCGTAGAGAAACAATTCGCTTTTGTCGTTATCTAAATGGAACAACAATTTCCTTCGTGGACTTCGCACCTCTTAAATCGTTACCTTATCACCTAAACGCGATTTTAAATGTCGCACGATAACGCTATGTACAAGTTTTAATTACATTACCACTGGTCCAAATTGAAAATCGTCAAAAGAGTCGCGCGATTGAAAAATATATCGTCTTTTGAGTAGTCGCAGGCACTTTTTGACATTCGTCCTTCGCTCGTCAGGTCCGTTGGATGATTAACCCTTTCGTAAGCAACAGAGTCTCAATATTTTGTGTATAAATTTTCATCCGAAAATTTCGTTCATCAGAATCGACGGTGCAAGGTTCAAAGAGTGTAAGTTCGAGTCAATTTTCTTACAAAATAGTCACCAAAGGGTTAACCGAGGAATATTTTCGACGACGACACGCAAGGACCGAACGGACGTAGAAATAAATAGAATTCAATAAATTATAAAACCTCAGGCGGTCTCTTTGACGTTGATGGTGGCCATTTCGTGTTCAGAATTTTTGTTCCTGCCGTTCGACACACCGTTCACAGCATCCTCACAGGTCTGAAAAGTGAATCATCTCGTGAACAATCGGTATACGTTTGAACGTTAACCTCTCAAGGCCAAAGTCAATAATTTTAATAATTATTGAATCTCCGAATTCGAATTGAATTAAAAAAAAAAAAGAAAATAGGAAAAGTAATTTTAAGATAAAGAGGTATCTTGTATTGTACTTGAGGGATTAAACTGTGATACGTATAACCATCGATCGGTTTATCGTATTAAAACAATGAGAATGAATTACCCATAGTCTCTTGTTGTAATTCTACCTTGTAGGAAGGATTGTCGTACGCTGACGTGGTTTTACGAGAAGATATGTCGGCCTTACTGCTGGTCCGTCTTTTCATCAGCATCATCAACAGTATCAGGGTCGACAGGATAGCTAGGGACGCGACGATGGCCACTACCACTAACGGCCCGTAATAATCGCTTTCGTGAAGGGGCACCGATGCAAGTTTTCCTGCTGAAGAATATAGAAACATCATTGGTGATTGCTCATAACCTAATCTTCTATTTCTGTACTCTGGGGGGTCTTGAAACATTGAATACTTCTGATTACTTTAAAACTTTAATTTTTCTGTAGAATAATGGCATTGCAAGTGACAATTGCCTTCGTAGGAAGGTTTCTTGGGAAGAAACCACCATTTTGAGGTTACTGGAATGAAATCCTTGGAAGATAATATATGAACCTAGTGCCTCGAGGTATGAAGTTGTGATGCATCAATAACTATGAAGGATAAAGGAGTATTGGTCCGTGTAACTTCTTGCTCACGAGCAAATTTCCCCTCCCGAGGTACCGCCATTTCGACCGAAACAATGGCGCCCAAGGTGTGGTGATCCTTTGGGAGATAAAATTTGCTCGTGAGTAAGAAGTTATGCTAGGTTTACACCTACCGAGTACTCGGCCGAGCTCTCGTCTGGTGTGAACAGCACTCGGCCGGTAGGTGTATTCGGCTCTTTAGGCTTCCTTTAGGCTCTTCAGACTATGCCAATAGTTGGCGCAAGTAATCCCCCGCTGCGAGGGTCATTTGCGCCAACTATTGGCATAGTCTGAACGCAGCCTTAACCTCGCATCTTTGTTTTGAAGATACGTTACCGAATAGTACCACTTGATAGTGTCCATACCAGACCTTCCTAAGTAGGAGAAACAAAGTCCTAAATTATACGGCGCGCTGTCCTTTCAATACAGTCCCTTCACCTATTTTCCAGCACCCTCACTGCCTTTTTTTTATTAATGAGGTGGGGAAATGCTTTATACACATAGCCACTCAGAGAGTGTCGGATTCACGACGGACCTGGCACATAACACCTGTCAAACCGGGACGCGTTACCGAATAAAACCCCTTCTCTTCAGAGAAAATGATAGAATCTTAAGCATCTTAGCTGTGTTATGTGTTTTGGTATTTGATTTCCCTACTTAGGAAGGTCTGGTCCACATTATATACCTAGTGTTCTTTGATAATCTTTATAGAAGTCGATTTGACTACTTTTCACACCTTGCTGAGAGACCGTGGCAGGCAGAAGCACACCAGGCTTGGTGACAAAGTCCTGCACGTTGCTCTTCTTGATCCTTCCGTTGGTCAGGTAAACCTCGAGCCACAGACGGTACCTGGTGCCCGGTTTCAGGTCGCTGATCACGGTCTTAGGATGAGAATCTCTCTTGGCGATCTTGAAGGTGCTCGTGTCTTCTTTGCCACTGTCGCTTTGATAGATGGCTCTGTAGATGTTCACGTATTTGTCTTCTGGGTAAGGCACTCCGTTCCAGGTCACCTCCACGTCCGTCGATTTGATCGTCTTAATCTCCACCTTGACGTCAAAGGAGTAGGGGTCTGGTTCCATCGACGTGGTCATGTGAATCTTTGAAAGAAGAAGGTTCAATGATCATAATCCACCTAGAGGAACAGGCTCGTGAATGTTATTAATTCGAAGAAACTCACCGTCTTCTCGCTTATCAGTTCCGTTAATTGTCCAGGGAATGGCACGAAGTAGATGCCAATGTCGTAAGTGGTCGACGGCTTCAGATTCTCGATCACGTAATTTCGAACAGCCCTGTGGATCAACGGTGTGCCAGCGTACATCTTGTTCTCCTGCTCCTTGTACCTCAACTGGACGCCGTCGATGAATTGCAGCTCGTACTCGGTAAATTTCCTCCACATCACGTTGATCCAGGTGGAATTAACCTCTGCGGCTTGGAGCTCAGCGTCGATCGGAATCTGAGGCGGCAAGCTGGTCGCTTCGGCCCTCTTCTCCAACGTCCTCACGCTGTAGATCTTGCTGGTGGGGCTGTTGGCCAAGTCTTTAAGCTTCACTGTGATCTTCACTTTGTAGTCGGTCGAGGGTTTCAGGTCGCCTAATTCGAATTCCAGCTGAGGGGTTGCGATCAGGTCGTTCGGAGGGGCGAATACTTGAGATTTCCAAGTGGACACGTCAAAGTTTCTGTACGACAGGGTTCATTTTATTAATTTCTTGGTTGTCAATCATTTTCACGTAGAATTATTCTTTGCCCAATTTCTAGGTATCTCTTAATTGACACGTTTGCGTAGAAACAGGCTACCCAGCAGCCTACCTTACCTATCTTAAGTGTGGGAACGTCTGAAACTCGGAGAAAGCCCCCTAACATAGCTATGGATTAGACTAGGTTTGCTGGAGCCATTGCTACTCCTAATTCTAAGGATTCTAATATTACCGCATTGACCGCCTAATAGACCTTGGGCAAAAAATAAGACGATGGATCATAAAGAAAGTACGTTTTGTCGTTGGTATATCGTAATTCCACGCGACCATGAAGTCCAACCAGAACTTGCGGAACGGTGAAGACTAGTCGAACAGTGTGTTCATCCAGAGCCTCAAGGATCTGCACGGTGACCTCGTTGGAAGAAGAAGCAGCAGGGAATCCAGGGATGGCTCCGGGTAATGGGAAGCCCGGCGGTACATTGTGCTCCATGCCTAAAGTTCACGAAGACAGCTCCGTATTAATGTGACACCTTAAAGTAGGCCTGCGTAACTCGATGTCCCGTAGGCTCAACGAGCGACTATACTCGTATAAGGAAGCAATGACGTTGGTGCTTTTAATAAACGAAGTGCAGTAAACCCTCTGTACTTGGCCGTCAGAATCTACAGTCGCCATAGGTGACGTTTATGCTCCCTGTTCTTTCCAGCCAAAAGATAGTGTCAAGTAGAGAGGATTTACCATGGCTTAGGACTGCTATTAACCGCTCTGCCCACGGTGGAGCGTCTACGGTCACGGACAGGTTGCCAGAGGTAAGGGCAACATAGAACAGTGGAAAGAGTCGCCAACTGTAGAGGATGTACAACGTTGCGCGTCCCTACCTCTGGCAATCGTGCATCCACCTGCCGAGATAACGGTCTTGGACAGTTACCCCGGTAGCACCGTACGAAAGTTACGTTTACCGAACAGGGGACGAACCTGACTGGTTGGGCGTTTGTGCTGCGAACGGGTGGTTCAAGTGCGTGAGTCCTGAATGCGGTATGTGAGCGTCAATGTGAAGAGGCAGAGTGGCGGTGGAGCCTGCGGGTGGCGCGTTATGAGGTATGGCCGGCTGGCCGGGATAGTGTTGGAACGGTCCAGGATTGGGATCGTGTTGGCCGATGTGCGCTAGCAGTTCCTCGATCTGCTGTGGCGTGTTCGGTATGTCTGGCGTGTGAATGTGATACGTCGTCTGGCCGTTTTCATTCTTCTGCGTGTAAACGTGAGGCGGCTTCACAGGTTTCTTTGGCCCGGTGGCGGACGGACCAAAGTACCCAGGCTGTATCTGATTGTTGGGCGGGTGTTTCTGACCGGATATCTGCTGATGCAGATCGTACAGGCCCGGATGACCATCTGGCGGATTATGGTCCAGCTGCACCAGGCCCGGATGTTGCAGATTGATCAGATGGTACAGTTCTTCGGGAAGGATCTCCTGGTCGGGATTTCTTTGGCCCTGTTTGGGCCGGTTGCTCAATCCACCCTGGTGTTTGCCTTTGTCCACGTCGAACGCGTCGCCTGGAGGAGCCTTCTTCTTGGGATTCACGGGGACAATGATGTTGGGGTCGACACTGTCCGGGCCCAGTATCGAGGGCACATAAGCAGGACCAGTCGCTGAGTTATCCAGTTGTACGTTGAATCCATTCTGCGGGACGTTCGCGAATCCAGGTGCAACCACGTCCTGGTGCGGGCTCAGGGGCACGAATTGCGGATGATCGGTCGGGTAAGCGACTTTCTGCCCGGCTGGCAGCTTGTTGGGATTCAGTGGACCCGGTATGTACGGATGGTTCTCGTTCGCGTTCACAGGGGCCACGGGTTTGTCGGGGAACTTATCCGGCGCCAGTGGTCCGGGGAAGTAGTCGTCTTTGTGCGGTTTCTTGGCGTCCGATTTCGACTTGGACTTATCTGTCTTTTCTTTGAGAACGGGCGGAGGCTTCTCTGTACGAGGGGATAGATGGAACACATCTTCCAGTGTGGGATTGGTGGGCTTGTAATCGGGACTGTACGGTCCGTTGTACGGTACCGTGGGATGTCCGGGGTCCATGGGGTAATGAAAGAGTCCGTGGGTGATGGTGGTGTCTGTGTTCGCGTTAACAACGTCTTTCGAAGCTCCACGGCCCGGTTGCTGGCTGGGCCCGGTCGATTCCGTGCTGTTAATCGGTCTTACGGTATCGTCAACCGGGTGTCGATCGAACGTGTCTGTGGCCAAGGGGCCGGGTAACGCGGGCGTCGCGTTCGTTCCTGCAATAAGCAAAGTCGATTTGTCACAGGCTTGCTCTCGTGAATCGTATCGTCTCGACCAGCTGTCCGTTTATTCTTCATGCATATTTACAGCGAATAAAAGGGTCCAAGTATGTACAAGCGCCAGCCGTTACTGAGCATGCATTTACACAGCCTTCTCCTCTTCCTGGTCGGATCAGTGTGTACGGTGTTTTAGGTTAGATCTCATAAACTTCTACGAAGGATCTTTCTCGTGTGTTCGTGTCCTTTATTTTTATCAAAAAAGAACTTGAGACGAGGGATGCAAGGTTTCGGGGACAGGCACAAGATCGAGAATGTTAGTCTTCCCTAGGGAAAATGGTGGCGTGGGGCACCGTTCGTTCTGTACTCAAAAGTTACTAGCTGTAACAGTAATTTCATAGTATTCGAGCTTGTTATCCCTAAATTTCGACTTTTCCTAGGGAAAACTATGTTTCTCGACATGGGCTGTCTTTAATCAAGAATAAAACTAGGGGAAGAGGTCTTCCAACACTTGCTTTCGGCCTTGGAAGAACCCAAAGAAACCCTGAAGACATCCTTCACCTATAACCTTCTGTCATTCCATGTATCTACATAAAGAATAATTACGAATAAGGCGAATGGCGGTTATCCCCTCCCTTACACTTCTTCTTAACTAAAGGACGCCTAAGTTGCGCTCAACTGTACAATCAATTGTGGTTCAGTGATGATTGTTTCCGATGACATGGTGCGATAATGAAACGTGCGAAATAATCGAGTATATATGTACATTTCTTATTTACGCTGGAAAGTTCCAGTCAGGTCCGTACGACAGGAAGCGATACCTTCTACCCAGGGTCGGATCAGTGGGGATTTCGATGGAGCTTTAGCCCCGGGCTCTAACGCTTTAGGAGGGCATCGATTTATTTACAGCCATTATCTTAATTCTTCTGAGCAACTTACGATTCAAGTTTTCTACATGCTGATTTTAGTTGTCACTTTGTCCGGCCCCTTCGAGCTCATAATTCGGCCCTGCCTCTACCCATTACCAATCTAAGGGATCCTGTTCGCGATCTTACGGAAAAATATTACAGGGACGCCAACGGTAGTGTCACCAACACCAGGGAAATCGCTTTAACATTTTCAAAATGTCTACTTTCCAAAATTTACGACAATGCGCATACAGGGTGTCTGTGACCAAATCTACCCATCGAAATATTCAGTCGTTCTATAAGAAGCAGGTTCATTTTCACTTCACACACTCTGTACGTTTGTTCTTCAAGGTAGAATGTGCCCAGTTGAGAGTAAAACTTGCGTAAGAAGCTATTGATAGTGCTTTAGGATAGTAGCCATTTGCGGAGAGAGCTGTGGATAGCTTCTGGAGCTAGTTATACTCTCGAGTGGCACGTGCCTCGACGACAGTCACTCTCAGCCCAGCATCCACTTGGCAGAACCGCTGTCGACAGCTTCTGACGCTAGTTATACTCTCAAGTGGCACCGTGCCTCAACGACAGTCACTCTCAGCTCAGCATCCACTCGGCAGAACCGCTTTCAGTAGCTTCTGGAGCTTGTTTGACTCTCAAGTGGCATGTGCCTCGACGACAGTCACTCTCAGCCCAGCGTCCACTCGGCAGAACCGCTGTCGACAGCTTCTGGCGCTAGTTATACTCTCAAGTGGCACGTGCCTCGACGACAGTCACTCTCAGCTCAGCATCAACTCGGCAGAAGCTATATAAAGTGCTCCTGCCAAGAAAATTTGTGTTTTTTATAATATTTACCTGGTTGGCCGGAGGAATGGCCGCAACTCCACTCCAGGCAACACTCGTCGTTGGGTAGGTGCGTGAGGGCAGCCTGGTACGAGGGACAGGGCAGGGTCGCAGGTGGCAGAGCCGGCACTGGTGGACAAGCAGCCTGACAAGATACATTTCCCATCTCGCAGTAACAGCGCTTCTCACATCCGGTCACGTTCGATGGTAACTCGCTCCAGTTGTCGTACCTGTTGCCCTCGTAATTGCACGAGCCATTATTTCTGCACCGCACTTCCTGCAAATGTAGCTCCACCGATTAATAATAGAACCTTCTTCTCTCCGTGGTGTATTTTTCCCTAGTCTATCCCAACCATGAGGATCTCAAAACGGCGTTTCGCCCCGGGATCGACTGCCAAACTCGTCAGTGGGGCTAACGACAGCCGATCCATGCCCCAGACGCCCTGATACCGCTTTTCGGACGTACGTATAATATTCGAATCGCATGCCGGGCGACCGCTAGCGGGAACAACCATCTCGCAGCCACCTAGTGGCCGTCGGCCCGAACCTAGGGCGTCCGGTGAGACGAACGAACGCTTAACCCTAAACGCCTACATTAATCTCCATTTTTTCCCTAGAGAAGTCTAAGGCTGCATTTAAACTATGCCTGTAGCTGGCGCCAGTAACTCTCGCAACGGGTGTGCCGAATTTCTGTGTTTCTGGCCGTGTCTGTACCAGCTCTGTCTACTTTCTTTTGCAATCTTCTCTACTGCTGCTGTAGACTAATTGTAAGCAAGAAAAGAAAACAACCATTTTCTTTTTCTGACGACAGAGCTGACACAGGCAAAGCCCCCTAACGGAGAAGTGTATGGAGGGGTTAGTTTTACCTGAGGACAACAATGTGGAGGTTTGGGAACAAAGTTCGGCGGTACAGTCTCCCAGTCCAAGCAGTGAGGATCCAACACATCCAGTCCAAAGTCTGTAGGACACTCGATGGTCAGACACTCCGTCTTACCACCTTCCACGCAGGTGCACAAAGAGATGCACTCGTCGTACCACTCGGCTCCCACCTTGTACGTCTTGCCCATGTGGCTGCAGGAGCTCTTGTCCGCCATTTTGTCCGAGATGTTCGTCTTGATCACTTCCGCCGGTAGGAACACCTGCAGGGCCGGGCCAGTTCGACTTCCTTCGATCACTCTCACGTAGTACGAGTGGGCAGGTTCCAGATTTGACAAGATACCCTCTAAACTCGAATATTTATTCTTTAGTAACCTAATTGGTTCAAATGAACCCTTAAGCACCATGGTAGATTCAAGCTCGACCCCGTCAAAATTAAATCTATAGTTTCGATACTCAAAAGTAGAAAATGTATGGAGTAAATTAGCTTCCAAGTCATGGTGGTTAAGGGTTAGGCGATGTTAAATTACCCCTGACCTCTGTCGGGTTTCTGCTGTCTCCAGACATGATTATCGTCGGATATTTCTACAGTCACATCTTGAGGATTCTTTGCGGATAACTTCAGCTTGATGGCCGTCGAATTCAGGACTTTTACGTCCGTGAGATTCACGGTCAGCTCGTTCGAGGCTTCCGGTCTGATCTCATAGTCGCCCAGGGTGACGTCGCAAAGGGTGATCGTGCAACAGGTGTCCCTGTAACGGTTCAGTTTAATCCCCAGACTTGCAGTCGAGTTAAAGTAGCGGGTATGCAGGTATATATCAACTTTCTGCAGTCAGAAGATTATGGTGAAAGTTTCTGGTACCTTGGATCGCTAAGGACGACGCAACGATCGTGCTGATTGGTCGCAGAGATGGTGTCATTCGGTGGACACCTTGCCTGACACTTCAGATTGCCTCCAGCTTCGCAGATGCACACCCTGGAGCAACCATCTTCCACCCGTTGCCCTCTCATCACGGTCTTATTCCCGAAGACACAGGACTCCTCTGGTTCTGGTGCTAACAACGACAACAAATCAGATAAGCTTCCACAATTTGATCAAAGTTTAGAGGACGCTGCAAGAGTCGATTCTCAAAACTGTCAGCTTTCAACGAATTGGCAAAACTTTCAGCATACCAGAATCAGCAGCGCAGACCAAGATAGCGCAACACGGCTCCTCGGTGACCACCTTCTCCTGGCACAAAGGGTCCTCGATTCCCCTGTTCGCCCTAACGTATGGCGAGGAACAAAGCGGTTTGCAGTCCACTGCCACTCCACCCTCGCCGCAAACGCACCTTTCCTCGCAACCCCTAATCATCTTCTCCCCCATGGAGTACGTACGGTTTCCTTCCGTGCACACGCTCACCGTCGGCAGCAAGGTCGACGACATGTTTATGGCTGTTTCGTTGTGGGACGCCACGTATTCACCGCCTGTAAGTTAACCCTTGGTACTCGGAAGCTTTTTTCAATTAACCCTTTCGCTCCTAACGCCGGATATATCTGGTATCCACGTGATAACTCACGGAGAGGAACGTCGGATATATCCGGCATCCAATGTGTACACCGAGTGAGTGAAAATTAAGGGTGCACAGGAGGTAAACTAGCGCCATTGTCGACCGTTGTGGAGAAATTAGGAAGCTCTAAAACAAGGATAGATAGATCCTTGTCTCTCCAACGACGGTGCGACAGAGAGGGTGATTCACAGTTGTAGGAGAGACGAAGATAGAGCGATGGAAGTGACTTGATTTTCCACCGGCTTTGGTGCAACTTTTTCAGCTTAAAAAGCAATATTTTCGTACACTTTTTACAGAGCCCTTTTTTCGAAAAAGTGTCTAGAAAAAAAGTTGTATAAAGATATACAGCTTTATTTTTTATAAAACTTCCAGAGGGAAATCGCAAAATCGGGCTGTCGCACAGTGGGCGAAATCCGGATAAAATAGACAAAATTCGGTAACTCAGTGAATTCTGCAATAAATTTTTAGAAAATTGGTATCCCTAGATTGTTTTGGGTGTAGATTTTAAATTTTGAATCAAAATGATCAAATTCAAAATGGTTGATTCAATATGGCGGACCAAAAAATGAAAACTGAATGGATTTTTTTGAAAATTGATATACATGAGTTATTGGGGATGCTGATTTTTAATTTGTATCCGAAATTGTGGAATTCAAAATGGCTGATCCAACCTAGCGAAATCTGGAAAATGTGGGCAAAAATTGATAATTCATTGAATATCGAACAAAATTCTTTGAATATTGCTAGTCCAATGTGTGTTTTTGGGTTCGCTTATTTCGAATATCAAATTAAAGTTGTAAAATTAACAACAGTGAATCTATTATGGAAAACATTATTATATATCCACACATTCATGATGATTTTTGGGTTGTTAATGTTGAATATTATCTTCAGATTAAACAGTGACTAGATTTGGTTTAATTGCTATTTTAATTATATTTGAAAATGTATGCAATGTAAAAACAAACACATTATATGTGGCGTGAAATATTGGTGCGAGATAGTACATCAATACATTTTGCTCATCAAGTAGTATAAATTCCATTTTAGCATTAAATATATTTATTTGTTAATAACAATTTGTTATTAACTTTAAAATGTTATTAACACATGCAATGAACTTAATTCGAGACATTTTTTTTTTACAACAGATTCACCTTTCTTGATCCTGGGTATTGCCCCTTAACTGTCTACATGAAAATACTTGTAGTATTATATTATTAATATCTTTTCAATAGGCAAAAATAGGCAAACGGGGGTTGTTTCGTAATTTTAAGGATACTTTAAGGAAAAGATTTATCCTAGTCACGTTTAGGCATTATCAGGCAAACTTACTAAATTGCACATCGTAAATTTACTTTTTTTGTTCAGAATCGAGCTAATACGCTGGTCAAATAATAAACTTGAAAATAATTATTAAACATATTTCAAAATAATATTTAAAATTTTTTTATGGATACTGTGTATAATGAGCTATGTCAGCAAATTTTTTGATAATTTTGCATGCAGCTCTAGCTGTGTGTGAAGAGCTTGAACGGACACAAAAATATTACGAAAATCAACGGATGAGCGTTAACGACAATACTTAAATATAAATATCATCTTATATTTAATAACTTTTAACTCATTTTGTTTTTCATAAACATTATAGCGTATTGTTAAAGACGTAAAATAGTTAATTTCGTTCATTTAAAAAAAAGTTAAAAATCCATTTTTGTCCTGATGTCGCCCACTGTGTGTCGGTAGTTCAGTGACGGTGTTACACCGGACCGAACCGCCGCGCCGTAACGAAACGCTTAAAAATTACTCAGAATACAAAGATACCTGCTTCTAATTATTATTAATCGCACAATAAACAAGCCAACATATTTTTCTCAGGACTGTATTTTTATAACACCTCATGACTTGAAATTTTGATGCCTGCAGCGTAAAGCTATGCACAGACAGTGCAATGCACTCTATGTATACTTGTCTCCCTTTGAAGCTGCTTCAAACGTGCCTCGCAGTTCATTGCACGCTTCGTGCGAATACGTATCAAAAACAATCACTGTTGGCTCACCCTATCTCACCACATTGCCTCCTATATTCTACAATAATCAAAATCGCCAGGCGACTCGATCGAGATAACCTCGCACTGTCTGTACATACCTTTAGACCTAAGCCCGAGGCAAGTAGCAATTAACATTTTACCGACCGGAAGCCTATTAATAGGTTATTCAGTAGCAATCGTTGTTAATTGAAAACTGATTAGTAAACCCTTGATTATTCGTTTCTTCGTCTACAGCACTTAAGTGTGTTACAATTGAGACTATAAATGAAAATATCGGTTACCCTTCCTAATTTTTAGGTCAAGTTATAAAGTAGCAGGGCTCGTTTTTTTTGTGTTAATACACAACGAACGAATCACCTTCGATTTCCTTGTCATCGTCGTCCATGCTAACGTCACTCAGGTCAGTGATGTTCGAATGCAAAGAGTTGGTAGGCTCCGGTGCCGTGATGTTCAACGCCCTGCCCCTGAACTGCGCCGTTTCCTCCATTATTCTAGCTTCCTTCGTGGTGCTGGCGTCGTCCAAGGTCGACGGGGAGCCGGTCATCATCGACAGTTCTCTCATGATCGTTTCGTTCGACGGAGTCACGATTGGTTCGCCGTGGAACAAGAAGGGAACAGTGACTGTCACCATCTCCATCGTACTCGTGGTCGTCTCTTCCGATTTCGAGGACATCGAGATCGTCGTTGCTGGCTCGTCGACTTCTCCACGCTTGGAATCATCGTCTTTGATGCTTTTCTGGTACTTCTGGTCGGTCTTGATCTTGAAATCCACCGGTTTCTTCTTCGGCTCCAATGTTGTTTTCGAGTCCTGCTCTTTCGTTGGATACTCGGACTTCCGCTCGCCGGTTTCGTTCTTCGTTTCAACGCGGAGCGGTTGCACGCCCGGCACTTCCTCGACGACGGTACCTGGAAATTGTAGATCCAGTTGTTTGAGGATTTTTAGTTTGTGACTGGTAGGGATTTTTTTAGATTATCGGTAATATTGGGGCGGAGGTTCTGGGACCAGGTATTCTGGGGGACAACTTGGAATTTGGTCGAGGTAGAGTTGGAATTTTTGGTGATACTAGGTATTTTTAAGGAGTTGGAACTTAAATGGTACTAGATATTTTCATGGGAAATATTAAAATATTGTAATATTAAAATATTTACCCATCCCATACCCAGCCCCGGACAAAGAGACAAATTACCACCCCTTAAGAATATATATATTTCTTAAATAAAGATATATATATTTTGTAGCTTTTAGGTATAAACGATATAAATACGCTACGCACTGTAAATTCTAAGCGACGTGAAATTTTCTATTAATTGGGTATTTAACGCATCAATATTTTTCTCACACTTATAAACCGAAATGGCGCTCCTAAATTTTGCCCGCCCCTAGAGCGGGCGCTGCCCACACCTATATCCCAAAAATTCCCAAAATTCTCAGTCGAATATTTCAAATTTATCAAATAAATTTCACAACAATTCTAATATAAAAATGTCCAATATTATCCCACTCAGAGTAAATACGAATATTTGTTACAGAAGTAACCTTGGATCCCAACCAAAATCCTATCCCCGACATATTTTCTTCCTTATATCATTTCGGATGGTTCTGGCGGGATCGAGTGGGAACCGGATCGACGGGGTCCCTATCGAAAGTCGAGTTGACCATGATTTTGAATCGTGGTCGCATGAATGGGGAAGCGTAAAGGTGCCCACAGACGGTACGATCTGTCGTACGATCTGTCGTACGACAGATCGTACGCCAAGTCGTACGGGAAGTCGCAGAGGCAGTCGTGCAGGCTGTTTGATTTCAGTTTTGCCTGCAGACGGTCGTACGACACGTCGTAAAATGGCGGACTGGCCCGAAATCATGGTCAGAAAAAAATGTACAATATAATACATGTATACATTAATATGTAAAAACAAGCAAAAAAATATATATATATTTTTGCTTGTTTCTATATATTAATGTGTATATATATTATATTGTATATTTTCTTCTCTAATGTTGAAATTCAACACAAGTTTATGTAGAATGCTCTACAAAATCAATCCACACAAAAAAAAAAGATATACCATCCAATTAATAATTTGAACATGACTTTAAAATCGCAAAGATTAAAAAAAGACAAAGAGTATATATATACATATATAGATCCGTTGGCCGGCCGCACGGTTCGTGGGACGGGTCGTTTATAGCACAGGATGGCGAGTACGGAGCTTTACCTGCTCGATGCTTGTATTCCTACGGTTAAAAAGTTCTAGCAATTTGATGAATAATATGTTTGTAACCTAGGTCGATGAATTTTTCAGAATAAAAATTACGAGAGACATTTACTACAATGTACTCATATCAGCTGACCCATACATAAGCAGTATGAGGACAATATGGCCAGAAAAAAAAATATATATGTATATACATAATCTTTGTCTTTTTTTTTTCTAAAAGAGCGATCCTTCCCTATCAAAACAAAAAATAGAGTTGGTCAATAGAATTAACAATTCCCGAGTTAAAAATTCAAAGGTACAACCCATTAAAAAAAAAAAAAAAAAAAAAGAAAAAAAACAGGCAACAATAGAGAAATTATATTTCCCAAAGGGTATCGAAACGAGCAAAATGATGACTTAACCCCCCGCCGCGATAATTAATTAAACTGAATGCACTGCTCCATAATATCTGACTGGTCGGTCCGCGTTTTTTTCCAAGTCCGCTTCGACGGGTCAACGAAGTGACTACAAAAGGTACCTTTTGTTCCTTTGTACCGTGTCGTACGACAGATTTTTGGCATGCCCAATTCCATGCGACACGACCGCGTCGTACGACAACGCCCGACACACAATGCAACTTTCGTATAGACGGCCGAAGCGACTTGGATCGTACGACTTGTCGTACGACAGATCGTACCGTCTGTGGGCAGATTTTCCCTACGGTACGACCGGATCGTACGACAACGCACCACAGACGATGCAACCGTCGTACAGACGGTCGCAACGACCTAGATCGTACGACTTGTCGTACGACAGATCGCATCGTCTGTGGGCCGTTTAACGGTGCGACCGGTTCACACGAGGCCGATGCTCGTCATCGGGATCCACCTGACGTGGCCGCTCGTTCCAAGACACACCGTGGAACGATTTTACCCGTAAAAGTAGGTGACTGGTCTCCTTTTCCATTTGCTACATGCACATTCTGGCTCGAGAACAAGAAATCCGGCTCCCTTCGACAGATTCTTGCATATCTTTCATAGAGAATAATGTAAGGTAAACATGTTTTTTTTTTATACATGGTGGACGACCTAACGTGACGAATAAATTTAATGAACGATGTAATTTTGAAGGTTCTTCGAGGTGATTAGATTTCATTTCTTCTGTGTCTTTTTTTAAGTATATTTTGAAGATCGTGTTCAATTGTTTTTTATTGAGATAAGTGTTCATTTTTATCAGGACAAGGACTAGCTGTATATGATGGTGTATTTATTTATTTTTAGTATTAATTAGTGCTAGTTGTTTAGTTAATTATTGTTCATCATTTAGCGTTAACCGGTGTTAATTATTTAGCGTCAATTATTGTTAATTTTCAGGTTAACTAGCGTTAATCAGTGTTAATTATTTAGCGTCAATTATTATTAATTTTCAGGTTAACTAGCTTTAATCAGTGTTAATTATTTAGCGTCAATTATTCTTAATTTTCAAGTTAATTAGCGTTAATCAGTGTTAATTATTTAGCGTCAATTATTGTTAATTTTCAGGTTAACTAGCTTTAATCAGTGTTAATTATTTAGCGTCAATTATTGTTAATTTTCAGGTGAACTAGCGTTAATCAGTGTTAATTATTTAGCGTCAATTATTATTAATTTTCAGGTTAACTAGCTTTAATCAGTGTTAATTATTTAGCGTCAATTATTCTTAATTTTCAAGTTAATTAGCGTTAATCAGTGTTAATTATTTAGCGTCAATTATTGTTAATTTTCAGGTTAACTAGCTTTAATCAGTGTTAATTATTTAGCGTCAATTATTGTTAATTTTCAGGTGAACTAGCGTTAATCAGTGTTAATTATTTAGCGTCAATTATTATTAATTTTCAGGTTAACTAGCTTTAATCAGTGTTAATTATTTAGCGTCAATTATTCTTAATTTTCAAGTTAATTAGCGTTAATCAGTGTTAATTATTTAGCGTCAATTATTATTAATTTTCAGGTTAACTAGCTTTAATCAGTGTTAATTATTTAGCGTCAATTATTCTTAATTTTCAAGTTAATTAGCGTTAATCAGTGTTAATTATTTAGCGTCAATTATTATTAATTTTCAGGTTAACTAGCTTTAATCAGTGTTAATTATTTAGCGTCAATTATTCTTAATTTTCAAGTTAATTAGCGTTAATCAGTGTTAATTATTTAGCGTCAATTATTATTAATTTTCAGGTTAACTAGCTTTAATCAGTGTTAATTATTTAGCGTCAATTATTCTTAATTTTCAGGTTAACTAGCTTTAATCAGTGTTAATTATTTAGCGTCAATTATTCTTAATTTTCAAGTTAATTAGCGTTAATCAGCGTAAATTATTTAGCGTCAATCGTTACTTATTATTTAGCGTCAATTATTGTTAATTTTCAGATTAATTAGCGTTAATCAGTGTTAATTATTTAGCGTCAATATTTGCTAATTGTTCAATTAATTATTATTAATTAAAATCAATTTAATTAGTGTTAACCAGTGTTAATTATTTACCGTTATATCTAGTCAATCAGTGTTAAACCATGTTAATTTTTTTTACTGACAATTAGCGTTAATCATCGTTAATTATTTACTTTAATCACTGGTAATTATTAACTGTGTAATACTCGATACGTGTTAAGAATTTAAAGGTGGCGGTGGATGTCGTGGCAGACGGATGAAAAACATCCACCAGGTCGAAGGACGTCCGGTGTAACGATACCGATCTTTCACACACGATCGCGTGCACACCACGATTCCGTACCGTTTCATCAGAATTATGATTCTAAAGTTACGGTATACGCCGGTTAATGTTTGGTAATTGCGATTCATTGCAACCAACGGTATCTAGATGATCCTTAACATCATTGAACAAACTTCTATTCCTTATTACGAACACGATTCCGTGCCGTCTTTCGTAGCAAACTTGGTATATTTAATTTCCAACAACATCAGATCAAGCCTTTTCTTATTTAATCGCCAACCAGGCACGTTTTATTTTTAAACAGAGAAAAATATTTTAAATTGTTTATCGAACTTTGAACGATGGAAGTTGGGTGATTGTTAAATATTTGAAAAATAATAGATACAATTTTTGAAAAGTATCAAATTTCTAAAAGTTATGCTTTGCGTTATTGTTCATTCGATTAATCGTATTAACATCACAAGCGTTGTTTCCTTGGTATTTATATCATATCCTTAAAGTGTAATTACATTTATTATTATTTTTCCAGAAAGTGTTTCAGCAAAAAATTCAACCACTCACCGCACCATGTAATAAATTTCTCAAATTTCAAAATATGTGCATAATAAAAGGATGAAATAGAATCCGACGAATTTCGAAATAATTAGTCATTTAAGATTTGAAGTCTGCCGTTTACGAGAGAGACCGGAAACAGCTGGCCGGTAACGTTATCGCCGGACAAGATCCGTTTCCGTTTGGTGGGAAACAGGTTGATTTCGGTCACAAAGTGATTGCGTCTAAGACAACTGGCCATGGAACGCGGAATTACTCATCGTGCATTAAAAAAGGATCTTCACTCGGCTTGTCACCGGAAGTCTCGCGTCGTCCGTGAACCCGTCGTAAACGGTACACTTCGGGCGCACCTAATTATCAGAGACCCTGCTGAACGTAGCTGTTAAACAACAAATTAGTTATTCGATTGATATTAACAGTTTTAAGAAATTTCATTTAGATTAAAACTTTAGTGTCTGGAATATTCGGGTTCTAGGACGTTAGATCGCCAGAATACTAATATATTGATTTAAATATTGCAATAGTAGAGGATTTGTATATTAGAATCTTAGAAATCTAAAATAGCAGAATGCTATTATATTAATGACACTAATCGTAAATATAATAAAATAATGGTATATTTGTGTGCTAGGACGTTAGATCTTCAGGATACTAATATACTTAAATATTGCGATAGTAGAGAACTTGTATATTAGAATATTAGAAATCTAAAATAGCAAGATGCTACTATATTAGCGGCGCTAATTGCAAATATAATAAAATACTGGAATATTCGGGTGCTGATATACTTAAATATCGCAATAGTAGAAAATTTGTTTATTAGAATATTAGAAATCTTAGCGGCGCTAATCGCAAAATATAGCAGGATGCTGGAATACTTTGGCGCTAATATACTTAAATATCGCAATAGTAGAAAATTTGTTTATTAGAATATTAGAAATCTGAAATAGCAAAATGCTACTATATTAGCGGCGCTAATTGCAAATATAGTAGGATGCTGGAATACTTGGGTGCTAATATACTTAAATATTGCGATAGTAGAGAACTTGTATATTAGAATATTAGAAATCTAAAACAGTGGCACTAATTGCAAATACATATTGTAGGCGTTGAGGGGAAAAGTAGACGTTTGTCTCCCCTGGAGGCTTTTGGTTCGGGCCGGCGACCGCCAGGTGGCATTCGAGATAGATTGTTCCCGTTAGCGGTCGTCCGGGATGCATTTTGTATATAAGTGCGACGTCCGAAAAGCGGTATCAAGGCGTCTGGGACAGACAAAACTCCATTTGTCTAGAGTATGTTTTAGGATACTGGAGTACTTGGGTGCTAGGGCGTTAAGTCGCCTAGATACCTAATATCCTAGAATATATTATAATAGTATACTAGACTATTAGAAATCTAACAATAAAATAACAGAATGCTACGCTAATCGCAAATATAGTAGGATACTGGAATACTTGGGTGTTAATATACTTAAATATCGCAATAGTAGAAAATTTGTATGTTAGAATATTAGAAATCGAAAGTAGCATAATGCCATTATATTAGCGGCGCGGTAATCGCAAGATATAGTAGGATATTGGAATACTTGGGTGCTAGGGCGTGTTAGGTCGCCAAGATGCTAAGATGCTGGAATATTATTAATAGTACAGTATTTACTATACTAGACTATTAGAAATGTAAAATAAGAGAATGCTACGCTAATCGCAAATATAGTAAGATACTGGAATACTTGGGTGCTAATTATACTTAAATATCGCAATAGTAGAAAATTTGTATATCAGAATATTAGAATCCTAAAATAGCAGAATGCTAATCGCAAATATAATAGGATACTGGAATATTCGGGTGTTAGGGCGTTAGGTCGCCAGAGTAATAATATACTTAAATATCGCAACAGTAGACAATTTGTATATTAGAATATAAGAAATCTAAAACAGTCGAATGATGCTATATTAACGGCACTGATTGCAAATGTAACAGTATACTAAAATAGCTACCTCGACTAATAAGTACATTGTGTTACCAAAAATTCTTGCAAAATACTAAACTAATGCACTGAAATTTTCAAATATTACAGCCTTCGTGTTGTAAAAGAAAAATGATCATCTCAACCGCAACAATCATGGCAGGAAAAGAAGTGGAAGCATTCAATCAGCAGTTAAAAAAACCACGAAGAACTATCGTTCGCAGATCGACGTGCAGAACGTAAGAGTCGTTCGAAATAGAAAAGTTAGCCAGTGAAATGCAACTCGGCAAGGAAAGCCATCATGCTCGTGTGCACGTGTGTGCTACCGAAGCAAGTAGCGCGTGCAGAATTCCACCGACTTCTTCCTAAACACTTTTGCCATTGATCGCACGATCGGTGATTAAGCATTCTCTGGTTAATTAGGAAGTTCATCAACCCTGAGAGGAGTATCGATTTAAATTGGAACGTTAAATTTTTTCTGTCAAAATTTCACTATTTTTACAAGACTGTCGCCCAGTACAGTGTTGTATAAGTGGGACGGGTGTGTAATATCGACAGAAAATATAAACCTGGTGTCGAAAGGAATTCTCGACGAGTCATCGGTCGTTGAGAAAGAAAAGAAAAGATTAATCGTAAAGTCATCGGCGGCGAAACGTGATGCACGGAACGAAATAATGATCGTGCGGTGAGTAGCAAGTAGGATAGAATACCGTATGGTCAAAGGCACGCTCGATGACCGACTATTTGAACCTCCCTCTTCCTCCTCGTCTCGTCACTCTACTCGCAAGGCTTGCTTCGTTCTTCTTTTCTTCTTCACCTTTCATTTTGCCCTCGTGCCTTTCCGCGGGCAAGCTAATTCCGTTTACTTAAATAATATCAATTTACATTTCAGGACGGTGGAAGTTTGGAGAATTTTATTGTACGAAGGTTACTGGAAGGATGGAATATTAGGACGCTGGCGGTAGGATGTTAAGACGCTAAGGATGGAATACTGGAGTTTTAAGGTATCAAGGTGGGGAGGTACTAGTTAAGGGATTAAGGAGCTAAGGTATTAGAGCTCTAAGATACTAGGGCGTTAAGATATTACAATGATAAGATACTAAGGCGTAGAAATATTAAGGAGCTAAGGTATTAGGGCGCTAAAATATCAGGGCGCTTAGATACTCAGGGGCTAAGGCATTAGAGTGCTAAAACGTTGGAACGCTAAGACCATAGAATGCTAAGATACTGCTGTGCTAAGGTACTAAGGCGCAGAAATACTAAGGAGCTAAGGTATTAGAGCGCTAAGGTATCAGGGCGCTAAGGTATTAGGACGCTAAGATACTAGGGCGCTAAGACATTAGAGCGCTAAGACGTTGGAACGCTAAGACACTAGAATGCTAAGATACTACTGCGCAGAAATACTAAGGAGCCTTAGGTATTAGAGCGCTAAGATACTAGGGCGTTAAGATATTACAGCGCTAAAATACTAGGGCGCGTAGATACTGAGGGGCTAAGGTACTACAGCGCTAAGACACTAGAATGCTAAGATACTACTGCGCAGAAATACTAAGGAGGTAATGGTATTAGGGCGCTAAGATGTTACAGCGCTAAGACACTGGAATGCTAAGATACTAGAGCGCAGAAATACTAAGAAGCTAATGGTATTAGGGCGCTAAGATTTTACATCGTTAAGACACTGGAATGCTAAGATACTAGAGCGCTGAGAAACTGAAATCCCATGATACCAGATTCGTATTACCCTAAAGCTCCAAGAAACTGTATCCCCAAGCTACCAGATCCCAAGTTATTCGAATTATTTGTGAAACTGAAACTGCACGATGCCTCTCAACTATTATCTCGGAATTCTCGATGGTAACCCAGCAGAACCCTCGAAGCACAGGCTATAATCCATGCCCGGCGAGACCTTGAACCACGCTACTTCCAGGTAGAAGCCGATGTAAACACATAAACGAGAGAGGAACCCGTTTCGCCGTGTAACTTCGTTGCCATCTAAATTGGAAAGAATTTGACCACTTCCGAGATCAGTAAACGTATCTTCTTTCATCATAATCGTCCCTCTACGTTGAACATCCTTTGTCCTTTCCAGGAAGTTGGCCTTGAGGAAGAGATTGAAAAGGTGTTTCTATGGTTTCGAGTCGAACAAATGATGTGATAGTTTTTCTATCGTGGAATTTCTTGGATAAGAAAACAAGGATTAAGTTGTACATAGGGTGTCACAGGAAAAGATACTTTCAAGTGAAAGAAGACAGTTGTTGAAGTACTTGCGTTGTGGTATTTGATATCGCAATATTTACAATTAGTGTTTTAATCTAGTAGCCAAGTGTGCTGTGGTATCTTGGGACCTTGGCAGTGTTTTGGAGCTGTAGTATCTTAGCGTTTTAGTACCTTGGCACCCTAATACCTTAGCCCCCTGTCTCCCCTTAATATCTTAACTCTTGGCGCTTTAATATTTTAATATCTTGACGCTCTAGTATCTCAGCGCCCTAATTTCTTAGCTAATGCTTTAAGACCTTAGTACCTTAGCAACATACAATTAGTGCCTTAACTTAGCCTAACACTCTTTAAGGCGTAGGCTCTTGCTGTTCAAATGCCACCATTCCTGCCCCCAATTTTACGTTTTTCATAAAAGATCACCATTTTCTTTTTTTTATTTTTGTTCGTTTGCCGACAGATTGCTGTAGTCGAGCAACAATCAGAGATTCATGACTTTTTTCCAACTTTCTATAGGAACATCTTTTTATAAAATCTTTGTTTTCCTTTTGCTTTTCTCTGTTTTTTGTACCATCATCGAGAAAATAACGGTACACCGTCGGTAAGAGCTCGCGATACTGGAATGCGAAAGGCAAATCGTTTCTTTGTGTGCTCGCCATCTTGCGAACCTGTCGTTTTGTTAATCAGGCCACGTGACGTTTCGTCTGTTCCGAGAAAATACGATACCAAACTTTCGGTTATATAAGTATACTATCCACTATTTAGTTATAAAAAGTAAATACATTTATTCTGTTAATAATTTTTCTACCATACTTGTCACAATTCTTGTTTCATTTATTTACTAATAGAAATTCATTTTTCAACGCGATAACTTTCTTTTCGAGGCAACCCGGAATGTACTACCAGCAAAATTACATAACACTATATCTATCGATCGATAAATGTTATATAAACTTCCGAATACCTGCACGTTGTTTTACAATCTATCGCAAATTATTATCCACCGAGTGTTGCCTAATTAAACGAATAACAAAACGGTCACCCAGATCTGGGCGATCCGATATTATGCTTTCACTTTGTTGCTCCCAGCGAGGCTCCACCTTTCGACCGCAAGCCTTTCGTGATGCAACCGTAATATAATTTATCGATTCTGTTTCGTTCGCCGGTGCAATATCTAGATTCTTACTAAAAAAGTAAAATTGATGCTCGCGAACCATCGATCGCTCTTGTAGCATTCAAGTGTCTTTTGTTTAAATCAATGGTTTTCAACCTTTAAGAATCTCCTCAAAAAAGATCTTTTTTCCTCGTCTCCCTACCATTTAGCTTTTTAATAGATATAATAATATAGACACGTTTAAAATAATAAAAACTTTATTACAGAAAGAAAAAACTGAAAACTACTATTAACAGAATAATAACAAGATTTTGTTATAATATACGTATACGTAGATGTGTATTTATTTTTATATTCAATTCATTTGAATCGTTTAAGGATGTTTGGGCTATACAATCCCTGCCAAAAGTGATGGAAATATGAAATGTAGCAATCTCTATGCTTTTCGAATGCAATTACTTACACTAAATGGGCAGTTTATGAAGACTAACAGTAAAGTCAACTGTTAAAATGGTTTTTGATGTACATAAAGAAGTTTTTTACCATAATTTTATGTTGGTTTTACTACAATCGTTGCTAACTTTTGCACGTGACTTTACTCAATTTCGAACTGAAGAAAGTAAAAATCTCGTATTTTTAACATTTTAATTAAGTCCTACAAAAATTGTATTATTTTACGAAAATAATTTAATAAAATCTCCTTTTACATTTGGTGAACACTCAGTATTTTTGATGCATTACATTCCTAATGTAATTATTCATCAGTATAAAAAGTTTCAGAAGCTTGTGTCACTTTTTTGACTTACAGCCTAAACATCCTTAAACCAACTACATCTATCGCATCAAAATTTAACGCGAGGGTTGTTGTTATTTATCGACGCAAAGTTTATCAAATCTTGGGGGCAATGTGTAGAGATGAAAATTAATATTTTATTACAAAATCTTTGCCCGCGCCTCCCAGGTTGGGAACCGATGGTTTGAATTGTAATCAAAATGAACCCTGTAAAATTCTACTTATACTACAAGCCATAAATTTGCAATCATTTATTGAACTGTGTGTATCGTTTATCCGTGAAAAGTGACGAAGTTACAGATATTAACGAAAGAAAGTGTTTAGTAGTTACTCAGGATACTTTTTTCACTGGAAGGAAAAAAATTATCTGGCTCGTGAAAAATTCACAGCAATGTGCGTAATTGCATACATCCGTTTAATTACACGTTTCCGATAATGAAACATGTATAGTTTCTAACGGAACGGGTAGCTTGAAAGACTTTGACGCCCGCATGCGAACGATCCTTCGTCTATATAGATCGTTTGCGTGATTTCTATTCGAAAGCTTTGATCGTAATGTTGGAAAGTGATGCGGTTGAGTCGAAAGAAAGAGTTGCCGAATTTTACGCGTTAGAAGATTGCTACAGAAGGGACAGCGGAGAACCCACACTGGAGAACCTAACTCGAAAGTCATTCCTTTTTTACATTCGATCTTGTTTTCACGAATAAACTATATAAAAGCTGACGAACAGATCGTCACTGTCGATAACATAATTATCGTCCCTCGGGCAGCCGATTTCCGATGGTCATCGAGTGAAAGTCATTATCCTCGTTCAAAGAACAACGAGGCGGGAAACGTCATCGGTTTGAATTAATTATCACGCACGGACCATTGTTCTTCTTTTTTCCTTTCAGCATCGTATATTCGTTCGCTCGACCCCAGAATGATAACGAAAGGTTCATTTCATTTAACCCCTTGCACTACTATTCTCCCGACAGGTGCGACAGTCGGAGGTAAACATTTATTGCTTCAGTGTTCGAACAAATCAAGTCACTTGGCAAGTATTAACTGTGTAAATGGTAATCAGAATTAAACTTAACGCTTTACCGACCGGTAGCATTTCGAAAATTCTATGCCCTTCGTCAACGGTCACTCAGCCGCGGATCTTCCCAAACACCGGCTCGGTTTCAGCTTAGACTGTCGTGCGGGAATATAAAAAGTCGATTAATCGACTGCCGGTCGGTAATAGTGTTAATATTCAATTGTGATCAAAGTTTGAACGGCAGAAGTCACATCTGAACTGTAAGCTTGTAGTGCAAGGGTTTAAATAATATTTATTCGATCGATAAGTCGCTCGAGTTATTCTCTTTAACACGATATTTGGGGGGAGGTTGATAAATATGGCCGATCTCGATCACTGGTTTTCCAGGCGTCGGTGAACGGGTTATGCAGATGATCGGAGGACAGGATCGTAAAACAGTGGTAACGAAGATATCAAGAGAACACGGGCTCGTGTCGGGAATGTATAAAGAAGAGAATACGTTCACTCGTGTATTTATGGTACCGTTAACCAGGTTAAAACGACGAGTTAACGTAACAGGACCTTCGGAGATCCTTGTTAACTCCTTGTTCTTATTTAACATAATATATTCGAACGAATTGAAGATATTAGGAACTATTGGAATTTTTTGTTCGAATTGGAAAGAATTACACGGTAATTAGTCTTAAGCACGATTTCTATAGTTGAAGAAATCGGCTGATTCGGATCCAGCGAGGCACGTGTGAACGAGATTCAATTGAGGAAACGGTTCTTCTCGCGTGGGATCGTCGAAATAGAAAGTCGCCGGTTGTTGCGCGAATCGAAAAAGATTATACACGTATCAGAGGGATGTAATCGTGATTTAATTAGGAGCGGGAGAACGCGTATCGGTCGGGTGAAAATTGTTTTCAAGATGGTGGAATTTTGCAATTTGTGCAGAGTTTCTCAGCTAACTGAACCGATTCGGTAACGCTGGAAAAGGGAGTATGAAAGAAAGAAAAATATATAAAGAATTATTAACGAAGAATCATCGAACTAGGCCAAGTTTGTTATTTTACTTTTATTTTGACTAAGAATTGTTATATGTTCTATTTCTGTGTTTCTAATTTAATAGTAAATCTACGACGGTAGAGTCAGTGTAGACAGCACCTTAGGTTTCTAGAGTTAGGTTAAACTGTGCCTTAGGTTTCTAGAGTTACGTTAAACAGTACCTTAGGTTCCTAAAGTTAGATTAAACGGTACCTTAAGTTTCCAGAGTTAAGTTACACGATGCTTTAGGTTTCTAGAGATAGTTTAGACAGTACCTGAGGTTTCTAGAGTTACGTTAGACAGTGCCTTAGGTTTCTAGAGTTAGGTTAAACAGTACCTTAGGTTTCTAGAGTTAAGTTACACGGCGCCTTAGGTTTCTAAAGATATTTCAGATAGCACCTTAGATTTTTAGAGTTAGGTTAATCAGTACGTTAGGTTTCTAGAGTTAAGTTAGACGATGCCTTAGGTTTCTAGAGTTAGGTGAAACAGTACCTTAGGTTTCTAGAGGTAGGTTAAACAGTACCTTAGGTTCCTAAAGTTAGATTAAACGGTACCTTAAGTTTTTAGAGTTAAGTTACACGATGCTTTAGGTTTCTAGAGTTACGTTAGACAGTACCTTAGGTTCCTAAAGTTAGATTAAACGGTACCTTAGGTTTTTAGAGTTAAGTTACACGATGCTTCAGGTTTCTAGAGATAGTTTAGACAGTACCTGAGGTTTCTAGAGTTACGTTAGACAGTGCCTTAGGTTTCTAGAGTTACGTTAAACAGAACCTTAGGTTTCCAGAGTTAAGTTAGACAGTGCCTTAGGTTTCCAGAGTTAGGTTAATCAGTACCTTAGGTTTCTATAGATAGTTTAGAAGGTAACTTAGGTTTGTAGAGTTGGTTTACTCGGTACCTTAGGTATCTGCAGTCAAAGACACACTATAAGACCTTTCTTTGAAAAATGGCGTTTGAAGAACCTATAGATTCCTATTTGCCCAACATACCTATTATCTGAACATCTTTTTACCTCTAATCTCTCATATTTTTCATTTATCAATATCATAAAGTAACGCAACCAAATTCATCTATTTAATTTCATTAATTTATCATCATACACGATACAAGAAATTTCTATTCGATTTTTCTTTATTATTTCTGACGAAGATCGAGCCGATTAAGATTAGAAACACCTTATGGACGTACAGAAGGAGAAGATTTCGAAGCGATTCAAAGGACGTATTTCAACGTACATACGTATTTACTGGTTTTCTTGGTTCAGATGCAATTAAAAATCTTTCACGCTTTGGCTGGCGAGATGCGCGCACGCTTGCCGCTTCATGATTTAGATCAGATCTATCCTTTTCCGTTTCTTTCACCTGGATCGCTATGGTGTAATTCTGTTGCGCGTGGAACACGTTTCGAAAATGAATTCAACGATACACTGATCCTTGTATTAACCTGGCAATTCAATTCAACCACGTTTCGATGTGTTTTTTTAACCAAAATTCTATCACACGATTTATCACAAAAATTGTGACGAACACAAGGGAGAATTATTTCGAATAAACTTGCTTCGATAAATATTGCCATTTATTGAATTTTAATCATTTCTTTTAAACGAATTTATCCTAGAATTAATGTCAGGTGACAAAACGAGGAGTTGCCTTTGGGAATTTTTATATTTCACGAAATGTCAAATATATTTTAATACGAAATTCTCAGTTGGCTGATTTGGGAATTTTTATGTTTCACGGACCGTTCATTTTTTAATAGATAGGAAATTCTCAGTTGAATGATTTGGGAATTTTTATATTTCACGATATGTCAAATATATTTTAATACGAAATTCTCAGTTGGCTGATTTGGGAATTTTTATATTTCACGAACCGTTCATTTTTTAATAGATAGGAAATTCTCAGTTGGCTGATTTGGGAATTTTTATATTTCACGGACCGTTCAATATTTTTTAACACGAAATTCTCAGTTGACTGATTTGGGAATTTTTATATTTCACGAAATGTCAAATATATTTTAATACGAAATTCTGAATTGGCTGATTTGGGAATTTTTATATTTCACAAACTGTCAAATATATTTTAATACGAAACTGTCAGTTGGCTGACTTGGGAATTTTTACATTTTTTAACACGAAACCCTCAGTTGGCTGATTGATCGCAACAAAACTCGGTGAAAAACTGTTAACGAACACGGTTACTTAATCACCCTTACGCGTTTCCAGCCAGTCGTGCACGGAATGTTGAATGAAACCACAGCCGGCTATCGTTCGCTGGATCTAAGTACCCGAACAGCCTACATACGCTCGTGAAATTCGTCTCATTGTTCCCTTAATAAACTCATCCCATTGTGCCAGCGAAGGAAGACAATTGTGATTTCATTAAAGAAAAGAAACGGCTATATTTCCCTCCTCCTTTTCGACCCTTATTTTTAACCCTTTTCCTCGCGACAGAATTAAACGCAAGATAGCAACAAATATTTTTTTTTATATAAATAATACGATAACTGATCGTCACCGAAGAGGAAACGTAGAAGTTGCACTTGGAACGTATTAAATGATTTCTAGGGCGTCTATCAGCGCCAAAAGTAATCGAAGGGTAATATTTTCATTTTCTTTGCATCAACATTGCCGGATTAATAATTTAGCTTTCGCTTTAAATAGTTTCAGTTTTGATTCTATATTACAGCTAAATCAAAACTGTATTTTATTCTTTATTCTTTTTTATTTTGTAGAATGGGTTACAGGAGGAATTTTTGTAGCGTGGAGTAAGACGGTGATCTGTGAATTCTGTCAGACTTGTTCACAGATCTGTAACAGGTATAACGAGTGTTTTTCCCATTGCGTAGGAAACAAGAGGTTTCTTTGCGTTGAACGTCTTGAGGATCGATCTGGTGACGTCAGGTGCTAGGATTTACGACGAGGCCCGGGCTAAACAAGTTTTAACAAAACTGAAACTTTCGAGTCCTGCCATGGACGACTGATATCGGCTACCATGAAACTTGAATGTTAAGAAACCTTAAGTTTCATAGGAATTTTCGGGGGTTTATCAAACATCAGAAATTTTTAATTATCTGAAAGTTTCAATCGAATCAGTGGAGATTTTGTACAATTACTATGGGCAGAACACGTATTCTAGTCTTTTGAAAAAAATTCTTATTTATCAGATATTTCCGGATTTTTATTCCTGTTTCTTGAAAACAAAATTCCAGCTTATTTTGGTCTTCGTCTTACACGATACTTCCCCCTCCCCCCAAGAACGTTTGCAGGGTGGTTTTAACACTACCCCTCCTTCCTAACCCCTTCACCCACCTCTTAAATCGTATACGTACATGTATATCGACAACGAACCACTTGTAGAAATTTCTATTAAAGCAACTCTAACTCGAGCTCATATTAGAGAGGACGTATTAAAAGGCGACCGTGGAACCGGTTTGCTCGTAATTTTCCTCGACGAATGTAGCAACAAATTGTGCAGGTTTCTTGAACGAAATATATCGGATAAATAATCATCTACCTTCGTTACAAACAAATCTGGTTCAGAATTTGAAGAAAGATCAGAGTCCTCTTTCAGATTTTAGTAAATTAATAAATACAGAGGTTGTAATTCTTACTTATCTATAGTTTAATTATTATTAATGCGTGGGTCATTCTAGGGTGCTTTCATGATAGTAATAATATTAGTAATAATAGTTATCATCAGGGTTATTATTATGTTGTTATGGCAATAGTAATAACAGTTATAATAATTACTATCAGCGTTACTATTATATTGTTATGCCAATAGTAATAATAGTTACTATTATATTGTTATGGCAATAGTAATAATAGTTATCATCAGGGTTACTATTATATTAGTATGGTAATAGCAATAATAGTTACTATTATTAATAATATTATATTACCATAGCAATACTAACAATAGCCATAATTACCATTACTTCCATAGTACCATAGCAATACTAATAATAGTTACTATTACCATAGCAATATTAACAATAGCCACCATTACCATCGCTACCATAGTACCATAGCAATACTAATAATAGTTACTATTACCATAGCAATATTAACAATAGCCAGCATTACCATCGCTACCATAGTACCATAGCAATCCTAATAATAGCCACCATTACCATTACTACCATAGTACCATAGCAATACTAATAATAGCCACCATTACCATTGCTACCATAGTACCATAGCAATAATAATACTAATAGCCACCATTACCATTACCACCATAGTACCATAGCAATACTAACAATAGTTACTATTACCATAGCAATACTAATAATAGCCACCATTACCATCGCTACCATAGTACCATAGCAATAATAATAATAATAGCCGTAATTACCATTACTTCCATATTACCATAGCAATACTAACAATAGTTACTATTACCATAGCAATACTAATAATAGCCACCATTATCATTGCTACCATAGTACCATAGCAATAATAATACTAATAGCCACCATTACCATTACTACCATAGTACCATAGCAATACTAACAATAGTTACTATTACCATAGCAATACTAATAATAGCCACCATTACCATCGCTACCATAGTACCATAGCAAGAATAATAATAATAGCCGTAATTACCATTACTTCCATATTACCATAGCAATACTAACAATAGTTACTATTACCATAGCAATACTAATAATAGCCACCATTACCATCGCTACCATAGTACCATAGCAGTTCTAATAATAGCCATAATTACCATTACTACCATAGTACCATAGCAATACTAATAATAGTTGCTATTACCATAGCAATACTAATAATAGCCACCATTACCATTACCACCATAGTACCATAGCAATACTAATAATAGTTGCTATTACCATTACTTCCATATTACCAAAGCAATATCAATACTAGTTACTATTACCATTACTACCATATTACCATAATAATACTAATCCTAGCAACAATAATATTAACAGAAAATTAACCCCCTGCACTCCATATCCAATTCCCCAACGTTATATTAACACGAGAATATTCTAAATCAACGAAACAAACGTTTAAAAATAAATAAATTCATGAACAGTCCAAATCCTTTTATTCCCAGAACAAAATACAACGATCAAAATCATCCAAGAAGGAATCGTAGAAGATTATTTGGACAATCTCCGCTTCGCGGAAAAAGAGAAACGACAGTTGATCTTCTAGCAATGAGCAAGAACAAGAAATTGTTTTCGAACGACAAGGTTCGACGAGGTTGTCAGAGATTCCGAGGAAGGAAAAACACATCGAAGAATTGCGTCGCAAGGGTCTCGATTTCCCCGTTGGAATCTTCCCTCGTGGAAAGTAATCGCTGCCACCAACTTTCCACACGACAAACACCACTTTACGGCCCGCTATTATTGCTATCGAGACTACTCTGTTCTTTTTTTATCCTCTTCGATTACCACGCTTTAATCTTTCGCTTTAAACGGAAAACAATTCCGTTCTATCGTAAACGCGTCCATCCATTTCGATTCTTAACGCTTCACGACTTTATGAAATTAATAGATTTTCAGGATTTCTCACAATCTCAACCTCGATACGTTTCAATACAACAATTAAGGCAAATTTGCAAATGTCTCAATTGTTAACCGACGGAAGATCCCGGATGTACGAGTTCCATCGGCAAACGGTCGATATTCGTGTCAGTGGGCAACCTGGACACCTCGTCGCGAGAAATCGACTCGATCGTTCTCCATCGTCGGCGAAATCCTCTTCCTCTTTTGGGAACAAAATATCTCTCCAATCGACGAAGGAAACGCCGGCGTGGCTGGTCCCTTTGTGAATCTAGATTCTATCGAACACGGACGAGAGGCAGAATTTTTCACCGATTTTATTCCTGTATACCGTTACCTCGATCGACGATACACCTCTTAATACGGTAACGCGCGTCGCCGATGTTCCGTTACGCAACAAAACCGCCAATCGACATTTGCAATCGATCAAAGTTAATTCGAAGCTGGAATATTCGAAAAGCCGGGAGATTGGCACGGCGTCTGTTAGAAAATTGCGAACAAACTAGTTGGTTATGATTAAATTCTGTTTGCCAGCTTCGTCAGGGGTCAGGAGACACCGATACTAGCTATCAACGTCGATGAACGTTCGCCACAGGAAAGTATTACCTACGCTTTCTACCACAATTATAGTTCACTTTATCGGGGGTCAGACGCACCGATACTCACAATCTTATATCAACGTGTATTCTGACCCCTAGACAGTGTTAATTATTCTGAAACGTAGCTCAAAGCTTGAGCACCGGTTCAAATAAGGTAAAAAGATCGCGGCTAAGTGATACCAGTCACAGACAATGGATTTTTGATTATATGTTTCCAAAAATAATGTCCTTGTTTCGCGAAAAGCTGTCCCGTTAATAAACGTCTCAATCGACGGGTGCCAATAAAAATGATATAAAACCACGACTCACCAACGGTGGTTTGTATCCTTGGGTCAACGTCGGCCGACGACAACAACGCGACTCCGCCTAACAGGCAAAGTCCTACGACCGCGTACAGAGGACATCTTTCCTGGATACGCATCCTACCGCATTCTTCTTAACACGGTTCCACTTAAAACACCTGGGTCCAAAACACCAGTCGAATGATAATAATGAGAGTAAAACGAATCCCTTATCGTCTGTCACTGGAAGGCCAACGTTCAGATCGATCAAATCGTAAGGAAACTTGAACTATGGTAGTATTATATCGATAGGTACACAATAGAATTTCGAAACACTCGATGAACGACACAGGAGGAAGAGAAATATATTATAAGGATAACACGAGAACGATTCACTCGGTTCACTGATTTGCTCGCGATCCGTGCCGAGGCCGGAGGTGAAGTGCACCGGTGAGCGGGATCTACCTCCTCTTCGTGTTCGTTGCTTGCCTTTCATTCCTCCTCTCCGACCGGCCTGAAGAATTCTCCACGTTCACCTTGTTACAGGCTGATTCCAACATCGTGGACACCTTGGCAGAGTTTGAGCACATTTCTTTTTCCTTTTTTTTTTTTTGTTAGAGGAGGAGATGCTATTACGCACACCTCAGAAGGGGGTAGTGTGGAATTGGTATCACATGTGAAGGTGTGGTAAGAAGTGGGAAGGACAGTTTGGGGAACACTGGGTGCGATCAAAAGTGCGAATGGGTAACGGCAATTTTCTCCACTTTTGGTATTTTAGGTATGTAGGGTTTAAATATAATATTTCTTTTATTGTTTATTTGTTGTTTTGTGGGTAAGGTAAAAGTGAAATATAGGTATGGTGCTGTAGGTATCATTATTATAGGTATGTTATAATATAGTAATTTATTACTATAGGAATATTATAATATAGAAATAATTACTATAGGAATATTATAATATAGGTGTAATTACTATAGGTATATTATAATATAGAAATAATTACTGTAGGAATATTATAATATAGGTGTAATTACTATAGGAATATTGTAATATAGGTATAATTTCTATAGTAATATTATAATATAGAAATAATTACTATAAGAATATTATAATATAGGTGTAATTACTATAGGAATATTATAATATAGGTTTAATTACTATAGGGGTATTATAATATAGAAATAATTACTATAGGAATATTATAATATAGGTATAATTACTATAGGGGTATTATAATATAGAAATATTACTATAGGTATATTATAATATAGAAATAATTATTATAGGAATATTATAATATAGAATAATTACTATAAATTTAGTATAATATGGGTATACTACTATAAATAAAATTACTATAGATATGGTATGATATTAGTATAATTTATTTGCCAGGACAACTTATACACACAAACAAATCTAAATATAGAATGAAAAATGAATGATTATTAATTATCTCTTTTATTTGCTGGAGGAATCTTTGAATACCAATTTAATCCTTAACTTTCCATAACTCGAATTTTCAACGTTTTCAAAACGAGACTGCCGCTGTATGGCGTATCAGCAGTTTAAATTTCGCGGTTAATTGTTCATGTCGCTAGGAACGCCACTCGAGCGCATAGAGTTGAAAGTACGGAACGTGTGTGTTGAAGATTGGTGATTCTTTCTAAAAAATAATTACGATTTTAAGTGTAATATCATTATACTTCTTGCCACGAGTATTGTATACATATTGGACTTTCAGGTGAGTCTATTTCACACTTTTTAATTTATAAATTAAATTAGAAATTCGAACGAGTTTCTGGCGCCAACAGTTCCAAAACAATTAGCCTACTTTGGCAAAAATAATGAGAAATTGAAAAGATACAATTAAATTCCTTCATTATTTCGTATGAGATGGCCATTAATTCCTTTTAATTATTAAGATGTAGGTAATGAAAGCTTGATATAGCTCCTATTCTAACCTCTCAGGCACGCGATACCGGTGACAGTCGGTAAATGGGATTTCTGAAGACACGGTCGGTAATAAGACGAAATATTTTGTACCTAAATTATATTTCTACATACACATTTTGATACACATCATTTCCTATCAAATACTCCTTCCAATTATCAAAATTACACAAGTATCATTATTTAAGCGATTAAGGTTAGGATTAACCTCATTGGTGTAACCATAACTTTCGTTCGATGTTACTTTTTACAGCATGCTGTATTCGAAGGATTAATAATTATTTAACACTAATGCAGGGTGTTTTATGATTGACATTAGACGATGCAGAAACCGAATCGACTAAACCCGATGACTCGACGTATAAAAGCGAAAGCAGTGAAATCGAAAGTAAGCGTGCGTTGTCGCGTATTTATCGACCATCAAACAATGTAATTTTCGATAATACGCCCAACACAATTTCTCCTCGCTAATTATAATAAAAAGAGCCAAACGAACCATCCTTCTTCATCAAAGGTATATTTATTAATTCCAAATTTTGTTGCAGAAATGAAATATACATACAATTCGTCTGGAAGTTTCTTCGGGAGAAAGTGTTAGTGGGTCAGGGTGACGACACACCTTCGTCACTTCGGAAAACAACAATAGGGATCCTTAAACATGATTTCCAATCATGCAAACGAATCAGCGATAAATAATTCAGGATCCCAAAGTTCCTAACTAGACTCACCGATAAGTTTATCAAATAATATTTCAATTGCTTCGTCCACGAATGGTTAACACGTTCCGTGCCACGTGTACCACCGGTGGTACACGTTCAACTTGATCTTCAGGCCACGTGTACCACCGGTGGTACACTCAGACATAATGTTTATGACAAATTTAATTCTGTAAAAAAATATTTCTACTAAAAGATCGAAGCATTATACAAAATGCAGTATAGAACAAAGCACGTAAATTTGTTTAATTGTTCTATTTACAATAATTAAATACTAAACATAAATTGGTGCGAATTGGGTCGAAATATCAAATGGCCTGAACGACAAGTCAGGCAAAAAGGGCTTGGCACGGAACGTGTTAACTGATTTTCCATAAAGACTATTAAAATGAATTTGTTGAAAGACCTTGAAGGAGTTTCCTGGTAAATGAGTCAGCCTGTAGTCGAATCGAACCGGGTCAAAGAAGGCCTCGGCTAAGTTTGGTCGGAGAAATCTTTCACGGAGAAAAAGCGACCAGGTTTTATCCAGCCTCACAATATTCGCCTCACCTTCGTAATGATCTCGGCATCCGTGTTCGGCGTCTTATGTCATACTCTTGATGAACTAGATTCGAAATTCCTTGGGTTAGAAAATCGTTCCCCGTGTCGTTGAATAATCATTCGAACGCTTACATAGTCATACATCTCCTTGGGCTGTAATTATTATAGTATTTTAACGAACAACGACGGTTCAACCCTTTGTACTCGAACGGCGTCTCTTTTAATTCATCGGAGTATTCCAAAATTGCGATATTTAAGTTTCATTCGTATCAGAATATAGAAAGTTAAGGAAGGGATTAAAAACAGGTAAGACCCGATTATGTCCCAAACGGTTAAATATCTTAGTGTCCAAACCTCCTAATACTTTTAATAATCTAATGTAATCAAATTGTAACATTCAAAATATTTAAAATATACTTTCTTCTTGTAGAAAAAAAAAGGAAGCTGACGTTGACTCATTATCAGAAGACACGTTTGCATCCGGGACCAAGTTACAAGGATTCTCTGTTTACGAAACGATTAGTCACCGTTACAAAATTTGGATTTCCCGTGGAATGGTTCTGGGATGCCATTCGCATCGCAATCAATCCGATTACTCATAGCTAAGAGTGTCGTTGAATACCGATTAACTTAATTCATTCATTTTCGTTACATTGTAATTGAATTTTTATATTCCTCGCTAAAACTAAAGGGACTCGAAGAAAGTTTGAAGAAACAGTTGCCTTAGGAATGACGGATCACGGAGAGAGCTTATTTCGTTCCTGTTTCTGAAATTTCAAAACATTCTTTGGCAAAGCAATTATATTTTTTATATGCTCTTGTTTAAGGTAATTTATTAACCAACGAATGTATAAATATTATTAATCAACGAACGTATAAATAATTTTCTGCACCAACAGGATGAAGATTGAATAAATTAAGTATAAGTTTGCGTTCGAACGTACAGTATCAGCTTGTGCGCAAATATTTAGCAAGATTTTGGTCAAAGTAACGGGTACAAGCGAGAAATGCAATAAAGAAAGCATAAAGGTCAGGTGCATACGGTAAAAACAGCGACGAAAGCACGAGGCAAGGACCGAGATTCGGTGAAAGCGTGCCGCGTAATCAGCATGCACACGTTTCCCGTTAATTTGCACACCGTATTAGCGTACATTATCAACCCAACTGTTTCATCTTTCTTTTTGCATTATTTATCACCCGTCGTATCCATCGGCGTAACCAACAATTTAAGATGTAATTTGCTTGAAAATTTGTAACAACTTGCATCGGTTTCGTTACTTTAATTACGACACGCTTTCTATTCGTAATTTTATATAAGAAATTCATAGATTGTTATTATATCTTTAACTGGTCCAACTGGGACTTTTATTTTTGATATTTAGCATTGAATATTATTCTGTGTTTTGTAATTTTACGATTTTTATTTACAATATACCGAATTCTACAGCTATGATAGAAATATTAAATTATTTAGTGGTATGTATCTTTATTACGTTTATCTTATAGTTTTTTCTTATTTCAGTTATTACTAATGGACAGTGGGATCTACCTCTTGTTCACGCCAATGGAAGTTTAATTCATTATCGAACAACGAACGCACGCTTTTAGAAAATTCAATCCGTCTTCGATCCTTTATCCTTTGTTGTTCTAAAGTAATGTACAAAAATGATCAGAACAATGGATGTCGAATAACAGAACACATATAAACAGTTTAACGCACGGTAAGATTTATATTTCTTAATAAAAAAATATTACTGGAAACTTATTACACTAAATATTATAAACTGCTTATAGAATAATTGGTTATCAACCCTTTCGTTCGATCTTGAAACGTTACATTCGCTTATCATCATCCAACTATATATTCTTTGATTCTTTGATTCTTATTTTTATTAAATAAGTAGCGTGTCTTGAGACACTTTGGTTTTGATTCCGTTGTTTACACACTGTTACAAGGAATAATAGATATTTCACGATCTGTATTACACAATTTTCTCAGAAGATTCGCCGCAATCGGTTACAGTTTATCTATAATCTCTCCTTGGCATAAACCTTTTATCAACATCGGATCAACGTTATTATCGTGAATATCTCGAGTGTTACCAGCCGATTTCCTTGGTACCACTCGATAGATCTTTAACTATACCAGGTGTCTCCAAACTTCTTAGGCCAAGGGCCACACTGATTGTTTCACAAAGTCAGGCGGGCCAAGACCTAGCACACTGTACAAAGCATACTATAACTTTTCTAAAAACAAAAACGAAACAAAAACTTTCGTTACAGCTGCATAAATCTCATGTAATGTTTAATTTCGTTATATGAATTACCTATGTATGTCACTTATTGTAAGGTTTTAGGATAATTATGTATGTCAGCTATTGCGTTTCTTAATTGATCGTTAAATAAAAACATCTGATTATTATTTTGTATGATTCATACTTATATTGTAAATTTTACAATGTAATCAAAGTAAACTATGGCGGGTCGTAGTTTGGAGACCCTTGATCTATACGATCAAACATAAAGACTGTCTTTCCAATTATTGAAACGTGTAAACTAATCGGTATCAACGAAACATAAACTTTATTCGTTATTTGGAGAATAAAAGTACACAACCATGCTCCAAAATATATATCTTTTTTACTATTACGGTAAATATAATAAATATCAAAGCTTGCGTGTAGCCATTCGTCAAGTTTCATGTTTAACGACCGTAATAATTTTACAGATTGCCGCACGATGATTCCTTGGAACTTTGTTGAAAGTATCAGCAATAATTTTAGTTAATAAAATCGACGGCTCGTTGCACGAATATCGTACGTAAATCCACGCGACAGAATGATACTTCAACGATATAATATTATTTATTATTTATATCAAGTTCGATTTAAGAAACGGTGGACATAGAATATGTTTCGTTCAACGAGTTATCGATTGTTTTATCCATCCTCTGTATTTATTGGAGTCAAACTGTTCCAAACGCCGTTCGATATCTTTGCCGGCAACGAAGCGTTGTTCGTCCGACGGATCCTAGCATTGAGACGGATGAAAACGCTTCCGGTTTTCGTCTTCCTCGTCCAGGATCCGTCGAACCAACAGCGCTTCGTTGTCAGCAGTGATATCGAATCGCGTTTGGAACAGTTCTTCTTCGAGAAACCGAACGCAAACGACCCCATTGAAAATTTCAAATTTATGAAGGGAGAAACCATTCGTATGCGAAAATGATTGATTATTAGATTTATAAAAATAGAAATATATGGTTGATTATTTGATTAGGAGTCAGAGATTATGTTGCGAATTGTTTCTTTTGATAAACGAAGAATTTCTTTTTAACCCCTTGGCACTATTATTTTCCCGACAGGTGCGTCAGTCAGAGATAAATATTTATTACTTGAGCGTTGAAACAAATCAAGGAAATTGAAATATTACATTATACTTCGTACTTGGCAAACATTAACTGTGTAAATTGTAATCAGAATTAAATTTAATATTCAATTGTGATGAAAATTTGAACGACAGAAGGTGCGTCACGAGTGCGACACGTTATCGTAGTGCAAGGGGTTAAAAATCAACGTTTATTTCATGACAAGAATAGGTACAGGCTCGGGACCAGCCGTGGACATTCGGAGGGCGATGGAAACTATTTTCATAACTCAGCTCGGTGAAGCCACAAAAAAAGAACAGAACAATACCAAACTTTAGTATTTCCCATCAGATCTGTGCGAAAGCAACGTCAATCGATTTCTTATGCTTTTGCGATGAAAATGATACCAAATACGATATTATTTCGACAATAATTAAGGAAGTTGCATAAAGAATCTAATTGCATAATTAAAAGCTAACTTTGTTAAAAATAGTCCGATTTACGTGATATGAGGTATCATTTTAATCGGGAGAAGACCAGGAATCCATTGGTACCACTCCCACATCGGTATGATGAAAAATAAAGATGAGTCACTGTCCGGATCAAAATATCAAAGGAACAGAGGATAATTTCTCAATTTTTCAAAAAATCAAATTCTTTATTTTTCGTCATATCGATGTGAGAACGGTACCAATAGATTCCTGGTTTTCCTCCGATTAAAATGATACCCCGTATGACGTAAATCGGACTATTTTTAACAAAGTTAGCTTTTAATTATGCAATTGGATTTTTCAAGCAACTTTCTTAATTATTGTCGAAATTATGTCGTGTGTAGTATCATTTGAATCGCAAAAACACAAGGAACCGATCGACGCCGCTTCCACCAAAATCTGATAAAAAAAAATGCTGAAGTTAGTACTTTCACTTCTTAATGGCAAAACTCGGTTTTGTTTTTTTGTGGGTCCCCAAATCGGTTCTCGTTGCCTGAAATTGTGGTGGAGATGATTCCCGGTCTGAAAACTGTCTGTGGACAATCGGGGAGTCAGTAAAGTGCCGGTACGTTATTAGTGTTAAAAAGACAAAAAGAACTGAATAATATAACAGAATGAGCCGAAATCAAAAACAATAAAATTGTTTCGGAGACTTCACTGGAAAGGAAAATAATACAGCAGACTCCCTTATAACTGCGACTACCGCGTTTCCTGTAACGCGTCACGGGAGTCTACTCTGTACCGTGTCGTAAAGAAAAAGGTTTCAAATAATATTCGTCTGTTTTCGAATTTGCAGCGCACACCGTTACGCCTCCCTTGGTTCTTCCTTTTCGTCGCAGCAGGAGCAACAGGAGGCCCAACAGAAGGCGCAACAAGTGTCTAATAGACGGAACAAGAAAATTCGGACTCCGATAAGGAATAAAATTAAAAAGAACAAAATCACGTAAAAAGTCCAATCATCCGGCTTCAGCCCGTTACGGGCCGGCCGAATGGCTAAGACCAGAACGAATAGGCGATAGAGTTGGAGGATGCCGGTAGTATCGACACGTCGGCGCAGTTCCTGAAGGTTTCCTGGGGTCCGCAGCCAAGACCGCTGCTGCCGTCGGCGCAGATTCCCCAATTGTTGCCGGTCCTGTAATGCCACCTGAGCACGCAGTGTTCGCAGCTGAAATTCGAAGGCAAACGGACCGGTATGACGAATTTCGCCTGGCTGTGTGGCACGACCGCCTCGTAAGAACCGTCCGTCAACTGCAACGGATGCTCGTTGAAGCACTCCTCGGTCTCCACGTGGTGCTCGTTCATCAACTGGCACAGATGGAACCTGAACGTGCCTTGATGATTCGCGGTTAATTGTACCTTCACGTTGATCACCTCGCCTGGTTGATATCTAAATAAAGAGACAACAGTTTGAAGGAACGTTCGGGCAGGGTAAGTGTAACTAATACGAAACACCTGGTCTTTGAATTGAATCTTTGAATTTGTATATTGACAGGTAACTGATGGAAGATGAAGGGTGTCGAAGTTGTGACAAGCGTTAGGAGCTGTCGGGAGCGTCTTTTGCAAGTGGACACTACGCTGGGAGAGTAAGACTAGCGCTAGAAACTATCGAGAGCGTTTCTTCAAAGTGGACACCGCGTTGGGAGTGACTGTAGTCGAGGTACGTGACCACTTGAGAGTCAAACTAACGTCAGAAGCTGTCGACAGCGATTCTGCCGAGCGGACACAGCGCTGAGAGTGACTGTAGTCGAGGTACGTGACCGCTTGACAGTCAAACTAACGTCAGAAGCTGTCGACAGTGATTCTGCCGAGCGGACACAACGCTGAGAGTGACTATCGTTGAAGCATGTGCCGCTTGAAAGTCAAACTAGCGCCAGAAGCTGTCGACAGCGATTCTGCCTAGTGAACGCTGCGCTGAGAGTGACTATCGTTGAGGCATGTGCCGCTTGAAAGTCAAACTAGCGCCAGAAGCTGTCGACAGCGATTCTGCCGAGCGGACACAGCGCCGAGAGTGACTGTCGTCGAGGTACGTGTCCGCCCGAGAGTAAAACTAGCAACAGAAGCTATCGACAGCATTCCCCGCGAATGGATACTAAACTGAAACACTATCGATCACTTGTTGCGCGATTTTCACTCTCGACCGGACGAAAATTCTAAACAGCTCCAGGGAATTTTGCTAATTATCTTCTGGAGAAGTTAAACTTACTTTTTGACGATCACACCGACTCCAAAGATACCACCATTTTCGTTCGGCCTTGGTCGAGGAAGAGCGTAATCATCCCCGCATTCGCCACACTTGCCATTATTTTGTCCCATTTGAATCTGTCGTAATAATACAAAACTGTCATTGACATTGCGAAGTTTCTAAGATACAGTAGGCTCTGCTGTTCTCGTATGGCTTGGCCCAATCACGCGAAGCGCCACATAAATTAGAAAAACAGACTACAGCTTAAATCAGCATACAGAACGAAATTAACACGTTCACGGACCGTACAAATTTCAATGAGCTGCAAAAACAGACAGGCAAACGAATCGGTTGATCGTTACTTCGAAATATATATCAATTCCAAAAACTTAAGTTTATATAAAATTAGCATTCATGTCATTTTGCATCGCTGATGAAAACGAATGCTATAGCATTCACGTCCGCGAACACGTTTTAACAAATATCCGTCGGTAACGATTTCCGTGCGTAGCGAAAGAAAATCCGTCCCAATAAGTACTTCCATGTCTGTTTGTCAAATTTTCAAAAGCCCAGATTGCTACTATTTCCAAAATCAATCCTTTCGAAAGGTTTAAACGAGCAAGCCAAACACTTACAGTATATCCACCGCAATACAGTTCATTATCGTTGTAATTAACTTCAACCGGGTATCCTAGTCGCCAGGCGCTGCTCCTGCTGACAGGATCCAACATCATCCCGTGTCCGTCGATCCGATCGAACGAGATCCCCAGAAAACAGGCGATCAAGATTAATTTCACCGACGCCATATTAATTTGATTTGATATATATATAAATTTCACCGATCCGATCTACGTTGTAATCGGTCCGATCGACAAGCTATGATACCCGACACGCTTCCCAACCAACTTTATATAGAGTATAAGGTACTCGTCCTATCTTCGGATTCGAAGTAATTGAAACGGAATTAATTGGATCGATCGACGATTATCTTATCATGTACGACACTAGCGATGAGCGTGATAGTAATCTTTCTCATAAGTTCCAAAGCGATTCGATACTCAAGTAATTGTTTGAAATGTTTTGATACGTATGAAAGATTTTCATATTTCGTATCGACATCTGATACGAGTAATAATTGACGAGTAAGTTTTCCGGTAGAGTCAACCGGGGACCGTTGTACAAATTGGTCGCAAGGAATTCAGAATGATATCGCGCTTGGAAAACATCGGTCGGAAGTTTTCAGCTGTGTTTAATTAATAAAACAACAGCACGACTTTTAAGTATCGTCTGTCAGCTATCAATGCCACCGAATCGACGAAGATACTTCGTTATCTATTTCCGGAAACGATCGGACGATTCTTTACACTTTTCTTTTTCTTTTCCTAATAAAAAGAAATCCATCATAAGGTGTCCGCGGGAAATGGAAGAAAAAAATGAAAAGATTGTTTACTTCGTCGATGAGAAACGGTGGACGGAAAAATTCTGTCCGGATGATTCAATTCCGATGATTAAATCCGAATCGGTCGGATTAACGTTCTTTGTTAACGCTAGGTAAAACTTTCACAATTTCTTTTCGTTGTTTATCGACACAACAACGATCCTTTATCGTGGTACAGTGATTATATCGATCGACAGAGATAATACAGATCCGTTGCGGATTATTTACTTGAAATCATAGAATTTTTCTGCTTTTATCGCGTTCTTCTTTTTCGAAATCATTTCCAGAGAAAGAAGCGTTATCTGTTCGTAGAAAATTCTGTTACCGCTTGGGTTTCAAGCTGTTCGCAAACACTTTCCGCGAAAGGTTGTTTCTACATCTGAAAAAATATTTTTTATAATAAATCGTGTTGAAATTAAGTTTCTTTTTATATTGCGCGTGTATAAAATTAGAGATTGCTTTTCGGTAGGATCGAAATTATAATATATGAATCGTTTGAAACTCTTGAAACTTTTAATTTAAAGTGATTATGAAATAATAGAAAATTTAAGGGTAATAATGATAAATATTAAGATACAAAAGCCCTGTGGTATCATTAGTAATGATAATACAGAATTAGGTATTAATGATAGAAGAATGGTACAGAAATAATTTAATAAAGTAGAGAAACATTGTGCGAGCTTCATTTTTCAAATTTAAATATGGCGCGCCGCGAACGGCACAGGTGGCGTCATCTAGTGGTGAGTATTGGAACTAATGGAATAGAAAATCGCGATTTTTCGGGAAATAAGTCATTTCTCGGCATTTCTGACGCGTGCATCGTGTTCTACGTTCCAAATTCTATTAAATTACCTTCATTAACGACCACCGAAATTAGGAATTGATCCAGAAAATTCCAATCCAGTTTTCTCGCATTATTCAGTTGTTTACGCGGCATGAAAGACAGCTTGCACGATAAATGTGGACCGGAATAGAGGCTTCAGACTATATTTAGATCACTGTGCTTGATATCGACGTTGGTATGTTACCGACATGGTTCTGAATACCACTGGTGATATGAAACTTACTTCCAGTAGTTCGGGAACGCCACCGCGTTTTATCAATTTCGATAATTAACGCACCCTGGGTTCGATAATGCCGCTATTAATAGAATTTTGACCGCAGAACACGATGCACCTGCCAGAAATGCCCAAAACCGTCTCAGTTACCAAAAAATCGCGATTTTCTGGTTCGTTAGTTCAGCCGCTCGCCGCCAGATGGCGACACTTGTATCGTTCGCTCGGCGCGCCATATTCAAAATTACAGAATTACTAAAAATGAAGTTTATGATAATATAATGCTTCCCCTTGCTACTATACAGATTTAGTAACCACAGGGCTTTGTTTAATTACGAATAAAGTATTCAATAGTTAATATAAGAGGATAATACTGTTAGTTAGATTCTGATTTGGGTACACCTGAATATAATAATAAAATATAAGAATATTTCAAACAAGATATGTTTCTTCTTTATTCGGGAACATCACAGGGAATGTTAATTCGTGGTAATATCCATAATAACTTTGTTTAAGCATGTTTGAATTAAGATCAAATGAAAAATAACGAAAGAAACTCAATCGTACACACAGGTATCCTTGAAGAGGTGAACATCTTTTTTTTCTTTCATCGATTGTAGTTTTATCTATACACACACAGCAACACATAAACGCTGGTCCAACGTGAAAATCATTGTTTCGTTTGATATGCCACTTGTTCAGTCTCTATTCATCCTTCTTTTTTTGTTCTTTCTATTATTCTGCTATTTAACACATTAATTATGAATAATTTCGTTTCAACATGCCTGATAATCATTTTAACGACGAAAACTGGGTTTGGAAAGTTTCAGTATCGACAAAATTACTTCTTTCAAACAGAAATATTGTAATGTAGGCGGCGTTTGGGAAAAGAGACGTGCGTTGCTTTCGTCTCTCCCCGGACGCCCTTGGTTCGGGTCGGCGGCCGCCAGGTGGCGATGAGGATAAGGTGTAAGGTTCTCTCTCGCTGGTGGGTCGTCCGGCATGTTCTTCGGATATATATGATCGTCCGAAGAACGGTACCAAGTACCAAGGCGTCTGGGGCAGGGATCGGCTGTCGTCAGCCCCACTGACGAGTCTGGACAGTCGATCCCGAGACGAAACGCCGTTTTCCTTACAGTAATATTAAAAATTTTATTCAATCAACGTGTTAAATGTGAAATTAACCTCAATTCGACAATCAGCGACACAAAAATGGTTGGAGTATTGTTATGTACTTCCGGTGGACGAACGAGAAAATGGCCGATTTTCGACGCGTTAACCCTCGAGCGGCAGAAATTAGTTTCACACGATATTGTAACGTTTGGATGATAATAAACGTGAAAAAAGTATCGAAAATCGGATTTAATTTATCGCTACGTTGTCGATTAGCCGTTCAAGGGTTAAGAATCGATAGTTTTAATAATTCTGACGTATTTCCGTTCGGTGAAAAGACACGAAAAATGTGGAATTTACGAAGGGCACTCAAAAAGGGTTGAACGATTTTCTAGAATTGACCGAGGTTTTCAGTCCCGTAGAAAAAATATTCGCTCGATTTCCTGCTAAACTCTCTGTAGTTTCCTGTTCGACGAAAGCGTACCCGTACCCTTCCGTTCGATGGTGCACCATGCTCGCCATTTCCTGTTTAATTAACCGTCTATGGACGTTGTCCAACAATTAATTCGCTTCGATCGACAGTGACGTATCGTGAACGGTTCGATGAGGTTGATTGCATCCCTCACCTAACCTCTAAACAATAATTAGAAAATTTAAAGGAAATATTATACGATGAAATTATTTTTGCCAGTAAAAAGTAGCTTTTGATTTTTATACAATATCTTTAGAAATATATGATTGAAGTTGAAAAAGTGGATAAGTTTATATAGTTATTTTTGAGGGTGGTTTTTTAGATACGTCATTGTCGATTCATTTATGTTATGATATTCTTATTAATGGATAATGAGGACGTAAGAAGATGGACGTATATTTACGTCAGGGTGGGATTTTAGAAATAATGATAGTGAGATATGAATATTGGGTAGTGTATGTAGAGTGGAAAATAAGATTAATTTTTGTGATAAATTTGTTAGGGGTAAATTTGTAATCCGTCGGTTGTGTGTAAGAGGGTGATATTTGAATAATTAAAATTTTAGAGATATTTCTAACTTACAGATAAATAAATTTCCAAGTCCAGAAATTGTACTGATTTGAAATTAAATTTTCTAAGTTTGGTAATAATACTAATTCAGAAATAAATAAATTTCTAAATCCAGAAATAAATAAATTTCCAAGTCCAGAAATTGTACTAATTTAAAATTGAATTTTCTAAGTTTAGTAATAATACTAATTCAGAAATAAATAAATTTCCAAATCCAGAAATTATACTAGTTCAGAAGTAAATAAATTTCCAAATCCAGAAATTATACTAGTTCAGAAGTAAATAAATTTCCAAATCCAGAAATAAATAAATTTCCAAGTCCAGAAATTGTACTAATTTAAAACTGAATTTCCTAAGTTTGATAATAATACTAATTCAGAAATAAATTAATTTCCAAGTTCAGAAATTATACTAGTTCAGAAGTAAATAAATTTCCAAATCCAGAAATAAATAAATTTCCAAGTCCAGAAATTGTACTAATTTAAAATTGAATTTCCTAAGTTTAGTAATAATACTAATTCAGAAATAAATAAATTTCCAAGTCCGGAAATTATACTAATTCAGAAATGAATAAATTTCCAAATCCAGAAATAAATAAATTTCCAAGTCCAGAAATTGTACTAATTTAAAATTGAATTTCCTAAGTTTAGTAATAATACTAATTCAGAAATAAATAAATTTCCAAATCCAGAAATAATACTAATTCAGAAATAAATAAATCTCCAAGCTACATTACAAATGAACAGAGAAATAATAGCATCAAAAGGAAATACGTAAGTGAAATTAAAGAGGGTTGAGGATTTAAGGAGAAGTCGTTCCTGGTAAGAATTCGAGTCTGGAAAGTTTCCTACTCAAAGGGTTAATTAGCCGGGCGAAAGAAAAAAAAGAAAAGGGAACCGGTTTGCCAGTTTATCCCTGTGCCATTTATCCTGGCTCGCGCCTAAACGAGCAACCCTTTCCTCTAGCAACGGAATGAACTGTCTCGTTGTCGACCCTCTTTTTTTCTGCTCGAAGAAAAAGAAAAAAAAAGAGACACCAGCCGCCCTGTTTTACCCTCGGTATTTTTGGTACACCTGTTTTGAAGTTTGGCGAAACTTTTTCTTTTCTTAACCAACCCGTACTTCTCAATCCTTTCGTAAGCAACGGGGCATATATCTATTCAAAATTAGTACAACTTTTGTATTTGAAAAATTTGAAAAGGATTAGAAAAAAATCGTCCTACGGAAAAGAAAAAAGGACCTCCTTGGGTTTAAAGTGTGTTTTCAAATACCTAAGTAATGGAATTCCCAAGTACTCAAATTCCCAAGTACTTAAATATCTAAGTAATCGAATTCCCAAGTACTCAAATTCCCAAGTACTTAAATATCTAAGTAATCGAATTCCCAAGTACTCAGATACCTAAATACTCGAATTCCCAAGTACTCAGATACCTAAACACTCAAATTCCCAAGTATTCAAATACCTAAGTAATGGAATTCCCAAGTACTCGAATTCCCAAGTATTCAAATACTTAAATACTCGCATTCCCAAGTACTCAGATACCAAAATACTCGAATTCCCAAGTACTCAAATACCTAAACACTCGAATTCCCAAGTACTTAAATATCTAAGTAATGGAATTCCCAAGTACTCGAATTCCCAAGTATTCAAATACTTAAATACTCGCATTCCCAAGTACTCAGATACCAAAATACTCGAATTCCCAAGTACTCAAATACCTAAACACTCGAATTCCCAAGTACTTAAATATCTAAGTAATTGAATTCCCAAGTACTCAAATACCTAAACACTCAAATTCCCAAGTATTCAAATACCTAAGTACTGGAATTCCCAAGTACTCAAATACCTAAATACTCGAATTCCCAAGTATTCAAATACCTAAGTAATGGAATTCCCAAGTACTCAAATTCCCAAGTACTTAAATATCTAAGTAATCGAATTCCCAAGTACTCAGATACCTAAATACTCGAATTCCCAAGTACTCAAATACCTAAACACTCGAATTCCCAAGTACTCAAGTACCCAAGTACTCGAATTCCCAAGTACTCGGATACCTAAATACTCGCATTCCCAAGTACTCAGAAACCTAAACACTCAAGTGCTCAAGTATTCAAATACCTAAGTAATGGAATTCCCAAGTACTCAAATACCTAAACACCCGAATTCCCAAGTATTCGAATTCCCAAGTACTCGGATACCTAAATGCTCGCATTCCCAAGTACTCAGATACCAAAATACTCGAATTCCCAAGTACTCAGATACCTAAACACTCAAATTCTCAAGTATTCAAATACCTAAGTAATGGAATTCCCAAGTACTCAAATACCTAAACACTCGAATACCAGCACACTTCAAACTACTCAACCTCCATCCCCAATCCTCCCCAAATACAATAACCCATTCCAATCCCAAATAACCAATTCTACAATCCTCATCTATTAAACACTCTTCACCCTTCACCCAGTAACACAAGCCCCCCCAAACACTCCAAACCCTTCGATTTTCTAATCAATCACCCTATACACATTCAACGAGAACTTGGTAAGGATAACGAGTTTACTCTCGGGTACAGGTGACGCGAGGACAAAAACGGATTATTCCACGACGTGGATCAAATTATAAACCAGTGACGTGACGATGGTTGGGGTTAGGTGACAGGCTTCGGTGCACCTTGGCAGGGGGCCAGAGACTCGTTGGAAATTGCTCGGAGACTTAGCGTGCCTAGCCTATTGTCGTTCGAACAGAGGCAACAACATCGTTGGATCTACGGTTTTTTTTTTTTTTTAACTTCCGATCTATTTCATCGAGATCGTCCGTCGATTCGTCTCGAACACAACGCCGTCCCTGTTCCCCGTCACGATTCCTCCTCGCCGTTGCATCGTCGTCGTCGTTGCGTTCCCAGGAATCGTCGACGTCGTCTCTGTCTTTCCGCTCGTCGACGTTAATCCCTTCTGCAATCAGGAAATTAAATAAAATAGGAATCAGCAAATCTTCAATTTTTCAATTCACCGAGATATATCAATTTTGAACGTGGAAATATATTGGAAAGTATTTGATAGATGATTGAATCACAAGTGGATCGGTATCACGTCCGATGCATCACCCGTGATACACGCTTATGATTTATACCGTGATATGTGTAAACGGGACGTGTGGGAAGGTAGCACTTTCTATGTTTGGAAATATTTTGTCTCCAAAGTAATTCTATGCTCAAAATACTTGCCTACGGGGCCTTTACTTATCTTATGATTTTTGCAAACGTTATTATATGTTTACACTCTGTATACTACATGCATGATAAACAAAAAACGCGGGAAAAATGAAATGTTTATAAAAGTGAACAATTCAAATTACTGCTGTACAGTGGTACACAATAAAACTTTTCTAATCTTGTTTTTATAACACATCATGACTTCATCTCAAATTATTTGTATTTGTCATTTGTTTGTTTGGCCTTAAAATATTCTAAACATTTAAAAATTTGAGAATATGTTTTAGTTTTCACCTAAAATTATCATTTAAATATCTATTTCTTACGCGTGACGAGTATACTCGTCAAACACAGCTAAGTGGTGAACACCAGAACTACCGACGTGTTGTGTGTACTAACTTTCAAGTGGAAAATAAAATGAAAAAATATATAAATAAATAAAGGATTAAATGTATATTACACATTTTAATAAAAGCGTTCTGATCAATTTTGTGATTTTATTTAAGAAACCATCAACCAGTCATTTTGACTGGTTTGGTAAATGGTTCTAGTGTTAACACGTTGACTGGCACAGTGAAAACGGACGTGGGTAGTCAGACACTCTGAAATCCTAATTATTAACAATACAGTCAATTAACTTTCAAATTTAACTTTTCAATTCGATAGCTAGTATTATTAGCTTAATGTTAACGCTATCCGTGGTTTATTTTATTATTTCTGTTGGTAATTATTTGATTGTACAAAATTTCGGATGTCGGTCACCGGTGACCCCCGTGGCAGCCAACGTGTTAAATTTCTTTACGAGTACCGATCGATAATGGCCGACCAAGAGGTACCGTTTCGATTCGAAGGAGGGGAGAGATCGTCAGACAAGGAGGGATACGGTTTATGTCGAGGACGCGGTCGGTGCTTTGGCGAACTTTCGCAATCAGTCGTTGGATCACGTAAGGTCCGGGCCGGAAACGTCGCGTCGCTCCGTTTCCGGTCGAGTCCGGGCACGCGCTCGTCAACGAATCCCGGAAATTGCGGCACGTAAAAGCACCGCGAGATTACTCCCGCTTCGAAACACGTTTCCCTCCTTCTTCGTCGCATCTTTGCACGATTCTCTTCGATTCCCCCTTCGAATCCTACCCTCGCGAAATAAAAGGACTGACTTCAACGACAGTTGCGGAGAAATTAGGAAGCTTTGGAACAAGGATCTATGCTTCCGAATTTGTCCGCGACTGTCGACAAAGGCGCTAGTTTACCTCCTCGATAAATAGAAATCGACACGTTCGGTAATAAGGTTTGATAATTCGAATTTTCGCGGTTCGTGAATGGAAAGTAAGTAAAGGACGGTGGGTGAACGAAGAAGAAGGAATTGGTCGGCGTTCAACACGCTTCGAACCACAATTCACCGTGATTTACTCGCACGTTCCGGCCGGCTAGTTGCCGGGAAACTTTTATACGCAATCCAATTCCAGGAGAGGAAACTTTCCTCGACCTGTATAACTCGACGGAAGAAACGGCGGCGATCGAGTCGGTTCGGAACATTCCAGGGAAACATCTTCGGAGGATCCGTTCGATCCGATCAACCTTTTCATGCCTTCTTTCCGTTGACATTTTCACGAACGTCGTTTATTTGCTAATTAACTGTGTTGGATTTCCGCGAGAATCCGTCGATTGTAATTTGAAGGTTTTATTTCTTCCGGGTGGAGATTCTTAGGTCAATAGCGACCGGACTAGCAACATCAGGTCCCAATGATTAGGGTTGTTAGGCTTTTCGTCGGACAGAGACATAATTTTGGGCGAGAAGAGATCTCTGGAACAAGGTTATGACTCTGTGCAGTCAGTCAGATCGAAGTAGTTCCTTATTTTTCTTATCTGAAATAAATTGCACGAAGGAAGATGTTTAACCCTTTTGCTACTGGCGGATTCTCCGCCGCAGTACTTCCGCTGAACGGAGCGCTGCGACGTCACTTGCACGCTACGCGACGCCGATCGTCAGCGGGAGTACCGCGGAGGAGAACCCCAGCTGCTTGAATGTTTTAAACGAACAATTTTTCTCCAAAGGGTATTTATAAATAAAGGGTATTCCAGGATATTTACAACGTCTTAACATGCGCTTAGCATGCGCTCAGTGGTATCTTATGGAAGGCCACTATAGTGGCACGTAGTAGCGAAAGGGTTAAGACCTGCGTGTTTTATTTCGTTAAATATTCAACAAACTGATTACCGTATCTCTTCGTCAGGGGACTATTAACGCTTTGAGTGTCGTATCGAGGGGACAGGATCACTAACCCTAACCTAGTTTGGAGATTTAAAGGATACCTGCTTAGTTATCCTAGTTTTCTAACTTACTCCCAAATCCCCACCATATTTACGATCAAGTTTCGAAGCTCTTTAACACTCTAACGTCTTAACATTTTAATTTCCAATACAATTTGCAAGCTTTCCAAATTTCTAATATCTTAATACTCTAACCTAACATTATAAAATACTTTCGACGTCCCTGCTCTAACTACGGTATAACTGAACCTCGTCAAATTCCTAAAAGATTACTATTTCACGCGTTCGGACATATTCCAATTTCCAAATTGAAAATAACAATCCACCATCAGATAAGAAAGCTCTTCGAATCCCCCTACTTTCATTAAAACGAACCAAATTACGGCTCCGTTTCTACCACCTGTCTTCGATTAACATCATCCAATCGACCAGGGAGCAGGAATCATTTCAAGGACGCCAGGTTTAACAAGCTCACCTCGGCCTCGTTCTCTTTGTACGACCAGAAGTCAATTTGTCTGAGTGCCTCCAGCTGGTTCTCCAACGGGTCCGTGCCGTTTACTTTGCTCCTAGGTCCAGGATCTTTCTTCCAGGCGTAAATCGGTCGTTCCAGACCCACCTGGACCTGGTTATTCGATCGCTCCTGTTCATCCTGTCTGCCGTTATCGTTCCTAGCTTCCTCCTCGTTCTTTCTCCACTCGTTCCCGGTGTATTTCGACGACGACACCGCGGACACCGCAACGAAAGCGTTCTTCGACTTGGACGACGCGGCGTCCAACGTGGTCCCTGGTTTGGATATGGGCATGGCGGTCACTCTGTGGTAGGCGAACTGTTTCCACTTGGTCGGCCAGGTACCGGTGGAGCTAGACTTTCCGTAACTCCATTCGTCGTTCATCTTCTGCTGCCAGGGAGTCAGTTCGTTGTTCTTGGAACCCCAGGAATTTTGCTCCGTTTTCCTGGGCCACGGGTCTCCGGGGTCTTCGTCTTTAGCCTTGGAGATCCAGGAGTCTCCGTTGAACTTGGAACCGTCGTCGTTCATCTTCGAGGTCCAGGATTCGTTGGTCTTGGTCGACCAAGGAGGCCAAGAATCGTTGTCAACGTTCTTGGACGTCCAGGAGGAGGACTCTGGTTTGGACAGCCAGTCTCCTTTGCCCTTCCAGGAGTCGGGAACGCTCGATTTGGACGTCCAGCCGTCGGTGTTCTTCGTTTTGGGGAACCAGGAGCTTGGTTTGCTGGATTTTCCTGGCCAGAGGTCCGCCATGCTCGTTTTGTCCGTCCATAAGCTGGGCTGGTTCATCCAGGAGTCGTTGATCTTGTCCGTCCAGGACCCTTTAGATCTTGACTTGGACCATCTTCTCGAGGACACGTCGTCCGTGGATTCGATAGGTTTGATCTGGTAGGGTTTCCAGGTGGACTGATCAGCCGCCATCACCCAGGCTCCGACGGATTGAATCTTGGGCAAGGTCTCGTCTGACCAAGGATCTTTCCTCCTCCAGGCACCGGGGTCGTCAGATTGCACCTCCTCAGTCTTCATCCAGTCGTTGGAGCTTTTGTCAGCCAGCATCGCCCAGGGTTTGATAGATTCGCTACTCCTTTCATCGTTGGATTTGTACTTAGATGCCTCTGCCTGAGGTGTTCCTTCATCTTTAGCCGAATCCTTCGAAGCAAGCAGCCTTTTCTGCTTGTCTTCCTTCATCTTTCTCTCCGCGTTCGACTTTTCGGCTTCTTCCTTGCTCCAGGTGACACCATTTTGCTTGTCCAGACCCAGTTTCTTCACCAAATCGGCGTTTGGATTGTACGACTTCCCGTTTTCATCTTTGGGCCAGGGTTTGGCGCCTGGTAGCTTGTGGGGCCAGGTGGCCGGGTCAGAAGTCAGACTATTCCAGGTCTTCATGGTGATCTGAGGTAACACCACCTTCTCCTTGGATTCTTTCGATCTGGTCAGCTCCGAACGGTTCTTGCTCTTCTCCCAGACACCGTTGGACTGATCGCGGTCGTACAATTTCGTGGGTCTTTCATCCTGCTGCCAAGAAGGAGGCATTTTTAGAGGCCTCTCGACGGACCAGGCTCTTTCCCTGTCCCAAGAAGGTTCTTCTTCAGGATCATCTTCGTTGTTGAAGCTTGACCAGTAGTTCTTCTCAAGATAGCCGTTACGCTGAGGCCAGTACTTGCGGTCAGTCGGGGGCTGTCTCCAGGGCCATTTCTCGAAGGACACAGGCATCAGATGACGTTCTTCGTTTTTCCACGGGGCGTTGTACCTGAAGATGTCCGGCCAGCTTTTGCTCAAAGGGAAATCACGGCCCTGCGTCTCGTAGGTGTCCGGCTGCATGTTTGTATCGCTTTGGTAGTCCTCCTCGTGTCTGCCCAGGTAGTCGCGAGGCTCTGGCTGAGGAACTAGCTGATTGTACCCTAGTCGGTGGTGACCTACGTAGTAATCTGGCATGCGGTCTGGATCTGAGAGAGAAATTGTGGGATTATTTTATTTGAGGAGTTGTGTTATGCTGTTGTGATAATACAAATTCTTCAGTTAAATTTCCAATCAAATTTCGAAAGTTTCGAAATTTTTAGTGGCCTAAGGTAGTACTACGATTATATGGCACGATGTAATTAAATTTCGCAGTTTCTGGTATTCTGGTGTAGGTACTATTATACCCAAATTTCCAAAGTCCTAATATCTTAGCGTAGCAAACAATATACAAAAATTTCCAAATTCCCAATATCTTAGCGTAGCTACCGCTATACCCAAATTTCCAAATTGAAAAAATCCCAAATTACCAATTATCAAATCCCCAAATTACTAAATTCCAAAAATCCCAAATTACCAATTAGCAAATTCCCAAATTCCCAAACTCCAAATTACCAAATTCCCAAATTCCAAAAAACCAAAATTACTAATTATCAAATTCCCATATTACTAAATTCCAAAAATCCCAGATTACCAATCATCAAATTCCAAAATTCCCATATAACCGAATTCCCAAATTCCAAAAATCCCAAATTAATAATTAGCAAATTCCCAAATTACCAAATCCATAAATTTCCAAATTCCAAAAATCCCAAATTACCAATTATCAAATTCCCAAATTCCAAATTACCAAATTCCGAAAATCCAAAAAACCAAAATTACTAATTATCAAATACCCATATTAGTAAATTCCAAAAATCCCAGATTACCAATTCTCAAATTCCAAAATTCCCATATAACCGAATTCCCAAATACGAAAAATCCAAAATTAATAATTAGCAAATTCCCAAATTACCAAATCCATAAATTTCCAAATTTCCAAATTCCAAAAATCCCAAATTACCAATTATCAAATTCCCAAATTCCCAAATTCCAAAAAACCAAAATTACTAATTATCAAATTCCCATATTACTAAATTCCAAAAATCCCAGATTACCAATTCTCAAATTCCAAAATTCCCATATAACCGAATTCCCAAATACGAAAAATCCAGAATTAATAATTAGCAAATTCCCAAATTACCAAATCCATAAATTTCCAAATTTCCAAATTTCCAAATTCCAAAAATCCCAAATTACCAATTATCAAATTCCCAAATTCCCAAATTCCAAAATTCCAAAAAACCAAAATTACTAATTATCAAATTCCCATATTACTAAATTCCAAAAATCCCAGATTACCAATTCTCAAATTCCAAAATTCCCACATAACCGAATTCCCAAATTCCCAAATTACCAAATTCCAATAATTCCAAAAAACCAAAATTACTAATTATCAAATTCCCAAGTTATCAAGTTCCCAAATTCCTAATATCCGAGCCCAACCACCACCATACCCAAAGTTCTGAACACCTAAAATCCCAAATATCTCAGCATACCTGTAGCTCTGTCATACGCGTTGACGAATTCCCCACGCGGTCGGGGAGCCTGCAAAGAACCAAAATCGCCGAACCGCGTCAGCCTTTCATCACCGTCCACGTCTTCCTCCACGATACCTTTCCCCTCCGAATGGAACGACTTTGGACCGCTCTTCGGCTTGTTCCTTTCGATCAGATCCCGAATAGAGGACAGGGTTCTGGGGCCTTGCGAAATGGAGTACCGGGTCGTCTTTTCAGTCTGTTCCTGTAGATCTTGCTGCCAGGGTGGACCGAACAGCCTTTCCGCGACCAGACGCCATTGAACTGGCGTCGTTTGCCAGGGCGTCTCGGTGGTGGTCAACAAAGACGGCGTAGCTGGCAGTGGCGTCAACGTTGTCGTGGAGAAACGATTCCTAGGCTTCTTTTTCTTCTTCTTCGACTTTTTACGGGATTTCCTGGACTCCTCGAGGGACGTTGTCGTGGACGTCGATTCGTGGCTACGTTTCGATGGGTCTACGGTCTTCTTTGAGGGACGAGGCTCGTTCTCTGTGTGCACTAAAGAAAATAATACTAATTGCAATTTTGACGCCAATCACAGGCTATAAATAAAACAGTTTTGATATTTTCATTAATCTTAATCGTCGATTGCAAATAATTTTGAAAGTTAAGTTAAACGTTATAAAAACGATGGATATTAATTATATTGAATTTACAAGAAATACAATTATTGATTCGAAAATTATTTGTTACAATTTTATGATAAAACTTTGGCCCGTGTAACCGAGTTATTTATGTATATTTCTTTTTGTGTTTTATTTCACGGAGGGAAGAAAATAGTGTCACTCGAAGCTGGTAACCGTGAGCAGTGTTCATTCATCAACGCCAGCAAGTGGCCATTATTAAAGCGGCATTGTTCCAGTAATGGAGATTAAGATGGTCTCCGAGCGTGAAGCGCTGCTCGATGTTGCTCTCAAATTATTCACTGTCTCTCTGTATATAATCGACCTACGGCGACGTGAGTTATTTGCGAAATCAAATGCTGCAATCAGGATACCGTAGACATAGAATTTTTATTCGTTTTATGAACAGAGAAGTCTTCTAATTCTTTCAGGCACATTGATTTGTATTTTAATCAAATGTAATAGAAATTATATATATATATTGTAGTAGTTTCGGAAAGAAATTCGGAAATATTTTGGATTTTTAAGGGTAGGTGTATTTTGAATTTGTAAGAAAATTCGAAGGGGTTATATTTATTTATGCGGTTAGAAATTTAATTAGAAATTGTTACATTTGTACATAAAGAAAAGGAACGAAGTGGTAAAAGTAAACACGAACGAAGAACATTGGTCTAGGGGGGTCGGATTACATTGATTTTCACGTTACACCGGCGAACTAATTGTCAGAGAGGCAATTACAACGAACAATAACGCAGACACTAGCCATCTAATCGAGCTATTGTGAAGGTTTATTGGATTCCCGAGTCGACTGGAACTCGGGGATTAACAGGATCGTTCTCCCCTTTCAACAATTGCTACCCTCTTTTCCAATCGAACCACTATGGACAATCCCGTTTGCATTTTCACACCTCCCTAAAATCCACTATTTTACGCGAAAATGAAAATTGCTTGAATGATCAAATTATCATATTGGTGAATTACGAAATTACTAAATTATCAAATTACCAAGTTACTATATTACTAATTACCAAATTACTGAGTTACTAATTACCAAACTGCTAAATTACTAATTACTTAGTCAATTATCAAATTCCCAAATTACCAAATTACCGAATTCCCAAATTCTCAAATTCCCAAATTCCCAAATCTTCAAATTCCAAAATTCCCAAATTATCAAATTAGTAATTATCAAATTCCCAAATAACCAAATTATCAAATTAGTAATTATCATATCCCCAAATTCTCAAATTACCAAATTAGTAATTAACAAATTCCCAAATTCCCAATTATCAAATTCCCAAATTACCAAATTACCGAATTAGTAATTATCAAATTTTCAAATTCTCAAATTTCCAAATTACCAAATTAATACTAATCAAATTCCCAAATTTCCAAATTACCAATTATCAAATCCCCAAAATTACCAAATTTCCAAATTACCAACTTACCAATTATCAAATTCCCAAATTACCAAATTACCGAATTCCCAAATTCTCAAATTCCCAATTATCAAATTTCCAAATTTCCAAATTTTCAAATTCCAAAATTCCCAAATTACCAAATTAGTAATTAACAAATTTCCAAATTCCCAAATTCCCAAATTCCCAATTATCAAATTCCCAAAATTCCCAAATCTCTAAATTTTCAAATTCCCAAATTACCAACTTACCAATTATCAAACTCCCAAAATCACCGAACAACCAAATCAGTAACAATTCCACGAATTCACGTTTCAAATCTAAACAACAACACTACGCAAAGATAATAATTTTAATCATACCACGGACACGCAAACGCAAAGGGATGTCGGGTGTACGCAAGGCGCAATTTGAACCGACCTCATTGATACGGTCGAGGGTTAATCAAGATTGAACCAATGTCGATCGCAAACTGTATAGTTTCATAGCATTCCGACCTACCCTCCCCTTCTCTGTTCAGATATAGATAGACAACGTTACTTACAGAGAAGTTTCTGCAACCGTTCCCATCGGTTCGGATTCTCCGCTAATTTAACCAAAAGCTTCACCACGTTCTCGGCTAGATCGTCCTCTTGAGTCTAACCAACAGGCGTGAATCAATCAATTATTAATTAATTACATCAGACTCCTGAAATGTCTAGCAAAAACAAAATTAGATTTCGCAGGAATTATTATTTCATTAAAAAAAAAATCTAAACTAAAATTCGTCGAGTGTGCGACGTAAACAGTAAAAAATTCGAAACGTCTAGGGATTAGTTGTGACAAGTGAAATTTCCAGAAATGCGAGGAAAATAGATTGAAAAGGTTTGACGGGACGCGGGAAGGTAAATGAAGGGAAATCGGCGCAGATGAACACGAACGAAACTCGCTAATGAACGTTTCTCCGGTTAGACGGGTACGGTTTTCGAAACGTCGACGCCGACGACGACTCGAGCGTGAGAGAATTTTTCTTCGTTCCACGTGGCCGAGCCGTGTTTTCCCCTCGTTTCTCCGCTGGAACGTGTTTTCCTCGCGGAATACGTGCACGTTGTCGCGTCGCCGGAAAAACCAACCCGCGTGACTCGACGATCATTAACGACCCAGAAGTCGCGAAGTAGATCTACACGCACGCCACGCTGATTTCTCAATTGGGAATATTCGTTGCTGTCGTTGCGAAACTCGTGTTTTCTCTGTCCAGCTTGATGGACACCGTCCGTGGACCAAAATTTCCAGTTGATAACACTTCGGAAAATTTCAATTTCCTCGTGGTAATTTTAATGTAGCTCGTGCTGGTGCACCGAGCCGCTTCAACTTGTTTATCGAAAACAAATCTTGAGAATTCTCGTGTCAGGAGGGTGTGTCCTATTTTGAAGAAGATACAAAGTGGGGAAGGTGGTTCTGTCCAATGAAATAAGTGAAATTGTCGGGATTGTCACAGTTTGTAAGGGTGTGTTTACACTATACCAGTAACTGGCGCCCAACGGGGGGTCCGAATGTCTGTGCTTCTGGCCGTGCCTGTACCAGCTCTGTCGTCCGAAAAAGAAAATGGTCATTTTCTTTTATTGCCTAGTTTACAGGCGAATGTACAACCGCGGCCAGCTCCTCCATACCGAAAGGGTTAAAGATCCGTCCACGGAGTGATAGGATACAATTCGCTATCCATGCTGAGAACGTGGCACGTTTCCACACGTCCCGTAGATTTATATCGCGGTACGTCCCGTAAGCGTGTATCACGCGTGACGCATGGGACGTGTATGACTCAACAGCATCTATAAGTAGCTCGAGACACGTAATCCGTTCATGTTAATTTCACTTAACCATCGCAAGGAAGATGGAACGGACGAATGATAAAGATGAAGATAGGCTTGGAGGACACTTCAAAAGCAGACACTCGAGGAGGAAAGATAACAGTTAGAAAGGGGTGGTAAGCGAGTCGTCGCTTAAAAGCGTACTTCTCGAGGGAGTGTGAATCAGACGCGTTCTTCCGATCTCGCAAAGACGTATTCGCTCTTCTGTCAGCCATTGTTGCGCCCAGCTAGCTGGCACCCTTATCGTCATGGATTTCTGGCTCGCACAAAAGAGCCGCATTCTCGCTGCTAATTCAATATCCTTCGCGCGAGACCATCCCGTACGGCGGCGCGGCGTACGCGCTCAATTGTCGTGGCTATTGAATTAGCGGGTAGGAAGAAAGGGGAGCACGATGAAAGCGAGATTAAATATACGGTTGAAGAGGCTCGTGCAAGAGAAGACGGATAGAGAATTCTTGAACACTGAGGGAAGTTTTAAATACGGGCCGGGTATGGTTTCGATACAAATTTTGCCAGTTAGCTAGCGGGGAATTAGCGAGTCGGGGAATTTGAGAGTGTGGAATTAGGAAATGAGGGATCAGAGAGCGGGGAATCAGCAAATAAGGAATTAGCGAATAGGGAATTAGCGAGCGGGGAATTAGCGAATATAGGAAATTAGCGAGCGGGGAATTAGCGAATATAGGAAATTAGCGAGTCGGAGAATTTGAGAGTGGGGAATTAGCGAGCGGGGAATTAGCGAATATAGGAAATTAGCGAGCGGGGAATTAGCGAATATAGGAAATTAGCGAGTCGGGGAATTTGAGAGTGGGGAATTAGCAAATGAGGAATTAGCGAATGGGGAATTAACGAGCGGGGTATTAGCGAATGGGGAATTAGCGAGTGGGGAATAAGTGAGCGGGGAATTAGCGAATATTGGAAATTAGCGAGTCGGAGAATTTGAGAGTGGGGAATTAGCGAGCGGGGAATTAGCGAATATAGGAAATTAGCGAGTCGGAGAATTTGAGAGTGGGGAATTAGCGAATATAGGAAATTAGCGAGCGGGGAATTAACGAATATAGGAAATTAGCGAGTCGGGGAATTTGAGAGTGGGGAATTAGCAAATGAGGAATTAGCGAAAGGGGAATTAACGAGCGGGGTATTAGCGAATGGGGAATTAGCGAGTGGGGAATTAGCGAATATAGGAAATTAGTAGATGGGGAATTAACCTACTAATTAGCGAGTAGGAAGCTGGTGAGCGAGAAGTTAGCGAGCGGGGAATTAGTAAATGAGGTATTAGCGAATGGGGAATTAGCAAGCTACAGATTATCGAGTAGTCAGCGGAATCTTACGAACCTAACGATTAGCGAACAGAAAATCAGTAGACTGAAATTTAACAAGCCACTAATTAACGAACGGGAAGTTAACGAGTGGGAAATTAACGACCTAGGAATTCGCAAGATGAAAGCAATCAACTTAACAATCAGAAAATTGAAGAAGACCGATTCTTTTTCTCCCGAGGAACAGATCGTTGCCGTCGAGGTAGGATTTGTTCGCTAATTAACCGTCAGAAAGGATGGTAATTTTTTACAAGCTCGTTTAACATTAATCAAGGACGCAGGGTCGTCAGGATCGAAGGCAAAAACGTTTTTTATTATTCGCTGATCCAATTGTCGCTGCAATTACAGAGCCGTGCGGCGGTCGAGGCGTCTCGCGAAGAATATCGAATTAACCGGAAGGATGAGTCTCCTTTGTGACGGGGACCCGTAGTCGGACCGAGGGACGACGATAATGAAACCTTCACTCCGTGGATCGTGTCAAAGGACCTTATGCAATCTTCTTCCTCCGAATCCGAGCATACAAGGTGTTTCAAAGTTTAACCCTTTCTGACCGGCTATCCCCTCCCAGGTAGGTATACCTTCATTTATCTACTATGGAATATTAGTATTCTGAAATTACCTAATTTATCCACTATGTAACATTTGCATTCGAAAATTACCTAATTCAATAATTTAACGTTTGTATCTTTAAATTATGTATTTTCTTTATTTACCGACTTATGAACTGACATCGTTCTTTTGTTTCTTTTTCCATTTATTTCTGGAGGACAGTTTGGAGACGAGAAGGAAACGGCAGTCTGCGTAAGGATCAATTAAATCAAAAGGTAAGGAAAAAGTTTTTCACGCGGCAAAACTCACCGCTAACTGGCGAAGTTTTTGCCGCTGCCCCTCCTCGGTCGCGTATTCCGTCAGCAAATAGGATTTCAGATCCTTCAGGACCGTTTCTTGCCTCTTGTCCAACTTCTTTGGGCTTTCTACGTCCGATTCCGAGTATCGATTGTCCACCGCTACTTCTATCTCCCCCGAATCCTTCGATTTTATCTGCTGCGAACAAAACAATCGTTTCAAAGCGTTACGAAACATCCTGTATATCCTTCTGAATTTTATTTTATGTATGACGCTTCGAGAATTTACTTTGGAATAAAATTAACCCGCAACCGATGGGTATTGATATAGAAAATATTATAGAAGAATAATATTTAAAGTTTCCGAAACGAAGATTAATTTTTATTTGCAATATTTCTCACTAAATTTGTGAGAAGTTAATCGAAGTTAATTATATAACATAAATATTCCATATTAGGCAAATTATATATTAAATATTAAATAAAATATTAAATTGAGTAACTTAGAGATTGCAACCCACCCCGTTGGATTTGACGTTTCGTCTACGAATCGCCTCGGACTCCTCGTTCAATCGATTTAACGTGTCTTCCGGAGGAAGCAGACTCTTCGGCACCTGCGTCTCGTTACTTCCTATAAGAATCTCCTTCTGCGTGCTCAGCTCCTTCTTCACCGTCGGGACACGTTTTGTTTTCACTCTGCCACCATCGATGCGATCCAAGTTACGTTCCTTTTTGTATTTTAATAATTCGGCCACCTGCGAATCATACGATTTCATTTTATCAATTTTTTTATAATCTTTTATTCTTTTTCTTTCGGTTTTGTAACTTTGGGAAAAAGAATTCCATAATTTTAGATAAATTTTCATCGTTGTTTCGATCCTTCGGGCTGGAAATTGGATGTAGTCCTTGATGAAATCTTAAGCTTTAAAATGATGTACCATAAGTGCCATTTTCAAATACTTTTCTGTCATGAAATTTCATTAGACTATCGAATATCACAGAAATTTATCGTTTGCTGCGATCTGTAATAAGTTATTTTATATCAAGAATCTTAAGGGAGCGTTTGTATTGTCATTTTCCTTAGAGTTTAAGCTTTAATTTGACGTACCAGAAGCACTATTCCGTAATACTTTTCTGTCATGAAATTTTATTATACCATCTACATCTCAAAATCCATCATTCGATACTCAATAGTATCATAGAATTTCATCGTCTTGTTACAATCGGCAATAATTCATTTCGCATCAAAGATATCGACGGTGCGTTTACACAGTCATTTTTCTCAGACCTTGAGCTTCAAATTGGTATACCACAAGTTCCATTTTATAATACTTTTCTGTCATGAAATTTTATTATACCATCCACATCTCAAAATCCACCATTCGATACTCAACAGTATCATAGAATTTCATCGTCTTGTTACAATTGGCAATAATTCATTTCGTATCAAAGATATCAACGGTGCGTTTACACAGTCATTTTTCTCAGACCTTGAGCTTCAAGTTGGTATACCACAAGTTCCATTTTATAATACTTTTCTGTCATGAAATCACGTCAGACTTCCCAAAAAGAAAAAAAAAAACAGATGTTGCAAGATACATTCGATTCCAATAGTTCGATATAACTCGGCCAGGTACGTGTATCGAGAGACAGATAGGCTGCCTTTAAAATCGAAATTTTCCTCCTTAAGACGTTACAAATGGCTTTCCAATCGAGCAACGGCCACGAACATCGTAGGGTCGATGCAAAGTACTTTCCGATACGGTCCACCCTTTATTTTTCTATAAAACGCGTACCGATAAACATTGAACGACAGAAAGATCGTTTTCTGCTACGACAGCCTCGAAACATCGTCCAACTTCTATTGGCTGCATCCATTTCATCCTCCTCGATACGAACCGAGTTTCATTCTATCCGGCAACTTTCGATCCAGCACCGAGCAAACTTGCTTTTCGAATCCGTAGCAAGGTTATAAACGGAGACGCTTGAAATTCTTGGAGAACCGTTCAAAGGGTTGAGGAGTTAAGGGGGTAAATTAAGAGCCAAAGAGCCTTTAACTACCGGGGCTGGAGTTTCAATGGAAATTCTCCTTCGTGCACGCCGTTTTGACTGTGAATTTGATGAATGCTTTTTGTATTCGCTGGAATTTGTTGCTGGGTTAATAATGTCGGCGGATTGATTTTTAATGTTATATTTATTTTTTAGGATTTAAGGGAAATTGAATGATTCGAAGAGGTGAATGGTTTTTCTTAAGGTCGAGTTTTTTAGAATGTCAAGGTTATACTTTGCAAAATAGAGAAATTATAATTTTGGAGGTATCAAGGTTGCACGTTTCAAGATTTCAGGGCCACACTTTCTGAAATATTGATGGCATATTTTTGGAGACATCGAAGACACAGTTTTCAAAATATCAAGGTTACACTTTTCAAGATTTCAGAGTTACACTTTCTGAAATATCGAAGCTATATTTTTCAAGATACGAAGGTCATAGCTTTCAAAATATCAAGGTTACACTTTTCAAGATTTCAGAGTCATATTTCTTAAAATATCAGGGCCATATTTTTTAAAACATCGAAGTCACAGTTTTCAAGATATCAAGGTTACACTTTTCAAGATTTCAGAGTCATATTTCTCAAAATATCAAGGCTATATTTTTCAAAATATCAAGGTTACACTTTTCAACATTTTAGAGTCATATTTCTCAAAATATCAAGGCTATATTTTTCAAGATATCAAGGCTATATTTTTCAAAATATCAAGGTTACACTTTCCAAGATTTCAGGGTCACACTTTCTGAAATATTAAAGCTATATTTTTCAAAATATCAAGGTTACACTTTTCAAGATTTCAGAGTCACACTTTCTGAAATATCGAAGCTATATTTTTCAAGACACGAAGGTCATAGTTTTCAAAATATCAAGGTTACACTTTTCAAGATTTCAGGGTCACACTTTCTGAAATATCAAGGCCATACTTTTCAAAATATCAAAATCATAGTTTTCAAGATATCCAGATCACATTTTTCAGCATATGGAAATTATAATTATCAAAATATGAAGATCATACTCTTCAAGATTCCAATATTGTGCTTTTCAATAGATTAAGGTCGTATTTTTCAAAATTTCAACGTCATACTCTTCAAGAAATCAAGATCAACAATCTCTATAAAAGAATCATATACTTTTTTAATAAACTGATCTTGTCCTGAAGCTTTTTAGGCGAAAAACAATTCTTCTTTATTGAGAATTAAAAATTTCTTCAAGCGAAAATCTGTCGTAAATAAGAAGCTTGGAAATCGAATCGAAGATCTTTGCACACGCGGAATTTCAATTAAACTTTAACTATTTCCCGGATACGACTTCATCAGAGTCCGGATTATAATCTGCCACAGAACCGGGATCCGTTAACAAAAGTATTCCTTGCGTTCTCGCCAAACTTTCCTTCCGGTTGATTAAATTTTACACACCAGGATCAGATATCTCGTGAATACGAAAAACTACGAGAAACGGTGCAAGATTCTTCAGCCATTGCATACACCGGAAACACTAAATCAACACTCGGACTGTCACTCGAATTTCTATAAAAATTCATTACCTATGATATTCAGAATTTTTCTATCTCTGCTGGATGCTTGAAATCGTGACTAATACAAACAACGTAAAAATAACAGACATAGCCTCGTCGTGGCAGCCAAAGTATTATGCTTCAGATTTTAAATTATAAAATTTAAAATCCAATATTTATAATAATAACAAAAACGAAGCTTGAGAAAAGCAGACATTCTATTTTAGAGAAAAGAAAGTTACAAATATTTCCAGACATCAAATTTCCAAATCACGTGAAAATTAATTATCGTTTGCAAATTTTCTTCCCTTTTTTACAATCGCAAAATAATTTGAAACTTTCGATTCTGCAAACGGACTTCGATAAATATTTCAGAATTTCTCCGAAACCTTTGCAAGTCTGAAAGGAAGTTAACCTTTCAGATCAGAAATAAGCAGGACGAATTTGATCCTGGATGCTAGCCAGGCCGGTCGCAAACAGAACACGAAAACAAAGCAGAAGAGTGCAGGGGTGTTGGTTCGGGTCAGGGTTGGGTCACGGTTCGTCCCGGCAAACTTTTCCAACGAAACGTTGGTCAAGGCTGGATTTGTCGTTTCGGTCAGGAGGAAACCAGGTCACAGGACAGAAAACTGTACGAGTACATCCTGGCACCAGGTCGATCAATCGAAACTCCGTATCGGAATCTTTGTAACAAAGTTTTGGCAAAAATATGGACACCTTGATCGTGAAATTTCAGATTCGGATTGGGGGATGATTAGAATCGAACAGGGTAAAAAGAATGTTTTGATCAATGAAATTTTATCGATAAAATACAAAAAGATTGCTTCGAAATTGTTGGTAATTTTAGTGTCCGGTGGAATTGGACGGAAACAGACGGAAATTAGTTCATTTAGAGATTTAATGTTTGACACGTTAAGCGCCACGTCGGTAACCGGAAATTTTCTACAATCAAATAATTAACAAAAATAGGACAACGGACTTCGAATCGAACGGACAGTATGCGAGCGATCGTAAACTGCACGTGACTATCGACGATTCGGCAGATAGGGAAATGCAATTATATGTATATCAACCAAAGTGTCAAGAAAAATCAAACAAACAGTTAACATTCATTCACGATACTATTTTGTTTCTAATCGAACAACCAACAAAAACTCTGATCAACTAAGAAACAATATCGATCCACTAACCTCCTGATCATATTTCTCCACGATTTCGTCGGTGATTGCCTCGTTGGACGCGACGTCCTCGTCGGACTCGTTGACGGTGATCACTTCCTGGGAGTCGAAGTTGTTGGCTGCTTTGGTGGAAGCGGTATCGAGAAGTCTGCTGGACGGTGCCGTGGACGCGTTCGAATTCCTAGTGTCGTCCCTCGACATCGCCTCGTGCGACTCGGCGACGGCCTTCAATTCGTCCTCGTACTCGTCCTCGCCCTCGTATTCCGTCTCCTCCTCCTCCTCACCCTCCTCTTCCGGTTCCAGCCGAGGCTCGTTGTCGGTCCGCTCGACCTGCGACCCTGCCACCTTCGCGACCTCCCTCGACCTGGTTACGTTTCTCACCCGGCCAGCCTGCAACCAGCGAATTAAAACCATTCTGAAGGATGATGGATTTATTCGCTGGTTACCAGGCCACGGCCCGAGGATACGTCTGAATCAGGCACGAGACCGGCTGATTTGTCGGATTGATTAGGGAAGGATGGTTAACACGTTCCGTGCCAAGCCCTTTGTGCCTGATTTGTCGTTCGACCCAATTCGCACCAATTTATGTTTAATATTTAATTATTGTAAATATAATAATTAACACGTTGACTGGCACAGTGAAAACGGACGTGTGTAGTCAGACACGATAAAATCCTAATTATTAAGGGTGCAGTCGATTAATTTTTCAAATTTAACCTTTCAATTCGATAGCTAGCATTATTAGCTTAACGTTAACGCTATCCGTGGTTTATTTAACCCCTTGGGTACGGATTTATTTGAGAAAATATTTGCATGTGGAACGGAAATAATTTTTGGTTGCTTGGAGTAGTATGTAAAGGCAGTAAAGGGGAAAGAAGTGAATGACGTGTCTCAGACGTCAAATGTACCCAAGGGGTTAATCATTTCTTTTGGTAATTATTTGATTTTAAAAGATTTCGGGTGCCGGTCACCGGTGACCCCCGTGGCAGCCAACGTGTTAAACAAAATTTATGTGCTTTGTTCTATACTGCATTTTTTACAATGCCTCATCCTTTTGGTGAAAATATATTTTATAGAATGAAATTTGTCATTAAATGTATGTTTTCAGCGCTTTAAATGAATATGTCTGCGTGTACCATTTATGGTACACGTGGCATGGAACGTGTTAAATGGTTAAATGACACGTCAGTCACAGGAAATTTTGTAGGATCAAAGGATCAAATGCCTGGGTATTTGTTGTTTGTTTGTAGTGAGGTACAAGTGACACGAATAATAAAGGAAGAAATAATATTGGGTTGGCAAATAAGTTCGTTCGGTATTATTACGGGAGAATGGAATACAATTTCTTTATTCTTATCGATAATCTGTTTGTGTATTTAGGTTGTGCAATAACGCTATGAGAAATAAATGTAAATCGGAATAAAACTGTGCCGAAGCAAAAAGCGAACGCACTTCTTCGCCAACCCAATATAAATGAAGCATTTACAAATGGGCAGAATTGCAGTAGATTATGCCTTTGAGCTTTTCATTTGTCATTTAGGAAAATGACAGGCAATGGGATAATTGACGGATAATACAGAAAAAGAATTTAACTGTAAATACTGGCGTCGGTTTTGCAGTTGTATATTTTACGTAGCACCCGTTTGTCTAAAAAGGTGATTCGATCGATTCGGAGTTTGTATGACATTTTTGTTTTATTTTTTTCCTGTAGAATACATTGATAAAGTTTGGCGGGGAAATAACTGGGCCACCCTGTATGTACACTGGTGGAATTCATACTGAATTTTATTTCATAATTGTGCAGAACATGTATTATTCTGCTATGCTAAATTGATACCGTAATATTTTAATTGTAATCTATAATCATTATAATTGTTAGGAGGTTCGCGTTACGCGCGATTCGAAATAAACGATATTCCCAGAATGAACGCAATAGTTTATTTAAGACATAATAAAAAAAGAAACGCTTAGCCTAGGTTGTACAGAGATCGTGCGCTTCACGCAAAGCCTTTTTAGTCCCCCAGGCCGTCTCCGCGTTCGCACGAAACCAAAAAGAAAAGCAGGAACCGCCGGATGTCATACCAACCCGCGAAACTTGAATATTGACGTGGGAGTTACATTCAACAATAATTTGTAAATTTTTGCAAAATTTAATTAAAAAAAAAATCTAAACCGCGTTGTTAATTTTTGTTTATGCGCCTGTGAACCATGCGAGCTAGCAAATCAGGATATCCAACGAAATATGAATTATTTTTGTACCTCCTTTGATGCGTTGAAACTGTCATTTTTATTGTATATTAAAAGCATGGCTGTATATAGTCTTTTCGTTGATTTTTTTTATATAAACGACGCCTTGAGATTAAAAAACAATGATTACAATAAAAAAGTGTTCAAAATTAACTCCACGAGTGTAGTTACGACTAACTATTTTTCTTAACTTTAGAAATGCGATTATTAATGTAAATTTTGTGACACTTACTTGGACGTCTGGGAACGATGACTGTTCTCCGTCGCTTCCGGTAACTGAAAAAGAAAAATGTTCGTTAGAGGAAGAATTAATTTTGATTTGTAACGGAATAATTAATATGGATTTTGCTTTTGTCGCTAAAGATTATATACTTCGAAATTCGAATCATCTGTTTGGATCCGTTTCAACGATAAGATGTATCTTGCAAGAGGCAATTGGATTTTGTGAAGATTACTATGCCAAACATCATCTCAGTTGATTTAAATTGGCGAATCGAATTGCCAGGCTAGGCCGTGCAGTTAACGACGTGTTTATTTAACATAATTACGCTACGAGGCTACGTTTACCGAGCCGCTGTCTCGATTTTCCGGAAAATCCTCTTCGCTGAAATTTGCAAATCAACGAACCACCAGCCTCCGTTGCCTTCCATCCGTTACGTTTAATCTTTCAGAGGGCAAGCTACGCTTTGCTTACAATTAAGATATCTGTATTCGTATTCGACGATCCGTCTTACAGTACGGCGAAGTGATATCAATATACACACGTTTTCGGGGATGATAAAGACGAACAATGATTAAAGCAAACTTTATTATGTTCTATCATGTCATTTTTTTCTGTTAAATAATGAAATTGTGGAGTTGGTAAGATTTTCTAGCGATATAGCGTGTAATTTTCTATTTAGTCAACTTTGCTAGGGATATATAATATTATACAATTTTCTATCTAATAAAGTTTTCTAGGGATATATAAGATAAACTTTCTAGTGACTTGTAGTGTAATTTTCTATCGATTGAAGTTTTCTAGGGATATATAGTGAAATTTTCTATTCGTTAAACATTACTAGGGATATATTATACAATTTTCTACGTAATGAAGTTTTCTAGGGATATATAGTTAAACTTTCTAGTGACTTATAGTGTAATTTTCTATCGATTGAAGTTTTCTAGGGATGTATAGTGAAATTTTCTATTCATTAAACTTTACTAGGGATATATTGTACAATTTTCTATCTAATAGAATAGTGTAATTTTCTATCGATCAAAGTTTTCTAGGGATATATCGTAAAATGTTTCAAGTAATACAGTTTTCTGGGATATATGTATAGTAACATTTTCTATTTGGTAAACTTTGCTAGGGATATGTTATAAAATTTTCTATTTAATAAAATCTTCTGATTAGTAAAACTTTCTAGCGACTTATAAATTTATATAAAATTTCATATTTAGCAAAAATTTCTAGGGACATATTCGTATAAAATCCAGAATTCTTTATTTGACAAAATCTTCCAACGATATATTATACAATTCTCTATCTTTCTATTTCAAAATTTCTATCGAATAGAAAGTTTCTCCGATTATTACAATTTTCTACTAATTTATTTCATCATTTTCCACCTAACAAAGCCCCCTATATTGACATAAATTGTAGTCATAAATCATCTATACAATCTTTCATTTTTTACCCTCGTGACACACATCATCCCCCTATTTCGAAACCAAAATCCTGCCTTAAAGCAATTGAATGGAACCGTTCCCTCGAAAATCAGTAAAAAAATTAACGAAAATCTTAACAAACGGTGGAATAATAATAAATGAGAATTCCATGAGGTTCGTCGAACGTCGTTGTCGACCGAGAACGATAAAACTAGATAATTACAACGTAATGGAGCCACCAGGGGGATGACAAAGCCAGCAACGCTTTTAATTAACCGTGGCCGACTTCCGGTAGATGAGACTGCGTCAATTAAACATTTTAATCGTGAGCCAACGATGCGACCGAAACGGGATGATAACGGTTTGATGACGTCGCGTCGAACAATAATTTTCTTCCATCCCTTTCTGTCGATGCGAAAATCGTATCGCGCTAAACCCCTCCCTTTGACCAACCCTCCTCCTTTTTCATCGCTGTCAGGACGTCATACATAACAATCATGAAAGTCCGATTAATCACCATATAACAACGATAACAATGCTTTTTGTCGAAAGGTGAATGGAACGGCTTGCAAAATTTTCATTGTCCCGAAAACGGCATTTTTGTTCCACGAGATTGCCCATTAACTTCGAAAATATCTTTGATGCACTTTTTTTTTTTTTTTAGTTTTATTTGATTATACGGTGGCAGTTTTTTTTTTATGTATTTTAGTTAGTTTCTTCTGCGATTGGTTTTTTATTTGTTGGACTAGAAAGTTAGAGAAATCGGATTTTATTCGAAAATGGAGATTTAGATATAGACACGTAGCTAATTTTAATATTTTGTGTTGAATAATTTTCAGAAGTTGTGTTTTATTAATAAATGGAGCTACAAACGTTGTCACGCACTAAATTTAATATTTCTTATTAATTTAATTCTTAAAAATCGAATTTTATTAATAAATGGAGCTCCGAACGTTGTCACGCCCTAAATTTAGGATTTCTTGTTAACTAAATTTCTAAAAATTGTGTTTTATGGAGAAGGAAATTATCAAACGTGGACACAGCCCCAAAAGTAATATTTCTGATTTAATTAAATTTCCAAAAATCACGTTTCACTAATAGATGGAGCTCCAGACGTTGTCACACCCAAATTTAGCATTTCTTATTAACCAAATTCTCAAAAATCGAATTTTATTAATAAATGGAGCTCCAGACATTGTCACACCCCAAATTTAGCATTTCTCGTTAACTAAATTTCCAAAAATTGTGTTTTATGGAAAAGGAAATTACCAACCGTGGACGCAGCCCGAAATTTAACAATTTTTATTAACCAAATTCTCAAAATTCTAATTTTACTAATAAATGGAGCTCCGAACGTTGTCACGCCCGAAATTTAGCATTTCTCGTTACCTACATTTCCAAAAATCGCGTTTTATGAAAAATTCAATTACCAACCGTGGACGCAGCCCTAAAAACAATTTTTATCAACCAAATTCTCAAAAATCGAATATTTACTAATAAATCGAGCTCCAAACGCAGACGGCCTTAAATGTAACATTTCTTATCACCTAAAATTTCCAAACCTCGCATTTGATTTAAACACTGAACCACACCAAACGTTAACGCACCCCCCACTTAACATTTTCACTGAAAAATAGACCACCAAACGTAGTCACACCCTCAAAGAGACATTTTCAAGTTAAATCCTACAATCCTCCCCGTCGATTCAGCAGCACACCCGGTGTGTACGATAACCAAGAACAGTCAGGATGTAACGAAACCGTCGACAAGGCCTGTAAAAGACTTATCGGTTCGAATATTGGTCGTCGAACATCCTGCCCGTGGTTTTCCGATACTTCATCCCCGTAATCCCTCCAACAACCCCCGTTTTCTTCCTCGTACACCCTCTGTTCCCACCAATCTCTACCATTTAAAAGAACAAACAACATCTCCCGCAAAAAAAAAGAATCTGCTCCGGAAATTGATCGATACGACCAAAACGAACAAAATTCACCGGCAAATTAAACGAACTTTCAAACAACGACACCGGTGATTTAGCACTTCGGCTCTTGACCCCGATTAACGTTCTTGATTTAAAAAGAAAAAAGAAAAAATAGTAGGATTCGATCGATCGTGAACGAACGAAACACGATTGGTTGAATTCTGATTGATACTTTGCAGAGATTGTTCGTTGAATGGAATCAGCCTCTCTTTTCATTCGACTGAAATCTGCTTTTACAGAAGTGGCTCGTGCTATGGAAACCGAAGAGTTTATGAAAAGAGAATTACTCGTTGGAGGTTGGATTCGGACTAGGTGGATAAAAATGGTTCTTTCCCATCAAGGATCCGGATTGTCGTCTTTCAATGACTTTGATCGGCGAGATTTCTTTTTAACGGATTCTTTTATGGTTGTTTTAGGAAAATTTCAATTCTTTGAAATATTGGCTTGGCAAATAAGTAATGTCGGATTTTTCCGTTTGGTACCGTCGCTGCTGTATTTTAAAATAAAAGTATATATTATCTAAATATATTATCTAAAAGCTAAGATTCCAACGTATAATTTAAAAAAATGTTCTACGCGAGTAATTAAATTTCTCAGTGTTTATTTTGATTTGAAAATGAGCGACGAGAGAGTCTATTTTCGGGCAATCATGCTTTTGTATTTTTTCGAAGGAAAAGATGCAGCTCGATCGACAAAAAAGATTATTAATGCGCACGAAGAGGGTGTTGTTAATGAAAAAATGGTGCAAAGATGGTAGAAAAAGTTTCGGGGTGGTGATATTAGTCTTACCGATGAGAAACGTTCTGGCAGACCAATCAGTATCGATAAAGACCAAATCTCCAGTCTAATTGAAAGCGATCCACGTTATACCACGCGTGGGATAGCTGAAATGTTAGGAATTTCGAAATCGAGCGTAGAAAATCATTTGCATCAACTTGATATGGTACCGAGATATGATGTTTGGGTTCCACACAGTTGGAAAAATTCGACATTTACTTATTGGCCAAGCAAATACTTTTGAAAGCGTCTTTTAACCCGTTGCAATTAGAAACCGTCGTTCGTTGGCGATCAAGATTCGTAAGCAGGCACCACGATGGGATAGGAAGCGGTCCTCGGGTCTCAGCTACGCGTCAACATCGATTGAATCTATAATCCTTCACCAGGGGATTAATACGAGAGCCCTTTTGGTCGGTGTCAAGGGTGTGGGATACCTGTATCGATCCTCTTGGATCAGACCGTGTCGGACAAATCATCCTGACGTCTGATCGTAAATGCGCAATCGGATACACCGTATAATCAGACAGAGTCCATTAATCGTCGCAATAATCGAGGCATTCGGATACTTCAAATATTTTATATTTCAAGAAATTGATAATGTCCTCCGAAAATTAAAAAAGAATAGAATTTTGATTGCTAGCTCTCTCCATGGTCCGTCGTTTGAGGGGTTTTTTAATTTTATTATAAATCCAAGATTTCCTCCTACGTTTATTGTACTCGCTGTAATAAACGAACGACAGATTTAATTCAACACGGTTGCACTCGAAACGGAAGGAATTTCATTGGAAATTTGATATATTTTTGTAACACACGCGACGAATCATGAATATCTGTTCAACAAACAACGGTAGAGACAATGGCGTGTAACAATCGTGAGATGATGTTTACAATGAAAACGACATGGTGTCTACATTGTTTTCGTATAATATTATTCCAGTAACTGTTTTCGTTACCGTGTACGATTAACCAGCCTGTTTAACGTTGCAACAGGAACCCTCGTCGTTTTTGTGTGTTGGCAATGATTTTGAAAAGAAAACACAGGTCGTTAATATGTTATATTTCTGTTGTCAGAATTTCTAACAATCGAATGTTAATCAGAACTTGAAAGATAAAATTTGTAATACCGTGTGATCATCAATTTGATAAATATTTGGCGGTCGTAGGGTTAAGGGAAATTGTCATTTGATACAAATGTCTCATTGTTCGTTGGAACGAAGACAGTAGATCAATTTGAGGAACAATAATTTGTCGAGAAGGTGGTGTAACCGAACGGTCCGTTTGTTTCCATGAACGGGGTGACTAATCGACGGATTAACGACAGAGAGGGATCGTTTCCGGTCGAAAGGATGGGCCAGGAAGCTGTCGTGTGTTTCCATAAAACCATCTTGTCTCCTCTTGCCCTTTTGTCTGTCCCTTTATATGGGACGCTTTTGTTCGAAAATCGTCTGCTATCCATTGCAAATTAGCCACGATTCAAGTGGAAATATTATAATAGCCACGGTTCAGTGATACAGTGAATTTTCTTTGTTAATTATTTTGGTAGAGTGATATTCATGATAGTAAATATTAAATATGGTTAACAGCAGATAACAAATGTCAAATATTACCTGTTGAATAGAAGGAATACCAAATACCAAATCTCATATTTAACAAACAGCAAGTCCCAAATTCCAAATTTAGAAAATATACCAAATATCAAATTCTAAATTTGGTAAATAGTAAGTATCAAATCGCAAATTTTCGAAATTCGAAATTTAGCAAATATCAAATCCCAAAATTTAGCAAATAGCAAGTCCTAAATCCCAAAGTTAGAAAAATAAAAAATTCCAAATCCCAAATCCCAAAATTTAACAAATAGCAAGCCCCAAATCCCAAATTTAGAAAAATACCAAATATCAAATCTTTCAAATCCTAAATTTAGCAAACACCGAATACCAAATACTACATTTTTCAAATCCTAAATTTAGTAAGTACCAAATACCAAATCCTAAACTTAGCAAACACCAAATACCAAATCCCAAACTTTTCAAATCCTAAATTTAGCAAGTACCAAATACCAAATCCCAAATTTTCTAAATTCAAAATTTAGCAAATACCAAATACCAAATCCCAAATTTTTCAAATCCTAAATTTAGCAAGTACCAAATCCCAAATCCCAAATTTTCTAAATTAAAAATTTAACAAATACCGAATCCCAAAATTTAATAAATAGCAAGCCCTAAATCCCAAATTCAGAAAAATCCCAAACTCCAAATCCCAAAATTTAACAAATAGCAAGCCCAAAATCCCAAATTTAGAAAAATACCAAATCCTAAATTTTCCAAATCCTAAATTCAGCAAACACCAAATACCAAATCCCAAACTTCTCAAATCCTAGATTTAACAAGTACCAATTACCAAATCCCAAATTTTCTAAATTCAAAATTTAGCAAATAGCAAGCCCTAAATCCCAAATTCAGAAAAGTCCCAAATTCCAAACTTAGAAAAATACCAAATCCAAAATATCCCAAATTAACTAAATCTTCAATTCAATAAACACTACATCAAAAATATCCCTAAACTTCAGCTCAAACTCCAACATCCCAAATCCCTCTTCCCTCTTCCCTCTTCCAGAAACAGAAACAGAAGCAATTATCTCCGAAACTTACAATTATCACCTCTTCACGAAAATATTCAAAGCCTGAAACAAAACAGCGTCAATTCTGAAGCCCTGAGCAATCGTCCTTCGTCCCGTTCTGTTTTGTTTAACGATTAAACAATCCTCGAACGCTTAAGACACAGTTTCGTCGATTCGTCGGCGCACTTTCCTTTCGTTCTTCGTCACGCTTCGTTCATCCCCGAAAGTTTCCTACCCCGAAGGAAAGTTTTGGGAGAGAAGGAAGTCCTTTTGTCCGTCACCGTGGGCCGACTCTTCAGAAATAATTTAACATCGAGCACGACATCCTTCCGAGCTCGACAAACTCTCCGCCACTTGTGCACAAGGGGATGGCAAACAAAAGAAGAAGCATCCTTCTGTCGGGGTGAACTGTAAATAACCCGTGTATCGAAACGGTCGCCAATATTTCTTCAACCACTTTGTCAAATATTTCTACAGTTTCAGGACTACCTTGAATTAATTTCTTCGCTGATCCCCTTTCGCCTCATTCACCATTCTGAACTGGATAAAAAAATACAACCGACTTTGGAATGCACTAACAAGAACGAAATAATTTTAATTTATGTAGAGTTAGAGAATAGTTTATCTAAGAATACAGTAAATAAAACTGAGATTACAAACGGAAAAAATCGACCGATCACGCCAAACGCATCCGTCGTCACGCGTCGTCCACCCAAAAGCCAACATCTTTTTTCCTTTCCCGCGCCCTCTCACACCGCACACTTCCCGCCGCTCACTCACACCACGCACACACACACACACGCACGATCGTCTTTTGCCTTCTACATTTATATTTCGGAGACGGCGCAAAATGAAAAATTGTGAAAATATGTAAAAGGATGAAAGAATTTTGACAATTTCCAATGTAGAAAATTGTTAATTATGCGCCGTCTCCGAAATATAAATTAAAATTATTTCGTCCTTCTTAGTGCATTCCGAAGTCGGTTGTATCTTTTTTCCAAAAATCTTTTCATTTCACATTTTTTAGTGGCGATCGGAGCATTCCTTCCAGAGTTTTGCAATAATTTTCAACGAAACAGGGAAAACAGGGTGAACAATGATGAAATAAAAAATGTGTTTTATCCCGTTTCTAGTGGCAGTCATAGCCTACAAGATGAAAAAGGTTTTGTTCCGATTGGTCCATCCATCTCGGCGTAATCGGCGAACATACATAAAAAAATAAATAAATAAATAAATATACACGTCGAATTGAGTAACCTCCTTCTTTTTCAAAGTCGGTTAAAAAACGAACTCTGCTACTCTAAAACCTTGATGTATATATTTTATTTTCCATTTCTATTTTATTCCGAATCGTAACGAGTATAACCGTGCTGGCAGGGGGATGAAAGTAATTGCACGCCACGGGGGTGGTTCGGCATCGAAATCAACAACGGCCAAGGCGAGGCCGCTCGGCGGGGAACATTGTTGCTCCGGGAAACTTTAGATTACGATGGAAAACAACGCGACGGAAACACCAACATCCCCTTATCGCTCGTTTACAGCCCCGTACAATTACACGGTTAAGAAACGCAATCGAGCCTCGTTTTCGAGCGTTAAGTTCCCATGGTTTTGTTGGAACGGTGATTCGACCGGTGCCCTGGGTTAATTTACACCCCCCCTTCGGAAACAATTTATTGTTGCTGATTTATGCGGGAACTTGCCAGACTAACCAGGGCTGAATTTGTTTCATTTCAAATTTTGTGCCCGTTCTAATTATTGACACTTTATCGTTCTTATTTAACTATTAGATTTTGTATGTTACGAATAAGCGTCAGACGCATTTAATTTGATTCGTGATTTAATTTGATTTGATCTACAGTGTAATTTATGATTAAGTAATTAATAGATCAACTATAAATATTTGTAACTATAATTTATTTTAAATTGAATTTGTAATGAAATGTTATCAGTACGTGGGTAACAAGGGTAATTTTGGTCGTGCACCGAGCACTCGAAAGGAAACGACGATTTTATCTTTCGCAAGCCGGGATCCAGCGAGTAATTTCATTTTCCTCGAAACGGCACACGTACCCGTACGTTTCAGATATATGTACGCGTGTACAAGGGTGCTCAAGAATTCAAATATCTCCGGTATTGTCGACGATACGAAGAAACTTTGTGAACAAAATTTCTTCGATACAGTTGCGGCTATAATTTTGTATTAACCTATTTACATCGAAAATCCATTAGTTTAGGAAATATCTTAACCCTTTGCACTCGAAGCATTATTCGTTCCAATGAATCTTCCAAAATCCAAGAGTACTATATAGTTTGATCTTTTTCTTTCTTATTTTATTCTTTAACACCGGACTACTATCAATTTTTATAGTACCCTTCCACTGGCACGGGGGTCACCGGTGACCGGCAGCCGAAATTTTGTACAATCAAATAATTAATAAAAGAAATGACGAAACGAACCACGGATAGCGTTATCATTCAGCTATCGATTTGAAAGGTTAAATTTGAAAATTAGTTGATTATATTCTTAATAATTAGGATTTCAACGTGTCTGACTACACACGTCCGTTTTCACTGTGCCAGTCAACGTGTCAACCTTCGTTTATCATTTTACAATTCGTTCTCCTGTCTTTATCCCAGGAATAAATTAATCTGAATGGACACATTCTATCTTTTCAACCCCTCGGCCAAACATCTGTGGATCTTCCTCGATGGTCTACGTTCGACATTCCACGTCGTTCGTTGCATGTGCGACTGCACACTGCACCGTCGGGATACATGGACGCAGTAAATACTGCATAATGGAAATGCGGTTACTCGAATTGCATAATTTCGTATTACGTTTGGCCGAACGCTACCAACATCCCCACCAATTGGCCGACCCTTTTCCCAGGGCTTGATTGTAGCTTGAGAAAGCGTTACGAGGGGTTGGAAGAGGAGGATACTTCGTGGGATACACAGGGTGGTTAGTTTTGAAAATATAACAAAACTGTATGAACAGAAGTTGTCGAGTATGAAACGCTCTGTAATATGGTGGTGATCGTTTTATCGTAGCTGAAGGAATTTCGAAGATTTCAAGGTCGTTTCAGAGATAAGGTGTTTATTAAGATATCTTTTGAATTAATGATTTTTTGGTATATGTAGGGTAATACTTTTTTGTAGAGAATCTAGAGTTGTATTAATTTATGGATAGTAAAGTATATGATTGTGATTGAAAAAGTGGGAGTGATCGTGAAATCTCGGGAACTTTTATATACACGAAGAAATTGTTATTACTGTGTTATAGTGATCTTTGAACTGAAGAATTTTTGTTTAAGGGATTTTTTTTTATTTTTAATAATAAGGGAGATATTCGATCGACAAGTTTTATAGAACCGTTTCTACAGGGTGAAACATCCTATTATTGAAATGAAAAAAATATGGATGTTTTATAAATAAAATGTTGAAAGAGGGTCCTTTTGTTTTATAATTACTCGATGCTCGTAGCTTCAGGGCTTTCGGGCTTACCAGCTTTGCAACTTTCTGGTTATCACGATTTCCGGATTTATAAGCTGCACAACTTTTCAGTTTTCCAGCTTTGTAGTTTTTACAGATTCGTGATTCTTTGGGTCTCGAGCTTCCGAGGATTATAACTTCTACTTTCAATATTTATGGCTTTGTTTTAGCTTCTCGGGCAGCGATATTTCGGTTTTTTAAATTTTTCGATTTATAATTTCTCCGTTTTCCCAATTTTTAAATTTCCAGCTCTCGAGTTTTCTCATTTTTCAATTCCCCAGCCCTAGAATTTTCCAATTTTCAATTTCTCAGTTTTCCCAATTTTCAAATCTCCAGCCCTAGAATTTTCCCAATTTTCAGTTTCTCAGTTTCCCAATTTCCCAATTTTCAAATCTTGAGCTATCGAATTTTCTGATTTTTCAATTCTCCAGCTCTAGAATTTTCCAATTTTCGATTTCTCAGTTTCCTAATTTTTAAATCTCCAGCTCTCGAATTTTCCCAATTTTCAATTTCTGAGTTTTCGAAATTCACAGCTTACCAAGTTACCACCTTTACATTCTTCCAATTTTCCAATTTCCCAGCTTCCACTTTTCCCAATTTCTACTCTACCTTTTCACTTACCGCAACATTTCGTGGCAAATATCTACGAATTATCAAGACGATGAAGAACCCAGGTTTTTCGAAGTATTCGCGATAAAAATTGTGCCAATGCAGGCAATTAGAGTGAAGAAATTAATCGCATAAACGCGAGAGAATTCGCGATCGCGAGGGAAGATTCTCCCCGACACTAATTGCATCTCGTGCTGGTCGTAGCCGTGAGTTACACTTTTTCATAAGTTTGAACGCGTTGTAATGCGGCCCTATGGAAGAAAACTTTTCCAGCTACGGTTAATAAACGACGCGTCCGCGCCATTCCCACTTTGCATTAAAAATGAACAACCGAGGAAACAAAATAGACAACTGAGCGCCTGAAAAGTTACTGAATAAATAGTACGCGCCTACCAGATCCCAGAATCGGTTTAATTCAAACTCCGAAAGTAATTAACAAATTCCATTACAAATAACAACAATCGATCTTGATAAATGTTGGTGTAAGAGGAAGGTTTCTCGTTTCGATCGCACTCAGATATTTATTCAATTTAGATTCACACAATTTGCTGTGCGTTGAAAATTGGGAAAGTAGAAAGTTACAACGTTAGGGGTTGAAGTATTGGGAAATATGGAAGGTACAAAGCTGGGAAATTGGAAACATTTGGCAAATTGAAAAGTTGGAAAATTGATCAGCTGGCAAATTGGAAAAGCGTGAAATTATTATACAAAGTTGGAAGGTGAAAACTTGAACAGTTTCAAAGCACCGGATTGGAAATTTGTAAAATTGACGAGCTTGCAAATTAGGAAATTGAAAAATTACAAAGCTGAAAGGTGAAAACTTGGATAGTATCAAGCACTGTATTGGAACTTTGTGAAATTACAAGCCGGAAAGTTGGCAAATTGGAAAATTACAAAGCTGGCAAATTGGAAAAGTGTAAGATTACAAAGCTGACAGGTGGAAACTTGGATAGTACCAAAGCACTGAATTGGAAATTTGCAAAATTACAAGGCGGGAAGTTGGAAAATTAGAAAATCGACCAGCTGGCAAATTGGGAAATTGGAAAATTACAAAGCTGGAATTTGGTAAAATTGGATAGTTTCGAAGCACTGGATTGGAAATGTTCAAAATTGACAAGCTGGCAAATTGGAAAATTGGAAAATTACAAAGCTGGAAGGTGAAAGCTTGGACGATTCCATGGAAATTTGGGAAAGTAGAAAAATTTACCAGCTGGCAAATCAGAAAATTATTAAATTAAAAAGCTGTAAATTGGAAATTTGAAAAGTTACAAAGCTGTAAATTAGTAAATTATAAAAACACAGAGCTGAAAAACAGCAAAAATGACAAACCTGGAAAATCATAAACGCAGAAAACCGAAAAACTGAAAAACTGCGAAACCAGAATCCCTAAAAAAAAAAAATCCAAAAATCTAATAAACTCCAAAATGATAAAATGAAAAATCCATTGCACGAGAAAATACTCGTGCTTTCGTGGATACGTTTGAGTTTGAAGAATAGTCGAAAAGAATGTAACTGGTAACGCAGTCCCCCTAATGTCTGTCCGTAGTTCAACTCCCGGAGGGTTGTTCCCGAGCAGCATATCCCTCTTGTAGCTGGAACGTGTGATTTTGTTGCTGGCTTTAATGCCTCCCACGGCGTGCTTCGTCATACATTATAACGCTACTTCGAGTGTACACCAGGCCAGACCGGGGAGAGCCGTGTTCACAGGGAATGCAAAAGTGAAGTTTTATGTCGTCCATAAACGATGCATCAACGTGCACGATGTTTCGTACGTTTTTCAGGACAACGGGAAAATATCTGGCCTGGCTATCTTTTCGTCTCCATTCGAATGGAAACTGACATTTTTCTTGTTCTCTGATTTTCCCAAAATTTAGCAAATAGCAGGCCCTAAATCCCAAATTTAGAAAAATCCAAAAATTTAACAAATAGCAAGCCCAAAATCCGAAATTTAGAAAAATACCAGATACCATATTTTCCAAATCCTAAATTTAGCAAATACCAAATCCCAAAGTTTCCAAATCCTAAATTTAGCAAACACCAAATACCAAATCCTAAATTTAGCAAACACCAAATACCAAATCCTAAATTTAGCAAGTATCAAATACCAAATCCCAAGTTTTCTAAATTAAAAATATAGCAAATACCAAGTACCAAATCCCAAATTTTTCGTATCCTAAATTTAGCAAGCACCAATTACCAAATCCCAAAATCCCAAATTCCAAACTTAGGGTAAGTACCAAATCCAGAATATTCCAAATTAACGATTTCGTGTTTTTCCAGATTTTCCTCTGCCCTTACTCTTCGCGTTCTTCCAAGCGATTTGCTACAAAACATCCCCAGTATATTTAATACGAGATAAGATAAAATTAATTTTACATTAAGGTTGCAGTTGGATTAAAATTAAAAAAGAAAATCGAGGGGAACGAAGAAGGTTTTCTAATGGAAAAATAATGATAAAGAAAGAAAATTTCTCAGAATTATTTGTCGAAAATAACAACGTTAAACTTCTGTGAATTTTCCAAGAAAAACAACATTTAAAGAACTCATCGTTTCTCGGTGCTTGAAAGTTTTCGCTACATCGGCGAATTTCGTATTGAAATCGCGTCGAGACGCGCAACACTCGTCGCTGGATGCGTGGGAAGTAAAAAAATTCCGCTCTTGGAAAAGACGGTGGCTCGCTTTCCATTATGATATTTCTGTCACCTTCTTTCCACCGACAAGATAAGCTGCACCGTATTTCCTAGCTAGACAACCAGACGAGAGTGGAGTCTGGAGAAACGTCTGCGATTCGCGGACGTAAATCAACGTTTGCGAACGAAGGAAGGAAAAAAGAAAAAGAAAGAAAGAGAAGGAATAATTTTGCTACTTCAAGCAACTGCTTCTTATCTCTGCCGAAGCGACTGGAGTCTCTTTTCACTCGTTCGTTGGATCCAACGGGTGGGTTAATTTGGGTAGGATTTTAGATTTACTTTACTTCTCAGAAATATCTTAGTTTGAAGTTTTAACAATTTAAATCGGGTGCGGATACCCGAAAAGTCGGGTTCGTGTCGGGCCGGAGAAGTTCGGACGAGATCGGATAGGATATCGAAAGTTCGTTTTGGGTTCTCGCCCGATCCCGCCCGAACTTTCCCGTCCCGACCCGAAGCTCGTCTGCCGCACGCCACTAGTATCAATTTTAAATTGTAACAACTGAAATTTAAGAAATTCACATTTTAACAATCTCCATAAGATAATATATGAAATTCCATTCCGTCCGTCCATTCAAGGATAATTGTAGAATGCAAGAAGTAATATTTAATTAAGAATCGTGGGGTAATCGTGCGAGAAAGGCGACAGCTCGGTTGTCAACGTCAGAATATAAATAAAATAACACGGGACGTGGTGTAAGGGGTAACTCTGCCAGGGCAAACTGGGAATAAGGGATGATGGAAGGGGTTAGGATTGCCATCCAACCGCGTGCTGTAATAATTAACCTGCTGGTAGGCATTATCGCGATCTGACCCAACTACCGTGTAATCGCTTCCTAGAATTACGATTTATCAACCTGACGTTGAATTCTTTTCATTGACCGCGAACGTGTCATCAAAATATATGTCAAAATATGATCAATTAAATTAGATTTATTATTGAGTTTATTAAACAATATTAAAGGAGAAAGTAATCGATTAAGTTTCTTTCTAACAACGTCTCGTTCGATACCCTTCGAATATTCTCTTACACACAAGTTCTCAGTTTCCAGACTGGATAAAGACGTCGGACGTGCGGTTAGTTCTATCGCATCCTTCGACGTCTTCGGACATATACCTTCCTTAGTATTTAACACTTTCCGTCCGGGACCGAGTAAATTTACTCCCGACGAGATTCAAAGGAGCCGCTCAAGTGCGTAGGCAGCCTCGAAACGCAAAGTATCCCTTAGCGTGAATAGGGCGTGATAATAACTGAAGCGTTGTGTAGCTTTTAAAATGGTATGTATATATTCTATGACTCGTCGCAGCGAATGCCAATAGAATTCTGTCCCGTGCCAGAAATCACGGTCGTGAGGACACCCTTTAAGAGGGGGAAACGCGCCAAAAAGAAACACATTTATTTATTTCGACTTTTCTATCAATCTGCTCCTGATCGCTCGAGACATCAATTTATAATTTATGGCGTATTATGGCTTTTTCTTATCCCGACTGAGCTGGATCATGTTACCCCAGGACTGAACGTGTTAACCCTTTGCATTCGAGTGGTGACTCTGAGGCACCATACTTCATTCGTATCGAAATATAGAAAATTAAGGAAGGGAATAAAAATAAACAGATTCTCAAATATCTGTAACACTTTTCGCCCGACGTAGTGCGTTTGGTTTCTGGAAGCGTAGCTGAAAAATTAGATTAGACCCGATTACGTCCAAAAATGCTTCGAGCCCAAAGGGTTAATAAAAATCCAATCCTTCGTAATTCGAGCGCACTATTTTCGTAGCCCCCTGTAGATTTCTAAATCGAAAGTTCAATCATCCAGAAAAAGATCCCGATTGTCCTCGATATCGAAGGACAGAGACACGTTTAATCGGGAATATTCTACATTCAATTCGAAGCAGAATACCAGAAAGATGGTTCAATTGGAGGGATCGTCCTCGAAGAAGAAGATGAAGAAATTGGACGACTTTAATTCCCGAGTCGAAGACGAATTACCGCGAGATTATCGAGAACGAAGGAGACAAATCGTCCTTCTTTGGATAGGTTCGATCGGAAGCTGTTGACGGGACAGAAAGTAAGAGGCGCATATTTAATTGCAGCCAGGAACCGGGACAGGTTAAAGACAGTTCGTACGGGAAAATGGGAATAGCGGTAGCTGCCACAAATGATTAGAAATAAACTACGGGTAGGGATAATATTCAGCTAATAATATTAGCTGTCGAATTGAAAAGCTAAATTTGGAAATTAATTGTTTGTATTCTAAACACGTTGGCTGCCACGGGGGTCACCGGTGACCGGCACCCGAAATTTTGTACAATCAAATAAATAACAAAAGAAACGACGAAATAAATCACGGATAGCGTTATCATTAGGCTAATAATGCTAGCTATCGAATTGAAAGGTTACATTTGAAAATTAGTTGATCATATTCTTAATAATTAGGATTTCAACGTGTCTGACTATACACGTCCGTTTTCACTGTGCCAGTCAACGTGTCAATAAATGTGCGTGTGATTTAAGAAATGCAGCTTAAGAAATTAATTTTCTCATTCATTGCTGCAAATAAATATCAGCAATTAAAAGTACCAAACGTTCGACGCTTCCCCACTTTCGAACAAGAAACAAAATAATTGTATTCTGAAAAGAAAACATCTCCAAGGACTTTATCGATTTCAAATAAAGATTCCGAAGGAACATCTGGCGTCAAGCTTCGAAATATAGGGACACGAATTAAGTGTCGCTCGTAATCATTCAATTCCCCTCGATTAACGACCGCGTTTCGCTCGTATCCGTGGCAAAAAGGGAGGGGGTGACGTGGAACGAAAGTATCCTTTATGATCGGTCTAATGGGCAACCGTGAAGAGAAAGAGAGAAAAAGGAAAAGGAAAAAAAGTGCGACGTGACGCGAACCTTTAATAGGGGGTGTCCGACAGTGGAACAGGTCGATCAATAGTCAGACAACGGCCATCTCATCGCGGCGCACGTTTTACGCCGCGTGTGCGTTTCCTCCGCGCTTTTTTCCACCATCGGTCTTTCACTTTTCTTTCCGAACGACTCCCGTTCCAACCAACAGACACCTTGGTACAAGGGAGGAAAGTTGCGAAGAGAAAAAGAAAATAAATGAATATGTATACTGATCGAATTGAGTAACCTCCTGCTTTTCGAGGTTGATATTAGAAATAGAAATATTTCGGAGACTGGAGAATCGGAATTTCGAAAGGTCGCGGGGTGTTGTGGACTGAAAGGGGAAATTTTAATTGTAACACAAGTTTGAAATATGTTTTGGACAGAAGGGGTTCAGTTGGGAAGTTTGAAATGGATTTCTTTAAAGTATACAGAAGTTTTATCGATTTTTATTGGTTATTGGAAAGCGGAATTTTGCTTTGTTCCGTAGCGGAGAGGGAATTTAATATTTTGTATCGGGGAAACGTTGAGGCTTTGGTCGGGGATTGAAGTATTATATTTTGAGGGATTTGGGAAATTTAGGAATTTGGATAATTCGAAATTGTATAATTTTAGGAATTTAGAGGATTTGGAAATAGTGTATTTATAGGAATATTGGGGAATATGTAATATTATATGTGGAGGAATTAGAAAATTTGGTACTGAAATATTATATTTTTGGGAATCTGGGAAATTTGGATTCCTGAGTAAATTCTTAGAAATTTGGAGAATTTGAAAAATTATGTTCGGAGAAATTAGGAAATTCGGTATTGAAATATTATATTTTTGGGAATCTGGAAATATATTTGGATAATTCGAAATTTCACATTTTTTGAAATTTTGAGAATTTGAAATTTCCTAAAATTTAGGATTTACCTAAATTTTTAAGCTTTCAAAAATCTTCAAACATTACATTTTTAATATAAACACGATAATTGTCTTCGTACACGTTTCGTTTTTAAATCGAAAAGTTAACCAATCGTAGCTCAGAATTTCGAAAAGTTTTCATCGAAACTTTTTTAATTATAAAACATCACAGTTTTCATAACACCACAGAGTAATTTTATTATAAGACCAAGCGCTCCTAAGTTCCAAGTCCCGTGATTACAAAATAGTTGTTATTTAAACTCGATCAACCTCCATATTTTCCCCCTTAAAACACGAATTCAAAAAATTAAAAAATTATTCGCGTTAAAATATGACCAAACGAGGGAATTCATTTGAAAACATCAATTTAGACACTCAAATGATTGTCAGAATAATAGAAAAGAAATATACAGCTGTAAAATAATCTTGTCGTATTTGGCCACGTTGTTTGCCATGCAGATTAACAATTAACGGCACACGGTGGTTGTTTAGAAGACAAACAGAGGAGTTGGTGTGGTAGAAGCTTGAGAATATTTGACGTACACTCGACAGTTTTACCTCTTCGAATCATATCCTCTCGAAAGAAAAAATAAAACGTTCTACTCTAAATTTCCTAACTTTATTAACCCAAAGCCATTTTAATTGTTTAATATAACTTTAATTATGAATTCGATTGCCAAACTCAATTTTCTACTTGATAATACGAATTGTTACGGAATTAGATTGGTAGCTTCCATTTACCAATTTTGGGATTTTCACGTGACAAATTTTGACGGGTTAATCCTAACAAAAGGAAATTTTAGCCCTCTGGTGGCGCCCCTAGGGCGATTTTTATTTAACAAACTAACCGTAGTAATAAAAATATATACATAGAATCTTCTATTTTAAAACTGTGCCAAGTAACGGGTCCAAGCGGTTTTGCATCGGTCCCGATTTGTGTTCTACGAAATCATTGGCATTGTTTAATATTTTTATGAATTTGAAAACGTCTGTATCCTCAGAAACGGAAACATTTGGAAATATAAATAGATTCCAGACAGACAGACGATGGGTCATTTCCCATCGAGAAGGCGCCTCATTCTTGCCCAACGAACGATCGTTATTTAAGTGACAGGGGTTGGTTCAAATATCAATACTTTTAAAATCTCACATCCAGTCAATGCTTTTAACTCTTATCTCTCGCAATACTTTTAAATCTCATTATATCCTTCCTTCTAATTGTCCCCTTTTAGTCGCCTCTTACGACAAGCAGGGGTTACTGTGGGAGTATTCTGCTCCCCTCTCCACAGGGAGTAAATAGATTCCACGTGAATAACGATACGAAGTGTTTTGTTTGATTACAAAAACTGTCTGTATTGTCCATCACCCAAGTGGAATGTTGTGATTTAAATAATTGCATTTTTAAACCTGTCGAACACGATTACGGATTAGGAACGATTACATATAAAACGGAGCGAGAAAGATAGGAAAATCTCTTTAATGGAATTCCGTCCGCGTTACCCGAGGGAGGTTTATAAAGGAGGAAGAAGACACGCCGATAGGAATTCCTTTTCGGTTGTTGGGAAAAATTTCACTGGACGCGTTCCACGAATTCCACCCGGTTATTTTGATACTAGATCGACAAGGGTATCCTTAATCGAATCCTGGGAAGATGGTTCTTAGTTTTTTATATCCTCTAAAGCAGCGGTTTGGCAATCATTGGATGATCTCCGTGGAGGGAAATATTAAGGATAATAATATTCTGATATTTTATATTAAGAATATTTCGTATTTTATGATAAGAATATTTCATACTTTGTGTTAATAATGTTTTCAATATTTTAAATTTTAATTATTGGTTGAAACTTGCACAGAATCACAATGATACCATCAGTCTAAATTTCGGATTTATAAAATTCCAAGTTTCCAAATTTGAAATTTACAAAATTCCAAGCTTCCAAATTTCAAATTAACAAATTTCCAAGGTTCCAAATTTGAAATTAACAAAATTTCAAGTTTCCAAATTTGAAATTAACAAATTTCCAAGGTTCCAAATTTGAAATTAACAAAATTTCAAGTTTCCAAATTTGGAATTAACAAAATTCCAAACTTCCAAATTTGAAATTTACAAAATTCCAAGCTTCCAAATTTGAAATTAACAAATTTCCAAGGTTCCAAATTTCAAATTAACAAAATTCCGAGCTTCAAAAGTTTCAAATCCCAAATTCCGAGCTTCCAAAATTTCAAATATACAAAATTCCAAGCTTCCAAATTTCAAATTTATAAATTTCCAAGCTTCCGAATTTTAAATTTACAAAATTCCAAGCTTCCAAATTTCAAATTAACAAAATTCCAAGCTTCCAAATTCGAAATTTACAAAATTCCAAGCTTCCAAATTTCAAGTTAACCAAATTCCAAGCTTCGAAATTTGAAATTTACAAAATTCCAAGCTTGCAAATTTCAAATTAACAAAATTCAAAGCTTCAAAAGTTTCAAATCTCAAATTCCGAGCTTCCAAAATTTCAAATATACAAAATTCCAAGCTTCCAAAATTTCAAATTCCAAATTCCGAGCTTCCACTAAATCTAAGCTTCGAAATGTTAAATTTCCAAAATTAAGGGATGAAACTGACATAACACCAATTTGCAATGTCCTCGTACCACCTTATTTCTTTCTCGCATTAAATTTACTCGTTGTATTTACTGAATTGAGTATTACAAACTGGCTCCACTGTCAATCCTTATTTTACACATCACGAAACGAGTACCTAATTGAACGTGAAAACAGAGCACCGTGAAGCAGCATTCAACATGCGAAGAATGCCCTTTGAAGAATAAAGAGAAACGTTCAACAACGATGTACGATCAAAGCTACTTACGCGCCAGTGAATCTGAAGGGGTGGCTTTTTTCACGAGAAAGGAAAAAAGAAAGAAAGAAAGAAGGGAGGAAGGAAAGATAAAAAGAAAAAAAACAAGGGTGTTACTTAAGCGAGATTGTATTCCATGATAAGAGGATATTTCCGTTACCTGGTCTCTGTCTGGTTCCCGGTTCTGTAACAAAGAACGATACACTCGACGTTAGAACAAGCTTGCAGGGATGCGTTTTACTTACCGTAATTAATATGCATCCCCCAACCCTTCTATTTCTGTATCGCGTTGGTTGCATTCGTAAATTGTGCAATTAGCTAAAAAGCCTTAGGAAATAGTAACGAAAATTTGCACCGGTAATATACAGATCGGATCAAGCTGATTTCCGTAATACGATGTAATTGACGAACGGGAATCAATTCGAGTCGATTAGTCGCTTTCTAACTTTTCTGGAATATCTGAATTTGGAAATTTGAACTTTGGAAGCTTGGAATTTGAAAGTATAGGATTTGAAAGCTTGGAATTTGAAAGTTTGGAATTTGGAAACTTGGAACTTGGAAATATGAAATTTTGAAGCGTCGAATTGGAAAGTTTGGAATTTGGTAGATTGGAATTTGGAAATTTGAAACTTGGAAGCTTGGAATTTGAAAGTATGGGATTTGATAGCTTGGAATTTGAAAATTTGGGATTTAAAAGATTGGAATTTGAAAGCTTGGAAGTTGGAAATTTGAAATTTGGAAGCTTGGAATTTGAAAATAACGGATTTGAAAGCTTGGAATTTGAAAGTTTGGAATTTGGAAACTTGGAACTTGGAAATTTGAAATTTTGAAGCTTCGAATTGGAAAGTTTGTAATTTGGTAGCTTGGAATTAGGAAGCTTGGAATTTGGAAATTTGAAATTTGGAAGCTTGGAATTTAAAAGTATGGGATTTGATAGCTTGGAATTTGAAAATTTGGGATTTAAAAGATTGGAATTTGAAAGCTTGGAATTTGGAAATTTGAAATTTGGAAGCTTCGGATTTAGAAGCTTGGAATTTAAAAATAAAGGATTTGAAAGCTTGGAATTTGGAAGCTTCAGATTTGGAAGCTTGGAATTTGAAAGCTTTAGAATTTGGTTGTTTCGAACTTTGGAATTTGCAACATTGTAGTTTGGACCATTTGAATTTTGAAACTTAGAATATTGCGATTCTAGTATGACTCCAAATATTCCAAATACAATGTTGGTAATGAGAAATAGCACACTAACAGGATGTTGTATATTGTATATCATTAACGATCATCGGTAGATGTAGGATGAAGGCGGGTTACACATATATGTATAGCTGAAAGCATCTGGCATAATTGCGTATCAACGCGGCTATGCCTTTGACCGCCCGAAACACGAACAAAGCGGTGTAATTTGTGGAATCGTGTAATCGGCTTTACGGCTTTCGCTTTTCCTATGTATTTGCCGATCGTTACTTCGCAAATGCACCGACAACGTAATCGACGTTGTTGTTTCATAACTGACGATTTAAAATTAATCGTTCAAGGCTCGATTCACCACAAGACATCACTTCTACTACCCTGTACCTTGAATCCTGTTTAAAATCAAAATTTTAGTCAAGAATTTTGTGAAAACAATTTTGATTAATTTCTTAAATTAATTGTAGAAACTTCCATATTAGAAAAGTTCTAGCATCCAAGTTCCAAATTTCAAGCTTCCAAAATCTGAGCTTGCAAATTCCAAGCTTTCAGAATCTTAGCTTTCAAATTGCAAATTTCCAAAATTCCTAGCTTCCAAATTCCAAATTTCCAAAATTCCTAGCTTCCAGAATCTAAGCTTCCAAATTTCCAATTTCCAAAATTCCTAACTTCCAAATTCCAAGCTTCCAAATTTCCAGTTTCCAAAATTCCTAGCTTCCATAATTTCAAGCTTTCAAAATTTCAAATTCCAAGTTTCCTAAACTCCGAGCTTCCAAAGAATTATTAATCTTATATTTTTTTTGCACACCGAACCTTAATACCTGTTAGGTAGGAATTAAAATTATTCTCCACAGAAAACGCAACAATATTCTCGCAATTTCAGGGAAATTTCGGTACAAGCAAATTACGAAAGGTGGACAAAAATTGAAAAACGAGGAAAATGTAGGAATGCGAGTGGTTCGGGAAAAGGTTTCAGCAGGATATTTCTTCAATCGTCGTACGGTAAAAAAATTTAATTGCACGCTACACGTGACAAGTGGGCCACAGAGAAAATGTCGGAAGTATTCGAAATAAACCGAAACAGGTTTTAAATTGTACCCCGTTACACCTAGTACATTATTACGCTCCTGTATGCGGCTGCCGCCATGGGGGCTCTATTTTTATTTCATTAAAAGAGAAAATATATTCGCTGGTGCGCGAAACGCAATAAACGTAACGCGTTCCGCTAACAATGTCGAAAATAACGAACTACGTTCCATTAAAATTAACGTTGTAAATCGTGAACGACCACCCGATTACCTATAATTGCACGAACCTGATGGAACTTGCCGTTTCAACCCTCTAACCACCCGCCCACCTCTCCCCACTCTGATACTTTTTTCCACGACTTCTATTTAACTGGCAATATTATATCTTCGCGCGACACAGCCAATAAAAGGGAATACTTTCACGGTGCACTGTTAAATAAATGTCGAACGATCGTTTAATAGTTCGGGTCTTGTCGGTTCTTTGATCTGTTAATTGGGTTGATCAATTAACGCGTCGATCGTTTTCCCCTTTGACACGGTGTTCGTAATAAAAAAGAAAAAAAAATATAAATGGGTTGATCAAATACGACGAATTGTATGAAAAGGTAAAGCGTTGTTGGATAATTGAGGGGATGGCTGTTTTATGGGATAGAAATGATAACTTTCGAACGATTCGTAGGATTGTTATTTAGTTAATATTGATTCATGATTCTTTGATTCAAGGAAATTGGGGTTCATATTAATTTGGGTTATATGGATTATTATTGATTGGGGGTTTCCAAATTTGTAGGGAAGTATAATTTAAATGGATTGGTATTTGGTGAATTGGTATTAGTGTTTAATAGGATCACTAAAGCACTATTACCCAAAGCTTTGGGAATTTAATTAATTTAGTATCACTTGATTACTATTAATTAATCTAGTATTACTATTAGTTGGTATTACCAAATTTCTATTAACTAAACTACCATTACCTAAAGATTTGGAAATTTAATTAATTTAGTATTACTTAATTACTATTAATTAATCTAGTATTACTAAATTACTATTAATTGACCTAGCATTACTATTAGCTGGTATTACCAAATTTCTATTAACTAAACTACTATTACTATATCATTATTACCTAAAACTTTGCAAGTTTAATTAATTTAGTATTACTTAATTACTTAATTACTCGATTAATTAATCGAGTATCACTATTAGCTGGTATTACCAAATTTCTATTAACTAAACTACTATTACTATACCACTATTACCTAAAGCTTTGCAAATTTAATTAATTTAGTATCACTATTAATTAGCATTACTAAATTACTATTAATTAACCTAGCATTACTATTTCTATTAACCAAACTACTATTACTGTTAACTAACATTTACTAAATTATTATTATTACCAAAAGCTTTCCAAATCTAACTACATTACACCTAATTAAATTACAACTCGGTACAAATGATCTCGATTCGATAAAATATCCCAGCCCGAATTTATATGTTCAATTTCAAGCTAAACAACAACGATTAATTTAAATCTCTCCCCCAATATACCTTCTTTTTGTCTCACAAGCCTAATAAACATTTCTTTCGCTGGCGGTACGAGAGTTTCCCGTAATTGGCAGCAATTTTTGCGTCTCGTAACACGATCAGAGAAAGACACTGCAGAAGAAAGGGGGCGAGATCGAGGGGGATGAAGTTTCTAACCGAACGACTTTACCAATTAGCGAACAATCGTAGGAAAGGCACAGGCTGGAAAGAGAATTTTCCTCGCCAACTCTTTCTCTCGTTATTGCTCTTGAAAAAAACTTGTCCCGTCTTTTCTTTTATTCTCCATTTTCCTTCCCTACCGGTACGAATTTCAAACTCGATGCCTTTATTAAAACTTTTGATTGCCCGCGTTCGTGGATATTCCTTCTGGCAGACGGTGTCCCCCTTTTGATCGTATTAATGACCAGTAAAAGTGTCGTGGAAACGCGGGGACATCGGACAGAAAGCACGAAACGCTACAGGATCTTTCGAAACAGGTGTAGATTACGAAGAATATAAATTTTCAGTGGAGGAATGAATATTTAACCCTTTGCCCTCGATTTGATGTTTACGTGAAGGAATATTTAACACGTTGGCTGGCACGGGGGTCACCGGTGACCGGCACCCGAAATTTTGTACAATCAAATATAATAATTAACAAAAGAAATGATAAAATAAACCACGGATAGCGTTAACATTAAGCTAATAATGCTTAAATTTGAAAATTAGTTGATTATATTCTTAGTAATTAGGATTTCAACGTGTCTGACTACCCACGTTTGTTTTCACTGTGACAGTCAACGTGTTAATTTACCAGAGTAGTCGAACGTGTGAAATTGAAGGTTTGTTCGTATCGGAATACAGACAATTAAAAATATTTTCGTCGAAAATAATCAATTTCGTTCCTGGAAAGTTTGCTAGGAAAATAGACCGGATTCGATCCAGTGAAGCGTTGACCTGGAGAATTGAGAGGTTAAAGGTCGTTTTCTAAATAAACCGTTGGAAAGAAAAAAGGAAGGAATTTGATTGGCTTAATCGATCGACGAGTAACGGGATTAGCCGGTTGAATTCCTTGCTGTTATCGATACCGATGATCGCGTGTCGACCCCGTTGTTATTCGAATCGGCTCGATACCGTGCGAATCGTTTAATTAAATCCTGTATTTATGAAAATCCCTTTCCAGCGGCCCGGTTAAACCTCTTAAACGATGATCCGCGACCGGGATAATTCAAAAACCGACGAATCATTAATTAATAGCGCTACGAACTTAGAATTTAGTAATTCTGGAATTCTGGAATTCAAGGATTGTAGAAACTTGAATTCTGGAATTCTGAAAATTTGGAATTTTATACATCTGGGATTCGGGAAATTCTGGGAATTTGAAATTCTAAAATTCAGAATTCTGCAACTTGGAATTTTGGATATTTACAATTCTGAGAATTAGGAATTGAGGAATTCTTGAACTCAATTTTTCTTTTATCCTAAAGATTAACGTCGCACCCGTATTACTCTTCTTTTATTTTACAAGGTTTCGCTACGACGCGACGCTGATAGGACGGGAGGTGTGGATAGAAAAGCGCGAGTCGCAAAGTTATGGTAGTCAGCTATTTATTATCACAATATCGGTAAGTAACTTTTAACGGGTCGGCAGGGCTCGAGTGAAATTTAGTCGGGGGCTAAAAGCCTGATCCTAGCCGTAACCGTAAGCTGTAATAGCTGCCTCACTTCTCCCCCTCCTTCCCGCCCTTTTCATCTCTTTTATGTAGATCCCACGACTTTAACCTATGAACGTTACACGAACTTTCGAAGAGAATGGCCCAACGTTCTTGTCGTGGTGTTCTGTTTCTAATAACGACCATGCACTCGATACGAAACATTAGAAACTTTTACCTTTATTGTATTTAACCACCCAAATACGAAATTAGAAAAGAAAAAGAGGGGCACAAAGATTTCTTGAAATTGTAGTGTTAGCTAATTCACCGATTCGCTGATACTCCGCACGCTAACTTCTCACTCGCCAGCTTCCTACTCCGTAATTAGTAGCTTAATTTCCTACCTACTAATTTCCGATATTCGCTAATTCCCCAATGGCTACATTAATTACCCATTCGCTAATTTTACGCTCTGTAATTCCCCGCTTGTTAATTCCTCACTTGCTAATTCTCTATTCGTTAATTCCCCATTCGTTAATTTCCTGCTCGCTAATTCCCCACTGGCTACGTTTATTCCCCGCTCGCTAATTCCCCATTCGCTAATTCTCCGCTCTGTAATTCCCCGCTTGCTAATTCCCTATTCGTTAATTCCCCATTAGCTAATTTCCTGCTCGCTAATTCCCCACTGGCTACGTTTATTCCCCGTTCGCTAATTCCACATTTACTAATTCCCCACTTGCTAATTCCCCACTCGCTAATTCCCCGCTGGCTACGTTAATTCCCCGCTTGCTAATTCCCCACTGGCTACGTTAATTCCCCGTTTGCTAATTCCCCGCTCGCTAATTCCCCACTGGCTACGTTAATTCCCCGTTTGCTAATTCCCCGCTCGCTAATTCCCCACTGGCTACGTTTATTCCCCGTTCGCTAATTCCACATTTACTAATTCCCCACTTGCTAATTCCCCACTCGGTAATTCCCCGCTGGCTACGTTAATTCCCCGCTTGCTAATTCCCCACTGGCTACGTTAATTTCCCGTTTGCTAATTCCCCACTGGTTACGTCCTCGCTCGCTATTCGTTAATTTCCCGCTTGCTAATTCCCCATTCGTTAATTCCCCATTCGCTAACTCCCCGCTCACCGCAACTCTTCTATTTTCTGAATAATTAATTCGGCAAAATTCAGTCAAAATAAAAAGAAACGCTGCTGAACGCGAAAGAGGGAGGTTTCGGGGCAAACAACGGTGGTAAGACGGTAGCAAGGATCCAAAGGAATTGTTCAGACCGTGTCAATATTGTCGGAGGAACGACGGCGTCTAATAATTCAAGCTCGCGGTGAACAAGGACAAAAGCAGCCCGGAGGTGTATCGATCGGGTCGCGTTGTCCCCCGCGTGTCCGTTTATTAACCCTCCGTCAGACGTCGTTCTGGATCGGTTACCAATGTCGATTAGCTGGGATAGATCCATACGACGACACGATGACCGTGGCTAATGTATACGCGAACGAGTTGAACATTGGACACGATGCGGCATCGTGCGCCACCAAATGGAACAAGGGGTTATTTACGAGCAAGCCGGCGCCGAATTTCGCATCACGAATCACGGCGACGCTCCTTGTGAATGCAAAACGATATAGTCCAGTCGAATTAGCATCAAAGTACCCCGAAATATAAAAAAAATTCCGAATAAGTATTTTATTGCATAATATCATCCGAAAGGGGTTGTAGAGTGATGATATTAAAGAACTAACTCGAAATCTATTCCGTAGTAGCAAAATTACCACTTTTTACAGCTTTTTGCTTATATCTTGAAAACTATCAAGTCTGAGAAGAAAAAGTTATGGAAGTATTTTGTAGGCTATCATGTTACCTACAAAACTAGATAGGTTGCATGTCATTCCGATAATTTGTTTACGAGCTATTCAATAAAAAGTCGTTTTTTCTGACAAATGTTGAAAGTTAATTGTCGAATTAATTATGTGAAAACTATTACAGCGATCGACTCGAAATTTCGCTCGCACATTTAACATTGAATTGGCTATCTTTTGCATATAGTTTCATTTCGACTGATGAATGTTTACAAAAGTTATTAACTTTCATATTTTCGTCCATAACGAAAGAAAATTGAACGGGGTCCGTGGCTTCTTCGGCAAGACGCGAACTATGAAAATTAAGGGTACACTTTTAATTAGAATCCGACCACCACGATGGAAGGGTAAACGGATAATCGAATCACTCTCCCGCACTCTATATATCCATTAAGGTGGCGCTGAGAATTATTGGCTGCCTATATGGACGTATAAGGGTTAATTTAAGTGGTTGCCCGAGACATTAAAAATTCACCCGCTTATGTTAATCGTTACAACCGTACATAGTTAATTTTCTGTTGGATTATCATGCTTAAAATTGTAAAAGCGAAAAGGAATCTTCCCATTGAATAGCACTGCACGTTTCAGTTTGAAACAAAACATAGGACCGACGAAATGATATCGAGTTTATGGCATGGGGCCAGCCTAGCGTTTAGTCCTTCAAGAGGACCCCCTACTTTTCTATACCTTTTTAAAAGCTCAGCTTTCTCTTCTCTTCGCTTCGAGCGTGACTTTCCTTCCTTTCCAGTGCGAATAGAAGAAAAGATGGGTTCACAACCCATTTCCAACGTTTTCAAATTAAATCCTCGAATTTTGAATTTTGAATTTTTGTTAAATAAATTATTTGATTCGTGTTCCATATATTACCTTCGTAAATGCATATTTAGTCACTTGGAATAATGCACGTATCCATAATTATTGTCAGTAACGATCGTTCATCAATAAATTGATATGAATGCAATTTCCAAACGTATTGTACATTAATTATCTTCGCGTAGTGTAAAAATGAATGATACCGTTAATATCCCGAGGCATCGTCGGATATTTTAAGCCGTGAGCGCGTTTGAACAGAGAAAATATTGCCGCAAATTTGGCTTAATAATTAAAAGCTAACATTATCTCGCGAAAACTTTATATCAAACTTTCATCGTGCCAATTAATCCATTAGCATCACTCTTTAGCCATCGGAAATATTACTCTATTAATTGTACTCGATTCGCAATCCACCATTGATCCAGATACAAACGAACAGGCAAGCAAAAAGGCAACGGAGTTGACGTTCGTGCAATTGGACATCGTTATTACAACCATATTTCCTGCTAATGAATCCAGCTGATAATAAAGGAGGACAAGGGGTTCAGCATGGTGCTCCAGGTCTCGTTTCGATAACGTCCCACGGGAGGGAGAAATATACATTATTGTAACGCTCGTTACACCAGCTTTCCAGCGTATCAAAATTCAGCGGGCGCAAGCAATACCGAAGCGGAACCAGTCAGCCGCAACCTATCATACAGGGTGCCCCTTAACTAGTGCAGCAGCCGGAAACAAAGGGATGGGTGAGACGATTCCGAGCAACAATTTCCTTTGCAAAAATCTCGGATGTTTGGGAAAATAATCGAAGATCTCTAAGATGTAATTAATCTCAAGAAAAAATTGTTACGCAAATACAAACTAAGTAATGTGGTCGCTAATGGCTTAAAACCTGATACGACATTAAATAAATAAATAAAACAAACTGAAGGAATTTAACTTTCGAACGTTGGATACAACAAATAAGATTTGAAACGGAAATGAAATAAATAACTGACTTTACATTGGCGCCGTCTGAACAACGAAGAATCAAGAAATAAACAATAAGAAAGACAGAATAATCTATTTTCACTGGATATAAATCGGACGATACTTGGAGGGGGGGTAGAAACAATATTTAAAGTCGATATTTTGTACGAACGATTACACGGGACACGTTGGAACCTTTTACAACGGTAGATCCTCCGAGGATATCGTTAATGTTACACAAAGGGGTTCGATGGTGATAACGCACTGTGTCAGCAGTCCCCCCTCCCCCCACGAATTCATAATTTCCGTGTAAGAGGTGAAACGGTATCGTAAAAGCGTCGTCGGCGTGTTCGATCGAAATTGCCTGCACTCGATCACGTTCGCCGGGGTAATTTAACTCTCGGCTCGGCCTTTGGTACACGCTCATGATGGACGTGATCGATATTGCGATGGCGAGCTTCGGCCACGGTGTTAAAACGGATCCGGATGTTCGAAAAATAGCGTCAGGAACGCGTTTGTGTTTCGATAGGAGGAAGCGGTTATTGCCTTCGAAGCTCGCCCCTCGGGAATATCGAAAGTTTCTTGAACGGTTTTCAAACGGTCGTTTGATCGAACCCTGTCGACCTACATTTTAAGTTCGGGTCAAGTTTGAGGTCGGTATATCGATATCCAAATTGTGCCAATCGTTTTATTATTTAACCCCTTAAGATTTCTCCGACAGGTAAATATTTATAACTGCAGGGATAAAAGAAATCAAGGAAATTGTACTTCACTTAAAATTCAATTGTAATCAAAATTTGAACAACAGAAGTCACGTCTGAACTGTAAGGCGCGTCACGAGTGTGACACGATATTGTGAGTCAAGGGGTTAATCATTTCGGGGGAAATTATTTCTATGTGATTCTGAATATTGCAGAAATTACGTTAATTCTTAACCCTTTCGCGCCGGGAATCGATTCTGATATAAGTTTCCAGTTTCCTAGCTGTTTAATGAACTTTGGATCTTAAAAAATTCGAATATTGGAATACTGATTCTCGTTATATTTAAATTCTATATTCGTCCATAAAAACGATTCGAGCAAAGCAGCTGGAAATATTATAAAGAACTGTGAAACGATTACACGCGTCCGTCCTGTAAAACAGTCGTATCAAACGTGATTTCCTTCTCGTAATCTTGTCTGGAATTATTTCCAACGCAACAACAGTTAAGCTGACGGTGGATAATAATTCGTTTGGTTTTTTACGACTGTTGTTCGAGAACGGTGATAGAATGTCGGTACAGCAGGGTACCATTATTGAAAAGCTCGCAAGGTGACAGCTGTCAGCTGGCACATGCAGCTTTATGTACAACGGTATAAAATTCCATTGTTAGAGTCACAATGGGCGCAGGTTGAACGTGGCTTTCATTTGTTCGATACAATGCTGAAGATATATCGAAATGGGATCCTTCGTTCGACTATACACGACGGACCGCGTTCATATTTTCTGCCACGCTACTATCGAGTGTCATTGACGTTTGCCTGGTAATACTTGCTTGTGTCGGTGGATTTTTCGAGATAGTGGGAATTTAGATTTATTAGCAGTAGTAGTAGCAGTGATATTAGCAGTGGCAGTATATTAATAGTAACAGCAATGGCAGAACAGTGTTAATATTGGTAGTAAGTAGCAGTAATAGTGTTAATATTGGTAGTAAGTAGCAGTAATAGCGCTAACATTAGTAGTAAGTAGCAGTAATAGCGTTAATATTGGTAGTAAGTAGCAGTAATAGTGTTAATATTGGTAGTAAGTAGCAGTAATAGCGCTAACATTAGTAGTAAGTAGCAGTAATAGCGTTAATATTGGTAGTAAGTAGCAGTAATAGTGTTAATATTGGTAGTAAGTAGCAGTAATAGCGCTAACATTAGTAGCAAGTAGCAGTGATAGCGTTAATATTGGTAGTAAGTAGCAGTAATAGCGTTAATATTGGTAGTAAGTAGCAGTAATAGTGTTAATATTGGTAGTAAGTAGCAGTAATAGCGCTAACATTAGTAGTAAGTAGCAGTAGCAGTAATAGTACTAATAGTAGCAGCAGTAGCAGTAATAGCGCTAACATTAGTAGTAAGTAGCAGTAATAGTGTTAATATTGGTAGTAAGTAGCAGTAATAATGTTAATATTGGTACTAAGTAGCAGTAATAGCGCTAATATTAGTAGTAAGTAGCAGTAATAGCGTTAATATTGGTAGTAAGTAGCAGTAATAGTATTAATATTGGTAGTAAGTAGCAGTAACAGTGTTAATATTGGTAGTAAGTAGCAGTAATAGTATTGATATTAATAGTAATTAGCAGTAACAGTAATAGTACTAATAGTAGCAGCAGTAGCAGTAATAGCGCTAACATTAGTTGTAAGTAGCAGTAATAGTATTAATATTAGCAGCAAGTAGCAGTAATAGCGTTAATACAATATTAGTAGTAAGTAGTAGTAATAGTATTAATAGTAGTAACAGCAATAGTATTAATAGTAACAGTAGCGGTAATAATAGTAATAGCAGTAGTTGATAACCTGAATCCGAAGGCACGTCTTTTCGAGTTTCTTTTAACCGGATCTTTTCAGACTGTGCTATATACATAGATCGTCGGTTTCGTCGGGTTCTTTTTACCTTCAGCCACAGAGGTAGAATTTAAAATCGAGAATGTTAAAAATGCCGCGTGCTATAACGAGCTCGGAGACGATTACCACGGAAATATTACTACGTTTTTAGAAGAAGATGAAAATGTAGGTGGCTGGATGATGGTATAATGGACCAGACAGTCGATTATAACGAGGAACATATGAGGCCGTTTTTTCTTTTTAAGTGGTACAAGTCCATTTTTGGAAAAAAATGAGTTACTGGTAATTTTAGTAAGATATAGATATCCTCTTTTTACATTTATATATAAAAAAATAAATAAATAAATGGACTTATATCACTTTCAAAAATATTCGTGCTTTTCACAAATTCTTCACCAATAAAAAAAAAAACCTGTCTCGTCCGACAGAATACGAATGACAAAACAATACGGACAGGATTTTTTCGAAAACGTCCGTCAGGAATAGACACCCGACGCGAACCGATCGACAGAAGTTCCCACGAAATCTCTGACGCAAAGCTATATTTACACGATGCAATCCATTATAAAAGATCGAGATGGTTTCGTGACACACGGTCTACGCACCTGGCATTATCCACCGACCGGAGAATGGTTAGCTATCGTCCTTTGACATCAACCTAATTAACGATTATCGATTCGACACGGTGGAAGAGCTTCTAATTAATTTGCAGCCTCCCCTGCACACGCGCACGCATACCTTCCACCATTGACACGTCCGAGACAGATTATTCGACGAAAATGCTTCTCTGCTTTCCACGTCAATGCCGATTCATGCTTTTACCCTGATCACCTTTGATCAAACTTCCCCTTTTAACTTATCGTCTCGCGCGATTGTTCAAACATCGATAGACGGGCAGAAGGCTTTAATTATTCTTAACAATATTAACCCATGGCGATCAAATTGCATAAACCCGTTTTCCGAATATAATAGAAAAGAAGATAAAAAATTGATAAATTCTGATTTCAACCCTTGGACGATGGGTAATTTAAATATTTTTATATTTTCTCGTACTCTCAATTTGAGCAAAAGTACTATTTATTAAAAATACTTATTTGTATTACTATTTTCACCCGCAAATAGTCATTTTTCTTATGCTCAGCACATGAATATTTTAATATCGACGACCACCATGGGACGGTCCATGGTAGAAGATCGTGGTTGATTAGCTCCTGTCGGCTTGGCGTCGAAAAGAACAGGACGGTCGCGTGAGAATGAAATTAAACGACGATGAATTATGCATACACCGGCGTAGAAACGCGAAACGTTCGTTTCTGGTCTGAAATTCCCTCTGGGTTGGCCAACTGCCATCGAACCACCCGATCTAAATGATACTCCGAAACCTTTAATCAACGACGGGATATTTTTTGCATCGCAAAACCTACACCTACACTGGCGGTGACACTGGTCCGAATAATTTCTGAATTTATCTTCAAATACTTTCGTCAAACTTTCGTCAAACTCTATCGAAATCAAGATTGTAAGAAAAATTATCGAAATTTTCAACGCTGAAGGGGACGTAGTGTTTCAGCCAGCCTCAACCACGACCGGTCGATAAAATGTTAAGAAGTAAATAAAACCTATACTACCGTAAACTTTAACAAGTTTGCTGCCACAGGGGTCACCGGTGACCGGCATTCGAAATCTTTTACAATCAAATAATTAAACAAAAGAAGTGATGGAATAAACTACAGATAACGTTATAACATTAAGCTGATGATATGTTAGGTATCGAATTGAAAGGTTACATTTGATAATGAATCGATTACATCGTTAATAATGAAGTTTTTAAGTCAACGTGTTAACTACACCCTTCCATAAGAAAATGATAAAATTTCTAAAGCTTAGGAAAAAGTCAGGTTGGATACAGTCACTTCTTACGACAGGTCATTCTCTCGTGTCCACGGGGGTAGTAGAAATATATATTAAAAAGAAAAAAGAGGAAGGAGGTACGGAAATCGTAGCGATGAATTATGCATGGTAGGAATCGGAGCGAGCGTATGTGTGCAACATTGATCGTCGAAATGGCGCATTACGTATTTGGGTGGCGTGTACGTGGCGAGATATCGCGAAAATACATGAAACGACGAAGGGGGATGCGCGAGGGGTAGGAAAAAAAGAAGAAAAAAAAGAGGAAGAAGTTCTCGAATTCGCTCGTCTGATTCTCCGCCGAACGGAAATGAAATAACGGAACCGAGGATCGAAATAATCGAACAGCGATACATTAACGCGTTAACGTATCCGGCCGATGCACGATTTCATGAACGCGAACGCGAATCGGGGATGGAAACGCAACGGAAATAAAGAGTATGCTTTGCGTTGTATTCTTCCATAGGAAAAATTGTATATGGAAGAAAGCGTTCGACTTTACTTTCGAAAATTAGGGGATATCGAAGGTAGGTTAGGGTAGGTATGACGAGCATTCGGTTGGGTAAATTTGTAGTATTTGCAAATTTTAAAATTTCTAAATTCTAAAATCCCAAAATTCCAAATTTCTAAAATTCTGAAATGTCAATGTTCCGAATTTTGTAAATTCCTAAATTCTAAGATTCCACTATTCCAAAGTTGCAAATTTCTAAAATTCTGGAATACCAAAGTTCCGAAATTTCAGAATAACAAAATAGCATAATTCCAGTTCCGAATTTTGAAAAAATTCCTAAATCCGATAATTCCAAAATCCCACCATTCCAAAGTAACAAAATTCCAAATTTTTAAAATTCCTAAATTCGATAGTTCCAAAAATTCTAAATTCCAAAATTCTGAAATACCAAAGTTCCGAGTTTAAAAAATTGCCAAATTTCTAAAATTCTGAAATATCAAACTTCCCAAATGTCCAAAAGTTCCAAAATATCGAATACGAGCCAAATATCGAGTAACTTTCGAACAGTGACCTGAATCTAGAAAAAAAAGGTCTCTTATCCTACAAAGATTCCTTGGACCTTATCAAATAAAATATGTAATCCTGCACGATTGTTAACAACATCGTTTACCAAACCGACGAACGTTTACAGTAGCACGAGTAGACATCTGTGCCAGCGGACCGAGGGTCACCGGTTCATCGATGAATCCTTCGTGTACGTAATCCACCCTGTGTACCTAGTCCACTACCTGTATACCTAATTCATTAATCAACCTACACGAATACCGGCGCGATCGCGACTACGATCATAAATCATCGGATCACGTTCTACATGGATCGCGTGACGCTCGGACCACAACCAACCAAGTGTTAATTATTATTAATAGCGACGGTTGACTGATGATTGTCAGGGAACATTTGTATCATCGACGGAGATTAAATTATTGACAAAAACAAAAACAAAAAATCTTATTCGTGCTGGTGGAATGGATACGGGTAATCCGGTGCCCTTGGAGCGATTGGAATAGAATTTTTCCTTTCGACATTCCGACTTTCTTCGATTAATTTATTTCGAAACACTCGTGACGAATAATGGAAATAGTGAAATAAAATTAGGTCAAAATAAAATGACCATCAAACGTGGTTTCCAGCATCTCGAAGCGTGGCAGTGGAGACGTTAAATATGAAAAGCTTTGAAATAATTATCGAATTTCAGAATGTTGCTTATGGTGTTTGTAATAAAATAACCGTACACGAATAACAAATCGACCCTGGTTGACATTTCGAACCGACGGAATTGCCTCCCAAACGCTTTTGTTTAAAGGAAAAAAGACGAAGGGACGAAAACCATGATTTTTTTGTATGAAAAATATTTGGAAAAGGCGTGATATGGGTTTGACGGACGATAATTCCGTAGATTGGGTATCGGATGCGTGACACGTGACAACGAATCCATCCGGAATCCGGACATGAAGTTGTCCGAAGCCAGCGCGATGTGGTGGCTTTGTGCGGTTGTCAGGGGTTTTGTTTACCCCGCCACCAGAGTCTACGTCACTGAAAAAACGATCGATAATACATAATAAAGTAAACTAACAAAGGGAATTTTTAAGTTCCAAATTATCAAATTTCGGATTCCCAAGCTTTAAATTCCTACATTTCGAATTTCCAAATTTCTAATTTTTAAGTTCCAAATTCTCATGTTTTAAATTTCCAAATTTCGAATTCCCAAGCTTCAATTTCCTAAATTTCGTGTATCCAAGTTCCGGATTCCCAAATTTCGAATTTCCAAATTTTAAATTTTCAAGTTTCAAATTCCCAAATTTCAAATTTTTAAGTTCCAAATTCTCGTGTTTTAAATTTCCAAATTTCGATTTCTCAAACTTCAAATTCCCAAGTTTTGAATTTCCAAATTTTAAATTTCTAAGTTTCAAACTCCCAAGCTTCAAATTCCCAAATTTCAAATTTTTAAGTTCCAAATTCTCGTGTTTTAAATTTCCAAATTTCGAATTTCACAGCTTAGGATCCCCAAATTTTGAGTTTCCCAGCTTAGGGTCCCCAAATTTCAAATTTCCCAGCTTAGGATCCCCAAATTTCGAATTTCCCAGTTTAGGATCCCCAAATTTCGAATTCACAACTTAAAAATGTCCAAGTTACAAATTCTCCACAAAGCGTTTGAACGTCGTTTGTCGATCTCCATCGCTGTCAAAATGTTTCCAAAAGTCACGAATGGAAAAATTGCATGGTTCATAGCAGTTTGAACGTACACGGGAACGAAACTGATGGGAAATTTTCCAACGAACAGCTAGTTCGCGTGAAACTCGGAGCAGTTTGGGCGTGAGCATAAATTGCATCGTTAATTGCATTCGGGTGGATGGTCGGTGCTGATAGAAATTTAACACGTAACTGAAGGGAAGTCGGCGCGGATATAAATGCATTTACAATGGCAATTAAGGATCGAGCGATTAAAATATAGCGATACGATCAACGTGTTTTAATTGGAAATGCCCTTTGTATCTGGTTCACGTTTCGACCCGTTAAACGGATCCTTCCGTTCCTTTCGATAACATTATTTCGACGTATTCCGCAGATCATTTTAATGGAAGTCGACAAAGGAGTTCGATCAAAGCGAAATAAAAATTAAAGTACACCTATCCCCCGATCTACACTGAAGATAGGTTCCTTAGAAAACCGTGTAAATTGATAAACAAACTAAAATTCAACTTAAAAAAAAAACTAAATATATCTTAAAAAATATAAAAATAACGGTATCTGACATCTCGATTAGCTTTTTGAAAGCTTACAGTAACAACACTCCATAACCCGGAATTTTATCCACGCTAGGAAGACGGTCATTTCAGAATAAATAGAATTAACACGTTGACTGGCACAGTGAAAACGGACGTGTGTAGTCAGACACGTTAAAATCCTAATTATTAAGAATATAATCAACTAATTTTCAAATTTAATCTTTCAAATCGATAGCTAGCATTATTAGCTTAATGATAACGCTATCCGTGGTTTTTTTACGTCATTTCTTTTATTAATTATTTGATTGTACAAAATTTCGGCTGCCGGTCACCGATGACCCCCGTGGCAGTCAACGAGTTAAAAAATGACTAGAAATATAAGCGCCAACGTTGCCAAGCGAACAGAATGAAAAAATGACTGCAGAAATTTATTTTATTTCTTAAATCCCATATTTTAAAAACCGTGTAAATCGAGGGGGGATAGGTGTAGAACGAATAATTCAAATAAAATCAAATAAATAAAGATAAAATAAAAATTAGATTGAAACTTAGATTAGATTGAAAATTAGATATTTGGGAGAAAGGAAATTGAAATGTTTGACTGTTAAAAGAGATACAAGAAGTTTCCTTTCTCCCTTTTAGCCGGCGAAGAAACGACAATCGGTGTTAGATTTTTCGAAGCGAGAAATAGATTCTATAGGAGCGAAGTTTCAAGACGAAACGAAAGGAGAGTTTCTTTTTACTGGCGCGGCAACAAATCCTAGGATCAGGCGGTAGTTTCAGTCGGTGACGAGTCAGACGAACTCTAAACCCGTGGAAATCACGTTGAAAAGCTTCCCGAAGAAAGCTACGCTAACCCCTGCCGCCAATGATCGAAACGTTCGCAGTTTTACAAACAAAATCCACCAGATTTCATTCAATATTATCGAATCCTAACCGTTTGAAAATTGAAATCTGTAGAATTATTATCTTTTATAACAAAAATATCATTTTGTCTTTACGATTCGCGTTGTCGAGGGTTAAAAACACAAAAAGACAACCAAAACGAATGCTTTGATAAAGATAAAAAGAACAACTCTGAATAGGTTTTTTTTTTTTTTTTTCGATTGTAACAAACTGTTTCTCATCCCCCCGAATCATCCAGTGATTTTCTGCCAAGTCAGCGAACGACGATCCAAAGAAAGAAAGGAGGCTCGATCGAAAGAGGAATCTGGAAAAAGGGAAGGAAACCGTGAAGATCGGGATCGCGAACCGTCTGGCAGCCAGCCATGTTCTTTAATCGGAAACAAACGTTTTAGCTACGGTACGTTTCCTTTCTGTTCGCCAGAAGATATACGTGGGGTCCAACGTTTCAGCCTCAATTTTTATCGCACGTAACAGCTGGATTGTTCGGTAAATTGAACCATTACCTCTTGTACAATTACCTTCCCTTACTCTTCAGCCCACTCTCCAATTCTCAGGAACAAGTTTCTCGCTTCTGTTCCCGGGAAATTTGATTTCCCGGGAACAGAAATTCGGACAATCTTGCTGCTCGTTTTGCGGCCGTTTGGTCAATTCTCCTCGGACCTCGTGTCTTTTGTATCCTTTTTCTCTTTTCTTCCGGAGTAATTGGAGAACCTGTCTTTGCTTTCAACCATTTCGATACAGTTCCAAAAGGATTCGGTATGTTTTACGGGGATATTAGGCTGGTGTGTAAATTCGTTGGTGTTTGGAAATTTAGACATTTTTCACTTCCAAGCGTAGAATTATCAAATACCAGATATCCAAGTTTCGAATTTCCAAATTTCACAATTTTTAAGTTTCATATTTTCATGTTTTAAATTTCCAAATTTTGAATTCCCAAGTTTCGTATTTCCAAATGTCGAATTCCAGAGTCCCGAATTTCCAAATTTCAGATTCTCAGATTTTTGATTTCCAAATATGAAATATCTAAGCTTCGAATTCCCAAGTTTAGAATTTCCAAATTTCGAAATCCCAAGTTTCGAGTTTTCAAATTTCAAATTTTTAAGTTTCAAATTCTCAAATTTTATATTTTCAAATTCCAAATTCCCAGACTTCAAATTCCCAAATTTTGAATCCCCAACTTCCGGATTACCAAATTTCGGAATTACCAAGTTTCGAATCCCCAAATTAAAAATTTCCATGTTTCAAATTCCCAAATTCCGTATCCCCAGATTTTTAATTTCCAAGATTACAAAGATCCCAATTTCGAATTTTCAAATATTACATTCCTGTATTTAAAATTACCAAATGATTCGTTAAACTGAAATACTTACAAACGCGTCTGTTGCAAAAAGCGAATCGATTTCGCGTCGAAAGATTTCTATCCGTTGAAAATTCGTTAGCAACGCGATCCAAATTCGATCATCGTTTCTGTCCGGTACATTATTAGCCGCTTAATTCGTAAATGCATCCCGATAATTATTTTCCGATAACGGTGTCGCGTATTCGGTTCGGTACCGGTACTATTTAAATAGCCTGTGAACGGCGTGGACGGGTACAAGAAACTCCAGGACAGCCTCGACCCATCTAAAGGTAACGAGAATCGATTACCTATGGTCGTGCAATTTATTTCAGGTAATATCGAGAGACGCCGCTCGAACCACTGTCGACACGGAACTCTAACAAAGACCGTTTCACTTCTCCTATAAAATTTACCTATGGAAAATAGATTAATTTATCCCCCCCAGCTTTATTAATTAAACATCTTATTATCATAATCCCTCGGACAAATCGTTCCACACACAAAACGAACGTTTACTTTCGTTAATAATTAAACATACTTCAGCGACGTTGTGGTCGAAATGAAAAATATAAAATGTCAATTTATAATTGGCGAGATTCGAACCGTCGAACGTCAAAAGATAATTCGACAATATTGTTCAGGAAATGTATGAGATTCTAAATTGAGCACACGGAGGGTTTAACGTATCTGATCCTCGAATAATTCCAACCGAACGAGATATCGATTTTGACATTTCTGACACAACGTGTCCATGGTAGATATTTGTGATCGTCGTTGTGTCCTATAATATCTCCCTTTCGACAGGCAGCTCGTTCTTTAACACGTTGGTTGCCACGGGGGTCACCGGTGACCGGCACACGAAATTTTGTACAATCAAATAATTAACAAAAGAAATGACGAAACAAACTACGGATAGCGTTGACATTAAGCTAATAATGCTAGCTATCGATTTGAAAGATTAAATTTGAAAATTAGTCGATTATATTCTTAATAATTAGGATTTCAACGTGTCTGGCTACACACGTCCGTTTTCACTGTGCCAGTCAACGTGTTAACATAATTGTAAGAATATTCTTCGATTAAATTTTAATCGCCTTTAATAATTTCCTCGCCTGCTATAATTATTTTACCGGGGCCGAAGTTGTTTTTCCGTGTAGTATTTCAGCGGGAATTTATACACCGGTGAAAAGGGAGGTAATATCGATAACCACGATATTTCCGTGACAGGAAGTTAATATACTACGAAACAACAACATTCCACGGTAGCTATCGCGTTTGCGATATTATTCAAGCCTGTGATAACGTACTAAATATCGCCCCTTTTACGACCGAGTGTTCAACCCCCCATGGCTTCCATGTTATAACTCAAAGGCAGCTTTTAATTGATCGTGAAAGTTTGTTATTAACCGTGTTTAATTATCTGTGACAATCATCGAACTGAACATGTTAAGTACCTATTCCCTTTCCGATACTTAATCGAACCTTTCGTTACGGTCGTTCGTGCTTTATGACATTCTATCGTACGCTTAAGTTAAAGGGGGGAAGTATGGATTTATTTTTGAAAATTTTTGATTTTTGATTTCCAACAATCAAGGAAATGAAGTTTTCGAAGAAGCTGAGGTAAGAGGCTTGTTTTTAAATTTTATGTATACTGTTTCGAAAAAAAGAAACTAAACGCATTTTTCTTGAAAGTGATTTTCAAAGTGGGAGTCGCAGAAAAATTGATGACGGTCAATTTTTTTTTTCTTTCCAAATATTTTCTAAAAGCGATGAATTCTTAGATCTTTTATTTTCATATATCAAGTAGCCAAGTTTCGAATTTCCAAACTTCAAATTCCCAAATTTCAAATTTTTAAGTTCCAAATTCTCAAATTTTAAATTTCCAAGTTTTGAATTTCCAAATTATAAATTACCAAATTTCGATATCTCAAGTTTCGAATTCCCAAGTATCAAATTTCCAAGTTTCGAATTTCCAAACTTCAAATTCCCAAATTTCAAATTTTTAAGTTCCAAATTCTCAAATTTTAAATTTCCAAGTTTTCAATTTCCAAACTTCGATTTTCTAAACTTCAAATTTCCAAGTTTCAAATCCCCAAACTTCAAATTCCCAAATTTCAAATTTTTAAGTTCCAAATTCTCAAATTTTAAATTTCCAAGTTTTGAATTTCCAAATTATAAATTACCAAATTTCGAAATCTCAAGTTTCGAATTCCCAAGTATCAAATTTCCAAGTTTCAAATTTCCAAACTTCAAATTCCCAAATTTCAGATTTTTAAGTTCCAAATTCTCAAATTTTAAATTTCCAAGTTTTGAATTTCCAAATTTCAAATTCCCAAACTTCAAATTTCTAAGTTTCAAATCCCCAAACTTCAAATTCCCAAATTTCAAATTTTTTAAGTTCCAAATTCTCAGATTCCAAATTTCCAAACTTGGAATTCCCAAGTTGCGAATTACTAAATTTCGAATACCCAAACTTAGAATTCCCAAATTTCGAATTTACCAAATTTACTATGAATCGCTTGATAACGCGAGTGTTAATGACGAACAGCCTACGCTAAAATGCCCAAAAAAGTTCAGAGAAACACTGCTTCAAATTATTCCTTTTCGCACTCAACACTTTCGGAACCAGGAACGTGATTCTACATCGCGTCGTTTCAAAATTGCCGCCACCAGAAACAGCTACAAACTTTTAGAAATTATTTCTCTAAGGACGGCTAAGAACAGAAGTATTGTACATACCTCCAATACCATTTCGATGCCATCTTTCAAGCTCGGGAAGGAAAGGAATACTGTCTCTATCCAGGACAATATCCCTATAACACTCGGCACGACTCAACCCGTACATCTCAACGCCATTATGGTCGCAAACACGCACGGGTTGCAGCCCAAGCTAAAAGCTTTCTGGTAAATTCCTGGAATTCGTCCTGCTTCGAGACGCGCCAAGTATTTATCATTAACACCGAGGAAGAGTTCGTTCAATCGTCTGGTATTCGAGAAGTTCGTTCCGTTTCAAGAGGAACTAGATTTGCATCCGTCAAAATGGTCTAGAATCTAGAAAATCTAGATTCACATTCACCGTCGTGCTTTAATAAGAAAATGTTGAAATTACAGAAACGTCTTCTACTCTCGAGATCGTTTTGATTAACTTTCACGATTTATGGGAATCAAGTTCCGTCCGAGGAGATACTTTGGATCAAAGTTCCGTCGATTTCCGACCGTAAGGCGGATTGAATTATCGACGATAAACGAGAACGAGGTTAGATCTTATCCGGGACAGGATTTACGAGAGAGAAATCGACGGGATTCGTATTTAAATTTTACAAAGGCACCGGCCGGGGTAAATTTTTATGGACCAATAAAGGTGAACGCGGCTACATTCTTATTGGCCATTCGGTCGTAACTAGTCTAGATTCTAGATAGAAGAACAGTTGGCTGGAATCCACCGTCTCAGACCAATTTCGATCTTCTTTGAGAAAATTTCATGTGCTTAATTTTACGAGATTCTAAAAGAATCCTATAAATATTAATTGAAACAGATTCGAATAAGATTGGCCTTTTTCAAAATATATATATTCGATGTTTAAATTAGAAGCTTCAAATGTTTAATCGCATTTTTAAGAAGAAGAAAAACGAGGTGTCGTTTCATGCATCGAGTCAGTTTTAGTTTTTCTTTTAATATTCAGACTGATCGTTAGATTTAACGAGGACGAAAGAGTTTTCGCGAATCACGAGCCTTTGTGAATATGGAAGCGAAGAATTTCTTTTATCATTTCTAAAACACCTACGAACTCTGGGCTTTTCTATCTTCGAACGAACGAACGAACGATCGTTATTTTCACGCTCGGAACGCCATTGTTTTGACCTCGCTTTTGGTAAATTAATTTCAGCCGGGAAAGCAACGATCGTGGAAATTGTTCCGTGTTTTACACAGGCCGTATAGTCGATGGCGTTGCACCGCGAAATAATAAAAATTCCGATCGTAAATTCTGCTCGACGAAATGAACCGAAAATGAAACCTTACCCCGCTGGAAATCGATATTTTTTTTCGGTTCGAGCATGTTTGATTAATGGTGTTTTAATCGAGTTCGAAACGCTTAAACACGGTTTCGAAATGTAGTTCGTTACGTTGATTTTTTATTTTCGGATTTTTGGAACTTGGAAATTTGAGAATTTAAGGACTTGGGAGTTTAGGACTTTGGAAATTTAGTAATTTGGGAGCTTGGAAGTTTGGGAATTTGGAAACTTGGGAATTTGGAAATTTGGTAATTTTAAAATTTGGGAATTTGGAAATTTGGTAATTTGAAAATTTGGGAATTTGGAAATTTGAGAATTTAGGGACTTGGGAGTTTGGGAATTTGGTAATTTAGTCATTTTGGAGCTTGGAAATTTGGAAACTTGGAAATTTGGTAATTTGGTAATTTGAAAATTTGGAAATTTGAAAATTTGAGAATTTAGGGACTTGGGAGTTTGGGAATTTGGTAATTTAGTAATTTTGGAGCTTGGAAATTTGGAAACTTGGAAATTTGGTAATTTGGTAATTTGAAAATTTGGGAATTTGGAAATTTGAGAATTTAGGGACTTGGGAATTTGGAAATTTGGTAATTTGATAATTTGAAAATTTGAGAATTTAGGGACTTGGGAATTTGGGAGCTTGGAAACTTGGAAATTTGGAAATTTGGAGACTTGACAATTTGGGAATTTGGAAATTTGGGACTAAAGGGACTTGGGAGTTTGGGAATTTGGAAATTTAGTAATTTGGGAGCTTCGAAATTGGGAAATTTGGAAACTTGGTAATTTGGAAACTTGCAAATTTGAAAATATGCAATTTCAGAAATATGGAAATCCCCAACTTTCCAAACTCCCAAATGTTCAAATCATCCGAAACATCGTTTCAAAATTTAATCCTAAAGCTGACAACATTTCCAGCTCGTTCCCGGTTTTTCACGCGTTACCCTCAGGATAAGAAGCGATAAGGGAGGGAATGACGAGGCAACAGGTGACTCTGGAACACATACCTTCTCCCTGAACGAAGATTCAGACTAGTTAACGACCCTCTGCTATTTGCTCCGTTACGCAATCTACAACAATTGATTCGTATCCATTTTTCTTTCGATAACGATCCTTTTTTTTTTCTTTTTCCATATCGTGATCGAGCCAGAACCGAACGATCGCACCGTACCTTTTGGCCAATGGCCAACCAACTAATTGCTATCGGCTCGTACGACATACCACCCTTCGCCTGTCCCCTGACACCAATTATGTTTCGAAATTACGTCAGCCATGTGACTTCCGGCCAAAGGCTAGGCTAACGATAAATGGATCAGAGATTGTAATCAGCCGATCGATTTCCCTCGCAGGGCTTCCTTCATTTTCCTTTGCCTCAAATTCATTTCTACATCCTTTTCGTTGAAATTACATACACAGAATGCTTCAAAATGAAGAAATCAAACTTGAAGATAAAATTTACTTTTTCTTTTATCATTATGATAAAAGTTGTGTTTTTTGTTTATTTTTCTATTTATTTTTAATAATGGATACAAATCTGATGAATTCTTATCTTTTCTAAGGAAATGAAAGTTAATCCGTTAAGTAAAATCACGAAAGGAACATTTAATCATCGAAGTTTCTTTAATGGCGCCTGGCCGTTCATCCTTGGGAGCAAAGACTTAATTCTTCAACAACTTTCTAAGAAAGCTTTACGCGTCTTAAGACTCTGTTCGCTTTTAACCCTGTTGGATTTCCATCTCGAACACGCCGCGGCGGCCATCGAACCCTGGAAATATTAATTATCGGGCCGTCCTAATGGAAATCCATCGAGGCTTCTCGATAATTAATTCGTAATTAATGACTCTGGGCTCGCTTAGGTCGCCACTCGTTACGTATCTGCTGACTTTCGATAATCATATTTCATTCGTTTCTTGCGATTCGGCGTGGGGATTACGAAATTTGGACATTTTTGGAATATGGAAATTTTAGAATTCCCAAATTACCACATTCCCAAATTCCCAAATTTACAAATTTACAAATTCCCAAATTTACAAATTTACAAATTTACAAATTTACAAATTACCAAATTCCCAAATTCCCAAATTTATAAATTTACAAATTTACAAATTTACAAATTTACAAAATTACAAATTTACAAATTCACATATTCCCAAATTTTCAAATTCCCACATTATCAAATTCCCAAGTTTACAAAATTCCGAATTCCTCAATTCCCAAATTTACAAAATTACAAACCGCCAATTTTCCAAATTCACATATTCCCAAATTTTCAAATTCTCAAATTACCAGATTCCAAAATTTTCAAACTCCCAAATTTACAAAACTCCAAATTCCCCAATTCCCAAATTTTCAAACTCCCAAATTTACAAATTTATAAATTCCCAAATTTACAAAATTACAAATTTCCAAATTTACAAACTTCCAAACTTCCAAATTCCCAAATTCCAAAATTTTCAAACTCCCAAATTTACAAATTTATAAATTCCCCAATTCCCAAATTTCCAAAATTACAAATTTCCAAATTTCCAAACTCCCAGATTCCCCAATTCCCAAATTTCCACAGCCCCAAATTCACAAATATCCAAATTGCCAAATTCCCAAATTAAGAAATGTCTAAAACAACCACTCACGTTTAACCGAAGCCCAAGGAATATTAAGACGGTTGTTGGTTTTCCGTTTTCCTAGCCGCGTATCGACCATTTCCCCCCTCGGGAAACGTAGCACACCATGCACAGCGTGCGATAAGAGCGAAGTCCGCGGCTTCGATCGAATCCATTTCGAATCAACAAGCGGCAATCTGGTGCTCTGGGATGGCATTAAACGGTCTCACGCGTATTTGCAACAGCAACCATAGTCGACAGTCTAATACACTTCGCGCCAATCAACCGACACAATCGTTCTATTAATCGGCGCAAAGATTGCCTGTTAGCGACATCGTGTCTCGTTCCACCCACCCTCCACACCCCCGCCCCACTTCAAATAAGCATGCACCGTTAAGCGTGCACTGCTTCCAACCACTATTGTCCATCCAGAATTCAATTTAACTTCGCGATGGTTGCACAGAGAAAGACTCGAGTATCATTCGTGCGATAAGACGATTCCAGATTGAATGAAATAATTGTTGCTTCGAACGTGCAAAAACATTTGAACAACCAACAAGCGTGCGAAATCAATAATATCAAATTATTGTCGAATCGAAGAAAGACGAATTGCCGTCATAATTTCAATCGCAGTTCGTTCTGTCGACCTCGCCTATCGGCAGGACGTAATTTTACCCTGCTAGTACGGAGAAGGCGACTCATCTGGAGATCAAGTCGTCCATCGACAGGATGTGACTTAATTACTAATTGTAAGAAGAAATAACGCAGCATAAGGGTCCGTTTAGACCAGAGGTGGGGAACGTGCGGCCTCCGTGAGTTTCTTGTGCGGCCTTCATAAAAGCTAGCTTTTGTATTAATTTTAAAATTATTTTATGTATGTTGCTACATTACTTTTCTATAACTTGATATTATTATTTTTCTATTGTATTTCTTTAAAATGAAATATATTTATTTAAAAATACTCTTACTAATATCATTTTTATTTGAAGTGGTATTTAAATATATAGTTGTTTGTTAAAATTTAAAGATCCGGATGAATAAATAAATAATTATTTATTAAGCTTAAATAAATAAAAATACCAACAGTGAAATATAAAAAATTATAGCGGCCTCCTTTGTTACTGCCTAATTTAAATGTGGCCTCTAATGGTAAAAAGGTTCCCCACCTCTGGTTTAGACTATGCCTGTAGCAGGCGCCAGTAAAGAGAGAAAACAACCGTTTAACAGGCATAGTCTAACCGGACCCTTGCGTATCGAGAGGACCCTTTAGCCACCAAAAAAGAAAGCGGCAGTCTAATCGTAAGAACAGTCCGTGTTCGAGTCACATCCTCGTTAGCCTATTCTCTGTTCGCGTTAAGAATAACCTCACGCTTCGACCAGTTTTCGACTGATGTGCGCATCCCCCGCCACATCCTACTAACCTGACGCATGTGATTAATCCCGCGCTATCCCTACCGACCACCTACCGAATAACGATACAGCCCAAACAAGAGTTAATTGTCACTGCGTGAAATAAAGGCGTCAGAATAGGAAACAGTATTGCATGCAATAAGCCAAAGACAACCGTATGCGTTTGAGTGGGGGTTCAGAAGTTCTAGGACCTCCTGCGACCCATCCCATGCACCAAACGAGGTTATTCTTAACGTGAACAGAGTACAGTATTTGTCAGTTTTGTATATTACGTAACGATATTTAGCCAGTGTAATCAATAAAGCTGTTGTGTGTTTATACTATTATTAAAGATAAAAGCCCATGTTTGCTACAGTTCGCAAGAATGGGTAAGTTATAATAAATAAAGCAATAAATCGGCTTCGTCGCCCGTAAACACGCGATGCGTTCAAATCACATTTCAGATCTTGCTGTCGGCACGTAACGGGCTCGTCAGAAATAAAATACGATATTGTAATTAGCGTACTCGTCGAATGAATAAAAGTAAATATAAGTTTCGATGAAAAATGTCTATTTACGCGATATTAATCAACCCCGTGAAATTTCATCGTTTTAATCGAATCGAATTCAATTAAACCCTTCGGGCTACTTTATTTCCGTAGATTGTATCCAACAACGGAGCATAGGGGATTAATAAATTTCATTATCGTTCGTGAAAAATACACGTAATCGAACGGTCGATTAAATGGAAATATCAGTTGGAGCGTGACTGATCGAAAGGCTCCGATGACAATGCTTGGTTGATTTGGTATCAGAGATCGAATCGTGGTATAATCGGGAGTGAAATGTGCCGTTCGATGCTCGTCAAATGAACATGGACGCGATTTAACCACAAGGTGGAACGGTGATTCGATCACTGACCGATAATCACGGGTTTGCTTGTTTTCCAATCGATGTACGGGACCGTAAGTTCGTTGCCTGTCAAAAGAAATTAATCTGTACGCTGTCGAGCACCATTACGCTTCCCTAGGGAGAGGATGTCTGTACTTCAAAGTTACTAGCCACTTATGTCTAACTTAACTTTAACTTAACCGTGGAATATTTTGTGGTAACTTTCTAGTAGTTATAATAGGTAGCAGGTAAACCATTTACGCCCCCGTTTTCCCTAGGGAAGGCTATGGTACGGATACGACAAAAATTAAGAAAACGATTATTAATTGAAAGCTGTAGTTTCTTGGATATTACTATAATTAACATTTTTGTTCGATAATTAGGGAAATAAAATGAAATAGAAGATTTGTCAAATTCGAAGAATTGAATTTCGGACGTTGGATATTTGAAATTTGGGAATTCGGAAGTTGAGAACTCGAAATTTGAAAATATAAAATTTGAGAATTTGAAATTTAAATATTTGAAATTTGGAAACATAAAATTTGAGAATTTGAAATTTAAATATTTGAAATTTGGAAATATAAAATTTGAGAATTTGAAATTTAAATATTTGAAATTTGGAAATATAAAATTTGAGAATTTGAAATTTAAATATTTGAAATTTGGAAATATAAAATTTGAGAATTTGAAATTTAAATATTTGAAATTTGCAAATATAAAATTTGAGAATTTGAAATTTAAATATTTGAAATTTGGAAACATAAAATTTGAGAATTTGAAATTTAAATATTTGAAATTTAGAAATTCGAAACTTGGAAATTCAAAATTTGGAAATACAAAGTTTCATAATTCGAAGCTTAGACATTTGATATTTGGAAATAAAAAATCTGAAAATTCGAAGCTTGGAAATCCGACATTTGAGAACCCGAAATTTGGTAATCCGAAACTTGTTTGATCAAAAGTTGTAAATTTGCAAGAATTTCTGGACAGAACACCCTGTATGTATAAATGATCGGACATTCGGTAAGAAAAGAAAAATAAAAAAGGCTAAATAGTGGTGGTGTAAAAAAGAAAAGAAAAAAGAAGAAAAAAAAAGAAGTCGACAACGCGATCGAGTGGCTGTGCCGGGTTTCAATCTGCTCGACATTTGCGTGAAAATTGTCGGCTCGTAGAGAGGGTCGGGCTCCGCGTGTAAATCCACTTTCGAGCGTGCGACCGCGAATCCCTAATGACGAAATTCTCCTACAAAGTGGAAATCAATTTTCGCTCCCGTTAAATGTGCGCACTTGTACCTCTAACTGTATAATTAGAACATTTCGATCGTGCCACCCAACGATAAATAAACTTAACAGAATTTCAACGTTGCCACCTGGATAAATAATCATCGATATTATTCTGATTAAAAATTATTTACTCGATGGATAAATAATTTATATTACACCTCAAATTTTTCATGTACAAAAGACAAATACATTATTCCAATATAAACGATTTAACATCATTTCGTAGGTTTATTTTCGGTTAATAAATATTTTGATAATGCATAGAATTGTAAATAACTATTGTTTGCGCGTGGAATAATTTTAATTCCAGGCAAGAACGCCGGTTAACTTTGCCAGTAGAGAAATCAGAACGCGAGTGATATAGTTTTACCGAGTTAAATTTTAATTTAATTAATAGAACAGAGTTGACAAGGTGCCAACGCCTTAATCATTACGGCGAAACGACACGATATAATTTAAGAAGTGGTCGCGTACTTTAATTCGTACAACGAAAAAAAAAAAAAAATAAACTATCGATTAGCGAAAAAAAGGCCGTCTCGCGGCCACGCAACGGTTTTCATAGCTAGCCGCGTGATAAAAACGCCAACGCGGTTTTTGGCAAGGTGTGGCAACTAGGATTAATTTGAAAATGCACTTATATTACAAGTAAAAGAATTTGCAAAAAATAAATATTAGTAAAATTTAGAAATCAACCCTTCTATTCTCTGATAAAAACCAATAAAGATAAAAGTCGTTAAAAATTCATAAAAAAAGATACACATTTACAAAATATGCAAATCAATCCCTTTCCAGTATTTAAAATAAAGGAAAACAAAGGAAGAATTTGCAAAAAATAAATATTAGAAAAATTTAGAAACCAACCCTTCTATTCCCTGATAAAAACCAATAACGATAAAAGTCGTTAAAAATTCATAAAAAAAGATACACATTTACAAAATATGCAAATCAATCCCGTTCCAATATTTAAAATAAATAATTCTACGTTCCGGCGTATTAAAACGCAAGAATTGGAGTTGTTCGAAAAGCGGAAGACAATGGCAGGGGTTTCCGTGGAAAAAGTTTATTAGAAAAGGCGACCAATGCACCGGAGTTCGAACGAATATTGTGAAAAGGGGATTTAGGGTGTTCGCGTTTCCGTCGGAAAGCTTGAATAAAGGGGGAGGGGGTTGTTGCGGGGGATGTAGAATCGGGGCCGGCATTGTTGAGAAGAATAGGGAAAGAGAGACGAAACACGGAAGAGCGGAAAGACAGCGGACCAGCTCGAAAGAAAGGGAACAAAGGGACGGTGGAGACGGAGATTAAACGGGGCTTGTAAGCGACGAAAAAGGGGATCGTGAGATGCAAAGGGTGAAGAAAGAAATGGGACAGTGGTATTGAGAACACGTTTGGAAAGCTGTTTCTTTTAATATCAATTTCGAATAAAGCGATTAAACATAATTTATTGTAAGAATTTAGGAAAATGATATGTTATACGAGTACATAATAATTTGACTATGAAATTCTTGATGAATGTAAAGAAAAATACAATCGAATCGAATTTTCACAACTACAGATTTACTAGATAGCAAATGATTTAAAGTAGTTGGGAAATTGAAGATCTTCCTTGTAAGGAGGATCTCATCGGGGTAGGAAAAAGGGAAAGATCCTTTTAACGACCTTGCAACGCGATACAATCGTAAGGCGTGGGAAATTATAGTAGGGGTTAGGAGTAGTAATTAGAGAAGAAACGTGAGTCGAGTCGAATTACAACGGTAAGGGTAGCTCGAGTTGGTTTAACGAGAAAAATTACACCAGAATACAATCAGATACACCATTCTACCTACACATTGTTCGAACAACGAAACAGTGTGTTATTCGTTAAATAACCAATCAATCGTGTAAAGAAAATTTAGGAATCTTCACATTTTTTATTGCAAAAAAAAAAATATGTCATCCAGTGATTTATGAAGTCGTTTTAAAGCAATTCGAAAAAGAATTATTCTGTTTTGAAAAGTATAGAAATATTTGTAGACGTGGGGTGTAGGAGGTGTGTAAATATAAAGGGTGATATTGAAATAAATTTGAAAGGGTGATAAAAGGTTGACGGAGTCTAGGGAGGTTAAATCACATCGATCTGGAGCACGTGACGTTACAACGTGACCAATAATACTGTTATCGCTCCCTTCGTGTCGTACTTTCATTTGCATATACACTATACACTATATGGGAAACGTTTTGCTTCGTAAAATGTGGACCATTTGATATACGTTTCACTTGAAAACGTACACACTCCATTTGACAAGGTTTCAAGAGTTTGTATTTATTTCATGTTGGAAAGCTTTTTATATCGAAAAGGTTGATTCATGTTAACTGGTAATAATTGAAATTACTAAGTTGCTAAATTAGCGAATTATCAAATTATTGATTACCAAATTACTAAATCGCCAAATTACCAAATTTTCAAAGTTTCAAATTTCCAAATTCCTAACTTCCCAAGTTCCCAAGTTGCCAGACTCCCAAATTCCCAAATTTCTAAATTACCAAATTATCAAATTACCATGTTCCCAAGTTCTCTAACTTCCAAATTTCCAAATTCCTAAATTTCTAAGTTCCCAAATTCCCAAGTTCCTAAATTCTCTAACTTCCAAATTTCCAGATTTCAAAATTACTAAATTTTCAAATTTCCAAATTCCTAAATTCCCAAATTACCAAGTTCCCAAGTTTTCTAACTTCCAAGTTTCCAAATTTCCAAATTCCTACATTTCTATATTCCCAAATTCCCAAGTTCCCAAATTCCCAAACTTCCAAATTCCCAAATTTCTAAATTTCCAAATTCCAAAAATCCCAAATTACCAATTATCAAATTCCCAAATTACTAAATTCCAAAAATCCCAAATGACTAATTAGCAAATTTCCAAATTACCAAATTAGCAAATTTCCAAATTACCAAATTAGCAAATTTCCAAATTACCAATTATCAAATTCCCATAATACTAAATTCCAAATATTCCAAATGACCAACTCCCAAATTCCAAAATTCCCATATAACCGCATTCCCAAATTTCCAAATTTTCAAATTCCCAAATTACCAAATTCCCAAGTACTGTAATTTCCAAATTTCCAAAATCCCAAGTACCCAAAGTCTACTAACGTAAGTATCATAGAACATAGTATTACCCCATTTCCCTACATTCCCATTTTCCCATCAAAATACAACATAATACTTATAGAACTAAAGAAAGAATGGCTTGGTTGTTTCTCCCGAGACGTTTGCCGGCGAGATGGCCGGAAGTTTTCGAATCACAATGGAGAAGAACGGGGAAATGGCAAACTCTTGGAACTTTTGAGCCCGAGTTCTTTCGGTCGCAGACCACGGATCTTCCTTAAACCCATCGACTTTCATGCCGGATGCTATTCATACGCGGGATTCAACGGTTCTCGCGAGAGCTTCCGTGATCGTACATATTTATACAACCACCACGGAATAATAGAGAATACTCTCGTGTGTCGATCTTGGGATTCTCGGACTCCTGCTACTTTTCTGATGCTCCACTAAATTCTATGGATACGAACGAAATACATATCGCTAGGAATTTTCTGGGCTTTGTTTGTTCCAGTCTTTAGTTCCGTTTCGTCGTGATTCACGAAACTTATCCAACTGTCTGCTTTACACAATCGAATATTTATGCTGCCCGAGATGAATCGATACAAACTACCATTTGAATATTAATTTGAAAACCATATACCTTGAAAGATATAAAGCATCAAAAAATAGAAATTGTTAACCGTCGGTAACGTGTATATATAATATTATGGTTTATTATAATCCTTAAAATTACCAGAGCAAATATCATTGCGATCTGTCACTAATGAGTCAAAACAAAAGTTGAACAGAACTATTTGAACAAACCACGAAATCAATTTTCAAACTTGCGTTACGCTTCCATGATTTCGATGTAATTATGTGAAACTGGTTGCGAGGTATTTGTTGCCAGGCATAGAATAGGATACGCTCTCGTAATTTGTTAAATTACAGTGGCTGATAGTTTCGTGTGCAGCTAATTTTCCGTAATAGGAGAATCTGAAGTTTGTTATTACGTGTTTCGGGTTTGGAACAGGATCGCGACTCGTTTCTATCAATTTGAAGAATAGAATTGTGTAACTTTGCAAACATGCGTTTCGATCATTTACAACAGACATTTCTACATGAAATAATTTCGATACGTATACGAAATGTATAGGGTTATAATTGTTCGATACTGGTGGTTTATGAAACGATAGGGAATCAATGAAAACATTTTTTATTCCAATAATATTCGTTTTGATAAAATTATTGATACCTGTTCACTGTTCACGCTTCAGGAAATTGTCGATTTTTATGTGATACTTTGGAAAAATCGCCGATTTCTATATCTGGTATTTTGGAAATTTGCCACTTTTTGTTTGACACTTAACAAAATTTCCGATTTCTACTCGGTACTCTGGAAAATTTTATTTTTTTTAGCTATTTGACACTTAACAAAATTTCCGATTTCTATATGATACTTTGGAAAATTGCCAATTTCTATTTGACACTTAACAAAATTTCCAATTTCGGTATGATACTTTGAAAATTGCCAATTGCGATTTGACACTTAACAAAATTTCCAATTTCTATATGATACTTTGGAAAATTGCCAATTTCTATTTGACACTTAACAAAATTTCCGATTTCTTCTTGGAACTCTGGAAAATTGCCAATTGCTATTTGACACTTAACAAAATTTCCGATTTCTATATGATACTTTGGAAAATTGCCAATTGCTATTTGACACTTAACAAAATTTCCGATTTCTACTTGGAACTTTGGAAAATTGCCAATTTCTATTTGACACTTTAGAAAATGACCGATTCCCATTTGACAAATCACCAAAAAACATAAATAATCCATATTCCAAACATCTATGACCATCGTACCATCAATTTCCTGACACACGTAGGAAAAGTATTCCCTCGATTCTGTACCAAAAAGATCGAGTATCATCCCTCCATCTATCCGCCTTTGATATAAACCGCCAGATTCGATCGTGGAAACGAGAAATAACTTACTGTAAATCAATGGAATGGCCAAAGGGGTAAGTTTTAAAAAATTCTACCATACGATCGATCATCGAAAGCTGGTCAATTTGTTTCTCGAGATGGTAGCCGGTATTCTTGACCGTGTGCAAAGATGAATATTTCCACAATTTATCGTACAATACAAGAAACCATGATAACGCACGAAATCGGTTTATATTTTCCCGAATGTCTCCCGAATCTGATGCCGTATGATTTCTTATCGAATGGAACACCGTGTGTCACTTGGAAATGTCACACATTTTCTGCTCCAGCTATTTTCTTCTTGGATAAATTATCCGACGGATATCGTGATATGTGAGCAGATTTATATGTCAAGTGGGATCGATTTTATGAACGTCGGGGGCGATCTGTTCTGTTTAGGAAGCTGTTACAGCATGAATGCGTTAACGATATATCAATACATTTATATAGCGAGATACTGCAATATAGCGACGTAGCAATACGGCAATATAGTATTATGTTAATATAGCAACATAGCAATATGGCAATATAGCAATATAGCGACATAGCAATATGGTAATATAGTAGTATGGCAATATGGCAATATACCAATATTGCAACGTGACAACGTAGCAATATAGCAATATTGCAATATAGCGACGTAGCAATATGGCAATATGGCAATATAGCAATATAGCGACATAGCAATATGGTAATATAGTAGTATGGCAATATGGCAATATACTAATATTGCAACGTGGCAACGTAGCAATATTGCAATATAGCGACGTAGCAATATGGCAATATGGCGACGTAGCAATATGACAATATAGCGACGTAGCAATATGGCAATATAGTAGTATGGCAATATGGCAATATAGCAATATTGCAATATAGTAATACGGCAATATAGCGACATAGCAATATGGCAATACAGCAATATAGCAATATTGCAATGGAGCGACGTAGCAATACGACAATACAGTAATATAGCAATATGGCAATATAGCAATATAGCGACATCGCAATATGGTAATATATGTATAATAGTAATATTGCCATATGGCAATACAGCAATATTGCAATACAGCGACGTAGCAATACAGCAATATAACCACATAGTAACATAGCAATTTAGCAATATGGCGATATAGCAACATAGCAATATGGGAATATATAGATATAGCAATATAGCAACAAAAGGAACAGATGAATTTTTTCCAGAATCGTTCTATCTGCAGGGGCGATCGGGCAGGCGAAGAATAAACCCAGACAAAAGGTGTTTGCTGGCCAGGGGTGGACGCGATCTGGCAATGAGCCACCGGCTGCCAAATTATCCGATAATAATTCGAACCGCCCTCTCGTTCCGTTCACGTCTGATACCATCCTTTAAAGATCTTTTATAGACCGGCCTCTGTCCCGTTGCTTTCACCGGAGGGACCACGCCGGCATCGTGGGTTCCGGTTTCTCTGCTTTATTGGCTCGACTACTCGTTTGTTCGATAATGTTTGCCTTGATCTGTCCGACTCTGCGGGGGCTTTATCTTTATCGAACAGGAAGCTATCTCGATAGCTTTATGACGTCAGTAATACGGACGAGAAATGGAGAAAGGGAAGCGAAGAGGTAAAAGCTTTCGAGACCCTTGGTGGACTGGAAGTTGGTTAGAATGAAAATATATCTACAATTTAAGCCTCGAAATGATCGATGTTCGAATCACAACGGTGTGGATACACGACGAGCAGAAATCACGTGGCGGCAATAACGTAAAGTGCTAAGGTACGTCGTGAAATGGTGATACTAGGTGTGGCTCGAGTCATGTAAAACAGTGTTATTTGTACTGTCCACTATTTCACCGTTCCATTTCCAGCTACGTGGCGGGAATGAAAATAAATTCAGTGACGCGGAACGTGTCGTATTTGCCATCCCGGCTATCCTCGATACACCATTTCGGAATTATATTCTTGATATTCCCTGTGATCCCACCGATACAGAAACAACCGCTGTGTCTTTCGGCATTCGAACAAGAGCAATATCTACATGGTTCTTATAAAAATGTTCATACATGTATAACGTTCAGTTAAATCCTAAATAACTGAGGATGTCTTTGCTAATATGGAAATGCGTCAAAGACGACCTACTTTCGAGGTACATGCTACGATAGCAGAGACAAGCTGGAGGTTGTTTGGTTTATGATGGTTGTGCTGTGAAAAGGGATGGAAAGAAAGGAAAGTAAGGGGTGGAGGATTTTGTTCTAATTAGAATAAATCGAATAGTATTTCACTTATGCTTAGTATATACTTAACATACGTAGCTAGTAACTAGGCTACTAAGTTGACAGGCTGATAGGCTGATAGGTTACTAGGCTACTAAGCTACTAGACTGCTAGGCTACTAGGTATAGCAAATAGCGTAGTAACCTAGAAGCCTAGCAGTCTAGTAGCCTAGTAGCCTAGTAACCTAGCAGCTTTGCAGCCTAGCAGCCTAGTAGTCTAGGAGCCTAGTAGCCTAGAAGCCTAGAAACCTAGTAGCCTAGAAGCTTAGAAACCTAGGCGCCTAGGTGCCTAGTAACCTAATAGCCTAGTAGCTTAGTAGCCAAGTACCCTAGCAGCTTAGAAACCTAGAAGCCTAGTAACCGAGCAGCCTAGGATCCTTGAAGCCTAGGAGTAATTTAGTAGCTTAATAACCTAGTAGGCTGGGAGCCTAGCAGCCTAGTAGTCTAGGAGCCTAGTAGCCTAGTAATCTAGAAGGTTAGAAACCTAGGCACCTAGGTGCCTCGTAACGTTGTAGCCTAGTAGCTTAGTAGCCAAGTAATCTAGCAGCTTAGTAACCTAGAAGCCTAGTAACCTAGCAACCTAGGAGCTTAGTAATCTAGTAGCATAATAACCTAGCAGCCTAGGAGCTTAGTAGCTAGACTGCACTGCTAGGCCACTAGATTGCTAGACTACCAATTATAACACACCTAATATACCAAATATACTTAAAAACACGTTTCTTATTAATTTTGTCGATCGAATAACTCTACACCTGACGTGTCGTTGTGTACGCGGTCCGCTTTCCCTGAAAATATTCCAGTTGGTTGTACAGTTTCGAGCAAGACTACTTAACCAGAGTAGCGTCGTTAAATAATTCCATAGCAGTTTCCCGTCGAACATTCGTCCGTTCTCTAACCAGCCTGGTTAATATATCGAGGAACACCGTTGAGAATCTTTAAATTATTCCTCGGCTCCCAGCTCGTTCCACTTGCATAAACTACCCAGCAAGATTTATCTTTGCGATTAAGTTAATTAAACTTTGAGACACTTCTACAACAAGAATCCTGCCTAGGAAAACAAGAAACTTTCGATTTGCTGTTGTGATATTAATTCGCTCGCGGCTAAACGAAACACGAAATATTGATCGAAGGATTGTGTACGACTGGTATATAAAAAATCTGTCAAAATATTAATGGACTTCCGTTTAAATTCTTGGACGTTGTTTTTCAAGCTTTTATTCTGCTCGTATTAATTAATTCAAATCATTTGATCAATTCCTCGGTTATCATCTTTGAGAAAGGTTAAATCCACCACAATCGCGCTTAAAATTTATTGCATAAATAAATATCGTGAAATTCGTCAGAAGAACGTTAAAAGTAACAATCTTATTTAAAATTCATCTCGTCGACAAAGGGGTTGAGAGCAGAAACTGAGATGCGGTCAACAGGGTGAAAGGAAGAGGAGGGAGGACAAACATAGACACCGTCGCTTTGTGCCGGACGTGTTTGTTATGCAGTCACGGTGTCGCGCTTCAGAACGTTTAAATTAAATGACCGTTCAGCACGGTCGCCGGAACAAAGAGATTCTTGCCGGCTTCCGGCACGGACAACCGCTTCTTGCAGCCGAGATTCTTGCGAGGGAATTGGCCGTTTCGGGACAATCTCAGTTGCTTGCTGGCCTACAAACGAACGATGATAGCGCGGACGTGAGAGGACGGCTTTTGTCATACCCTTTGCTCGAAAGATGAATGTTTTATACGAAACGTTTGATGCGGACGCTATCCTCAGGAAAATCGCCGCCTGTGGTACGAACGGATACTCCCAGGATATCGATAATTTTCTGCAAGCTTGATTTTTACTCGATTTGGGGGCTTGATTGATACTTGCGAGATACGAACGCAGCCGTGGAGCAATAAGTTTGGATGGCGAAATTAGATATGTTAATAGAGTTTATTAATTATTAGTCTACTTGACTACTAGCTTCTGAGGCTTCGAGTTACTTGACTCGTAGGCAACTAAGCTACTAGACTACTTGGAATTACTAGGCTCCTATACTCCTAGGTTTCTAGGATTCTGAGTGTCTGGGCTCCTAGACTTCCAGATTCCTAAGTTTCTAGGCTTCCAGATTACTAGGCACCCAGGCCCCTAAGCTCCCAAGTTTCTAGGTTTCTAGGTTCCTGGTCTCCTAGGCTCCTAGGCCTATAGGTCCCTAGGTCCTAAGTTTTTAGGCCCCTAGGCCCCTAAGTTACTAGGCTCCTAGGCCCCTAGGTCCTAAGTTTTTAGGCCCTTAGGCCTATAGACCCCTAAGTTTTTAGGCTTCTAGGCCGCTAGGTCCCTAGGTCACTAGGTCCTAAGTTTTTAGGCCCCTAGGCCCCTAAGTTACTAGGCTCCTAGGCACCTAGGTCCTTAGGTCCTACGTTTTTAGGCCCATAAGCCCCTAAGTTTTTAGACTTCTAGGCCCCTAAGTCCCTAGACCCTAAGTTTTTAGGCTCCTAGGCCCCTTGGCTCCTTGGCTCCTAGGCTCCTAAGTTACTAAGCTCCTAGACTGCTAAATTACTAGCCTACTAAGCTACTAAACTACATAGCCTCCAAACCAACCGAATTCCCATTGACAACTACCTAAATTAACAGCCTTTGCCCCTTAATAGAAATAACAAAGACTATTGACAAAGAATAATTCAATATGCCAACTTACTGTTTGCTCTTCATTCATTTATTCCCCTCTCAAACGAAGACAGTAGTACGTTGAAGAGCGTTCCACGGACAAGCAACAAAGACTTAATAATTGCATTAGAGGCGAATTAAAGGAAACGAGTGGTTCTCGGCGTAACGATTAAAGAAACGAGTGGGTATCGTTTAAAAGAAAGAAACGAGCCGGCTTCTTTCATTTGTCGCAATCTAGCCTGCTCGAAACACTCGACCTGTTATAACGAACAAGACGTTATTTCCGTTTCTTTCGCTTTTGCGAATTGAACACCATCCCCTTCCTTTTCACCCCTCCTATCCTGTATTTAGCAAGATTCGATCTCACAAAACCCTTTAATTTCTTAGTTTATCTCAGTTTATGTACAAAAATTGATTGCGATTGAGAAATTCCACCCAGTTTAACAGATTGTCGCGATATGATAGGAGGTGAAAAACATAGGGGATAGAGGTGGATGATAAAACCAAAAAACTAGGGTGGCAAATTGTTATCGGTCGACAGGCGATAACAGAATGTCGGAGCCGGTCATTTATCGGAATTCCGATTATAAATGCAAACCGTATTCGTAATTGGTTACGATAAACCGGTGTGCGAACGTAACCGTCCAGCAAATTCCCGTCCAACAGTTTTCCCGTCGATTTCAAACAATTCCATGGTGCTCGTTCACGCTTCCGCGATGCTAAAAATATACGAGGATGTATCGTTTAAAAATTTCTAAATTAAGATTGACTAGATAGTTGAAGGTTAACTAGGTTGCTAGTCCTTAGTCCCATGGGTTTATTCCTTACAATTAGTCTAATAAACAAATTGCTAATAACATAATAATCCGTTTGTCTAAGAACTAGAAAAACGGAGACTACAGATCAGAAACCAAAGACTTAACACGACACTAGTTCGATTCGTAATGATTCAAACAACAGAAATATATCCAGAGAAATTATAAATCAAGTGGTTCTATTTTAATTGCTGGTATTATATTTGATAATTTAACCAACCGAGAATCGTGTGTCAACGTTTTAACGTTCACCAATTTGCAAGAATTTTCAGTTGTTCCTATCTATCTCTTTCTATTTTTATTCCATTTTTTTCTCTTTTTCTGGCGCGTTAAACACCGGTACCACCGCAAATAACCATTCTGCCCGATGGCTCGGCTCTCCTAACGATCCCGAAATCGTTGCTTTATGGACGTAGCCACGTTTTATCGTCCAGCTCTAATTGCTTCGGACACGATTCACGATATCTCGTCTCGGTGACTCGTGAAAACACGCCAACGCTTCTCGTTATGCTGGAAGGACCGATTCGCGCACCATTCAACGGTTTAAATTGTTGCTAAACGAGGATAATTGTGTGGAAAGGATACCGTTATCATTTCCCTATGGTCCTAGACAGAAATTAGGCACACAGTTTGAACGAAGCTAAGGAAAGCTAAGTGGAAAGGCCAGTAAGGAAGACCTGAATAAAACTTAGGAAAAACCTAGGGAGGTTTTAAAGGGGAACTTGGACAGATTCTAGAAAGATGTTAGACTTAAGGCCTAGAGAAACCCTAGAGAAACTCTAAGGAAATCGTAAAGAAGGTTTAAGGATAGCCTGAGGGAGATCCTCTGACTTAACCTGAGATTTCACCTGGTTCACAATCAGGGAACTATTAGCCGAAGTGGTGTCCGAACCTGTGAAATCCGGAAGAGATTAGCCACGACGAAAGGCGTCGATTAAAATCTAATTTCCACGAGCGGAGGTATCTCGGTCACCTAGGATCACTTTCGTGTAACCGGCTTCGCTCTGCAGGAAGCTGGTTAAATCCTTGTGCTGGTTTAGCGTGGTCGAAAACGGAACCGATCTACCCTCGGTTGACCGACTCGAGAACTTCCCCGATAGAACAGAGACGAACGGCGGGGAGTTGCTAAAGAGGGATCGACTCAAGTTAAGGAAACTAACCACGGGAAAAGTAACAAACGGTGTAGAACAGAAGTAAAAGTGTACAGGGCGTTCCAAAGTTTGATCTTGGTGTCTGTGGTGATGGTGTTTATAGTAGTAGGATATGTGGCAGTAACTTTTTATAAAAGTAGTTTCCTATGGCAATAGTTTCCTATGGCAATAGTTTCCTATGGCAATAGTTTCCTATGGCAATAGTTTTCTAAGGCAATAGTTTCCTATGGCAGTAATTTCCTATGGCAGTAATTTCCGATGACAGTAATTTTCTATGGCAGTAGCTTCCTATGCCAGTAGTTTCCTATGGCAATAGTTTTCTACGGCAATAGTTTCCTATGGCAATAGTTTCCTAAGGCAATAGTTTCCTATGGCAATAGTTTCCTATGGCAATAGTTTCCTTAGGCAATAGTTTCCTTAGGCAATAGTTTCCTATGACAGTAGTTTCCTATGGCAGTAATTTCCTATGACAGTAATTTTCTATGGCAGTAGCTTCCTATGCCAGTAGTTTCCTAAGGCAATAGTTTCCTATGGCAATAGTTTCCTATGGCAATAGTTTTCTATGGCAGTAATTTCCTATGGCAGTAATTTCCTATGACAGTAATTTTCTATGGCAGTAGCTTCCTATGCCAGTAGTTTCATATGGCAATAGTTTTCTAAGGCATTAGTTTCCTATGGCAGTAGTTTTCTATGGCAATAGTTTTCTAAGGCAATAGTTTCCTATGGCAGTAGCTTTCCATAGCAGCATCTATAGTACCCAATAGTAGCCACAATATAATTACCTTACAGTACTAACATCAAATAGCGCCAACAGTAACAATATCTGGAATAAAATGGTTACAGCAAGGAAGGAGGTTGGTTGCAAAGGGGTGAGGTAGAAATCCTTTCACAACGGAAAAGGGGGGAATATAATTTATCGTGTCACGAGGCCCCACTTTGCTCGTGGCTTCGAGTCGTTAAGGACACGGGCCGTACGGCACGTCGCGAGTTACATACTTTGTCACAGTAAGTTTCTCTGGCGTGGCAATTTTGCTGGCCGGCCAACGCCGACTCGATTAAATTAACCACCACCGACCACACCACCCTTACTCCTCCCCCTTCTTTGTCCAGGGAGGAGGAGAAAGTTTCTCGAGTTACCCTCGTTTGTTCTTTCGCCTTTCCTGAAAACCATTCCCTGATTAATGTTCCTCGAATCAAGCGCAGTCATTTTCCACCCATACTTAATTGAATTTTTTAATATTCTAATAATCTCCTTAATCTTTTTGTAGTTATTTGTATAAATAAACACACTGTAACACGAGTTGCTTTGGGAATTTTCCATTTTAATTTACTCAAACTCTAATGATTAATTTACTAACTTAAACCTTACCTATGTTTAACTTCTATGTTTCTTTTCTAATATTATTTATAAAAATATTCTTCTTTGTTTCTTCGTCAAGACACGTAATTAACCTGTGTGTGTTTATTATTTAGCGTTAAATAGAAAATGGATAAATCTTCATCAGAGACTTAATAAATCAAAGCCGTCAGGTTCCAAATTAAGGGTTGTTATTTACGGAGGGAATCGGCATCGATCGTTGCTCCCCATCCCCTTTCGTTTGGCATTAATTAAGTAGAGATCGTAAATAGCGGACTTGTCGTAGAGCTGATTGTACGACAGGTCAGCGCACAGACGCTTTTCCTGTCAGATGTGGCTGAAACAATTCAAAGGAACGAAGACGAATGGCAGAGGGAGCCTGTATCCTGGTTACAGGAGCTTGAGTGCAGGTGACCGCCCTACTTCCGTTTTCTTCCGTTACTACTCCTTGCCCGTTACTTTCAACCTGTCCTTCACGTTTCAGGGATCATTCGTTACTCTTCTTCTTGTATAATTTGTTTCGTCTTGTAAGTGGCGTGAGCAGTGTATACTAGTTCTGTAGGTAATACTATTGCAGGAACTACCATCGTTGCTGGTGTCACAGTTACTAACGCCATAGTTACAGACGACACAGTTAGTAACGCGATAACTACTAGCGCCATAGCTACAGGCGTCATAGCTACTGGCGCCACAATTAGTAACTCAATAGCTACTAACGCCATAGTTACTAGCACCACGGATACTGGCGCCACAGTTATTAACGCGATAGCTATTAAACGCCACAGGTACCGGCGCCATAGCTACTAACGCCATAGTTACAGGCGCCACAGTTAGTAACGCCATAGGTACAGGCGTCATAGCTAGTGGCGCCACAGTTAGTAACGTGATACCTACTAACGCCATAGCTACAAGCGCCATAGCTACTAGCGCCATAACTACAAGCGCCATAGCTACTGGCGCCACAGTTAGTAACGTCATAGTCACTAGCGCCATAGGTACAGGCGTCATAGCTAGTGGCGCCACAGTTAGTAACGCGATAGCTATTAAACGCCATAAATACTGGCGCCATAGCTACTAGCGCCATAGTTAATACCGCGATAGCTACTGGTGTTACAGATACTAGCGCCGTCGCCACTTACTGGCGTCATAATCTCAAAATTTAGAAAATACAGTTAAATTCAATTTCCAGAAATATAAATAAAAATTGTTTGAATAATATTAACATGATTCTGTCGTGAATAAGGTGAGAATATTGAAGGAAATTTTTAAAAGAAATGTCTGAGCAGATGGCAAGTTTTATGGCGAGTTTTATCTTTGAAGCGGGTAACTGAGAATATAAAATTACATGACAAAGTTGCAGGAACAGAGTCGTTTGACGTTATCGATCAGCCAGTTCCAGCTAGCCCAAAGGAATTATTTAATCAAAACTTCTCGAGTTTCCTTCGTTTCTTTGCAACGGTGATCGAAATCCATTCTATCATGAATATCGGACGGTTACAGGAAGCTCGCTCTTGTCTCGTGATAAAAAGCAAATCAGAAAATAACAGACAGAAATTATCCTTGGATTCAAAATCGTCATTTTAATATTACAAACGAGTTGATTTAATAAAATACGGAAAAATTTTTTCAACAGACGTACGGGTGGAAAATGTTGACCCAAAAGTCATAAAACAAAGTCCTTTGACCCGTTCCTCGACGATTACGTGCTTCTGCTCTTTTAACGCGTAAAAATCTTGTTACATCCATGGCGGAAAATCGCGGTCGTCACCGAACCACGTGAAAAACCGACGAATTTTACCAGTGCCATCAACCGGCGAGGAAAACGCGTTTCCCAACCGGTTGATTTACGACGAGGCTCGAGGAATCTAGCCGGCCGTAAAATGGTTGGATAATTTCGAAGAAATCTTCAACCCTGGCCGCCATCATTTTCCCCGTTACAACCCTTCCCGTAATCTCGTCCCAAGTCGCATCTTTCGAATTCAGCGAAAATTTGCACAGATTTTCATCCGCTTCTTGGATCAAATATCTTCCCCTCTCTCGATTATTTCTTTATCGTTCGGTGAATCGTTTCAAATTACTTCGCAAACGTTGAAAATAGAATTTTCAAATACCTACTACTTTCAATTGATTCAAAGCGGTTTCCTTTCATCGCCAAATGCAACTTGGGGAATAAAAAATAATCGCAGGTAGCCGAATTGAGTGTATATGGGGGATGTTGAAGTAAAAGAATTTGTTTTTTGGTAAAAAAAATCGGTGATGATTGATGATCGATGAGAAGGTACATTTTCGTACAAAATTATTCATTTTTCGACGAATTAACTACTATCACTTAAATGTGTGTACCTTGGCTTCTAGTGAATAAAATGTCATGAAACTTTCAGAGGTTAATAACAATCGACAACGAATCATAAAACAATCGGCCATCAGTAGATAGCGCCACTACATTTATTAAACTAGGACAGAGGGTGTATTACTAAATTATCGAATTAACACGTTGACCGGCACAGTGAAAACGGACGTGTGTAGTCGGACACGTTGAAATCCTAATTATTAAGAATATAATCAACTAATTTTCAAATTTAACCTTTCGAATCGATAGCTAGCATTATTAGCTTAATGATAACGCTATCCGTGGTTTGTTTCGTCGTTTCTTTTGTTAATTATTTGATTGTACAAAATTTCGTGTGCCGGTCACCGTTGACCCCCGTGGCAGCCAACGTGTTAACTTACAAAAGCAACAGTGAGAAATCAGTGTCGCCAAATACTATCTCCATATTTTTCCGAATTCTATTCAACCCAGATGCGAGAACGCGTTGCGCGGGGATGAATCAAAGTTAAAAAAAAAGCGAGCGTAACCGGAAGGTCCAAGTTGTCCGCCCTCGGAGTTATTCGCGAAAATTCGAGTGCTGTCACGGGAACAATGAGTGTTCGTGTTTCAACTTCTCAAATTTAATTTCGACGTCGAACGAATCGCGGAACGTGGTTGGTAAGGGGTGTCGAGAGGGGAGGGACGAGGATTGAAAAACGACGATGGCCATCGGTCGGTCAGTTTGGCGCAATATCCTGTTCCAAGCTTCTTCTATCTATTTGAACAAAACCTTGCCACGGTTCTGTATCTATAAACGCACCGTTTAATCGGTTACTGTATATCTGTTCTTTATATTTTTCATCGATTTTCTTTTATTAACCCTTTGCGGACGATGGGCGAATATATTCGACTAAATAGAATCTTCATAGTATCTTATTTTGTATTATAAATTCCTAGATATCCTAAAAATGATAACTGTAGAAGCAGGAATTTCTGATATATCCTTTAAGAAAGCAAATATCGTTCGTTTTGCTTTTAAGTTATTGATATTTATACGTATTTTGACCTCTTGTAACCAGAATTGCGTGATCAGAAGACTATAGATTTTTTTTTGTGGTACGATGAATCGAGATTATTATCATTTTTATCATTTTGAGATATAAACGTTTGGAAGGTGGATATTTGTTGAACAGTATTATAATTGGTGAAGTGTCGTTTGGTCGGTTCGTTGATTGTTTTAGAACAGAATCGGTCATTTTGTTTGAAGAATGTCGACGAAATGTTTATAGAGAGGTGTTTGTTGAAGTTTGAGCTTACGATTGATGCGACGTAAGCGGGATTTTGAGATACTTTTATGTCATGGAATTGAGAATTACCTCGAATTGTACTGTTCGCTATGATTGATCGTCGTGGATTTTGTATTAGAAATATCGACGAGGACGCTACGTAGTCGTTTTCGTTAAACTTTAAGCTTCAATTTGATATAGCACAAGTGTTATTTTGCAATGATTTTATGTCATGAAATCACGAATAACTTTCTACATTTCTAAATCATCTGGTGAGTAACAATTTGATACTTGAAAATGTCATTTATATGACTCAGAATGTTTTCAAAATGCTCAAATATTTTTGAATCTACTTAAAAAAAATATAAATTCTCTTCTTATGAAAATGTTCGTCAACACTTCGATTACTGTTGGGGTGAAAATCGAACGGGTCCGATCAAAATTTCGAAACTAAATAAATTTTTAAGTAACCTAAGCAAACAACTCAAGACATCCCTCTATTGACGTTTAATTCAACACCAGCCGTGTTTCCTGAAACCCGACGCGACGTGAAAGGTACCACCAGAGTTGTTAAAAAAAAAAAAAAAACAAGAAAAGAAAAGATCGTGACTGGTTCGTAAGAAGGGTGGTCACGAAACGGAAGTTTCTCGAGTAAACCAGAGTTTCCTAACTCGCCAGCTGAAAAAGTGTTTTAAGGAGCAATTTACACTACCGTTGCTCAAATTGAAACATATCGACCGGACAGCTAATAGTATTTAATGTTGTGTCGATTGTTAGTAACATTCGGGAATTACCGGTTGCTGATTTGGTGGTAATTTGGCCATTTGCGAATTTGGTAAATAAGGATTATAGTGATATAGTAAATTTGGCAAATTAGCAATTTGGTAATCTAGTAATTATTATTACAGTGATATAGTAAATTTGGGAATTTGGTAATTTGGTAATCTAGTAATTAGTATTATAGTAATATAGTAATAAATTTGGCAACTCGGCAAATTAGGAATTTGGGAATTTGGTAAATGAGAATTACAGTAATATAGTAAATTTGGCAAATTGGTAATTTCGTAATCTAGTAATTAGTATTATAGTAATACAGTAAATTTGACAACTTGGCAATTTGGGAATTTGGGAATTTGGTAATTTAGTAAATTAGTATTATAGTAATACAGTAATATTGGATTACTGTAATTTGGTAATCTAGTAATTAATATTATAGTAATACAGTAAATTTGGCAACTTGGCAATTTGGGAATTTGGTAAATGAGAATTATGAGTAATTTAGCAATTTCCTAAGTTAATAATAGGAGATAACTTAGATTAATCACCATGCCCAGACGTTGCTAAATTAGTAATTAATCATTAACAATGTAATTTAATTACCAAACTAATAATTTAAATTACGAAAGAATATGGACTTTCTTCGTCATTACACCCTTTACACTCTGCCATCTTCTTTTTCTTCATGATATCAAAGGAGGGTTGTTGTTAAAAACTGCACATCGCAAGGGAATTGAAACGAGCCGGAAGTTTCGTACCGAGGAGGAACCGGAACAATGAAGTACGCGTAGATGGATGGAAGAAGAAAAAAAAATAGGGAGCGAGCAAATGGTTTTGCTGAATGGCAGAAAGAGGAAAGTGGTCGTTTCGGTTAAGGGGTAAGTTGGGAAGGCGAAGCGTACTTGTACCCGTATGAATAATCTCTTATATTCCACCACCGCTTCCAGACGCGTGCCTTGCTTTCTCTCCAACAGGGTAAACTAGCTTTTCTGTGCTTCCTTGTGAAATATTACACACGTCTGTGTAAGTCGTTTCGTATCTATTATATTATTATTTCGTATCTATTATATATTGAATTGTTGGGAAAAAATTTGAATTGTGAACGTTGCAAGTTGCAACCCCCCGACTGTAATCTGTTTTTATTTAGTAATTTGGTAGCTTGGAAATTTGGAAATTCTGTAATTTAGTAATTTGGTAAATTAGTAGTTAGTCATTTGGTAATTTGGTAATTTTGTAGTTTAGTATTTTGGAAACTACGGAATTTGGCAATTTGAAAATGTGGCGTCCTGGGAATTTGACAATTTGGAAATGTGGCAACTTGGCGACTTGAAGATTTGATAATTTGCCAATTTGATAGTTTGATAATTTAGCAATTTGGTAAATTAGTAATTAGTCATTTGGTAATTTTGTAGTTCAGTAGCTTGGCAACTTGAAAATATGGCAACTTCGGAATTTGGCAATTTGGAAATTTGGCAACTTCGGAATTCGGTAACTTGGCAATTTGCTACTTTGATAATTTAGCTATTTGGTAAATTAGTAATTAGTCATTTGGTAATTTTGTAGTTCAGTAACTTGGTAACTTGGAAATATGGCAATTTGGAAATGTGGCAACTTGGAAATTTGGCAATTTGGAAATTTGACAACTTGAGAATTTGATAACTTGACAACTTGAACATTTGGAAATGTGGAAATTTGCCAACTTGAGAATTCAATAACTCGGCAACTTGAAGATTTGGTAATTTGGCAATTTGATACTTTGCTAATTTGGTAATTTGATATTATTATTATTTAGTACTTTGGTAGCTTGACAACTTGGAAATATAACAGTTTGGAATTATAGCAACATGAAAATTTGGCAATTTGATAATATGATAATTTAGCAACTTGGTAATTTGCCAATTTGAGCGTTACACGTTCGAAATATAGAACAAAATCCGATCAATCTTTCATTTTCCAAGAAGTTTCACTTCTACTTATAAAATAACAGTTCACGTTTCTCCGTTTGTTCCTGGTAGCCAAGAAATCAATGGTTTCGATTCAGACATCGAGATACAAACCAGTCGAGTTTCTTACGTGTCCGGACAGTCGAGGATAAATCATCAACTCGGTGAATCGAGGCAAGAAAATCATATATAAGTTCAATGGTCCTTCTTCCACACGAACGACCCAAAAGTGTTTTCCTCCCTGATTTTCGTTACATTCAAAGGATCATAATCCACTCGATTCGTGGTGAAAGAAGAATCCTTCCTCGCCGTTCGTACGAATAAATATTCCGCTTCGTTCCCGCTCGCGTTTCGCGTTACTGCTTCTTCCAAATCGATAAATAACAACTGTAAGCTTTCGAGCGTGCGACTGCATACGAATCCTTCCCCTTCGATGATTTATTCCCAGCTTTGAACCAAATTTAATATTTCAAGTCTCTGGCACAACATTTCTACCGAACAGACAAACAGACAGGCAAGAAAGCGAGTTAATAAAATCGTGGTAAAAATAACAATACAAATCGTTACTGAAGTAGAAATCTCAACGAACGTTTGCTTTTTGCCGCGTACGTACTTTACGCGCTGTGTACGTGAAATGGAACATAAAACTACTTTCAACGAAACGGACGCCACGTTGTTTACGATCTGCACGGAACGATTCAGTGGAAACAGGCTGACGAGACGAGACGAGGCAAGATTTGTCAGCTGCCCGTTAACACGTTGGCTACCACGGGGGTCACCGGTGACCGGCACCCGAAATTTTCTACAATCAAATAATTACCAACAGAAATGATCAAATAAACCACGGATTCAACGACTCGTCGGGATGATACGAATAAAATTGACGAATTATTTACGAAATGGTATACCAAACGTTGCGGTTTTATTTATGGACCGATTTGATAGAAAGTTTTCAGCCGTAACCTATGACCTATCACGAATAGTTATCAAGCACATTAATGTACCTTGCCAGGGTACGTCTGTCGTTAGAAATAGAAGGAAAAAGGAGTGGTACGTTTTTAATACTTGGTATCAGGGTGTGACGTGGTCGTTTGCGGTGTTTTGCTATTAATAGCCGGACCCGTGGCTGAGTTTACTACTCGTGTTCGGCTGACTAACCGTCGACTCGAACTACTTACGATACTCCGGGAAAACGTGAAACGTTCCATTCGGTCGTATTCGCTCGGATTTTTTTTCCGTAAAATAACGCATTTAACTTGGCTATGGGATTTTTTTAATTATCCAATTATTATTTTAGTAACCTTGAAATATCGCAATTTTTAATTTGAAAATTTGGAAATATATTTTTAGAAACCTGGGATCTTGGAAATATTATATTTTTAGCGTAGTTATGAAATTTTTAATTATCTAATTATTATTTTAGTAACTTTAGTGCTTTTAACTTAGAAATTTGGAAATATATTTTTAGAAACCTAGGATCTTGGAAACGTTATATTTTTATCTAATTAAGTAACTATATAATTTTAACAACTTTCAGATATTACAACTATACAACTTTGAAACGTTACAATTTCTATTTATTCCTAGCCCACTCCGATCCTAATTTATTCTATTCACAATCAATACTTTGACCTATAGTAACCGATGCGACAAAGCGTCGCGAGGAATCCGTCATTTTCACGCTGTACATCCGATTATAAAGAACACCCTTCTACAAACAGGGTGTCGTTAAATCCGACAATGGAGAGATAACTTGCACCACTCGACGCTCGAAAGATTATTTACTCTTCGAGTGAGAATAGAGCCCCCCTCTCTCCATTATAACGCTGTTTATCGTGCAGTGAATGTGCGTGTTAGCCAACGAAGATTAAGGTCTTTCATCTTCAGCTACGAACCGTCCTCGAATAAGAGGATAACGCGTGTAACGAGTTTCGTTGTTTAATGACCCACCCACCAACCCTTTGGCTACGATGCTTTCAGACACCGGGGACGAAAAATACCGCGGGATTACACGGTGTTTCATTTGTTTGCTTTTCCTTCCGGTAAGGTATTAATAATTACTTTTGTCGTTAACGGCGCGAAAGTTGGCGAGCATCCGTGGAAAAATTATCGTACGGTGCTTTTGTTGATTAATACACGACCCTAATGGATTCTAGTCTCGTTTGGAGAACGTTACAAGTAAAAAAATATAATATCTCAGTTTTTACAACAAAAATCTAAAATAGAGACATTTTATTTCGTAACGAGACGATCGTGTTGATTGCCAAAAAAAAGAAAGCTTTTTATTTGATCGCTCCAGACTGTTCGACATCTTTTTTTTTTCTTTTCTTGAGTAGGGGTTAGCCGTTACTGGGGGCAAGGTTTTTCAAAAAAAAAACCCCAACACATGAAAAATTTGCTGGAGCAAAAAGAAAAGACGAGGACGAGACGGAGAGTCATCACTAGAGACACTATAATAAGAGTCTGGCCGCATGGTAATGGTCGCCGTTTATGCATAAAATCACACGAGAGAGAGAGAGAGAGAGAGAAAGCGATATAAGTTGCTGTTTCACTCTATTGACGCATGCGCACAATAATTCTTTATCTCTTGATGACAATATCTTAGGTCACTTTATGAATACAACTGCTCACAGCTGTGTGGTTAGACGAGAATGCACGAAATGTTCCGAAGTTTACCGAAGTACATATGTATAAATGGCGGACCAATCAAAAAGCGGAACTTGCATGGCATCACAGGACTGTCCGACATCATCACTTGCCTACTCCTTTATATACGTACACGATCCTTTCCGAGACTCGCCGAAAAGTCCCGAAGGTTCCCTTCCCTTTCGCGCGGGATACAAACGCGGCGAACTTCATACATAAATCGTTCAGTATAACAATGATACAACTTCTATTATTCAATTTTCGAAATAAACAAAATAATCGCGTTCAACGTATATCAAATTTAATAAAATTGAATTTGTTTATGAAAATACAAGCACAGAGACGGAGATAAAAATTGACGTACGAATACGAATAAAATTCAAAGATATAAAACAATGATATAGAGATAGTCGAATAGATTATTCGTGCATGAATAAACAAACAGAGACGGGGGACGGTCGGGGGATGGGAACCGTCCAAAAGGGGTGAATTTTCATTTTCCATCGCGACGTCCTTTGACAAAGGGGCAACGTGCGTCGGAATACATTGGCCAGAGTCATTAAAATGGCCGGCATTAATGAACCGTGGAACCAACGGATAATAAACGCGCTCGAGCGGACCTGTTCGTTTCCGCTCGTAGCTGACGGCATCATGAAAATCAAGCCAGCTTCACAGTTTGCGAAACAGTACTGCGACAAACGCGACGACCAACGACCCAAAAGGGAATGAAAATCGGACCGGATATCGGATGCTTGATAACAGTCGAATCGCCAGCGGCATATACCTAACTATCGTTCCATCGAAGGATTATGAAAGGAGGATGTTAAAAAAGTGCGAAATTTATCACCATCCAGGCACCTAAAATATTAATGAGGCATTATTCTATAGATCTTGCACATTAATTTGAGCACAATCACTTATAGCAAATGTGATGGGAAAGTCATAAAAAATACGGATGAAGTTGACGGTAGTAGCGTAAGTTTCTGACTTCAAATGACCATAACTTCGAAATGAGTGCATGAAACGTAAAAATTCCAACGCTATTTTGTAAAGAAAAGTCAATATTTAAATAGTGTGAAAAGAAATATTGCTCAAATTGTTAGTTAGTACCACTAAAACGCAACAAATTAAGATAACATGTTAAGATGCAAATATTCCACAAAATATGTTTGTTATTATACTGTAACTCGCTTCTAAAACAAAATGAAATGCTTTTAACATGAAAAATTGTTTTTATACTTCATCCTCCTCTTCTGCAGATGACAATTTTTTAATTAATTTAACGTGAACAATGACGTACACAATGTATATGGTATAGTTTCTATCGTGCGGCTTGAAGCGTTTATACTTCAAATGGGTTTGCTGGTTCGTTACATTGTTGGAGGTGTTTATTTCGAGGAGATAACTCCACTATGACTTTTCACTATTCTTTTTCTTTCGTCTGGCATTGGACCACAGTGTTAATTGAGTTGCTATCCAGTGCAAACCAAGCGATTCTTAGATTTTTAAATACGTGATTTTATTTTATTTTCAAGACATGGTATGAAATATTTTGTTTATATTTATTAAACAAAAGTAAGTTTGGACTTGCTGCAATTGTTGCACATACCTGCGGATGCTAAATAGGTGAACGTGTAGTAGGGTGTTGTTCATATATTGCAACGGTGTTATGGTACTTTGGATTTGCGCGATATCAGACATTCATACATTCACCTGCTAAGTGCCTCAACCGATATTTTATCGAAGATATATCATCTGAAGTAGAGGAGGATGAAATATAAAAACAATTTTTTATATTAAAAGCATTTCATTTTGTTTTAGAAGCGACTTATAGTATAATAACAAACATATTTTGTGGAATATTTGCATCTTAACACGTTATCTTAATTTGTTGCGTTTTAGTGGTACTAAGTAACAATTTGAGCAATATTTCTTTTCACACTATTTAAATATTGACTTTTCTTTACAAAATAGCGTTGGAATTTTTACGTTTCATGCACTCATTTCGAAGTTATGGTCATTTGAAGTCAGAAACTTACGCTACTACCGTCAACTTCAACCGCATCTTTTATGACTTTCCCATCACATTTGCTATAAGTGATTGTGCTCAAATTAATGTGCAGGATCTATAGAATAATGCCTCATTAATATTTTAGGTGCCTGGATGGTGATAAATTTCGCACATTTTTAACATCCTCCTTTTAGTGAGAATTTCTGTGATTAGTAATTCTATGTTTATAGAATATTTAATTTTGATAGGAATTCGGATTTCATAGCAAATTTTATATTTAGAAATGTAATTTCTCTAGAAATTTAATATTTTTTTTTTTTTTTTTTTTTTCAATTTCTATATTTGGCAATATTCATTTGCCTAGTAATTTTTATAGAAATTTCTATTATTTAGTAATTTAATTTTTATAGCAATTTCTATTATTTAGTCACTTAACTTTTATAGCAATTTTTATAGCAATTTCTATTATTTCATTTTCTATTATCATATTCTATCGTATCCTATTATTTAGTAATTTAATTTTTATAGCAATTTCTATTATTTAGTAATTTAACTTTTATGGCAATTTTTATAACAATTTCTATATTTGGCAATATTCATTTTCATAGTAATTTTTATAGCAATTCCTATATTTGGCAATATTCATTTGCCTAGTAATTTTTATAGAAATTTCTATTATTTAGTAATTTAACTTTTATAGCAATTTCTATATCTGGCAATATTCATTTTCAGAGTAATTTCTATAGATACTTCTATATCTATACAAATTTAACTTTCACAGCAATATCTACCTATATTAAATTAACGCAAAGCTTAATATAAATTTCATCACCGCTGGCATCTTAATTTCATTACACTTTTCACGCTCTTCCCTAAAGAAGAAGAAGAAGAAAAAAAAATGTTTCAAGCCTGCGTAAAAAGAATGAAAAATAAAGTTTTAAATATTCCACCTTTGAAGGGACGGTTTCGTCGTCCGTCGATGGAAATCGCAAGAGGCGGGAAAATAATTTTTCCAACCAGACAGACCGATTAATACGCGATACAAACGCTCTGGAACAAGAGCCACGGGATTCTCTTCTCTTGTTCCTGTTTTCCCTTCACTTCCGTTACCGGACTAATGGAAACTTTGCATAGAACGGGAAAAAATTCGGCCGCGTGAAAAGCTAGCACGGATAAAAAAAAAAGAAGAAGAGGAAATGCTCGGTAACGAGAATGAACGGAACAGAGAGTGTAACACACATCCTCCTCGATGTTTGACGAAACTACGATGCCGAATGTATGTAAAAGTACGAATTGAGAGATTTAATAACGGAGATTCGTTTGAAAATTGTTTCAATATTTATTCCTGGAACGAGATATGTAACTTGCGTTCGAATATTTTTGATTGGTATGTTCTTTTATTGAAATTTGATATAGTTTTTCGAAAACCATACAGGAGACTACTGTAAGCTCTCGATTTTCATAGAAATTTCGAATTAATAGTTTCTTCTTCGTCTCAAAGTAATTTTATGGCAGATTTTTTACTAAGACTCTCTGTTTTAACCCTTTGCACTAGGAGCAGTTTTTTCAAAATCCAAATACACTATTTTGAACAGAGATACAAATTTATTTTCATTGCTTTCATTAATTTTCTAACTTTAAATTTCACATTTGAAAATACTCTGGTAAATTAAATACGTCCCCTCGGACGGGACAATCAGAACGCAAAGGGTTAATATTTAACGTTAACTTCGATCGTAACACGCTTCGCATTCTTATTTACTGTCCTTATCTACTTTCACGACAGATCTTAATTAACACGTCGAGTGGCACAGTGAAAACGGACGTACGTAGTCAGATACGATTAATTTCCAAATTTAACCTTTCAATTCGATAGCCAGTATTGTTAGTTCAACTCTTTGCACTCGAGTGGTTCCTCCGAGGCGCCATATTTCATTTATCGCAGTACTCCAAAATGCGAAATTTCAAGGAAATAAAAATCAATAGATTATCAAACATAGTGCGTTTGATTTCTGGAAGCGTAGCTGAAAAATTAGATTCGACCCGAATACATCCAGAAATGCTTCGATTCTAAATGGTTAATATATTAACGCTATCCACGGTTTATTTCATACTTCATTTTGTCAATTATTCGATCGTAGAAAATTTCAGGCGACAGTCACCGGTGACTGGAATCTTATTATAATTTTTGAATATTATACCCAAGGTTCCATACTAATTTCGGGCCAATATCAATTTTAATTCTTCCACAGAACTCTACAAGATCCGAATTAATTCCACCGATTTGATATATGATATAGGATAGAAATTATCGAAGATTTTATAGCGAACAGAATATTTGATAGACGAGTAATTAAATGGAGATAAATGGGCAAAGAATATTTTAACGTATCGAGCTGAATCGATCCTGAAATTAAACGTCTAACAAGGGAACTCGTTGGCTTCGTTACGCCAAGAAATATTCCCCCCTCCTCGTCCTTCCATTCCCTGGTAAATATTCGAAACTTGAGCACAAACAGATCGTTAAAAAGGAAGAGACAGCGGATAGTTATGTACTTGACTTTTGCAATCGAGAGTTCCCTTATTTATTCGCATTGCAAACCCTTCTTGATAACGATGAATATTTCTGTCGGATTTCTTTTACTCGCCATCGTTTCTTTTTTTTTTATCCAACCCCTGCCCTGTCTGACTGCACGGGGAAACTTATTCCTTCGATCGATCGAGGGAATCTTTTAAACAGCTTATTTAACTATATTTCGATGTTGGTTCAGTCCCTTGGGGAAATCTATCGGAAAGCTCTTGGATCAGATTGTGAATTAAATTCGTGATTATTCGGTACAAATATTGCTGACTTGTGCACTCGTTAATTTTGATTAGTCCGAGATTACTCGAAAATCCCTAAAAAGGTGTTCGAGAATATTACTCGAAAATTCCCTAGGAAGGTGTTAGAGAATTACTCGTAAAATCCTTAGAAAAGTAGTTGACGACTGTCTTACTTAGAAAATTATGCGAGAAATCCCCAGAACAGTGTCAGAATATTAATTGAAAAATCCCTAGAAAAGTATTTCAATATTATTTTAAAAAGTTTCTATCAAGCTTTTCGAATATTACTCGAAAATTCCCTAGAAAGGCATTGGAAAATTACTCGTAAAATCCATAGAAAAGTAATTGACGGCTATTATTTAAAATTCCCTGTAAAAATATTAGAAAACTATGCGAGAAGTTCCCAGAACAGTATCAGAATATTAATTGAAAAATCCCTAGAAAAGTATTCCAATATTATTTTAAAAAGTTTCTATCAAGCTTTTCGAATATTACTCGAAAATTCCCTAGAAAGGCGTTAGAAAATTACTCGTAAAATCCCTAGAAAAGTACTTGACGGCTATTATTCAAAATTCCCTGTAAAAATATTAGAAAATTATGCGAGAAGTTCCCAGAACAGTATCAGAATATTAATTGAAAAATCCCTAGAAAAGTATTCTAATATTATTTTAAAAAATTTCTAAAACTATGAGAATTATTAAAAAAAAAAACCTCAAATATCCCCCAATTCAAAATATACCCAAACAAAAATGACCCATCAAAATCTAACACGTTTACTGTTTGGCGCAAAACGCCGAACATCTTCGCAACACTCCCTCAAACTCATAAAAAAAGCTTTCCAAATGTTTATTACCATAATGGATCTTCTCGAAACGAGGGTTTCATTGCGCACACATCGCGGATTTACAAGTTACCATTTCACGGAGCCGAGAAATAGGCGAATAAGAAGAGGGAACGAAGGAAACGAAGTCGGCACGAACCGGAAGAAATATACCGAGCTACTTGTGGAAAGAAACTGAGAAACAAGAAGAAAAAAAGAAAAGGAAGCAGAGGTAAAATAAATAAAAAGAAAAATAAAACAGAAAGCTTAAGATTCAAGAGGAGGGAGAGAGGGAAGCTTCCGTTTGGAAACTTTGCCCGTCCGGAAAGTTTCCAGTCGCTAGAAAAGTAATTTCATGGACGATGTGTATACACGACAATAATTTTTCTTCGCGAAACAATGGGCATGAAAAGAAGAAAAATAAGGAAACGATGATTTTCACACTCGTTGTTAATGTTTCAGCAGAACGGTGCAATATTTTCACCGCTGTTTTTTGGAACGAAAAAGAAAATCCAACCGTGGAAACTGACGTACAGTGATTTTTGCTTTTCATCCGTACGAAAAGAAACAAGAACTTACCCTGGCCTACCTTTGGCTTCTGGCTGTGATTAAAGTGTTAATTAAATGCGCTTCCATCAGCCTGCCGGCTTACTTTCCTGTAATTGCGTTCCTCTCGGCTCGCCGGTCTACTGTGTGTAAATTAGCATTTTGAAAGATGTATTCATCTTGTTACGGTTTACGTTTGCTTTCCAGAAATGGACAGCGGTTGTTAAACCGAGCGAGAAATGTTTACCGTGTCAAAGATAATAATTAATTGGTTTCGAGTTAAAACAGCATTACATATTTTATTATTAGTAGTTTCTTTTTTGATATTTATAGAGTTTTGCTGATTTTGGCGGGGAAATTTTTATTTGGGAATTACTCGGAGATTTCTAAGGAAATTATTGGAAGATTTTGACAGAGTTAAGTGAAAACTAGGATGTTAAGGTTACTCGAAAATTCATAGTAAATTTAGGCGAAAATTATTATTTGGAGATTAATCGAAAATTTCTAGCAAAGTATTGGAAAATTACCGAAAGTTCTCAGCAAAGTATTTGAAAATTACCGAAAGTTCTCAGCAAAGTATTCGAAAATTACTGAAAATTGTTAGCTGGAAAATATTCTAGGGAAATTATTGGAAAATTTTGACAGAATTGCGTGAAAACTAATATTTGAATATTAATCGAAAATTTCTAGCAAAGTATTCGAAAATTACAGAAAGTTCCCAACAAAGTATTCGAAAATTACCGAAAATTCCTAACAAAGTATTCGAAAATTACCGAAAGTTCTTAGCAAAGTATTCGAAAATTACTGAAAATTGTTAGTTGGAAAATATTCTAGGGAAATTATTGGAAAATTTTGACAGAATTGCGTGAAAACTAATATTTGAATATTAATCGAAAATTTCTAGCAAAGTATTCGAAAATTACACAAAGTTCCCAACAAAGTATTCGAAAATTACCGAAAATTCCTAGCAAAGTATTCGAAAATTACCTAAAGTTCTCAGCAAAGTATTCGAAAATTACCGAAAATTGTTTAATTGGGAATTGCTCCGAGATTTCTAGTGAAATGATTCGAAAATTTATACAAAATTGCGTGAAAATTAATCGAAAATTCGCGAAAATTACGTGACAAGTCTTATTAGAAAATTACTCAAAAATCGACCCCTGATACATAAAGTTTCATAATAATCCTTAAATTTCGTGTAAATCTTATCCAAATCTCGTACATAAAATGAAACCGAGAAAAGAAAAATCATCTCTGTTATTATAAAAAAAACAAGCATGTCTCAAAGGATTAAACAGTCTGTAGACACAGAATTAAATTACGATGTTACTCTATCGAGTGTCGTTCCGACTTTTCAACACGACGCATCGAGTGTCGAAAGGTAAAACTGAAAAAAAGAAAGGCCAAGGAAGAATCTAGTAGACGTTTATTATTCATTTGACGAGGGAGGAACAGGAAGTCAGCATTCGTATGCCAGGGGGGTGGAATGCGGCTTATGAAATTTCCGTTTCAGACGATTCAACGCTAGCCGGCGAAATAAATTGCGAACCTTACGGGGCTGACTCGGGACGAAATAAAGAATGAAAATGCGGCCACCAGTTTCCACGTCGACAAAAGACAGGAAAAAATAAAAATTATGAATTACGTCGGCTGCATCTCCCTTTCGCAGATTTGCCCACGAGGGTCGAAAGAGGGATGTAAAAATTTGTGAATAAGGTATTGCTTCTGTTTCCTTCTTGTTGATTTTCAGACAAAATAAAGGTACAATGATGGAGGAAAATTTAGATGCAAGGTGTGTAAAATAAATATAAGTTGTTAGATAAGATGTTGATTGGAGATGCTTCTTGCAGCTTTCAAGAAACATTTAAACAGGCAGAGGGTGAAATTTGAAAACTTCGAATAATCTTAAGAATCTAAGTCTAAAAATCTATAAATTATTAAATCTATAAATCTATAAATCTAAAAATCTGAAATTATAAAGATCTAAAAATCTAGAAATATGAAAATCTAAAAATCTAAAAATCTAAAAATCTAAAAATATGAAAACATAAAAATGTGAATATCTAAAAATCTAAAAATCTGAAATCATAAAGGTCTAAAAATCTAAACATCTAAAAATCTAAAAATCTAAAAATATGAAAATATGAAAATGTGAATATCTAAAAATCTAAAAATCTGAAATCATAAAGGCTTAAAAGTGTAAAAATCTAAAAATATGAAAATGTAAATATCTAAAAATCTAAAAATCTAAAATCATAAAGGTCTAAAGATCTAAAAATCTAAAAATCTGAAAATATGAAAATGTAAATATCTAAAAATCTAAAAATCTAAAATCATAAATGTCTAAAGATCTAACCATCTAAAAATCTGAAAATCTACAAAATCTGATATCGTGAAAATCTAAAAATCCAAAAAACCAGATAACTACAAATCTAAAACATCGAAATCCTAAAAATCTAAAAGTCCAGAGATCCAAAAACCTAGATATACCTGGAAACCTAGAAACCAGTAAATCTAAAACTTCAAACTCCTCGAATCAAGCAATTTCAAATAATAAAATATCATTGTCCTCGTCAATTACCGTACACATCAGAAAAATAAACCACCTCGAGAACTAAAAAGAAAAAGGATATTTTTCAAAATACCCTGTGCACACAAAAAGCGATTACGAACGCGTGAATGGAGTCGCGAGAGTTTCGATTCCTGTCGCGGATATTGCCGTTGAAAATTTGACGAAATATCTGCGATACACCGACGCGACGCGGCGTCGTCGTAAACCGAGTTTCCCTGCAATCGGTGTTGATTTTTCCTCTCGTTTCCACGAGGAAGCCTCACAGGAACGAACGAAAGCCCGCCGAGAGTACCGAGCAAAGTTTCATGCTTCCGGCGCGGCGTGTTTAAAATCGGCCAAGCTTTTCGTCGCTCTGATTGCGCTCAACGGTCGTTCGTTGTTGGTTGGCAGGAAAACGTTTTCCCGGCCATCGTTCTCGTTTCGCAAAATATTCATTAAGTGTCGAGGAACGGTGCCATTACCGTTGCAATCTCTCGTTAACCTCTTTCCATTCGATCTTGTTGTTGCCATTGTTTCGACGAACTGTTACCGAGGCAGATCCGAGCAAACTTGTCGAAGTAATCGTCGGGAATTGAATTTTAATAATAATCCATCGAGTACCATTTTTAACAAAGATTTATTAGGAACTAGCTGACCCGACAGACGTTGTCCTGTTCAAATTTGAATAAATTTGTTTGTGATCGTTTTTCGAATTTGTGAAGAGCTATTGGAAATGTGTAAACAGAGTAAAAATGTAAAAAAGAAGAAGATTTTGGCTAGGGATATTCAATTTGAGGAAAATACACAATTTCCTTTGGATTCAAATGGCCTTTTGTCACTTCAAGCTGTCCACGAAATAAAACAAAACAAAACATGTCGCGTATCATAAATCCTTGCAACGATCGAAATGGTGATGTCACGGCAAACCAATCCAAACAAAACATTACTTTATTTCGATTGTTTACTTTAACATCGATAGTTCCCGATTTTTCCTGAATTTTTCACGTTTCCGGGCAACTTTTCCAATTTTTTACGAACATTTAAAAACAAAAAAGCCAAATCGGTCCAGCCGTTCTCAAGTGATGCGGTTACCAACGAACAGCATTTAATTTTTAATTACATAGACAGATGTTCGAATTTAAATAGAAATTTGCATCTTAAGCTTGAAAACCAAATTACTGCCGTGTAAATATATTAATTTCAATCGAAAACGCTTTGATTCTTGAATCAATCATTTATGTCAAATGTCGCATTAGATATTTATTAAAAAGAATTTTACTTGCAACTTTCACTTAACTTTTCACGCGTTCTGTGCCGCACAAGTATAGTTACGAGGGTGGTCGAAGGAGGTGCGAGAACGCGATGGCAATTCATCGTTTATGACCCCCATGGGCTTTTGCCGGTCTAATTATCAGCCGCCATCGAAAGCTTTTACAACGAGCCCACCGATAGAAGCGACTATCGTTATTGAATCTGCAAAATTACGTCCGTTCGGTTATGCTCCACTTTTTCCCCCCTGCTAATTAAGCACCCCTTTTATCCGTCACTTTCGACAGGTCAGCGTTGTGAATATTTCGTGTGCGTTTTCACGTTTCCAAAGGGTGTAGCCGGATAAGATAGTCAAAAGTGCCTTTAGACCAAATTAATCGATAAACATATTTTTACCAAGTATCAAGCCGCTGCCTCCTACTTGAAGGATAATTGCAGGGCGAAACGCTAATTACAATTTAAGCTTTATATCTGTTGTTGTACCGTATGAAAAATTCCGAAAAAATTCACAAACACGTACGCCATAGAGCAGAGTATCCCTGATTTTTTTCAAAATTTTTCATACTTGGAAATTCCCAAACTTGCAAATTCTTCGATTCCCAAGTTGTAATATTTGGAAATGGCAAAGTTTCCAAATTCCTAGTTACCAAATTATAATATTTCGAAATCCCCAAACTTGCAAATTCGTAAATTCCCAAGTTATAATATTTAAAAATAGCAAAATTTCTATTGTTGTACCGTATAAAAAATTCTGAAAAAATTCACAAACACGTACGCCATAGAGCAGAGTATCCCTGATTTTTTTCAAAATTTTTCATACTTGGAAATCCCCAAATTTGCAGATTCTTCGATTCCCAAGTTGTAATATTTGGAAATGGCAAAGTTTCCAAATTCCTAGTTACCAAATTATAATATTTCGAAATCCCCAAACTTGCAAATTCGTAAATTCCCAAGTTATAATATTTAAAAATAGCAAAATTTCTGTTGTTGTACCGTATAAAAAATTCTGAAAAAATTCACAAACACGTACACCATAGAGCAGAGCATCCCTGATTTTTTTCAAAATTTTTCATACGGTACAACAAAAGATATAAACCTTAAATTGTAACTTGCGGTGCCTTATACTTAAGAACGACAGAACTTTCCCTAACGAATTGTAAATAGGGCAAATATCGATCTCTCGTTCGTCACGTGTGCAGGTTAATCGAAGAAGAAGACGAAGAAGAAGAAGAACAAGCATTGCCGTCGTTCTTGCCTCGTTCCAACGATCCCTAACGAATTTAACGTTCATACTGCCCCTTGAACTTCAATCGAATTGCACAAATTCAACTTACCTTTCATTTCTAACAATCCACCCTTCTACCAACCAGATTTCATTAATCCTCGAGTTTGGTTGTTTGTTCTTCGTTGATTTTTCCTTGAGCGTCGGATTTCTCTCGACTCGGATACGATTTTATTAAGAAACGACACGTCTCGGATCGATACAAGCAATCTTCGTGCCACGGGTTTCTATCCGAGCAAACCGTATCATCTCCGATGTAGGTTATGTATCCTTTCTTTGAAACATGCATGAGGCACATCTTCAGGATACTTGGAGAAAACAGGAAAAAGTGCATTACCATAGCTCGTGAGAACCGTTGCAGGATTGTACGAAACTCTGACACGAGGCTTGCACCTGTTTTTTCTCCCGTCAAATTCCCTCGTACACGGGGTGTATCGGGGAAAAATTATTGGGAGTACAAATAAGTTTACGTCGTTTCGTTTTCTTTTTCTAAAGTTTGAGGCTTTATTTCAAAATAATGGTTACAGGTAAATTATATTCAAAGTAATTGTATAACGACACGACAGGATGATTCGCTCATACAGGCTTTATACAGGCTCATATGCTTGCCGCAGATTTCTTCAAATTTAAGCAACAAAGATAACGTTTTCCGTAAATGACGGTTATTTGGTTGAAAAACTGACATTTTTATATAAATAAAGATACACTATGCGAACACAAAATTACTAATATTTTTACGCTGAGTTTCTGACGGATGGCTAACATTGCTGTATGATGTTTTTCGTTTGACATTTACTCATACCATTAACTCCTGGGGTCATATATCGTAAAACGATGGAAACTTATTTGTACTCCCAATAATCAAACTACTCGGATTCGTTTATTCCAAGTTGAATTTTCCACTTAGGAATTTAGCGGCTAAGACTTTCGCTTAGGTAGTTTTGGTAGGTTCGAAGATTGAGGATTCGTCGGGAGAGTCGGTGACGTACGGTGCTTAGTGTTTGAATCTTGGAATTTAAGGTTTTTAAATACAGTTTTGCTAAATAAAGGGTACCGTAGCTTGGGGATTTGTTGTTTTGTCAGTTTTGTCATGGCACTGTGGTTCTATAAAGAAATTGAGGATTCGTCCAGAGAGTTCAGACGCACGGTACATAAAATTTAGGATTCTCAAGCGTAGTTTTACTAAATTAGCGAAATGAAAACATGAAAATCAGTTTATTAGCCAAATTAGCGAAATAAAGATTTCCGAAAGACACCAACTATCGCTCCAGACAGTCGGCGACACACGGTACCTAAAATTTAAAATTCTCAACCGTATTTTTGCTAAATTAACGAATGAAAGTTTAAAAATCAGCTTTATTGGCCAAATTTACGAAATAAAGATACCCGGAAGACACCAACTATCTCTCCAGACAGTCGGCGACACACGGTACCTAAAATTTACGATTCCCAAGCGTAGTTTTACTAAATTAGCTAAATGAAAGTTTACAAATCAGTTTATTAGCCAAATTAACGAAATAAAGATTCCCGAAAGGCACCAACTATCCGTCCGTAGAGCCGGCGACACACGGTACCTAAAATTTACGATTCCCAACCGTATTTTTTCTAAATTAACGAATGAAAGATTAAAAATCAGTTTATTAGCCAAATTAGCGAAATAAAGGTTTCCGAATGGCACCAACTAGGACCTAAAATTCAACACTACCCCCTATAATTTCGTGACAATAGAAACTTTATCCCTTATCCGTCTCACCAACTAAAACCAACCATGGAAAATTCGTACACCCAACAACGTTCTCATCGTTTCTCATCCGTTTCTCAACCGGACAGCCTTTTTTGTCCCCGATCCCAGGGCTGGGATAAAAAGTGTAAAAAAACTGCGCCATGGCGATGGAAAAACCATGAACACGAGTTCTGTTCCGGACATCTTTAGTCGAAAGTTCAAACGGTGTATCGACACACGGTGTAACACACGGGAAAGCTCGTGGGAGCATGGAACGCGACAGCTCGATAAATCAAGGGAGAAAATGCAGCCGACGAACGAAAAGTTTCGTATAAATAGATCGTTGGCTTGGCAACGGGTGAACATTGGCGGGAAATTTATCAGCCCCTTCGTCGTTGGATTTTCATCTTGATCGCGTTTGTTCTGTTTTATAACCGCTTTAATTCGATCTGTATGGAAACCGGCGAACGATGCTCGAGATAAATTTTACAGTTGGATTGTTTTTAACGATGACGAACGACTAGGAAGGATATCGTGAAAATTCTTTATGTCTGTCGGTGAGGTCCAAAAAATGGGAATCGGTTGACGTAAAAGTGGTGCAGAAGAACACCAGCTTTTGGTCATTACGGTATTAATATTTAATACTATCTTAATTTGATATTATAGAAATTTGACTTCATCCCTGATTGACTTGTTGACCTACACTTTTGCATTTAATGACTTATATGTACTTTAGGGATTTTTTTTTTAACACGTCGAGTGGCATAGTGACTCAGTTTTAACACATAGTGGCAAAGTTCGATATTTGGAACTTTGGAAACTTTAAATTTAGAAATTTGGAAATTTAATATTTAGAAATTTGGAAAATTGAGATTTGAAAATTTGAAATTTGGTAATTTGGAAATTTGGAAAATTGAGATTTGAAAGTTCGAAATTTGGCAATGTGGAAACTTAATATTTGGAAATTTGATATTTGGAAATTTAGAAATTTCAGATTTGAAAGTTCGAAATTTGGTAATTTGGAAATTTAAAATTTAGAAATTTGGAAAATTGAGATTTGAAAGTTCGAAATTTGGTAATTTGGAAATTTAAAATTTAGAAATTTGGAAAATTGAGATTTGAAAGTTCGAAATTTGGCAATGTGGAAACTTAAAATTTGGAAATTTGATATTTGGAAATTTAGAAATTTCAGATTTGAAAGTTCGAAATTTGGTAATTTGGAAATTTAAAATTTAGAAATTTGGAAAATTGAGATTTGAAAGTTCGAAATTTGGCAATGTGGAAACTTAAAATTTGGAAATTTGATATTTGGAAATTTAGAAATTTCAGATTTGAAAGTTCGAAATTTGGTAATTTGGAAATTTAAAATTTAGAAATTTGGAAAATTGAGATTTGAAAGTTCGAAATTTGGCAATGTGGAAACTTAAAATTTGGAAATTTGATATTTGGAAATTTAGAAATTTCAGATTTGAAAGTTCGAAATTTGGTAATTTGGAAATTTAAAATTTAGAAATTTGGAAAATTGAGATTTGAAAGTTCGAAATTTGGCAATGTGGAAACTTAAAATTTGGAAATTTGATATTTGGAAATTTAGAAATTTCAGATTTGAAAGTTCGAAATTTGGTAATTTGGAAATTTAAAATTTAGAAATTTGGAAAATTGAGATTTGAAAGTTCGAAATTTGGCAATCTGGAAACTTAAAATTTGGAAATTTAGAAATTTGAGATTTGAAAGTTCGAAATTTGGTAATTTGGAAATTTAAAATTGAGAAATTCGGAAAATTGAAATTTGAAAGTTCGAAATTTGGTACTTTGAAAACTTTAAATTTAGAAATTTGGAAATTTGAAATTGAGATTTGAAAGTTCAAAATTTAGTAATCTGGAAATTGAAGTTAGGGCTACTAAAGTAAATCAAGTAACACGTTGACTGCCACAGTGAAAACGAACGTACGTAGTCAGACACGCTAGAACCTTAATTATCAACAACACAGTCAATTATTCTTTAAATTCAACCTATCAATTCGATAGCCAGCGTTATTAGCTTGATACTAACACTATCCGTGGTTTATTTCATCGTTTCTTTGCTTAATTATTTAATTATGAAAATGCCCGCGGCACTGGACGCGTTAAGAATTTACAAAAGCTGCATAGTTGTACAAATTCCAAATTCTACCCTTCTATGTTCCATTTGTTAATCAAAAATACAATTTGATATCAAAGTTGTGAGAAACAAGGATGGCGGATGGTATGTAGCAATAGGTACGACCACTGGTTGAATGTTGTTCTCGCGAGGGAGTGTTTGCTCGGTCGAATGCGGCCGGGAAAACCGCAGTAAGAGGAAAATCGTGTTGGAAAAAGTGAAATAGATGCGGTATATAAGACGCACGTGCTCAGAATTGCTTTATCCCTTAACCGTTTCTTCCAATGCTGATTATAATAGATATTAAATGTTACAGGGTTCACTAGGAATCGGTGACAGAACAATGAATCGAAACAGATGTTAATCATTAGTTAGTAACTTAAGACGTTAAATAATCATTTCACATTATTAACGCAACGTTAAATTATTCTTAAGGTACCAGGTTGTTTGTTTCAAAGTTTGCATTTCGTAGAAAGAAACAGTAAAAAGTATACTGAAATTACAATTTTTCGATTCGCAAATTAATCAATCAAACCTAACCCCAACCCCTTTGCCTGTTTACCCCCTGCACAATATTTTCTGTAATCAAGCAAGTATTACGCCTTTCTCTTCTCTGTTGGAAAACGTTGAAAATTCGAAGGAAAGAGGTTTAAACAACGAGACACGAAGAATGTTAAACTGAGAGTCTGATTGTTTTCTCGAGGCATCAAACTCGAATAGAAATGATTCATTTCCCAGGTTTACGGTGAAATTTATGATGGTCCGATGGCGGCGGATTTCTTTAACGAGGGGTTTAAAACAACCTGGCCTCGTAAATTCGACCGCAACTCGAACCCCCTCGACCGGACGTGAACCAAGCAAAGATTCTCCGAAAGAAACCATCTCTTCTTTTTTCAAAGAATTTTCCTTTTCTCTTCGACTTTTCATTAGTCGAGTGCTTGAAAAACTTCCTTCCCGTTCGTTTGAATAAATATCTCGGCTTCGAGAAAGGAATAAAACAAACATTTGGTGAATCCGACGTTTGAAAGCGAACAATTACATCAAATTTTTCTTAATATCTCCGAGCGACGGTGATGCAAATTTTATCATCGATTTTCCGGGAAAACAAGCTTTCAGGGAATTTCGAATTTCTGTTTGTTTTTAATAAAGCTGGGGATACGGTGTTATTATTCTGGCTGGCGTATTTGGTAAATATTACCGAACGAAAATATATTATTTTTGTAACGGAAACAATGGCAAAGAGGAAATTTTTGATCGAATCATAAAAGGGTGGAAACAACCCCGAATCGATTTTGTCAAATATTTCAGAAATCATTGAAAATAGAAAGTTGTATTTTCAAATGACAAATGTTTGACGTTTGTTTAAATAATTTGTACATTTTCTTGGTTGATCTATTTTCCATAGAATTTGTACGAAGGAATTATGGGGACTCTCGTTTAATGGGATTTTAAGATTATCCATCGAGTTGAAAAGTGTTAACGAAACAACGAAAGCTTTCCACTGTAGTTACGTTCTCGCAGAAGCTTTTATTACAGCAGCGAGCCGACGAAAATATTGTTGCAAGATATTACAATGCCTCGACTTCCCATAACTTCCAGTTAACTCGTAGTTTAGTCAGGGTTGTAAGCTGTCGTAACAGACAGGGAGAGAGGAAAGTTCAACCATTGTACGTCGAATGGATTCCTTCGGAGATGTATGCGCGGAAACGGGAACAGAATATATTGTAATATCCTGAATTCGATCGTTAATAATAATCGACCGGTACCATCATTTCCACCGAACTAACTTCGTCCCGTTAGAATTTCAATCTGACATTTATAACTTTCTAAATACGTAATTACTTCGAAATTTCTAAGTTTCTAAAGTATAATATTTCGAGATTCCTACATTTCTAAATTATAGTATAATATTTGGAAATCCCCAAACTTGCAAATTCTTCGATTCCCAAGTTGTAATATTTGGAAATGGCAAAGTTTCCAAATTCCTAGTTACCAAATTATAATATTTCGAAATCCCCAAACTTGCAAATTCGTAAATTCCCAAGTTATAATATTTGAAAATGGCAAAATTTCCAAATTCCTAGTTACCAAATTAAAATATTTCGAAATCCCTAGATTTCCAAATTCCTAGTTACCAAATTATAATTTTTCGAAATCCCCAAACTTGCAAATTCTTCAATTCCCAAGTTGTAATATTTGGAAATGGCAGTTTCCAAATTCCTAGTTACCAAATTAAAATATTTCGAAATCCCTAGATTTTCAAATTCCTAATTACCAAATTATAATATTTCGAAATCCCCAAACTTGCAAATTCTTAAATTCCCAAGTTGTAATATTTGGAAATGGCAAAATTTCCAAATTCCTAGTTACCAAATTAAAATATTTCGAAATCCCTAGATTTCCAAATTCCTAGTTACCAAATTATAATATTTCGAAATCCCCAAACTTGCAAATTCTAAAATTCCCAAGTTGTAATATTTGGAAATGGCAAAATTTCCAAATTCCTAGTTACCAAATTAAAATATTTCGAAATCCCTAGATTTCCAAATTCCTAATTACCAAATTATAATATTTCGAAATCCCCAAACTTCAAAATTCGTAAATTCCCAAGTTGTAATATTTGGAAATGGCAAAATTTCCAAATTATAATATTTCGAAATCCCTAGATTTCCAAATTCCTAGTTACCAAATTATAATATTTCGAAATCCCCAAACTTGCAAATTATTAAATTCCCAAATTGTAATATTCGGAAGTGATAAAATATCCAAATTTCTAATTCCCCAATTCCTAAATTTCCAAATCATAATATTTCGAAATCCCTAGATTTCCAATATTCCTACACTTCCAACTTCCAAAATTCCCGAATCACAACATTTCGAACTCCCAAAATTCCCAAATTCTCAAGCTCCCGAAAAATTAATATTTAAAAATCCGAAGCTTCTCGAATTCCTCAATTCCGAAGAATACAACATCCCCAACCTGACCGAAAGGTTTAATTAAGTTTCACAGAATGATTCGGTAAAAACTATTCGAAAGAATTGTTTTACAAGATCGAAGGTTTCCCTCGGATCGTTAATATCCTGGTTTTCAAACAGTGGAAGATGGAGGAATCGTCAAAGACCATTTGTCTCCCACAAGTGTACCAACGTTTCCTGTGATTTCGCTCTGGCGAGCATGAAAGGGTCGAATCGTGCGAACAAAGCAATTCCTTTCGCACCCTTTCCAACAATCTCCTCCTCTCTGGCGTCGAATCAAACTGATGCATTCGCATCGAACGTCAAATATAATTTTGACGTTACATATCCAATATTATTGCATCGTTCATCAACGATTTTGTCCGTTCAATTTTATTTAAAACGTACTATTTTTATATACATCATTGTAATTTGAAAAATTCTATTGAAATCACTTACAACAAATTACTATATTAGTAAATCAATAAAGTATTCAATTACTATTTTAGTAACCTGGGAAATTAGTAAATTAACAAATTACTGTATCGGTAAACTGACGAATTATCAAATTTATTTTCATCAAACCCTTTACCCTGCACAGTGTTGATTTTAATTGATATAAAACCGTGCAAGAAAGAAATATAAAAGGAGAAAGCGTATTTATACACGAGTCGCGTGCAACGTGTGGAAATAAGAGAAAGAGAATTTTCAAACAATTGCCCAAGGTGGCTTGGCCAAATGTCAAATTCGAGGACTCGACAAAAAGATGTTGGCCGGAATAAAAGACGTAAACCGGAAGACGATGGGGGGATAATAAAAGGGTTGCGAAGGAAGAGGTCGATAGTAATGATGGTGGATAAAGGAAAGAATAAATGAGAGGCGGAAAAGGGGGAAAGGGAAGGACGATTACCAAGGAGCTACGCGTCGTCAACAAGGGTTGAATTTCGTTGAGGAGGTCGAGGGATCGATACATGTATATGGCTCGAGTAGTAAATACAAGACTCCTTTAGGAAAGCAGGCCAAACGACTGTTTTTCTTCGCGATACACCACTGACCTACTTACTTTAATACTTTTCCTTCTTGCTTTTTTATATTACATATTATCTTGACGTCTGACTTCGTTAATTAGCTTAAATAATAGAGAAATTCTTTTTTCTATTTATTATGTGTATATTCATTTTTGTTTAATACAGTAACTTGCTAATTTATCAATTTGATTATTGGCAATTCGTTCGATTTTGAAACGAAATACGTGAAAAACGAGTGAGTTATTAATTTTAGTAATGAAAATTTAATATTCTATTATTGGAAAGAGATTTTGCTGAATAAATTTGAACGCCATGGAATCGGTCCGTTACGTTGCATAAATGGTTACGGAAAGAACCCACAAGAGTGCCGTGGTTCGAAGATTACGGAGATGGTTCTACTTAAGTAGTATAGCTCCGTATCGTGTCGGGCGATGAGCGATCGATCGACCTCTTCGACGAACGAAACTTCGCGATTATGGTATAAGTATAAGAAAATTGAAACTCGTGAAGGATTAACGCTTCGAAATTATTATTTAGTTGACTTTCGCAATGGAAATTGATTGAAAATGTAATATTTTCAAATTCACAAGCTTCCAAATTATAATATTTCGAAATCTCAAAATTCCCAAGTTCCCGAGTAATAATATATTGAAAAACCCAAATTTCCAGATTATAATATTTTGAAATTCCCTAAGTATCCAAATTTTAATATTTCGAAATTCCTAAATTTCCAAATTTTTATATCTCGAAATCCCTAAATTTCCAACTTCTTAGATTTCCAAATTATAATATTTTGAAATTCCCTAAATATCCAAATTATAATATTTCGAAATCCCTAAATTTCCAAATTATAATATTTCGAAATTCCCAAGTTTCCAAACTACAATATTTCAAAATCTCAATATTCCTAAGTTCCCAAATTTCCAAATTATAATATTTCGAAATCTCAAAATTCCCAAATTCCCAAGTTCCCGAGTAATAATATTTCAAAATTCCTAAATTTCCAAATTATAATATTTCGAAATTCCTAAATTTCCAAATTATAATATTTCGAAATCCCTAAATTTCCAAATTATAATATTTCGAAATCCTTAAATTTCCAACTTCTTAGATTTCCAAATTATAACATTTCGGAATTCCCAAGTTTCCAAACTATAACATTTCGAAATCTCAAAATTCCCAACTCCCCAAATCCTCGGATAATAACATTTCAAAATCCCTAAATTTCCAAATTTTCCAACTCCTAAACATCCAATATTTCTTCTCCTTCATTTTCCTCATTATTTTGCCAACCAACGTATTAGAAAACAAAGTAGAAAGACGAAATTCAATCAAAGATCAACCGCTGCTTTTTGTCAATTGTCGAAAATACAAATTTTCCTAGATGTACATATTTGAAGTGTTCGGTTCGATCGTGGAGCCCGTTAACTCGCGACACGACAGCTTTTATTCCGTCGTTCCACGATGGAAACCTTGTTCATGCGCGTTTCCATTGTCCCCGTGAAACGATGCACTTCCATTTATTCCCGGCCCACTGAACTCGTTCCACATCCGTCCACGTACATACACATATGTACGTGCATTAAAAATCGGTTTTCATCAACCGTGTCTCGGACCAATCGACGATTAACCAGCCGACGCAAAATTGACGTAATACCAGCATTAAATTCGCTGACAAAATTCTATTTCAAAATCAAGAATAATCGATAGTCAAAATTCGTTCGCGAAAGAACCAACAATTTTCAATTGTCTGTTAAAATTGAACTAAACTTTAATTCAAAGCAATTCCATTTAAATTTATCTTTGAGAAATTAAGACCGATAGAATTTTGATTAATATCAAAGTTACAGTAACTAGGAATTTAAAGAGTAACGTTTAATTTTTACCAATTTTGTCGTTTCCTAATTATTATATAAAAATATTATAGCAACTACGAAAGCTTAATTGTAAAAAATTGAAATTAATTTCAAGAGTAGCTAATTTTGTTAATCTAGCATTAAATAACGATACAAATCCTGATTCATAATCATTTTAATGTCGATATATTTCATTTTAATCTTCGTTCGAAGCAGTCCACCTTCAATCGAACGCCGTCGATTAATAAACGTTATAATGAATTTTCTCAAACATTTTCCAAGCTCGACGATGCAAAGCACACGTTAACCCTGGCAAACCATGAAGAAAACTTTCCAACCCCTGCCGACCTGCTTACACGAGCCAGTCCATAGAAATTAGCTGGTCCTTTGACGCGGCCAAAGTGGATGCTGCAACTTTTGAAAACCCTATTTCCCCTCGACTCTTCTTCTTCTTTTTTCTTTTTCTAATTAACTCGCCCGTTTTTGTATCACTTTGTACCCGGTCCTCGCCGAATTTAACTAATTACTCGGCTGATCTGATTTGCCTTTCAAACGCCAAATACACTTTCCGTTCGTTGAACGAGAAATGATCAAAAATAGATCCCTCGTTCCGCTTCGATAAATCGAAACGTGTTACAACCGTTGGATCGCTTTGTAATTTTCATAGAAACGAATTATACATTACAGCAATGGTGGCAGAATAAAAAATAATAACGATACTTAAAGTAATTAAAAAATAAAAATTATCGTAACAGTAACTATAATTCCTATAACACGGTTAATCTATGCAAGGGTAACGCAAGTTTTAATAAATTATCCTACCATATATCTTTATTGAAAATCATTTATAATTCTTTAATTATTATAGAAATCGTGTTATAGGACTATGGCAATTTTTTCACCGTGTTATGTCAAAACAAATGATATTAAGATCGATCGAAAACACAAATTTATTTATTTATTTTAGTCTAAATATTGTTGAGAAATTTTTATTTTATTCCGCGTTTCCTTTTCTTCTTATTTTGAGAAATAAAACGACAAGATAGCGGACGAAGGACAGGTGGAAGCTTTCGAAACGATACGTCGGTGATTTATCTGGTAGCAGCTTGGAGAAAACTCATTCCAATCATGTCGATGTTCGACGTTCTGCTTCTTATCGTAAGGTTTTCCTTTGGGATCTTTTTCATTTCGGTTCGTCCTAACGTATATACGCTACTGATACCTAGGCCCCTTGGAAATTGATTTCTTTTTTTCCTTTCATTTCTTCACCAGAGATATCGCGAACCGATATCGCTGAGAATACATTTCCATTTATGAAATAATAATTACTGTCTCCACCGATTAAAATCGTGATTTTTAACCTGTCATGATATTTTTATCATATTCTAATTACAATTCAAACATTTGCGACCCTGCTTTCTCAAAAATCTGACTCGTTTGAGATTTATTATCATCCTTAAACCTGTGAATTGTTTCCAAGAATAAAAGTTCCAGATTTAACGATAAATCATAGATATAATTAATTGGAAATATTTGTTTCGCTTTTTAACACCAATTTTATGTAAAAATTTGCAGCAGCTTTGAATCGTGTATTTTCGATTATTCAGAGGAAATCGATGAAAGGTGGAATAAAAAAAGGGTCGTCGAATTATTCGACGCAACGTTTGAGAAGAATTTTTCACGATATTTCCTGGACCAACCGCGTTGCATACGTTGTACATTTTTCTTTCTTTTATCATTCCTCCCTTTTCCACACGGGGAACTTTCAAAGAGACTAACTTCCTGTTGGATTCGAAAGCTTCCAACTGGCACGAGGAGCCGAGTCAGAAGACCGGAAGTGTATCGATAATCGAAGCTGGACGCGTTTCGATTGAAACTACCAAGTTCGTGATTAAGTTTCTCGTTTCTCGGCTTTTAGCGAGCTTTCCTCCCCTTAAGGGACACCCTTGCACCCCCATCCCCTCAGGGTGATATCCTATTTCCCCGATTTCTTATAAGGATTCCGCAATTTGGCAATTTGGTATTTTGGTAAATTGGTAGTTTCACAGTTGGGTAATTTGGTGACTTGACAATTTGATAGTTTGGAAATTCGGTAATGTTGATATATTAGTAATTTGGTAATTTGATCGATTAGTGATTTAGTAATTTGGCAATTTGGCAATTTGGCAATTTGGCAATTTGGTAAATTGGTAGTTTCATAGTTTGGTAATTTGATCTGTCAGTAATTTAGCAATTTGGCAATTTGGTATTTTCGTAAATTGGTAGTTTCACAGTTGGGTAATTTGGTGACTTGACAATTTGATAGTTTGGAAATTCGGTAATGTTGATATATTAGTAATTTGGTAATTCGATCGATTAGTGATTTAGTAATTTGGCAATTTGGCAATTTGGTAAATTGGTAGTTTCATAGTTTGGTAATTTGATCTGTCAGTAATTTAGCAATTTGGCAATTTGGTATATTCGTAAATTGGTAGTTTAATAGTTGGGTAATTGGTAACTTGACAATTTGATAGTTTGGAAATTCGGTAATTTGATATATTAGTAATTTAGTAATTTGATCTGTCAGTAATTTGGTAATTTGGTAAATTGGTAGCTTCATAGTTTGGTAATTTGGTAACTTAACAAGTTGATAATTTGGAAATTCGGTAATTTGATATATTAGTCATTTAGTAATTTGATTTGTCATTAATTTAGCAATTTGGTATTTTGGTAAATTGGTAGTTTCATAGTTTGGTAATTTGGTAACTTGACAATTTGATAATTTGGTATTTTGGTAAATAGGTAGTTTCATAGTTTGGTAATTTGATAATTTGGAAATTTGGTAAGTTGGCAATATGGAAATCTGACAATTTGACAATTTGGCAATTACTCATACAGTAATTTACAAGTTTACATTAATTGTAAGAAGAGAAACAATCATAGAACGAGTGTAATTAATATAAAAGACGGGAAGAAGGATAAGGTTGGAGTAGAAAGGTTCAAAAACGATGATTCAAAATGTCAAAAACTGGAGCTTAATGGATCTGCGGGGGCTTAAGGATCGGTACAGTGTCTTTGCGGGCAGAAAATTATTATTGCAGGAAGGAAATTTAATTTACCACGACGGAAGTTCAGCGAAATAAAATCCTTCTAAAATAGCAACGGACCACGTCTATAATTTCTCAGAAAGAGAACAAATCGATATCACTCGCGTGTTTCAATCAAGAACCTTACCCCTTTTATTCTCCACATCCCTCTATTCTTTTTTCACAATTCCTTCAGTCGTCCGTGTTTAAAAAACGTAAGAATTACGTTATTCCTCCTTCTTTGTTTTTTAAACAACATAGTCATATAAAAGATACTGAAATATCATTCCTCCTTTCGACAAGGAACCTTCCAGCTTGTATAAATAATATTAATAAAACGTTTATGCAGATGTTTCAAAGAAACTTAAATCTAAAAAATTGATGCTTTTCTGTCACGAAATTCCACGTTTCAAAATCGTTCGATTCGTTCGTTCGACAACAGCCTAATTCATTTTGTCCCCTCTCCCCCTAAAGAATATACGGGACACCACCGTGGCAAAGGATATAACGAAACAAAGTCAAGCTCAAAGGCACGAATTAAATTGATCCAATTAACCGGAGGCCGGACGTTGAAAACGAATCAAAGTTTTCCGGGGGAAACTGTGTTCGACGAAGCTGCCAGGAATTCGTTAGCATTCCAATCAGATACCTGATTCTCAAGCAAAGGGAAAGAGAGCGACAGAGAGTGAGTTCAATATTCTCCGGGCAATTAAGAACAACGTCATTTCTAAAATTTCTCGATCGTATCCGTCTAATTAGATGATTATCCTGATGCGTTTCGGATCACTTTCAATATAATTTATTCCTCCTGAAAAGCTCTTTATCCGGATCTCTTCCTGACGAATCGAATTAACTTTACAGGATGATTGAGAGAGAAAAGGAGTTAGGATCCTTAGGATAGATAATAGTATCGATAAAGTTGGCTGAAAAATTATTATTTTCTATCTTACGATTGTTTAATTAGAAGTTTTCGAGTTAATTTCAAGTTTAATAGAAGATTTTTTATATCTTTTACGGATTTATGTTACAGTACCTACTGTTATTTAGTGAAATTTTTATATTCCTTAAATTTGTTATCAAGGATGGCAAATTCAAGGCTTAAATTTGGAAATTAACCTTATCCACTAGAACCAGATTCCTAAAAATATAAAATTTCAAAATTGCCAAGTTCCTATAAATATAATACTCCTAAGTTTCTAGAAATATATTTGGAAATTCCCAATTCCCAAGAATATGTATAAATCTCGTCAAGATATAAAATTTCCAAATTCCTAAGCTCCTAAAAATATAGTTGCGAACTCCCAAATTCCAAAAAATATAAATTCCGAAATTTCAGTCAAAAAAAATAAAATTCCCAGATTCCTAAATTCTTAAAAATAATATTTCTAAGTTTCTAGAAATAGATTTGAAAATTCCCAACTACCAAAAATATAAATTTCCAAATTTCTAAGCGTCGAGATATAAAATCTCCAAATTGGTGGAAATTACCCTTATCCACTATTGCTTAAATTTTAATATTCTGTACCCTAGAAAAATAATATCTTACATAATAAGAAATCTGTAAAATACCATAACATTAACAATACAAAATCGCGAATTGAAGGCATAAATATGGAAATTAACCATCCATAACCTTCCATATTTAATTACTAGTTACCACTGCCTCAAACTGTACCATTCTATAATCTATAAAAATATATTGAAAGACTCGATTCGTCCATTTCTTTAACGATCAACGAAAACCAGCCAACTATCTTCGATGTACATTAAAACAGGACGAAAAAAACCCCGAGGACACCATTAATAATAAACCAATGCTCTGTCGAAAAAATAGAAGAAAATAAAAGGAAATTCGAGGAAAATTCGATACGACCTGCCTTCTTGACGGGTTATCGCAAGATCGAATGCCATCTTTGAATAGAAAGAAGCCGGATTCCGTAACAGGGATGGATAGAAACGGGGAGGGTGGTTTTAATCTCTTAAAGGGAGAGCGGTTTCTGTCTCGGATAGGAAATCCCAAGCGTGGCTGGTATTCCACGGATACCAAGAACGGTTTCGAAGAAATAAACCCGGAAATGAAATTAGATTTGCAAAGTAGCGCGTCGAACCGCGACCAGAGTGACTCCCATTGGTCGGCGGGAAATAGAAGAATAAGAAAAGATAGAATTCGATTAATTCGTTTCCCCCGGTTGATACTTTTCGTTTCGTCCTCGCCATTACCGTGATCGGGGATTAATTCTTTCGGTGGAGGATCGATTCGATTGAGAATATATGTATGTGAAGGAATAAAAGAATTTGAAAGTTTTTCTGATTAACTTCAGAGAGAAGTGAGAATTTAATTATTAATATAGACAGAGTTATTATTACTGTTAGGCATTTTATTATTACTTATAGAATATTAACCCTTTAACGCCTAGTGTAGCCTACAGGGTGTAAAAAAAAGAAATCGATAACAATTTCGAGCGCCAAGTTTCTGTAATTTTCGGAACGATTCTGAAGACATTCTTCCAAAGAAATTAATGATAATTAATATATGGAATTACGTTTGTAAATAAAGGGAATCGAGTAATGGGAATTCGTTACAGAAATGTCTATCCCGAGGCTGGTAAAAGCTTTGAAGGAGTGTAACGCGATAAATTCGTATCAACCAACTAGAGAAATGAGAGTGAATTAAGAGAAGTACGGTCAAGTTATTCCTGGCGGGTTACGCCGATAAATTCTACCATCCCTCGGACGTTTAATCCGTCCTGATCGATAATTCACCAAGAAACAGTTTCTGGAGCTATGAGCTTCCAATTTTCTTCCAATTTTTTCATCCAACCCTTTGGAATTCCACCCGCGTAACATCCTGCCAAGTATCACGTATTTTCATCAAAAACCGTGGAAAACTAGCATCCTACTGTTTTCTTCTTAATTTCCATATTCCTAAATTTCTAAATTCACAAGCTCCCAAATTTCTAAATTCTCACATCCCCAAGATCCCAAAGTCCCAAAGTCTCAAACTTCTAAATTCCCAAGACCCCAAGCTTCCAAGCTCCCAAATTTCCAAAGTTCTAAATTCCGACATTCCTAAATACTCAATTTCTCAAATTTCGAAATTCTCAAATTCTCAAATTCCCAAGCTTCCGAGCTCCCAAATTTCCAAAGTTCTAAATTCCGACATTCCTAAATTCCCCAGCTCCCAAATTTCGAAATTCTCAAATTCCCAAAGTCCCAAATTTCTAAAGTTCCAAAGCTCCCAAATGTCTAAATTCCGAAATTTCCAAATTCCCAAGCTCCCAAGCTCCCAAGTTCCTAAATTTCCAAATTCCCATACTCCCAAGTTCCCAAATTCCCAAATTCCCAAATTCCCAAATTCCCAAGCTTCCAAGCTCCAAAGCTCTCAAATTTCTAAATGTCTAAATTCCGAAATTTCCAAGTCCCCATATTCCCAAAATTCTAAATTTTAAAATTCCTAAATTCCCAAATTCCCAAACTCCCAAGTCCCCAAATTCCCAAATTCCCAAGCTTCCAAGCTCCAAAGCTCCCGAATTTCTAAATGTCTAAATTCCGAAATTTCCAAATTCCCAAACTCCCAAGTCCCCATATTCCCAAAATTCTAAATTTTAAAATTCCTAAATTCCCTTTCTAAATTCTCAAATTCCCAAATTCCCAAGCTTCCACGCTCCCAAATTCCTAAATTCCCAATGTCAAAAACTCCCAAATTTCTAAATTTCTCTATCACAAATCACATATTGCTTCGATAGAAAAAGTATACCGTGTTAACGCGAAAGGAGAAAACGAAGATATTTGATTTCGATGGATCAATTTGGGGTCGGCAAAGGAAGGTAAAAGAAGCCGCAAACGGTGAACCAAAAAGTGAACGTGGTTTCGAATATAGCAGATCGTTCGACCACCTTCAGGGGAGAAACTTTCTGGTTCTGTGTACCAGAGTGGTAACTTCCTGTTCACCAAATCGCGTATTTCGCGTTAACCTCAGAATTTGTTAACAAGATAAAAAAAAATAAAATAAAAGGTCAGCTGCTTTGTTTTCCACACTGTTTACCGGAAACAATGCATAAAATCAATACTGCGAACGTCTATCGAGCATCGACGGAAAATGTTTGGGAAATTTTCATGAAAATTACCATTAATTGTTCAATTAATATGCTTTTATAGTATAAGCACTTCTGTATAAACAATTTCCGCAAAGATCAATTTGCTGGCACAGCGTATTTAAAATTAACGAACTGCTGCACATTTTTATTGGAAAACATTAATTGATTTTCATGAAAATTTCTGTGCATATTGATTCAAATAAAATAGACACGAAACCAAACTACATATTTGATACAAATTGCGAATATTCCTCGCTTTGATGAAAATATCCCTTAAAATTGAAATCGATATACCACTTTATCAGACAAAAAAAAAGGAACGGATTAAATACAGAGTCGTGTAGCTCTTTCCTGTTCGAATTCATTCGTACAGTCAATCTGTTGGAAAAGTATTTTTACAAATTAGCAGCTCTTCCAATTTTTCGATTAAAATTTCTAAGCATCGAGATATAAAATTTCCAAATTCCTAAATTCCAGCAAAAACACAAATCTCCGAATTCTTAAAATTATAAATTTTGAAATCCCCAAATTCCTATAAACATTATTCAGAAATTAATAACATTTTAACATAAAAAAAAAAGGCGAATTATATCGCCAGCTCTTCGACTTTTGTTCGACCAAGTTTAATAACGCGTTGAACGTAAACAGGAAGTGTATTACAGACCACCACGAAGCAATAACGCAGCCAGTAAGTACATGCAAATAGTGATATCGGTTAGGGAAGAAACACTGAGTGCAAACATTTCGAGAAATGCAGGTGTATTAGCGAGGGAAGCAATAGGAAGCAATATCCGGCCGCGTCTAGACTGGCTTAATACGAGTCTTAATTAATATCGGAAACGATCTGCTCGCAACCCTTCAGGGAAATTCGCGGAGGCTACAAATTTCCATGACAGCCAATATCTCGCTAACGTTGTTCATCCGCCATAGTAATTAAAATCTGTGCAAACAAGCTGACAAATAATTGTAAGATAATCAAATAAAAGGAACTAACACTTCTATGTAAATTTTACATGGACTATAATTACTATGAATATTCGTTTTAACAATTTTTGTGTTTAGATTCTTGAAAAAATCATAAAAAATAAAGTGTTCGATTGGTTAATCATTGTTATATTTTGTCTCTCTTAATCTTGCAGAATGTGTAAGATTGATAATTATTAACCGTCGCTAGAATCCCCGTTGGCTCATTAGGCTCATCCACTTCCGGTAACCGAGCTTCAAGTGTTCAGAACCGTGAACTACACGATCATGGAATTAAATACCCTCCCAACGACACTTTGGTCGAAAAATTACATTTGAAACATTTTTGAGAAGATATTTCGAACATATTTTAGCATACTTAAAAACACTGTAGATTGTATTTCTGGATTTCTGAATTCTCAAGTTTCTAAACTTTTGGGTTTCTAAGTCTCCGAATTCCTGAATTCCTAGATTTCTCAATTTTTAGGTCCCTATATTCCCGAATTCTCAAATTCTGAAATACCTCAATTCTTAAAACCCAAATTTCCAGCTTCTTAGATTTCTAAATTTCCGAATTCCTGAATTCCTAAATTTTTAGGTCCCTATATTCCCGAATTCTTGAATTCCCAAGTTCCGAAACACCTCAATTCTTAAATCCCAAATTTCCAGCTTCTTAGATTTCTAAATTTCCGAATTCCTGAATTCCTAAATTTTTAGGTCTCTACATATATTCCCGATTACCTGAATTCCCAGGTTCCGAAATACCTCAATTCTTAAATCCCATATTTCCAACTTCTTAGATTTCTAAATTTCCAAATTCCGGAATTCCTGAATTCCTACATTTTTAGGAATTCTTGAATTCCTCAATTCTTAAATTCCAAATTTCCAACTTCTTAGATTTCTAAATTTCCAAATTCTGGAATTCCTACATTCCTAAATTTTTAGGTCTCTATATTTCCGAATACCTAAATTCCCAAGTCCCGAAACACCTCAATTCTTAAATCCCAAATTTCCAACTTCTTAGATTTCTAAATTTCCAAATTCCGGAATTCCTAAATTCCTAAATTTTTAGGTCTCTATATTCCCGATTACCTGAATTCCCAAGTTCCGAAACACCTGAATTCTTGAATTCCTCGATTCTTAAGTCCCAAATTTCCAACTTCTTAGATTTATTTTCCGAACTCCAGTATCCCTATACCCTTATATTTCGATTGGTGCGAATTCGATCGATTTCTAAACTTCATTATTCGCATCAATCGAAACCTACCTACACCATACCAAGTATAAAAGTGGCCCATCGACAAAAGATTTAAAAAAACAAAAAAACCATCAAGCAGACACTTTCACAGCCCGTGTACACTCCATTTAAGGGATGAAGTAAATCTGATGCAAGTCGCATTCACGGAATGCTTCATTTGCAATATTGACCGATCCATGCGCTGAACTTGTACAAAGTGCAAAGTGAGCGCCTGCTACGATGTGAATTCGATTGACCCAATTTGTTCACCTACCCCTACCCACTCCTCGTCGACTACTTCGTCGCCGGATTCACCACTTTTATCCCCTTCGTTACAAAGCAACGGAAAGCTTTATCTACGACGACGAACGGAACACAATAGACCCTTTGAAACGAGCGACCAACGGTTGTCCAAGGATCCGAGCAGCGACTTAAAAAATGTTAATTTATTCTTCTTGCCGGGAGAATATTTTTGGAACGAACAAGCGTATCTGGATTACAGAAAATCCGGCCTGCTTCTTGCTCACGGTTGCTACTTTACAGCGTTAACGAAGGGTCCTCGGTGACCTAAGAGACTGATAACGAGGTCCGTTGTTCACGTCCAAGCGTCTCCTAAAAATATCCCTCTGAAAATACTCTTTTTCCCTCGCTTCGCTGTAGCATAAGACTTGACAATTTTTCGTCTCTTTTTCAACCCTTGCAACCTATAACCTTCTGTGTATCCAATTAACGCTCACACAATAAACCCTTGAGACAACAATAATATTAATTTCATTTTTATCCTCTAAATTTTGCCCCGTATTTTCAGTAGCTAAAATTCGATATAAAATATAAAAACGCCAGAGGCAAGTATTATTAACATATACCACGGACGAATGAAGCGAAGTCATAAGCCCGCAACAGGGTGGTTTTCACCCTCGAACGTGTCAAGACCGTCTCGATAATCATCCGGAAGGGATGAGGGTTGAACAGCAAGTCGGTTCGTTAAATTCAACGTATGCGGCTGTCGACGATGAGGGGTGTAGTAGCCATGTCGCAAGGGGTAGCTTGCCACCCTCTTTGCCGAGCGAATTACGCGTCCCGTAAGCAACCCTCTTTACGTTTACGAGAAGACCAACCGTCGACAATGAAAGAAACCGAGCGGAAAGGAGACTACATACATCACCAGTTAACCCTTTAATCCTTTCATTACCAAGGGTGGTTATAGTCGTCCAGTGTTAAACGGTTAATGGGGTACCCGAAGGTGGCTGGGGTCATTTGGTTTCGGAATCGCCTGTTGCATATGCAACACTAATTATAATTAAAGGGAGAAAAATAATGCGAGAAAATGCATGGAAGTAGAACGAAACTGTACGCGATGAATAAAATAAAATGTATAACAGTGGAGGAAGCTAGAATTTAAAGCGAAATGATTGGAAGAATTTTATCGCAAACAAAATTAATTATGAAATTATGTTATAGTTTGTAATATCGGTTATACGCATTTTAAATTTGGCGCGCAATTCAACCTTCGAACCGCGCTTCGTATTTCGAACTGTAAATTACCGAAGGAATTGATTCTGATACCGTTGAAAGTAATTTATGAACTTTCATTTCCTCCGCATTCCTTGAAAATAATCGTGAAAATCGTCGATGATAAATTTCGAGAATTAACATAACCTATAATACGCTATCTACGAAGTATTGTTGTAAATAATGTCTATCACTGTCAACAGTTTTGAATACATTGCGAAGTACGGAATAAAATTAAACAATTATGTATGTATTTTTTATGTATACAATTTACATAAATGTAAATTGTTTTATTTCGGATAAGTGGAACGCAGCCGGAGACTTTGCTTCTCGAGAGAAACACGCACGTACATAAGTACTTCCGTATTCCATTCATTTGTTAAGTAAACACACGACTGGTGGAATTAAATCCAGCTACATTGTTATGAATATCTAACCGGTAACGAGAGAATAAAATGTTACGAGTCCAGTTACGTAAAGTACAACGTTTCATAGTTTCAAGCCCGCACAAATCATCATTAATATATTGTATTTATGTATGTTCACTCGAGGGGACAATAATTTCTACCTGTATGGTTCAAATCCATCGTGCCGTGTTTCCTGGGGAACGAGAAACGTTATTGCGGAACAAAAAGTGTCGGACTACAGCTGAAGCTTCTATTGACAAGTTGGAAAAGCCAGAAACTCGACAAGTTGGAAAAGTCAGAAACTCGCGAACTGAAGTTTGCGTTGCTTTATAAACCATGTGACGTCACGCATTCTATCGAGACACGCGATTTGATTGGTTCGTTGCCTACCATCGAACCGCCAATCACGTTACGAAGTTTGAAATCAATTTACCCGCGGAAATTCGTTGCAATGAAACGAGCGTCTGACGTTAAAACCGAGTTTCAATTCAACATCGATTCGGTTTAACTTCGAATGTGCATCGGAGCATAAATTATATCAGAATGTAAGAAATCGTACGAAATGACTTACCGGTGGCGACAGCCAGGGCAATCAGCAAACAGACGGTCGAAACGAAGATGACGCCTCGTTGATCCATGCTGCTGTTGTTTCACGTTGCACCCCGTGGCACGTTCAAGCTGGATCACTTCATTCTCCACTTCGAAGAAAACTGCTTCGAACAGATACGGATATCCGCGCACACGTGAACAATAACCGAGAATACCACGAACACGAACAAACAAAATGAAAACACGTCCAATCGGCGTGACGGTCGAACACGTACTGACAGGTTTCCGTAGGTTTCGCGTGCTCCCACCACCTCTATCCCCGCGCCAACCAATCACGAACTCTCTAGCTCCCTCTGTTCCTATCTTCCCATAGGTTCTTCTCTGTTCAGCCAATAGCGTAGTTTCTCTATTGAAAATTGATTTGAAGTCTAAACAATCTATTATTATTTAATCAACTATAAAAACAAAGTCTTTCATTCGTTTGCTATAGAATATACACTTCGATAAACTTTTCATTTTTTGTCCAGATAAAATAACTAATTGGAAACAAACTGTTTGAAATACAAATAATCTTCGGCGCCGTTTGAAATAAAATAACGTTCTTTTTATTGCGCAAGGCATTACAGCATTTATTTGTTTGCAACCATAAATTTTGCTTATAAAAAATATTAAAAATCATCATTTTACTCCAAATCGAATAAAACCGATTCAAATTACCGAAGTTCTTCGCACCACCGATCGCTTCACAACAACCGTAGGTGGCGTTGTTTGTACCCTCGTATGGAACATTTAAATTTTAAAGCTAATTGAATATAATTATTAACGAGTGAACTTTACGCTTCGCAGCTTCTGCTCGCTATCGAATTAAGAAAACTTTGTTCAACGAGTTCGTGTCTGCGTTTCGTATGATTTTATGAACGGTATGGCTGGAATAAAAGGTAAAAATCGAAACTTAACCTAATATCGTGAAACTGGGTATTCCGTTCGAGTGATGCCCTGATAATATTTGACCCGATGAGAATTTTGTTCGTCATTCTTGTAGATGAGTTCGCCAGTTGAGTGTTTATTAATTTATTAACAGAGTGAAACTAATCGTGATGAATATATCGAAATACAGTTGCAGTTGTTCAAAATACGATCGTCCTATGTTTCGATTTTTAAACTGTACAGTTGGTACAATGCGTAAGTAACTTTATTCTTTATTTTTCAATTATATCGAATTATTCAGTTTGTGTTTAATTATGTTACTTTAGCGGTATCATCAATTTTGAAAGCATTCGACTCGATAAACGGAAATTCGGGGCGAGTAAAATATGCTTTTCGGTTATGTAAGGGAAAAAAGAGGAGACGGTGGAAGCATAATAGCCCAGAAATTCTAATTCGAGGTGGCGTTTCTATGAAAACTTTGACCATAAATTGCAACCGAGGCAGGAGTGGAGGGGTTCGACAAGAAACGGAAATCTCGACTAATATCGATGTGACGAGATGGCCTGGTTATATTCAAAATGGTGGTACAGGGCAAACGAAATGAAAGAATAGATTGATGGAGAGCGATGAACAAGACAGACAGGTAGCTCATACCACTGTAGGAAATAAAAGAACCGAGGGATTTCCTAACGTAATAATATTTCATGGACGACAAAGGCAATAACATTGATTTATTGTTTCTACGAACGACAGGGAGAACATGCCGAGAACGATCGCTACGAAATGGAATACAGGAACTTAAAGAGTTTAAACGTTGAACCAGAACGTTTTCCAAAACAAAAAAGTTTCACATTTCACAAAAAGAAATATTTTTATGTGAGATAACGGAATTTGGAAACTTTTGCCATTTACTTTGAAGAGGACTGAAACTAAATTTATAAATAGAAATTTTAAGGTATACTCTGTCCATCGTAAGAATAACCTCACGCTTCGACCAGTTCTCGACCGATTTGCGCATCCCCCACCATTGCCTACCGATCTGACGCATACGATTAGTCGCCACGCTATCCCTACCGGTCTCCTAAGTCAATTGTCACTGCGTATAACAAAGGCGTTAGAATAGGTAACAGTGTTGCACGTGGTAAGCCAGAGGCAAGTATCGGTTGTAGCACCTCCTCTGAACCAACCCATACGCGAAACGAGGTTATTCTTACGATGGACAAAGTATAGTTTTAATAATTTATTGTATCGCTCGGAACAAAAATGTACGTCATTGGCAAAAATTTGCTGCCTATCGGGACGAAGGGATTAATATTCCTACTTAAAGCTTTTGTCGATGTTTAATTGAGGGTTATACGGTGTGCAAGGACGAATATCGCGACTGGCGTAACACTGTCGAAAGTTTAACAGAAACGATGACAACTACTGCGGTCGCGATAATGGTCGAACAATGGGCAACCGATGAATTTCAATAAATTCTGTTTGCATGACCGTGTGGCCGGAATGGGACATTTATGATACGATTATAAAGCGTCGAAAAGAGTGGTGCAGCTTCGTGCGTAGAATTAATCGATTGCTCGTTTATTGTCGCACGAGAGCGAATTAATTCAATCCAATCGTGCGAATCGAACGGTCGATACAGTTGGCATTTTTTCGCGAAACGTTCGATCGTGTGACAATATTTTTCTTCGACTAATTCAATACCGATTCAATACTGATTTATCTGTAAAAATATTCAATTGTTGCACATCGAATGTCTGACACGATTTTGTGATTGCAACATTTCAGATGCGACGAACTCGAAGGATAACCTTGCAATACACGCAATAACAAGAGTATTACGTTGTACATCGATGAATCTCGATGCTCACGAATTACCATGCAGGACTGTACCGGCGACGAATTCATTTCAACACGGAGGACGTTGCGCGACCGCAGAACAACCGCCAAAACCAAAAGCATCCAACACCATTATCGTCACGACAGTTATTATTGTGCCAGCGTGAAGTCAGGTACATCAAGGAACGTGTTTGACGTGTTTCAGGATGCAATTTAATTAATACAATGATCATTAGCGTGTCATTAGCAACCGGTTGCTTTCCACTTACTAATTGTCCGTCCCCCTGGCACGGCATAATCTACTGGCCGACGCAACGTCAGGTAATACTACTGGTTGACTAGTTGAGTGTCACAGTGAAAACGGACGTACGTAGTCAGGCGCGATAAAATTCTTAATTTTCTAATTTAACCTTTCAATTCGATAGCCAGCATTATTAACTTAACATTAACGCTATCCGGGGTTCTGTTTTATACTTCTTTTTGCCAATTATTTGATTGTAGAAAGTTTCGGGTGTCAGTCACCGGTGACTGACGTGGCGTTTGATGTGTTAAGATAGTACTTGAGATAACCAAAGTTAATGAAGTTTGTCTTATGCTTTCAGGAAATTGTTACTACCCCAGCTTCGTCCTACATGCCAAACAATATTCTGCGCATATCGTGAAGATTATTAATAGATCAGTCCTAGGAAGAATAACGCTTGTAATACGACGTGGTTTAATTATAAACATTCGGAATACGATTGTTCCATTTTTTCAATTGAAACTTTTATGCATGTTGCGTGAAACACGGCTGTAATTGTGGGTATTCAGAATATACGATTGTTTCACTTTACAATTGAAACTTTTGTGATTGTTACATGAAAATTTTAACTTCGTTTCCTTTCAGCTGCTCGATCATGTTAAATTGTTGCGTGGACCAAGAATGATTCCTGTGATATGCAGATGAACTCGGAAAATTTGATGATAAAACCCGTCGTAAACAGAATCCTGCTTATGCAATGTCGAACATCCATTGATGCCAGTAACCGTAGAAACGCAGGAGTAACTTTTCTATTTAGTTGAAAACCCTTGGAACAGAGGACGCTCCTTCCCCTTTCGTGGCTTCTTTGCATTTAATGAGGATCCGCTGAATATTCAGAAACACCGTGGCTACCACTTTCGTACACGCGTCGAGGGATCTCCGTTTTTCCGACAGAAAAAGAAGAAGCTAAATTACAGTCCTTCCAGAGCTGGAAACATAACGAAGGAATGATAAATCCTGACGAGTGACTTTCAAACGTATGATGAACGAGTTTCGTCTCTTGGTACCGTGTTGATTTCTCTTCGCCCTGTTTCTTCTTTAACCCTTTGACTTACAATATCGTGTCACACACGTGACGCAGCTTACAGTTCAGACGTGACTTCTTGTCGTTCAAACTTTCATTACAATTGAATTTTAAGTTTTACACAGTTAACACTTTCAGTCCGGGACCGAGTAAATTTACTCCCGGCAAGATTCGGAGGAAGAGATCGGTAAAATTAATTTGAGGCAGCCTCAAAACGCAAAGTATCCGCTCCCGAGCGCTCGAGACATCAAAAGAGCGCCGCCACCTAATTTATGATTATTTATGACTTTTCCTTGTCTCGACTGAGCTGGATCGTGTTACCCTAGGACTGAACGTGTTAATGCTTGTCAAGTATGAAGTATACGTATGTAGGCGTAGTGGGGAAAAGTGTAGACGTGTTGTCTGTCTCCTCCCCAGGCGTCCTTGGTTCGGGTCGACGGCCGCCAGGTGGCATTCGAATTAGGTTATTCTCGCTAGCGGCTGTCGTCAGCCCCACTGATAAGTCTGAAAGTCGATCCCGAGACGAAACGCCATTTAGTAAGAGTTCTACACGTAATAGTTCAATTTCCTTGATTTGTTTTGAACGCTGAAGGAATAAATATTTAGCTCTGACTGACGCACCTGTCGGGAAAATCGTAAGGCAAGGAGTTAAAAGGGAAAAAACACAAACGGGGCCGGATACATCCGTTTACTTTCCAATTGTACGCTTGTGACGGATATATTCGTCCCTGGCGAAACGGCGAACACATTCCAAAAGTTGAACGGATCGTCTAGACATAGGGTCAGAATAAGCCGGAAGTTGCGGACAGTGGGGGTTGCCGCGATAGGAGAAGTTACGTAGCAACGAAAGTAACTTTGTCCCATCCTGGCCACCTCGTTTAATACACACACAGACACACACGCTGCGTGTTTGTCCCGGTGTACAGGGTGTCTCAGCTGAAGGAGGCCACCTAAATATCTCCTTTATTTTTAATCGCACGGCAAATATTTATGGAGTATGTTAAATGGTATCGATGGAGGAATACCGTAGCAGGAAATAGCTTTTTCAAGGTCATCGTTACTCTTTATGAGGAAAACTTATATTTTTCTTTATTCCATCTTGTAGCGGCTGCAAAAATACATTTGAATATGCTTAAGTCCTCAACTTCGAGTGACCTCGGGTACCAAAAACGACGAATGCGATGGACACTTACGATCTGGGAATTGTTCTCTTATTCTCGGTTTAGCTTCATCGTAACGAAGATCAGTTCAATTACTGACTGTAATTTCAAATGTGATTTTAATATTATTCTACAATTTGATCACATTTTTTGGTACCCAAAGTCACCTGAAGATAATGACTTAGGTATATTCGGTTGTATTTTTTCAGCTGCTACAAAAGTAAACAGTAAAAAGTAAATATGAACAATAACCGGACAGAAAAGGAATGTTGTATCATTAAAAATAAAGGAGATATTCAGGTGGCCTCCTTTAGCTGAGACACCCTGTATAATTAGTTTCGTCCAATCCTCCTCTTCGACCTGTCTCAATCTAAATAACTAATTTAACTCGAGCTCGTCTGTGTTCAACTTCGGTAACCATACTTCTATCGGCGTTTTCCATAGGTGCATTCGTTTGCACCTTAATAGAAAATTGTTCAAAATTGTTGTTACAAGAGCTCTGCTGTTCGAGGATTTATAACTTTACAAATGAAGAGAATTATTGAGCTATCCAATTAGAATTTGTACGCAACATATTGACCCTTTGCAGTCGTGTTTACTTAACACTTTAACTGCCACGTCGCCCGTGTGTGGGTGACACTTGGATTTCCATAGAAATTTGTCGCTTGCATTATTCATTTACCTTTCAATTACTTAATTAGAGAATCGTCGTACTCGAAATTCTGAACGATAGAAATTATATAGAATTGTAATAATAATAAACGCTTTGCCTGATCAGATTTTCGGCGCCTTTAGCGTGGCAGTCCCTTTGTTAGTCGAAATTATTTCGTATTGTTCTTAGTTAATTATATAGATTTATAGATGTTAACATGGAATAACGAATGATGTGGTGTTAAGAATAGATTTCCTCCAACAATCGTCAATCGAATCAGACCCGATTTGAATTAACAACATTCACGTATCTGATGTTTCTACTGCTACTTTCAGACCCTTCTGCGGTAAAGCTTCAAGTAATAACAGTTAAGGAGAATTGGTATCAGTGGAACCGACACAATGGAAGTCGAAACTATCGATAAGGATTGCTTGTGTATAGTGTCTTTAAACGCGTTAACGTGTTCCAACGATGCGTTAAATGGAGCGGGCGATGGTGTACGTAGAAGGAAACACGGACGGAACAAAGAAGAAGAAGGAGGAGGAACCCGCTTACCGAACTTGCTCCATCTTACCCGGGTCGGCTAACTTCCGGTTACTCTGGCTCCGACTAACGACCCATCTAACTTCGGGGGGAGGGAGGAATACTCAAAGAGTGGACCCAGGAACGTCTGTTGCAATGCTGGCGACGATGCAATTACTTGGGCGCACTTCGTGTCGTGCAACTAGCAATTTGCAGCGATGGCGTTAACGAGACCCCTTGAAACGGGCCATGCATGGGAATCTTAATGAAGCGACGTTACGTTTTACTGTTTACCGCCGAAAGTATGTAATAATCGTATGGACGACGATATACAATCGCTGATAGACCAGGGTATTATGTTCCTTGGAGAATAACAGTTTTAACTGTAGGACAAATGTTGTTAATTCGAAGCTTGAGCAATATTAGGTATTATCAAAAAAATTAATTCCTTACAAGCTAGCAGTGAGTGACATTTTTAATACCATAAGGTTCAGAGTTTTTCATAATAATTGGTAAGGTTCTGTTAAATCTGTTTCAGGAATAGATTGATTTGATCTGGTGTTTCGTTTTCGCGGTATCGTCTCCAGCATGGAGAACATGACGAACAAACGAACCGAAGGAGAATACCTGACCCTCGAGACGCAGATAAAAGGCGAGCAAGGGAAGGAAGATAGGTCGATTTAAAAGACACGATTCGACGGTGGACAGGAGGCGGGAAAGTCGAGTCTCCGAAGCGTTTGCGGACGATTCGGGCCATTAGGCGAGGGCGCTGCAATTAACACCGTCCACCATCGACACCCGCAAACTCCATTACTGGAACCTTCGTTGTTTCCACCCTCCAGTTTTTCCACACCGGCTACCCCGGCAAATCGTCCGTGCTGCTGCCTCGGATAACTGAGAAATATACGAGGATTAACGATCCCGAACCTCGTACAATTTTGTCACCCTGTATGCAGATTGTGTCGATTAATCTTACAAGAAGAAGGTTCTTCGTTTGATACAATTGCTCTAATTTTTATGGGAATACTATACTTAGGAAGTTAGGCAAGTACTTCAAAACTACTCGACTATACTTTTGTATGAAATCTTTCGCCTTAGGATTACTCCGATTGATTCCAATTTAAAACTGACAATTGTTCTAATATAATTCTCCAAACGATTAAATACGCAGGGTACCAAAAAGATTAGAGCGTTTGTTCGCCGGACGGGAGTTGGACCATGGCAAAATGATTTTGTCAGAAGGGAAAAAACTGGCAACGAATTTCTTGCCGATCGGTCAGCCGCGATCAAAGGAACAGTCTCTTTTTCTTCGCGGTCCAGAGGAACGGTTAGGATGGGAAGCCGAGCAATAAGTCTGATCTTGTCGCGTGATTGCGAAAGGAAAGGTTAAAACGTGGAGAAAAGGCAAGCGTGAAAGAAAAGAAAAACGGTGGTATAAGTGGTTGAGGAGGATCGATTCTTTTGTCCCAGCGGAGACTTCTCTCGCGGATCTTCATCCCTCCTCTTCCCTCTTCATTCTTTTTCTTTCACCTTACAAGACATCTCGTTTAATGTCCCATGATATATCATCCACCTTTGTATCCTTCGAGGATTATTTCTACTTTCCGGCTGCGCTGTATTGTTGCACCAATTGATTCGCGGTTTATTGAAAAAAAAAAATGTATTAAATTGTGTTTAGCTTGCGATGTCAGCCTATCTATTAACCTTAGGACCTCGGGAACGTACGCCATGGTATTTGAATTATTAAGTAACGAAGTTTTTCAACTCAAAGTGGTCGTAGATTGGATGAAAGAATATTTAAGTTTTCTCACTCCATCGTCCGTCGTCCTGGAGTTAAAAGGCTTCCTGTTTTATTAAAAACGTTGCGATTTTTATACCCTCGAAGATACCTAAGTCAAATCTTCTATATTCACAAAGGATTTTCTATTCTTCGTAAATACAATTCTGTACCCTAGAGGTAAACAGTTGGAACTCTGTTTTTTTTTTTTTTTATTTAAAATGAAACGAAATTCTGTTTCGTTACGTGGCAAAAGAAGACCCCAAGCCCCAAGATCAAAGAAGTAAGTTTAATACGAATCAGACGTATGTCCAATGTTGTTCGAAGTAAACAGTACGACTGTTTACCTGTAGGGTGCAGAATTATAGAAATCTGTGAACTGGAATTGTAATCGATCCTACACCGCTACAAATCTTACCGTAATTTTCCAATTTTCTTCTACTCTTCTATATCGCTTAATATTTCTATCCAAAGTTTCGCAAGAATTTAAATCATCCACACGTTAAAAATCTTTTGAATAATTTTGAAAAATTCCCCACGTTATCGTTCCGATACAGAATCAACCTTCGACCCATAAAGTTGCTTGTTTTCACGATTTTTACGCTACATTTATTCTCAAACGATAAACATCTATCGAATAAAAAAAGTTCGTATAACTTCGCAGCAATATTTTCAGATCCCTATCCGCTGGAATATGTACAACATCCAGGATGATGTTTATCGTTTTTAAATTTCCGCAAGATTCACGAACGTGAAACGTGTGCATCATGGGATCAGATGGTGAAAGAAACGGACTCGTTATTCAACCCAGAAACAAATATTTACAATTACCAGAACAAAAGTGAACATAGATAATTACAACCGCAACGATTAAAAATAATATTCATTGGATTCAAATGCCAAGTTTTAATCGTTTCTTTCTTATTTTCAGAAGCAAACAGCGTAAAACGAAGGTTCGCCAAAAGGTGACTGGAACACGCTGCTGATTTAACTCCAGTCTCTTCTTCTTCTTCTTTTTCGTCCCTTTCTTCGTCATTCTTCCTTTTTGCTGGCTGTTCGATGGTCGACGAAGGGCGATTTAAGGATAAAACATCGCGTTCGAACGTCGATTCAAGCTGACACGATGGTTTCGCTAGGAACTACCTTCGTTAGGAATTTCAGGGAAAAAACCGATCGTTAGTTGGATAATAAAATTGTAATTATCTACATTCCGTGTAGGTATTGTATAACAATTTGAAGAATAAGCTACACTCCAGTGGTTCCCAAACTTTTCCGAGTCGCGGCGCCTTTTTCTTAAATAACATTGTTCCACGGCGCCCTGCCCTAAGTAAAAGTATAACTGATCGTAAGTAAGAGATAAAAATTTAATTCAATTAGACCAAATGTTTTTTGGTTCACAATATTTCACGGCGCACAGTTTGTGAATCGCTGGGTTACTCCGTTCTTATTTTATCTTCCGTTTTTCAGAAAGTATCGATCGCTTTTAGCCGGGAATGGCTTTTTCCGGTTCCACCGGAGCCTGTTTCCTGCATCGCGTCGTTTTCTAATTGGGAACACGAAACATCGATTTAAACGGGGGCGAAACGTCATCGAGCGGAGCAAGGATGGAGTACCCCAGTCGAAGGACAATCAACGAGACACCTGCAGCTGACATCGAACCGGTCGCTTCAGCTACTCGATCACTTCTAACTGACGGCTTTTCAAAACACACACGGTACTACGTTCAACAAGCGACCCCGTATTGTGCGTCCCGGTCGATGTGAATTCCACGATGGAATATCAGCCTGCGTCTTCTGTAAATCGAGCCGGTAATCGTTTCCGGATCTGTCGGCTGATTTCGGGTCTATACACGATCTCAGTGTTTTTCGTGTTACAAGGTAGAACTCTTTATTATCTGGTTGGCAACTAAATTCGTGATCCATCGGTGTGTTCAGTGTCAAAATTATTCGAATTTTAACGAATAAGGATTGAAAAGTTATCACAAGTACTGCAAGAGGTTAATTCGAACGATGCTAGGTTTAATTGGGAACATTGTTATTTGCTGAGTTTTAATTAATAACTCTGTAAGGGGAAAAAATGAGAAGGTCGCGAATTTATTATTGCCAACCTAATATTTTCATCGTCAAACCTATCGTATACAGTGAAAGTCCATTGTCTACTTGAATACGGAGCTTTAGCTGTATAACAAAACATGATTTATAGCAAATTAGACAGGGCTTACATTCAACAAAAAACAAGATCAGATTTGGCCCTGTCAAAGTTAAATCTATACTTGTCGTAGCAAAAGTAAATGGAAAATGAAAATAAGGATTTTAGTTTCTAAACTATCTATCCTAAACCCCTTTATATTAGAAAATATAGACAAAACAAGTTATAGGATGGAAATTTATGAGAAACAAAGTACGGTTATAGGACAATGCATTCAGGGATCGTTGTGTTTGCAGCACTGATTTAATTCCACGAAACTGTTCGGTGGCGTACACACCTGCTACAAGAGTAGTATACACGTGGCACCATTTAATATAGAAACTGACGTGTCGTTTGGTGTAGCGTTACAGATGAAATTCTATGCAACGATATGGCGAGGAATGTTATAAATTATAAATTAATCTAACCCCGCTGTATTTATATGTATAACATTGTAACAGAGTTTCGGTTGTTTTATTTAATTTCTTCTGTTCTTGATTGTTTGCTATTTGATCCTTTGTTTGTGACATACTTCGACAAAAAGAAGCAGGGAAATTTGTTGTTCAGGTAAAAAAAAATGAAAATAGAGAGGTGTATGAATTGTTTCCATTTTTAGGCGTTTTAAAAATAGAGCTGCTGGCTCCATCTGGCAACAAAGTGCTGAAACATGTTAAAAACTGAATTACCGACATTCCTTTTAATTTTCTAAATGCAATTTAATAATATCGTTCCGTGATAATATGGATATAAAACATCTTTCGGACTCTAATAAGTCGAAAAGGTCCCAAACGTTGATCGAGATTAGCAAAATTTAATTCTCTTTGATTCGAGAGAATTGTGACAGATGGCTATAGTGGTTCTAGATATACAAGGTGTCCCGTAATTAGTGTAACATCGGGAAATGGGAGATAGCTGAAACGATTCTGAACAACAATTTCCTTTGCGAAAATGTTGAGTGGGGCTTCGTTTTTGAATTATTAACGAAAAACAGTGACCAATCAAAACGCGCGTAGAGCGCACGCTCAGCCGTGATTCGTTTTAATCCGATGTCCCGTCTCGAAGTTACCCTATCACGACTGAGCGCGCGCTCTACGCGTGCTCTGATTGGTCAGTGTTTTTCGTTTAACAAAGCTTATATGATTAGATTATTAATTTATTTTTTTTAACTTCTTTACTCTGTGATAACTTGTTTCTAACTAATTATTTATAAAAAGAATATCATAAATCACAACAAAAGAATTTTAAAAATAGAAATTGATTTTATCAACAAATTATAATTATGATAAAATAGAAATTGATTTTATCTACAAATAGGCAACAGATTATGGCGGTTCTTTTCTTTTCTTCTTTTTTTCCAAAAACACTTCGTTGGATCTGCTGGTTATTCATTTCCACACAATCTCGGAAAATTTAATATTGCAATGGAAAAGAGGACCACGTGCGGGCTGTACGATTCAACAGAACCCGGCCCAATAGATTCTCATGACAAATTGATACGCAAATTGGCTAGGAAACGGTCGATTCTTCTAATTTCGCAGCGGGAAATTTGAACATAAATCAAAAGCCAGTTGGAGGAACGTGCAAAAATGAACCACCTATATCTTATGACACATGACCACCTAAATCTTCTTCTTGAAAATCCAATCTCTACAAATCTATAGATTCTTTATATAAAAGCTATTTCAATGTATCAATCTTCCGAAAATGCAATAATTTAGACAAAAATTATTCAAACCGTTTTTAAAAAAATGATTAACAAAGTTCCATGTTAACTTTCTGCAAAAGAAAAACATCCCCTGAAAAAACTTTGTCAAGTTTTTTGATGTATAAATAATCTTGGAAATGGCGTGATAATAATCGTTTATTATAAATAACTATTAACACGTTCTCCTGTCACGTACAATCGTCTTTACGTGTTTTTTTTTTTTTTTGTTTCTTTCGTTTTCTCTCGCCTTCGTTCATTGCTTAGGAATCCATGCAATAGTATACGTTACATTGGAGCGTTTTTTTTTCTCTGTTATCCAGTTTTCTTTTTTACCTCGGAATTACAAACATTTACTTGTAATGCAGTATTAATTACTCGTGTGTGACGATTATTTACAGAAGAAAGGAAACGATCATCGATCACTCGGCGGCGCAAATCGACCCAGTGATTTTTTTTTACAGCTAAACCGTGTGTTAATTCGCTTATAGAGAATGTAGGGCGGGGGTTAGAGAGTGGACAAATACTAATCATACAAACAGGAATCCATATCTGAATCGTGGCGTTTCGTTTTTCAATCCACGAGACACGCTTTTTTTTTTTTGTTAGTGGATCGCTGTGTGTTCGATAACGCCATTGTCGTCGTTTTTTATCCACATCAAATGCAACGGTGTTTCGGAGATAATCCACATCCGAATAGTCCATAGTTTTTCTCTTTTTTGTTCGTTACGAACGTATGTGACCAAGGTTTCTTTCACTTCTACCTTCCTTAGATAAAAAGAAAAATCTGTGTCGGGTTAAAACGAGGATTGATCTGCGTTTGTTCTTCGAAAGAAATTCGATGTTTGAATGAGAGAAAAAAAAAAAGACATTCGAGTCGCGAACAATCGTCGTACATGTTGTTTCTCGTGTAAAAAATACAATGCAAGTCCGTGAAACGGATACAGGCACGATAAATATTAAATCACACGCGTATCAATTGTTTCGAGCTGGCCCATCGTTTTCGGTTAATTTTCTGCCATCGTTCCTGTTTCTCGTCTTTTCCCATTTTTCTCGCGACGCTGAGGATAAACGACAGAGACGATTCGAGCCTTTGTGCACTCTTCAAATTTCTATCACATCCATATTCCTTTTAAAATAAGACCAAGTATTATTTTACTTGGTGAATGTATTACCATCGGTAAACAAAAAAAAAAGTTGTGATTTCACGAACATAGAATACGTTTTAAATTTGCATCGAACTAGATTTACAATTCGGGTCAATTTCACCCGCAACGAGTGCACCAAGGTTGACGGAAGTAAAGTAAAAAAAAGAAAAGAAAAACACACGCACACACGCAGCAGCAACAACAATAACAACGACGAAAAATCAAAGTAAATCGCAAAAATCATGAGTTTCGATTCGACGAAACGATTCGTATCGTATCGATCGATCTTTTTGTTCGTACAGATTTTCTCGGAAACAAATTTCATTCTGTCGGATTGTTTGGAAAATCGTCTCGTTTTTTTGAAAATCGTTCAAAGTCAGCCGCGTCGGCTGTTGAACGGGTCGAGTACCGGGTCTACGTGAAACGAGAGAATAACACGTATAATAAATATCGAATAACAGTTGTGTTTTTCTTACAGTAATACGAAGTTAGTAGAATGCAGCGTACAGATAGCATATGTGGTAGCCATAGAAAATACGTGCTACGTACGAGTTTTCCTCACATTCATTCGAAGCATTTTTTAATCGTTTGCTACCCGCTCTCTCACATGTTAACTATGTACTTTCAAAATTCGATCTCGCTACTCGTACAATCATACATCCCATTCTTTATCTATGTGTACATTTTCATTATTTAATTTTTTTTGTTTTCTTTTTTTTATTTTTTCATATTTTTTTTTTATATATAGTGAATCCCTTTACCACACACCTCATACGCACACGTGTACATAAAACGTTTATTCCCGTTCATTCTTTCGAGTTCTCCCGTATCTAGTCATGTGTTCAACGGAAAAAAAAATAAAAAAGAAAAGAAACTAATAATAAAACAATCTTTCACTCGACTTTTAATTCATCATCATCCGTCAATCAACTGAAAATTCGAACCATATACTAGGATCTCCTTTCTCCCGGCCTCGGTAGCAGTCCGTTCTCATCCGTCGATTAACACAAACAATATAGACTTTTCAAAATGTCCAACAATGTCTATTAACATCCTTTAGCTATTCACACACTTTCGATACCATCTTCTCCATCTCGACGTCCGTGTCGATATCGTGGTGCACGTGATTGCTACCACCCGCGTTGCTGATGGCCACAGCAGGGTTGTTTATCGGGGTAGAGACCGTGCTGGTCGGGGGTACCGTGGACGTGGGCGGGGTGCTCGGTGTGCCAGGAGTGCCGGACAATTCGATGGGCGAGCCTGGAGACGCCAATGGTTCCACTAAGTCTTCTAAACCTTCCGGTGTTGGCAGTTTGCTCAGCTCTTCCCTCAGCAATCTATAGTGTCTCTGTGAAGAATTATGTTGTATAAATAGATAGTACCCGACGAATCTAGGTAGACTCATATTCGTTCCAAGTATCATTCGAGCTTTGCAGAGTTTGTCAACTACATTAGAGCAGTGACGAGCTACTATTCCTTCGTTACGCCACGGACAATTCCCCTTCGTTTTAAACATATTTACCGACGGAGCCCCAGGCCCACCAGGCACATTTCTTGACACGCCAAAATACACAGGGGCTGGCAATTTTTAATAGTAGCTCGCCGGGGTTTAGACTAATATGAAATGAATTATTGCCTACTTACCCTTAAAGCTAAAGCGTTCAGAGATAGAGTGCGGCCAGACCTACGGTCCGATCCGTGCATCTCCATATCCCTTATCCACGCTTCTAGTTGTGCAACGATTTCGTGTCTCTTTATCCAGAAGTGAGTATGTATAACCTATAAATATATTAATATTGAATGTACCGATGTGAAATAATTGAAATAATAATTATGTATATTTGCATAATAATAGTAGTAGCTGCATTGTGCTTTCACTCTGTTCTACCTCTCCTGCTATCACACGCATTGTTGTTATTGGCTGAAGCGGTGACAAAGGACGACGACGGACATATTGAGACAGAGTGAAATATAAATCATTACAATCATGATATGCTTGCCGCCGTCCTTTGTCACCGCTTTATTAAGAAAAACCAGGAAAATCGAAATGCTACACACAATTTACGTTTAACGATAGTTTGTTATCCGAATTATAGTCAAAATTACATTTAAAATCCAATTGTACTGACAATACGAGTCAGATCTGTGACGTTTGAGCTGCAAAGTGCGTCACGAGTCAGACTCGTCAAAGTACGCCAAAAGGTTAACGTTTAAAACCGATTACGCAGACCTACCTCTTTGAAACAAGGACATGGATTGCGAATTTGATCAAGCATCGCCCACTTGGCGGTAGCCTGGCAAATGTTCGCATTGTACTCTTGACTAGATTGAGCCCCGCTCGTTGTACCCCGTGACCGTTCGTAGCCCGGTTCGTTGAAGTAAGGCTCAGATACCAAAATCAATGACTGTATCGACACTAATACCTGTTTTCGTGTAACGAATAAAGAATTCATATATTATATCAACCTCCTATCAAAATAATTCCTTCTCGAATGCCACTGATTTTACCTGAAGGAAACTACTGGTATGCGCATTCCATTTTTCTTCAGGTCGACCGTGCCAAGTGTTCAACACACTCAGGCAAACCTTCCCGTCGTTGTACAAATTGGGATTGAATCGTACCGTGTGACGACCAGTCGTCTCCAGGTTGATCAACATAGGACTGTTAGGATAATCCGGTGGGAAATAGACGTCGAATTCGAAGCATCCGTTCGCGTACGGTGTTTCCGCTGGTCCTGTTATCAATACCTGCAAAGAAATTTCGATGAAATCAATATAGCTTTATAAGATTTTATACAATTTTCTGTTTTCTTATTCCAAGTACCTTCATCACGTCCAACCTGTCGGCATCGCATCTAACGAAAACGCTGCTACTATACGACAAAGGTAGCGCGGTAGAAAGCGTGACGGCTTCCTGTGCTAATCTCTTGACTCTTGTGGGATGACTTCTCTCGTCCGCCGCTCTCATGGTCGATTCAAAATGATACGAGACGGCAAACTTGTATCCGCCTACTTCTGGATTCTCCGTGATCATTTCATACGTATCTACGATTAATAGAATCGCGTTAATACGAAATGATAATAATCATTGATAAAAAGTACCAGTATTTATTGTCAATTTCTTACCGAACTGTAAATTTTTCATTACTTCTAGGTATCGTTGTTCGATGGAACGTAAAGGTAACTCTGGACCAGTCGGGCTGGGACCAGGTAACTCTTCCTCGATCCCTGACAACCTCGAGGTCGCGTTTTGCACTATTGTCGCGCTTTCTTGAATGTCAGGGATCAACGTAGCCAAACCTTCGTCCTGTTCGGTGTCGTCCGGGTATTTGAAAAGCGTCTTCGACTTGTTGCTTCTGGTACGGTTTATCTTGTGAGCATACGTGTCCACGCAGATCCTCATGCTCGACAGAAGCGAGACGACCGACGGTTCGCTAGACTTCCCGCCCCTTGGCAACAAAAGTGGGGCCAGTTGATTCGAAAGAGCCATCGCCCTGAGCAACTGCAGCACCGCACGATACAGAGGAATATGCCTGGCCATGTCCAACACCGAGTCGTTCCTCAGGTACGAAGACAAAGCCGGAAGTAGACACGAGCGAGCCAACAGGTCGGGAAAAGGAGCCGGTAATTCCCTTTGCGTTTGTCCACCAGAGCCTATGTAACTCGCCAACACTTGCAGCAATACCGTCACGTGTTCCTCTTCAGATTTCTGTCTCATCAGCGCCTGTTCGACGTTCCACGATTGCTGAGTGGAGCCTGTACCGAATCCCGTACCCTTCGCCCAGTAAGACTGAGAACTGTCATCGCTGCGACCTGGGGCGTCAGCCTGCTGCTGGTTCCCAGTCGCCTTCTGCTCCGAACTCTCGCTCTGACTGGTCTGGTGCGTGAATATGGCCAAGCAATTCAACAAGAGAAGCATGGCGCCTACTTTGATGGTCGTTTTCCGCAAGAGGAGGCCGTCGTCTGTGGTTGCGGGCGTCGCGTCTAGCAACTGCTTCAAAACTTGTAACGGCAAGGTTGGTAAGGAAGCGGCCAACGGCGATGTTATAACGTCACCACCTTCGCCATCGTCTGTCACGCCCAAGGCAAGACGCAACAGACACTGCGCCCTTTTTCGATCCCTTAACAACACTTCCGCGTAACCAGGAAGCCTGAGGAACAACCCAAAGGCGGCCAGGGAATGTGGTGGCACGTAAACAGCCGGGGAAGACGCTCGCGGGGAATTGTTTCCACCTTCGTCCAACACGTCGCAAGCATAGTCGTTGATGTCCACCTTCACCCATCCCTCTTCGTACGATTGTTCAGGCGAAGGTAGCAACACGGACGGTGGTCTGTAATCTGGATACACCAGTGGTAGGTGCCGGGCCAATACCGCTAAACCACCGCCAGCGCTAAACACCCCTAATGAACTTTCTATGCTCCTGTAGTTTAGTAACTCGCCCTCGGTCTGCTTCGCTATATCCTCTGCAAAAAATACAGTGAAATATTGTTTATCACGTTTAGCGAGGACTTTGGAACTTTGGACGCGTATCGGTAAAATTATAACTTATAAATATCTTTGTCGGTAATATTGCGTAGACAAACGGCGTTTCGTCTCGGGATCGCCTGCCAGACTCGTTAGTGGAGCTGACGACAGACGATCCCTGCTCCAAACGCCTATGATGCTACTTATCGGACTTTCGGCGGTCGCCGGCCCGAACCAAGAGCGTCTGGAGAGACGAACAAACGTCTACTTTTCCCATCAACTTAAAATACCTTTGGAATCTTTATTGCGTTGACGCAATATAAGATGCAAACAGGGCTCCGACAACGATACTCCGCTGTCCTCGGCGATGGCTAACAGCTGAGCAATCGTCAATTGCGGTGGCAAAGGAGTATTTAATCTCGACGAGTGTATTAAATATTGTTCGTTGGTAGAATTGGTAGGATTCTGTTGAACGTTGTTGCTCGGCGTTTTGCTCGTACTCGCTGCTGCGTCTATTAAAATAAAATGTCAATCCGATATTAGTTTCTTCAATATTATAAGTAATTCTCTTTTGCTCGGCCACCGGAGAACAAAGTAGACAACTTACCAGAATTCATTCGTGATTTCCTTGCAGCAGAACTACGAGCTTGCGCTCCATTGGACGCTTCCTTCGCTCTTTTATCCTTTGCTGTGTTTCCTGCAGCCACGCTTAGAGTGTCAACTACGAAAGCCATACCAGACTCCCAAAGTTCTCTGGAACGATTGTTATTCGATCCACTCTCGTTGCCCTTGTACGTATTTGACAATAGCAAAAAGAGCCAGGTACCTTTGAAACATATAAAAAAAAAAAGAAAAGTGAAGTACTCAAATCATCATCGAATTACCAAAATTTATGGAAGATTAACTTACCGGACACTTGCTGCAATATATCTGCCACAGTCGACTGCGTGGACATGTACAATAACTGATGATAATGACCGAGAGGATGAGCCGGATGCGGTGGCATGGACGGCATGCTATAATTAGTCGCCGTCTTTGAAACTTTCATAGGAGTGTCCGAGGTGACCGACACCAATACTTTTTCACCCTCCAGAAGCAATTGCAAGATTAATTGTCTGGTAAAACCAGAAATTCCATGAAGATAACGTATATTCGAGGTTGCCCGTTGTTGAGAAATTACGTTGGTCAACAATTCGGCTAGCAACTTTTGATTCTCTAAATGACACCAGCAACATCTGGATAAAAATTTGATCATCGCGCTCTCCAACGAGGCGTACGAGATATTTGTTTTCGAAGACCTCAAAGAAGACAACGATGGACTTTCGATCGATCGATTGCTAAGGAGCGAGAGAAGAGGCAACCAAAAGCCACGGCCTTCTTTTCCAAGCCAGTCGCGCATTCTACCCTCCGAACAGACCAGCGTCAGAAATTCTAACACCATCGCTATACTCTCTGGATCGGTCATATTAAGACCACCGGTGTGATTGTTCGTCTGAGTGGAAGATTCACCAGCCTTATCGTTGTCGGTTAAACTTCCCACAGAATTACTTTGACAATTGTTCTCGGTCGACATCCTCTCGACCTTCGGCTGTGCTTGCTTAGCCTTCTCCAAGTTACAAAAGTCTGCGCAAATATTTCCAATCGTTTTTATTTGATCAATGAATATAGCAACAAATGACTTACCAGTAATTGATGCCGTTAACAATGCAGGGAGTCCAGAATCGATTAACTGTTGAATACCAGGCGGAGAACGAGCCGCTGCGGCAACAGTGAGCAACTGTCCCTCGGTCAGATTCAATCGTTTACATTCTGACAACACGTAACGACAGTACCATTCCTCGCCGTTAATTTCACACTTTCTGTCGTCCGTTTGTCCCTCTCTTTCTTTACGATCATCGGATATCGATGCAGAATGATCCGTTGCCATGTTGGGCACCAGGATTCGAACTCTTTGAAGGAGCAGAGGGAACAACGTCGATCTCACGTAGCAAAATGCACAGAGAACAGAATCGATTGCTTGTTTCAAAGCTGAATTTGTTCCTAACGTTAACGTCCATTCGTACAAAACACTGTAACGACAAATAAATTGCATCAAGGTTTCTGTACCGATTTGCCCTCCTACAACGCTATCTTTCGTATATATACAGAGTGTCCCGCAACTAGTGTAGGAGCCGGAAATGGGGGATAGCTGAGACGATTCTGAACAACAATTTCCTTTGCAAAAATGTCGGACGAGGCTTCGTTTTTGAATTATTAACGAAAAACACTGACCAATCAGAGCCGTGATTCCTTCTACTATGACGTCACAACTCGAAGTTACCCGACCACGGCCGAGAGCTGATTGGTCAGTGTTTTTCGTGAATAATTCAAAAACGGAGCCCCGTCCGACATTTTTCCAAAGGAAATTGTTGTTCAGAATCGTCTCAGCTACCCCCTCTCATTTCCCAATGTTACACTAGTTACGGGACATCCTGTACTTACTTAAAAAGTTCGTCCGTCAATAAAGCTTGCAAGTCGTAAACAATGTTCTGCTGTTGATGGGCTTTCCATATGATAGAGGACACGCAATGGATATATACAGCTGGTGGGTTGATGGCGTTAGGGCCATTACTGTGTCGAGCGATTCCGTTTATAGCCGATGCTCGTAGCCACGAGAGTACCGCCGACATACGAGCTTCTGTACAAGAGTCTTGAACGGAGCATAGTTGTTGAAGTAATTCAACCACCGACTGGACGATCGATGTCTCTTGTTTGGTTACAGCACCTGCAGAACATCGACAGAAATATATCATTCGCCTGACAAAGAGAACACAGAACTTCTCTAAAATAAGGAAGAAATTTACATTTAAGAAAATTAACCATGGGTTCGATAAATTTATCATTGCTTTTCCAGGCTGGATAAGTAATTTCCTACTGCTAATAATTAAGCAAATATTTGTGATGACGTGGTGAGGGGGGTAATAACGCAAGTTAATTTATTACTGGTCGCCAAAGGTATACTCGTGTACAAAAAAAACCCGAGCGTGATCGACGAATGTCCTTTTATTTCTCGCGATGCAAATTGCGACGTTGTATCGGAAACTTTCTTTAGCCAAGGCCAACGGAAACGGTGTCTTGCGACGAAGCAACCCTCGAGGGTTTAACCGTCGAAAACTGGACCGATCCGTTGGCCTGACATGTTCCAAACGCACGCCACATATTACAGACAATTGTTCATTTCTCCCTTATTCTAGAATAGAAAATAGAATATCCTTTATAATATTGCAAAGTGTGGATGAGATTTTGTAACTATCGATTATTGAAAAGAAAAGCAAAATACCTTGGAAGAAAGAAGTGGACCTGTTGCTGAGTAAAAGACCGATCAGACGAAGTCCAAGCTCTCGAGAGTGTAAACCCAGTTGCAATAGAACCCTCTCCAAATCGGGTGTAAAGAGAGATGGTGCTGGTAGCAGCAAGAAATTACAACATGCCTCGACCAGACCTTCGACCGAAGCCGCAGAATTAAGCACCTTGACGGCAAGGTTACTGTTCAATGTGCTCACCGACAGGCACTGATGCAACAATCGCAACCAACCCAAACTGGACAGATACATGATAACAATTATAATTAAATACACGTAAATAATAAAAATTCTCCTAACACGTTGACCGCTACGGAGACAAGACAAACCACGAACAACGTTAACACGTCGAGTGACACGATAAAATCCTAATTATTAAGGATGGAGTCGATTAGTTTTCAAATTTAACCTTTCAATTCGATAGCCAGCATTATTAGCTTAATATTAACGCGTGGTAATAATATCCGTGGTTTATTTCATACTTCTTTTTCACAGTTATTTGATTATACAAAATTCCGGGTGACTGACGTGGCGCTTAACGTGTTAATATTAAATTAATAATACCAGGTACCAGGTGCCTCGCATATATCACTGTGGCGGTCAACGCGTTAACCCTTTGAGGACGGAACACTGTTATGCTTGACCCAGTAAAAGGACGGAATGTTATTTAATTAAAATAAAATGAATAAAATAAAAATCTCTGTTCTTCGGACTTGTGGTTACGATTTGTGTGAAAAATACAGGTTCGATTTGGACGCATATCTGCGTCGATCATCCGCAAAGGGTTAATCGTTAAACAGAATTTTACCTCCTCTTCGTTAGCTGTTCCTCGTCTATCGTATCATGATTCGTTTTGATTTCACCGAACGCCGCTGTTCCCAACAATTTGATCTGACTCAAGCTTATATCCGTCGAATCGCGAGGCTTGTACAATCGAACCAGTACAGACGTTGCCACTTCTGGTTGCGATAAAGTGATGAGTATAAGCGTCAGGCCCGCCGTTGGCATCGGTGGACAAACAGGAGTCAAGGGACTATTGCTCTCTCTCGATACTTCAATGGCCACAGCCGATGGACACGCTGTGAAATATTAATACAAAAATACACTTATATAGTAAGCATCTTCGTCGATACTACTGGTAACAAAATACAAAAAGTAAAAGAAGTCAGTTAACACGGCAAAATACTACTAGTGAATCTTACTAGCTAAGGAAGTAAGGTGCGGCTGCAGCTCGACTTTCTTCAACAATATAGCACAAGGTAAAGTGATCGTAAGATCGACCCACGCCTCGTCAGGGTAACAATGATACAACCACGCAGCTGTCCTCGCTCGTTTATGAGGCGTACAATTCTGTATAAGAACATCCGCCGATTGCGTCGTTGGATTCAACCAAGATATAGTTCCCAAAGGAGCGAAATTCAACAACGTTTCCTCGTAACTTTTACACTCCTGCGAGTTCTCGTATTTCTTGCTGCTGGTGGACGCAACTGGCACCATGTTAGGAGCGTTCGACAAATGCTCCATCACCAGTGCGATCACGCCGGGCGATGCAGAATTGTTACAGCCGGTGTTGCTTGATTTCACCAAATTTTCACACAGCACTTTAACGCCGCCCATCGTTGTGAACATCGCCAGTGACACCTCGTTATCGAGAACGCTCAAGATATACCACAGAAGAGGTTCCGACAGTTGCATAACGCCCAACTGGCGATCCAATTCTCTCTGACCGCACGCTGAAAGGTATATCAAATATAATGTAGAAACATTCTTAAACTGACATTGCTTTGAAAGTTAACGTTACGATTCTTACAAGAGGAGAGATATTGATAAAGCGGGTTGAGAACCAAGGTACGATTGCTCGCCTTTTTAGTGAGAGTGGTCAGTAGTTGGAACGTAGCGTCCGGGATCGAAGCAGGATCGTCGAGTTCGGTCGCTGCTCCTGCATCAGCGCTCTCGCCTAAGAGCATGGCCAAAGAGGAACCGGTGCTATTACCGAGAGCACCCAACAATCGCATCATGGTAGGTTCGTGTTGCAATACTGAAATAAATACACAAGGTGTAGCAACAAACGGCGTTTCGTCACGGGATCGTCTGCCACAGACTCGTCAATAGGGCTGACGACTAAGCTCTACTGACGACAGACTGCCCCAGACACCTTGATACCGCTTTTCGGACGTCGCACAGTGGTCCGTGAAGCAGAAAAACGTTAACGACTGTCAAGCAACGGCACATGGATAATAATCTGTATAAAATTGTTTATTGAATCTGTCGAAAAGTTTACGACGTTACAACTATCGAGCTCCATCGTGCTCCTAGTTCTACTTTGTTCACCAACACTTATCAGAATCCTATGTAAAAATTTCACCATAATATAATCAGCTGTAAAAACCCAGCATGCTGAATAACGAAGCATTTTAGACATTATCGAATTTTTAAATAAAGCTTCGAATTTTAATTAATTTGATTAACAAAAATGATCATATCGTTGCAACTGTTGGAATCAGTTACTTGGGATTGGTACCGAGCAAATTGAAATGAAAAGATATTTAGAAAATTGTACCAAGCTTAAGATTAAGAATTTCGATTTTCCATATAAACCGATTTTGATGGCCGATGAAATAACTCTTGTTTTTAGTAAGAATTACATTTGTGCCAAATTTCAAAGCGCTTAAAAGTTATGTTTTCTCGCATTTCTGGTGTTTTGAGACCACTGTGCGTTGTACTTATGTCCGAAATGCATGCCGGACGACCGCTAGCGACAAGCTAACTCGAATACCACCTGGCGGTCGCCAGCCAGAACCAAGGGCGTCTGAGGAGACAAACAAACGTCTACGAAAAAAGTATAATAATGAAAACTGAATCAAACCAAAAGACAATCGACGTATTCTTGTACTTACCCGTGTCTGCGACACATCGTACGCGGGGTTTGTTGGATGTAGATTGTTGCAAGCGGGAGGAGGATTGCTGCTCCGCCACTTTGCTCTCGTCCGTTTGCGAAGTGTTTATTTTCATTTCGGAATCATTCATATCATTCGTTGGACCGAGATTGAGACTCGTCTCTGAGAGATCGATCCTCATCGTACTGTCGGATCGCCCTGCACTGCTCTATAAATAATAATAAATCGTGAAATAGATCTTTAATGGTTTGTATGCAGTCATGAGGTTGAAAAAATTGATTTTTTCAGAGAAGGGTGTTCTGGATGCTGGAGCTGCTGAGGATCCTCAAAACTACGCTTTTTTAATAAGTCAGAAACTACTGCAATTATCTTAATCAAATTTTATGTACATCTTTAATATGAAAATGACCAGGGATTGAATGAATCATTTTTTTGTTTATAACCTATTTTACAAGCAACGATGGTGAAAATTATGACTGTTTTGTCAAAATAGCACTAAAAATTCAAAATTCAATATTTTAGAAAATCATCTACTAACAGAATCTATTTGGTTTTTTGATGTCAGATAACTGTGGATGAGTTATATCTTTTTTCGAAACCTTCTACGACAATCTGCTTCCAACCATTCAATTTATAATATTTTCTTACGAAAATATTCTTCAAATGAATCAATTAGATGCTTTCAAAAAAATTCGCAAAAAAATCGCTTTTTTCGACCTCGTGACTGCATGTAAGCCCATAATGCACGATGCTTGCTTAATAACACAGCGTTCTAAATAACAACGACACATACTTCTGGCAAAGGAGTTTGGATAAGCCGGCATACTAATTCGATAAGAGCCACAACCAAAGTGTCCCACGAAACTGGACGACCCTGTCTCGTGTCACCGCCGAAGACGCAAGCGAACAAACCGTTGAACCGACGTGACGGATTTTCAGAATTATCCGTCCCACCGCACTGAGCTCCAACTGTATCATAAAATCAAAATTGTATATTCAACGAAATCATATTTATCGACTTACGCGTCGGGAAATTACCTCCAGAGCCCCTAACGTAGGTAGAAACTAAAACTCCAACACATTCTGTTACACTCATCGCGGTTCCCAAATCGGTATTGGCAAAATTTAAGTTCGTCAACGACGTGATAAGTTTGTACTGTGCGTCCAAGGGTCCTCTCCTCGCAGAAAGTGCTCCGCCAGGTTGTACGAGCTGATACACCACCCACAATAAGAGTTCGTTCAATGCGTTTCCTAAAGAGCTGCCCGGTGTGATTACATCGCATCTCATTTTTAATCTAACTAGAAAATCTTGCAGTGCTTGACATACGGTGGGTCCAGCCTGAAAATTCGATATCAAGTTACTGGAGAAGTTATCGCTAAAAGAGATTTGCCACTCAGGAAAGCATTAAATTTACCATGATATACTGTTTATCCATAGCGTTAACGCTTAATCCACTACCAGACAGTAGACGCAAAAGCATGGGACCCATATTGCGTTCTTTCACGATACATCCAGCCATGCCACCCAGAAGACCATCCAACGGTTGCCTGCTGCTCGTGGCTTCCGAAGTGTCTGTCTGTAGCGGCTGATTGCTCGCCAGAGTCAAACACTGAAGAGCAAGGCACCAAGCTCGCAAAGAAACTCCCGGATGCCTAAAAAATAAATGTTTATCTTGTTTTTGATCATGCACAATTTAATGAGCGAAATTGAAAACACTTAAATATTTCGTTTACCAAGATAGCGCAGATATGAGACTCGAAATGGCTGTTGAACTGAGTGGAATAACAGGTGACAGAGATGGATCGAACTGATTCGAAGAACTGGACTGTTCGGAAGATGCGTTCAAGTTCAACGTTAACCACAACTGAAGTACGAGCTCCAAGTTTGTCCCGACGCTCTGTTATACAGTAAAACATAGATGAAATAAACAGTAAAAATATCACTTGAATTTCTATCGCTTACCTGTAAATAGAGATCTGTAAATATTTTATCGAAGCATCTTGTCAACATTAACAAACTTGACGACATTGTGTCGGATGAATTCCAAGTATCTTGATTCCTCTCGTTCCAACCGGGCTCGACTCTCGACGTCGATTGCTGAGAATATCGGTTCGTTTCCGGCGGTGCCTTACAAATCAAGTTAATTATAATAGTTGTCGTCGAAGCATCGATTACTCTCGCACAGTATTAAAAACAGTATTGTTAACTTACATGTATCGAAGTACTTATACTGTAAGGTAAGTTGTATACGCTGAAGGTGGACAATATTCTCAGTGATATTTCTATTCCCATTTCTACTCCATATTCTAATCTTGCATCCATTGCCAAGGAAATACTGAGAAAATAGGCAATTAATATATATTTTTGAACCGGAGGGCACAAAAATCGGGCTTTCAATGCCTATTTGGCGACCACGAATACTTTGCGCTCGCCAAATAGACATTGAAAGCCCGATTTTTCCGCCCTCTGGCTCAAAATAGTATATTACGTACAAGCTAAATTCTTTATTAAGGTGTACTTCCACTTTCTTTTCTAATTAATAAACTTTTAGTTAAACATCTTCCAAAGCGTACCCAGATATGTTCATGTTTTTAGGCAACAGATGACCCTTCTTCAACAGGTTTCTGCCCCGTTCTAAGATATCATCTAAGAAATCTTCGAATTCACTGTCATCGGACTCGACAAGGGATGGCAGGAATCCATTCGACTTTGACGTCGAAGCGGCTGCAGGTGGTATCACGATAATATCTTGGGCATCCTCTTCTCCTTCGCCCTCTGCAAATCCTTCGTCGTTACCAAGCGGAACTGTAGTATTACTCGTTTCAGCCGTGGCAGTGTACTCCTCTTCTGGAGTTCGATTTTTCTCCGTAACGAGACACTCGAAGTTTTCCTCGGACGGGCTTCCCTCGTGAGTGGAACACGATTTTGGAAGTAACTTTTCACCTACGATAAAATAGCGTATCGTTACAAAGTAATTTTTTAAGAAAGAAAAGTAATAAATGAAAGGCTTGGAAAAGCATTCAATGTAAGTTCCACTAACATACTTTGTGACTCGCATTAATTGGCTTTTCACCCCTTCAAATATCACCAAATAAAATTTATAATAACGATAGAATGAAAGTTGTTCCGTACCTTCCAGTAAGTCCTGCAAAAGGCACGAGACCGCGTGCGAAGACCAGGCAGCGTCAGACGTACCCGTTGCCAACCTGACCAACCTTAACAGCTGTTCTTCGCTCATAAGCTCGCACAAGCTGATTGCAGGACGCGTAGGTATCACTAACCTAGCGACTACCTATATGGCACACAATACAACAGTTCAACGAGTTTGTCTCGGATGAAGCATTAACATGAAACTCTATCTCAACCATTAACTGTACCATGACTAAATTAAATAAATTTAATTTTAGTGGAGTCAAATTTAACCCTGTCACGGTACGTAAGGGTTGAAACGCGAGGTCTACCAAGGTAAGAAATTTTTTTAAATTGATATTACGATACTAAGCGTGAAGTTGACTATTTACAAACTAAATTTTTTAACCAGAGGGCGCAACAATCGGGCCTTTAATGCCTATTTGGCGAGCGCAAAGTGCCCGATTCTTGCCATAGGGCGCAAAGTATTTTACTTTTCGCCCTAAACCATTAAAAGCCTGATTTGTGCACTCTCTGATTCAAAATATTATGTTACGTAGCAAGGGCGCAAAATGAGTGATTGGCAATAGCGATAAGGGTGAGAGTCACTTTACGCCTGTGTTACGTACGCTATTTTTTGAACCAGAGGGCGTAAAGTACGCCACAAGTTCTTAAAAATGTAATATTCTTCGCCTATTTTGAGAATGCAAAGCGCCCGATTATTGCCCTAGGGTGCAAAGTACTTTACGCTCGCCAAATAGGCGTTTAAAGCCGGATTTTAAAAAATAGCGTACGTAACACAGGCGCGAGGCGACTCTCACCCTCGTCTCTATTGCCAATCACCCACTTTGTATCCTTGGTACGTAATATACTATTACGATTCATAAATATCTGTTTAATAATAAAAAGAAACACAATTAGACTGTGGCGTACCTTGCAAGCTAACAGGAACATATCCACGTTAGCAGAATTATATAAAATAAGAGCAATGAGTCCGCGTGCCACTGGCAACACGTGTTGATGAGATAAATTGGATATGTACTCCAGATCCACATCCGTTCCTTCCGACTTACTAGAACTTTATAAGGAATTAATAACATGAAATACTAAACGCTTTTATACAAATTCTGATGATAAAAAAACCTTGTATTGGGCTGCGGTTGCGAGCGCGAACTGCGTGACACGTGCTGCGTATCATTCTTACGAATACCGAGGAAATCTTTGAAATGCTTGGCAGAATTTTGCTTCGACGTCTTTATGAAGAAACGTTCCTGCGACTTCAACGATGCTTCTACCTTGCTAAAAAACGAGGCTGCGTGCGACGAAAGATTCGCCCATCCCTGTGAAATCCATTTATATTTTGTTTAACTAATGCGTATTGTTAAAAGGAAAAAAGATGGTTTTATACCTGTGACGATGTCTGAAATACTTTTTTCGCTTGCTCCAGCTCCTGGAGTTGTTGTTTGTGGTACATTATACGTTTTTGTAATTTCTTGTAACTATAGGAAGCCGGAGACCGGCTGGCATTGCCGTACTTCCTTTGCATCGCGGATTCTCCTTGAATAAACTCCCAACGGGACAGTAGACCTATGAAAAATCATTTCGCAAAAGTTACAGTCACGAGTGAAAATATAAATGTTAAGAATATGCAAAAAATTTCCACCGTTTAAAAAGGATATCACAGTATCCTTGCAACATAGTATTCGTAAGCGATGGAAATCTTTCTGTAGCCGTAATGTTTGTTTCTTATGTTAATACCTTGTTCTCTAGTCTTTTCGTTATTCCCTTCCAAACAAGGAGGCGAAACAGCTATGGTGTCCAAACATACCGATAAAAATAGTAACACCCAACCAATAAGTGTTACATCAAGATGATTATTGTTAGAGGTTTGAGCATTTGATAGCGGTGTCAATAATTTGCCTAAAGTCTGAACCATCGCGTCTATCACAGAAAATCTGTTAACTCCGGCGATCAACGATTTACGACCGAGTAGCGTTAACAAAATAAACACTCTGAAAATGAAATGTAAAATGTTCATTCGTTAAAACAAAGATCTTATGTCATATTAACACTTTGACTGTCACGTCAGCTTGCATTATTAATATTCTTTTGATTACTTAATCAGAAATCATCGTATTAGCTACTGGAAACTCTGAATAATAGAAATTACGAAGAATTGTAATAATAATAAATACTTTGGCTGACCAAGTTTTCAACGTCTTTAGCGTGGCAGTCAAAGTGTTAAAGAAAAAAAGAAGAATAAAAAAACAACTGAGAAGTGTGTAACAAACCTGTCTTGTGGAAATATATGAGTAGACGACGACGAATAAAGATTGATGAAAATATTAGACAAGAAATTACCCCACCAAGGTTGATGGCCAGCCATACGCGTCAAAAGCGCGACAGCCTGCATCTGCAAACGCGGTGCTGGTGTAACGACGCAAAGCGAGTGGAAAAATTTCTCGCAAACCGTCGGTGTGAAAACGTTACATATCGCCGACGGTATCTGAAAACAAAAGAACAGAACGAAAGTTGAAAAAGTTGTGAGAAAAATTGTAATATTTATCCCTTAATCACCATAGTAAGGTTAAGTTTGACGGTATCGAAAATGAAATTCATAGTTTTCCATTGAAAAGTAAACAGTGGGTACACGTTATCCAATATTTATTTTTCTATGTAGGGAAATAAGAATGAAAATTATATAAAAGGTTGATGCAACAAGGTTAGGGTAAATTCTAAACCATAGTAGTCAAGGGTTAAAAAATAAATAAAATAATGATAAAAACGTACACTAGGCATAGGACCAATTTCATATACCGCGAATAGAAGAATATCGAGCAAAGTCTCTCCCAGAGCTCGTAATTTATCACTGGGCGCATTTGCTAAAGACGTAGTTGGAACAACTTGAGAACCCTTCCACGATTCCAGTCGTCGCCATACACCGCGTACAACGTTCAACTGATGTTGGAACATTATGCATTCCTGAAACATTCAACGTGTACATTGATTACAATTATCAGTTGTAACGTAGCAAAACGACATAGGGCATTCTTTTAATTATTAGGGGTAAACGGACAGCTAGAGCGCTCGACCGATAGCGTCGAGATATTTAGCCTGAAAGGAATATACAAGGAACGACGAAATGGTTAACACGTTAAGCGCGACGTCAGTTCCTGGAGATTAACAATGAACTTTCCGTTCAGCCGGCAGTGGACTTTTCATTTGGAGATTTCTAAATATCAAATTTCTGAATTTTAAGTTTCCAAAGTTCCAAATTACGAACTTTCAAATCTCAAATTTCTGAATTTCTAAATTTTAAATTTCCAAATTACTAAATTTTGAACTTTCAAATTTCCAAATATCAAATTTCAAAATTATCACATTTCGAACTTTCAAATCTCAATTTTCTAAATTTCAAATTTCAAATTTCCAAATTTCCAAATTTCCAAATTTCCAAATTTCCAAATTTCCAAATTTCCAAATTTCAAATTTCCAAATTTCAAATTTCCAAATTTCAAATATCCAAATTTCAAATTTCCAAATTTCAAATTTCAAATTTCCAAATTTCAAATTTCCAAATTTCCAAATTTCCAAATTTCCAAATTTCCAAATTTCTAATTTCCAAATTTCAAATTTCTAAATTTTAAATTTCCAAATTACCAAATTTCGAATTTTCAAATCACAAATTTTTAAATTTCAATTTTCCAAATTTTTAAATTTCAAATTTCCAAATCTCAAATTTCTAAATTTTACATTTCCAAATGACCAAATTTCGAACTTTCAAATCTCAAATTTTCAAATTTCTAAATTTCATATTTCCAAATTTCCAAATATCAAATTTCCAAAGTTCTAACTATTGTATGGGCGGCGTCGGTGCGACCAGCAGTGTCAAGATTAAAAAATAAAGGTTGTAATATAATATAATTGAGCGCTCGCTCGCTGCCGGCTGAACGGAAAGACAGTTCGACTTCAGCACCCCACACAGACATTTTCCAGGTTTAAACGTTGAGTCTCGCGACTAATTTACGGCGCGTCGCACCAGGTCTGCTTCCAGGGCCCTGTGCACTGAAACTGTCCTTGGAAACGTAGCGTCCGCCCTTCGCGATCGTACACTAATCGAAACCCTTTTCTCGCCGACTACCGAAACCTTCGGAACTTTCGATCACCCACCCAAGTTTCTTTTAACACTGGTAATCTAATTAATCTACCTGGTACGTTGCCAATATCTTTGTCGACGGCTGCTCCTTCTTCCAACTAGGTATTTTACTGAAAGAAAGATAATGTTGCATATGCATGACGTTAGTGGTCTCTGAACACAATAGTGGATCCAATAGGCTTTTTAATCTTTCAGTGGCTAGGCTAAATCTAAAAAACAAAGAATAAACACGTTATAAACAATAACCATAAAGTACATCAAGAATAATAACCCTTTCGTTACTACGGGCGACTATAATCGCTCTTCATAAAATACCACTGACATACTACGGCCGACTATAGTCGCTCTGCATTACCCTAGACACGTAGCATCAGTATTTCCTTCTACATCATTGTTTTTCCCCCCCCAAAAAGCACCGTCAGAGCTACTCGAGTTGCAATCGAGGCGTAAATGCCTACGTATACACTTTTTAGGGTGCTGCGCCGTAGAAACCGCCCGTAACGAAAGGATTGAGTAAAAATGATCAAATTACCTGCACTGAACATCCTCCGCCAGAGCTGATAAAATATTGCACTGTGTATTGATAGTGGCTTGTACAGCAGAATCGAAAGTATTATCAAAAACTGAATTGCTATCTAGTTCCGCGTAATCTTCACCAGGCAGAACTACCATGTGCCCGTAGAAAACTCCTAATGGGATTTTGCACATGGTAGGTGACATTGCGTACCGTCCTATTATGGTAATCTGAAAACAACGAAATTTCAATAAGTTAAAAAAATATCTATTACACAACTGGTAGCAAAAGTATAAAATAATAATTAACCTTTAGATATCGACACACGGGTGGTGGTTGAAGATCGCATACAACCAACGGCCTATTTCCGATATCACCGGTAACGATTAACCGTGTACCGTCGATTTCCTCGCTTTTCGACCATATGTCGATAGACAACGACGCCAGGTCGCTACAGCTAGGGATAATCAGATCTGTAAGTAATACAGGCGATCCAAAATCAAGGATAACGAAACGACGGGCGCCAGAATGCATTCGATCGACCACCAATGCTTGTTGAGGTGGTGAACACAGCAGTCTTCCCCACGGAAACGTAACATCCTTTCGCTGTAACGTACAAATGTAACACTGGTTAATTCTTTCATGTAACTAACTTGATATTTGTGTAGGTAACTAGAATGTATGTGAATATTTGATTCGACAACACAGTAATTCTAAACAGAAACTTTCAAATTGTACCGGAGTTAGAAATTTGGGTAAATTCGATTTTCCATTTTTAACGTAGTAAAAAATATCTTTTATCGAGTCACGATCGGAGCTAAAAATGTTACTAGAAAATTCATGGTGCAGTAAAGGATATACACTGTCGCAGTTTTCTGGGTAACATTGAAAGCATCAGAAGTAAGGTCTACTTTAATAAAGTAAAATTAAAGCAAATTAAACGATAAAAATAGATGTAGGTTTTTGGAGAATTCAGAGTAAACCATTCAGCACCGTAATTTGATCATTTTCCTTTTTTTTTCGTCGCAACTATGTTTGAAAAATCTTGTAAAAACACTGGACCAATCAGAGGGCGCGTAGAGCGCACGCTCAGCCGTGATTCGTTCTAGTCCGACGTCCCAGCTCTGATTGGTCAGTGTTTTTCGTTAATAATTCAAAAACAAAGCCTCACCCGACATTTTTACAAAGGAAATTGTTGTTCAGAATCGTCTCAGCTACTACACTAGTTACGGGACACCCTGTATAATTCTAAATGACTAAACGTTTCGATTGCGACAAGATAATAGTATTCAACTGTCTGTTTTATGTTACTGTGTTGCTTCGTAGATAATAATTTTTATTTCCGTCGGTCAGATGTCATTTCACCTTTAATTACCATGGCTTAGAAATAGAAAAATAACATACAGAACACAGTAAACAATATAATAAACCATGGGTGCTTAAGAATGAACAGAATTTTATACTTCCTGAAAGTACTCTGGATCAATAGTTTAACAAACGGAAAAAGGAAGGTTTAAAGAGCAACTGTCTAAATGCATTAATTCGTTGAAACTTACGTAAGAGTGATGAATACTTTTGATATCGGATATGCCGTTATTGCTTGCAGCTGTACTATCGTAAAGAGGTGCTCCGATGTTAATCGTATTCGCACAAGGATCAAGTTTCTCCATCTTCGTACCGTCAGAAGCGGAATGACAAGTGAAGTGAAGAGGTTCGACCTATAATATAACCATAATCCTTCTTATATCCATAAACTTGCAACGAAATACTGTTCACTGTGTGAATTTGTTCAACGAATTACCTCCAGAAGTCCTTTCATATTGTGATTAGCGCATAAAGCTTTCAATTTGCTGGACACCACGAGCTCGCTAGCTGGATGTGTAGGCAGTGTAAGTAGGTCTCTCAAATCGATAGCATCCTGAGAATAGACAGAGTTCGACGAAGCAGCCGACGCTCCTGTTTGTTCGTTTGCGGCATCGGACACACACGTGGGTGGTACCGGGCTGTATTTCGGAGGCATCGGCGGTTCTATGTCGAAAAGCTCTGTCTCGAACGGAGTATTATACAAACCAAACCTGCAAAAAGCATCCTCTCATGAATACTATTCTATAAAAGTACGACAATACATAATATCGAACGTTTGATCGTACCTCGTTGAAAGTAGCAAATGATAGGGATTCACTCGATTCGATATTTCAGCAGCTATTTGTTTTATCAAAGATATGCATTGACGCGCGATGCTGTGATTCTTATCTCGTGGTAAAATCCCAGTGATTAATAGTTGTAACCATCGTAAGGAGCCGGCCCACTGGACCTCGACTATGGATGGTAACAACGATACCAAAACGGAAACGAGAGCGTCGTCGAAAGAAGGAGACGGAGGATCCTCTAGATTATAAAATCCGCTGAAACATAATTGATACGATTAAAAATAAATTCCATATTTCCTTCTTGTATTCGACCGTTGCCGTGTTAGACACTTACGTGTTGCAAAGCATAATTAATTTGATACATTTGTGCGCTATACTCCGGCCAGCATGCAACAGACAGGTTCTTAGTAAACTAGATAATCGTGCTTGCACCGAACGGATCGTTTCCAATTGGAAATTTCTTATCTCGGTATTATTCTGACTGCTACGTAATCGTTTTAGCCTGATCGAGGTGATCCATACAAGGATATCTAACGCGAGCGACTGTGCAATGGGAGACCTGTAACATTCGTGTTATTATTGTAATGAATTTCTAATTAAAGTATCGATAATTTTATGATTCCTGCTTACTTGTCGGCCGTCTTTAAACAAGCCACGTTTAACAAATTATGAAAGCAACTTTTCGATTCCAGCATGGTACATCGCTGGGCTCTTTCGTTCGGTATATCGGTAGGATGCACCGTTCTGACGGTAATTGATATTTCGTGAATCCAATCGCAACCTTAAACGTTGAAAAAGAAATGAATAAAATCATATGCGAACCTTATATAATGACTCCAATGATAAATATTATATTTACCAATATAACCGTCCAACTTCTTGCTAGTTGCACCTTCTACAAACCGTTCGACCGTGCTGCCAGGAACCAACGGACGAACTTCAGCTATTCTTAACTTCTTGGATGTAGGAGGTTTGTTGTCCGACGAATTTGTTTCCGATTTTGCTGTTGTCTAGAAATATATAGATAATCTTTACCATTCCCGTTGAATACTTTGACAGAAAAATTTGATTTAAATACTTACGTTATCTTTCGTAGGATCGACTAAAGCCTTGATATGAACGAGAAGCGTTCTAGCTTTGGTACGAAATAGCTTCGGGCTGGTTAACGTAACGCAGCCGGAACGCCAGGATAAGTCTAAGCTTCGATGTAAATCGATCGGTCCGCATAAAATTTCTGTGTTATGCTGTCGTTGGTATTCTTCCGTGACCACAGGATTCTCTCCTTTTTGCTCGTTACCTATGTTGAAGTCTATCCTTTCGTCAACGGGAGTTAACAGAAACTTGTGATGACCGATTCGTTTGATATTCTGCTTTAACAGAGTGATCTGAATCGTTGGTAACTCTTGGCAAACCGAGTGCAAACTAAATCGAACATCTACGTGGCCAATATTTCCTGCCGCGCTTCGAGGAAGAGTTAATTCGAATATGTGCTCGTCCCAAGTGGTCCTAGATTTTATAATCGATAATTATCGTAAAGAAGAATAAAGGAAATTGAAATATGCAGAGGATAGGAATGTACCGTTCATTGTGCAAACGCCAGGTTCGCGTGTGGTGTTGATCTTCCGATTGATGAAAATGTTGTGGATGACGACGTTGTCTTTGAGCTTGTAACATTTCGTTCCAACACGGTGGAACGGTAGCACCGTATGCGGGAGAATGTCGATCGAATCGTGTTAATTCGTAAAGAACACGTAAATCCGAATACGTGAATCTCAATTTGTGCGCAACTAATTGATCTCTGAAAAAAAAGAAAAAAGAAACGATAACATTTATATAACTAACATTGGACATTTATTTTCTGTAATCTACTCTCAATCTTACTGAGTGGATGACGTTGATGTACTAGGTATTGTATTTTTTTTACTATTTTCCTCTGTCGTCATCATATTAATATCTTCGATATCTTCCTTATCCTCCATAGAATCTTCTTCATCCGTTGTGATAAAAAAGTGAAGTTCACCATCGCTTGTACACGCACACAATCTTTCTAAACCTGAAGAAAATAAAAAAGGGATCGTGTTATAAAGGAAAGAAATTGTATTAATAGAAATAGATGCGAACAATGTGAACTTACTATTACAATAAGCTACGGAAACAAACTTTTTTCCTTCGATTCTTGCTTCGCTGGCGGTCTTCAACGAATTTAAATTTAATACTCTGACAATGCCATCTTTGCATACCAATGCCACTTGTCCAACAGGTTCTGGTACAGCCGAAGTAGACGTTTTGCTAGAATTATCACCAGCTAACGATGAATTATTTTTCTCTTGCAAAGGTAGAAACACTTGCTCGACGGGTGCTTGATCCGCGGGTAATTCTCGCTTCGCCACCGGTTCGGAAAAAACCTTGACCACTTGTCCCGTAAAATCCAAAGCGTACACGAGTATTATAGCATTCGTATTAGTCGAATCGTCGCGCATCTCGTCGTTCATAAATCTATCGGATTGTGTGTCATTGTGGTCCCAATACACGTAACCTTTCTGTGGGAAAAATTCACTCTCCTCGTCGATGTCCATTTGATTATTATTCGACGTCAATGAATCCGCGTTGTCTGTCGTGGGACACATTGCGACGTATAAATGTCTTCCATCCTTAGACGGCTCGATGTGTGTGATTTTAAGAAAATCTGGCGCTTCGATGGGTAAAGTCTTTACAACAACTGGTTCAGTCTTCGTCATTTTCATAATATCTAGACTCTTTTTGTTTACCGATGTCAGATCAGACGTCGATGCAAAATGTTCGGGACCATTGATAGGATTGAAATTAGCATCGAACGAACTCGAAGTCGGGGGTACCGTGATACCAATCGGACTCGAATAGATACCGTTGGAAGATGACGCGGTGAGAGCAGACGTTGGAAAAATACCCTCGAAAGGTGGACCAACTACCATGTCTGAATCTACATCCTCTATCACTGGAACATCATAAAAAAATTTATTAACTAAGAATTCTTGATACAAATTCTCTTGACGTTCTCCGTTCGAACTGGCACTAGTCTCCGTTCCAGACAATGTCTTTTTTGTTTTCGAATCCTTAGTGTTATCTTCTTTCGTCGGTTGCGGTATTGTCATTTTATGATAAAAATCGTAAAATACTAAATAGTGCAATTTCGAGGGTGCATATTTATCACCTGCTACCTTCATTATATCTAAAGTATCACTGGCAGCACTATTTACACTGTTCATCGCGTGAACGAGAGACGAAGAAGGAGCTAAATCTGTCGAAGCAGCCCACACATTTTCTAAAGTTCTTATTTGCGACGGGTTATTAACTGTCACTGTAACACCGCACACTACACATGGCCTGATTTTAGAGTCCGATGCCTCCGCAGGTAAAAGCGTAGAACCAGATGTTGTTGCTTCCTTGGTTTGAGACTTGACGGAACCTACTACGGACAGAGCTGTAAGTTGCACTTTATGAGACGTTGGGTGTTTATATTCAGCGAAGGGGTCTGTTTCTGAATTAAGCGTCCTTAAATATGACGTCAAATTTCTTGCCGAACCAAACTGAATCGAATCTTTGTTATTTATTTCTTGATCTATGGGAGGAGAGACCACGTAAAATGATGCTTCCCTCTGAAAAAAAGCAGATTATGTTTTGAAAACCTTTTCAGTAAATACCAATTAATATTTATAACTAAAGATTTACCTTTAATTGATTTGTCACATTCCACACATTAATAAAACCATTATTGGAAGCTGTAGCCACCAGACCGCTGACGTTTGTAGTGCTAATTATATCCACGCTGTCGTCTGCTTCTTGTGCAGGAGCCGTGGCAAGGATAACGGACAGAGGAACATTCTGTGTGTACTCTCCTTTAACGAACGGACATGCAGGAGAATGACGTTCGTGTTCTGACCAAGGTTCGTCCGTTGGTTCCCAACACACTAAACAAACGTTGCACGTGAAACACATTATCCTATCGTCACCTGTTGCATTTGGTTGATGATAGAAACCGGCCTGAGCCATTTGATCGGGTAAAGCCCATCTATGAAAAAATATATATATGTTATATTTATGCATCGTATTAATCAGGAAATACAATAATGGTTCAAAGTTTATACTTGTAATTCATATGTGGCCATTTTGAAAAAGTCTCTCGACGCGTTGCTTCGCTAAACATTACTACTTTATCGGCAGGACCTCCCTCTAACGGCAGGCCTGGCAATAGGCCATTTAATCGTTCATTGATAGCCGAAGCAATTGGCAACGCCGGAATATGTCGATTCAATCTTTTCAACTCCAGTACTAATCCTGAACACACAAGCTTCAAAGAACCGTGCGGTAACTCCAAACATATTGTGTTCCACTGTTACGAACAAAGAATTTTTATAACAATGTTAGAGAATCTTTAATCGTGTTTAAATACAGGGTTAGGTATGCGTTTGGTCGCTTACTTTTTGGGCTTTAATTCCCTTTTTTTGGTTTGCTTTCACTGTAAAAGTTTGAGTCGCTAATTCCTGAATTACTTCTTGTACATGATCTACGCCTGGTAATTCTACGCATCGTAGACACTGATATAACAAAGTAGCCTCGGAAAACAATAATTCTAGCTTTACAACATCTTCGCTTCTTGAAACAGGTGTTTGTAAAAGAGTATCCAAAAGGAGTACACCGTTGTAATCGCTACGTACTCCGATTCCTTTTCCATCCGTATATAATATTTTATCTACACCGTTTGATAAATATGTACCTTGAAGTTTTCCATTTAATTTGCCTACAAGAAATGAAAATTGCTATTACATTACGATACTTTAATTTACTAACATATTAAACCTTTTCTCTTTAGTCGAATAAGATTTATTTGACAATTGAATATCCCAAGATCAACGACGAATAAAATATATAGACAAATGTTAATACGAAATGTGTTATCTATCGTGATACGAATGATGAAGCATATTCTTAAGAACTACAACTTCTTTGAAATTGTACATCAATAATGTCCAGACAAAACATCAAATTTTTCACAATAAATGGACCAAAATGTATAGCTGATTAGAAATAGTGTTTGAAACAAAAACTTGAGTAGTTGTAGGGATTTGCCAAACTAATAAAAAATGAGAAAGGTCACAAAGGAGGGTCATTGACAAAAAAATGTTTCGTTTCACCAACAAAACATAAGTAAGGGGAACTTTAGTCATGCCTGACGTTTTATTCGCACAATACGACCTTGACCATGAGGCGTGATTGTACATTACAAATAAATCACCTACAGAATATGATAAAATGAATCATTATTAACAGACAATTATTTCGCCGCAGGCTGAGAACGTATCAAAACGCTTACCAGATAAAGAACTTTTTTGTAAAATTACTCCTGAGTTGACATCAAATACGTATACTTGCGCCCTGCTATTAGTAATTAGTAACACATTTAGATTAGCATGATAGATTATACTTTTACACTCAGTATACACGTCTAAATAACCGTCTTCCTTCAATAACCACGGATCATCATCAGCCATTTTGCTCATACAGATTATAATTCTCAAAAAATTTGTCTAATGCGCGAACATCACAAAAAACATGGCGTACTCATCATCGCCATCTTTGAGTAGAACGTCAGCAAATTGCCCTGAAGTCAGTTAATTAATGTCAAACGATTATTTCGATAACGATACATCGAAATATAGTTCCCCAATTTTCTTATACACATGAAATCTCTTCCGAGTATCCTACGTAACTTCAACGTTGGATTCCTTTTCTCTAGTAGTAAGCGCAGGAGGAGGAAACCCCTACCACTTGCCTTTCAATCTTGGGAAATCCTAGGGAGATCCCAAGAAGAGCCTAACATAGATCCTCCTATCCTGTAGTGCAAAAAGTAAGAGCAAATAAGGCGAATGGTGGAATACTCCTTCCCATGTACTTCCCCTTAATTAAGAGAAGCCTAAGTTACACAATATAAAAAGGAATGTCCATCTTATTCTGTACAATGAACTGCACTTTTACTATATATATATATATATATATATATATGTAGAAAAAAGGAAAGAAATAATACACACTGTAATATTTTGCTTAAATGTAAACTATATTTTGTCTTAAATATATACACAATTTATTGATGTAATCTAGTAATTAAACAGCGCCTCTAAGCACTTTACTTTCTTTGGCTATTCGCAATTCTTCCAAGCGTTTCTGAACCTCTTCTTCCCTTTGCTTCATAAATTCTTCGTATTCTTGAGGATCTAGCGTGCGTACAATCTCTATACCACAACTACGCGCTGCACCAACCATCATTTTACAAACTTGCTCTAAAGTCAACAACTCCATACATGGATCTTGAGCCTTAATAACAGCAATTTCATATAAATGTTTAAATGTTATTTTACCGGCTATCTCTCCTGAAACAGACGCATAATATACAAATTGTATTAGTTATATTAGTCATTCTTATTACCTTTTACCATCATTCCTCTCTGAATTCCAGCTGCTTGTTTCAAGAAATACGTCGATGGTGGATGATGAATTACTAAATTATAGGTGCCATCGGATTTTACCTTAACACGACACGGTAAAGGTATACCTTCTTTGATGTGTGCTGTCCTTTCGTTAAACTCTTTACAAAAATTTGCTATATTAATCTTTCTCTAAAAATAATATGAGTCTGTTAAGAATACAAAAAAGGTACAGAATAATAAACAATATAACATAGATAAAAATATAAATAAATATAACAAATTTTATAACCTGTCCAAGTTGTGAGCCGAGCGGCGGTTTAGCATTTGCCATTCCTGCAGGGATAAACGTTTGCAGTGGTGAAGAATGATCCACTTTTGGTAATACCTTCTTAACCATGCGTCGTCCTTTACTAGCTATTTTCGACATTTTTATGGATATACAATTTACAATCAATTCTACATGTAATCTGTATCATTCAGTATATAACCTGTAAATACACGTGAACCTGTAGTATATAGTTGCCAGGTTGACCAAACTTGAAACTTTGAAAGTGTTCATTGACTAGAAACATAAACAGAATAAACTGAGTTTGTAAAATAATTGGAAACAGATATCAAATAACACTGTGAAATATTAATCAATCGATCAATTATTCATTAAGGAAAATTGTTCGATAAAGCAAAAAGATGGGTAAACGTCAGCATCAAAAGGATAAAATGTAAGATATTCTTCTGATACTACTTAGGTTATAGAAAAGACAAACTATAATTTTTTCTTTTTTAATTTATTATTTTTTATTTATCGCTTTTATAGGTACTTAACGTACACTGAATGGACAACATTGTATGGTGGGAAGAAAGCGGGAACCTCTGAATCAACCGAAGATACAACATTTAGACGTTTACCTTACGACCATTGTTGTTTAACTTTGCAACCGTTCGAGCACCCTTATTGCGATCCGCATGGAAATATTTTTGAACTGGAGGCAATATTAGAATATTTAAAAAGATACAAGCATAATCCTGTAACGGGCAAACCATTAGATCCAAAAACTTTAATAAAACTTAACTTTCATAAGAATGCAGAAGGACAGTATCACTGTCCGGTTCTTTTTAAACTGTTTAGCAAACATTCTCATATTGTTGCTATTAAAACAACTGGAAATGTGTTTTCATACGAGGTATACAAAAACCTTCATATATATCTTTGAAAACTATTTATTAATAGATAACTAATGTATTATTTATATTGTTTCAGGCAGTGGAACAATTGAATTTAAAAACCCGCAATTGGAAAGATTTGTTAAGCGATGAATCTTTTACACGAAAAGATATCATTACAATACACGATCCGAATAATGCGATGAAATTCAATTTGTCCACATTTCATCATATTAAAAATAATATAAAACTTGAGGATGAAGGTAATATTTTATGCTATAAAGGATGATAAAATTTTTTTTTTAAATACAATTATGTAATTTAAAATAAAACTCAATGTTTTAGAAACGATAAAGGAACGGAATAATCCTAATGCAAAACTCAAAACTGTATCGATGGAAACTAAGGAAATATTATTTGAATTGGATAGGGATTTTAAACAAAATACTCCTAAGGAAGAAGTTTCCAAACCTAGAGCTGATAAATTTAATGCTGTTTGTATAATTATATCGACACTTTTATGTTTTAAACGTGTATTATGTTCAAGTAAAATGATATTTATATTTAGGCACACTATTCCACTGGTGCAGTAGCAGCCGGTTTTACATCGACAGTCATGCCAACCGAGACTACTCATCAGGCAGCAGTGATAGCAGAAGATTTAGTACGATACGAACGAGTCAAAAAGAAAGGTGAATATTTACCTGTTCACGTTTTTCTCTTTGTTTGGATTAATAACATGAAATTGTTTTCCAGGATACATAAGACTAGTTACAAATTTTGGCGCGTTAAATCTCGAACTGAATTCCGATCTTGTTCCAAAAACATGCGAAAATTTTATAAAACTTTGCCAAAGTGGTTATTACAATGGAACAAAATTTCATAGATCTATACGAAATTTTATGGTAAATACAACGAACATTTTCTGTAAAGATTATAAACGATAAAGAATATAAATATTTGATTTGTGCAGATACAAGGAGGTGATCCTACCAATACCGGTAATGGAGGGACATCTATTTGGGGTAAAAAGTTTGAAGACGAATTCAAGCCAAATTTGGTTCATCAAGGAAGAGGAATTCTTTCTATGGCAAATTCTGGGCCAAATACAAATGGATCACAATTGTACATAATTTATTATTATATCTTCGTATGCGTATGAATATACGATATCTAATTTAATTTTATTTAATTACAGTTTCATTACATTTCGATCGTGTAGACATTTAGATCGTAAGCACACCGTTTTTGGAAAAATAGTAGGTGGATTAGAAACATTAAATGCCATCGAAAAGGTCGAGGTGGACAATAAAGATAGACCTATCGAAGATATAGTAATACAAAAAGCTCAAGTTTTCGTCGATCCGTTTCAAGAAGCGGACGAGCAATTAGCCGCGGAACGCGCGGCCGAAACGGAACGTTTAGCTCAAGAAAGCGCGAAAAATAAATCAGACAATAAAGCGGGGAAAAAAGACGATTTGAAAGTATATCGATCAGGTGTAGGCAAATATATAAAAATGGGGAAGGAAGAAAAGTAAAGTGAAATTATATTCAAAATTACATGCATTTTGACATTTTTAATATAGCATTAATCGTTTAACTTTTATCTACAGGGTAGAGAAAGAAGCATCCAGTATTACGCCCCCAATTAAGAAGAAAAAAGTTACACTGAACTCATTTGGTGATTTTTCAACTTGGTAAAGTAATTATTTAAGTAATAAGGATTAATGTACATATATAAATTCTTTCGAATTATTATTCTAAGTGTAAAATATTTTTATAATTATATACATGTTAAATAAATTATAATTTGCGTGTTGTTATCACAAAACATGGAAATAAATACATGTGTATCATGTGTTATTTAAAATAAATAAGTGTAAATAAAAATAAATGTATTACTATATTATTATTTTGCAATTAAACGGTTACATATAAGGTTTATCTCGAGAAAATTCTCTATTTGAATATTTCACAAAATGGGACACGAATTTATTGAAATATGTGAAGGTTAGGCGGCACCGGGTTCTCCATATTTGATGTTTGCTTTGACCAGCTCGAACGGGTGAATTTGGTATTTATTTTTCACGTGTTTCGTTGCCATTTTAATTCAAAAGTATTCAAGTCGAGTGTAATTTGTGAAATAGTGCTTATAAAATTAATATACATTGAATATGGACGATTTAGGTAAGTAGATTTAAATTTAATCGCGTAATTTTTGAAATAACCTCAAACCTAAATTAAACTGTCAGAATCATCATAGCGTTTCGATACGCAATGATTCAATATTGTCGAATCATATACATTTTATACATATTTTTTTATTAATTCTTAACTTTATAAATAATCGTTTAAGAATTTTATACGGTAATAATCAATATGTTATCATGAAATTTAATAATTTCATAAGTGTAATATGATTATGTATTTATGTTCAATGAACTTATCACTATGAACAGATATTAATTATCAAAACTATGTAAACAAATTAAAGGATTGGTATGTAAGGTGGTAATTTTTATTATGTCTAACTTTTTACATATTTATGGTTTGATACTTCCGTAGCTATAAAAGGTATGCAAACGTCTATCTTATATTTTTACAATAATATACAATCATTTGTTAATAGTTTTCATCGTAACGATGTATTATACATTAACATCGAAGTTAGTAACAAAATCGAAGTTTTGCGTTATTGATACGTAAAAAAAGGAACGAGAGGAATATAAATGCGTAATTATTATTTTGATGTCTACAATTCTGTCTATGGTAATGTGTTATTGCGTCACGGTTAAACATGCTACATACCGATTAACCCCATGCAAGTAATATTTTTAATTCAAAGCAGTAGTGCAAGTATGCATACAGTATAATATTAAAATCAAAATTTGATCCGCACAAGTGGTATCTTACGATAAAGCTGCTACTCCGAAATATCAGATAATGCTTTCAATTATCGAATGAAATTATGGTTTTCAAGATACGCACTTGAACGTTTAAAAAGTATCCGAAGACACGCACGATGCACGCGATTAATGTAACCGGAAGAGATCTTTAAATCAACGTAATATTACAAGCGTGTCCTAAGTGTCTTGTGCCAACGATTCCTACGTATTTTTAGTGTATTTCACGGCGGCGTTGTCCTCTCATTATTGGCGATGCGGGGAGAGGATGGACGTGGTGAGTGCTAGCGAGCGCCTGAAATACACTGGGTACATTTGAACTTCTCGTTTTCCCTTGGTCAAATTTGGTCTATCCGGTCTAGAAAGTGTACTATTTTATCCAAATCCTCTGTGCGTCGAACTCATCCCCGTATTATCGTGCCAACAATAAAAAATGTGTTCGTTTACATTTTCGTGAAAACTTTCAGTTCGTTAACACACGCGGTGCCTTCGTGTGCGTGCGTGTGTGATCGATTGACGCATCGCAAAAAGAAAAAGAAAAAAAAAAAAACTGTTGAAAGTAAATCGTGAAAAGTTCGATCGATCGATCGATGCACATTTTTCTGAATAAACAGAGCAGCGATTTGTTCGCATACTTATGTGCGTAAAATTACGCAGACGACATTCAACAAGTGGCTGCTTAGTGTGTGCATCAGCCCCACCACCGATCGATCCTCAACACACGGCTGTTTGCCGTTCGCGATAGACAGTGAAGAGCGGCATTACCGCGGCAAAAGTGCTACATAATACTACAACACGCTGGTGTATTCGATGAATCCGTAATTTCTCGCTGTGAAAGCTAACGAATGTCGTTGTGATTGCAAGTGACACGTTTAAAATAAAAAAAGAATGGCTATGGACCGAACGATGTACGGAAAAATAGAACCGAGCGCTATCTATCAACCCTATAAAATCACCATCAAAAAGGGTTCACCGCCTGGATGTGAGTCGATGTATTTTTGAACGTTTAATAACCTCTTTTGACTACGAAATAATGTATTATTACATTGATTAAATACGAAGGAATAGAAAATTAATGCGTACGTTTCATATATGCGACCTCTTTGCATACATAATGCGAATTACCGGTCAGAAATACGAATTATAAATTGTTGGAAACATTTTTGGATCGAAGATATATAGATGTATTATCTACGTTGCTTTGCATCCCCGCAACCGTGCGCGATATCATTAATGTGGACTTTTAAATTAAACTCAATTGCTCGTGATGTAATCCATTTCTTTTTTGCCCGTGTAGAATGGGCGTTAAAACGTTTTGAAATGGATACGTTGGGTACGCGTTTCTTTCTAATAAAAAAATGTTCATTTGCTACGATAACCTTCAATCTAATCGTAAATAACTGATTAATGTTGCTTGTGTGCATTCATTTCTTTTTTTTTTGTTTTGTTTTGTTTTTGAATCTTCTATTTTTCGTATCAGGAAATTACAGTGCTCTTGAACCGCCATTCAAATTATATTTTTGGCATATTTTCAAAGGTTAACGCGCAAAGTTGCTAATTCAAACAACCGCGATACTCCATTTTGTCTTTTATAATTTACAGAATGCTTTTCTTTGAAATTTATGTTGCAAAAATTAATTACTTGGGTAGGGTAATACAAATTTTGAATTATTTTTTTTTAAATACACTTTTGATCTTGATCGAAAAGATGATTCACAATGCAACGGTTCGCAACTTTTTTTTTTTTTTTAATACCTTTCACCTACAACGTGGGTTGCCTTGACACTAAATTTTCTGAAATAATTGTCCAAGTCATTATTTACCGACGATCCTTTTTATGGAAATGTATAAAAAGAATGTGGTAGCTTGATCCCTGTACGTTCTGAACGAAGTTTGAATTAAGAATATACTACTTACCGATTGTTCCCACTGTGCCATCTATTCGATCGTGTTAGAACTAGTTTCAAAGTTCTACTTTATCGACAGAACGGTCTAAATGTTACCGACTGTTACCGCTTGTAAAACAGATACACGAAATATAATATGAAATATAATCATTCACTTTAAAATATAATTTATGCATCTAAAATTATATACGCGAAGAGTATTAATCAAATATAAAAATCTCTACTACTCCTAATATTTACATGTATACGTTTGTTCCATTTTATTAAATTAATAAACAAAAAGTTATATATGAACAAAAACTTATATTAAATAAGGTTTTAAAACGTGCACTCATGCGAGTCCGATTGCAACGTATCAACCGTTGAAAGTTCTTTTTTTTTTTATATAAAATAATTTACGGAAACTGCGCTTGTTTATCGTGCATAATATTACATCAAAGATCATATAATGATCCGGTGTACGCGTAGGTATCTCTTCCTTGATCGAACCTTGGTCGATCTATGCATATCCATATCAGGTATGACAGTGTGTGATTTAACTGCCCACGCTTTTGCGTTCGGCGTAACTTCATGGCTAGGTTCAACTTGACCCATTACATTGGTGTCGCGTGTACCGACGATCAGGATATAAGTTTGCTTTTCTCGTGAATCCTTTCTACTCTGAAACGAGAGATATTATCATCAGGGAAAAGAAGTCGAAACAGAAGAAGAAGATTAGACGGTCGAGGTTATTTTTGGAGAGTTTGTCGTCATGAATCTAGGTGAAAACGTTCGCCTATAAGCACCGTGTGTAACAGAGATGGACAGCAACAAGGTTGAAAGAAGGAAGGGGGAGACGAATTCACGTAACACAAATTCTGTAGATGCAGCCTGAGATACAACACGTGCTGTCAGTTCCATCTGATCCCGCAACACATTCGCGACTTTATCGATCATTTCCTCGAAAACGCCATTACTTTCCATACCTCGCACAGAGCGATATATGTTGCAAACTGTATATCGTTACTACAGTGTGAAAATATAGCTCTATATTTCGTAACTATTTCTGTATCCTTCTCAATATTTTCATCCGCAAGGTGACACATCCTTAGATTGTCTTTCAAATCGTAGTCGCTCATGAACAATCAAAGCTTTTTGTTCGATAGTGACATTCCTGGTTACCAAAGACGCCTAAATTGTGAAGTGGACGTCTTCCATCAGCATTATTGATTTCATTGAAATACAAGTGATCTATATTAAAGTGATTTTGCACATGAAAGTATAATTATAAAAATACAATACGCAAACGACGAATTATAGATTATGAAACAACCTTGGTCGTATTAACATGTTTTGAAAGACAACCTAAGTTCATCTCACGATCTATATTAATTGTCGCGATATTCGTGAATATATTTAATTCGTTCAAATTTAAATGTTTATTTTTTGTACTTATTACCTTCACGATGACAAATGCTTGATTTTATACAAACTTTATAGTAAATATAATTGGCAAGGAATTTCCTTTTGTTCAAACTTCAATTTAATCGTCGTTCTGCCTTCGTCTTCGCATATCTGTCTAGTGGTTTTGCTAAATCATCTCGAATAGATTGAAAGAAGTGGCTGATCGGGATTTCTGTCTTATCCTTCGTAGATATTTGGAATTCAATTTCTCGTCGATTCTCGTGTTGCTCGATTCGGTTGAATTTAATGCCCCGCTGTTGAAAGGCTAATAACATGACCAACATTATGAGTCCTGTGTCACCAATTGCACCGGTTCGTTTGGCTACGATCCAAAAGCACGCACGCTGGGAACAATACATAAGTAAGTAGCTAAATACACGATGAGTTAACGTCGATAATCATTAACTTGGTTAATTAGTGCTTAACCAGTTCTAACTTTCAAATTAAAGGCTTACCATGCAACAGTTTCATCCCAGCGATAAGCGTACATGATGCTTCTACTTTTTACTTCGCCATCGTGAGCTTTAGTTTGTGTTTTCACAGTTGAAAACACTCGTTCTCTAAACAAGAACTGTGTTTTATATCAGTCAAGGACGTCTTACGTTAAAATAACGTAAAGTAAAATAATATGATCTCAGGCTGTACGTGTCGTTAGTATATTATACTATTTTTTAACATTTACGATATAGTCTGATTTTTATCCGTTTTAAAGTATCATGGCCTGACGCTGGTAGCGAAGGCGTTCAATTTCAAACAATGTTAAAAACTCCTTCGATGCAGTTTATCGATCGTCGAAAGTTATAGCGCCTGGTGCTTTTTAGAAATTTATGACGAAAGTGCGTTACGCGTATCCGCGCAATATATCGCCGTTCGAATTGACTGTATGATTCAGAAGTATAAAATAGACCCGGGGAAGCTCGGCAGGCTCGTTGCCAGCGTCGAATCTCATTCAAGCGTGCTACCCTTGTTCCATTCGTTTGTCCAGTATATTAGCTCAGAATCGACGCTGCTGTCTCCCTAAAATTAGTATTGATATGATATTTTATACGAAAGCTCCATGTTTATCTAATAATCTAATTCAATAGCACAATCAGAAGTTACCTACTGAGAAATTAAAAACTTTCTTTTTAATAAATATGAAATTACTAATAATATCGATATTCAAAGAATTATGATGCTAAAGACATTTTTTTAACCTTCTCATTGGATAATTCTGGCTACGCCGTTGAATCTACCTTACCGACACAGTAAAAATTCGATATACACTGTGTTTTCGTATTACCTCGTAATAAAGTGTATTAAAAATATAATTAATGTGCAGTGTTGAGCATGTTAGCCTTCCCTAGGGGAAATGCCGTCTAGGGTATCCCCACTCGTCTTAATATTCGAGAATTACCATGCATTAAATCTAGGTTAGGTCTAGATTAGGTTAAACGTGACGAGTATCAAGTATAGTCGTTATTTCAATGCGTGTTGGTTAATTTAATAAAAGAATAAAATGGGCGATAGGCGAGGTTATAACGTAATGTCTAGTAACTTTCGAATATAAAGTGAATGGTGGAAATTCCTTCTCCTACATTGCCATATATAGAAAAAGCTTTACATTTGACGAAATTAGTGATCCGCTCGCATCATATGTGTCATGCGGTTACATTCTTTCCTCGACGCAGTGTAATTCCTCGTAATCGGTTCTGCGAGTCGACAGAGCAGCATCGAGTTCCTACTTTCCTTGTTGCGAGAACACTCCCTCCATCTCCTGTTCCTTCTCCTTCTCCAGTCCAGTCTGCCTCCTCCAGGTTTCTTCGATCCTCCGGCCGGTCGTTTTACTGCGAACATTATTGACAATCAGTACCGTTTTGTCGATCGTCACGCGTTCGCGCGAGCGCGTGCAAATCTTGTCGATATCACGATCACCACGTGACCAGTTTTTCGATCCAATCGATATCTCGATCCAAGAGAGGAGGTAGTGTTGCACGTTGCAACGGTTATATTGTGTGTTCGATGTAAACATCGAAACGCAAACAAACGTTCGATATATTTCCGTTGAGGTGCGTTCAAAATTTTCACGTAGTCTGCGAATACGCATGTTCGTTGCGTAGCGTGTCGGCTTATATTTTTCTTTGCTTTCGCCAACAATTTTCAAACGAAAGCGTTTCGTAGCGCGAATCGAACACCATTTCCGGGAAATAAATTGTTCGTTGTTCCAATTCGACCGGAAGTACGTGTCAAAGTTCGTCGTTCTGGGAACAGTGGGTGTGCCGTGGTTTTGTCTCGCGATGGAAACGGGATGCGAATCAGAGGTCCAGACAGATAATAATCTGTATGAAGCTTACAACACCCAGAAAACGGAAACGAATCTTCTGAGCCTTGGTAAATGAACAGTTTTCTTGAGATCCGTTCGTTTCATTACCTTTTTCTTTCTCGTTATACTGTCGCAAGATATCGAAAACATTTCGGTGCGCATACCTTTCTTTATTGGACATTGATGATAAAACAAGATCTAAAATTAACTTTGACTAATGTTTCACGTAGACTGAAATAATTCATTTTACCTCGATAGAACGATTAACGCCAATGTCAATCGAGTTTTCTTGAGATAGTTAAGAGTAATTGAGGATGACTGTCAGTGTCGGTTAACGGTGTTGAATTTCTGATTTCAGATGCTTTGTTGGCGGACCTACAGAACACGGTGTCATCGGAGGGCAACCATGTGGGCAGTAATGCAACTCCTGGTTATGGATCATTGAACGGAGCACGAACCACTGCATACAGATCGTACGATAATCGAACTTCACCTCTTCCCTCCCAATCGGTATGTACGCTCTGTTTACTATACGCTAATTGTATCGATCAACAATCGAACGCGAGGAAGTTGATGCTTCCGCAATATTGATACGGTCGATGACCGATTATCGATTTAACGCCACTCGTAATATATTCATTATTCACGCATTTTTCGAAAATGTTATTACTGTGAATAAATATTTATTCTATCCATTATATGTTATTTTTCTCTGAGCACGGTATTTTCGGATGGCAATAATACTTGTTTTCATTAGTTTATAGGTTTAATAAACTCTATTGTAAAGTTCAAATTTTTGTTAGGTTACGTACACTGTCGGTAAAACAGTTCTCGTGTCGATAATTATCATTTTCTCTGATCGAGGATAAAATTATATCGGAAAAAAATCAGGAGATTTTGCTCCAATTAAGTGTCTTTTAAAAGTGCATACAAATATTCATGTAAAATTGAGATTATAAAATTGTCGCATCACGTTACCGACAAACGTTCAAAACTTGTCGGTCGTTAAAAATTTCCAAGATAGATGGCGGCTGCGACACGTATTTGTGAAGAATAAAAGAATTGTTCTAAATATAAAATATGTCGAAATGTCGTCAAATTTCTTACTCGCTATTTTAAAATAGTCGATAATGTAGAAAACATACAGTGCCGATAAAGTAGAAATCTACCTTACCCGTCGAAACCTACCGAAGTTGGCAATGTATCGATATTTTTAAATCTGTCACATATTTCGCGCGCGCGCCGTTCGCGGCCCAATTTCAAATTTCGCGCCGGCTGACCTTCCCGCGATTTTCCATAACGTCTCGAAATAGAGTCGCGAGTTCTCGGTTGAAAAACATCCACGCTGATCGCTCGAATCCGTAAATAAGAATCGTTACGATCGTATCCATTTAACAAAGCAAATTTAAACAACCAAACTGTTTACATATTTTTTTATATTTACGAGCCTCAATGTTATACAGAGCAATCACTTTTTAAACCGTATCTTTTTTTTATTGTTACCCGTTTTACGAAAGATTCAACGTCCTCTCGAACGTTATTCGAATTGAAAATAAGGATAAATCGATCGCGAGATTTTTCTCCCAATTCGAGAATAAAATATAGCAGAATCGTGTATCGAATAGCGTAAAAAACAGACACACTCCAGATATACGTATGACGCAAAGGTTAGCTAAAATTAGAATCGATATCGCCTCTGAGATCGACTACTCGAATTGCTAGCTGCAAACGCTTTAAATTCGTAATCGTTTCACTTTTTTCAATTCTTCCGATTTAATGAGGAAAGAAAAAAACGATTAATTTAATAAAACGTTTTTTAAAGGAAATATACACAAAGGTTTCTAGTCGGTACTTTTATCGATCACCGTTTCTCGCGTAACACCTGTTACATTTCCCGCTGGACTATCGATTCTCATCTATTATTCAGATTTTCGTCGTTGTTCAGCTTCGATCGCTGAATTCTTCCCGTTTCGCGCGAAACGACGAACCCGTGTCGCGAGCCAACTGCACAGTAAAATCGAACCGATGCCAAAGCCGATACTCTCGATAAAACACAACTTTATCCCAAAGTTAATTGCCTCGTCCGCTTTTAAAACGCGTCCACTTCTCTTGCGTAACAGAGACACTCGGAATACCGTTTAACGCGTTAACAGGTGTAAATTTGTTCGTGGCACAATGTTTTCGTTCTTTTATATCTTCTTAACAGTATTCCTTTTGCCTTGTCTCTAACGTAACGTAACGTAACGTAACGTTCGGGTTCGTTTCTTCTTAAACCGTACATATATTACTCGAAACGTTACGTATGTACGTTCGAAGGTTAGACGGTTAGGTTTCATTTTTTTTCCAACCAGCCAACCAGTTTCGACCTCGCCAACAGAAGCTTCCTCGACATTGCAGTAAATATAGCGAATGTCTTTTCGAACATCCCTGGAGCTTCGTCGTATAAATAGATTTTATTGCACCTATGAACCGTCGTCGTTTTCGTATCGGAGAAGGAGAAAAGAAAAAAAAAAGAAGGTGGCCCAGAAGAAAGATCGGTTTTCCGCGAAACGGACCGAGAGATGGTTTCTATCGTTAATAATTGATACGTGCCACCTGTCGGGTGCATCGAGGTAAACTGTTTTCACGGTTTGACGAGTGTTCTTGGCGTAAATCATAAAACGCTCGTTGCCTCGTGTGTCAGCTTCTTGGAACGATCCGTCGGAACATTTCGTCGTCGTCGTTACTCGAGCGTGGAACACGATGCTGTTTGAACAAACGATTCACGAATGGATGATAAAATTATTTGAATAAAAAGGAAAATTGTAATATACCATGTTTTTAAGGCGTATAATCAGATAGTCGTGAAAATTTTTGATTGTTAATTTTGAGTAGCTATGAAAATATTTGTAAGATTTAAAACGGAGAATGTGGAGCGCAAGGAGTGTAGAGAAAAATATCCTTTCAATAAGATAAAATTGTTAGTGACTTATTCATTCATCTGCCCCACGTTTTTCGGTTGAAATCTTACAAGTATTTTCACAGCTGTTCAGAATTCACATTCACAAATTTTCAGGACTATCTGTACGGGGCTAGGAATAATTATTTTATGATTGTTTTTATTTAAATAATTATTTTCTGCTTTTACTCTTGTGTGTGTGTGTGCAATTTTTCAATCGCTCCTAGAACTACCGGCGTTCGATGCACCCTAAACTTCTGAGTTGAAAATAAATTAGAAAACAAAATAATTACGATATAGAATGTCAACTTACGTATACAATAATTCTTTATCTTGATAAAAGCCAAGGTACAACTCGACGGAAGCGTTTTAATCGATTTTCGAAATTATAATAAGAAATCTGAAGCAAGTCATTTCTGACTCGTTTGGTAATTCGAAGACAAACGGACGAAAGCGAGTTGACAAACCTGGTGGAATAGTAACTTTGTCTAGATAAAGAATTTTCAAGATACTAGCTCTTGCATTTATTCGACTAACATTCGAACGGTAAATCGTAGACTTTCCTAGGGAGAATGGCGCAAGTAAACGCACGGAATATGAATTAATTAAAATAAAATAAATAGTAATTCCCTTTCTCGAAGCATATGCTGAAAATCTCTGTTCTTCCCACTTATGGTTATGATTTGTGTTAAAAATATAGGACGATGATTCTTAATTTTGCTTTGCTTTTCATGCATGGTATTCTAACTCACCTCGAAAAGTTCAAGTTACTTATATTTTCCTTAACCCTTTGCACTCGAGTGGCGCCTCTGAGGCGCCATATTTAATTTATCGGAGTATTCTAATTGTAAAATGCGAAATTTCAGTTTCACCTGTATCGAAATATAGAAAATTAAGGAAGGGAATAAAAATAAACAGATTTTCAAATATTTCTAACACTTTTCTTCCAACATAGTGCATTAGCTTTCTGGAAGCTTAGCTGGAAAATTAGAGTAGACTCGATTACGTTCAAAAATGCTTCTAGTGCAAAGAGTTAAAATCGTGTGGCTCGAAGAGTTAAATATATGTACGCATCTGTAAGTTGTGACGGTTCGGTTTGGACGCATATATGCGTCGATCGTCCGCAAAGGATTAAATCAGTTGAACTAATTTTTTTTTTATGACAAAGAAGTATACGAGAACGATACATCCTGATGGTGGAAACTAGGTTGGCTGTCGGTGAGTTGTCGTTCCAAAAATATCCAATAGCAGAACCACCGGCGGCGAAACATGTCGCGGTACATCGAATATCCTGCAGAATGGAGCCTGTTTTAAATCTTTTCAACTTCATCTCGAACTTGTTCCTCGAATCATCGAAACCGTGGCTTGCATTATTTTACTGCTGAAGGTTGTAGAATGAAGAAATAAACAGTAGCGTTTGATGGCGAACTATATAATCGATCAGGAATTCATCGAACTTCCATGAAACAAGATTTTACAATCTTGTTGCTACAGTTTTTAAATAGAAATTAAGAAAGGAGATATATTATTTCTTGAACACGTTGAACGTGGCGCCGATTTTGTTGTCCTTTCCGTTCAGCCGGCAGCGAGAGCTCAATTATATTATATTACATTTATTTGTTAACCTTGACACTGATGGTCCAACGCACCAACACCGTCCATACGAAAAGTTTGAACTTTGGAAAATTTGCGAAAGTTCGAAATTTGGAAATTTAGAAATTTGAGATTTGGAAATTTGGAAATTTGAGATTTGGAAATTTGGAAATTTGAGATTTGGAAATTTGGAAATTTGAAATTTAGCGATTTGAGATCCAAAAGTTCGAAATTTGTAAATTTGTAAATTTAAAATTTAGAAATCTCAAATTTGGAAATTTGGAAATTTAGAAATTTGATATTTGGAAATTTGAAATTTAGCAATTTGAGATTTGAGAGTTCGAAATTTGGAAATTTGGAAATTTGGAAATTTAGAAATTTGATATTTGGAAATTTGAAATTTAGCAATTTGAGATTTGAGAGTTCGAAATTTGGAAGTTTGGAAATTTGGAAATTTGGAAATTTAAAATTTAGAAATTTTAGATTTGGAAATTTGGGAATTAAAAATTTAGAAATTTGAGATTTGGAAATTTGGAAATTTGAGATTTGGAAATTTGGAAATTTGAGATTTGGAAATTTGGAAATTTGAAATTTAGCGATTTGAGATCTGAAAGTTCGAAATTTGGAAATTTAGAAATTCGATATTTGGAAATTTGAAATTTAGCAATTTGAGATTTGAGAGTTCGAAATTTGGAAATTTGGAAATTTAAAATTTAGAAATTTTAGATTTGGAAATTTGGGAATTTAAAATTTAGAAATTTGAAATTTAGCGATTTGAGATTTGAGAGTTCGAAATTTAAAATTTAGAAATTTGAGATCTGGAAGTTTGGAAATTTGAGATTTGAAAGTTAAAAATTTAGAAATCTGGAAATTTAAAATTTAGAAATTTGAAACTGGAAACTTAAAATTTAGAAACTTTCCAGACGAAAAGTCCACTGTCAGTCCCCAGGAACTACCGTCGACTGAACGTAAAGTCCACTATCAGTCCCCAGGGACCGACGTCGTGCTCAACGTGCACAACTAAGCACATTTATTGAAAGGGTTAATATTTTCTGGATCTCCAAGAGTATTTTCAGACTTCGAGCGAAGTAGTTCGCTCGTCACTGACATTGGACACGTAAATTTAGCATTTCGTCCACCGTTCTTTCGGAAGCTCTCGCGAGCAGGAAAAGAAAGAATGGGTCAGAGTGTACACGGAGCTGGTTGCTTTTATAAATTTATGAGAAAAAAAGAAGGAAAGAACGCTGTGTCTTCAGTGCCAACTTCCCGCCGAACAGTATTATTTCAAAACGTGATGTCATTAGATGTTGCGAGGAATTTTGTAAATACATTATCAATTAGGTGGACGCGCGGAGGACAAGGCGTCATACACTTTTAATAGAAACTCGCCCGCCAAACTAACCCAACGTTTCTCGTTCTTCGTTCCAAAAATCATCTCTCGAATCGTTTCGAACGTTGTCTTGAACGCGTTGTTTGTCGTTTCAACTCTTTGCATTATTATACAAAATTTGTTACAAGCCAATTTGTATAATTTCGCTTGTTTATTTGACCGTTGAGTATCGAAAGATGGTTGATTTTCAAACAAGAAATGTCTGATACGATTTAAATAGTATTTACGGTTAACAATCGATCCGAAGCTTAAAATGTAATGCAAACGATTATATGGATTTTAATGATTGATATCTTTGAGGTAAACGGATTATATTTTATTATAGCGAATTGAATGGTGGATAATGTAAATGGGAATTGTAGGATTGGTTAATATTGTACCTGACGGTGCGAGGATTCTTAACACTAAATTTACCGACGTTTTATACGCATTTACTTTCGAGTTGAAGATAAAATAGAAAAATCGATAATTAAATAATGATACGTATACTAATATATGGATGCCTCACTTGCCAAATCGATTAACTCCATAAAACAAGAAGTTGAGAAAAATGATAAATATATTGTGTTTTAAAATTCTTCTTAAAATTAAAATTGAATAAAATTCAGAAAATGGAGTTAATCGATTTGGCAAGTGAGGCGTCCGTATACAGCAAGTGTTTATGGTGATCAAGCGCCGTAATAAATTTTGTGAGTTAAAATAAGAAACACTCGATCGGTCATTTTGATCGTTGGATCCTCGAAACTTTAATCACGTTTCCCTGAAAACTATCCTAAATCATGACTGTTTTTTCGTTCAATCCCGAGAGAAATTCATCTACTGACAGAATCTATTTGATTTTTTTCACGTCAGATAACCCTGTGACGAGTTATATCGTTTTTCGAAACCTTCTCCGACAATCTGCTTCCAACCATTCGATTTATCACATTTTCTTATGAAAAAAATTACAAAGAATTCTTGAAATTAATCAATCAGATGCTTTCAAAAAAATCCGTACAAGATCGCTATTTTTCGACCTTGAATGTAATTTCATGATAAATCGTTCCAGCCTACTTATCAAAATCGGGAAGCGATAGAGGAGAGCATCACGAAAAGCAGCAGCGGAGGGAAGATGCCTTCCTTGAACAACAATCTCTCAGAATTGGATACGCTTCTTCAAGATCTAAGCAACGCTCGTTACAACGCACACTATCAAGAAAGAGGTCAGCATTCTATTTCGTTTCCAATTTTCTATCTTTTTCTTTTCTTTTATTTTATTTTTTTTTTTCCCCCTTTTGTTGATGATTTATTAAACACCGAACGAGATCATAAAACGATGAAATAATAATAGAATAATACGATTTCCCTACTTGCCAATGCAATCAAATCACTGTTCACCAAAGAATTGGCAGTAAAAGTGTTTAAACGATCTTCCTTGATTCTGAAATAACGATGATCGCAGAGAACCGCGTGTCCTCCGGTGGAATGAATGGAGATTCTAGTCCGATGCTTCGTTCTCCGAGCAGCATGTCAGCCTCCAGGCCCACCGTTGATTCTTTACTCGAAGAATTAAGCACCGCGGTGCCGAATGGGTAAACAATCATTTCTTTTATAACCTCTTTTCTAACCACTTTTTACCTTTGCAATTAACACTAGAACTACTGACGGTTTATGTATACCTACTTTCGAGTTGGAAATAAAATAAAAAAATAAATAAATATGGAACGAAACATATACTAGCATATACAGCGAGTCTTTATCTTGGAAGTAGTTAGTATACATTTTAACGAAAGCTACTTAATCAGTTTCGTGATTTAAAATAAGAAACCCTCGATCCGTCATTTTGACGGGTTTAGTAGTTCTAGTGTTAACACTAAGAACTACCGAACCAGTCAAAATCACTATTTGAGGGTTTTTTTTTTTTTAATTAAATTATAAAATTTATCCAGGCTGCTTTTATTAAAGTGTGTGCTAATATATATTTCGTTCTTCGTTTATTTATTTTTCTATTTTATTTTCCACTTGAAACGTCGGTAGTTCTAGTGTTAAGGATACTATCGGTATACCGAAGATATTAAAGATAATAATATATTGGTATGGTACAGAGGTGGGGAACCTTTTTTATCACTAGAGCCCTACATTTAAATTAGAGATTAGGCAGTAATAAAGGAGGCCGTTGAATTGAATATTAATTAATACAAGAGCGCTAGCTTTTAACGCGTTGACTGGCACAGTGAAAACGGACGTGGGTAGTCAGACACGCTGAAATCCTAATTATTAACGATAGCTAGCAATATTAACTTAATGTTAACGCTATCTGTGGTTTATTTTATCTTTTATGTTGGTGATTATTTGATTGTAGAAAATTTCGGGTGCCGGTCACCGGTGACCCCCGTAAAGTAAAAGAAATTAACACTGAACGTACCGGTGCTTTACGTATACCTATTTTTACCATAAGGGGTCATTCGACCCCTTAGATAGAAATTTTTAGATAGAAATTGTTAATTTATTAAAGGAAATCATTCGCAACGTAACTAATAATTTCTAATAAAATAATCAATTAATTACAATTTTTAAAATTGGTACGTTTAGTGTTCAACGGGCCGTCTACTATTTCATTATTCGAATGACATACGTGTCTCGCTCCACTTGTTTTTCTTTACTTTTGCAATTAAGGATACTATCAGTATACCGAGGATATCAAAGATACTAATATATTAGTATATTAAATGACAAAAGTAAAAGAAATTAAATAAGCCGTCGACTATTTAATTATTTGAATGACACACGTGTCTCGTATCGCTTGTTTCTTTATATCGGTATACCGAAGATATTCAAGATACTAATATATTAATATAGTACAGAGGTATGGAACCTTTTAACCATTAGAGGCCAGATTTAAATTAAATAATTTTGTATATTTCACTGTTAGTATTTTTCAAAGTTTATTTCATTCTATTAACCCTTTGCACTCGGCTGTCTCCTCCGAGGGAACGTATTCAATTTTATTTATATTGGAACGCAGAAAATTGACGAATGAAATAAGAATAGCATTTTTGTTTCAAGATAGCACGTTTGCTGGAAAAGTTGGCTAGGTTCGATCGTATCCAAAACTGCTCCGAGTGGAAAGTGTTCATTTTCAAATTATCCCAAGCTGTATAATTAAATATTAATTAATACAATTAATTACAATTCCCCACCTATGTTATAGTATAAATTACTGTCTCACGTTTGTTGTATCAGTATTCTGAATTTATTCATTGAAGGGATTATCCTACGGACGGAAAGGTTAAGGTGACGATACAGGAAACGTCGACAGAGATCCAACCGGTGTACGATGGTTATCCTTCGAGAGGACACGGTTCGTTGAATCGTAGCGAGTCGCAAAGAAGCTACACCAATGGTCACACGGCCAGCAACGCTACCAAGGAACTGGACGATCTGATGGCGTCTCTGTCAGAATTCAAGGTACGGCCGCGTGTGTTTCGATTCAACGTTACGAAATATTAAACGATTTGTTCTTTTTCTTTTTAGGTCCGTTGAATTTCGATTATGTAAGAAGGTGGTCGAGCCAGTCCGATAAGCACCGGGTGCAATAAGCTTTCCTAATGTTTGCTTACTATTAAAGCCGCTACTATAGAATGAGAAAACAGCGCCGTTCAAACTATTCCTGCCCATTCTTGGCTCCCTAGGTTACCAAAATAACTTCCATTCCACCATCCACCGATCTTACCACCACCTCCGCGTTTTCCTTTCCTTCGTTTGCACCGATTTTCCGTCTGGTTAGAGGAGGGGGAGATACAGAGAGGGTGGGGATCATACTGATCCACAAAATCTCTCAAAGCTTTCAGCCAGTCTGCAAGCTCGCCTGCTACCAAATCGACATCACTCCCGCTGGTCTTTATTCAAAACTTTTCACTTTTATCTTATTCCCTCTTTCTCTCGAACGCTTGTACCACCTCTGCCGGGATCCACCTTGACATTCCGTCCTGTGCAACGTTCAAATAACTTTCGAAACCTTCTCTCGTTAACTTTGTAGCAACAACCTTTTTAACATTGTTTAACGGTTGGTTAACGTTTGCAGATCAACAGCGGCTCGCATCAGCATCAGACGGTGACCGATTCTCCGTACGCGAAACCGAACAAAGCGACCAAGAGCTCGCAGAGCCCGCTGCCACCAGCCGAGGCCGCGCAAACACGAATCCACATCACAGAAACCCACACGACTCATCATTATCAACAGCAACACGGAGAGCCGTATCCTAACCAGCCAACGGTTCAGACGAAACAGAATCAGTTGGATTCTATGCTAGGAAACCTACAAGCAGACATGAGTCGTCAGGGTGTGAACACTACTCAGAAGGGTTGCTGCAACGCCTGCGAGAAACCTATCGTCGGACAAGTACAAGAATCTTTTGCCTATCTTGTGACAAATCTTGTATATCGGTAAAACTAAACACCGACCGTCGATCGATGATCGCCCTGTTTCAGGTGATCACCGCGTTGGGAAAGACCTGGCACCCGGAACACTTCACCTGCACCCATTGTAACCAAGAATTAGGTACTAGGAACTTCTTCGAGAGGGAAGGACATCCGTACTGCGAGCCTGATTACCATAATCTCTTCTCGCCACGTTGCGCCTACTGCAACGGTCCCATTCTGGACGTAAGGAGTCGGAACCCGTGGTTCGATTTACTAAAACCGGACGCGCGATCTTCGACCGATCTTATTCTTTTCAGAAATGCGTGACCGCCCTGGAGAAGACTTGGCACACGGAGCACTTCTTCTGTGCTCAGTGCGGCAAACAATTCGGCGAGGAGGGCTTCCACGAGCGGGACGGCAAACCGTACTGTCGCGAGGATTACTTCGACATGTTCGCGCCCAAGTGCGGCGGTTGTAACCGCGCCATCATGGAGAATTACATATCCGCGCTGAACAGTCAATGGCATCCGGACTGTTTCGTGTGCAGGGTAGGTTATCGTGGCTCTTCGGAATCGCTCGCAGCCACCGTCAACGATTAACCGTTTGGCTACAGAGGGTGACCAGAAGTTACAGTATTCCCTAGGGTAACATACTTCCCTAGGGAAGTATTTCTCTAAGAAAAGTCTAAGAAATTGTACAGACCAAAGAAACACGGGTCATGAGAAGTTTTGTCACCGTAGCGAAAGGGTTAAAAAATTGAATTAATCCGGACGATGATCGATTAAACAGGATACACTTGCAGGATTGTAAGAAGCCGGTATCAGGAAAGTCGTTTTACGCGATGGAGGGCAAACCCGTTTGCCCGAAATGCGTCGGTGTCGATGACGATGAAGAGGAAGAGGAAGAGGAAGCATAAAACGATGCGGATAATCGCATCGTGATGCTTCGATTTCTTATGTATAAAGCCCTTTTCTCTTTCTCCCCCCCCCCTCCCCCCCCTTCAATTGATATATGCTGTCAGGCTCTATTAAATGCGGAGTCTGACCCTTTGCCCCCCCTCGACCCCCCACACTTTTCACTTTTCAGCCGATGAAAGAAGATGATAACATCGATTCGATCCTCGTCGTCGTACGATTCCGCTTCGAAATTGATTTAATCCTCGCACACAGCCGCACAGGACACGCACACGAACACACTTATACACGTATCAGATGTACACGGAAATACAGTTAGGGCGTCGTTAATTTATATTATGCTATTCTAACGGGACATTGATGTCCCTTTATCGAGTTACACTTGTCTTAATTAGGAGATTATTAAATGTTGTTTAAACTAATCGATCGTACAAACGCTGATAGATGTTGTTAGTATTGTATGTGAAATAAAGATAAATTAGGAGAAAAAAAAAAGAAAACAAAAAAACACACACGAAACACAAGAGTTGGGCGTACAACTTGGCTCTGATGCTGTCTTTCTGCCGGTGCGTCTTCGTCGGACGCCGGTCGTCGTGCGTTAATATCAATGCCATCGCTACCGTTGCAACTGTTGTTAATTAGTATTCGTCCCGCTCAGGGTGTACGATCGGTGATCGTATAAATTATTGAATAGGATCCATCGTGTCTATGGTTGCACGGTATATGAATAGGCACTGAATCGATAATGGCTAGGGTCACTCGTAATAGTAGTTTGAGACAATTTTGAATTCAGATTTGACGAAACCTTGAAATATTCAGAATTGTACCATCTATTATTCTTATTATTATATTATGAACACGTGTGTCATTTCTTTTAAAAATTATTTTCAAGTGACGTACATGTTTTTTTCTTTTCTTTTATTTACAGGATTGTAGACAAAAATTCCAAGGAGGTTCGTTCTTCGATCACGAAGGTTTACCGTACTGCGAGACCCATTATCATGCTAAAAGAGGATCGTTGTGCGCAGGATGTCATAAACCGATTACAGGTGTCTGTCCATCTATTTTTGTCCTTTTAATCCTTAACTACCATGGCCTCGCCCTTCGTAGGCGACCCGAGTCGTGAACGACCCCTACAAAATTTCTTCTTTGTTATATGTTTGCCTTCATTTTGACTGGGTCAAATTTGCCTGTGTCCGTAGTGTTTATTTATTTAACACATCATCTACCATTGTCCCTGTTTAGAGACATTTATATTTCTTTACTGTGGATATCATCCTACAAATGATGAAAGAAAATTAAAGTAAGGCTAAACGTGTTAATAAAAAGTCCATGATAAATAAGACATTTTCCCAGGTAATGGGTTAATGGGTTAATGGTCCACTTTTGCCCAAGTGGTGGTATTTCAATTCTCTGCCATGGTATTTGAGGATTCAACCGTTCATCAGAGAATGACTCGTTAATAGCTGTTTACTGTTTCAGGTCGTTGCATAACCGCGATGTTCCGGAAGTTCCATCCGGAACACTTTGTATGCGCGTTTTGTTTGAAACAATTGAACAAGGGTACTTTCAAAGAACAGAACGATAAACCGTATTGCCACGGATGTTTCGACAAGCTGTTCGGCTAAGATTGACCGCCCGAAGTATTCGTATTTGTAACGCTAACGACGAACAAGCCAGCACCGTTTGGTATTTACTTACCGTTTTATAGACCGCTCGAATACGTCTGTAATCCGTAGGGCGTGTAATCGTCTTTTAGTCGTTCTACAAAGCTACGCGAATCTTTTACGATTCGAAACACAGCCCTTTGGAACAGTGGTGGCCAATTTATTTTTCAATAACCTTCTTTCGATGATATTTAAACAACCTGCGACCCTCGAAACACTTTATGAAATAAGATAACGTTTAATTTATCTTTGAACAAGAATATTCGGTATTTATTTAATAAACGGCTAAATTTTGAACAACTTGTTTCGGCTTTGAAGAAAAGTGTCGCTACTGTTTATAATGAATCTAATAAATACTTGTACATCGTTATGGGATCCAGTGTGACTCTTGACTGTTCAACGTATAATGATACGTATAGCGAATACACGGCTACGCTAAAGTCAAACCCACTTAGACAGTGCATGCATTGAATTAACCCTTTGCACTCGAGTGGTGCCTCTGGAGGGACATATTTAATTGACCAGGGTATTTATAGAAGATTAATGAAAGGAATAAAAATAAACCGATTCATAAGCATTTGTAACGCTTTACTTCCAAAATAGTGAATTTAATTTTCAGAAGCTCTGGTATAAAAGTAAATTGCAAATGCTCCGAGTGCAAAGGGTTATAAATGCTACTTAGAGCGTATTTCTAGGCAGACATTGAATGCATTAATTAAATATAAAGCGTCCTTCAGGCGACCGAAATTATAATGCCCAAAAATTGTTATTTTAATATAGTCACTTGTTATGTATGTCCGTAATCGGAAGAGAAGGGGAGATAGTGTCGTGGTAAAATTCACTGTAATAGTAACGATAGATTTTCGCGAATATCTTTGAAACTATATAAGGCCGACCGACGGTAAGTCACAAAGGAACAAGTTGTTCAAAATACCGAGTTCCACGATATAGCGTCGGTTTTCTAAATAAATACCGAATATTATCGTCTTTTTTATATTTTCTTCCTTTTGGGAACCACTGCTTCAGAGATTTTTACAAATCTTAACGGTTGAACGTGTCGTCATGCACTCTTACCTTAACGATAAGGTAATAAGGTTATTCGCGTACAGTCGTCGTTATCTTCCATTGTTCTTAATAAGGACTCTCGTATTTTCATGGATATTTTGTATCGTGTACTTTTATCATATTGACCGTAAGGATTAATAAAAGGTGCTAACTCGTAGCTTACTGTTACTAATAATGTATTTGTTAAGACACGCGTAATAAGCTGACAATTGGTTGTATTATCAAATATTGAACGGTTCTTTTATTCAATTTCATACGACTGGGACATGTTTCTGAAAGCTGCTCGTTTTTTACATGGTATTGAAATTACTGTTTAACGTTTTAAGTGACTCTGTTAAATACACATAATAAATCTAATAGATTAAATCAATCAGAATTAAAAGATTGAAGTAATTCATAATAACGAGGTATGATAAAGAATAAATAAGAATTTCTTAGATGTATCATTTTATTTGGCATACTGTCGCTTTGCACAGCATTCCTCCACTTTGTTGCTTCCTGATAAACATTTACTAATTGTAAGTATTATATATACAACATTCAACTATTCCAGGTGTGTGTGTGTGTAAAAAAATCGTTTATAAATAGCACGTGTAGTTTTCTAAGGACAAACTTAATATACAAATACGTATGTAATCGTACACTAAAAGACTTAAACGCTTGCGTTACCAATTCACGATTTGTGCTAGAGATTGTTCGTTCCAAAGTAAGACTCGAGTCGGATAAAATCAGAAATCGGACTCTCGCAAGCGTGTTTAACGCGTTATCACAGACACAGCAGCAGTATTTGTCTCGTTTCGCAATTGTCAGGCCAATGTAGGGAATAATTCGGAGAAACTTTCGTGCCAAAGGTCTGTTAAATTTACGTTACATTTGTCGTTTCGTGTGTCGGGCGTTGGAGAACCGTGCGACTCGTATCCACAATCGGATGCTCCAGAATCTAACGCGATAGTATCCACTGCCATACTAGTGTCCATGTCTTCCGAATGTATGCTCGACGGGGACATTGAATCCCTGCTCGTGTAACAAGGCGATAATTGATTGGGATAACAATTTGGTGTCAAACGAGACGAATCCTCGGCCGAACAAACACCGTCCGCGATTATTTCTTGAACACACTCCTGTATGCCCACGCTGTTCTCGTCTCCGGGATAAATGATCGTCACCGAATTCGTAGCCTCGTCGTAAGTACCATAAATAGTGTCCAAATCGTGGGTGTCGACTTCTTGCTTCACTTGGATTTCTGATTTCACCGGCACAGGTGCGATTACGTTTGCTGTGTAAGGTGTGCTGTCCGTGCTAGTAACAGGATGCCACGATTGGTGCGTGTCTAAGCTTCTACAGGTTCTACCGGCTTCCACATCTTTTGGTGTCTGCCCCACCATTCCTTTCGAATGGTCACGTTTCTCACTGGCACTTTCCTCGACTGACACCTGAGTAAGACACAGATCATCATGCCATTAAGAAAAGGAAGTCTGAGTTGTAAACGAACAACATTAATTTAGAAATGAACGAATGGTAATCTAAGATTCTATTTCCGTGTAAAGAGTTAAAGACTTTGACAGGACAGAGGGCGATTGTGATCTTTCAAACGATTCATTCATTCCTAGTTTCCCAGAAACATACGCTATATAATATATATCTCTCTATTTGTTTATAAATCAATGAAATACTCACTTGTTCATTTGTTCTACGAGAATTTGCTTCCACTTCTGCGGTAACCTCTCGCAGAAGGCTTTCTGCAAGTTCTTCGAGTCTTTCGATGTAATCGTCTCCTTGGAGGTCGCCAAACAATTCTTCAAGAGGAGGTAGATGGTCAGTATCTTCAGAAGGATTGCCGCTCCTGGGGTTAGGGTCAGAGACGGTGCCAGCTGTGCTGTTCCACCCTGCTGCAGAGGGTGAGAGGGGGACACTGCGGATCCCAGCGAGGACACAGCACAGCCGACACGACTCTGGCACACGGAACAGACAAATTCTCCCAAATTCTTCGCGTCTTTCTCCTTCTTCAATCTTTTAGTTTCGGTGACCAACAACTCGTTCTGCGACCTGAGCATAGAGCACTCCTGCGACAACAAATCGTTCTGCTCCCTTAAGGCTCTAACGGTATCTTCCAATTCGTCCAATTTGGCTTTCTTGCGATCCCTAGAAGTTTGTGCCGCTACCCTGTTCTTTAATTTCCTACGAAAGATAAGCTTCCCATTAGTTTGATACTACGCAAAGTCATCCATTGTCAACGTACTTTCTTTGTAGCTTTTCTTCCCATGTCAAGTGGTCCAGCCGTCGTTTCTTCCCACGAATGCAAACGTCCGTTTTGAACAGTGCACCCTCGTCCTGAACGTCATCGTGTTTGACAATTTTCTTCGGTTCCATCTTTAGTTTGTTGTTCAAGCCGGTTGTCGCGAATGTCGGTAATTCGTCGAGCGAAATAACGCCAGGCGCCTTAGACAGGCCCTTAGGCAGAGTGATGATAACGCTCTTCAATACGCTCATAATCTGCCATCCAATACGAAGAGAATTTTATTATCCACTTGCTCTAGGAGTCTGGTGCCCGATGTCTGGCAACTGGTCTCATTCCTTGAGATGCCGAGTAACGACTGATACGAAACATAACACCGACTACAAGGAAATCTCTTATGCGTTCGCTAGCTGATGTAATCGAACTGACGAACTGCAACAGTTGACCCGACAAAGAACATCCTAGAAGCACGACTCGCGGCGGCTTACGATGTGACTGGTCGAAACGGAAAACGTTACATGTGGTGTACCGTTATTGGCTGCCACGTCGACGCTTCTCCTTCTCATACTTCAACACTACTATCATCCTCGAATAATTGTACACCGACTGACGTCATCCTCTGCAGTACTATCGTGTCACACATTTTTTTTGTTTGTTTGTTTGATTCCACCTCCTGCAATGATACCATGTATGAATCATCTGCTCTTTTGGAATTTCCTATAAAGTTTGCATCACGTGCTCTTTCAAAATTGTCAAATAACTTCGACAAAACGCATCGCATACGAATGGTTAAATACGTGCTTTACAAAACTGAAAAATTTCCTTCGCTTATACGTGACAAAATAATTATTAATTAATAGCGGATCATATTATAATCTATTCGTGAAAATTAATGAATTGAAAACTGGATAATTTGAAAATCGAAGGTTTTGAAATCACCCAACGCAGTGGTGACCTCTTTAAATAGTTTGCCGTGTCGATACAATACATGATCTACTTTACCGACATAGGATAATCAGCTGATGTCATAAACAAGAAGTACAAATCTAGTGCACTTTTCCAGCAAAGCTTCCGAAAATCAAACACACTATTTTAAGAGAAAAGAGTTACAAAAGCTCACGAATTTATCAATTTTCATTTCTTCCCTTAATTTCCTATATTTGAATAGAAATAAAGTTGAAATTTCATATTTCACAATACTCTGGTAAATTAAATAGCCCGCCACGAAGGAGCCATTCGAGTGCAAAGAATTCAGAATCAATAAAACAAAAACAAAAAAAGTTAAACTTGCGTTATTATTACACATCGAAGAAATATAGAAACAAATTTTCAAATATCCCCGCCGAAAATTGTCGCGCTATGAAAACCGTACTCCCCAGTTCACGTTGGTTAGCCTGTCGGTGGGGCACGGAGCATAGCGTTTCATAGAAACGCGGCGTTAATCGACGGAATCGACCACGCTTGCGGTTGAAGCAGCGGGGAGAGAGCAAGAAAGAAATAGGGTGAGGAAGAGGGCGTTGCAAAATGTCGGGAGCAGACACGAGGGTTCGACAGGAACTCGGCTTTTAGTCGTAGCTCGGCAGTCTACACGGGACGATCGGGTTACGGTATAGAGTACCGGTGCATTTGAACGTGCATATACGGGTTGGTGCGCGTACATGTATTAGTGGTCATAGGCGCAGTCTCGCGTGAGTACGCGTAACCGATACGCCGGACGGAGTTTGACACACGCGCAGCAATGGCGTGTAACCCCCTTTGAAGAAGGCTGAACATGTTCTCGTCGAATATTCCTTTGTGTCGTTGTGTGTGGTGCGTGTGAGAAAACGAAAGGGGAGAGAAAGGGACGGGGGACAATAATTCGAGTAAAAGGAAAAAAGAGAAAAGAGAGAAAAGGGGCGCACGTTGAAACGACATTACAAGGGGGCGTACACGAATCTCGCAGAGCTTCGTAGAAATCGAAGCAACGAAACGCGTTTACGCCCAAGCCAGAGGCCGATCGTCTTTTGGCTCGTCGGATACACACACGTCGAGTGTGCGTTCTCACGGTGTGTCGTGGGACGAAAAAGCCTTCGTCGAGCGGAAATCGAATACGAAACGGGCTGACGTTGAACGGTGAACACGATGCACACGGATGCGACCGTCGGGGTTGTAACACGGTACGACGGGGTTTGTGACTGACTCTACGTGCGCAAGAGAGGGAGGATAGACAAAAGGATTTTATACGTGTCGGTATAGAGAAGCTTGAGCGTAGAAACGACAAAGGAAGACGGAACAGAGAGAGAGAGAGAGAGAGATCGATGTTGGAAGAAAGCCGGTTACGAATCAGCCAGGACCGTTCGTCAAATTCGTACTCGACTACGTTTGTAAGCGTTTTATAACCTAACGACTCTATATTCCATTCCCCTCTAACGAAATATGCGATAACACGCTTCTATTTGCTCTCGTGTACGTTGGGGGGCTTCTGGCTCGAGGGCTTTCCTCGGTGTTGGATATACCTAATTGGTCCAACCCTTGGATAAGGCGACCCTCTCCGCAATGATGAATCGTATCGTTCTATACCGTCTCGTTCGAAGATGCGCTCGTGACATCGAAGCACAGAATCGTCAGTGATACGAAATCCGTATCGAGACAAAAGAAAGAAAAAGAATAGGAAAAACGAATCGAGAGAAAGAAGAAACGAACTAACAACGAAGTAAAGTAAAGGAAAGAGAAATAAGCCGGAGTACACAACGTCTCCGGCGTCTCTGGCCTTTCGGGGGAAAAGATTGGCAGTTTCAACGCTGGGCGAGACGGGGTGCGGTTGGTTATTAGGGAGAATAATCGCTAGGATCCGACGAAATGAAAGCCTAGCGTTCGAGGTGGGTTGTTCGTCAGCGGCCGCTCAAGAAGGGACGGTTCGGCGGCGGAAGCCTGGATAGTAGGAGGTTTCCAACATGGCCGCCGCCTGTTACGAAAAGGAAGTGGTGGTGGGTGCCGCTATGCATGGACACGGTCATCACCATCACCACCACCATCATCATCACCATCATCATCACCATCACGGAATGAACGGCGGTTCGAGCGGGACGCCTGGTGGCGTGACAGGGCCGGGAACGCCCGGGATCGGGCCGCAGACCGTGCTGCCAGCCGCATCGACCGGCATCCTCGACACCGGCACCTCCGTCGGCACCGGCTCGACCGCGAACACGAACGCGTCCAGCAGCACCGCGACCGCCGCGGCTGTCGCCGCCGCCACGGCTGCGGCTGCCGCGGCCGCGGTCGCCGTCACCACCTACAAGGACTACAAGGATTACTCGCAGCCGCTCCACGTGGATTGCAGCGTCGAGTACGAGCTGCCTAGCCAGGCGAAACCACCGCCCGGCGGCGGTGAACCTCTGCTCATGATCCATCCGTGTTACTATCGACGCGCGGAGCGCGAGAGGCGAAGTCCTTTCGTCAACAATCTGCCGCCGCCGAGCAACGCTCCTATATCCTCGTCGCGACGTGGCAGTAGGAGGAGTGCGTCGGCAGCCGTCGTGGTAGCCACCGCCGCTTCCGCCGTCGCTGCTGTTTCCTCGAGCTCGTCGGTCGCGCCGTCCACCACGATCGCCTCCGTTTCATCTACCTCGACCGTGTCCTCGACTTCCGCCGCCGCCGCTGCGGCCGTTTTATCGGCGACCGCGGCCGCCGTTGTGGCAACGACCGATTCCGCCACGAATCTCGTGCCCACTACCGGTCAGATGTCAGCCGCCATGGCCGCCTCTTATCGTGCCGCCCTCAACGCCGCTGCCACTCTCTCCCAGCAGCAGCAGCAACAGCAACAACAACAAAGACGACATCATCAACAGCAACAGCAACAACAACAGACTCATCCTCCTCTTCATCATCATCATCGACCTCACGTTCATGCTACGCTCCACGGCCAACAACAACAGCAAGGCTCGGTCACGCCGACCACCGCCGGCACCGAATTAATCTCTGCCGACGAGAAAGCAGTCATATCAGGTATTTATCAACATTACTTCCGCGCGATGCGCGCTCACAATCATCAGCACCGGCAGCAGCAGCAGCAGCAGCCGCAGCAGCAACAGCCACTGCAACAACAGCATCGAACTACTCATCAACTTCATCATCAACCTCACCAAAGTGATAGAAGTTCCTCCTCGTCGGCCGCCACGCAAGCGGCCACCTCGATTTCCGGGATTTTGCGACAAACTTATCAACAGACGTATAACCCGACCAGCTCGAGCTCGAGCGGGCATCTGCGGGCAGCGACCGCCTCCGCGGTCGCCCATCATCCGTACAGACGGCCGTCGGCGACGTTGTTATCGCGCACCGCCTCGCACGTCGGCCAACAGGCATCCTCGTCTTCCTCCTCCTCCTCCTCCTCCTCTTCGTCCTCTTCCACGTCCATCGGTGCTTCCAGCGGCGTTTCCTCCGGCGCCGTTTCCAGCGTGTACGCGAGCACGATACACAGGCATCACGCGACCTCGTTGCACGCCCTCCAGGCGGCCGGTTTTTACGAAACGCCCGGTTATCATGCGCTTCTACCGCAGAGTTAGGTGACCACTAACCCGCTCGGGACCGACCCCGTTGCCAGCCTTCATTTATTCACGTAATCCGGCTGCGAAGCTGTACCCCCGCTGCTCCTTCCTCTATTGTACGACTTATCTTCCTCCACAGTCGTTAAAGAGCATACGGGTTGGTCCCCGGTATACACTCACTCACTCTCTCTGCGTGTACCTCCTAACTAACCTACGTGTATGTACACCCATATACGTAGACGCGTGTATATAAACGTTATACATATACGTATGTATCGTCGACGCAACGGTCGTACGTGTCGTGTTCGCCCGGTTGGCAGTGTGCGGGTGGCCGCAGAATAAACACACGAGCGACGACTACACGTTCCCGTCGCCCAGGGACACATAGACCAGAAGGGATCGAGACAACTGAAAATGGTCGCGTCCGGGTGCGCATCGACCTATTCCATCCACCTGCGATATACGTGCTGCTCAGGTAGAAAAATCCATTTACTTAGGCCCGTATTAACGACTTACTTTTAACCGTGCAACGTCTACGCTTGAAATTCCTGAAACTTGGGAGAGGGGGGTGTGGGGGGAGAGAAATGCCTTTCCGTTTCGCCGGAATAGAAGTCCGTACCTTTTTCTCGTCTACCCGAAATGTCCGCATCCGTGTTTTATTCCTCTTCGATTCGACGATAGTATTTTTGACTGGATCTTCCGATCGATGTCGACAAGACATTTACCGATATAGTATTAGGGGGCTGATATAGTTGTTTTCCTATCGTAACCCGATCGACAATCACCGTGTACGTATTAATCGCCAAGTGCCAAAGTCAAACGGACGTTTCTTTTCATTCTTTTCGATACAGTACGGTACAGTGTATGTTTGTATTGCGTAATCTAAGTCAGAAGAAGGAGCTAGAGGGGTCCTGGCACCCTCTCCAAAAGAAAAAAGAAAAGAATCAATTACATTTCAGAGGATACCGTGTTATACGGTATTATCGACACAGCACATCCTCCTCCTATTTACGTGATTTCGTATACGCAAACTATAATTCGTCGCTTAACATCGATAGTGGCCAAACTCGAAATATGTCGATCGTAGAAGAGAGACTGAAAATCCTAAACACAGGCCTTATTAATTATCGTAGACTTTTGATCGTACGTGATAAGTAGAACTATAACTACCTAATTAATTTTGAAATTTTTCGAGTTGCGCCTACTATCGATGGCAACCGTTGTATTTCATTCGTGCGAGCAGATACAGGAAAATGACGGTGCTAACCCTAACCTCGCTTCCCTCCCCGTTCCCTTTCGCTCTCGCGGAACGTCTCTTGGAAAGCCTCGTGGTCCAGGGAGAGCTTGGCCAGCCAGCCAGCAGGATTTCTTCTTATTCTTCTTTTTTCTTTTTTGTCCTGCGCCCTTTTCAAAGAGCGCGCTCAAGGAGAAACGGACGGGCCGACGGACGGACGGGGACCGTATTTCGTTACACGGTAACGATCGATCAACGTGACCGCACGACCGCACCGGCGAAGCGAGACGAAGCGAGACGAAGTGAGACGAAACGAGACGGGGTCGGGACGACCGTGTCGGGACGGGACGGATCTGGGCGGTCACGGGACGAAGGGGACGGATAGAGAGGGAAAAAGAGAGAAAGAGAGAGAGACACAAGACTCAACCAGACGAGAAGGGGGCGCGGTCAAGATGGGGGATCGGTAGAGACGGGCTCGTAACGTCAAGGGGCCAGGAGGGATGCAACGACTTGTAATTCCGAAAACACTGACGACCATGTGCACGGGATGTTAGAGGATATGCTTGAATTTACATTGGGACCCGAGTAGCCTGTGTACACTGTCGGCCATGCTAGGCTTTTCTGAGGAGAATACATACAGTGGGTCGAAAAAAGTATTCGGACAGCTTTTGAAAGATAATTCCCTTTTTTGATATTGGACCAAATGACTTGAATTTTTTTGACAAGGTAGAGGAACGATGATTACTAGACGTGGGGAAAGGAAGAATGTTGGAATAGTCCCAGTCGGTTGAAATTATGAAGGATATAGTGAGGATCACTTTTTATAAGTATACATTTCGTAGATTTCAGGAAGTTGTATGTGTACTACGCAAAGTTTTTATCGAATAAGATAATGACTAATCACGTTCTTTGGTGAGAAACTTGCGATTTTTGTCCATTTCAATTGCTTGTTGGTTTCTACATGCGTTAACCGATTCCGATGAAGCTTTGTATCGACGCCGCAAATATGAAAGAGTTTGAACTTTGGAAATTTAGAATTTAAAAATTTGAGATTTGAAAGTTCGGAATTTGGTAATTTGGAAATTTAAAATTTAGAAATTTGGAAAATTGAGATTTGAAAGTTCGAAATTTGGTAATTTGGAAATTTAGAAATTTGGAAATTTGAAAGTTCGAAATTTGGTATTTTGGAAATTAAAAATTTAGAAATTTGGAAAATTGAGATTTGAAAGTTCGAAATTTGGAACTTGGAAACTTTAAATTTAGGAATTTGGAAATTTGAAATTGAGGTATTTGGAAAATTGAGATTTGAAAGTTCGAAATTTGGTAATTTGGAAATTTGGAAAATTGAGATTTGAAAGTTTGAAATTTGGCAATGTGGAAACTTAAAATGTAGAAATTTGATATTTGGAAATTTAGAAATTTGAGATTTGATAGTTCGGAATTTGGTAATTTGGAAATTTGATATTTGGAAATTTAGAAATTTGAAAGTTCGAAATTTGGTAATTTGGAAATTTGAAATTTAGAAATTTGATATTTGGAAATTTAGAAATTTGAGATTTGAAAGTTCGGAATTTGGTAATTTGGGAATTTAGAAATTTGAGATTTGAAAGTTTGGAATTTGGTAATTTGGAAATTTAGAAATTTGATATTTGGAAATTTTGAAATTTGAAATTTGAAAGTTCGAAATTTGGTAATTTGGAAATTTAAAATTTAGAAATTTGTGATTTGAAAGTTCCAAATTTGGTAATTTGAAAAATTTAAAATTTAGAAATTTGACATTTGGAAATTTAGAAATTGAGAAATTTGGTAATTTGGAAATTAAAAATTTAAAAAAGACACTCACAATTCTATAATTATCAAAAATACAATCAATTAATTTTCTCAAATATTGTGAAAAACGCTTAAATGCGTTAAAAACTTGCCAGTTTCGTCAATCTCAAGATGAAGCTTTACACATTATAACTTACTGAAATCTACGAAACGTATATTTTAAATTCTCACCATTGACTCGGATAAAAAAGTTGAGAAAAATGATCCTCACTGTATCCTTCATAATTTCAACCGCCTGAGACTTTTCCAACATCCTTCCTTTCCTTCATCTAGTAATCATACTTCTTCCAGCTTCTAAAAAAAATTCAAATCATTTGATCCAATTTCAAAAGAGGGAATTATCTTTTAAAAGCTGTCCGAATACTTTTCCGACCCACTACACTCCCGTCGCTCTTCTTACTACGGAATTTTTGTTTACGATATCGATCATGAAATTCCGTCTAATTCCCCGTTTTAGTAAACAGGCAGAAAGGTTCATCGCGTTGTTGTTCACTATTTAGAAATTTTAAGGGATATAATAAGTAAACTTAGCCCATAGTTTCGCCCCGTTATTAACACTAGAACTACCGGACCTTCGTTGTACCCTAGATTCTAAGTTATAAATCAATTAGAAAACAAAATAATTAAGGGATAAAATGTAAACGTACGTATTCGATCATTCTTTACCTTGGCAAAAGCCAATTGACGTTTCTAGAAAATAAGCGTTTCTTATAGATTGGGAATTTAAAATAAGAAATCTGAAGCAAGTGATTTCGACCCATTTGGTAGTTCCAGTGTTAAATTAAAGGGTCAATGTGGATTTATTGTATATATTTATAAGAATTTTTGTTTCACATAGTAAAATTTATTTTCATATATTATATAAAAGTAGAGGTCTGAAAGTAAATGAAATATTTATATATTTATCCTTGATGATCTGGGTGACCGAAGTTAGCCCTGTTTTCATCTTGTCTGGACTTTGGAGGATTTGAAAATAAAAAGCCGACTTATTTTATCGTAAAACTTTCAATGGCGTACTCGTGAATTTTCCGACCCTTTTTCCTTACGACTGGAATTGTTTAACACTAAACGTACCAAGCGGGGTCAAATGACCCCTTTGAAAATTTCAAATGTACGAAGGAGAAACCAGTAGTCGTATGTGAAAAGTGTAATTAATTAATTATTTTATTTACAAAAATAAAAATATATTATTATTTTCTTTAATCAATTAGAATTATTTCCTTTCTAAAAATCAACGTTCATTTCTTATGGTAAGAATAGTTATGTAAAGTGCCGGTAACGTTTAGTGTTAAAAACAGGGCTAAATATTACTGAATATTTCCATTCGAATTACAGAATAATCCCTCAAAATTCGAGGGATTAAAAACTTAAAAAAAAAAAAAATCCTCTTACCCTCTCATCAACGATCCCTGGTCTACATACATTATTCCTCCAACTTCTTCCAAAACTTCATTCCCTTGATTTTTGAAAATAAATCCATACTGGCCCCTTAAAAATTCTCCAGTACCGAGACGAACGATGGAATCTTTTTTTCCTGTATCGATATAGTGTTTGCGGATTTACGATTCATTTTACCTGGTTGCCAATAACTAGCTTTGAAATAAATACTAAAGCCGAATGCACAACACAGTAGTAGACGAGTGGCGAGGCTTCTTTTTCCCTTGTCGCCAGTTTCCCTCGGGAAAAGGTTAGTTTGTTCGTGTACCGGCAAAGACTATTTGGACCTGACAATCGGATACTTGAAACGACGAATAAGAGAAATAACAGAAATAACGAAATATTATCAAAATTGAACAACTATGAAACGAAGGAACGCAGTCTAATTATTGTCGTCTGAGTGATGTCATTTCAGTTACAATTTTGTAGAACGTTTTACAGTCGTTTCTCCCTCGGGCTCTTTAAATACGTCTTCTGTACAGTTTATATAGATTGTCGGCACGGCAGAGGGTTAAACTTTGTCCACTGATAGATATTTATTGCGGCTCGTTGAAACCCCCGTCGAACTCGTTATATAACGTGACGTCGACGTTAGGTAATTAGGAAGCGTCGCAAGCAGAAACGTTATCGGTGTCTTTGAAAAGGTTTCGCCGGTTCGTTTATCGGTTTTCTTTATTTTCTATCTCGCACTTTTCCCCGATTTTCCCACCGTGTGTTCAGTTTGGGTAATTATCAGGGTGGTATTTCATAGATTTCTAGATTTTAAATTTCCAAATTTCAAACTTCCAAATTTGCAAATATCAAATTTCTCAATTTTAAATTTCCAAATTAGCAAATTTCTGTAATTTCATATTTCCAAATTTCGAAATTTCAATCTTCTAAATTACCAAATATCAAATTTCTAAATTTCAAACTCCCAAATTTCCAAATATCAAACTTCTCAATTCTAAGTTTCCAAATTACCAAATTTCTCAATTTCAAACTTCCAAATTTCCAAATATAAAATTTCTCAATTCTAAGTTTCCAAATTACCAAATTTCTCAATTTCAAACTTCCAAATTTCCAAATTATCAAATTTCTAAATTTCCAATTTCCAAATTTCTCAATTTCAAACTTCCAAACCTCCAAATTTTAAGTTTCATTCGAACGACACTTGAATTTCCATAGAAACTCGCTTGCATAATTAACACCCTTTCGAATTACTTAATTAAAAATCGTCGTATTAAATGCTCGAAATTCTGAACAATAGAAATTACGAAGAATCATAACAATAATAATAATAGATAAAAATTTGATGAAAATAAATATTTTCAGCCCCATTAGTGTAACGACGGTCAAGGTCATTAAATAATTTAAATCATAATTCGATAACCCTACAATATATTTGATTTCTCGAGTAAACGCATTAATCAAAAGTTCCATACAAATCCACGTACCTGAAAGATCTTTAAGCAGCCTCGTTTCTGTCACTCTCACCCTCTTCGCCGCGGCCATCTCTCTTCACGAGCCGGCGAGGAAAGCATTTCCGCCCTGATGTTTTTGCTCGTTCAAAGGGAACGGACCTCTTAGCGCCAAAGCGGAGGCAAGCAAAACGGATACCCGGCGGACTTAAAATACGTTATCATCTCCTCCGTGCGTGTATGCAAAAATATACCGACCAGTTTTCAATACGTTTTGCCTTCCAACACTGAGACAGCTGAAAATTTCAATGGTCTGTTATTTTGCCCGCTATCGATTCTTGTATGACAAAAGTACAAATTTAATTTCGATACGTCACAATTCTTACTTATATTATTATTTAACCTTAGACACTCGGTTGTCTCCTCTGATTGTGAGAGGAGATATTTAATTCACCAAAGTATTCTGAAACGCGACGTTTAAGTTTTATTTATATTAGAAGACAGGAAAATCGAGGAAAGGAGGAATAAAAATAAATCGACTCTTTCGTTGCGAAGGTTTGCTGGAAAAAGAAACTAGATTTAACCCTTTGCACTCGATTGGTGCCCCTGGGGGGACGTATGTAAGCTACTAAAGAATTTTTTTAATTAAAATTACAAAGTATATTTATATTAGAATACAGCGTGTTAATAATTAAAATAGAAATATATAGATTCATAAACATTGGTAATTTTTGCATTTCGAATCGGAGCGTTTGGTGTCCAAAATGGAATAGATTTGATTCTGTCGAAAAATAATTCGAGTCCAAAGGGTTAATTGAGACCGGAAGTGCCACGGAAACAGGGAAAGACTTGAGTAGTTATGGGAACGTGTTAGGGATGTTCGATTCCGATTCGATTCTTTAGAAAATCAATTCTTTGATAGAAGAATCGACGATTGATTTTTTTGCTCCCTTAGGGAATTAATTCTCACTAAATCAAGTTTTGGTTCCGATTTTTTACAAGAATCGATTATTCTTCTCCGTAAAAACACATTCACTCCTACTTGAAAAAAAATTATAGGAATAGTGATGAAAATATAAACAATGTGAAACGACTGCCTTTGGTGTAAAACGTAAGAGGACAAAATGTAACAAAATAAAAGATCAATTCTTTACAATAATGGATACCGCACGGAAGAATCGTATGGTACTCTATTTACAGAAATAAAAATTAAAAAAAGGAAACAATAGAAGTCGATTCTTTTTAAACCGATTCTTTGGTTTCGATTTTTTAGATTTTAGAGGAACCGATTCTTTTTGATGAATCGAACATCCCTAGAACGTGGTAGCAGTTGTCTTCGTAATCTGCTATCAGGGATGTATGTATATGTATGTGTTGTACATGCATAACCTCTTTCTGGCTTCTACGATTCGACCGTCGTATATTTCCCCGGTAGATATTGAACCGCTTACTATGCAAAGGGGTATACGCTCATAGAATTCGATTGTCGGTACGCGTTGAAAGAAAAGGGGCGAGCAGCTGAAGTTACCGGGCCTTGCGGAGAACGAGAGACGGTCGAATGTCAAGCAAGTGTCGTCCGATTGGATCGCAGCATCGATTTTACTGTCCTTTCCGTTCAGTCGGCAACGAGCGAGCACTCAATTATTGCATTATATTATTGATTATGTTATATTTATTTTTTAACCTTGACACTGCCGGTCCCACGTACCGACGCCGATCGTACGAAACAGTTTGAAGTTTGGAAATTTAAAATTGAAAGATTTGAGATTTGAAAGTTCGAGATTTGGAACCTTGGAAACTTAAAATTTCGAAATTTGATATTTGGAAATTTGGTAATTTGGAGATTTAGAAATTTGGAACTTTGGAAACTTAAAATTTAGAAATTTGATATTTGGAAATTAGGAAATTTGAAATCGAGATATTTGGAAATATGAAATTTAGAAATTTGAGATTTGAAAGTTCGAAATTTGGTAATTTGAAAATTTGAAATTTAGAAATTTGGAAAATTGAGATTTGAAAGTTCGAAATCTGGTAATTTGGAAATTTGATATTTGGAAATTTAGAAATTTGAGATTTGAAAGTTCGAAATTTGGTAATTTGGAAATTTTAAATACTGAAATTTGTGATTTGGCAATTTGGTTTTGAAATTTAGAAATTTAGAAAATTGAGATTTGAAAGTTTGAAGTTTGGTAATTTGGAAATTTGAAATTTAGAAATTTAGAAAATTGAGATTTGAAAGTTTGAAGTTTGGTAATTTGGAAATTTGAAATTTAGAAATTTGGAAAATTGAGATTTGAAAGTTCGTAATTTGGTAATTTGAAATTTAGAAATTTAGAAATTTGAGATTTGAAAGTTCGGAATTTGGTAATTTGGAAATTTGATATTTGGGAATTTAGAAATTTGAAAGTTGAAATTTGAAAGTTCGAAATTTGGTAATTTGGAAATTTGATATTTGGAAATATAGAAATTTGAGATTTGAAAGTTCGAAATTTGGTAATTTGGAAATTTGATATTTGGAAATTTAGAAATTTAGAAATTTGACATTTGAAACATTCTACAATTATTAAAAATACAACCAATTAATTTCCAAATTTAACCTTTCAATTCGATAGCCAGCAATATTAACCTAACATTAACGCTATCCACAGTTTATTTAATCGCTCCTTTTACTAATTACTCGACTACAAAAAAATGTCGGGTGCCGCTCACCGGTGCCCACCGTGCCATTCAAACTGTTAACCCTTTGCACTCGAACCGTTCCTCTAACGCGCCACATTTAACTTACCAAAGTATTCTAAAACACGAAATTTCACTTTCACCCGTATCAAAATACCGAAAATTAAAGAAAGAGAATCAAAATCAACAGACTCAAATACTCCGAACACTTTTCTCCCAATATAATGCATTTGGTTTCCAGAAGCATACCTGAAAAATTAGATTAAACCCGCGATTACGTCGAAAAATGCTTCCACAGTGCAAAGGGTTAAGAAGGTGGTTCTCATCTCTAGTTCCCTAGAAAAGATTACATCACTCGTCGACCAATATTCCGACCTTATTTCGTAGCGAAAATATTCCTGTGCCAAACCAGACCTCGCGTTACACTCTTTGTCACGATCTACTGTGCTCATTTCTTTTTTATACCCTATGTACATATATTCTGGAACTGACGTGTTACGAATACATTTCGATCGACGGACGCTTACAGATAAATCTTTTCCTTTTTTTTTTCGTCAGTATTACACATCTTGCATTTACATTAGATATAGCCACGTTTTCTTTCGATCGGACACGCACGCGTTTATCGTTGTTACTATCTTGGGAAAAGAAAGAAAAGAAAGGAAAAAAAAAACCCCCCCTTAGGCTGTTACGTAAGGGAACGTTGAACGACTTTAACAGGCCACACGCGTCTTTTCAGTAAGGGGAGATAACGTGATAGTGGCCGCTCCTCTTTGCAGTTGGCAACGCAAGTGGCTACCTAAGCCGACCAGATTTTTTCCACGGAACAGAATTCAGTTGCAACGTTTCACTTTTTATTATTATATTTAACACGTTGAGTGGCACAGGGAAAACGGATGTGTGTAGTCAGACACGTTGAAATCTTAATTATTAAGAATATAATTAGCTAATTTTCAAATTTAATTTTTCCATTCGATAGCTAGTATTATTAGCTTAATGTTAACGCTATCCGTGGTTTGTTTGGTCGTTTCTGTTGGTGATTATTTGATTGTACAAAATTTCGGGTGCCGGTGACCCCCGTGGCAGCCAACGTGTTAAGTACGACGCGTTGACGTAGGACTTAGGAACGTAACACTGTTTATCAGTTGTATAATTTCCATTTTCGAAACACCCTAAAACACTGCTTTACCGGCTTTAATAAACGGAACCTTTTTACCATCAGAGGAGGTAATAAAGGAGGCCGTTGTAATATAATAATTTTCTAATTGTCGTGATCTATATAATTAAATATTAATTAATACAAGAGTCAGCTTTTATGAACCCATGGAATTTGATCAAAATTGCTTTGCCGTCGACCCGTTGGGCCTTTTCTTCAATCTTTCGAGACTGAAGATTCCCTGACGAAGGACAACTTACTTCAATTCTTTCATCGAACCCTATCGTTCGCTAAATTATTCATCTTCTGAATCTTCCGTTCCTATATGATACACGGGCGCTAAACTTTGAATCTTCCCGTCGGAATTCTATGATCAGCCCGTTGATAGCAATTCTACATGCCATAAATAAAGTAGCTAATTTTAAACAATATAATCTGCCCATTCAATGTGCCCTAACTTCTGAGTTAAAAATAAATTAGAAAACAAAATAATTACGATATTTTTAAATGTCAACTTATTCTTTATCTTGATAAAAGCCAGCGTATAACACGACAGATGCGTTTTAACACTGAACCTACCGACGTTTTGTGCGCGTTTACTTTCAAGTTGAAAATAAAATAGAAAACTAACATATACAGCAAGTGTTTATGATGATCAATCACGGTAATAAATTCTCTGAGTTAAAATAAGAAACACTCGACCGGTTCGGTAGGTTTAGCGTTAACAAATTTTCTAAATTAAAATAAGATACCTGAATCAAGTCATTTTCACCCTTTCGGTAGTTCTACTCTTAACCCTTTACACTCGAAGCATTTTCGGTTTGCTGAGCTTCCAGAAACCAAACGCACTATGTCGGAACTGTGTTGATTTTTATTTTCTATATTTTCATACGGATGAAACTAAAATTTCGCGTTTTAGAATACTTCGATAAAAATAATGAAGTATGGTGCCTCAGAGGCGGGCCGTCCACTGCGTACCCGACTGTGTTCGGGTCGGGCCGGCAACATTCGGACGAGCTCGGGCGTGTACCCGTAACGTTACGAATACTCGGGGTAACTCGATTAATTCCGGTAGCCCGAAACTACGGTCAGCTTAGCGCGATGCGATACAACGTTTTGCAATTATAAGAATCCGGACAGATTTAATTTGAAATTTCAATATACCAGCGAAGTTTCGGGCTACCCGAGTAATTCGTAAGTCACGGTTACCCACCCGAGCCCGGCCGAATTTTACCGACCCGACCCGAACCCGTAATCTCGGGATACCCGTACACCCTTATATAATTAACATACCACGAATCATCGCGTGTCTTCTTCGCGTTCGGTTGTCTCGATCCTTCTCGCAGCACTTTCAACTTACGTTCAGCAAATATTTCCGACACGTTTGTTTGTTTCATCGTTCTCAACAGATATTCCTAGAAGAATAATACGAAACGAAGTCGAAACGGTCCGTCACATGGAAACGCACCGAGACGGCGACACGTGTGCACCGCCAAGGATAATAACACGATACGTACGTCCGTTCCGGTCGCTCCATCCAGTTTTTCTTTTTTTCCTTCCTTTTTGTATTATTATTTAACATTGCATTCAATGAATGCATTCGTACACCGAAACACCGATTATTTTCTCCTTTCCGTGTTCCTTGTTCCACTCCCCCCCCCCCCCCCACTCTCTCTCTCTCTCTCATTCGCCGCAGAAGTCTATTGTTTATCGTTGTAGTCGGCGAGAGCAAGGCATAATATTATACTCTGTAATAAAACACAAGAAAAACATACGTGCTTCCTCCGTAAGCGGGTACGAAGATAAAGAAGAAAGAAAAAAAAAGAAAGAAAGAAAGAAAGAAGTCTGGCATCAAATATTTTGTCCTACGTCGCGTGTAACGAACTATACGTATAAAGTAATATACGGTCGACAAGCTTATTCTCGAGATACATACCTACGTGTGCATCGCGTTTAAAATGGGAAGAAGAAAAAAGAAAAAGGAGAGAAAGATGGAGAATCTGTGCTCGAACGTGCCTCGCCCTCCACTGTATAAACGTATACCGTCGTTGAAAAATCATAGAATATTTCATGATTTTCAATTAGGATACAGGTAACCTTCGTGTGACACGGTCGTTGGGTGAACTCGGCGATACCGTGCTGGACAGGGAATTAGTATACAGTAGGTTAGGTTCTAAGAATTAATCTAACAGGAAATAATTAACCTTTTGACTACGAAAGGTGTATACAGGGTGTCCGGTAACTAGTGTAGCAGTTGGAAATGGGAGATAGCCGAGACGATTCTGAACAATAATTTCCTTTGCAAAAATGTCGGGTGAGGCTTCGTTTCTGAATTATTCACGAAAAACACTGACCAATCAGAGCGCGCGTAGAGCGCGGTAAATTCGAACCGGGTCGTCGGACTAGAACGACTCACGGCCTGATTGGTCAGTGTTTTTCGTTAATAACTCGAAAACGAAGCATCGTCCGACATTTTTGTAAAGGGAATTGTTGTTCAGAATCGTCTCACCTATCCCCCCCCCCCTTCCGGCTCCTACATTAGTTGCGGGCCACCCTGTAAAATTTCGAATAAAAATTATCTTAGCTTCGACTATAATTTTTCTTTCTTTGATTTCGAGAAAACAATTTTTCATCACTTTTTACAGGAGAATGTCGCAGTCAAAAGGTTAAATATTTAGAATAACGAGAAATTAATTAAATCATATATCCACAAAATCTGTTAGTTTGATTTTTCTTTTCGGGTGAAACTGTGTTATATGAAGGTTACTTGTATTCAATTTCTTTTCTTTTTTAACGGACGAAGAAACTCGGAGATTTTTACAAAGTTCTACACTGAAGCAACCTCCATTTTCTTTGTCAGCGCGTTGAATTGCGCGCGAAATTTGAATGGCTCAAAACAGAAGATTGGAAAAATTGAATTTTTAAAAGCTTGGTTATAAAAACTTACTGTTATATTATATTTATTACATTTGTTTGTCGTTTTCTGAACGTTTAACCTAAGAATACTTTTCCTTCGCTCAATTAACACGTTGACTGCCGCGTGCACCCATGTTCGGGTGACACTGGAATTTCCATAGAAATCTGTCGCTTGGATTATTAATATCCTTTCGATTACTTAATTAGAAATCGTCGTATTAGGTACTCGAAATTCTGAATAATAGAAATTACGCAGAATTGTGATAATAATAAGTAAAATTTGGTTTTCAGCGCCTTTAGCGTGGCAGTCAAGGTGTTAAAAATACGCCATTCTGTTTAGTTTCGAAACCAAAACGATCTGAAATCAGTCTTTCTTCTTAATGGAATGAATCTACTTATCGAAGCGAATGAAAATTTCGCAAATGTTCTATGATTTTTGAACGGTGTCCTGTGTGTACTATTTGTGCGTACACAATAGACGCGTACCGGATGTAAGAGGGATTCACGTTCAACGTGGAATTAAAACAAAGAAACAAATGACTAAAAGAAAAAGAACAGCACAAAGTATGCAACTTTCGAAAAAGAATAAAAATCTGTTCATACATAAACGACAGATTAATAACATTCCTTGCACGAGATAATAAATTCCCTAGATTCCTTTACGACAGGGAATATTACTTGGTTGCCCGTTTGACCGTGGATCAGCCTCGAAATAATGGACGCGACACCTTTTCATAGTTCACTACTAATTAACTCGGCCTTAAAGAAGAAAAAAAGAAAAAAAGAAAAAAATAATAACAAAATGACGTAAACTGCCTCAAATTATTAATATATTTAAAACGAGCTAGCGCCCTCACTACTTCGACTGAAAATACAAAAGCCTAATCCTATGTATAATTATATTATTATTATTATCAGCATTATTCTTCTTATTATTATTATTATTATCGTCATTATTATTATGATTATTATTGTTGTCGTTGGTGCGATCGCGTGGTCGCAAGTTGCACGGGGAAAAGAGCAACACAGGATCGAAGGAAGTGAAACGAAATGGGATTTACGTTGGTTAGAGCTGTAACGAGTACACGAATCATTTGGATAGTTCGAAGAGCGGTTAAATTTTGAATAATTTCGATACCCGAGTAATTCGGGTAATTTCGAAGACAGATTAAAAAATTTACAAAGCTCGAATATTCGACCGCTTGAACAACACTCGGATAATTTAAACGATTTAAATCGACGAATGTAAAAATAATTATTCGAATTACTCGCGTATCGAAGTCGAAATGACTCAGATATTGGAATCTTTGCAGCTCTGATGTAGATAACGATCGATCGGGAATTATCGTTTAATGCCGCGTTCACACTGGCGTTCAGGAACGAATCGTAAATCATGCACGTCGACGGTGTGAACGCTTTCCTCAGGTAATGGTGCGTTAATCTTTGAACGAACGGGGGTCCGTTGAAATAGCGATGATTAAAATTCAATTTTTTATCTTAACTTTATATAAACCTTTGAGGACGGAGGATTTTTACGCTTGGCACAGTAGCGCACGGAATATTATTTATTTCGAAGAAAATAAGCAATAGTTCCCGTCCCAAATATATAGGACGATATATGGTAACATGATCCAGCTCAGTCTCGATAAGGAAAAAAAACCATATAAATCATAAATTAACCCTTTGCACTCGACTGACGCCTCTGAGGCTCCATATTTAATTTATCGGAGTATTCTAAAATGCGAAATTTCAGTTTCACTCGTATGAAAATATAGAAAATTAAGGAAGGGAATAAAAATCAACAGATTCTCAAATATTTGATTTCTAAACACTTTTGATTTCTGAAAGCGTAGCTGAGAAATCAGATTATACCCGATTACGTCCAGAAATGCCTCGAGTGCAAAGGGTTAGGAGGCGGTGCTCTTTTGATGTCATCTTTGATGTCAAATTACGTTTTTTCACGCTTCTCTAGTCGGGAGTAAATTTACTCGGTCCCGGATTGAAGGTGTTAAATATACGAGTTTGTAAGTTTCTACGCAAAGGGTTAACACTTGGCATACGGGTACAGCGGACGTTTTCTTCGTGAATCTCGCGGGAGTTTGGTCATTCGATAAAATCGCAATAAATCTGAAACTAGGTTCGTTTTTCTCAACGAATAACTCGACGAAGAAAACTTCGGGGAAGAAACAATGCAAAGCGTTGTCTAGCAACATAAACTCCAAATCTGCTAAATACATACGTATTTTTACATGACCCGCGCTCCAGTAACAAACTGCGAAAAACGTAAAAGTCTATAACACGTTGCCCGCATGCCAAGTGTTAACAGGGTATCGGAGATTTTCATTTAATTAAACACAGACTCCAGCCGTTCGGAGGTTTAAGGTGCATTTTCACCGGTGTTCACAAACATATATTTTCCAGAAAAGATTACTTAACAGGATGGAAAATATTTTGCAAACTTTCGACGGTGGATGTTGACGAAAGTTCGTGTTTACGAATATCAGTGCGAACGTGGCATAACGTAGATTGCGAAAAAGTGTGGCGAATTCGTAAACGAGAAGAAAAGAAAAGTATTCGGCGCGAGCGAGCGAGCGAGCGAGCGGATTAGAGAAGGACGACACAGAGAAGCGTATCGATCGATCCGGACACACGGTTAACGTTTAACTTCGTCGTTTGTCGCGTTACGATTTATCGAGGGAAAGGGAAAAAATGTATTCTTGAAGAAAAGAAGAAAAAAAGAAAGATGAGTTTCTTTCCGTTGGAGAACAACGGGAGGTGTAATAATCAACGATGTGCATCTCTCTTTTTCTCTATCTATTTCTCGTTGCTCTGTCGCGGACCAAATGTCTTTCGGATAAACGAGGAGAATGGTCGAAGGTAGATAACGAAGAAGACGGGTTTAGGTATAAATGATGATCGTTCACAGGGGTGATGATGGGTAGGGTTGTGGAAAACGGAGGTTTCAAGTTAAACTGCGAATTGTATGAGTTTCAAATCTGAATTATTTTTAATATATCCGTGTGGTTGTATTGGTCGAACTTTGAATCCGAATTGTTGATAATCTAGGGTTTGAAATTCAAATAATTCGAGTGACTTTTTGGATTTGATGATTGGAGTAATTGGAATTTGGAAATTTGAATAATTGGAATTTGGAAATTCGCAGAATTATGATTTGAAAATTGGAATAACTGGTATTTGGAAATTCGCAGAATTGTAATTTGAAAATTGGAATTTAGAAATTCGCAGAATTATAATTTAGATCCAAATTTGGATATTCGCAGAATTATAATGTGAAAATTGGAATTTGGAAATTCGCAGAATTATGATTTGAAAATTGGAATAATTGGAATTTGAAAATTCGCAGAATTGTAATTTGAAAATTGGAATAATTAGAATTTGAAAATTCGCATAATTATAATTTGAAAAGTGGAATAATTGGAATTTGGAAATTCATAGAATTATAATTTGAAAATTGGAATAATTGGAATTTGAAAATCCGCAGAATTGTAATTTGAAAATTGGAAGAACTGGTATTTGGAAATTCGCGTAATTATAATTTGAAAATTGGAATTTAGAAATTCGCAGAATTATAATTTGAAAATTGGAATAATTGGAGTTTGGAAATTCGCAGAATTATAATTTAGATCCGAATTTGGATATTCGCAGAATTATAATGTGAAAATTGGAATTTGAAAATCTGCAGAATTGTAATTTGAAAATTGGAATAATTGGAATTTGAAAATTCGCAGAATTGTAATTTGAAAATTGGAATAACTGGTATTTGGAAATTCGCATAATTATAATTTGAAAATTGGAATTTAGAAATTCGCAGAATTATAATGTGAAAATTGGAATTTGGAAATTCGCATAATTATAATTTGAAGATTCAAATAATTGGAATTTGGAAATTCGCAGAATTATAATTTGAAGATTTGAATAACTGGAATTTGAAAATTCGAATTACAATAACGTGTCACACACGTGACGCACCTAACAATTCAGATGTGACTTGTATCGTTCAAACCATCATTACAATTGAATTTGAAGTTCTACCCAGTCAACGCTTGTCAACTAACGAAGCATACGTAATATTTCAATTTCCTTGATCCGTTTAAACACTGAAACGATAAAAATATTCAACTCTGACTGACCCACCCGTCGGGAAAATCGTAAAGCAAAAGGGATTAAGACATTCAAATAATTAAGGTTTCGAGTTTCGAACAATAGTCATTTGACGTTCGATTAATTCAAATACTTCAACATTCCAGCAAAGTAATCGTAACCAAAAAAAGACTCGGGTATCTAAATATTTCCATGGAAAAAACTATACTTTCCATCGATCAAGAGAGGAAAACAGGAAAACGAACCTATATTTTCGATATCTTTCTTAGTTCTCGAAGTAGACGGTCTTTCTATACTGTATACGAACTCGAGGAAGTTCTACACGACAATAAGGATGCATAGTAGGCAGGTCGAACACGATCCATACCCCACGAGAGTTAATCGAGAAAACGGACCAGAACTCCTACGGCTTTTATGGCTCCGGCTCGTAAAGATATACCCAAGACTCTTTTTTTTTTCTTCTTCTTCTTCTTCTTCTTCTTCTTTCTTTCTCTTTCTGTGGAACCCCTCCGAACACACCCGGTCCAGGAACACTGGGGGCAGAAACGACGAGGAGGACGTCGACGATCCACGGGGTTTTTAGGTAGACAAGGGTGGCAGGTACGCGGTGGGTTTTAAATGGCCAGCTTTGCGAAAGGAGGAAACGAACGACTGGCAGCAGGTAGTTTCGTAGGGTATACAAGGTGTTTCTGAAAATTCTCCGAGCCACGAACGATCGGGTATATTCTGCAGGTAAAAGTGAATCGTAAAATGTCGAAGGAAATTAAACGTTCGGAACAAGTCAACGTTGGGGTAAAAATGATTAATTCTAGAACGGTAGGGTGGTGTTAGTTGGCTTAACCTTTTAAGGGGACATTAACGATTATCCTTATTGTAAAATATTATTTGGAGGTTTTTTGATTTGTGGAAATGTAATTTAGTTTCGTGAAAATGTTACTTTGATCGTTGTGAGGTTCTGGAAATAGTACTTGGGAGTTTTATAATTTTTTTGAATATTTTTGCTAAAAATATATTTTCTAATTTGCACATTTCTAGAATATAATATTTCATAATTTCCATATTTCTAAAACTATATTTCGTAATTTCCACATTTATAAAGCTATATTTCCTAATTTCCTAATTTCTAAATTTCTAGAATATAATACTTCCTAATTTCCAAATTTCTAGAATATAATATTTCCTAATTTCCAAATTTCTATAATATAATATTTCCTAATTTCCAAATTTCTAAATTCCTAAAATTATATTTCCTAATTTCCCAATTTCCCAATTTCTAGAATATAATATTTCCTAATTTCCAAATTTCTAAATTCCGAAAACTATATTTCTTAATTTCCCAATTTCCTAATTTCTAAATTCCTAAACCTATATTTCCTAATTTCCAAATTTCTATAATATAATATTTCCTAATTTCCAAATTTCTAAATTCCTAAAATTATATTACCTAATTTCCCAATTTCCAAATTTCTAGAATATAATATTTCCTAATTTCCTAATTTCCAAATTTCTAAATTCCGAAAACTATAATTCCTAATTTCCAAATTTCTAGAATATAACATTTCCTAATTTCCAAATTTCTAAATTCCGAAAACTATATTTCTTAATTTCCCAATTTCCAAATTTCTAAATTCCTAAAATTATATTTCCTAATTTCCCAATTTCCAAATTTCTAGAATATAATATTACCTAATTTCCTAATTTCCAAACTTCTAAATTTCCTAATTTCCTAAAACTATACTTCCTAATTTCCAAATTTCCAAATTTCTAAATTCCTAAAACTACATTTCCTAATTTCCAGATTTCTAAATTTCTCCAAATATACTATTTCTCTTCTTAACCCCTCTACAAAAAAAAATATTCTCAGTTAGAGCCGCCAATTTAGAAGCACCTTGTATAAAACATAACAAGACGCCATTTTTTAATCTAAACACCGTGGATGGATCACCTCTTACATCTTACGCGAATTTCTATTATTCCTTTAAATCACCTACCCCCTGGATGAATATATAGAATCGTTTTCAATTCCGTCTTCCTCCGAAGACGTCCAGGAAAAAAATAAAAAATAAAAAAATACTGTCGGACTCGTTTGAAAAGCGGGGCCTTAAGAAAGCCGCGGCACCGCGTACACTGAACAATGACCCTCACGAATTGTGTACGCACCGGCTGATTCGCCAAATATAACGTACTCTATTTTACGCTATTCTTCGTATTATGTGTACGCGGCTGGTCGCACAGCCGGTTTACGTACAGAGTTTGCACGCTGCCCACTCGGAGAAGCATTTCTTTTTACCCACCCCTCGGTATTTCGCTTCGAGTTACCAGACTATTCTTCCTTTCCTTTCTTTTCTTCTTCCACTTCTTCTTTCGTCCGTTCGTTCCCTTTTTTCTCTCTTTTCTCTTCCTTCCCGTTCTATATTCATCGGTTGTGTTCACTCGTTCGTGTCGCGTTAGCGTAGAGTTTTACTTGGATCATTGTACACTTTTATTCGATGAACGTCTAACCCTTTCGTGGCCAAAGTGATTCGAGTCGAAGAGCTCTGGCATTTGGAATCGTTGTTATTACAATGTGAATTGAAGTGAGACAGCTATGTTGTATTCCCTGATATTCCAGTACCCGAATGCTTGGAACTCCGTAGTACCAGAATTCTGTGGTATTCGAATTTTCCTAGCACTCGAGTCTCTTAGTATTTAAATAATAATCGGTCAACTGGAATTGCCTGGTATTAGGATTTCCTAGCATTAGAATTCTCTAAGAATTCGACTTTCCTAGCACCAGAGTTCGCCAGTACTCGAATTCCTTAGCACTTGGATTCCCTAGCATTAGAATTCTCTAGCATTCCGATTCCCTAGCATTCGACTTCCCTAGCATTAGAATTCAAATTCCCTAGCATCAGAATTCGCCGGTACTCGAATTTCCTAGCATCAGGATTCCTTAGAATTCGGATTCCCTAGCATTACAATTCTCTAGCGTTCGGATTCCCTAGCATTAGAATTCTTGAAAATTCAAATTTCCTAGCACCAAAGTTCTCCAGTTCTCGAATTCCTTAGCATTCGGATTCCCTAGCATTACAATTCTCTAGCATTCGGATTCCCTAGCATTAGAATTCTCTGGCATTCGGATTCTCTAGCATTCCGATTCCCTAGCATTCGGATTCCCTAACATTAGAATTCTCTAGCATTCCGATTCCCTAGCATTCGACTTCCCTAGCATTAGAATTCAAATTCCCTAGCATCAGAATTCGCCGGTACTCGAATTCCCTAGCATCAGGATTCCTTAGAATTCGGATTCCCTAGCATTACAATTCTCTAGCATTCGGATTCCCTAGCATTAGAATTCTTGAAAATTCAAATTTCCTAGCACCAAAGTTCTCCAGTTCTCGAATTCCTTAGCATTCGGATTCCCTAGCATTACAATTCTCTAGCATTCGGATTCCCTAGCATTAGAATTCATGAAAATTCAAATTTCCTACCACCAAAGTTCTCCAGTTCTCGAATTCCTTAGCATTCGGATTCCCTAGCATTAAGAATTCTCTAGCATTCCGATTCCCTAGCATTAGAATTGCTTAGCATTCGGATTCCCTAGCACCAGAATTCTCCACTTCTCGAATTCCTTAGCATTCGGATTCCCTAACATTAGAATCCTCTATAATTCAAATTTCCTAGCACCAGAATTCCCCGCTTCCCAAATTCCTCGGTTATCCAATTCGAACTCTTATTTAAAATTCGTACAATTCGTATACCAGACCACCTTGCACTCGGCTCTACACTCCCATTCGAGTTATCTTTCCCTGGAAAGAAAATATTGAACCGGAACAACGGTTATAGTGCAATCGAACGCGAACGTTAAACTTCATGAAACAGATGATGATGACCCACAGAGAAAGACCGTATATTCGGCTATACGGAAGCAAAAGAGAAAGAGATGGTTAGACGGCACGATTCTGAAAAGCACACCAGGGTTGGTCATAAAAATGAGAGACATCCATGTGTCACGAACGTCGGGATATTATGGGTTATAGCCGGGTCTATGGATAGTCCGAACGATTTGAAACGATGGACCACGCCCAAAGGCCTGCCATCTCCGCTTCGACGAACTCACTCACTCACTCTCTCTCTCTCTCTATCTCTATCTCTCTCTCCCTGTCGACGATCGATCCTTTTCCTCGCGACAAGCTGGCAAAAATTACCACCGCAAAAGTCGAGCACGAAACGGGACAACTGAATACGCCCCTGGAACGAGCCGAGGCCTCCTACGGCCAATCGATACACAACCAAAGCCGCATATGCCTTCTATCGTTTGACAGCCGATACTTTTTTTTTTTTTTCATATTTCTATCTTTCTCGTCATCGAATAGTTTCTTTCATGTTTCGTATAGTGTCGTAAGGCGAAGATCTGGACCTAGGGAGACGTTTTAGGTAACGACCGGTGTTGGTTAGAACTGAAATGGAGTATCCAGTTGGGTAATTAGGAGAATTTGAATTCTTTTGGATAAATGGTTTGAAAGGGTATTGGGATATTAGAACGCTGCGGTAAATCGGGTATTTAACCCTTTGGCTACGTTTGACGTATCCCCGGAACGTCGTTGCAATTTATTTGAGGAAAGACGGACACGACGTTCTGTAACGTCGTTGAAACTGAGACGAGATTTAACTGGTTCGTTCTGGTTTGTTTATCGTGACCCTGAGTTTATTTGTTTGAAAAGTATTTTGTAATGCTATAACTGACTGAAGTTATTTCAATATTATGTAGGAGTATATATGTGTCCATAATTATGAAAGTGGTCTGACAAGTAAACATACGGAAGTGTCACTCTCCGATTTTTCTGAAATTTGGATATGTTATAATACATGAATATTGGTCACTTCAGAGGTAGTTCTTCATCCTCTAATTTTCGCTCCCCTTCCAACATACCTAGGCCAATTTTCGTCTTCTATCGGAAGATACTTTCATACCAAAAATCATCGAAATCGCTTCACCGGCCTCAAAGATATCGCAATTTTTCCATTTTACCCCCTATTTTGGGACGCCGTTTCACCCCCTAAATATGTTTCTCCACCGCTAAAAAAAAAATACGTGTCCCTTAGTTTTTCGTGTATTATAACATATCCAAGTTTCAGAAAAATCGGAGAGTGACACTTCCGTAGGTTTACTTGTGAGTCATATATTTCTTGTTTCGAAATCACATTGAATAAATTTAGTTTAAAATAATGTGGTGTGAATAACTGATAAACTCATTTTTTTTTTTAATTTTGACTTAGACCACTTTCATAATTATGGGCACATGTAATGAATAATACGAAATAAATTAATTCTTGCATAAAATCTACTGCTTTTACTTGGCCGCAAAATTAAATGTGCTCCAAGTGCAAAAAACATTTTCTAATAAATGTGTACCCAAAGGGTTAAGGCTACTCGAGGTATTAGAGTTATAGAGGATCGTTCAAAATGAAAACATGCTTTTATTCGTTCTTTTTTTTTTTGCCGCAAACGGAACAGAAAAAGAAAGAAAGAAATAAATCGGATGGTTGATGTTCATTGCGATTGTGTGCCGTACCGTCACGTCGTCGTGGCTTTCCGGTTTCCTTCGTCGAACAGAGAGATTGCGTTGTCGTTGTGTATTAATACGAGGCAACGAAAGTATTGTGACGAGCAGCAGTTTCTTTTCTTCTTTGGTTCGTGATTACCCGTGTACGGTTCGTTAATGATTTGTCTTTTAATCCTTTCGTTGCGAATTAGACGTAGAAAATGACGTATTCAAGGATGAGCGTACAGTTGGTGGATAAAGTGTTAGGTTAGGGTTAGGTTAATTGAAAAGTATGAAAGTTTTGCAACTATCGGACAATAGGACGCGAGAATGAGAAATCGGAGTATCGGTAGAATTTCGAATTCGAGTTGGGAATTATTTGAAATTGAAATTATCTGTATTCAAGGTTATTCGAATTCCAAATTAACCAAATTACAAATTACCCGAATTCCAAATTATCCAAATTCCAAATTATCCAAATTCCAAATTATCCAAATTCCAAATTATCCAAATTCTAAATTATTTAAATCCCAAGTGACTGAAATTACAAATTATCCAAATTCCAAATTAACCAAATTACAAATAATCCAAATTCCAAATTATCCAAATTCCAAATTATCCAAATTCCAAATTATCCAAATTCCAAATTATCCAAATTCCAAATTATCCAAATTCCAAATTATCCAAATTCCAAATTATCCAAATTCCAAATTATCCAAATTCCAAATTATCCAAATTCCAAATTATCCAAATTCCAAATTATCCAAATTCCAAATTATTTAAATCCCAAATGACTGAAATTACAAATTATCCAAGTTCCAAATTAACCAACTTCCAAATTATTTAAATCCCAAATGACTGAAATTCCAAATTATCCGAATTCCAAATAAACCAAATTACAAATTATCCAAATTCCAAATTATTTAAATCCCAAGTCACCCAAATTCCAAATTATCCAAATTACAAATGATCCAGCTCCGAAATTATCTAGATTCAGTGCCAATAAAATTCGGACCGAAAAAACCGAACAATTCAAATATTTCTATATTCAAATTCGTACACCTCCAGCCGCACAACATCTTACAATTTCATAAAATTCCAATAGTCTGGCAAGCCTGTAAAAGTGTGTGTTCCATAACGCGTGCACACGAGAATGAATATAAAATGCCATAAATGGCCCCTCCACCCCGTCTCTTCGTTTCTACCTTTTTCTTTTCCCGATTCAACGAAAACGATATCGACCTCGTTGTCGAAGGTAATTTTTCGATACAAAAAAAAAAAAAAAGACAAAAGAAGAAGAAAACACAATACCGACTATGGGACTTCGTTTGGGGGGGGGGGGGGGGGGGGGGGAAGCTAGCTTAACCAACTACTAACTCGTATTATCGAAAGAAAAAGAAAAATGAAAAAAAAGTAACAAGAACATACCTACGCATTTAAGATAATGTACAAGTCTCTAGTGTGATACATTTCTACGCTTATTCTCTAAACTGTAGTCATGAAGTCTAAAGTAACGATACCTCGTTATTGTGGTTTGTAACGCGGATATTAAAAAAAGAAAACGAACGTTTAACACGTGGAATGTCGTGTAACGAAAGTTTACATTAAGTTGCCAGTTAACCCTAACTATAAGTATTTTTTCTTTTCTTCTTCTTCAACTTTCCAAGGATTTGATTTCCTGAAATTATCGTAGAAACTTTTTTCATTTATAACATTAGAATAACGAATGGAAAATGAGAAACGATTTACGGCACTTAACGTGTTAAACGTGACGAGATAACACGATACAACGTAGTTCTATGATAGTAATAAAAGATGAAGAGAAAAATCGAGCGAAGAGAGAACAAAATGTAAAAAGCAAAAAAAAAATGACACGTAACACGATCAAAATTCGCTTAGGCTGACTTTAAAATAATAATAATAATAAAAGGAAAATGAAAAAAAAATACTTGCGACATGCGCCAAAATGTGTACTCGTAGAACGGAATTATCCGGTGGCAAACGTCCTAATTAATCGCAAACACTGAAATTGTAAACGACCGCCAAATACAATTAAAGATACGCTGGATAATAATAAAGGGATTAAAAAGAAAAAAAGAAAAAATTCAGAAAGAAAAGGAGTGAGAGAAATAGAGGATGTGTATGATTCGTGGATCTAAGAAATTGAATGAATGAATGAGGATCATTTGAAAAGCGAACAAAGAAAAACAAAACGAAAAAATGAAAAAAAAAATTAGAAGAAACACGTGTGGATAGACCGAGAATTCGTGTCAAAACGTGTGCGTGTGCGAGTTCGACGCGAAGAGTAGTATTTCGAGGATATAATAGTGTTCGGCGTGTACATAATTCTGTATATACGAACGAATCACTGACTGTACAATACCACCCAAATATATTTATATTTCATGTTAAAACAACCACGATTATCATTCGTTCGACAATCCTAACCCTACGAATTTTCCTTCTTTCTTTTTCTATTTTTTATTTACACGTTCATTTTCGCACGCCAACTTACGCCACGCTAACGCAGGTTAGTTTGGAGATTAGTGATGGGCGATTATTATTGATATCGATACGTACAATTCAATTCGAAGTGAAAATATAGACCGAGCCTTTCTACGAAGGGTAAACTGATAATCGCGACACTATTCCGTGCGAGATGCGAGCCGAATACTACCGAGTTTTGCCGGAATGTGTCGACGTCGGCCGAGTGCCTTCCGTGCCTTCCTCGCCCCGAAAGTCAGATCACCCCCTTCCCTATTGTAACAGTTTATGCTTGGTTTATATCTTCATACGTCTATGATTTTCAGAAAGCTGAATCAACAGATTTTTACTAACGGTAACACGACGCGTGCGTATCTTCAAGGTTAACCAGTCCACGAAGTTCCCAGTGCACGGAGCTTATTATTCTTGCATCGATATCCTTCCGTTTTCCTTGTTCCTTCGATTGCATCACACACACCGTAATATTAATTGTACTAGGGGCTCGAGTCCTGTGCTTCGAATCGAATCTTTTTTCAGATAATTCATCGTTTTGTGTCTCTAATGAAAATATACATAAAGTTCTTGCAATTATTTACTTCTTTTATTTATATAATCTATCGTTTGCGAAAAGAATGATCAAAATTTGTTTAACACGGTCGATTTCGTTCGTGCACGAAAAACGAGACGCTGGTCGTTTAATAGGTTAACCTTTGAACGCAACTTTCCGCTCGGCACGGCTGTACTTGGACGCGGAAGGCGTGCGCGACGCCGGATACAATGAAACAACAGGAATCACGCTTCCTGGTGCAATTTCAACCTTTGTCGCCATTACATTCACTCTTTTTTTCCCTCCCGCCCCTTCGTCGTTACGTTTCATTCTATTTAACGTTCGTTCCGTTTATTTACATACGTCATTGTTTCGTATCCTTTTTCTCCGCCGACCGTTCCCCGATAATTCGCACGCGTGTAACCGTTCGGTGGAAAAACAACTTCTGGAAATATCGACACGAGTGGCAGCCGGGGCACGATTAAATACACGGCCGCGCAAATACGATGACTTTACGATTCTTTGTTATTCATGACATTCCGACGAATATACCATTTTCCATGGTACGGTCGCCGGTGACGTCATTAGTCTTCTATTGTATTCGATGACATGCTTCTACCAGAGCTCGATATGGAATTATTAGTTGCTTCTCTCTGGATTTTCTACGTTTTTTTTTTTATTCTAGTCGTAACCTTGTCGCGACAGCAACGAGTTTTAGAAGCCTTGCTTTCCGGGAGAAGGTTAAATAATGTAAAAACGCGAAAGTATTAGTCTTTACAAAGTATAATCGAATTATCCAAGTGTTTACCTCTGGTTTCTACGAGTTGGCGTTCCGATCGCTTAACAACGCGAAACGGCCATAGATATATCTATAATGTCTCTATGGAAACGGCGGGGATTTGTTTCAATTTAAAACGAAGTATATCGATGCGTTGAATAAAGATTCTTTTGCATACACATAAGAACGGTATTTCGATCGTTAAGCGATAAATATTTAAATCTGATTGCTTTGAAAAATACTTTGAAATGTAATTTAAAGTTCGAATATTTATTACGGATATTCCGAATTAAAATGTATAGGTTAGGTGGCAGTCGAAGTGTTACGGATCTGACACCGTCACAGAGTTCCCATATAATAAATAATAATGTAACATACAAATGACTTGCGCGATCTAAAATTATTTTATAAAAGGAAAAGCAAATCTTTGATCATCGAATTTCTATTTGAGCTTTGGAATTGGACGTGTTCGTACGATCTGGTCAATTTTATTACCGACTATACTTTGGGGCACACAAAATTATGGACTTTTTTTTACCATGTAATAGTTTTCAATGCCTAGAATTCAAAAATGCAAGTTTTAATGTTAGGCTTTCGCGTATTTGAGAGGTTACTGCAACGCCATATTCGTTTATTACCCATATGCTCCCAATGGACTGAAAAACCTAATCCAAGCTTGTAACCTGTGTTTATTTTTTCAGCGTGCACATACAAAGGTGCATGAAGTTGGTTTATCTTTTATTAAAGTGCAAAAATTCGTTTGAATCGAATCAATTTTATGAATTTTTTTGATCATGAAAATTGATTGGACATGTATGCTGCAACTACAATGGATTAACCTTCAACTGGTGACGTCAATTTTTACCAGACAAACTAGCAACGAAAAATAACATGCGTGCTCACGTTACAAAAGTCTATTGAATACTAAATTGCAAACATCTAGAATGTAGCACGAAAGTATGTAGAATGAAAATTCATTTTGACGTCGCGTCCTCACTTAGAGGTTAATTATTTAAAAAAAGAAAAGTAGGACGATGCCACTTTATGACAGAAGTCTGGCTAGTTGTCATTTAAAAAGACACGATGATATTTTGTGATAAGCATACCTTTCGCGTAGTCTACGACGATTGATATCGATGGAATTGACGTTTGGAGATTGAGATACAGCCTCCTTCTAACCAAAAAATATAAAAGAAACAATGAAAATCTTGCACAGTTCAGATTGATTCAATAATATTTATCACAAATAATACGAAACTTTTATTCTTTCGCTTATATCGCCAACGTTTCTATTATTTATGTTACCATTAATATTTATCATAAATAATTCGAAAACGTGCAATGTGCACGTGTGTTTCTTTAAACTGACAGGTTTTTCGTACCTCGTTCGGTTAAAATATGAAAGAAGTCCGGTTTCGGTGCATCTCTGAATGCATCGGGCCAGGTGGTCACGCGATAACCATGCGAAAATAAGCCGATGCTTTAGAGCTGCAAATTTTCGCATGTTCCTGTGATTTCCTTTTAGCATACCGCAACTCGCTACGCCATCGCCGTATACTCGACTGTGCGGCAGAACACATTTATTTTTTCTCTCTCTCAGCTGCAAATTTTCACTCGACGCTTCTAAGAAGTCTGTAAAAAATACGGTGGGTATTCTGAAAATATATTATTTTTGCCAGCGCCGTAAATCCCCTACCCCCTCTGCTACGCCACCGGATCTACACGAAATACGGGATTTTGAAAATGACGGTATTTTCCAAGTTTGTACCTCGACCGTATTAAAATAAAGAAATTGGATTTTTTGTGCTTTATTCAAATTTGGATAAGGAAAACCCCAAGTCTACAAAGTAAATTTGAATTGTTTCTGTTTCAGTGACTCATTGTCCAAGGCTTAAAGTAATAATTTCATGGGTCTTTGACACTCTTGCCCAACCCAAGTCGGTATATCCTATATTCCCGACGCGTTACGCCATTGGATCGTTCTACGTTCGTGAAATTCGTGCGAAACGATGAAAAATACCCACGTAACCATGAGCACATCTTTCGTAGGCTATCCGGGTCGTTAATGGCACAAGCAAAATTCGATTCTGCGTGAAATATTTAAATATATTTTACACGACGAATAATTCTACATCGTTAATAGTATTTGGTGAGTATTTTCAGAATTTGACCACGAAGTGAGTAACAATATATATTTACCTACGAAGGGACAGGAAAGTGGTTTCCAGGTCCGTACTTTAAAATAACAATTCTTTGGACCTTCGGCTACCTTGTAAAACCCAGGTCCGTAAATCCCTGGCATTTTAGACAAGTTACGCCAATGGAGAGGCCTTGTGTATGTACAGGACCCACATGGAGCGGTGAAAAGGATAAGCATAAGGGTCTTGGGTAGCTCTGAAATCGCTGAGCTCGCAGTTGGCTGGCGATTCGAATAACGCTTTCAGGTATCCCAAGTGTCAATTCTTTCGCGAATCGTATCCTGGACTTGTCAAAATCGGTCGGCATCGAAGAAAAGAAAGGCCAGATGTTCCGTGCGTTCGAAGAATAGCACACACAGGGTATCGCGACGACGACTACGAAATCCAATGCTTTTTTCTGTTTTCTTTCACCATACACAATTATCTTTTCCTATGACAATAAATATATAATTTGAAAGACTGATGGATAATAAATTAAATATAAAACGAATACAGTGTCTTTTAATTTTTGTTTAGAAAATTTGCGTGAAATTTTACTTTTCACGTGTTCCCAGTGAAAGTTTATACCTTTCTTTGTAACTGCTTTTAACCTTGGGTATTGACATTTAACATTGACCTTGCGCGACGAGGATGCGCTTTCGCGTCCGGTCTTTTTATTTTCAACTCGTTCCTTCTTCTTTTTGAATGTTAGTGTTTAACCATATAGCTGAATTATTAGAAATAGAAAACTATTTTGAGAAAAGATCTTACAGACGTGGATTTAGAAAAGATTAAAAGGATCATAAATCAGGGGTCTTAAATAATTAGCCAGGATTACGGAAGACTAATAAGGGGTTACTTTGATATCGACCTGGAAGAATTGTCGGATTTGCGTCGGTAAGTTCTTCGTTCACTGTTCACCCTAGTGTCTTTTAGATTTTACGTAGAAGATAAAGGCTAGTTTGTCGAGCACTTTAAATTTTTATAACTAGCACCAACGATAAAATGTTCCCTAGAAATCCAGCGATCCTATTGGACACCGTCTACACCGCGCTATTCAAAATTTCTTTGAGACTTGACTTTAAGTATTTAATTAATTCGAAGGAACTTCGAACGCTGTTGTATTGTTGCAACTTTTAATTAAAAGTTGAAATATCGACGATGTTAAAAATTATGCTCTCAAGTAGAAAACGATGATGTAAGCGATCGAGACGACATCTGTTCACTACGTAACGTGTTGTCTGCTGTGTAATGCCGCAGCGCCTGAACGAAACTTGACGAAAAAGTGCTGTATTAAATTCGTGAACATTCAATGTGAGTCGCGAGTTAGTGTCGTGTTACACTATGTATTACTTAGATGTTTCTCTGTTAGTAAATTTAATCACCCTTTTATACTTTCATTCGAACGCGTGTAACCTAACCTAAAAGTAGTTCAAAGTACGGTCTGTGCCGAGCGAAGTTACGAAATAAAATTTTAACAAGAATTATGCATGTACATTGAAACTATTATCGTTTTTAACAATCAGTAATACATTCTTTGTTTATTCATGGTTTATCTTAATCGTAAAAATCGTTGTTTCAGTTATAATTCGACGAGTTTTTTATTTGCAATACGTTGCACATTTTCGTCACACTATCATTTGTTTCCAATTAATAAATCATGTCCTATATATATTTTTATTTTTGTTTACAGAGAGCTGCCACAAAATCCTAATCGTCAAGTATCAATAGTTTTTCTGAAGAAAAATATTCTTCAATCTATCAAGCAATTGTTCGGCGAAGAAGGAACCAAGTATACCATTGATATTCTGAAGTATAACCCAAAGGAACATAGGTTTATTCTGAGGTGCACCGACGATTGTTACGTACGCTTGAGAGCATCTTTGACTTTAGCTGACAAATACGAAGAAGAGCCCTGCGTGTATGTAATTCGTCGTGCGACTAGTAATTTATTATCGTTCTGTGCTGATAGTAGAAGCTATCAACATTAAAATACGAGGAACCAGAGCAATCTCTGTTCGAAGGAAACCTAGCATAATTTATTATTATCCTTATTATAAGGAGAACTTCATACATACTTTTCTGTATGTTTACATCGGCCAACGTTCAAACATGCCACTAATTCGCAAGGAGGGTAAAGACACTATAATATTTGCGTCGAAAGAGGATCACGCAACTCCTAGTAAAATAGAGCTTCCAGAACCAGAACCGAGTCCTGGTTTACTGTTGTCTAACGGAGAAATCAATTGGAATTGCCCGTGTCTGGGAGGAATGGCCACTGGACCGTGCGGTTTGGAATTTCGTGAAGCCTTCTCCTGTTTTCATTATTCAACCGCAGAACCAAAGGGTTCGGACTGTTACGAGGCATTTAAAACGATGCAGTCATGCATGGTACAGTACCCAGCATTGTATCGAAACAAAGGTGCCGTGTTAGACGAATTCGACGAAGACGGAGATCCGATGGATGAGCACCATAAAAACCTGGAGAGCGGAGACAAAGTATCCGGCGTTCAAAATGACACAGAAAGGGAAAATATATCGCAAACCTCTAGTATGGAGAAAGGAGTAGAACGAACTAACGTTAAATAACCGATGATTATCTCGCCAGTACAAACGTCAATGCAATTGCAGTCACGTTGCGAGTCATCTAGAATCAATTTTTACCGAGACTTAACGCAATAGGATCTCCGTAGTTTCTCGAAAATGGAGTAGAAACGTGAGCGGCGAAGTATTTTTCAAAGAAAAATAAAGGTGTTTGTTCTTAATTTTCTGTCAAGTTATAGAAAACAGAGTTTGCATTGTTTCAACGAAACGTTGCATTTGTTCGCAATCTCGATGTTTTTTTTTTTATTTAATTCCAATAATTCTCGTTTCAAAAACCAGAAAAATTGACCGTACAATCTCCCAGTTGAATTTCACCTTATTGTACATACTCTTTGTACACTGTGATCAATAAATACTTCTACAAATTCAACAAACAGTCTCCTTTATGTGGACACGATGACACACGGTTTGCGAAAGGGCGATAAGTTTTTGTCACAGTCATGGGCCGATTATATCGAATGTTTGAACCGCCCTAGTTGTTTACCGCGTGACAATATGGTTGACGTCACGGCCGTTCGATGGCGGCACGTACGCGAAAAAAGAACAGGAAGGCATGAAATACGGCGTGACGTCAGCCGCACGGTCGCTCCCCTCCTTCGTTCCAACCCTTTTCGTGTATACAACCTCCACCACCACCACCACGATCGTTTACCACCACCAGCCATCCCAGCCAGCCAGCGGCGCCGTTCTATACAGTACACAAGCCCGTAACTACCACTACAATTTAGCTACACCATCGTCGTCATCATCATCGCCATCAAACCATGAGTTTGGCGTTCGTCAAGCATTCCGTGCGTACGAAAGTAGGATTTGTTTTCGTCTCGTTACGTTAAATGGAAGTAGCGGCCGGATCGTGTTGTGTGTGACGTCGCGTGTTCAGCGTTTAAAGAAGCGTACGTATGTATGTCGGTGCATCGATTTCAATAAACGCGTGAACGCGTATTAGTCGTCGTGGTCGTTCGGTCGTGAGCAAAGTACGAGCGAGTAGGAGAAACGAGACAATTGGAAACGAGAATTTCGTGACGATACAAGACGGGAACACACGCTGGATACGTTCCTTGGCAGTGACCGAGAGTGTCCCGAAGTGTTCATACCATTCGACGAAAAAAAAGGAAACTATCTCTTGTGTTTTCGAGTCTTGCCATGGAATCGGAAAGGAAAGAGAAGAAACACAAGGAGAAAAGAAGGTGAGTGAAATCATGTTGAAAATCTGTCGAATCGTTCTCAATGGCACCCGTATGGACGTTGCGTTGCATACACCTCGAGTATCTCGTGTTTTTTTGTCCCATCGGTTTATTCCGAACGTGTCATTGAATATGCCATGCTAGTTCATCCGTAAACACTGTTCCCGATGAATCCAAAGGGAAGAAATTTCTATTTGTTGCGCGTGCGCGCGCGCATCCCGTGCCGTGTATGCGTGAGTGAATGCGTGCATGTTTGTGACGCAATCGCGCTTCCTTCGAGTGATGGTTCTCTCTCTCTCTCTCTGTCTCTCTCCGGTACTTTCTACGACACTGTCTATCCTTCTTTCTCCGTTGATATTTTCTTCTCCCTCCACCGTCCACAAGATTACTTACGGTCTCTTCCCTCTAATAATCCGATCTCTTTCCATTCGTTCTACGTTCTACCAACTACCGATCGTGTACGTATTGGATACGTAAACGAACAAAGAAGGAAAAAAGCAGAAGGGTCTTCCGTGCTGAGAGTAAAATGCAGCGATAATATATCTGGATGGATTTTAAAAGTAACGTTTTCGGGCAGGGCTGTCAGGTTATGTCGCGTTTGGATAACGAACACGGATAAGATGGATTTTTCTCAAGGGTGGGGATATAAGACGATTTCTCTTTTTCATCGCGTTTAAATCGAGCGACATTTGAATGGAAAATATACAAAGTGTATACGAATTCCTTCCGTCTTGCATTTGACACAGATGTCCTTGCGATACCAGGCTCCTTTGGGATAATTCCATTCTAAGGCCAAAGAGCGTGCTCAGTCGCCTTGTGTATTGTACGTATCGTACCCCGATAAAGAAAAACAAGAATGCTTCATGGTAAATTGTTTTCGTTTCTTTTTCCTTTCCTTTTCTAACGTTCAGGTTACAAATCCGTTCGCTAGAACGACGGTAGAGTAGCCTATGGCCACTGAACTCGCGAAAGAATGATAATCGATCGCGGCCATAACCTAAAAACGCGTCAGACTTGTTCCGAGAAATTCGATAATTGTTCTTACGATCGTTGTTTATAATACAAAAGAGAAAATAAAGAATATATAAAATCGCTAGTGCGCTGTATACGTGCACGATAGATGAAACAGTTTTTTACTCGATTGGTAAAAATACCCGCATCGTTTTTCTTCGAATCAGTGAAATTCAGATAAATCGAGAACCGCCGGAGCGTCACGTGTGCTGTGTATGTTAATTTCAATGCGGTCGTATAATCAAAACAGCCAAGATAAAAGTCTTGCCTTCCCTTATTTACATGTATCGGTGCTTAACCCGTCTTATTTTTTTTTGCTATTCATTCTTTTTTATTTTCAAACCGTCTCTTGAACCTAATGGTCGATTTTAATTGGATAAATTAATTTAGATCGCCGAACGATCTCAATTATTGTGTTTCTCAACGGTCGTTAACAAAGAACCAACACACCGATCGTATCTCACAATCAGTTGACACAGAAATGCATTTATAACATTTTATCTTTGTCCGAGAGAATTAATAATTTCGATTGAATTGTAAAATACTTTTCAAATTTATTTTTCGAATGGCGGAATCGAATCTTCGTCGACCTAACCAAAAAATTTAGAATTAAAAGTTTCATTTTTATTTTCTATGTTTTATAATACCTCGTTAGATATTTTTTTTAACAATCGAAATGCTGTAATATATGTTTTCCCAAGTTTGGGTTACGATTGAACCGGCTTCGATGTATAAGGATTAACTTTTTCGGTATTTACTAATATTGGAGAATGTTAAAAACAATATAACAATGTTTTAATCTCTGTTTCCAACTGTCTGATAATTTATTTCGCTGGTATATTCTTATAAATAATATGAAAATGCGCGGTTAACGGTTTTAAACTTTCTCACGCTTTCATATTTCGCGCGCATGGCGTGCGAACTAACCACACAGTCGAAAGTGTAACCTTACCGAGGGTGCTTGATTCGAATCGAAGCTTCGTTTATTTCAAATTGTTTTGCGTTAATCTTTACAAAGGAAGCTCGAGTCGACGTACTGTATCAGAAGAATGGAATTTGAAACGGTATTTGATCATTTTAATTATACATTTTGTCGTAGACATAGGTTAAAAAGTAAAATCAAATTAAACGACGCGTACATAACCTCTTGTTTACGATATGGTTAAAAGAAAAAAGAAAAATGATATCTGGCAACGAAACTGTGTCTGTGTCAAATTATTACGTGAATATGAATATAATGAACGGTCATTTCTTTTTACGGTCAGTCGAAGGGAAGGAAAGGGGAGGGGGGAAAAACTCTCTCTGCTTCGGGCTAAACCGTGTAGCGATGTGTGTTTCCCTTGCACGAATACAAGGAACGCATACAAGCGTGCCACGAGCCATTTTGTTGTGTATACGTATTTTGGAGCATCGGGCCGACCTTCTGGAAACTTTCTTTTCGAATTCTTCCCGTGCAGCCCATTAACAAACTGTTTATACGTCCGTATAACTATTGAAGCTGAATTATTTTTAGCCGGTGTGTCCGTTCGGTTCGTTCAATCGTCCATGTTTGTCACGTGATCCTATCGAAGCGGTAATTTCAGGAAATTTTCTTCCATACCGTTACCGCTTAATCATTACGTCGTTTAGGAATTCCTTGTATCGAGATAATTAAGTGGAACGACCAGAAAAAGAAACCATTTGTTATATCTTTGGATATTCTATGATAGTTTTATTTTATTTATTTTTTTTTCGACACACTTTGACGAAAGGAAATCAGAACAGTGAAGTTTTTTTCTGTTTCACGTAATTTAATATTTCGCGATGGCAACATGGCCGCCACAAAGTACCAACATTATCAAAGTTAACCTATAATTACAGAAATCAGATATTCGTACAAACGGAATAAAATTGCGCTTCGAACATAAAACAAATCATAAATAACTTACTGTTATCGAGTGTTGTACGAAGTTAATCTTCACGGTCGTAACGACTTATGTATATTTTTGGGATCGACCGTAATTCCCAATACTCCAAGTTAGAAAATCGTCCGAGAGATTGTGTATTCCAGGATCGTATAAAAGGGGGTTGAAATCGTCGTTGGTGATACCGGTGGGGTCAACCGATTCCGTAAGATTTTACGAGTATTTTTTTTTCCTAAACGATCGGCTTAGCTCTTACTTTATTACGCAGATACTCGGAGTCAGGTTTCGTTTCCGCGTTTACCCGCGATAATTTACTTGATCAAGGCCGATCGTTGTAACAAAGTATTTACCGGCACGTGTCTCGTTTCTCTCTCTGTCTCGCTCGTTTCCATACGATCCAGCGGTTTCCAACATCTATGCAACTACGCCTCCCTGAAACAACATTTTTTTCCACGCCACCTTTTCTTTTTTTTTCAATAGATATAATAATATAGACACGTTTTGAATAATAAAAGCTTTATTACAAAAACAAATAAGGTTTTGCTATAATATATACGTTCGTGTGTATTTATTTTTATCAAGTATTAGCGCAAGATGTTCCAGACTAAAAATGGCGGCTATAAGTTGCCATATTATACAAGATCCTCCATAATTTTCTAACCGTATCACCACGAAACTTGCCGTACAACTATTCCACCCGAATCCCGTATCTTGTTCGCAACCAACCAAGATATACGTACAGACCTTGAAGCAACACCATGAAAACAACGTTAGAAACCCGGAACAGATTACGATCGTTCACGAAACGGGAATGGTACTCCTCCGTTCGTGTCGTCCAACCGCCTCGTTCGCAGATTTCATCTTGTTGATAGGGGCCACTCCGAGTCGACGTCAATCTCGTAGATTTCGTAGAATTTTTGATCGGTGGGGGTAAAAGCTCGAGCCAAAGGAAAGAGTGAACTCGAACGATATCGCGAAACGTATCGTTATCAATCGGAAGATATTCATCGTTTTCAGGTGTACGAAACAAAGATTGCCTTTCAGTATCGTGCCCGTTCGTCGAGCGATTCGATCTTGGCTCGATTTTTATTGTATATTTTTCCTTTTTCTTTTTTCTTTTTTTTTTGTACTCTTTCTTTTTGTTGGTTAATGAGAATGGTATCTGGGTGTTTATTGGAAGATCGAAAACGGTGGCACGGTTTAATTAATCGCGAATTTAACCCTTCCGTGTGCAACGGGACGTACAAGTTTCATTTCTGTAAAATATTAAAGTAAATATTGTAACGTTCGGGTAATTCCTGTTTGTACAATTTGTGAAATTGTTTATCGTAAGGTTAGGTGAATGATCGTAGTCAAATATATCGCTGTGTTAGCGTGAAATCCGGGCAAATATCGTGGTAAGATATTAAACCGAATGAAATTAAAATAAAAAATAAAAACTATCGAGATACGCCTACGAAAGGGTTAACGGACAGTGTGTCGTGTAGCCGAGGTCTCGAGCGTGACCAATACTCTCGTGTTACAAGATCGAAGAAAGGAAAGGGGCTGAAAGCGAAGCAAGAAAGAAAGAAGCACAGAACATCGGTGGTCGTGAACGAAAGACGGTGGAAGGGGGACGATAAAATAGGACGGAGAATTTTATCCGTCATAGCCCGGACTAACGGGAAGAGTAAGAGATCCGAAGCTCTCCTGAAGCAAAAGGAAAAAGAAGATCGTGGGGAAATCGGGCGGATAAAAGAGGAGGAAAAAGATGATCGCCCCACGTGTGGTGCAGCCGATCGACGATAACCAGGAGAGCCTGGGTCGTTGCCCTGGATGGTTTAACGACCAGACTCACTACGCGAACTTCTACAGTTTGCCACCCTGCCGATTCGCCAGGGGACCGACACGATCCACGGGCCAACATTCGAATCACCAAAGAACCTTCGACCATCAACCTATGGAGCCCCTACCTTACGACACGTCCCTGTGCCCTGTCGTCGATCAATGCGGTCAGTCGAAAGATCGTTCCAGAAACACGGCACCCGGTTTATCGAAACAGTGCCCAGCTGGACCGATAGACGTGGAGGATTTGGCCATGTGCTTCGAAATGGACAAATCTCAGACGAATTGTTCGGCGAGAGGCTATAAACAGGTGGCCGAGGGGCAGTATCGAAGGATAAGAACGAAACACGATGATTATTCGACGAAATTGATACAGACGGAGTTGGATGATGTTCGTGGGAACGATATACAGGATGCTGGATGGGTGGATACAGGGATGTGTCAGAATTGTCCTGGATTGTTCGATTTCTGCACCGAGGAACGGTGGCTCCAGTGCTCTGCGAGCGACCGATGCCCCCTCTACGATGCTTCTTATTACTCGTACGGGGGGAATAATTCACTGCCGCCGTGTTTCTTCGAAGATTTACGGAACGTGTATGGTTATGAGGATGAACAACTTCTGGAGGATTATTTGTAAGTGAGGGAAGATTTACGAATTTCTTGGTTTCCGACCTTGCTTTTGTACCATTGTCTTTTTTCTGCCGACAGACCTGGTACAGGCATGGCCAAAATCCCCGAAATTGGGACCGTCCACTTACCTGTCTACTTGCCTGCTTTATGTTATGTTTACACCTATCGAGTAATCCACAGAGATTTTTACTCGGCCGAGTCACTCGGTAGGTGTACTCGGTTCTTTAGGCTGCGTTCGGACAATGCCAGTAGTTGGCACCAAGAATTTCTGTGTTTCTGGCCGTGTCTGTGCCAGCTCTCTCAGGCGACAGAGCTGGTACAGGCACGGCCAGAAACACAGAAATTCGGACCGCCAGCTGCGAGGTTTATTGGCGCCAACTACTGGCATAGTCTGAACGCAGCCTAAAGAGCCGAATTCACCTACCAAGTACTCGTTAGGCTGCGTACAGACTGTGCCAATAGTTGGTGCAAATGACCCTCTCTGTGTTTCTGGCCATACCAGAGAAAATGTTGTTTTCTATCTCGGACAACAGACCTGGTACAGGCATGGTCGGAAACCTAGAAATTCGGGTTGTCATAGACAAGGCTACTAGCGTCAACTATTGGCATAGTCTGAGTGCTCGGTCGAGTAGGGGTAAACCTAGCATTACTTGCCTAATGTAAACCCACCCAAAGGATTTCTGGCCTTGTCCGTACCAGGCCTGTCGCCTGAGAGGGAAAATGCTTCTTTCCTTTTTTTCTACCGAGCTGGAAATATGGAATCTATTGGCTGTCGAACAGGCAAGGCCAGAAACCGAGAAATTCCCAACTGCCTACTTGCCTACCGTAAACCCACCCTTAGACTCAGAGTCCTAATATTTAATTTTATCGTAAGAAACTGATAAGAATCCATCTCCTCTCGTATATATTTCGAAAGTTGCAACCACCCCACGATTTCAAGCCACCAGTCGCCCCTGGTTAGGATTAGGTTTGAAGAGTGTTATGCTTAGGGTTATGTTTGTGTTAGAATAAGGGTTAGCTTCAGCCAGGTATAGTCGGCGCAGAAATATTCAGTGCACGTCAAACGATAGCAGTCCGAATTAATCCTTCGACTCACAAAGACATGGGCACGAAAACTGCTCAGAGAGCCGCTCTGACGTCGGACCTGTTTGGGAGCTGCTTGTCTGTTCTACTTACAGCTCTCTTGAGGGTGGTGGGGATGCATTGTAGGGGCGACCGCGCTGCAACGGACAAGGCGAAGCGTTCAACGAAGGCCATCAGTCAAACATACATAATACATAGGTACTTAGGCTGTTGTGTCCGCGGGAGACTGTGGACTGGGGACTTGGTAGTGGGGATAGCCTCTCCGCCGCTCGGTTCGGTTCGCGTCCGCCTTTGAGCTCGCCGCCAAGCTCCGGAGCGCCGGAGAGCGTTCCCGCTCCGTTTACTACTTGCTGCTCAAATTGGCTGACAGTACTGTCAGTACTAGATTTCCGTTCGAAAATGCTTTTCAGTATGGCTGACGAGACTGTAACGTACTACCATTTTTGGTAGACATCGGTCCTAGAGAATTGCGGACTTCCGGCTGTCGAGACTGTCAGCAGAGAGATAGTGCAGCGTCAGTATTGCATATGACGGCGCCCAGTTGTTGTTTGACAAATTTTAAGCATTTTATATGAATTTTTCATTTCCAATTTATCCTCCTCTTATAAATTAGAAACTCTATCTCTATGTTAATTTTATTAACAATTACATTTAATACAGCTTCATTTGTCGCGTTCATGTTGCTCCGATTTAAGCAGATGAGGTTATGACACACAAATATATGTATATGTGTACGTACAGGATAGAATGATTCTACACCCTCGATTTGGTTGAGATTTAACTAAGGAACGTGCCGCAAAATTGACCTTGACTTTGTACTTCAAGGTCAAATTTTTTTGTTGCATCGTATTTTTCGTGTCGCGGGAATCAAAAGTGCAAAAGGAACTATAGGTCGCAACTCATATTGCGTGGGCACATCGAACCACGAGCACAGGCGCGTCTATAAAGGTGCATACGGCAAGACGGCTCCATTTTGTGGATGCGAAGAAGGAACAGGAGACGAAGAAATTGAATAGGTATGAATAACAAATACTAATTTCAAAAGAAATATGTTAATCTGATTAAAGGATGAAAATATAATATAAAAAGAATGAGTGAGAATTTATAAGTCTTTAACAATATATTTTAAGAGAACGATTGAATTGCAACCTATAGTTCCTTTTGCACTTTTGATTCCCGCGATACGAAAAATACAAAAAAAATGTTGACCTTGAAGTTCAAAGTCAAGGTCAATTTTGCGGCACATTCCTTAATTCAATCTCAACCAAACCGAGGGTGTAGAATCATCCTATGGTAGTCGCGACATATAAATTCTGTACACCCTGTACAGTGCTGGTAGTGCTAGAAAACGCGTTCACATTGACCAGTTTCGGCAGAACTGTCAGTAAAACAGAACGCCCATTTTTCAGTAAAACCAGCATCAGTACTGACAGTACTGTCAGCCAATTTGAGAACACGCTTCTACATTTTCTGGTTGACTTCTTCCTGCTCTGTGCAAATGATTCCAAACATGTTCAATAAATATTTTCATCTGGACTTTGAGATGGTAGCCGGATCATAACTGTTAACGTTTCTTTATCTTCCAAATCTGTGAAATAACTTTTCCCAATTCGCGCGGTATGTTTGAAACAAGAGATAAGAAACAAGTATCATTGATATAAGATTTGTTCAAATACGAAACAAATTTCATCCAGTGGTCTAAGACTTTTGCACGAGTAGTAAATTACTGAAGTTCGGAATCGTCTTTTAGGTGTCTGTGAAAACCCGAAGAAATATCGGAAAGAACACGAAGTTTACGAATTTATTGTGTAATCATCGTTGGGGAAGTAATGTGAAAACAATCACACGAAGTATACACGAACCGTTTATCTCGGGCGTGTGTGTGTGCATTTAGCCGAGCGGCACTTGTTTGCGTTCATACTACGTATGATAATACAAGCTGTAAGCGGTCCTTGATTGCAGTGTTGCCAGGAACCTTTAACCCTTTGACTACGGCTGACTTTGGAACGCACCGGCCGTACTGTACACTGTACGGTATGAATTCAGTCGCGACGTACCCCGAGAACAAAGGAAGTTTTTCGTTAGGCGTGCATTCTCTGACGAAGTATGATAAAATATTCAAAATATTGAATTCTATTACATTAAAGTACTCTATATTACCATAAGAGGAATTATCAAATTTAAAATCGGTAATTATTCAGGAAACAGGTGAAATTTGATAGGGACGCCTATTGGCGCCAACAGTACCAGCGGAGCGAAATAAGTCGAGCGCCCATTGGCGCCTACAGTACCAGGAAGATAACATGTTTCAGACGCCAGTAGGCGCCAACAGTAGTCAAAGGGTTAACACGTTGGCTGCCGAAATTTTGTACAATCAAATAATTGACAAAAGAAATGACGAAACAAACCACGGATAGCGTTATCATTAAGCTAATAACGTTAGCTATCGATTTGAAAGGTTAAATGTGAAAATTAGTTGATTATATTCTTCATAATTAGGATTTCAACGTGTTAAAAATACTTCAAATTACATGACTTAATACTCGGGGCGGGGGGTATGAAAATAATATGATAAGAAGGGGTCCGCATCGTGAACAAGGTTAAGTACCGTTGGTCTAGAATGGTTCCAAGAATCATTTAACCCGATTCAAATTCTATATAATTTCTTAAATAAAACTCGACGGAGGTGAAACGATTAAAAAGAAACATTTGATAGAAGAAAAAAGGCAACGCATGTTCGAAGGTGATTTTGTAGAGGCCGATAACGACCGTTCGAGATAGTCGAGACGTGACGAGACATGTTCGATGAGAATCTGTTCCATAAGAGGTGATATTTACGCCGTTTCGTTTTGATCGGTTCGTGTCAGTGGCAATTTTCAATGACGTAAGACTCGAGGGTTCACACAGTGACCACAGACATCAGTTATCGAATCTTGAGTTTGAAAGAAAGACGAAAAATAAATAAAGATAACGAATTGACGAAACGAAATTTTGTTACGAAATTTCCCCCACGAACGAGAATATTTTTATCCTGGTTAAATCCGGTTATCTTGTTGGCGCGTGAATAAGCGGAATACGAGTTTGCATTTTTCTCATTCCAGAGAATGCTTCGTTTAATCGATCCTTTATGATTCAATCTTTTTTTTTAATCATTTGTAAACGTGGAATTTAACGGTTCTGACAGACGTTTATTTACCTAACGCTGGAACTACCGACGTTCAGTGTACCTTTGCTTGAAAATTATAATTGAAATAGAAAACGTAAAGCCACCTTATATTTCGACAGGAGTCTTTTTAATTGATTTTGTAGGAGGATTATCGAGGGACCCTTTTATGTAATTATAACACAACGGATTACATTGATATCTTAACACGTTGACTGGCACGGGGGTCACCGGTGACCGGCACCCGAAATTTTTTACAATCAAATAATTAATAAAAGAAATGACGAAATAAACCACGGACAGCGTTATCATTAAGCTAATAATGTTAGCTATCGATTTGAAAGGTTAAATTTGAAAATTAGTTGATTATATTCTTAATAATTAGGATTTCAACGTGTCTGACTACACACGTCCGTTTTCACTGTGGCAGTCAACGTGTTAACAATACAATCAACGAATTTTCAAATTTAACTTTTCGAATCGATAGCTAGCATTATTAGCTTAATGTTAACGCTATCCGTGGTTTATTTTATCATTTCTTTTGTTAATTATTTGATTGTACAAAATTTCGGGTGCCGGTCACCGGTGACCCCCGTGGCAGCCAACGTGTTAACACGTTCACGGACAGGAAAAAATTCAGTGAGCCGCAAAAATGGAAAGGCAAACGAATCAGTTGGTCGTTACTTTGAAATGTATATTAATTACAAAAACTTAAGTTTTTATAAAAATAAATGAATAAAAATTGGCTGTAAAATTTGAACGCTATAGCCATCATCAAAAACACAATACCGTATTTTATGCGCCAAATAGGAATTAAAATTTGTGCGCCCTTTGATTAAAAAAAAATAGCGCACGTAACAGGGGCGTCAGGTGACTATCACCCAATCACCCATTTTGCGCCCTTGCTACGTAATATACTATTTTGAACCAGAGGGCTCAAAACTCGGACTTTCAATGCCTATTTTGCAAGCACAAGTGCCCTACGTCGCAAAGTCTGATTTTTGCGCTTTTTGTTTAAATATCCCACGTAACACGAGCGCCAGGTGACTGTCACCCTCCTCTCTATCGTCAATCACCCATTTTTACGCCCTTGCTACCTAATAGAAATGAAATACTTAGCGCCCTATAGCAAGAATCGGTCACTTTGCGTTCGCCAAATATATAAGCATTAAAATCCCGATTTTTGCGCCCTTTGGTTAAAAAAAATATCCCACGTAACGCAAGGTGACACTCGACACGTCCGTAATATACTGTTTGTTCGCAGGAGTAACGAAAAGAGGAAAGAGAAGTCTCGTGACGCGGCACGATGCCGTCGAAGCAAAGAGACGGATATATTCACGGAACTGGCAGCGGCGCTTCCGGTCGCACCGGAACAGGCAGCCCACCTAGATAAGGCGAGCGTTATGAGGCTCGCTATCGCCTATCTGAAAGTCCGTTCGGTGGTAGATTCCAGTGAGTATCTAATAATACGTATTTTTCACGTTCATTTTTCACGTAGTTAACACGTTCAGTACTGGGGTAATATGATCCAGCTCGGTCGAGATAAGAAGGAAAAGTCATAAATCATAAACTAGGAGGCGCTCAGGAGCGGATACTTTGCGTTTCAAGGTTGTTGAGTGGCTCTTTTGAAGCTCGTCGGGAGTAAATTTACTCGGTTCGGGACGGAAAGTGTTAAGCGCCACGTCAGTCGGCTGAAATTTTGTGTAATTAAATAATTGAGAAAAAGAAGTATGGAATAGAGGGAGGATATCGTTAATGTTAAGCTAATAATGCTGGCTATCGAGTTGCAAGGTTAAATTTGAAAATTAATAATTAGGATTTGATCGTGTCTGATATTTCGTATTAATAGCATTTAAAAAACTTCTGTATAGCTTTGAATTGACGTGTCATGACACTTTTCTGTCATGAAATTGCGATTATATTCCAAAGTCAACTGTTTGATGTTCAACAAACCGGTAAACCGCTATCGTTTGCTACAATTGACCACCAACTATTTAGTATTAATAACATTAAAAAAGCCTGTATACAGTAATTTTCGTGAGACTTTAAGCTTTGAATTGACGTGTCGCAAGTACTATTTTGCATCACTTTTCTGTCATGAAAATCGACTTCAGTATCATCTAATAAACGTGTTAATCCCCACCTACAATCTTCATTGTCGTTTTCATAATTTTCTTCTTGTTTTCTTTCATTTCAGTCCCGTCGTCGATGGCGAAATCAGAATCGTCGAGCCAGATGGACGAGCTGTTTACGAAGGCTTTAAACGGGTTCATGTTGGTACTGTCCAGCGATGGGAATATGATTTACCTTTCGGAGAACGTTAGCGATTATCTTGGCATTTCTCAGGTATATTTCAGCCATTTAACGCTTCGAGCGCCACTCTCAAATCATACACGATATCTTATATTATATTTATCTCTTTTTTTATCGTGTTTACAGATTCTTGTAAAATTAGCTGCAATTCTCGATATGGGAAACGTGGCACTCGGAACTGTTAAAATTAAGGATCGATTAGAATTTGATTTTTAAGTTCAGGGAACTCGAATTAATAATTGTCGGGAATTTATACGGTTACACGAAGAAGAATGTCAGTCGGTTGGATATAATTTGAATTTATTAATGCTCATTAGGTGAAAATGGAGGGGCAAAGTCGAAAGCGTAACGAATCCAACGTGACCGCAATTTTTTTCCTAACGTAACTAATCGTTACGATCCAATTCTTCTAGTTGTCGATCGAAAGTTAACAGACTTATAAGAATTTAATTTTTCCTTGAACTATCGTTACCTTAACCCTTTGCATTCGATTGTCCCGTCTGCGGGGACATATTTAACCCCTTAAAGCCCACTACCGTAATACCATGTATCTTTTTTATTAAGTATGACAAAAATATTATGTAGTTTCCTTTTGTATGAAATCAAGGGCTAAATAATTCAGGGAAATCTTTCAAATTACGACCAAGAATTAATAGAAATTCTTTCTAGAGTTTTATCTCAACATTTTCGATGATCTCAACAGATTAATTTACCAGAGTAATATTCAAATATGAAATTTAGAAAATAAATAGATTGATAATCATTCGTATCTCTTTTCTTCCAAAAGTTTTACTGGAGAAAGTAGACTTCAATCCAAATGTATGTTCCCAGTGTGAAGGGTTTACTATTAACCCTTTGCAGTCGAAGCATTTTTAGATGTAATCGGGTCTAATCTAATTTTCCAGCTATACTTCTAGAAACCAAATGCACCATGTCGGAAGGAAAGTGTTCGAAATATTTGAGAATCTGTTGATTTTTATTCCCTTCCTTAATTGTCTATATTTTCATACAGAGATGAAACTGAAATTTCGCATTTTAGAATAATTCGATAAATGAAATATGACGCCTCAGTGGCGTCACTCGACTGCATAGAGTTAATCCTTTCGGTACGGAAGAGCTGCCACTGTACGCCAGTGTAGGTCGTGAAAATATGTTTTGCTGTAAACACAGTGTAATGTTTTCATTCCAAGCAGCGCCGCTTACAGTAGCCATTTCGTAAATGCCGACTTTAGGCGACGGTCGTACCGAAAGGGTTAATGTTAATATATCTTGTAAATACTTCAGATTATCATACAACAATGAGTAATACACCGATAACGTGTATTTTCTTCTTTCATTAATATACAAACGATTGCATACGCTTTATCCTGTAAATGGTGTATACAATACGTTAACAAAATGACACGTTTAAACACCATGATACTTCTTTACTTCTTTGTTCCATGATTCAGATGGACATGATGGGTCAAAGTGTGTACGAATACAGTCATCCTTGCGATCATGATGAATTACGAGAATGTCTGTCCTCGAAACCGACCAAAAACAACGACAAACGTGCTTGTAGCTTCTTTTTGCGGTTGAAGTGCACGTTGACCAGCAAAGGAAGGAAAGTTAACTTGAAGAGCGCTTCCTATAAGGTCAGTACCTTTTATTCTCTCTTAAAAAATTTGTTACGTTAACACTAAACCTATCACGAGCGGTCAAATGACCGTTTCTAAAATTTCGTTTAAAATTTCCTGCATACAACGTTATTTAACTTAACGTGTTTTCTTATATAAGCATTGAAATAAACAGTATTTATTTTTGTTGAGGTTTTGCAAATAAATGGAAGTTGGTGTATGATAAATAAAAACATATATTTAATAATAACGAGTAATGAGACGGATTACACTGTCGATCCATACCACGTAATCGATCATGGCGAACTGAACAACGAAGAGGAAAGGAAACAAATGAAAAATGCATATTTGGTGCGCTCTCGCATTCCACAGCGTCGCCAAAACAAAAGAAATATAGAATGTAGAGTTTTATGAAAAGAAGTTCCTACTTCAACAATTTTTAAATATAAAACAATGTTTTGTTCATTACCTAATTGTTCATAACGTTCACTCTATATTAAGAAATATCTGTTTTTTTAAGGAGTCATTTGACCGCTCACGGTAGGAATAGTGTTAATTAATTCTTGTCGGTGCACGTTGCAAAAATCTTCAAAACTATTAAATCGATTATTCAATTTGTAAATCTACGCTTGAGTTCTGTTTCGAAGCAGTCGAAATTGTACCACGTAACAGATTCGATTGTTTAAACGATTATTTTGCTTCAGGTGATTCACTGTACGGGGAGATTGACGTACAGCCGTGATCCTGTGTTGAACTCGATGGAAACGGAGGACGAGGAGGGTAAAAGCGAGGAGGAGCCGAACGAACGTGAAATAGGTGCTTCGTTGGTGCTCGTAGGGTGTCCCATACCGCATCCGAGTAACATAGAAATCCCACTGGGACGTCATACTTTCCTTTCCAAACACAGTCTCAGCATGAAGTTCACGTATGCTGATGAAAAGTGAGTAGGATGGATATAAACGTCTGTTTAAATCATTTTAGACACAAATTATTAAACAATTATTAAGAAGAATTGTTATTTTCCATTTTTATCTGGACTATGTGACGTAGAAATAATTTACAAAATTGTTTGAATATCATTAACACGTTTTGCTTGTTCTTTTTGATCAGCCGGCAGCGAGCGAGCGCTCAATTGTATTATATTATGTTAGATTTATTTTTTAACCTTGACACGGCTGGTCCAACACACCGACGCCGGTTATATTAAAAGTTTGAACTTTGGACATTTAAAATTTATAAATTTGAGATTTGAAAGTTCGAAATTTGGTAATTCGGAAATATCAAATTTAGAAATTTGGAAAACTGAGGTTTGAAATGTTCGAAATTTGGTAATTCGGAAATATAAAATTTAGAAATTTGATATTCGGAAATATCAAATTTAGAAATTTGATATTCGGAAATATCAAATTTAGAAATTTGGAAAACTGAGGTTTGAAATGTTCGAAATTTGGTAATTCGGAAATATAAAATTTAGAAATTTGATATTTGGAAATTTGAAATTTAGAAATTTGGAAAATTGAGATTTGAGAGTTCGAAATTTGGTAATTTGGAAATATAAAATTTAGAAATTTGATATTTGGAAATTTGAAATTTAGAAATTTGGAAAATTGAGGTTTGAAATGTTCGAAATTTGGTAATTCGGAAATATAAAATTTAGAAATTTGATATTTGGAAATTTGAAATTTAGAAATTTGGAAAATTGAGGTTTGAAATGTTCGAAATTTGGTAATTTGGAAATTTGATATTTGGAGATTTGATTGTTCGAAATTTGGTAATTTGGAATTTTGGGAAATTGGGATTTGAAAGTTCGAAATTTTGTAATTTGCAAATTTAAAATTTAGAAATTTGGAAAATTGAGATTTGAAATTTAGAAATTTGGCAAATTGAGATTTGAAAGTTCGAAATTTTGTAATTTGCAAATTTAAAATTTAGAAATTTGGAAAATTGAGATTTGAAAGTTCGAAATTTGGTAATTTGGAAATTTGATATTTGGAGATTTGAATGTTCGAAATTTGGCAATTTGGAAATTTGAAATTTAGGAGAATTGAGATGTGAAAGTACGAAATTTTGTAATTTGGAAATTTGGAAAATTGAGATTTGAAAGTTCGAAAATTTGATATTTGATCATTTCCAAACGAAAAGTCCACAGTCAGTCCCCAGAGACTGACGCCGGTTGAACGAAAAGTTCATTGTCAGTTCCCCAAGGATTGACGTCGCGCTTAACGTGTTAATTAAACAATCATACTTTTATCTTTCACCTATTTTCAGATATTAATTATATCCGTGCGTTAATTTAAAGAAATCTTGTGTCCATCATCCCACTATGTTTCGTTTATGCTGTATTTCTCATGATTTCCATCAGGATTTTCTCTTTAATTCCCATCTTTCAATTTTTCCACAACCAAAGACTCGTATAATTATATCCTTTCTTACGTTCTGTTATCCAGATTGGCCGAATATCTTGGCTGGAGCAGCGAGGAATTAATGGGACAATCAGTTTTCGAGTTCTATCACGCCCTCGACAATTTGGCACTGGACAAATCTTTCAAATCACGTAAGTACAAACGGCAATTGATGGTCATTTGAATAAATGAGCTCGTTCACGACCCACTACGCTATATCTACCAATCGCGAACACTTTGATTTAGCCTGCGTCCAAAGATTTGTACCGTTCTTTAAATCCGTTCGTTGCCACGACACGTTTGGTCAACGGTGAACGATCTTAATTTAATTTATTCGTATATAAATGATCAGCCATCTCGTTCTTCCACGTCACTCCTTTCAATCCTGTTTTTACCTTTCCTTCTTTTCCGTCGCATTCGAAGATATTTTTGTATTCATTCACCTGTTATTCGTACCCGGAAACAGATTCTTATCTTGTATATTTTAAGACAGTCGTTGACTCTTACATAATTGATATAATTTTTTTAATGGAACCGATATCTTTGAAAATTAGTCAGAACTTGAAATAGAAAAGTTAGATTAAGATTTGTTGTACGATGGTTTGAAGGATTTCGGCGATTCGTTTGAAACGAATAAATAAATTTTGGAGATACAAAATGTTTGGTATTCGGTGGGGGGAATGCCGGTTTGAGTATGGACTTGGCGGAGATGTCGGGTGAACGACACCGTAAAGGGAAGGATTTCAAGGACGGTGATCTCTTTATCAAGATTTCAGGGGCTTAGATTCCTTCCTCTATTTTTTATTTTACGAGTTTGCGATTTAATTGGTGAGATAGGGAAGGATCGAAATGTTCGTTTCGTTTTCAACCAGAGTACGCAAAAATCGGACTTTTGATGTTTATTTGGCGAGCGCACTAATACTAGGGCAAGAATCGGGCACTGCGTTTCCCAGATAGGCGTTGAAATCCCGATTTTTACGCCCTATGGTTCAAAATATTATATTACGTACCAAGGCCGCAAAATGGGTGATTGGGCGATGGTTACCCAAATCTGAAATTTCTAAATCTTGCATTTCCAAATTACCAAATTTCGAACTTTCAAATCTGAATTTTCTACATTTCTAAATTTTAAATTTCCAAATATGAAATTTCTAAATTTTATATTTCCAAATTACCAAATTACGAACTTTCAAATCTCAATTTTCCAAATTCCTAAATTTCGAACTTTCAAATCTGAATTTTTCAAATTTATAAATTTCAATCTTCCAAATTTCAAATTTCCAAATTACCAAATTTCGAACTTTCGAACTTTCAAATCTGAATTTTTCAAATTTATAAATTTCAAACTTCCAAATTACCAAATTTTCAAATTTATAAATTTGAAATTTCGAGCTTTCAAATCTGAATTTTCCAAATTTCTAAATTTCAAATTTCGAACTTTCAAATCTTAATTTTCCAAATTTTTAAATATCAAATTTCGAACTTTCATATCTGAATTTTTAAAATTTCTAAATCTCAAATTTCCAAATATCAAATTTCTAAATTTTATATTTCCAAATTACCAAATTTCGAACTTCCAAATCTCAATTTTCCAAATTTCTAAATCTCAAATTTCCAAATTAGGCCCTAGAGTGCAAAATATTTTCCTTTACCTTACGCTCGCCAAATAGACCCGATTTTTACGCCCCCTGATTCAAAAAAATCACCTACGTAACACGGGCTTACGCTGACTCTCACCAAATCACCCATTTTCCGCCCTTGGTACATAACATACTATTTGCGTCCAACCAACAGTAAATAATATCGTTTTTCAAACATTATCGATTACACGCACAAAATGAATAACTAGCAAGTGTAAGCAAACCAATAAAAAAGAAAATCCTCAAATTTAAATTGCATCTCTCCTCAGAATCCATCGTCCAAGGATTACAAATCCTAATCAGATAGTAATAATGATAGTCGAAGGTGGGGAAAGGACTTGCAATTTTAGCGCAGCTCTTTCGTCATCCAGTATTGCGTGCGCAGTGTCGATAGCGTTTTAGAGAGTATATATATATAGGAAGAGAGTCGGGGGACGAGCACGGAGTGCATTCGGAGTCCTTGCAGGATCACCACTGATACATCTTCTCTGAAATTTGTTACAGTATTCAGCAAGGGTCAATGCGAGACGGTGGCGTACAGATTCCTTGGTAAACGTGGAGGATACGCGTGGGTCGTCACACAGGCTACACTTATACACTGCTCTAAACAACAGAAACCACTCTCGATCGTTTGTGTCAACTACATCCTAAGGTAGGATGCTATTTGATATATTTTTGTATCCTTGCATGGCGATTCTTTATCAGAGTATCTTCCACCCTTGGTTGCATGCAATTTAATTTTAAGAATAAACGAGGCAATGTGTGAATTTCAGTGTTGGTCGTGGTTTGTTATGATCGACGAGCATTCGTTTATTAATCGAGATTATGGTGGGAGGTTTTATATGGTTGTTTTTGTTAGGTTTCAAGCTTTGGATCGACGCGGCATAAGCGTTATTTTGTAATACTTTTATGTCATGAAATCGAATCAGAGTTCGCGTGTTGCGAAATCGAGCATTGTTTACTACGACTGTTAGGTTCGAGCTTCGTATCCGGGATAAGGAAGTTTTATATTAAGAATCTTGACGAAGCGTTTAGGTGGTCATTTTCTTCAAACTTTAAGCTTTAAATTGACGTAGCATATGTGCTTTCTTGTGAAACTTTTATGTCATGATATTTTGTTAGGACTTTTATACTTGGATGATAACGTAATAGAATACTAGAGTCTGCTTCAGCTGTCAGCCAGTCAGTTTGTATTAATAATATTAACAAAACCTTTGTATAGTAATTATTGTCAGACTTTAAGCTTTAAATTGACGTGTCGCAAGTACTATTTCGTAACACTTTTCTGTCATGAAATTTTGATTATCTTCCAAAGTCAACTATTAGATATTCAACAAACTGGTAAACCGCTATCGTTTGCTATAATTGATCACCAACTATTTCGTATTAATAACATTAAAAAAACCTTTATACAGTAATTATTGTCAGACTTTAAGCTTTGAATTAACGTATCGCAAGTACTATTTCGTAACACTTTTCTGTCATGAAATTTTGATTATCTTCCAAAGTCAACTGTTTGATATTCAACAAACTAGTAAACCGCCATCGTTTGCTATAATTGATCGCCAACCATTTCATACTAATAACATCAAAAAAACCTTTATACAGTAATTATTGTCAGACTTTAAGCTTTGAATTGACGTATCGCAAATACTATTTCGCAACACTTTTCTGTCATAAAAATCCACTCCAGTATTATCAAATAAATTTGCTCGTTCCATCAGCGTTAATTTGAAATAATCGACCAAAAACATCGCGTGTCTCGATCAAGAAGCATCCTTATTATTACCGTTATCATACAGTTTCCAATTTGTCATCGAGGTTCATTTATAATCACGCAAAGGTAAGTACGACCGTTTGTTTTTCTTTTGTTTCCGGTTTTGCATGCGGACAAACCCATTTTTATCGATCCGAGACCCCGATGATGTTTCGACTCTATCCTTCTCTAGGAAGATACTCTGGCTAACTATTTTTTTTTTTCCTCCCCTCCCGTGGTCGACGTTTTACGAGACAGATTTATCCGAGAGATTGGTGCCGGGGAGATTCGTTCCCCCCTTCGCACGTTTCATTCTCGGGATTCATTGACGCAACCGTGTATAGGTTGAACCGCTTCCCTGGGAAGCTTGCGTCAGATTTGTAGAAAGCGGTTCGCTACCATGAACGTGACTCTGAATCATATCGGATGATTTGCAATTAACGTCGGCCTCGCGTCGTGTTCCTTTCGTCGGACGATTGCGAGACAAGAAATTGAAAGGCGATTCCGGGGATCGTTAAAAATTTTTTTAGCGACGGCATTGAAACGGGTAACGTTGGCTAATCGGATTGTTGGACAATTTTTATATTAGTGATTTTAAGATTGTACGACCCGTAAGATTTCTGCCGAAAGTTTAAGAAACGTAATACGAATGATATTCTTCACTGAAAAGAAATATTTATATCGATATTTTATTAAAATAACGGTTGCGTGTGTTTTGAAGAGTTATAGACACATTTTTATGCATATTTTCTCGTATGTAAACTTTTGTTATTAGTATACTTGATTTGCGACTAACAAAAACGAAAATCATTAAAAAGTAACAAAACATAGGAATTTCTGTTTAAAGATACTAATCCTCGAAGTCATAGTTTTTTTTCGTACTAATTTGTTTCTAAGATGTTTATTAACCCCTTGCACTATAATAACGAGTCACACTCGTGACGCACCTTACAGTTCAAATGTGACTTCTATCGTTCACGCTTTGATCACAATAGAATTTTAAGTTTAATTCTGATTACAATTTACACAGTTAACGTTTGTCAGATATGAAGTATACGTAATATTTCAATTTCCTTGTTAGCTCTGACTGACACACCTGTCGAGAAAATGGTAGTGCAAGGGGTTAACATTTCTGCAAAGTTTTGAAAGGATCACATTTTTTTATTATATACTAGCAGACCCGACAGACATTGTCCTGTACACACGTTTTAAATCCGAAAATTTCAAACTTTTTTGAATAAGTTGTAACAATCTGGACCGTAAAAAAAAAGTTATTACAGTAGCTGACGTCATCACACACTAATTACATCTGAATGTAATATTTCAATTAGCACGCGATTTATTTTAACACAATCACAATCCGGCTGCCTGCCGGATCCAATGTAAAACGTTCCAAGATTAACAACAACTTATAAATAAAAAATTAATTAAAAGAACATTTTGTAGTGGACCGAATTGTGAATCTAAACCATTCTCGAATCCACTTGAACACACACATCAAAATTTCGTCAAAATCGGTCCAGCCGTTTAGAAAGAGTTCAGTCACACACACACGCACAGAAGAATTATATATATAAAGATTTATTTATAATCTTGATGAATTGTAATAACTCTTGAACGAGCCTCGCAAACTTGTTCAAACTTTGCACAATGCTTTATTAATACAATATGTATTACCTGACAAAATTTGAAGAATTTGTCATTTTTTTTTTCTCGAAGGGGTCATACAACCCTAAAGTGGAAAATGAAATAGAAAAATGCACAGAGTGCATCAACCTTATTGCACTCGAAAAGACGACGATAACAGTTTTATCAGCTGGATATCTTTCCTTTCGACATTTTTCCTCTATTTATCTATCCGCAACGGGTAACGGCAGCACAAATTTCATATCTCGTTGCTGAAATATTTCTTTATCCAAGTTCATTCCGAAATCTCTCGATTCGGAAACACGTAACGTTTGTTTTCCGAATTCCTACTTAAAAATATAATACTTTCCAGCGTGTTAAATTTGTAAACGAATCGTTACCCACGAAATCGTAATCCAACCGTGGGCTAAGTAGAAAATTACATCGTTTGTTGATTTTATTCCGAAACGTCGATAAAACCGACGTAAAATTACCGAACGTCTCCGTAACGGTGATAAAAAAAAAAAGAAGAAGAATAAAAAAGCTCGCGATAAATCTGACGGAAGAGCGAAAGTTCTGGTAACAGGAGGAATAAAATAAGAAACGCGGAGAATGCCAGAAGGGAAGCAGGAAGCGGACGAGCAAATAGAACTAACGATGAAATTTATCCGAGGAACGTTAGGTTCGGAGCAGCCCTCGAAAGAGAAAAAGGAAAGAAGAATGAAAGGGGGTGGATCAAAGGGTGTCAGGGACCTCTTTATATGGGCCACGAGATTCGTCTTGGTCGATCGTCGTCTTACTTCCTGAGGGTTCGATGCGTGTTATGGAAGGGAGGGTAGGAGGGTGGGGCGTTACCAGAGTTTCGGGAATTACCGTTGGGGGATGTGAACGGAAGGGGAATAAACGGGATTCGTTTTTATTTGTTTCTTCCTAGAACCACTAGAAAACTGGATTTGTCGTGGAACGATAAATGGATTCTCTTGATTCAAATTCGTCAAATTCGTGTCGCTTCGTTAAAATATTGGGTATGGGAATAAGTTTCCGCCCCTCCCCCTTTTTTTTTTAAAAAGCTGTTTATTAAGAAATAGTAATAGAGAGTAGATTTAGTTAACACGTTGAGCGCGGAGCTGATTTTGCGGTTCTTGCCGTTTAGTCGGCAGCGAGCGACCGCTCAATTATATTATATTTAATTTGTTTTTTAACCTTGACACTGCTGGTCCAACGCACCGGTGTCGTCTATACGAAAAGTTTGAACTTTGGAAATTTGGAAATATGAGATTTGAAAGTTCGAAATTTGGAAATTTAGTAATTTAAAATACAGAAATTTGAGATTTGGGAGGTTGGAAATTTGAGATTTGAAAGCTTGAAATTTGGAAATTTAGAAATTTGAGATTTGAAAGTTCGAAATTTGGAAATTTGAAAATTTGAAAATTTGAAATTTAGAAATTTGAGATTTGAGAGTTCGTAATTTGGAAATTTGAAAATTTAAGATACAGAAATTTGAGATTTGGAAGGTTGGAAATTTGAAATTGCGAAATTTGAGATTTGAAAGTTCGAAATTTGGAAATTTAGTAATTTTAAATACAGAAATTTGAGATTTGGAAGGTTGGAAATTTGAAATTTAGAAATTTGAGATTTGAAAGCTTGAAATTTGGAAATTTAGAAATTTGAGATTTGAAAGTTCGAAATTTGGAAATTTGAAAATTTGAAATTTAGAAATTTCAGATTTGAGAGTTCGTAATTTGAAAATTTGAAAATTTAAGACACAGAAATTTGAGATTTGGAAGGTTGGAAATTTGAAATTGCGAAATTTGAGATTTGAAAGTTCGAAATTTGGAAATTTAGTAATTTAAAATACAGAAACTTATTCCCATATCCAATAGGAAAATTAGAAACATCCGATAGATCGCGAGACTTGTTCTAACGATGAAAATTTGATTATCGGACGTGGTATTAAATAAGAGTATCGCGTGTTGATCAATCGAGACGTTTGTACATCGGCGAACAGATAATAGATGCGCGTTGTTCGTGTTTTGTGTGCGCACGGTTATTTGCGTGCCAAAAATTTTTTTCCAACGTGCCAGCTCGTTGTGCAACCGTGCAATATCGTAATTATGAAACGTGCGATATACGTGACGATCTTGAGAAAACTTTTTCTCTATGCCCGTACACGTACGATGCATATCGTGCATTTTGTTTTGTCGACCGACTGTCTACGATTGGAAATTAATTCTTCGATTTGTTTCAATTGTTCCCACAAATAATTGGCATTAACACGTGCAAAGGTCGACATTTGAGAGACCGAAAAGATCGCGTGACTTTTCTAATTTTTAAGCAATTCGAGGAGATAACGTTCACCGGAAACTATCAGTTCTTGTCGAAAATTAAGAAAATTTAATTTTTAAATTTGATTATGATATAGAAAAAAAAGGGTGTTTGGATAATTGACGCGACGAAGCTAGGGAAAAAAGAAGATTGTTCAAGTAACACGAGATAGAGACAACTTTTTCTTTTACACGTGCACTTTTTATCTACCTGGAATGCTGCACAGCATTCTCATTGATTTTTGCTGTGTTCGTTTGCGAGAGAAGGTCGAGTCTTTTAAACGGTACAAAACCGATGCAAGGCTACCGATTTTAAGTTCTAATTACTTCTGAAAGAATCGTCGTTAACACCTCGACTGTCACGATCTTTGTAAACTCGAAGATTTTTTTATTATCATTTTGTTCGAACAAAATTTGTTAAATTATCAGTTTTTAAGTTTCGATTATTACCTGTTGCATTAAATGGGAATCAAATATATAGAAAGTAATTTTATTTAAAAGTATAATATATGACGCACCTTATGCGTCATTTGGTGAATTATCCCGCGACGCACCTTATGCGTCGTGTGTAAATCATCCCGCGACGCACCTTATGCGTCGTGTGTAAATTATCCCAGCGACGCACCTTGTGCGTCATATGTGATTTAGTATGCGACGCACCATATGCGTCAGGTGTAATTTATCTTATGACGCACCTTGTGTATTGTATGTTTTATCCTGTGACGCACCTTGTGTGTCATCTATGATTTATCCCTCGACGCACCAGATGTGTCATGCGTAAATTATCACACGACGCACCAGATGCGTCATGTGTAAATTATCCCGCGACGCACCAGATGCGTCATGCGTAAATTATCCTGCGACGCACCAGATGCGTCATGTGTAAATTATCGCACGACGCACCCGATGCGTCATATGTGATTTATTATGCGACACAACATATGCGTCATGTGTGATTTATCCCACGACGCACCTTGTGCGTCATATGTGATTTATTATGCGACGCAACATATGCGTCATGTGTGATTTATCCCACGACGCACCTTGTGCGTCATATGTGATTTATTATGCGACGCACCTTGTGCGTCATAATCTTTTAGTACTCGTATATCGCATTTATCCATTAATTAACAGTTCTGGGATGTTGGGAGTAGCATTGTATAGCACAATTGAAATTGCTGATGAGTTTTGAATACGAGGTATTTCGTAAATCACGTTTCCGTAGGGTATTGTTTGCAGACTTTTAAGCGAAATAATTGATTACAAAGAATAGAAATGATGGATGTCCTGCGTCCCGCTCGTTACGCAACGCATTGTTCAACTATTTGTATCAATAAATCCAGTCATTCCCATTCGGTACCGGATTCGTCCCTACTTTTATTGAATCGTTTTTCCGTGAAACATTGCTCCAGGTAATTAAAATTATGTTCATCGACGGTCGATCGATACCCAATTCACTCGTCCCCCACGATGGTTTCTATAAATCGTTCCAATTAGAATTAACCTTACACAAGGGTTCTCGTTATCAGACTTTTCTTGAGACTTGGAATTCTTTAAAACGTTCGTGTGTACAATGAGATTAATCAGTTTCTTTGGAGACTCGCATCGTGTGTCATTAACAGTGGCGTAATTACTATTACACCTGGAGTTACGAGTTTAGACGTATGACGCACTATTTATCCAAATATATCGACGACAATCAAATTAAAGGGTATAGCCTTATTAAAGTTATCATACCTGATTATTATTAGAATTGATTAACGTTTATCAATATTTCCTAATTAATTCAACCGCAAACCCTTAAATACCTCGGTGTATGAAAAAAATGGTCTTACACCACTTTCAAAAATAACGGCTCATATGCAAATATACTGTATTTGTTATCCATTTCTTTATTTTTATAAGTATTTTTTACTGGTCGGATTATTAACCCCTTGCACTTACCATTTTTCCAACAGGTGCCTCAGTAAGAGCTAAATATTTATTATTTCAGCGTTAAAACAAATCAAGGAAATTGAAATATTACATATACTTCATACGTAACCAACGTTAACTGTGTAAATTGTAATCGGAATTAAACTTAAAATTCAATTGTAATCAAAATTTGAACGACACAAGTCAGATCTGAACTGCAAGGTGCGTCACGATCGTGACACGTTATTGTAGTGCAAAGGGTTAATTACAAATTACCCAATCCGAGGACCTTAACTCTAATAATCCTATCGCCCACTGTACATTCGAAGAAGGCTCCGCAGAAATTCATCGAACCAGTGTATCACACCCCCTACAAATAAATGTAGACCGAGAAGAGGCGAGGCTGTTATTCGAATCAGCAGAGCCTGGTGGTCGATGACGACTCACCTCGTGCGTCGCGTTCAAATCATCCGCGCCGTTATATGATTTTTTGCACCATAATCGTGCGTCGCGTAATTATCCCGCTGGGAATACGTTCGAGACCGGTAAGGGTGGTACGTCCCCGGAAAAGAAACAGAAAAAGAAAAAAGAAGAACCCAGGAAGGAGGTTGAAAGGGCGGCAGTAGCGCGAGTGGGTGAAAGCGGAAGGGGAACGAGTGAAAGCTGGAAAGGGTCCGGGGCGCTTGCGTGTAACAGGGGCTTTTCCCTTCCGTGATGGGGGTTGGTGGGTGGAGCGGGTCGTCGATACTCGGTTTGGCGGGCGAGCTTGACCCCGAACGAAAGCGAGAACGTTTCGCCAGCCGAAGGGGAGAAAGTCGGGCGTCGCGCAAACTCGTCCCGCGAACGAAACCTTTCCCCCGAATCGTCGGCCGACCCGGAGACAACACCAGCAGTCTCGGGTGTATCGCAATTCGCGTCGAACCGTCGTCGCTCGATAGAAACGCGTTACGTACGCAGACAGGCGAACTTGGCTGGCGGCCCCTCCAGTAAGTAACGTTCATCGGGAGCTGAAATCGCGCGCCGTCGTCTTTCAAAAACCCGTTTGATTGACGATCGATCTCGCTTTCTTCGGAAGTACAACCGTTCGCGCGCATGCCGATGATTTCATTCAGAATTTGCTAGGCTGTTTCTTCTTCTTCTTCTTTTTTTGTTTGTTTGTTTTGTTTTCTTTGTTTCTTCTGGTTGTGGGTTGAATAAGCGACGATACCGGGGGAAGGGGGTGATTGCGTGTAGTGCAGAGGTTTTTGGGTCGGGATAAGAATCGTTTCGTTTGCTTTTTGAAGTCAGGGTATTTGCGGTTTGAAGAACTCGAGTTAAATTCGGATCTTCTTATCCCCCGCTTTTTATTAATTATGTATAACGTTTTAATTTTAATCGTTTAACTTGCACTACTATTTTCGAGACAGGTGCGTCGGTCAGAGGTGAATATTTATTACTTCAGCAAAGTTATTGTATATATTTTGTACTTGGCAAAACGTTTATTGTGTGTATTGTAATTGGAATTGGAATGAAATTTAACACTAGGTTTACGGTGGTCCTGTTAAATTGATGGATACAGGAAACCACGTATTTTCTTCAAACGAAAAGGATTAATTTAATTTAATAACAATTACAATGTTAAAGCTATTCCTACCGTGAGCGGTCAAAGGACTGCTTTAAAAGACAGATGTTTATTAATATAAAGTGAACGTTATGAACATTTAGGTAATGAACGAAATATTTTTCTATATTTAAAAATAAATAGTGTTTATTTCAACGTTTATATAAGAAAAGTCGTGAAGTTAATTAAATAGCGATACAATAACGTCGTATGCCTGAGATTTGAACACGTTGATTGGCACAGTGAAAACGGACGTGGGTAGTCAGACACGCTGAAATCCTAATTATTAACAATACAATCAACTAATTTTCAAATTTAACTTTTCAATTCGATAGCTAGCATTATTAGCTTAAGGTTAACGCTATCCGTGGTTTATTTTATCATTTCTGTTGGTAATTATTTGATTGTGCAAAATTTCGGGTGCCGGTAAGTTTTTATACGGACTTTTTGGTTGGGAATTTTTAGAAAAATCGATTTTTCTTCTCCATTACTAGTTGAAAAAAATTATAGGAATAGTAATGAAAATATAAACAATGTGGAGCGTTTGCCTTTGGTGTAAGACGTGTAAGAGAACGAAATGTAAAGAATAAAAGGTATTCTACTTACAAAAATAAAAATAAAAAAAGTCGATTCTTTTTAAACCGATTCTGTGGTTTCGATTTTTCGAACATACACTACCGGCCAATAGTTTGGGTACATGTACTAATAAAAAAATATTCTTAAATATTTTACTCTTACTAGAAATACGCACGGGGAAAACAGCTTGGTTCGTAAACGTTTAAAAGAAACGTTAATGTATACATTTTTGTGGTACTAAAATCACATGGAACTCGTTCCAAAGTTAAGAAACGATGAAATATTGCATGTTGCAATTCGTATTTAACACTTCAAGTATCATGTCACCCATATCTAGGTAACGTATCAACTTTTATAAGAATTTGTCATCTATGTTGATAGGGATTTTAATTAGTCAATTACTTGAAAGTTTAATCAACCAAGAAAGTAAAACGGTATACCAAATTTATTCCAAATAAATATTGAAAATAAAATCACTAACTAAAAGGATTTTGTACCCAAACTTTTGGCCGGTAATGTACCTATTATCTACTACATTGTCCCTTGTTAGGGACATTTATATTTCTTTACTGTAATATCATCCTACAAATGATTAAAAAAAAATTAATAAAAAAATCCATGATAAATAATTATGGCGGGTAATGGGTTAAGTATCCTCTGTTTTTAAACGTATAACGGAATGGATACAAATTGGTACACCTTGGACACCTTGTACACGTTAACGCACGGATACGTTACTTCCGGTGGAACGCGATAGTAGGACAGATTCTTTTCTGAACGCAGACAGGATGGTAGCTGGAGTAGCATTATCGTAGGATCTTAATGGATATTCAGGTTTCTTTTGCGGACACCGTCATTTCTTGTTGCTCCAGCACTGTATTAAATTTAGAAATAAAATTGGGCTAATCAATTAATTTAAGTAACTGTAATATAATACTGTTTGTTCGAAAGATATTGAACCGATTGAAACTAACAAATATTGTAAATTGATAAAATGTGCGAATGTACGTAATTTTGGGAAAACTTTTTGGGTGTCTGTGGAAGAAAAAAGAAAAAAATCGGATTTAAAGTTCGTCTGGAGAGCTAGTCCCTCGGGTTCTTCCGTCGATAATTTGCGCCCCGTTATCAGCGACGTGATAAACAGGCCAAGGGTGTAAGATTTCGTGTGCGCACTTTTATTATGATTTCCGAGTGAATCGGCGAATGTTTTTAAAATGATCGAGATCTTGAACGTCACTTGTCGGTTGTCGCGTTGTATAGATTCTGACCCGATTACGCGATCGAACGCTTCGCAAATCGATCGTTGCATGGATCGGTGCGATTTGCATGGGAAAGGAAGGTGAAAGGAGAGGGAAATTGAGTGTGGAAAAATTTGATCAGTGGAAGTTGTCGGAAGGCATGGGTAATATTATTTTTGGAGTCGAAGCAGTAAAAAATTAATTAATCTGATGGGTGATAGCATTTGAAATTGAAAGAGTTGGTAGTAATTTGAAATCCGTAAGTTTCCAAATTTCTGAATTTCTAAATTTCCAAATTTCTAAGTTTCTAAATTTCTAAGTTCCCAAATTTCTTAATTTCTAAATTTCTAAATTTTTAAGTTCCCAAATTTCTGAATTTCTAAATTTCCAAATTTCTAAGTTTCTAAGTTTTTAAGTTACCAAATTTCCAACTTACCAAATTTCTAAATTTCCAAATTTCCGTATTTAAAAGTTACCAAATTTCTAAATTTCCAAATTTCCGTATTTAAAAGTTACCAAATTTCTAAATTTCCAAATTTCCGTATTTAAAAGTTACCAAATTTCTAAATTTCCAAATGTCTGAATTTCTAAATTTCGAAATTTTCAAATTTCTAAATTCCCAAGCTTCTGAATTTCTAAATTTCTGTTCCCAAATTTCTGAATTTCTAAATTCCCAAATTTCTGAATTTCTAAATGTATAAATTCCCAAATTTTTTAATTTCCAAATTTCTTAATTTCTAAGTCTCTAAATTTCTAAATTCCTAAATTTCTGAATTTCTAAATTTCTAAATTCCCAAATTTCCGAATTTCTAAATTCCCAATTTACCAAATTTCTAAACTTCTAAATACCCAAGTTCCCGAATTCCCTAATCCCCAAATTCGAAATTTTCCCACAATTATTCCTGGTACAAATTTCGACTTAACCCGGTTAACCGAATTTCCTTTTCGGACATTTCTGTGCTCGATGCGAATCGCGGCGTTCGATTTTCGCGCGAATATTTCCATGGAGAGGCGAGCATCGCGAACAGAGCGACCTTGACTGGTATCCGTCGCGATTGCATAAGGATCATTTTCAACGAGCGTAGAAACGGCACACGGCACGGTACGAGACGTAGTGGGACACTGATAAAACCGATAAATCGATAGCGTCTGGTTCGATGCTCGTCGATCACTTACCGATTTCATTTTTTATCTAAACTTAATAGAAATATGACTTATGTGTGAAATTTTAAGATAAAAGGGCGTCGATAGCTGTCTAACACGTGCAAGACCAGCGACGCACCTTATGCGTCATGTGCGTCTTTCGAATAAAATTAATTCCTACAAAGATAAGAGAATATTTAACAGTTGCAGTTGATATTATTCTTCGAGACGAGAGAGAAAAAAAAACCGTGACTTGTAATACTATTGTTTGTAACGCGCAGCAATTTGCGCGTCAAGTTCAAAGTTTTTTTTTTCTTTTTTGCATATCCATAAAACATCGAGGAATTTGAACGCATTGTGCATGCGCTAACTTTTACCGAGCACGCTTGTTATCCGCGAAAGAGACCTTGCCGTTTCGATTGTACACACGTAGCGCACGTGTCACCGACGAATCTCGCGGATCTCGATCGTTTTTCGACTTACACAAGTTGCTCGCCCGGATCGTTATTATCGTACACGCGTACACGCGTGACCGCTTTCCCGTTCGCAACCCGTCGCGATAATCGCCCTTTACCCATGGAAACACCGTCCGTACCGTCTTGCGATATTACAAATTGCTCATTTCCGTTCGAAAAACATCGATCTGGCTAATTGTCAAGTTAGATTCTTTGCCGACAACTTTATGCAAATTTAACTCTTTTCTTTTGTTCATAATTTCGTTCAAATCGTGCGTTGGATCGAACGTAATTTTAATCGCGGTGTAAATGCTGATTAGAACAATAGACTAGTAATTTATTAGTTTATCGAAATGGTGAATTAATTAAAATAATATTTGATCGAACCTATAGTGGAGCATGGGCGGACAGTAAGTGGAGTGTCGGTGGATCGCGAACGGATCGATAGCGCGGACTGGGCCTAAAAATGGAATAATACTTTTTCTTCAAGTGCAACGTGGGCGGATGATAAGTGGATCGCGAGTGGGTTGCCAGCGGATCGACGGTGTGAATTTTAGGTTTAATATTTTCTTAGAGCGGGCTGTTGACGGATGGTGAGTGGATCGATATCTTATTCTGTGCCAAAATAGGTTGTTTCTTTTAAAACGGAACGTCAGCGGGTGGTGAGCGGATCGCTGGTGGATCGCGAGTGGGTCGCCAGCGGATCGACAGAGTGAATTTTAGATTTAATATTTTCTTAGAGCGGGCTGTTGACGGATGGTGAGTGGGTCGCGGGTGGATCGACAGCGGATCGATATCTTATTCTGTGCCAAAATATGTTATTTCTTTTAAAACGATACGTCAGCGGGTGGTGAGCGGATCGCTGGTGGATCGCGAGTGGGTCGCCAGCGGATCGGCAGTGTGAATTTCAGATTTAATATTTTCTTAGAGCTGTCGACGGATGGTGAGTGGGTCGCTAGCGGATCGCGAGTGGGTCGTCAGTGGATCGATACTTAAATAATATAAAACAGATCGTCGACGAGTCGTAGGTGATCCATCGACGGATCGCAAGCGGATCACGAACGAACAGTTAGCGTGATCACTATGCCCGAATGAAATATTTTCTTAAAACGCAACGTTGGAGGATAATAAAAGGATCATTGACAGATCTCGAACGGATCTGTCATGTGATAAGGTTCAAACGATCATTATCTAGATTCTAATTAACGAAGTGATATTTGATCGAATCAGTTGCGTGATTCAGAGCTGGTTCGTCACGATCCAAGGATCCACGATAACCTCGATCGGCATCGATCCTGTTGATCGAGCACGCGTGTCGAACGGGTCGGTTCGACGTCCTCAATTAAAACTTTCGATGGCGAGCAACATGTATTTTTAAATTCGTCCAACGATATACGAGCCACCGGTGGCCAGTTCGACCCACCTTCACAGTTTTCCCCTGTCCGTTTTGTTTTTTTTTTTTTTTTTGCTCCGGAAAATGGGCTAATAGGCCGCGAAAATATACTCGTCCCAGAAAAAAAAAGAAACCTGGAAAACATTTCCTCCGCAATAACGTTCGATGAAATATTGTTCGGAACAGAAAAGTTTCGTCTTCCGTTCGACGACAATCGCGAACAGGTGTGTTCGCGAAATTATTATCGAACAACACAATTTCTTTGGTCGTTCGAAGGAATCGCGGATGATTCATTTACGGGAGAGACGCAGCAATTTTCTTGGAGTTTTGTTATCGTCCAGGCTTCCGATATCGACGTCGTAAGCGGCCGTAAAAGGGGACACGCGTTTATCTTGATCCTTAACGGAGATTAGTTTAATCCCGAGGGAGTGGAGCGTTCACGGATTTGCGCTTCCTTGGGAGGAAGAAAAGATTGGAGTCGTGAGATGGAGGATGTAGGAACAAGGATCAGGGAAACCAGAAGTATCGTCAAACTTTGGTAGTATTGACTTAACCCTTTTACCTTCGCTTATAAGATTGTCTGGAAGCTTATTATACAAAACTGAAATTTCTAAATTTATACAGATTTTTGATTACTAAATTCCCACATTTCTAAATTGCTAAGTTCCCGAATTTCCAAATTCCCAAATTACCAAATTTTGAAATTTCTAAATTCCCAATTTTTGAAATTTCCAAATCCTCAGATTTCTAAATTCCCAAATTACCAAGTTTCGACATTTCTAAATTCCCAATTTTTGAAATTTCCAAATCCTCAGTTATCTAAATTTCCAAATTTCCAATTTTTCAAATTTCCAAATCCTTAGATTTATGAATCCCCAATTTTTCCAATTTCCAAATCCTCAAATTTCTAAATTCCGAAATTTATAAATTCCTAAATTCCTAAATTCCCAAATTCCCAATTTTTCAAATTCCCAAAATTCCCAAATACCCAAATTACCAATTTTTCAAATTTCCAAATTTTGAAATTTCCAAGTTCCCAATTTTTCAAATTTCTAAATTCCTAAATTCCCAAATTCCCAAATCCCTAAATGCTATATTCAAATATTTCTATTCGTAATTGAAATATTCTAATTAGTGTTTAGGAAGCATGGGATCTGGATATTTAATTCAATAAAAATTCCATTTAATATAAAAAAGGCGCGTGTCAGGAGGATGACGATGATATAGTCAGGACATCGAACTCCAAAGCATACAGTGTCGCGAAAACTCACGAAAAGGGGAGCAGTTAGAGTATTTTCGTTTCAGCCGACCGGAAAACAACTCGTCTGGATCATCTATCCCTTCTCCTTTTCCATTCGTTTCCCTCTCCTCTTCGCTCTCTTGTTTGTTTCTCTAATTCATTTTCTATTCCACGCCCATATTATACTTGTCGTCATCACTTAACTCGTTCCCTTTATCTATTCGTTTTATTATTCTTCCTGGTTTTCTTTTCGTAACTTGGTCACGTCGATTGAGTCACAGTTGGACATATTTATTATCTTTTATTCGAAGTTTATTCTAATTAAACGAACTTTATTTGTTGCTCGGAAATAGTTTCATTCTATTTACAATTTTTATTTATAGGGTATCATTTGTTATTTCTTTCATTCCTGATTCCTTAGATTTCTAAGTTTCCACATTCTCAAATTTCCAAATTTCTAAGTTATCAAATCTCTAAATTTTTAAATTTCTTAAATTCTCCAATTACCAAATTTCTAAATTTCCAAATTTCTATATTCCCAAATTTCCAAATTTCTAAATTCCCAAATTTCCGACTTACCAAATTACTAAATTCCCAAATTTCCAAATTTTCGTATTTAAAAGTTACCAAATCTCTAAATTCTCCAATTACCAAATTTCTAAAATCTCAAATTCCCAAATTACCAAATTTCTAAAATCTCAAATTCCCAAATTCCCAAATTTCTGAGTTACCAAATTTCTGAGTTACTAAATTTCTAAATTTCCAAATTTCTATATTTCTAAATTCCCAAATTTTTATATTTCTAAATTCCCAAATTTCCAAATTTCCGTATTTAAAAGTTACCAAATCTCCAAATTCTCCAATTACCAAATTTCTAAATTTCCAAATTACCGAATTACCAAATTTCTAAATTTCTAAATTTCTAAATTCTCCAATTCCCAAATTCCCAAATTTCTCAGTTACCAAATTTCTAAATTTCTAAATTACCTAATCTTTAAATTTTTTAATTTCTAAATTCTCCATTCCCAAATTTCTATGTCCCCAAATCCCCAAATTTTTCATTTTTCCAATTATTCCCAAGTCCAATTTTCGCTTAATCGACTTGACCAAATTACAAAGTTTATCAAATATCTAAATTTTCTTCTTCTTCTTCTTTTTTTTTTTTTTTTTTTTTTTTTCATATTATAAATGAAGTAATCGATACGATGTCGGTCGATAGCAGTTTATACACCGTGATTCGGTTATCGAACTTGTGCCGAACGATCAGTCGGCTTCCTTCCCTCGACGTGTTACGTGGTGTTTCGTAATTTTCTGATTTATCTACGACTGGGCTGGAGATAATTCTGCGACCCGCGTCGACGATCGTGTTTTCAGTAGTTCGCAAGCCGACTCGTGTCCAAGCTCTCGCGGCTGGTGGATAGATTTCTTCACCGATCGAGCGTGTTCGAAACGTGTCTTTCGATTGACTGATCCAGTATCAATTGTACCAGTGGGTTAATCACCTCATAATTTTATAAACGTACGTAACATCAGCTGTGTTTTAATCAGAGATCTATATTACAATATAAAATATCGATATTTTTGCTTATTATACCTTCGTAATTATTATTGAAATGAAAAAAATATCGTTTGAATGCCACCCCTTAATTATTAAGGATGCAGTCGATTAATTTTCAAATTTAATATCCAACGTTATTAGCTTAATATTAACCCTATCCGTGGTTTATTTAATCGTTTATTTTCATAATTATTTAATTGTGAAAAACTACGAGCGCCGGTCACCGATGACCGATGATCCGTCGCAAAATCTAGCATTTCTTTATTTTTTACTCTCTATATATAATACTATCACCTTAAATGAATTATTTTCGATACAAATCGAAATTCGACGCGCAATAAAATATCAATTATTACGAACCAACATTCTTTACGATAATTATATATTTACAAAGCGTGCCGTCGAACGATCGGCCCTTATTTTCAGAAATTCACAGCATTGTCGCGTATGAAATCTCACGATACATAAAACGACGCTGTTTCCGCGATGTGACGCGAACAGCATTCATTAACACGTTGACTGCCACGATGGTCACCGGTGACCGGCGCCCGAAATTTTTTACAATAAAATAATTACCACGGATGGTGTTAACATTAAGTTAATAATGCTAGCTATCGAATTGAAAAGTTAAATTTGAAAATTAATTGATCCTATTCTTAATAATTAGAATTTCAGCGTGTCTGACTACGTACGTCCGTTTTCACTGTGCCAGTCAACGTGTCAATGGTCGCGTACACGTAATACGTACTCTTAGCGACGACCATTTGTATTCACGTAACTTTGTGTCCTTCTACTTTTTTCTCTGTCATTTTTCTCACCTTTACGCGCACGTCGTTCGAAGTCAAAACGATAATAATCGAAGCGATCGTTTGACAAATGTAATTACGCGAATTCGAAATTGCTTGTATGGAATTCGCTTGAAATTTTCTCAGATTATCGCTACTTATCGATCGAGCACCGTGAATCGTCCAGGAATCATCGTCGATCGTTGTTAAAATATTATCTTTAGACTTGGATACTTTTTATGTTTCTTTTTCGCGTCCAAATTTTCAATTCTAGTTCCATCTTGAAGGTGTTCGAAATTTTGCAAGATTTCGTATATTATTATAGAATTTTATAGTCGAAGATAATCGGAGTATTAATGTTAGTATTCTTTAACACATTGACTGCCACGATCAAGGCGGTGAAAATATTTATTTTGATGAAATTTTACCGATTTTTATTATTATTAAGCATTTGAAGTCTCGTACGAGACTTATTATTGGTATACAATTTAGCGCGTATAATACAAACACATTTATCGGTGTAACGGTATCTAGGGACGTTTACCGATTATTATAATACAATTCTTCGTGATTTCTGTTATTCAGAATTTCGAGCACCTAACACGACGATTCTCTAATTAAATCATTGAAAGGGGGTCACCGGTGACCGGCACCCGAAATTTTTTACTATCAAATAATTAACAAAAGAAATGACGAAACAAACCACGGATAGCGTTATCATTAAGCTAATAATGCTAGCTATCGAATTGAAAGGTTACATTTGAAAATTAGTTGATTATATTCTTAATAATTAGGATTTCAACGTGTCTGACTACCCACGTCCTTTTTCACTGTGCCAGTCAACGTGGTAGTCAGACACGCTGAGACTCTAATTATTAAGAATACTATCAATTAATTTTTAAATTTAACGCAGTATCAGCGTAATATTAACGCTATCTGCAGTTTATTTCATCGCTTCTTTTGTTAATTATTTGATTGGAAAAACGGGTGACCCCCGTGGCAGCCAACCTGTTAATCAAAATCAAATATAGAAAATTCGAGGAGCGGATAAAAATCAACAGATTCTCAAATATTTCCAACACTTTTCTTCCGACATAGTGCTGGAAAATTAGATCAAAATCATCCAAATTATCGCACGAAATCACTGTTAAATTCCATCGGAACGCGTTCGATTGATAATACCGATCGTTGGATTCTCATCAAAATCGTGAAAAACACCGGGTGACCGAATAATAATAATCGTGATACGAGCAGAGCTTGATAATCGCGACGCAGACGCTGGTGGCGGTCGGTGCAGCAAGTGCAATCGAGTCCGCTCAGCTCCGCTCCGCTCCGCTTCGTCTAAACTCTAAATCGACTCTCCGTCAGTGCTCGTGCAACGTTTGCCGCGGATCGAGTGTTTCTCTGCGTTGCAACCGTCTCTTGTGCGTCGTTTTCAATCTTTTGTCGGAAAGGTGCGTCGTCGAATCATTTTGTGCGTTGTTTTCTTATTCCTGTTCGCGAGCATCAACTTGTTGCTTCGTCGTTTCGTTCGATTGCCCGTCGGAGGATTTCTGTCTCGATACCTGAAGTACGTTCCACCCGTTGTTACATAAACATTACGCATATAACAATACCTTCTCGAGAAAGGTGCGCGGATAAAAGTGTGTTTATCTTTTATTCGTTATTTCTGCGTAGGGTCGTTTTCTTCGTCGGGTGATTTTGGGATAAAGTGTTTTGATACACGGATGAAGTCGGAAACGACTTGGCTGCGAATTTTGCAGCGAAGCATCGTGGCGATGATGTGTTAACCCTTTGCACTCGGAGGATTATTTTGATCTACTTTTGCAGCAAACCTTCCCGAAAAGCAAAGCTATTATTTTGGAACAAAATTCAATTTTCTGTGTTCTAATAGAAATGAAATTTTAATGAAATATGTCCCCATGGAAGGAACAGCGGAGTGCAAAGGGTTAAATCTATAGTATCCCGTTGGAAAGTGAATAATTTGGGAATAGTGAGGAAGAGAAATTTGTAAACAGTGTTTGGAAGTAGTAAATGTTCGATTCCTAAGCTGTTCCAATTTTCCAGTTTAACACTAGTAACACTATACATAAATCGAGACTTAAAGAGAAAAGGAAATTTATAAATGAAAAATTCTATATCTTGATGGGATATTAATATTTCGATAAAAGTGTCTTAATTAATTTTGTCGTATTGAATATGGAATCTAGAATAAATCATTTTGACCCGTTTCGTAGTTCCAGTGTTAAAAGTGAGTGTACATTCGACGCCAGTGATTCTAGGATCGGTAACGATCGAGTGAATTGAAGAAAATTTCATATTAACACGTTGACTGGCACAGTGAAAACGGACGTGTGTAGTCAGACACGTTGAAATCCTAATTATTAACAATAGAATCAACTTAATTTTGAAATTTAACTTTTCAAATCGATAGCTAGCACTATCCGTGGTTTGTTTCGTCATTTCTTTTGTTAATTATTTGATTGTACAAAATTTCGAGTGCCAGTGACCCCCGTGGCAACCAACGTGTTGACCTATATTTCCTCTGTTCTCGTGTGATTCAAAGTGTCCTATCAATTATACAATTTAAGCGTCCTACATCGTTATTCGCTCGTTTAATTTCGACCACGTGGCCAACAAAGGGAACCCTTTCGGTGTAAACAAAAATCAAAATACGGTCAGATTTATATTCATCGCAAAAAGATATTAAAAATAACAGGGGAAAGTTTATAAAAATAAAAATTCAAATTAACTGCTCCGAATTAACTGCAACCTTCGAAAGAAAAGACATCCCGTACGTTATTATGACGTTTCGAAAGGATTGTTTACAAAACCGAAGCCAAGAAAAATCGAGATCGTCTCGTGATCAAACGATCAGATTTCTATCGCGTCGAAAGCCGGCGTATAATTCGCTAAAAACCGTCGTTCCCCGAAAAGGTACAAGTAATCGTAATCGTTATCGTGTCGGACGATAGAAAAATCGTCAACCAACTTGGCTAGCACGAAACAATTTTTTTCTCCCGCCCGTTTAACATCCGACGGATGACGCGAGCGAATCGCTCGATCGATTAATCCTCGGCTGGAGGGTGAAGCGCGAGGAACGTTTTCATCGTACAAACTATAGCATTCGGTTATGTAACTAGCATGCGAGAACAGTGACACATCCGTACGAATCGTGGACAGAATTTTTCTTCACCGTTTTGTCGGTCAATTATGAAACGTGTGATCAACCCTTTGGAGACGCTATATTTCATTTATCGGAGTATTATAAAATGCGAAATCTGAGTCTCATCTACGTATGAAAATATAGAAGGTTTTAAGGGGTTATACCAGTGTGACCGTTTTAAAATTAGGTGATTTTCGGGAATTGTTTTTTTCGCGAGTTCGATTCCCGCGGACCGGTGTCCGCTTTTTTCCACGATGCCTACAATAGTATTTAACAGTTCTAAAACACGAGTGTCGTTGGTAAATTTCGTATTTATCAGTCTGATTGGAAACTTTTTGCCAGGGGTTGTAGCTGGGAAATTAGAATGCTTCGAGTGCAAAGGATTAAATCTGTTATTTTGATTTCTTATGATCGTGATGTATAGGGGGAATTCCTACTACACGTGTGTGGTGACTCTTGAATATTGGAATATCGTGTAACGAAGGGGGATTGTTTTCATTTTCTGCGATAGGAATAGAGTGTTATGGATCAGGGAATTCTGTGGGAAAATTAAATTTTCACGCTTTATCTGTCCGATCTATGTTTCAATCAAAGTGTCCATAACATTCCTAGTGATTCCTACCTAAATAATTCAAGTAACCAGCGATTTGAACACATTATCTACCGCTCTAGAATTGAAAAGTAAGCTCTACTATTTTATAATTATGATGGTAATTGAGAATTAGGGGGAGTAACCGGTATTTTTTTCCATTTATTCTCGATCGTACCACGCTTAACCTTCATTATTTCAACAGTGTTATAAACGAACAAAATAATAATCAAACGTTTGTTAATTGATTTTCAGTTACCAATGGGTAGTATTGATTTGTGTTAAGATAAGTAAAATCTACACCTACGAGATTTCCATGTATTCTTGCAATTTTCTGCTCCCTCGTCCTCGTGGGAACGAACTCTTTCGCAAAGACCAGATCATTAATCATTCATTGGAAATGAGTTATTAAACAACAGAACAGTTTATATTTTAAAGTATACCGTGACTTGATTTTACCGGATCAGAAAAACACGTTTACCTCTTCTTTTTAACTTCTAGAATGCGAATGAATCGAACACCCAGAAAGAAACTTGAGGCCCCCTTTTCTTTACAGGACCGTTTATGGTCCCTGGTATCGTCTTTGTTTAGACCCCTCCTCAAAAAATTTTTTCCACGCCTCCCTACCTTTTATTTTTTCTAATAGATATAATAATATAGACACGTTTTAAATAATAAAAACTTTATTACCAGAAAAAAAAACTGAAAACCACCAAACAGAATAATAACAAGATTTTGCTGTAATATACATATTCGTACATGTGTATTTATTTTTATATTAAATTCATTTACATCTATCGCATCAAAATTGAATGCGAAGGTTGTTGTTCTTTATTGACGCAAAGATTATCAAATCTTGGAGGCAATGTGTAGAGTGCAAATTAATATTTTATTACAAAAATTGCAATAAAAATTGTCCGCGCCTCCCAGGTTGGAAACCGCTAGTTTAGGCTAAAGATACACGAGCGTTGGGCATTTTTACTTTTACCAGCTTAACATTGATAACAAATTCAACCTCATTCGATATAATCAACGGACGGGACAGCTTACATTCGAAAGGGTTAGAAATCATTCTGTTTCTCGTCCCTGGACGATCGTATAGACAGAATGTTGGTATGACACGTTTGTGTCGTGGCCAACAGTGAAGCAGTTTACACGGACGATATTACGGAATGTTATTTTTGCATGGGTACACGGAAGCGCGTGCCGTTTTCCTTCTTCAAGGGCAACAGCCACGAAGAAGAAGAAGAGGAGGAGGAGGGACATTGTCACGCGCCTCCTCCCTTTCACGAATTGCATCTATTCTAGTTGCATGATTTCCGAGCCGATTATCCAGAGTTGTTTGTTCGATTAATTGTACGATCGTTCGATTGCCAACCCTTTTTCTTTTTTCTTCCTCGGCTACGAACAAGGCAAAGGCCGTGAACGCCAACAACGCTGTCCAATCAGCCAATTTTCTGTTACGTTATATAGATTTATTATAGCGTATCTCTCGCTGTCGGTTTCGAGCTTTCCGAAATTTCTTTCAGAAAATTATTGAATTGATTTGTATCAAGTAATTTCGTATGTTTGTTATACACGGGGTTCTGTATTCTGTATTCGAATCAAACGATTGTTAAAAATGTAAAAATTGATGAATATTCAAACACGCTCGAACACCTCGATTTCCCGCCAATTTGTTTCGAGCCGGGTAAACCCTTAAAAGGGAATTTTTAACACCAGTGTGATTTCAATTCCGGGGTAACACGATCCAGTTCGGTCGAGATAAGGAAAAGTTATAAATTCTTTTGATGTCTCGAGCGTTTCGAGGTTGAGTGCCTCCTTCGAATCTCGTCGGGAGTAAATTTACTCGGCCCCGGATGGAAAGTGTTAATTTTCCGATTAAATTGAAAAATATCGTTAGAAAGAAAACATTGAATTATCTGGCAATTGGTCGAGGGATAAAAACGATTTATCCAATTCCATATGTTTTACAATATTTCGAGTTTCGAAACTGGAAATATTTGCATCGTTCGAATTTCAATTCTTGTTGAGATTCGGATGCTGAATTTTCTAGTTACAAGGGCTAGTGAGAAACGGACAGAAGATGAGAAAAGGGGGGAAAAAAAGAGGGGGACGCTTGGTCCCACGTGCTCGATTGCACAAGTAACCAGGCGGTCGGCCGTCATTCTATTTTTAACAATACCGGCCGCATATTTAACTTGCACCTAACTCGATCCCTCCTCTCATTCTTCACCTCGTTCATCGTACGATTTTCATACATTAAGTTCCATTTTTATTTTGTTCCTCCTTTCTTTATTCGTGCACGTTGATAGGAAAAGGAATGCCCCCCTACCCAGCTGTAACGAGATTCTTATGTAAAGTATAAGGTGTTATCTATACTCACTTTCGATTGTTTGTATCATTCGAATTTGACGTGTCGATCAGCTGACTAACAGTTACACTCGCGACAGCTTCTCGCGCGAGTTTTACTCTCTTGTGAACAGAGGTACCAGCTGAGATTAATTAATTTGAAAATTAATTTCATAATTGTAGTTTCGAGGTATGGTAATTTACGGTGCCATAGTTTGAAGGTATAGTGATTTTCAGAAATATAGAATGTTAACGTTGGAAATAGTTTTACTTTATTCGAGCAAGGGTTTGAAATGAAAAATGTTTTCTTGTGTAATTATCTACGATCTTGTCTGCTTACAGGGGATATCGAGTGTAAAGGGTTAAATTTGCAACTTGAAATTGATTTTCTAGCGTAATCGTCTGACGAAGGCTGCAATAAGGGATTGTAATAGAATGTAAATCGGTGGCTAAACGCCTTCAGTTTTATTTGCTCTAATTTATTTTCTTTTGGTCTTTCATTCCAGAACGATCTGAATAGTTCAATGCTATCATCGATATTAATACAAATTACATTGATTATCTTGGTCGCAAACAGATCGGACAAACATCGTCAAAGTGTCAACAAGCCAAGTCTCCTTTTATTCTATTTTTCTTCCACAATGTTCAATTTATTGATTTCTAAATAATTCAGGGGATTGAAAAGCTTTTGAATTATAAAGATTATTATATTTATCGTTACAATTTACAATGGCCCGATTTGTCATAAATTCAATACACTCATATATTATAAATTTTCGATCAATTCTGTGTAATTCAGAGGTTCCGTTATGGAAAGTAATTGGAATTGGAATAGCCTTTTTTTATCACAAATTAATAACGAATAAATAAATTCCAAATGTTTCGCACAGCAAACATCGTTGTTAATTGAAAATTCTCTAGACAGAAAAATGAAGAATAATTTTATTCGCCGGGGGAATCGAGGGGAGGGATTTGAACTCGCGAATCTCGGGGTTTACGGGTCGGACGCTTTGTCACCTGAGCCATCGACGTTCGCACGAGGTCGTACCATTTATTTTCCTACTTGAACGGCTCGGCGGAATTCATCTCGCTGGCCAAACTCGAAACACTCTCGAAACGACCACCGTTGGCCAACTAAAAATAACCCCCACTCGAAGCCGCGTTTTTTTATCGCGTCGCTCCGTTATGCAAGCCGATTCGCAAAGCCGCGATCGCGACGCGAACACACGTCGTTGCACGATCGAACGATGGAATCCATTAGACGCTGTGCGATCGGCTCGCACGATTCATCACGAAGTTGCACGAGGTTGCACGAAGTTTTCTCGAATTGAAAACAAATCGAACGGGTGGGGCAGCAAGAGAATAGGAGGTGGAAGTCGAAACAGGTATTTCACACTCAGAAAATTCCATTCTTTTTTTCAAGAAACTTTCACGATAATTAATCAAACGTCCTATACGATAATTCGAGATTAATTCGTAGAACGACGGAAATATATTCTAAAAATATAAACCATCGATTTTACTCTACCGCGACGGATGGATTAACGCGTTCAGTGTCCCGTGCATCGTACGTGATACACGCCGGTTACTCGTACGTCCCGTGCATCGTACGCGATGCACGCTTATGGCCCGTAACCTTGATCTCGGTCTGCCGGACGTGTGGACAGGGATATCGCGTTTCGAAGAACGGACGAATATTTGAAAATTAATTGCAAAGTAATTGCAAAAGACGTACGTTTCGTTGGCGAAGTTTTCAGATTCCCCTGTGTGATTTCCACGCGTTCGACCGACTGCCTCCTCGTATCGTCCAACGTTCGGGGTCCCGCTGGTCAATTTACCACAATTACCCAGCCGTTGCGACTGGTTAAAGTCGGTTTACTGCTCCATACTCGTCGCATACTGCGCCGAAGATACGCGTCTTGAAACTTTTCCAATTTCGATCACTTTCATAATTATTCAATCTCGGTGAGATAAGCAACATTTCATTACACCCGATACTTTTATTTTATCAAATGGAAAAATAAAACCTTTTTATCATTAGAGGTGACGTTTAAATTAGGCAGTAATAAAGGAGGCTGTTATAATTTTTTGTATTTCATTGTTGGTATTTTTATTTATTTAAACATCTTTAAATTTTTACTTAAATTTTTCACTTGAAATAAAAATGATATTAGTAGAAGTAAATGATAATATATCGTTTCTATGATAGAAAAATGATAATATTAAGTCGTGATCTGTATAATTAAATATTAGTTAATACAAGAGGCCGCACGTTCCCCACCTCTGTAATATTCTAAGGGAAACGTTAGTCTCGGGATGGCGGATCGGAGATGGTGTTCGAGGAGTAATTAAAGGAATCGACATGGAATTATCGGACAAACGGGAGCATGAAATTAATACGGAAGAAAATGCAGCGTTCGTAACATAACGAGGAGACCAAAGACACAGAGTTCAATATATTCGGAATAGTAATAACCAATTCATTTTATGATCCAGTTTTCAATAATTATTTCTTCCTTTCTTTTCTTTATTTTTAATTTCTTGAATTATAATTTTCAACATTTTCAACATTTCCATAGAATTCCATTTTCAAATTCTATTCATAACAAATTGTTCCTTTGATCCTGAAATAAAATTTTCAAGGCTTCCAGAATTTTCCCCCCCAAAAAATTCCTTTCGTTAATTCTTCTTTATATAAAATCAGATTTTTAAATAATTCCGTGTCCGATTGGTACACTCCCGTATACCAATCTACCTCTTTGAATTTTCCACGTCCGTGAAAATCCTTGGGCGGCTCGTTTACATGCGTGCGATCAATCGTCCGCCTCTCATCGCACAGATCGCGGCCAGCCTTAACCTTCGCGATAACCCATATCGTTTCGCGACCATAACGATCCGACCACGTTATTTTTACATGTACACTTAGCTCTTTCTACGCATTGTTCTTGGCACTCGGTGCACGAGGTAGGTACACGTGTCTGGTCAAATTCTTGCTCGACTTTTACGGGTCATTTATTTGCTCTATTTTTCTATTCACGATCAGGTATTAGATTAACGCGTTGACTGCCACAAGGGTCACAGGTGACCGGTACCAGAAATTTTTTACAATCAAATAATTAATAAAAGAAATGTCGAAAATAAATCACGGATAGCGTTAACATTAAACTAATAATGCTAGATGTCGAATTGAAAAGTTAAATTTGGAAATTAGTTGATTGTATTGTTAATAATTAGGATTTCAACGTGTCTGACTACACACGTCCGTTTTCACTGTGCCAGTCGACGTGTTAATTAGATGATTATAGCCAAACGCAGCAGGGTGATTTACGAACGCTTGATATATCATTTTTTTTTTAATCGTTTTATACAGAGTGAGTCGCCACAGTTTGCCATCTAGATTTACGTCATTATTATTACGCATAGCAAACAATGTTTCGGATGAAGTTCAGTGATTTTGAGAGGGGCACATTCTGATGGTACATTTCTCTTTGTAAGGTCATTAATGTTTTTTTAAATGGAATCATATATTTTTTTATTGCATCAACCAATGCTCTTTCATATTCTTTATAAAAAAGGATTGATCTGTTTGTGTAAAAATATCATTAGTTTGGGAGATATTTTAATTATAATTCGTTAGGAAATTCGAGATTCAGAAATTCAGAAAAAGTCGAGATTTCCTAACAAATTACAATTAAATGATTTTTTTACACAAATAGATTAATCTTTTTTTTTTTTTAAGAACATGAAGGAGCATCAGTTGATGCAATAAAAAATATATGATTCCATTTAAAAGAACATTAATGACCTTACAAAGAAAAATGTACCATCAGAATGTGTCCCTCTCAAAACCATTCAACTTCATCCAAAACATGGTTTGCTATGCGTAATAATAATGTTGTAAATCTAGATGGCAAAATCTGTCTTATCTATCTTGTGATTCGAATTGGGGTGAGATAATTTGTTTACAAAATCGATCCAGAATACGAAATAAAATTGAAATATGAATTTATTTGGAAAACAAATTTGTTGGAAAAGATCGTTACAGCTGTCTAGTTATTGTCATAGGGTAGGGTAATTTTATGTAAGGTTATTAATGTGTCGTAACTCTGGTGTATTTGTTCTTTATACGTCATTCGATAAACAAAGAAAAATGTTACGCTGTAAAATCTGACCCTGATGATTACAAGTTCACGGATCAATCTTTTTCTCCGGTATCCGGTAGGAAAATTTTCACCAGAAACGACGAGTACACATTAAAGTTTAAAGGGTTTGTCTCGTTTGCGAATCAAAAGAGTAGAATTAATGTAAGTTTGAATGTGGACCAATTAATATTTTATTTATAAAGGAAAGGGATGAGGTACTCGCAAACGTCGCGTTCATGGTTGGTTATTGGAAGACGATATGGTTAAGAGAGTGTAAGAAAAATTCAAGTATTTGAATGTTTGAATACTAGTGGAATTCAATATTTGAATTTTCGTGCTGTACGAATTATTCGAAATTTCCGAGGTACGAGAAATCGTGAGTTATTGGAATTATCAAATTATCGGAATTATTCGAGTACCGGTAGAATCTGAATTATTAGAATTTCAACTTTATTCGAATTCTGTTATTAGAATTTCCATGGTATCAGAATTTCCTAATTATCAAAATTCCCTAATTATCTAATATCAGTAGAGTGAGAATTATTGGAATTTTCGGTTCGAATTCTGTTATTAGAATTACCGAGGCCTCAAAATTCCCTAATTATCTGAATTCCTTAATTATCCAAATTCCCTGATTACCCAAATTCCCTAATTACCCAAATTCCCTAATTATCAAAATTCCCTAATTATCAAAATTCCCTAATTAATCAAATTCCCTAATTATCCGAATTCCCTAATTATCCAAATTCTCTAATTATCCGAATTCCCTAGTTATCCGAATTCCCTAATTATCCAAGTTCCCTAATTACCCAAATTCCCTAATTAACCAAATTCCCTAATTAACCAAATTCCCTAATTATCCAAATTCCCTAATTAACCAAATTCCCAGATTAACCAAATTCCCTAATTATCCGAATTCCCTAATTAACCAAATTCCCTAATTACCCAAATTCCCAAATTACCCAATACCAGTAGAGTCCGAATCATTACCGTTCCATATCCGAATTCCCGACTTATCAAAACACCTAATCTATTATAAAATTCCCAACCTATCCAACCGATTGAAAAGAAACCCCAGCAGAATCCAGATTGTTAAAAATTCCAACGATTCGAGCGCCGATACTGGCTCGTATATCTCGAACAACCGGCGGAATTCAAACTATTCGTGTAACTTCAAATGTTTTCTCGCATCTCTGCTCGTCAAGCTCTCCCGGTCCGCGCTCGAGCCGTAATTGTTACATAAGAGGGGAGACTCGCGAGCTAAAAAGCCGCGTGGCTAATGTTGCTTTACTCTCTCGTACGAGGGTCAGGACCCGAGAACGAGGCAAGCTCGGACGAGAGAAACGGGAGGGAGGAGGAAGGCCATGCAAATGCGTGTCGTCGCTTGTCCAAGCCTTCTGTTAACTAGGCCGTCGAAGATGCTCGCTCGATCTCGCGGCTTCGTTCAACCGACTCCGATCTCAACCAGTCGTCATACATTTTCCTTCTTCGTTCGCACGATTCGCGTTACAAATCCTTCGAGCAAAAAGTTTCGTACATAAGGTAAGGCAATGGTACCAGTAGTTGACCAGTTAAGAGTGTAGCATTCAACGTGTCAACACGTTGACTGGAGCAGTGAAAATGGCCATATATAGTCAGACACGCTGGAACTCTAATTATTAAGAATACATTCAGTTCGATAGCTAGCATTATCAGCTTTAATATTAACTCTAACCGCAGGTTATCTTACCGTTTCTTTTGCTAATTATTCGATTAGTAAATAATTTCGGTTGCCGGTCATCGATTTTAAGAAATTTTATCATATACAGTGGGAGCGGAAAGTATGTGGATTCCTTTTAAAACACAATCCCCTTTTTTGAAATTGGACCAAATGACTTGAACTTTTTTGAGAAGCTAAAAGAACTAGTTTGCTAGATGACAAGAAGAAAGAAATGTTGAAAAAGTCTCAGTCAGTTGAAATTATGAAGGTTATACAGTGAGGATCATTTTTCTCAACTTTTTTATCCGAGCCAATAATGAAAATTTAAAACATACATTTCGCACATATAAGTACCTTGTATGTATACACAAAGTTTCGTCGAAATCGATTAACGCATCTAGAAACTACAAGCAATTGAAATTTACCAGAATCGCAGTTTTGATTTCGATGAAACTTTGCGTATACATACAACTTACTGAAATCTACGAAATGTATGTCTCAAATTTTCATTATTGGCTCGGATAAAAAAGTTGAGAAAAGTGATCCTCACTGTAACCTTCATAATTTCAACTGACTGAAACTTTTTCAACATTTTTTCGTTTTGTCATCTAGCAAACTAGTTCTTTTAGCTTGTCAAAAAAGTTCAAGTCATTTGGTCCAATTTCAAAAAAGGGAATTGTGTTTTAAAAGGTGTCCACATACTTTCCGCTCCCACTGTATACAGGGTGTTCGACAACAGGTGGGCATAATTTCAGGGGGTGGTATCTGGGGTGATTCTGAACCGCTTTTTCCTTTGCCAAAATGCTCGTTAAGGCTTCCTCTTTGAATTATTAATGAAAAACAGTGACCAATCAGAGCGCGCGTATAGCACGCGCTCAGCCGTGATAGGGAAACTTCGAGTCGGGACGTCGGACTAGAACGAATCACGGCTGAGCGTGTGCTATACGCGCGCTCTGATTGGTCAGGGGTTTTCATTAATAATTCAAAAATGAAGCCTTAACGAACATTTTGGCAAAGGAAAAAGCTGTTCAGAATCACCCCAACTACCACTCCCTGAAATTATGCCCACCTGTTGTCGAACACCCTGTATATAAAAAGGACACCTTTCGTATTAATGAATAACTGCGACGAATATTTTCATTAAATAATACTTCGATCTTACATAGCCGTTGATTAAGACATTTCCATAATTCGTCACGATTCGAAAGAGAGAGAAAAAAAGAGAAAGAAAAGAAAAAAGTATGTTTCCTCCTAACGGGGGGTCGTTGTTCAGTTTCCACCAGGTAGGATTTCTGATTTCAGCGGCGTGGAACGGGAAGATGAAGTGTACAGCGCGAGACAGCTCGCAGCACGCGACACGGAGAGTATCGTGAAACGGGAAGAGTTAACCGGTTCGAAGGATCCGGTGGTATCGACGAAAGTTCAGCTCCGGGTGTTGGTGGACAGCGCGAAGATCGACGAAACAACGACACCCTTGGTCGATCAGGAATTGTCCGTTACCGTTGGACAACCGGAAATATTGTCTGGCGGGTACGATCGTGTTAAACCGTTGGCCGTTACCGCGTCGACGTTCCGTCTGGCGACTAATAAATCGAAGAAAGGAACCGGCCAGCTACAGGACGGCTCGCGGAAGGATAACACCTTCCCGAGACCGGTCCAGGTAACAGAGAAATCGTTCGTCGGTGTGCAAGCTCTCAAGGACTCGCTCGAGGAATCGTTGAAAGAGAACGACAAGCCGAAACGTAAGGAACAGGCTGTTCGGCCTCCGTTCGTCTTCCAGGTACGTGGTTTGGATTTGTAGATGATAGTTTTCTTTGAGAATCCGTCGATAAACGATTGTCGAGTGGCGTAATTTTTTCTTTCAATTATGACGATTCATTTGTTTCGTTAGGGTCCGTTTAGAACTAGGTGTCGGCAACCTCTGGACCCCCCACGGGTCACCAAGCGACAGATTTGATAATTTCGAGTGATCCCACTTGAGTTCCGTAAACAAAGTATAATATATAGAAATAAATTATAAAATATAAACACGAGACAGACATTTTGAGATAATGTAAATGATAGATTAACATTTTGGTTTGATTGGAAGTGATATTGTCCGAACGAGTCTCGTGTATTCGTCACGTGTTCAACGTTTGTATTTGTATTTGACTTCCTAGTGTAATTTTCCACGGTACAATTTCCCCTAGTGTAAATAACCCTAAACGACTATATTTCCTAGTGTAGTTATCCGAAGCATCAATACTCCCTAGTGTAATTGTCCATAGTGTTAATACTCCCTAGTATAATTATCCCTAGCGTCTATATTCCCTGGTCTTATTATACCTTGGATGAATAATCCCTAGTTTCAATACTCCCCGGTGTAAATAATCCCCAGCGTCTATATACCCTGGTGCAAGTATCCCTAGTGTAATTATACGAGGCGTCAATACTCCCTAGTATAATTTTACCGGTTGTAATTGTCCCTAGTATAATTATCCCTGGCGTCTATATTCCCTAGTCTTATTATACCTAGGGTCAACAATCCCTAGTTTCAATATTCCCTAGTGCAATTTCCCCTAGCCAAAATAATCCCTAACGTCTATATTTCCTAGTGTAGTTATCCCTAGCGTCTATATCTCCTAGTGTTATTATACCTTGGATGAATAATCCCTAGTTCCAATACTGCCTGGTATAAATAATCCCCAGCGTCTACATACCCTGATGTAATATTCCCTAGTGTAATTATCCCTAGTGTCGATATTCCCTAGTGTAATTATGCGAAGCGTCAATACTCCCTAGTATAATTTTACCGGTTGTAATTGTCCCTAGTATAATTATCCCTGGCGTCTATATTCCCTTGTCTTATTATACCTAGGTTCAACAATCCCTAGTTTCAATATTCCTTAGTATACTAGTTAAACAATCATTTTCAATCTGTCGGACGACAGGAAAGCAACCGTTTTCTATCTTTACTGGCACCTGCTACAGGCATAGTCTAAACGGACCCTAACCAGTATTATCAGTAATTATGTCCTCCAGCGCCTAGATTTTTAAATATTCGGATACTCGTATCTTTGGAATTAGAGTGTTCAAGTACTCCGGTACATTGAAAATTATCCCGATTATTCCAATATTCTGTTCAGATCGTTATTTTTATAATTTTTCAACGTTTACATTCGAGTTCGTCGATACGCATCTCGTATCGATTCCTCGAAACAAGGTTTAAACAATGGCTGGATATGTTTCTAGGGTAAACCTGCCGTGGAATACGATCCGGAGACGACGGTCCGTCAGGACAGGCCTCAGGCTGTCACCAGACACCTGTTCGTACCGATTTCTGCCCAACAACAACAGCAACCACAAGAACAGATTTCTTCCAGACCACCGCCGCAGACTGCAACAGCTAGTATCTTTGCGCCTCGTACCGAGGACATGAACAAAGGCTTCTTAACTTTCAGCGAGGATCATCCAGGCCTAACCAGTGGGTTTTTCTTCTTTTTTCTTCTTTTTCTAAATTTATATTGAAAACGTTGTCCAACTTGTCTTCCCAACGATTCTGGTTTCTTTTTGTTTTCATCTATTTTTAGAAATATTAATATTATACTAATACCAGCACTCATACTAATAGCAATGACGTCAGTGCTGGTACAAGGATACTAATACCAGCACTCATACTAATAGCAATAATGTCAATGATGGTACAGGGATACTAATACTAATATTATACTAATAACAATGGCGTCAGTGATGGTACAAGGATACTAATATTAATATTATACTAGTACCAGCACTCGTACTAATAGCAATAACGTCAGTGATGGTACAGGGATACTAATACTAATATTATACTAATAGCAATGACGTCAGTGATGGTACAGGGATACTAATATTAATATTACACCAATAGCAGTGACGTCATTGATAGTACAGGGATACTAATACTAATATTATTACAATAATAGTATTAGGTTGTTGCATATTTTTTAAATCTGTTTATTAAATAAACATTCGTGTCTTTGAGATGTATTATACATCGATTCGAAGCTTGGAATCTCTTCTTTCAAAACTATTCACCTATTTCTACTCGTCCTTTTCTAGTTTTGATGAAACATGTATTAACATGATTTTGATTCGTTGATTCGATTTTTATTTGAAAATAAGACTGTGATTTACTGTGATGAATTATCATCGTAATTAAACGTGTCTCTCTTAGATTTCTGCGAAGTAGAAAATTTGTAATTTCTTCAACAAAATCTACAGATCAACGTTTAATATAAAAAACATGTGTTTATTTGAAACAACTATTATAAATCGGACGTTTCATATGCAACAATACCAGCACCGCTACCAAAATACTAATAATCACCATTATCAAAAACAGTCTGTCGTCAATAGAGGTTAGGGAAGATTAAGGATTAAAATTATTAAAACATTCATCGAACCTTACCGACACACGTATCAAGACAAACAGAATCGGTGGCTGACATTCGGATAAGCTGTTCCCAATTTCCCAAGCAGTTTGCAACACGGCTTCCGACAACTACCATCTCTCTATCTCTATCTCTTTCTCTCTCCTTATTCGATAATCACCGACGAATGTTGCAATACGTAACTTCGCGACGATAACAGATCCCTAAGAAAGAGATAAGAAGAAGAAGAAGAAGAAGAAACGCGACAAGCATGAACAAATTCTCGTTAGTCCCCTTAGCAAGCAGTAAATCTTGCGTCGTATGAACGTCTCAAGCGTTGAACGTTTAATTTATTATATTCCGGAAACGAAACCGGTTCTCCACGTGACGGAATGTGTGTTACAGTGTTAAAGGACGAACCGGAGGATCTGACGCATCTGGCGCCTACACCTGGCGACGTTTGCGTCCCACTCGAGGACACCCCGTTCCTCTCCGACATGCTGGACGAGTTCATCCTATCCAACGACAATTATTGCCCTCTGCTGAGTCCGGGCGGTGCCCTGGCGCCCGAGCTACGATCCACGGATTTCGGTGATCCTTTGAAGGATACCGATCTCGGGGACAACGCGAGGAACAAGGGTCTAGGCGAGTCACTGGCCGACAGCGATCCGTTTATGTACGGCGATTCACCTGGCAGCCCATGCAGCATCGATCCTAATTCTGTTTCACCATCCCTGTCGAAATATCGTCATGTGAGTTCCGTGGGACTTGTTCGTCTGCTTAACTCGTTGCCTGGAGAAGTTGATCGTGTGTGATGATACCGTGGCATTCGCGATTGGATTGATTAGGCGATCTTTTTGTGTCGAACGTGTTTGAGAATGTGTAAGGATTGAAGGAAATGTGCTCTTCGGAGCTTGTTACGCCGGGTTTACACTGGGTAGAAATGTTCGCGAATAGGTCTCGAGGTGTGTAGGAAGGGAATTCATATCTGAGCTCAGAGCTCGGAAACAGATATAGCAATCGGTTGATTCTTTGATGTAACGACTGCTGAGCGAACAGTGTAAGCTGTTCGCTGACGAGTTCGCTGCAACCTGTGTTCGATGTTCGTGGAAGTGACCCGGCATTGTGCGAGTAAAATTCTTGAGTGGATGGAGTGTTTAGGGTAGTAACACGTTGGGCACGGCGCCGATTTTGCTGTCGTTTCCGTTCAGTCGGCAGCGAGCGTTCAATTATGTTATATTATGTTATGTTACATTTAGTTTTTAATCTGGACACTGCTGGTCCCACGTACCGATGCGAAGTCGTCTATAGAAATAATCTGAAGTTTGGAAATTTGGAAAATTGAGATTTGAGAGTTCGAAATTTGGAACTTTGGAAACTTAAAATTTAGAAATTTGATATTTGGAAATTTAAAATTTAGAAATTCGATATTTGGAAATTTAGAAATTTGAGATTTGAAAGTTCGAAGTTTGGTAATTTGGAAATTTAAAATTTAGAAATCTGGGAAATTGAGATTTGAGAGTTCGAAATTTGGAACTTTGGAAACTTAAAATTTAGAAATTTGATATTTGGAAATTTAAAATTTAGAAATTTGATATTTGGAAATTTAGAAATATGAGATTTGAAAATTCGAAGTTTGGTAATTTGGAAATTTAACATTTAGAAATTTGCCATTTGGAAATTTAAAATTTAGAAATTCGATATTTGGAAATTTAGAAATTTGAGATTTGAAAGTTCGAAGTTTGGTAATTTGGAAATTTAAAATTTAGAAATCTGGGAAATTGAGATTTGAGAGTTCGAAATTTGGAACTTTGGAAACTTAAAATTTAGAAATTTGATATTTGGAAATTTAAAATTTAGAAATTTGATATTTGGAAATTTAGAAATAAGAGATTTGAAAATTCGAAGTTTGGTAATTTGGAAATTTAACATTTAGAAATTTGCCATTTGGAAATTTAAAATTTAGAAATTTGGAAAATTGAGATTTCAGAGTTCGAAATTTGGAACTTTGGAAACTTAAAATTTAGAAATTTGATATTTGGAAATTTAAAATTTAGAAATTTAGAAATTTGAGATTTGAGAGTTCGAAATTTGGAAATTTGAGATTTGAAAGTTAGAAATTTGGTAATGTAGAAATTTAAAATTTAGAAATGATATTTGGAAATATCCAAACGAAAAGTCCACTGTCAATCTCCATGGACTGACGCCGGCCGAACGGAAAGTTCATTGTCAGTTCCCGAAGGATTGACGTCGCGCTCAACGTGTTAAGGGGATTGATGGGTCAGAAATTGGGATTTGATACGTTGGATTACCGAGATAGGGGTAAAATTCAATTCTGGATGTTTTCTGGTATCCTGGTACTTAGAAATCAGGCTGTTCAAATACCCGGTACACACGAATCCAAGTATCCCTAGATGTTTGACAACGAGTTAAGGTTTATATCATTTTTATTAACAACACGAAGAATAATATAAATTACGTTCTTTGTTACAGAGCTCGGAACGAAGTATAGACTCGTTGGGTAGCCCGACAGGCGGTAGCGGTGCGGAAGGATTATCAGAGGACGAAATGTTAATGTTAGGTCTAAACGATAGCATAGCCGACGATGAATTAGCGCTTAGAGCACCTTACATACCGATGTCCGATCAGGACGAAGCATTGGACTTGCTCATAAGCAACGACATGGTTATGTGGAGTCCACCACATACGACGGATAAAAGTGGTCCAAAATGGTACGAAATACGCGAATGCGCAAGATCCAAACAGACAGCCTTATTCAGTAGGATATAAGTACCTTGATATTTGATTAACGATTCAACTGGGATATTAGAGTGTGATTGTTATATACCTAGGATAAGTATTGCAAGGTTTAACTCTTTCGCTATACATTCGCTGTACGAGAAAATTGTCCAGTGTAATCCACGAAAATATGTTTTTTACTGCAAACACGGTGTAATGCTTTCGTTCCAAGCAGCGCCGCTTACAGTGGGCCATTCATAGGTGATGATCGTAGCTACAGAGCATTCCGTGAACGCCGACTTTAGGCGGCGCTAGTATCTAGAGAATGTTTACTCTGTAGGTGGCGGTAGGACCGAAGGGGTTAAGGATATCCTAACGTTCTAGCTGCAATTAGAAATCTAAGGGTATTCTAAGCGTACTCTAGTATCCCAGTACCCTGGTACACTATTACTCGAGTACCCTAGTCACCTTACTAGGTTACTACCTAGTTTGGTAGATGCAAGGTATAAGAAGTCCTTTGATATGATGTGGAGGTCATCACTTTTCCCCTAATGCCCCACCAACTGGCCTAGGGCAGGGATGCTAAACTCGTGGCCCACAAGCCACAGGAGGACACCCTCACCATACCTACTAGACTCTGACGATCACAGTCAGTACAACTATATGTATATGAATGTAGGTATAATGTGGGCCGTCCAGTGAAACAACGAAAGAGGAAGTGTCCTCCTGTAGTTCGCGGGCCACGTGTTTAGCATCCCTGGTCTAGGAGTTCGTCCATAACGTGGATTCCACTTCTAAATCCGATTGATCTTTTACACAGGATGCTAGACGAGAAAGAGCACCGAACGTCCGATTCAAGTTTAGCGCAGCTGTTGAAAACGGACCAAGTAGTCTCCAGAAAGTACAACGACCACGGTGGGGGCCTGGTCAATCCGGTTCAGGTTCTCGGTCAAATACCCCGGAAAAGTAAGTCTCCCCTCGTGTATCTGCATCCATCGATCAACACACACTTGAAACATAATAAACAAAACAAAAAAAAACTTTGTCGTTCCCTTCAGACACGAATCTAGATAGCTGTCACTGGTCCAGCAAGTTGGACAGACCAACGAAACGCGTACACACTGCCTCGATGGATCCTGTTATTATGGCCAACGACAATAAACGTATGAAATGCGACGAGTCCGTGAAACGAAGCAGCCTCGTCCTAGAGGAACATTTACTGAACAACAAACAATCTTCGAGGAAGACGCCAAGCGTCGCTGGTAGCCAGCTACTTCGTCGTCTGGTGTCGCAGCAACAAACGACTTTCAAAAACGACCAGTCGTTCGATCCTCGGCGTATCAACGATCGAATGCACACGGATCCGGACGTGGACGAGGGCGTGGTGGACAGGGGCGGTACCAAAGGTGGAGGAGGCAGCAACGATGCCAAAGGGGACAAGTGTCGTCGGAAGATCGTTGATAACGGCGACTCAAGTTTGTCCTCGACGCGAAATCCGGCTTGCAACAGCGTGCTTATGAATCTCCTGGTGTCCGGCTGCGACGTGAGTGCGGGATACGTATGCTTCGCGAAACCGAAGCCCTCCAAAAGTATCGCGAGCGCGTGAAACCAATGATTCTTCCAACCTCGAACACTCAGATGTAAATCGATTCGAAACTTGTGTAATGTGGATCGATCGTCTCGATGGAGCGCCTCTGTTTTGATGATAGACTCTCTGTTAATATCGAGACGGTCCGATCGTACGCGCACACGATTCTGTTACACTTTTATGTCTCTATTTTCATTCTGTGAACAGTCTGAAAATCAGAATCGCTAGATGGATGTTTGAACGCTTGCCATCGAAATGTGGACTATTAGAGGGTGTTAAATTCTTTGTTATTAACTTTCCTGTTGACCCTTTCGCTCTATGACGTGCGTGTATATACGTCCTTCAAGGATATAAGCATTTTGAAGATTTTTTTTTCAGATATATGAATCGAACGTAATATGTTTCTTGGGGACGTATATGTACGTACTTTGAAGGATAAAAGAAGGTCGGGTAATAGGGAATGTTGGAATTTTAATGATACAGCTTCCCGGTTCCTGAGAATAGGAAATTTCTATTTAACCCTTTGCACTCGGAGTTTAGTCTACTTTTCCGACAAAGCTTGCGAAAATCAATGCTCTATTTTTGTAAGAAAATAGTTACAGATATTTGTGAATCTATTTACTTATATTTCTTTCCTCGAGTCGCTATATTTTAATACAAATAAAGCTTAAATCTCGTATTTTGAAAATATTCTGGTCAATCAAATGTGTCAGCAGAGTGCAAAGGATTGAAAGTATAGTATTGTGAAGTCCAAATTTCGAAAAACTCGGTATTCTGAAGTTTCGATGTTCCTGAAAATAGAACACTAAGACATTTCTATTAAAAAGAAAAAGAACCTTCTTTTAACCAGAGTGAAAGGGTTACAGGATTTGAGAACTAGGAACAAGTACAAAGAGAAATCGTGTCTCATCTGTGTCTGGGAATGGTGAACCAGATACAATAATGGCGACGAAAATATACTAGGCACGTGAAAATGTGACTCTTACTTGGTAGCTCGTTTTAATCGTAATCGCTCTTTGAACGTTCACGTTTTATGTATTCTACTTGAAAGTATATTGGAAATTGTTGATTGAAGATTGTCAAAAATACATTGATCATTGAACATCGAAATCGTATGAAATGTTTGCTGCGTTTCGTTTCCTCCTTCTTTCTCCTACTCTCCAATCATGGCTCCGTCACGAGTACACACCGTTCTTTTTTTTTCTTTCTATTTTTATTTTTACTTGCAGTAGAAAGACCAAGGATGCTCGTATGATCACGTTTCTCTTTTTTTCATATTCTTTTTCAAAAGTATCTTTTCGATGAGCATGTATCCGAGGCAATAAAGATAAACGATAATAATAATAAAAATAAAAGAATCATTGGATCTTCTTCTGTTTGCTTTTAGAAGGTATTGCATGAAAAATATCCTGTGTAGTTTTAGATAATGAAACGATAAAATATTATATAAGTTATTAGACGGTTTTGCTCTTTGAATCGATCAAATGGAACAAGGAATTAGATTTTGTTTGTTTGTCCGATCTTCGGAGTAATTGTTATCAATTGTAATAGTTTTTTTTTTTACGGTAGGAAAAAGGTTCGTACCGAGTATGGCAACAAATATTGTTCGTACATTTGAAAAATTAGTAGGAATATTTTTGGCAATAAACGTGACTGTCGATAGAAATGTAGTAGATCGAGATTAATGTTATATTCGTCCTGTATTCTCCTGGCATTTTCAAACGAAACGCAGCAACCCCTTACGTAAAATGTTCGTGATCGATTACGAAAACGTTGACGACCATTGCGAAACGATGACCTTTTGGAGGGCCGAGGTTCATCCTCGCGTTTTTCATGAAAAACTTTACGTTATAATTCCTAGAGATTATAAGAAATCTATGGAGATGGTTGACCGTGTTCTAGATTCCATTTCTAACGTCCTCGTTTCCTATTTCTCACGGATTCTCACAAAAATACTTTACTGATTAAAAATTGGGACATTAGGAACAGAATCTAGGAGCTAACTGGCTAGTTTGTACACTAATTTCTCATTTCTTATGGATTCCCAGAAAAATACTTTACTGATTAAAAATTGGGACATTAGAGATAGATTCTAGGATCTAAGTGGCTAGTTTATACACTAATGTCTCATTTCTTATGGATTCCCAAATAAATACTGTATTAATTAACGATTGGGACATTGGGAACAGAATCTAGGAGCTAACTGGCTAGTTTATACACTAATTTCTCATTCCTTATGGATTCCCAAATAAATACTGAAATATTAACTAAAAGCAGTAGGAATAGAATCTAGGTCCTAACTGGGTAGTTTCTACACTAATTTCTCATTTCTTATGGATTCCCAGAAAAATACTGTATTAATTAAAAATTGGGACATTAGAGATAGATTCTAGGATCTAAGTGGCTAGTTTATACACTAATTTCTTATTTCTTATGGATTCCCAGAAAAATACTGTATTAATTAACGATTGGGACATTAGGAACAGAATCTGTACTTAACTGGATAGTTTATACACTAATTTCTCATTTCTTATGGATTCCTAGAAAAATACTGTATTAATTAACGATTGGGATATTAGGAACAGAATCTAGGAGCTAACTGGCTAGTCTCTACACTAATTTCTCATTTCTTATGGATTCTCAGAAAAATACTGTACTGATTAAAAATTGGGACATTAGACATAGAACCTAGGACCTAATTGGCTAGTTTGTACACTAATTAGTAATTTTTATCGAACAAAATATGTGTCTTGAGGACGTATACATACGTCCTTGCAGGATAAAAGCTCAGGTAATAGGGAATGTTAGAATTATGAAAATACAATATTTCTAAGTAGATCAAAATATAAAATTCTGAAGCTTCCGAGTTCCTGAAAAATATGATTTCTTAGAAATCCTCGCAAACTCCCATAAAAATACTAAAATACTAACTGAAATTGTTGTAATCCCAACTTCTCCAGCCCAAATAAGAGAAATTACACGTAACTAGCCATAGTAGTGTAACATGGTCTCCCATTTTTCACAGATTTCTACAATATTAATCAATCTCTTCGATTCCCCAGGAAAACTTGATGAATTCCCGCAACGTGCCAACGCTGTACCCGAAACACTTGACGACTCCAGTGTTCGTGAAGCTGGAGAACCAAATGGTGCCACAGTGTCCCGATTCCGGTTGTTCCACGTCGTCGTCGTTCGACCAGTTAAGCCCGATCACGAGGAAACAAGTGTCGAACACGTTCATGAACGAGTGTTCGCCGGGTTCACCGTCCTCGCCGATCATGTCGTTCGAGAATTTCGATTACGATCCAACGATGTCCAACAGCGGTCTGCTTCAAGTACAACCGGACCTATTTGGGACTCTGTTAGACCGGAATCTCGTTTAAGAAATGGCGTGCCACGCTGTGCGCGTGATCAAGTGAGACACACGGCTCGATGAGAATTTTTTTTACCTGACAGCCAGACTAACCTAGCTTTCAGATTTTTCAACCACATATTTAGTTGTACACGTTACTGTCCTGTCTGTATTTTGTATTCATTTTGTATTTTAACACTACGATGGCCGGCTTTTTCTTTTCTCGTCTTTTCTACTATTTTGTAGAAGGAATTCAGTAATTATATGTGCTCGTAATAGCAAGAGAGTAAAGGTAGTAAATAATTAAGTAAACCAGTAACTAATGGCAGATAATTAATTTCAGAATGCAACCCCTTTGACTGCGGTATGCTCCGACAACAAGTCATGAAAAATTATTTTCTTAAAATCAAAGAAAGAAAAATTATGGTCGAAGATAAGTTAATTCTTATTCGAAATTTTAATATTTACTGAGCGTGAATATACGCTTTTTCGTAGTCAAAGGGTTAAACAGAGAAGCTTTGATCGTATGAATTATTTCGAGCGCGTTGTTTTTGTTTTTCTGTTTTACCGAAAGATGTGAGAAAAATGGATTTAGGTTAGCCTGGTTCTCAGGTACAGAATTCGAGACAGAGATAAAAAGGAGATGATGAAAATAGAAAATAAGATTGCAATATGGTGTGCAAGATTTTCTATAGTAAGATTGATATTGGTTACGGGCAATTGAAGGTTAGAACGAGCATCCTCGATCGTAATATTATCGAGGCTTTCGTGTAACGATTTTACAACGCGTACCGGTATCGTAATAGAGATATATTGATATTTTTTCATTGGTGAATTGTGCTACAGTTAATCAAAGAAGTTCCCGTATACTTTGTACAGAGATTGTTTAACACGTTGGACGCCTTTTTTTGGTGGAATGGGCATAGGTTATTTTGGTAAGATGCATGCATTGAAACTCGAATTATATTAAAAATACGAATAGTTAATTTCTGCATTATATTATTTGGATAATTACTGTGCAATCCATTTTCTTTTCTTTTTTAATCATTCAAGTAGTAATTAGTAATTTTTTAATCATTGTAGACATATAGTAGGGTTTTTACTACTAATTATTGATATAATAATAACACTATTCAAGGTTATTTTCTTTTTTAACTATTAACACTTTAACTGCCACTGAAATTTGTCCCTTGCATTATTAATATCCTTTCTTTTAATTATTTAATTAGAAATCGCTGTATTAGGTACTCCAAATTATGAAGAATCATAAATAAATATTTTCAGTGCCTTTGGCGTGGCAGTCAAGGTGTTAAAAAAGTAATCATTAAATTTAAAAATTAGTCATTTTTTAATTATCAAAAATACTACTTAGCGGTATGATGGCAATGCTATTCAATTTTCTCTCTTTTAGTTGTTCGATTGTGTTACATTTGACATGGCAATCAACGTGTTACCTATCGTACACTTTCTATAATAACTATTAATCGAAGAAACGAAAGCAATTCTTTTAAAAAATTTTGTTTGCAATTTAATATACGCCCCATGGACCACCAGTTTTATCAAACTAAGCTATTTTCATTTTCTGTTTTATATTTCTATCCTTTTTCGAAGCAAATTTGAAGAAAACAAAATTATAATAAAAGTATATATAAAAATTGGCAACTAAATCTGCGATCCTTTCTACATTTCTCATTTATTAACGACTAACAATTTACGATCGAAATCGTGGACATAAGAATATTGTGGACGGTGTGTTCCGCCCAGGGTTTGCCAAATTTGCTGTAAAGGAGTTGCGTAGCTGTCTCTTTCTAGGATATGTCCCGATCGGGTTTTTCCGCCGCATACTCGACGATTCCCGAAAGCTGATACAATACGCAACACGTGCGCTTCGCACGCTTCGGCTACATTCGGCTACCCGAAGGTTGACGATCGGGACAAGTTGAAGCAGCGACGACAAAAGCTTACTTCACGCTCCGTCCATGAATTCTTACGTAGGTCCATGATCGAAACAAATATCTTTCGCAGTCTCGAATTTAATTGCCAACCAATAATAAAATCATATCTATTTTTGTATAATTAACTATAAATTAAATATAATTGCGATGTAACGTAGCAAACTGATAATAATGAGAAAGAAGAAAAGAATTAAATAATCGTATTTTTGGTAGTAATACTGAAACTATTATGAACGTAAAGAGTGAAACAATTTTGGACAAAGTGTACGGGAGATTTCTTTTCCTTTCGATAAGACTACGATAAGTCATTTATCGTTTATGAATCGTGATCCTAATGGTCATGATTCTCGCGTGAAAAGTGCCAATGCATTTTTTTTTTTTTTTTTTTTTAGGAAATTAGTCGTTAGGTGACGATAGAAAAAAAGAAACAGTCCTGTTCATCAATTAGGACCCGTTGTAAATGATTCTGACTAGTTCGTTTTATAAAAGGAAAGAAACAATTAACGGCGCATAATTCTCTGCGTCTGATCGATTCGACATCGTGGAACGAGTGTACGTTTTGCCGAAATTTTTTCCAACACTTGTAATCAAAATAGGAATTGTTAACGTGATTAATGACAATGTTGAAAGAAAAGAGGGTGTGACACTCGTCTGCTATGCTATCGGTTGAAAATATGAAACCGCTCGCACTTCTGATTATGTTATATACAATTGTTCGATAAAGTTTGAGGTTAGAATGTTTTGCTTTTGATTAAAGCAGCTCATTCGTTTATGCAACTCGTGAGATATAGTTTGTGATCGTTTCTGGAGTTCAGCGTTTGTGTCGTGAAAAATTCTTGTTTGAATCTGTCGGAGTTCAATTTGTACTTTTTCTTTTATTATGCGTAAGAAACAGTACGGGACAAACGCATAAAACTGAACGATTGAAATGAAAAAAATGATAGAATAATGTTACTTTGTATGTTAGAAAGATTTTCGAAGTTTTTAAACAGTGTTAAGTGAAGGGTGGATGAAATATTAGATAGAAGTACGAGTTGATGTCAGAAGTCGGTGGTCTCAAATATTTTTAATCGATAGTGTGTATAATTAGTTGTCTGATAAGACGTTTACGACGAGCAATTTCGTGATAAGATGTTATATTACGACTCTCGTCGTCGTTGTTACTGTTTTTCTTTCTCTTTTATCTTTTTTTTTTTTTTATAGTTTCTAACGAGGAAAATCCGATAATATCAGTTGTTACTACCATATATAAATATATATTATATACAAATATAGATATACATATGTATAATTGTATTATGAATTATCATTCATTGAAGACGCTATTATAAACGTTGAAAAATAATCATGAACATTAATAGTTTTTTATTGTAACAATCATTGATCGCAGGCCACTGTAATGACATACCGATTTTGATTAATTTTATGATCGTTTGCAATTTCGAGATAAGTTACAGTGATCTATTCAGAAAATCGATTAAAACGGCTGTAAGAACATATCAAATTGTAAATCAGGGTTTCCCTTACGTTATTAATGAAAATACAACAACTGTTCAATTTCTAGAGCATTTATAGAGCAAATTGAATAATAATAAAGTAATTTAATGAGCTGAAAATACTGCGTAAGTTTCATTTTCATTCCTTCCAATTTCAAATATGGCGCGCCTTCGGGAATGATACTGGTGGCGCCATCTAGCGGCGCGCAATGGAACTAAGAAAACAGAAAATCGCGTTTTATCGCGAAATTAGGCATTTTTCGGTAATTCTGACACCCGAATCGTACTCTACGTTCAAAATTCTATAAGAATAATGTCATCAATAACCCATAAAGGTTTTAATTTAAAAAATAAGAAAAACATGCCGACCACGGTCATAGGAACACTAGCGCCATCTAGCGGCAGTGCTTTGGAACTAACGAAACTAAATTTCGTATATCGTCCTGGAGTAACTGAATTTCTATACATATATTGGAAACTCTTTTTATTGCATTATTGAAGTAATTATTTTTGGCTTTGTGTTTCAGAATTGGAGCAGAAGGAAATTCAGCTAAAAGATATATTACCAAGGAATTCAGCACCAGTATCAAGACAATTATTTGTTAATTATTTATATATATTTAAGTTAATCATATTACATAATGTACACTTAGTTACTTTGTAAAAGCACTTTATATTCTGCATTCTGCGGTATAAGATATTTGTGTATTTTTAACATATCTGTAAGACGTATATATGTATTGAAATAACTGAATAAATGTGTCATAAATAATTGAAACGGTGTATTAATTTCAAAAACCTTAAAATCGTACAACATATGTTCTCCTGATACAATTCCTCAAAATCGAGCATTTCGGTTTCTCAGCAACGGTTCCCGGAAATTCCTGGAATTTGACGTCATCAAAATTCCAAGAAGTGGCACGAATACCTCCTCGCAACTTATGTTCTCCTGATACAATTTTTCAAAATCCGACATTGAAATTTCGCAAACCCAGTTTCCGGGAATTCCTGGAATATGACGTCATTTCTCGGAATCGACAAAATTCTAGGAAATTGACGTCATCAAAATTCCAAGAAGTGGCACGAATACCTCCTCGCACCTTATGTTCTCCTGATACAATTTTTCAAAATCGAACTTTGGTATTTCGTGAACCAAGTTCTCGGGAATTCTTGGAATTTGACGTCATTTCTTGGAATCGACAAAATTCTCGGAATTTTGATGACGTCAAATTCCAAGAAGTGGCACGAATACCTCCTCGCAACTTATGTTCTCCTGATACAATTTTTCAAAATCGGACATTGAAATTTCGTAAACCCAGTTTCCGGGAATTCTTGGAATTTGACGTCATTTCTTGGAATCGACAAAATTCTCGGAATTTTGATGACGTCAAATTCCAAGAAGTGGCACGAATACCTCCTCGCAACTTATGTTCTCCTGATACAATTTTTCAAAATCGGACATTGAAATTTCGTAAACCCAGTTTCCGGGAATTCTTGGAATTTGACGTCATTTCTTGGAATCGACAAAATTCTCGGAATTTTGATGACGTCAAATTCCAAGAAGTGGCACGAATACCTCCTCGCAATTTATGTTCTCCTGATACAATATTTTAAATTCGAGCATTTCGGTTTCACCAAAGAGGTTCTTGGAAATTCTTGGAGTATGACGTCATTTCTCGGAATTGGCAAAATTCTTAGAATTTTGATGACGTCAAATTCCGAGAAGTGGCACGAAGAATACCTTCTCGCAATTTATGTTCTCCTGATACAAATTTCCGATGTTTTTATATTTGCTTCTAAAAATACGTGGTTGCAGGGATTTTTGGAATTTGAATTTGGTAGGATTTTATAAATAAATAAGCAATGTTTAATTTTCTCTTTTCCTTTATTTTTACCCTTCTTTGTACAACGGATAACTTAATGTATGGCTTAATTGTTTAACATACAGTTTGTATAAAACGCAACTTATACTAATCTTACAATATTAATACTGTGATATGTATTTATATAATTATAGTTACAAGTAGAAGATATGAAATTTTACTGATATTTATGTAATTTTATCGCATACAATCGTATTTTACGGTATGTATATAGTATCGCTTGAATAGATGGTGATTTCTTCAGGATAATATAGAATAATGTGGAAACAGGAGAAAGATTGGCTGTAGATTGCATCCAAGTATAGAAACTTAATATTGCCAATTTGTAGGGGCTGGCAATCTTCTGTTAGTTCCATTTCGCGCCGCTAGATGGCGCCACCTGTATCATTCTCGGAGACGCGCCATATTTAAATTCGAAAAAGATTGAAAGTAAAGCTTGTTTAATTTTAAATCAATTATTTTACAACAATACAATGTTATATATTGTTACTACTCGAACTAGATGATCGTAAAATATTATTAAATGATACAGATTGTTATAAATTTCCATTAAATATATCTATTTTTATTAATTTCAATGCCGTTTATAAATCACAACTTTATACATTAAATATTATACATAAACAAATATTAAACGTTACCATTATACTATCCAACATAAAAAAAAATCGCCTATACTATCTGAAAAACGATTCTGCATAGATTGTAAGTGCGGCTTGAAATTATTCGCGATAAGATTTTTCAACGAACGAAACGTCGCAAAGATGTCAGATGATGTTCAACGATTGTACGATACTTCACGTTGCGAATATTAAATATTGCGAGTAACGCGTTTCAGGTTTCTGATACATTCAAGAGAAATTCGAAGAATCACACAATCTGTCTACGATGACAGGTTGGATACGAGTTCGAGTCATCCATCATAAAGCGCACGATACATGGGCCTGGTAAATGGCGTTTACAATTGGGGCTCCGTGAAAGCGTTATACTTTGTCGTTCTTTCAATGAACCTGGCTGGAATGGTTGCCGTTGTACTTGCCATTCTGTGGGCCATCAGATTCGTAAGAGGCTTCGGTGATTACCTGAATCTTGTCAGTTCAGGTTAGGATTATGATTTGATATCCTATTGGAAACGATTTAATACCATAAGATGGAACAAAATTACTATGATATTTTCGTAATATTTGATCGCATTGAAGTTGATAACCTCTGTCTCCTATGCTTGGAGAAAATCATAGAATACAATTAGGATACTTTACGTTACAATCTATAGTTGATACGACGTAACACTTTGATAACAATGACAGAATATCATCTTACAAAGAGACTTTACTATAAGATACCCTATTTTATATGTATATTGTGCTTATAGGCAGCATAGGACGACTAGCCATATGGTAGTATTATATATTATGGCTGACGCACTCTAATTATTCCCTCAGCAAAGAAGTTTCACTTCAATAACAATAATAAAAAAAAAGGAAATAGAATAAAATGTTGATCCCTAAGAGATTTGAACTCTAGCAGCTAGATTTGAAGTCTCGTACCATAGCCGCTTCATAGCCAAAATACATAACCTAAACGTAAAAATGGATTAAAATAGACTTAAAAAGTTAGATTACACAGGTGATCAAACAGTACAATATATATATATATATGAAAATAGGAAAGATCAAAGGGTATCTTATAGTAAAGTCCCCTAGTTAGGGATACTTGTAGATTGTATGTATGGGTTAACAAGCAGATCACGACGAGCAGGTGACGGTCACGTGTGGACCACGGTGATCATCTCAGCCATGATATTTTGCTCCCCTGCCTACATCCTGGGCGTGAAGTCTTGGCTGTACCTGAAATTAGAACCGACCAGAAGCGAACTCGAAGCTCAGCCAAGCATGGACAACGCCATGAACCCGCAGGACGTGAATCGGCTTCTGTTCTTCCACGTGGTTGCCTGTCTGTTGTCCGGATTCCTGGTGGCCCTCTTGAACGCCACCTACTTACTTCTGTTGAGCGGTTTCCATCAGAAGAGTCGCGACGGCTTGATCGAGGCGATCGAGAAGTATGGCAGCGACGTTGTGATCAAAGCACGAGTGGACGCGGTTCAAAGCGAGCTCGAGTGTTGCGGGGATAAGAGCTACGAGGACTGGTTCCGTGTGCCGTGGCTCAAGCTGTCGGTGGAGGGGCCGGAGGACGCGGAGAAGGGCCCTCGACTGGAAGAGCAGTGGGTATAATCGAACCAATTGCCGTTTAATCCCACTTTGACATTGTACGATCCATAGAGAATAGGGGTAGCTGGGAGTGGGAGCTAGGTCTTTGGCCTCCTTAGGGAGAGCACCTTAGGTGCTTTGGTACATACCTTCTGCAGAGTCCATAGATGCGGTGTTCTTCTTTAGAAACTAAACAAAGACTTGAGTAGTGGTACTGTTAGATACTGCCATAGGCAGATCCCATAATATCCTTTAGAATTGACATCCTCTCCTATCATCGAGTCCCCTTGCAATTTGATGCACTGCAATACTTTGAATCACAAGGATTGCGATGTCAAATGTTAAGGTCAGAGTCAGAGGTTCGGGAAGAAGAATCAACGTCACCCGTGGACGTGCCGTTTTCCTGTTGCTCGAACGACATTCCTAAACCTTGCGTCCATCATGACATCTTGAACCCAAGTGCAGCGTACGATTATAATCCTAAGCACCTGACTATCGCCACCCTTGGCTGTCGATCGAAGATCATCAACCGGGGCGAAGTCATCAGAACGTTCTTGGCTGGGTACCTGGCCCTTCTATCCGTGTACCAGGTGCGTATTGTAAGAATAGACACAAAAGGCGCAATACATTTTTACTTTACGTTTCATGTTTAGATGGTACTGTCGTTCATGTCTCGTTTGCTACAAACTGCCCACAGCAACGAGTTCTATATAGGGCCTCAGAAGACTCGCTATCATGTCTGGATATTGTACAAACCCGAAGGACTGTCCCAAGCGAAGGACAATTTAGTGCTACACAGAAGAAGCGAACATTCGCGAAAAGGACGCTCGAATCAAAGGTTACCCTTTTCTTCTTCGTCTTCTGAAAGCCTGGAAACAGAAGAATCAGAGGTCCCAGTGAAACGTCGCAAGAACAGAACGAGTAGCATGAAACTTTTCACAAAGATTCGTTCAAGGATCTCCTACGTCCGATCCAAGAGTCTTCCTCTGATCCAGCGTTCCGTTTTATTCTCCAAGAAAAGAAGAAAACAGAAGTATCAGTCTGAAGACGAAGACGAAGAGGATAACCAGGAAGAAAGTAGTCTCCTTGCCGAGAATTTAACACAATCGGAAGTCATTCTGAAGAGAGACAGCCATCGTGCTGTCTCTTTACAAGCCAATTCTTTGTCCATCGATTTACCACCACCCCCACCTCCCCCTCCTCCACCATTTATAGCTCTTAATATAGAAGAAGAAAACCAAAGCGACCCAGTCGTACCATCTAGACCCTCAAGAACGGATATGGACATCAGCAGTCCGTTAAATACCGTTATTATCAAGAACCAGAATTCTGGAAGACGAGTAAAGGTGCTCGAGAAGTTTGGTCAAATCTGGGAACTCGGTAACAAAGGCACTCAGCACAGGGAGAGCGGAGGAGCCGACAGTCGACGAACTTCAAGATCAGACTGCTCCAGAAATCGTTCGAAGCTCAGTTCAACGGATATTTACGACAGATTCCGTGGGTCTCTTCAGCACACACTGGCCAGACGAGAAGCCATTCAGAGAAGGCGGTGCCTGGTGGATGAAGACTCTAGGACCTACAAAACTAGGGTCCGATCAAACCTAGACGTCAGAAGAAACAACCTTCTAGCCAAGCTACGATGCAACGACGTTCCACCTTGTTATCGCCTGCTCGCCAATGTTGACGTCCAGAATAGACCAGTCTTACAAACGTCCTCAACCCATCCTCCATCTTTTATATGCACTAAGCCAGATTCGTTGAACAGACGACAATGCAGCATCTGCAATCGTCCCGTTAAACAATCCTCAGGCTCTTCTAGTGAGACTTTAATAGATTATGATAGTGTGCTTCAGGAAGTGCAGCAGGAGGAGGAGGAGCAATCTGCTCCACACCAGTGACTAGGCTCCAGAGTGATTATCCCTAAGAAGCTTCCATGATTGTGTTGTACGAGGGATTTATTGAAAGGCAGGATCATTTTATGAGATTCTTTACTATAGCAGCAACTCAAACACTATACTATGATAAATAAATGCTCAAGTATACAACGATAACGATACTTAGCTATAAAATAGTTATTATCAGCTTAGACACCATTTATCCCTTTGCACTCTAACTACTTTGCCAGCAAACTTTTCGAAAAGCAAACGTACTATTTTGGAACAGGAAGAGTTACGAATGCTTACGAGTCTATTTATTTCTATTCCTTTCCTCAATTGTCAGCGTTCTAATGTAAATAAAGCTTAAATCTCGCCGTTTCAAAATACTCTGGTAAATTAAATATGTCTTCTGAGAGGGGACAGCCGAGTGCAAAGGGTTAAATAACACTTAAGTAACGAGTATTAGTCACCTTTCGAGCGAAAAGGGTTTATTATTAAGTAGTTTATGTTACCTGTTATTTAAGGAAGACACGAACAACTCATTCGTACAATACTTGATGGTTTTTATTTGCCGAGAAGTAAAATACACAGGCATTTGTTATAATAATGGTACTGCCGAAGAATACGTTCTTACGTCTTTGTAATACATCTAGCGACAATAGATTGGTACTAAAAAGAGAGAAGCTTATTTGTTTGTCGTCAAATTTTTACCAAATACTTTACAATGTTCACATACTATCTCTCCCTCTCGCTGTGTCTGTGTGTCTCCCCTTGTTTCTTTTTTTAATAATGCACAGCTTCTGAAGAATCTTCCTAAAAATGTGAGGTTAATAAATACATCTAACCTAGCACGAAACATCTAATTGTCCTTGTTTGTTAACAATATTCTTATCGTTAATATAAAGTACCTTGTAGTTTTGAAGATATAATCAAGGAATTTTATTTACACGTTTTCTTCAAAGGTTCTCCACAATCTTTCAATGTTTTCTGTTAGGTTAGCTGGACCCCATCAACTTCATATTTTTAAGAGGGCTTTTTTAAAAGATGTGCAGTAACTGTTTTTAACGTCATCAAGCTTCAAACGTTACTACCAAAATTCTCCTGGCTCGTCACAATTTCTTTTCTCGTTCGCCAAACTATATGGACAGCAATCGAGACGAGTTCTTCGAGAAACAAACTCGTCGTTCGCCATCGTTTATCACGACACCTTGCACTTAGCTGCACGGTGGTCCCAATTGTGTTCAAACGTCGTACTTTATTGCGTTAGTTCGATACACGATACGCTACGCAATGTTTCTTTTGGGGAATCGTCGAAAATTGAATCGTTTTCCTCGGTTTAAGCTCGAGACAAATCGTACGTTGCTGTTCTAATAAAATTTTATACATTTTGCAAGGAATATTATCCATGTCGTGGGGATCATCAGCAGCCACACGACGCGATTCAATTAATAGCTATATTTGTTGCTAAAAATTTATGATACTCGATATATTTCTTTCTTATGTATTCAATATTTGAAAGAGTAATATTTTTGAAAAGAAGAACTGGCGCGATTATGCAGTTGACAATTCAGTTTAGATAATATTTGACTAATTTTTAGATACTATTTAGTCGGGAGGCAATATTTATTGACGCACAATTTGCGTAAATAGCACCTGCCATTAACACCTTGACTGCCACGCTAAAGGCGTTGAAAACTTGGTCAGGCAAAGCATTTATTTTGAACAAATTTTACCTATTATTATTACAATTCTTCGTAATTTCTATTATTCAGAATTTCGAGTACCTAATACGACGATTTTTAATTAAGTAATTGAACGGATATTAATAATGCAAGCGACAAATTTCTATAGAAATTCAAGCGGCACCCACATACGGGTGACATTGTAGTTAAAGTGTTACAGCATTAAAAAACAGACGTTTTGAACGTACGATTCATCTCGATTCCTTTTTTTGTTTTTATCTTCGATTCCCCTTGAAAGAAAACCATCGATCAACCACACGACCTAATTTCATCTGTTTTCTTCTTTTTACACACGCTCTCTCATTCACACCGTAGACAAGAATTGGGCATATCCACGGACAACGAATAATCTTCGAACAGAACAAAGTTATTCGCAAATAACAAATAACCTTTTGTTCGAACAATCTTGTTATCTTAGAATGAAAACTGTGGAATTGTTAAAACGTGTTGTTCGCTCGATACAATTTTTTCTAATCGTCGAATAAAATGAAATTATTTGTTGCTTGCTCGCAAATAAGGCTTTACTCGATAAAAGCATTATTCATCACTCTCGATCAACTTTCATCCTATTTGGAGGTTATGCGAACTAATGCCCAACTCTGTCATGGACACCATTTACTAACACCATCCCCCGGCGCTGTCTAAATTTATCTAAACGATCTATCTACGCATGGCTATCTACAATATTATCTGTGGCGTGTGTTCTTTTGTCTATACCAGACCTGTGTAACTTCTTGCTCACGAGTAAATTTCCCCTCCCGTGGTACCCCCACTCTGACCGAAATCAAGGCGCGCGAGGTGCGGCGAGAGGACAGGGGAGATCTCGCGCGCTTTTGTTTCGGTCGGAGTGGGGGTACCTCGGGAGGGGAAATTTACCCGCGAGCAAGAAGTTACACAGGTCTGGTCTATACAATCTCATTTTCTTCATCGTTTGTTCTGTTTCTTCGTTTTGCGAATAGGTATTTAAAATTACGTGTACAACACAGATCAAATAGATTTTTTTTTGTTTCTTTCGATGAGTTTCTTTTTATATAGATATATATATAACTCCTCTTTTTTTTTTTGTAAAATAAGTTACACGATAGAATCATTCGATTATAGGCTGATGATTAATTAGTAAACGACGAATATAGTAACAATACGATATTGCTCGATCCCGTGTCGTGTATTCATATTTATACATGTATAATATTAATAATTATTCATAATTATAACGTTATCCGCTCAGCGAATTATAAAGTTAGCCTTTCTTTCTTTATCTCGCACCCGACTCTCTCTCTCTCTTTCTTTCTTTCATTGTTATCTAAAGAACTATTTTTATTTATTTAAGAAAAAAGGCTCACCTCGCTCGTTTCGCACATAACTATACAGGGTGTTCCGTAAGTAATGTAACATCGGAAAATGGGGGATAGTTGAGACGATTCTGAACAACAATTTCCTTTGCAAAAATGTCGGGCTGGGCTTCGTTTTTGAATTATCAACGAAAAACACTGACTAATCACAGCGCGCGTAGAGCTATAACGACGTCGGACTTGAACGAATCACGGCTGAGCGCGCGCTCTACTCGCACTCTGATTGGTCAGTGTTTTTCGTTAATAAATCAAAAACGAAGCACCATACGACATTTTCGCAAAGGAAATTGTTGTTCAGAATCGTCTCAGCTACCTCCCATTTCCCGATGTTACACTAGTTACGGGACACCCTGTGTATGCATGTACATGTCAGTTATATTTATTTATTTGTAATCGTTTCGTATAATCCTCTCTTCCATTCTCCAAGTAAACAATTACTATAGGCCTAAAGGGTGCGCGTACACCCCAGAGCAAAAATAACACGAGTAACTATCGAGAACGTTTACTGCTGAGGGTCGTTCTCAGGCGACTGACAAGAACTCTCGGCCACAGGGTAAAGAATAAACGTTAGGTTAGATTATGTTGCGACTAAGTTTCCAGGGCTGAATTTTAGTTCGGGGGACTACAAAATTTTAAAGCGAGGAATCTACTGATTCAGAAGTTATGTTAACTCAAAAGTGTATTTGACTGGCGATATCGACGCCATATTGCCTCGCAACAAATACTCTCTGGCGTTCATTTTAGGTGGGACAGATCTACGGGAGCTTCGTGACTGCCGCGAATTCAGTTCCTTCGATACATTGCATTATAGCATGTGGACATTATCGACTATACACATTTACCGCCACCTACATGAATCTGTTTTACCCACAGAGTATGGCTGCAAATAAGCAATATGGCGTCGATGTTGTCTGTCAAATCCGTTGGAAACACTCTCTGAATCAGTGGATTCCTCACCTTGCAACTTGTATTTCTGTATAATAAAGAAAAAAAAGAGCCATATTTTTTGGTCCCCCGAATTAAAGTTCAACCTTTAAACAGCTTAGGTCTCGGTTGTAACTAGGTTAGATCTCAGATTAGAATAAAATATAAATACAGACGACTTTCGTATAACTTGATACGGAGATGCTCTCGACAGTTTCTGGCGCTAGTTTCACTTTCAAGTGAACGCGTACCGTAACAGGATTTTTTTTTTCTTTCATTTTTTTGAGGGGGTAACGATCATTGTGTCAGTGTAACTTGTCTCTCCCTAACCTCATTCATTCTTCTTCTCTTTTAGGACATTCTATCATTATCTCTGTGTAAGAACCCTTTTTTATAGTTCGACCTGCGAAGCGTTTAAGGTTTATTTTGCAAGCCACAATGTACCCCCCCCCCCCCCCCTCTCCATTAAATCACTAGTAATCAGTAGAAAATTCTATTTTGTTCAAATTTTGAAAGAAAATCTTTTTGTCTAATTTGAATTATATAACCCCCTGAAGGAATAAAATTATTAATAAAACGTTTCTTTAAGCGTCCAACTTATGAAAGTAGCTCTGTACATTCACCGCCAATTCTGAGCTTTCCGTTTACGCCTCGGCCGTTAACTATCTCCTTCGATAAACTTTTCAATACCTGACACCTGCCTTCGCATTAATATTAAGAAGAAACCATATCCTATATCGTGTGTTCAATTACATTTACAGAAGGAAATATTCTAACTACAATTTACTTACATATCTGTAAGAACTATGACTGCTTACGACAGGCATCACGGACAGAATGTCCGTCACACCGTAATAAGAACCCCTGATGTTTATTTCATTGTTTTAACTAGCAACTGTATACTAAACTCTTCTATCCAAGTTAAGCGACAAATCGAATATAAAAGTATTGCTATTCACTATGATAATACGTGTACAATCGATCGAATCGAATCTCGAACGATTGGCGTCCGTTAGCTGAAGGTTTAGGGGCAATGATTGAACGATGAAACGAGTCGCGTGAACGGAAAGTCAGGTAACGAACGCAGCCGCGCGGTTCGAGGGTTTCAAATAGTTGAAATAGTCGCGCCAAGCGAGAGCGGCGACGCGCATGCGCGGTCGGCGCAGTAGCCTACATACAGAGGGCGCAGCGTTACGTCCGATTCACATTGGCCGTGGTGGCGCCACACAAACACCCATATGGAACCATGGACGTAAGAATATACGTCCATGGATGGAACAGACGACTGATGCTAAACTTTTTCCGTCCACTCGTCGGTGAACGGAAAGCAAGGCAAAATCAGTTAATATACAACGGGCTTTCACGACACAACAGATGCGTTTTAAATGCCATTTAATAATGATTTATACTCCAATTTATACCCCGTTCGGTATCTACTCTCGCTTGGCCAGGTTATATGATGTTTGCAAGTATTACGATTCGAGGCGAGAAAAAACTGTGTATCCGAATCATGCTTATACGATATAATGTATTAAGTACACACGTGTCTGCACTTCTATGTGTTCTATATATATAAAAAAAAAAAAACAATCTGCATTTTGAGATCCGTTTACGATCTTCTTTCTCATTCTCTCGCTCGCTCCCACCCCTTTTCCTTTCGATCCTTTCCAGGGGTTAATTTTTCTTTGCTAACGGGGAGTCAACGTCAGCACTCTCACTCTCTCTCTCTCGTTCTCGTTCTCTCTAAGCGTTTTCTTAAGGCTAAAGAGGTAAGTGTAAAGACGCGAATACTGTTAAGGCTGACAGCTGCTTCCAGATACATCCCCCTTTTTTTTTTCTTTTGTCTGCGGTGTCGAGTCCTGTATACTGTAACCGTGTAGCATACCTTCTTTCCTTCTTTTTATCTCGTGTGAGAATTAATGATAAAACAACTGCTTCGTGGCGTATTTTATTTATTCTTTTCGTAAGTCTCTAATTATTTACAGTGTAATTCGAATTTAGCTTCCAATCAATATTTACGAAGTTCTGAGAACGAAAGTTCCTATGTTAGAAAAGATTGATAATTTCCAATAGTATATTTCAATTACTTTTCGAATACTTCAGAAACGAAAGGTATACGATGGATACTGGTAGACATCGAAACGGGGAATCCCTCAACCGGATTATTTCGTTCGTACAATACAAAGTAAAGGTACTTCGCTTCGTGTAAATACAATATAATGTACAATCTTCGTTTACTCCCATAAATCATCCTACTCTCTCTCTCTCTCTCTTTCTTTCTATCTATCTATCTTTCATTCGTTTTTCGTTTCATTTTTGGAGTTTAAACCTTACTGTGACCCCCGCGGGCGAGAGACGCGGGGGCGCGAAAAACGGAATCGTTCTATGTTCTACGGTGAATCGAGAGACAAAAACGATGAACAAAAAAATGAAAACTTCTATCTACACATTTAAAACACTCTCATTCTCTCTTAAATAAATATATCTCACGACGTCGTCCTCTTCGTTGCTTCGATTTTTTTTTGTTTCTTTTTCTTAAATCAATTCTTCTCTTCCATTAATACTCTCCGTCTCTCCTTCCCTCTTCCACCTTCTATATCTATTTCGTTTCTATCCTTCATCGTTTTCTGTCTCTTACCGGCGTACAACAACTACGATCCCTTCCGGTTTCCTTCGACGCGTAGAAACGTGGGCACCCGTCAAAAATAACTCGTCAACTCGGTTATTTCATGATTTACGTTCGAGCAGACGTTCAACGAAAAGTCAGACGCTGTTTTTTCCATGTTCTTTTCGTTTAAATAATCTCAAGGCTTTCCCTCGTGTACGTTTCTGTCTCCATCCTACCTCCTGTATCTTGTTATCTACTACAATCTGTACATTGATATATCTTGGTCGTGACGCTAATTAACAAATTATGTGGTTAACGTTTTGCTTTACCTATCGAGGACTCGCTGTGCGTATGTATTGTTCACGTGTACACTCCCACACGCTGTGCGAGCTACGATAACCCTTCTGTGTGTTCCGTCTGTGTATAACACGTGTGTGTGATACAATGTGTGGACCAGTTAATGAAACGATAATAAAATCGATAAAATACCCCTTCTCTTATCGATTCGTTCTATTTGAGTAGTCAGTTTTTGGACACTGGGGGGAGGGGGTAGAAATTGAGTATTTCTGTTATTAATTCAAAATATAGCGTTCCATTTCACGTATTTAAGGGTCAACATAATAGATTTGCTTTTTAACAAGAATGGGTATTTGTGGTTCATTATTCTGTCCAAACATTGTACGGGTTTGGTGAAAGTGTAACTATCCGAAGAATTACAGCGTGTGTGTGCCACCTTTGGACAACTGACGTTGCCACCTTCTTTTCTTTGTATGTAATATGCTTCTTTCGTCGATGATCCGCGGCTGTGATCTTTAACCCTTGAACAGGCCTTCTGTTTGAATTAGTTTCGACGGGACAATTACAGCCCTATGGACGTTAACACTAGAACTACCGACGTTCGGTGTACCCATTAGACTTGCCAGGAAAATCCGTTACGGTAACAGCCAAATGACGTCACATAGATCTATATACATCGATTGATGTGCCCACCACGCGGTGTAGCGCGGAACAGTTCCGCCGGAACTAATCTGGCAGCCTGGCATCAGTGCTGGCGTCAGTGACGTCATTACTTGCTTCTCCCTCCACTGGGACGTTACTTATGACGTCGCTTGGCCGTTACACCCAGCAAGTCTGGGTGTACCCTTACTTCAAAATCAAATGAGAGATGAAACAAACTGATATATAGAATAATTCAATTCGGAATAATTCTTTTAATCAATTTTGTAATTTAAAAGAAGAATTTTGACCCGCTTGGTAGTTCTAGTGTTAATATTATAAATAAATATAAACATAACGTTGCTATTGAATATACTGACACGTGACGGATTTGCAACATTACAATTAAAATTTGAGAGGACTAAATTATTTTACTGACATATCTTCAACTTCCTAAATAATAATAATAAAAAATGAAAGCTTTGCCCGTTTAAGGATTAAAGACGATGTTCGTGGAAATTGGTCGAAGAACAACCCAGGAAAGTGAAACGAACGCAAACGAAAGAAGCTGTGTCGACCCATGATGTGTCAAGAACCAAAAAAAAAAAAAAAACTCGTTCATTTGTTTCTTTATTTTTCATTCGTTGGATAGTGTTAGTGTAATGTATATTCAGAGAGAAGTTTTTTCTTTCTCATTTTTACTTTTCACGTTCTTCAACATAAAACAAAAGAAAAACGCACAAGTACGAAGTAGTGGTACATGTGTTCGATCGATCCCTTAAAATCTATAACGTGCTTTCTCTGTCGAGCAACGATCTAATATATTCGACTAACCGCGAATGAACTATTCAACAATACGATCGTCGAGATCTCACTAATATTAGTTAAAAAAAAAAAAGAAATATAACCAGAAATGAAAATAGGGACGGAACTCAACGTATCTTCTAATCAATCTCAACGAATTGTCTAATGTTGTTGAACTCGTCACCTGCTAACGAGTACGTGTTAATGAAATCAGATTGAAAAAGGCAAAGAAACGAAAGGAAGAAAATCGAGCACGAGTAAGTAAACTGACAGCGATTTTCAGTGTGACTGTAAGTGTTTTGGTACTTGTTTTATCGTAGACACTTTGTTGGTGTTGTTGGTGTTGTTGTAGGTAGCGATAAGTGACGGTGAATAATAGTATTGATGGTTGTATTGGTGCTGTTGGTGGCCGACGGGGTGCAGGTGGTCGAGAGTGGCCTTACTTGAGTAGCTGATGAGCTCGCTCGTTGGCCACCTTTATCCTCGTCTCGTTCGATTCGCCCTGCGTGGCAAACAAACAAAAACAAACGAAAGATCGTAACCCCAAACTCAGCCGTGTGCTGATCAAAGATCGTGTTAATTGTCCAATAGTCCGCCGGTTACTTTTGTCAGTGTCGGCCACTTTCGTTAATTCGTCGTTCGTCGTCGTCATCTTCGGCCTGTTAACCGAGCGATCTTATAGATGGCATTCGTTAGTTAAGAAGGTGGGAGGTTACCTTTCCGTACGTTACTGGGATCGGAGGCGTGGCCAAATTGGCGACGCGAGCCGAGCAGCGCGGCAGGGAACCTCCCACCAGCCGCCTGAATGGACGGGAGGCGTGGCCCAACTGCCACTCCTCCCCTCGTTACTGAGAATAGTCATCTATGCACGTGACCGTACTAGATTCTGCTTCTGTATTAGATCTTTTATCGAACGATGACTTAATCCTTGTGTTTCTCAGTTGACAGGTTAAAACAGACAACGAAGACGACGACGAGAATGACGACTCTGCAGGGTTTCATCCGACAAATAAGATTCCATATGGTTATAGATGTAATATCACTGTCGTGTGTGTACGTATGGACGCGTACAGTTAGAATGAAAAAGTGAATGGAAGATAACTTTCAATTACGATTTAAACGAAGTTCGCTCAGTTTCCAATTCTAACTGCACGTCGTATCTGTTGAGATGACAAAACTAAACCGATGATCAATGAGAAATAATGATGACGCGGTTACACACAGCAGAGACTATAATTCAACGACGTATAATACAAGGAGAATATTAACCCTTTCGATACAAACGCTTCAACAGAATTTCTCTTTAAATTCTACCGGGTGGCTATCAGTAGCGTACACAGGATTAAATCTTTATGGGAGGTACCAATAAAAAATTGCTCAAAGTATAAAACTGAGAAATTAATTGATTCTTCTGAGGGCGCTAGGACCTCTTGTCTTTCCACCTAAGTTCGACACCGTATCGAAAGGGTTAAATAATGGCTAGTACTAAAATCCTAAACGCGGATCGACGTAATAATTAACCGGAAGGTTCGACGATATAATATATAGTAGCAACGCAAACAGGTGGATCGAGTTGGAGACACGAGAATGTTGGGTTGACGGGTTGACGGTGTCCGACCGACGACGAGAAGGCAGAAGAAGAAGGGGTCGTGGGCGTGTGAGCGTACAATACTTTTTTTTTTTTGGAGCTGATACATGTATATATATATACGTGTACATATATATATATGTTTTCTTTGACTATTTAGGGCTCGGAGGAGACGGGTACGTGGGCAGAGAGACGCATTTTACTTGAGCAGGGCGTGCGCACGCTGATTCGCCACAGCTATCCTCGTTTCGTTCGACTCGCCCTGCGGATTTGATCACAGTTTTGGATTTTGGTCACACAGGTGGTACAAGAGAATGTGAATAAAATCTTCGATCAAACGAAAGGCAAGAGAAGAAACAGAGAGAAAGAAAATACAACAAAGAGTGTAAAAAGACAGAGAAAAAACAAAGGAGGGCTAACAAAGCGTGTCAGGTGTGATAGGATCTTTCCAATTTTTCTTTTTCTGCTCCAGGTTTGGATTACTTTCCTTCCTCTTGTGATCGAGGAACATAGAAGACGTTGAAGGTGGCAAGAAGGAAGGTGAATTTGGTGTGCCAGGAAGAAAGGAGTACAGTAACAACTGCCATTGGAAAACTAATAACTTAAACTAGTGTCTTTTGTCTCAAATTATCAACCTGACCTCTTTATACGTTCACAGAAGGTTCCAATTCATCGATACGTACAGAAATCAAACTCTGTCTTTATAATGGATCTCGTATGCCTCAAGATTCTTGAAGCTGTGAAGTCCTATGGTGTCCATAACAGAAGACAATCCAATACACGTCCAATCTCTGTCTACAGACTCTTCAGCAATGGATTCTTATGATTTTAGGCTGAATAAGTAGTCCTTGCGAATATAAAGGAATAAGTAAGTGGCCAGCAGGCTATCTTCCTCATTTCTATGTCCCACCAAAGCATACTAGCTTGGTTAACACGTTAAGTGCCACGCCGATCCATAGGGGCCGATGTTAGGCTGCGTTCAGACTAGGCCAGTAGTTGGCGCCAATGATCCTCGCGGCGGGCGGTCCAAATTTCTGTGTTTCTGGCCGTGCCTGTACCAGCTCTGTCGTCCGAGAGAGAAAATGGTTGTTCTCTGACAGAGCTGGTACAGGCATGGCTAGAAACACAGAAATTCGGACCCTCCACTGCGAGAGTTATTGGTGCCAACTACTGACATAGTCTGAACGTAGCCTTCGACTTTTCGTTCGGGCCCCGTCGGTTCTCAAGGACCGGCCACAGTCGGCTACGCCCTGGGCTTGAACGGAGCAACAAGCAAAACGGGCTGGGCACTTAACGTGGTAATTACCCAATATAGATTATGGGGGTCTTCTTAGCTTCTTAGCTCCAGGATACCTCGAATCTTCGGTACAATCTTCTCCACTATACCAGCTACTGTCAACATAGGACAATAGTGATCTAGAAACTTTGCAGCTTGGCAGTGAGGCCAAAACCGTAAAAGTTACTCCTCGGACTTCAGTTTCTCAAGGTTGCACAGCCGACACTGTGTGTTTCTCATCTTTTTCCTTACCAACAGAAATTGGACATGTGCCTGTTTATCCTGTTCGTTATGGACACCAAAGGAACCGTCTGAGAATCTTCGTGCAGCAGTGAGAAGGCTCTGTAATCTTGAATTCTGAATGCAGACAAGTGTTACTGTACGTAAGGGGTGGTTAGTCGTGCGGTGCACGTGCGTACGCATGCCAGAGTGGAAACGAAACGATCGTCCATTTAATTAAGTTACATATTCGTTTGTTTATGTGGAAATCCATGGATTTTTCATTGATGATATCGGGTAAGCGATGTCTGGCAATCGTTTCGTCTTCACGAATAGAATTTCCGTGCCAATACAAAAATAACGTGTATATAATAGAAAAGGTACGAATGTGAGCTCCTCAGGGGAGAGATAATCCTGTCTTAGAAGTCTTCCAAGTCCGTGGAACGAAGGCGAGGGGAAAGAACGGGGTTAACCCATTAATATCCATAGTGTACGCAATATTTTATCTATTTTCCGGGTCAAACGTTATTTCAGAACGTACCTCGATTAACCTTTGGACGACGGCCCACGGAGAGGGCTAACAGTCTAAACTAAATGCGGGGATATTTTTGTCCTACGTTTAAAAATTGTATTCCTTAATAATCAGAATACCTTGGTATACCTTTTCAAGGTCTGAGTCCTAACTGACCTAACTTCGGCTTGAAGTTCATCCTCGAATCTTCGAATACTCCTTCGTCCAAAAGTTAACAAATATGTCCCTCGACAACAGAAAGCAATATTTAAAAAATAACACGTCCTCGTACTCTGAAAATTAATGGGTCGAAGTAAGGGAATGCTACGAAGAGGAAACGGTACTCGTACGACACGTTGCCCATCGTCGACGGCCAGAAATCTTGTGAAATCGTAAACTGAATGATTGCTTTTCGTTTCTAGGACGGTCTCGTGGGATAACATCTTGTTCAAGATCCACCGTGTGACAGGGGATGGGAGAGCGGATGGAATTTGTCGAGGATCCAAAGGTTAACGGAGGGACGTAAGATAAGGCGATGTAAGAAAGCGAAAGCGACGACGAAACGTGTTGTGCATCGCTCTGAGCGCGTGCATCGTGAGTGAAAAAAATCCACACATGCTCCGTGGAGAGAAAAAAAGTATAGCGGAGCTAATTCTTTACGCATCGTTATCGTCATTTCCAACGGTTCTTCCGAGAAATTCGAAGCTTGCCCTGCCCAGAATCACGCTGCTCGATCAAAGTATCAAGTTTAAACGTAGAAAGAAGTAGTTTACAATCTTGACCAGGTGTTGTAAATTTCTTACACCGGATCAAGAAGATACGATGGCCAGAACAAGCTTCGAATATTATCCTGAACTGGACAACATCTCTGAGCTTGTGTCCGATCCGTCGGCTCGGGATACGTCTCCTCACCTTGCGATTGATCCTGTCGATCTGTCGGTTCTGATTCTCCAGCTCGCTGCCCATATCGATCGCCATGTTTCTCAGATTACCAATCATCGTGTTCACCTGTCCCATGTTCTCCTCCATCTCATTTTCGCGAGCGTCGTTCGTGATCTTGGCGATGTATCCGCCCTGTGGACCCAGTCCGTTACGATCGTCCATCACCCGCTGGGGCTGGTTGTTCACCACCTTTCCGTCATCGTTGCCCTTCCAGGTTCCCTCGTCCTCCTTGAAGCTGGCACTCCTGCGAAAAGCCACGTTTAATTAATAGGACTGCGAGTGGAGGCTTCGAAGGAACACCGAACAGATTAACGTTAGCTAGACCGAAGCAGTGGTGGTAGTGTTAACCCTTTGCGGAGCCAAGATTTGGTGGACTGGTATTTTTGTAGACAATTATGAGAAATGAGGACTTGGGGACTTGAAAGCTACACGTTCTATATTTTTGGAACCAGAGGAAGCAAACATCGGGCTTTTAATGCCTATTTGGCGAGCGCAAAGCGATTGTAGTGAGACTTGGTTAGTCTCCGAACGGTCGATCGTACCAACACAACCGACTGGAGTGGAGGACTTAGTCTCTGGGAGTTCCGAAGCAATACGCGGCTGGGACTTGGTCTCCGAACGGTCGATCGTATCGATTAATGCGTATTTTGCGCTCGCCAAATAGACATTAAAAGCCCGATTTTTGCGCCCTCTGGTTCCAAAAATTAACGTACGTACCACGGTCGCAAGATGCCTCTCACCCCATCACCCATTTTACGCCCTTGGTGCGTAATATACTACAACGACCTAGGGAGCCTACTCCTACGGTCGTTGCATATGGACCAAGGTGCCCCAACTCGGATAGTCCCCCAAATTGTCAAATTTCTACATGCCGTAGTGTCTTTAATAAGTAGCTCAGTATTTTTATATCAAACTATGACAAACCAGGGACCCGCAAATTAAACCTAACCCCAACTCCCTAAAGTATCCACTACCCACAATAGCTGAAAGTTGGTCCGCAAAGGGTTAAAAGAATTGGCCGGTTACAGAGTGTTCTGTGAAACAAAGGCTCCGATTTGAGACGATCGAAAAAAGCAAAACAGGGTGAAGAAATCCGGGACAGTCCTACTTGTTGCATGGAAGAACGCAGAGACCGCAGCACTTTTCCATTCCGGTGAGATTTTTCTCGGCCTCCCGCATATCGGCGTTGATTTGGTCCATACCCTCCTCGATTCTGTCCAGTTGTTCTGTTTCATCGTACGAGAATTGTTACGTTAGTTTTCCGTTCGTTTTGAAGTGGTACGCAAGTAGCGTGTCTCGAAAGGGAACAGACAGTCGGGGTCGAAAAATAAAAAATCTATGAATTACTGTACTTCTACGTGGTTTCGGTGTACTTAACGGAAAATAACTTTACCTTTACACTTGGCAAAACGTGAGGGAGAAGAAAAGAAAAGAAAAACACTGTCCGATTCTCTTTCGAGAGGATTTTATACTTTGCTTTCAAAACTTGTACAGGGTTCGTCATTTTCAAGATCGTCGTGGAATAGACTTTAAACGCGCATCTAGATTTCAATTTTATAAGTAATACGATATATGGAAAATTAGCTCTATTCCGCGATCTTAAATGACGAACAAACGGGCTTTGTACTCTACGAGGATCTGTCGAGAGAAATATCGTTCTATTCCAATCTTATCTACATTCAAGATTCGAAATTAACCCTTTCACTGCGTCAAGAAGCGCAACATCTGTTTTTCATTCTTATATTTAGTGTTTATTCATCGTAAGAACAGTGGAAATGTTCTTTGGTCACGGCTACTGGCTATAGAAAGATCAACGTCTCGATAAATCGCCGGGAGGCGGCGCCGCCACGCCCAGGGGTAACCGCAGGACGCGGCGCCGCCACGCCCACGGTGAATTATAAAGAAAACGAAGCAGGTGGATCCACCGCACAAATCTACCCAAATGGAAACGTTTACCACTCGACCGTCGCCCCGATAAATGAATATTCACTCTCACATATGCTAAAGCAAACTAATCGTTCATAGAAAATTCCCTGCTACTGAAAGGGTTAAGAAATTACTTTAACAAATCAGTTTACATGCGTTTTCTCTCGACGATGCATCCTCAGAGGTGTCAAAAAAAAGAAACGAGTGCAACTAAAGTGCAACAACAGCTAAGCAGAAAAAAAAACATAGTCTCCCTACTAAGGGTTTCCTAAGATCGGGTGAGTAGCTTTGTATGTACTTGGGGTGTACGGTGGAGAGTCTCTATGGGGTATTGGGTACCTATTGAATCAAGTATATTTTATATATATATAATACATATATATATATAATTACGTAGAGTAACGCGGTGATGCAAAAAATATGTGCCGGTCAACATAATATACACAAGTAGATTGGTATATTGACTTACACCGTGTGCCGGAAGTAACGGAGGGGGGAGAGTCGTATTTAAACGTGTCGTGCGACCCGATACATCTGTATATATATATATATATTTATTTGTTCTCTCTGTTTATTTATCGTATACATGTATTTGTCTTGTTTTCGTTTAATTTTTCACTCTCTGTTTTCTTTTATCCGGTTTTTCGTTTTAATCATCACTTTTTTTCTATCGTTTGTTTGTTCGTTCGCCTTCGTGAGATTTACGTTCACGGCGGGAAGAGTTTTGGAGAGAAAAAAGAACAGTGAAATAGAGAAGAAGAAGAAGAAGAAGTAGAAGAAGAAGAAGTAGAAGAAGAAGAAGAAGAAGAAGAAGAAGAAGAAGCAGAGGAAAGGAAGTGTGCAGAGCGAAAAATCGATGACCAAAACACAAAAACGAAGAGCTCTTTTCTTTTTGTTTGCCCTTTTGGAGCGGCGAATGCAAAGGGGAAGAAAATGATCGAGGATGGGTCGAATAAAACGGAAGATCCAAGAACAAAGGAGAGGAAGAAGTAAAGCAAAGATGATCATCGAATGTTGAAGGGGATGGTTAGTTTTCTCGGTGGTTTTCTTTTTGGTTAGTATCGCAACCGTCCGACTCGGAACTAAACAGAAACTGTACTTGAAGGGTTGCAAACAGTGTCTGGACGATATTACACGCAATTGAGTGTCGTGTGCGGTCGTATAATTATATCTATGTTTGAAAGTACAAATACTGTACAGGGTGTGGCCATAATGGTGGTGCGATGGGGTAATTCCTCGTGAAAGAAATGAATCAAAAAAACACGAAACGAAGCTTTGCCTTTTTTGAGAAATTAGACATTTTTTTGGAGGGCCAAAAATAGTCTTTGTGCATGAATTTTTTTTTAATAAACTACTCGACGGATCTTTTTACAGTTTTTACCATTTATTGTACATATATCGGAGTATTTAAATGAATTTTTATTGCAGTTAGACAAGAAGTTATAATGGTAAAAAGATAAAAATAATATTTTCATAACAATATAGAATAAAATATTTAATAGACGAATTAACGCCCCGGAAAGTAAAGAGGGAACGGGCCCGCCGCATGCTTGTTGGCCCGCGTGACGGCGCGGGGCGGTACGGAGAGGGCAGTGGGCGTAGCCCTCGAGAATCGGGCGTCGCGTGGAAAAAATTCCGATCGCTGTTGTAAGCGACGGAAATTATTATATAGCTCTAATAATCATTATAAAAATATTTATTCCTACAAAAGACTACAATAACGTTTCCAGAACTAGGTAAAAAAGGAAAAACTTCATTTCATATATTTAATTCAGATTTGCACGACGAATTACAGCCACGATTCGTAACACACCGCCATTAAAGGGACATCCTGTACGAAGACAGGGTGAATCGAACATATGGAGAATATAATATAATAGTAACAGTACAATTATTGTCGTCGATCGTTGGTTTTTTTATCGTGTCGATCAAGACCAGATATATAAGAACTTTTGTAAAACGTTTCACGGTAAAGTTTATAAAATGTTTGTTATGTCTAGATTTTGAAATGGCTTACCGCCTTGCTCGTCCAGCATCACGAGGGTTTTCATCCCGACCTCGTGGCTCTAAACAGGCAACCGACCAATCAGCGGCGTGTTAAACGTGAAGGAACAGGAACTGCCGCCGATACGCTCCCTCCTCTTTCACCCGGTATTTCTTTTTTTTTTCACCCGTATCTCCATCCCTTTTTTTCAGACTATTTTCATTCGCTCAAACAGCGAAGAATCAGACTTGGAGTCTGTCCGACGACGAAGGACGGATAAATCTAAGAGAAGTCTGATTCTACGTGGAGAGAATTATCGATGTATCGAAAGGGGGGAGGGGGAGGAGCCAGAGGGCGCGTACGACGACATTTTTATCCTGATTAGTTAATATAATTCTACTGCGGGTCAGGCTCTGCTGGAGGACCAGGATAATCAAGTTGTTGACGTGAACGAGATAGAAGAGAAGTGTTGGATTTACCAACTTCGAGACGAAAAAACAATTTTTTTTTTAACCCTTTGGCTACGGCAGACCTTGGCACACACCGGCCGTATTGTATGGTATGAATTCAGTCGCGACGTACACCGAACGTACATTACCATAAGAGCAATTATCAAATTTTAAATCGGCAATTATTCCGGAAACAGGCGAAATTTGATCCGGACGCTTATTGGCGCCAACATGTACCAGCGGAGCGAAATAAGTCGAGCGCCCATTGGCGCCTACAGTATCAGGAAGGCAATATGTTTCAGACGCCAATAGGCGCCAACAGTAGTCAAAGGGTTAATGGACAGGCGAGGTATAGTAAAATCTGTCTATGGTAGAGGTGGGTAGCAAGCCTGGAACACTTGTCAAACTGAAGACTTCAGACTTTAGGACAACCGAGCACTGTCGAAACGGAGATTTTTAGGATAACTGAACACCGTCGAAACGGAGATTCTTGGACAAATGGACACTACGAAATTATTGATACCTCTTACAAGAAGTTGCATTGAAAAAATACAGGTTTTCTATTTCTTTGTTAACCCATTTGCATCATAAGCGTATATACAGGGTGTCTCGTTATAATCTTTCCACGCGATTATCTCGAATAATAAATGCTTGCAGGCAAACTACTTATAGAAGTGTTTCGTCTACCAAGACCGAATGAAGATTTCACTGGACCCGGGGCTACCCCCAAAGAGGAACGGAAATTAGTCGCAACATCCATGAAAAAACCGGAGGAAATCAATACACGGCTGATGAGTCCGTATAGGTTGTCCTAACAGCCTTTATAGGCTGTAACAACAACCTATAAAATTATAATTCGACGGACCCCGAAAACCTGCTGTGACCCCATCTAACCATCGCCCCTATAGTCACCGAAGAAGCTTCATAAAGAATCTTACAAATTATAGACAGATTTTACTCAAATTCGTACCACTTTTGGCTGAACAATCGAAAATAAAGTGACAAAATATCACAGAAAAGATATATTTAATTAACCAAAACTAATTCTGTCTAGTCACCGACGATGAGGTTGGTAAATCCAACGTTTGTTGGATCAGAAGAACGCATGAGGATACGAGGGGAATTAATTAATTAATTAATCAACACGTCGATCTGTGAAATTTCCAAAAGCAAAAGATTAGGCAGTTCAAAAAATATACAGCATTGCTAGCGGCGACACGTGGTCAAACACGTTCTACTACATCGTTTAATATCATGGGATATTAAAGATTCTCCGTGGTAAACCAAGTCTGTTGATCGATTCAGGGGCGGATGAACGGATGAAAGGAGAACGATGGACAATCGATGAATCGAATCGAATCCAGTCAAATGATGTATACATATATATACAAGGTGTCCCGTAATTAGTGTAACACCAGGAAATAGGGGGGTAGCTGAGACGATTCTGAACAACAATTTCCTTTGCAAAAATGTCGGACGAGGCTTCGTTTCTGAATTATTAACGAAAAACACTGACCAATCAGAGCACGTGCGTAACTTTGAGCGCGCGCTCTGATTGGTTAGTGTTTTTCGTTAATAATTCAGGAACGAAGCCTCGTCCGACATTTTTGCAAAGGAAATTGTTGTTCAGAATCGTCTCAGCTACCACTCATTTCCCATTGATACACTAGTTACGGGACATCCTGTATATAGGATGTTCAAAAAAATATAGGGAAGAATATTGACGAAAAATGGATATAAAAATTATTACTTTTAAGTTGACGATATCAATCCTATTATTGTCCTATAATGTCATTTAACAAGAAACTTCTGCGCTCAATTAACGCCTCTACAACAACATACACATCTTACAAAACAATTTTTGTATGTTTACATTAAAATATTTCAAAGCCGAGTCTCTGATTTTTCAGAACCAGATGATTTCACGTGTTATTGTGAATAATTCATCATTTTGTTAATAAATATTTATTAGAATGTTTGTAAGTGTTAGATGATTTTTGAACACCCTGTACATGCGAGAAGTCGAATGAATTGAACAGGAATAGACAAAAGGCAGAAGCAGATTAAAGGAAGAAAAAAGACACGCTTCGTAATCCGGTGTAGGGCACTCAGAGTACCGTGGCGCTGTAAGGTTACAGAATCAGAAGGTATTTTTTGTTTTTCTTTTTTTTTTTGCTATAGGACAGAAAAAAAGAGATCAGAACCAGAGTTAAACGCGTCGTTTCACCATTCGACGAGATATACATATATGTAGCTGTGGTGTTAATTAACCGAAAGTTTGTCGTCGATTGGCCGATCTCGCGAAGCGAAACGAAGCAAATACAACGCGAAAAGAAATATAAATTGATTTTCTTTTTATATCAAATCGAGTCTATTCATTCGCGTTTTTGAACACGTTCCGTGAAAATTTGTCCATTAATCCCCAAAGTTGTGATATCGAAAAATATTTGCTCCATTCTTTGTCTATTTATTAATGAAAATAATAAAAAAGAAAAAAAAAACATTTACGATGTTTAACGGGAATTAACGGACTAAAATTTTAATCAGAAGTTTGCGAGGATATGAAAACTATATTTTTCTAATTTATTTATTCATCATTAAGTCATTAGGTCATTAGTGATTTATTTGGTATGGAACGTGCCCAAGATTAACCCTCGAACAATGGACTTCCGGGTCTATTTCGACCCAGCCTGTGAACTATTTAATTTACACGGATATTTATTTCATAGTTATTATCTTCTTTCGGTGCTACCAAATATGAGAATAATAGTTACCGTATTCCTAATATTACGTATATCATTTTTCATTCTGAAACTTGTTTCGAATAAAAGAATTTCAATGTCAAACGAACCCGGAGTCCGTTGCTTTCAGGGTTAAACAAAATTCACGAGTATCCCTGAAAAATGACCATTAAAATTTCCACAGAATTCACCCAAAAATATGTCTGTTTTACTTTTGATTTTCTCGTCACTTTGCTCTCGCCTTTCTTTTTTTTCTTTTCTATTTTTCTCATTTTCTTATCTTTATCAGAATTATCAATCGAATCGATGAAATTCGTATCATTGATTTGTTGATTGTTGTTTGGCTTATTGCTGAGGGAAGCTGCTTACCGCCTTGATGGTCTAACATCGTCAGAGTGTTCGCTGCGACCTCCTCGCTCTACGACAGGGTCGAAGGGCCCACACGTTAACGGAAATGAAAGATCGTTCAGTGATGCGCGTGAACAACTGCGAAATCAAGTCAGAGACAAACAAGCAGATCCCCGGTGCACGTTTTGCCACAATAACATCAGCATCGACTCGAGTTGAAAGCACCCGAGATTGGTCTAAATCGAAATTCCATCGTCAACACTTCAAATTTTCAAACATTGGAAAGAATCGTTCGAGTCGTGTGACAAAACGTGCCGGGTTGCAATCAAAATAAAAACTTCATATTAATCTACGAAAGAAACGAATTCTGTTCAAAGTGTCCGTTCGTTAAAATTGATAATGTTCATTGAATTATAATATCTTTACGGTTGTCGACGAACGGACACCTTGAAACGTATGGATAAATCAGAAGAAAAGAAGACACGATAAAGAAAAAGGCGACGAAAAGATGGCGCGTACGAAAAAGAAGAAATGATTTAAATGACGATGAGTATCGTAGGCTCTAGAGCGAAAGAAAAATTGGAGCGAGTCGCTAGGCTAAAATTATTACAACGTTCAAAACATTGCCCACACGGCGACATCGACGTTCACGTCTTGCTTGCACCATGCTTATATATCGCCGTTGGCTAAAGTGATACGACTCGGGAATAACGGTACCCGAATTTCCACAGCATCGAGGGAGGCGAGAACGTAGCCGTAGTCCACGCATTCGAGGTTAAAAACTGGTTGTAAGTCAAGTACAGTCGCGTGCAATGATGGCTTGCTTCGGTATGGAGAGGCGTAAGAGTAGGCGGGGCCTCGATCACTCGCCTGGTACGCCTACTGCCGCGCGTAACCAATAGCAACGCGTCAAGCGAGCGTGGGAGATTCCGCCACGCCCAGAAGCGTGGACAGTAGGCTCGGACACCGCCCAGTCGCGCATGAGAGTAGGCGGTGTCCCGCCCACCCGTCTGACCCGCCTACTGCCGCGCGTAACCAGTAGCAACGCGTCAAGCGAACGTGGGAGGTTCCGCCACGCCCAGAGGCGTAGACAGTAAGGTCAGCCGCCGCCCAGTCGCCTGGCATCCTTCCTGTCGTGCATTAGACGAGTGTTGAGAGGTTTTTCTACTCCTAGACACGTGGATGAGAAGTGGAACCTTCCTCCACTCGCCCAATACACCTATTCTCCCGTTGCAGCTAGTAATAAAACGTCAACCGACTGGTAGAAGGCCGCCTTCTTCTACACACGGAGGCGTAGCTGAAGGGTAGAACCTTCCCCAATTGCTTGGCAAACTAATTTAGAAAATTTACTAACCTTTTTTTAATTTTTACTTTTACGAACGATGATGGAAAAAGCGATCGATCATCTCTGTAACCCCAGTTAAGAAGGGAAGGCATCATTGCACGCGATAACAGACCGAAATGAACAAAGAAAAGGAACTAGATACTTTGGGCCGCTTTACTTTCTCTCTCGTCGTTGCTTTCTCTGTCAGAAAACAAAAAAGCACTACTTTCCGACTCGATACGGTAATTCCAACTAATCGCACTATCGCATGTACGTAGACGACGGTGTCAATCAATTATACAAGCGGAGGGCAAGTTAAATACCTACTTGGTAAGACGACGGTCGACAAATAAAGTACGTTCGATGCAGAAGGATTTGTAAATCAAGGTAGAGACAGAGAGATATATATATGGTATGTATGTATATGTATGTACACACATACAAAGACGTGTCAGGTGTCTGTACAAGATGTTTCAAACGAAAATGAACACTGTGAAAACTACATCCTCCTTTTGTGAAAAAAGAAGTCAAAATTTAATACCTTGTGCATAGTGAATCTAGAAAACAGGACAAATTTTCAAACATAATACATTAAATAACAAATTAGACCGGAGCTCCGCAAAGTGGGCGGCGCTACCCGCCCAGGAGGCGCAGGCCACGCCCAAAGGGGGCGTTGGCCTATCCTACGGGAGGCGTCGCCCGTCGTACGAGGGGCGAGGTTAGGCTAACATTTATATACAACACACTAGAATCTTGTATTAAAATTTTAAACAACTCGTTCAGATTGATAGCCTCACTGGGCTTATAAAAGAGGCGCGGCCGACCGAAAAGCTTTAAGAAATCTTCGAATATGACTTCGTATCATAATTTTTAGGCCATAGTTCATCTTTTAACGAATATTTCGATTGACGAGCGCTCGACTTCGATATAGCAAGCTACAAAATGTTAAGGAATGGCAAGTATTTACAATTTTCACCGTGTTAACACATCTGATCACATCCTGTATACATACATACATATATATAATACATATGCATATGTACATAGGAAGACGAAAGTTACGATAGAGAGAAAGAGTAATATGAAAAAACAAACATCTACCGCTAAAGACGTTTACGAGTTATCAGGTATCTTGGTTAAAGGTTGTCACACTAACGTTGTACAGGATTTATATACGTATACGCACGCGACAACAAACCGCACACATATACGTATACAAACGGTATCTATCTATAATGTATATATACTATATATATTCTTGTACGAATAAATATATAAATATAATACGTATTACACGTTGACTGAAAGCGACACAGCTAAAAGCTTCGTGTGTTTGGCTACCAAGTAACAAATAAAAATATATATATATAAAAAAAAGAGAAAAAAAAAAAGAAATATAACAATGTACACAATCCAAGGTGTAATTTGTGAGAAGAGATAGATAGATAGATAGAGAGAGATACTAACAAAATATACAGACGTATGCGTCTAATCGAGATGCATACATATACACACGAGATACACGTCTACGCATCGAGTACCATTTTACGTATTTTCTTTTTTTTTTTTTTTTCGTTTTCTTTTGCTGTGTTTGTATGTAGAGATTAGGTTATTCGAGAGACAGGGAGGTAAAGACAGACAGAAAGAGAGAGAAAAGAAGCACGAAGTAAAGGGCGGAGGAACGAAGACTTTGGAGAGACACAAAGGGGACGAAGAAATCAAACATGTTGGACGTTTTAACGAGTCGATTTTTTTTTTCTTTTCTTTTTTTCGTATGTTCGCGCACGAATTCTTTTTTTTTTTTTTTTTTAATTGCCTTCTTACTTTCGTATTCGTTGTACTGTACTGACAAACAGCAGCACCAGCGAGTGACGTTTGTTTGATAGTCGAGTGTGTTTTTGGTCGTATATGTTTTTAGTAACAGTGGTAGTGTCGTTTTCTTATGCGCCCTGTGCAACAGTTTCGGATCGAATCTCCAAAAAATCTTTCGATTTATAGTTGAAAATTGAAAAAAATTGAATGGTTTTAAGAACAATTCCAGCTCTCCAACAATTATTTAATAAAATTCTTTCATATCTCCACAAAATAACGAAAATTTACAGCAACGATTGTGTTCTTCAAAATTGCAACCATGACGTGTCCAGGAGGCGTAGACCCCGCCCAAAGGGGGCGTTGGCCTATCCCACGGGAAGCGTGGCCCGTCGTACGAGGCGTTCGCCTACTCTACGAGGGGCGTGGTTAAGCTAATACTGATATACAACACACTAGAAACTTGTATCATAATTTCAAACAACTCTTTTAGATCGATAACCTCACTATACTCATACTTATTTTCCAGATCAACAAAAATTTCGCAAAACCATTCATCTTTTTCTTTTTTTGATTATTACTTAACCAGGAATACCCTGTACAGTTTTCACAATCGCACCGGGCGCACAGTGGCAAAGTTAAAGGTTAAGTTAAAAATGTTAATCGGTATTAGCAGTGTGTTAGCGGTGTAATAGTAAGTTAGTAGTCGTAAGTAACCAGCAGTAGTAGATAGTTAGTAGTAGTATTAGTATAGTGGTAGTTGGCTGTCGCTTTTCTTCGTCAACCGCAATATCGACGGCGTCTCTCGTTCGATACTTCCGCCATTCCAACCGATTTCCAAAAAAATAAATAAAAAAAAAAACTATCGCTACATTTTTATTTACCGTTGAAAATTTTCATCGAGCAGGGAGTTGCATGACAGTGTAGTCGTTTAAAAAAAAAAAAGAAGAGAGAGCCACTTGGTCACCGATCGACCCTCCCATAAATCGACACCAGGGGGCCATTCTGACCCGTTAGAAAATATTTTCATAGAAATTTTCTTGCCACGAGGGTTTCAGAATTTCATTTCTGTGCATCGGGGAAAAATTGGAAAGGAAATCGTGCGACACGAGTCTCTCTCTGTTTCGTGAAAAAGGTCAGGAGGTCGCGGCAGAGTGTTCTCGAGACAAGCGACCGTGGCGAACCGTCTTATCGATTTTCCTTCGGGTTGAAAGAACACGAATTATAAAAAGAAAGGGGGGAAAAACCGTTTCCCGTCGAAGTAACGAAAATAAGTTATTCGAATTCCCTTTATTTTGGCGCTCGAAGAGGCACAACGTCAGGGCTGCTAATTAATCACTTTTTCGAACGACTATTTATCATAACACTTTGATGACCGCGCGTTTTGCGAACTTAGTATTTATTATGGATGAAAATTATTCATTTGTTGTGCTTGGAAATATTCAATTTGCTTGCATTACAAAATTAGTAATTTATTTGAAAGTCTCAGTTTCCCTACACTGCGAAATTAACAATTTCTTACTAATTTATTACCACGAAATTTATTATACTTGGAAGTTTCAATTCGCCAATTTTTGAATAAAAGTAGAATAAAATATACCGACCGTCAAAGCGTTAAGAAAAATTAGACGAGCCCTAAATAGAACAAAGGAACATCATATCGAGCCCAAAAACGATCCGAATTCTTTCCAAAAAGAAAAGAAGACGATAACCTTCCCTCCTAAAAAAAACCCCTGTAGGATAGTGTTGCAAGAAACAAAAAGGAGACGCGAGGGTAGAAAAGCTCGTTGGTGCTGAGGGTGTGGCACGACACAAGTTTCAACCAGAGGTCACTGTTTTTCACACCTGTACACTTGCAATAAACTAAATCCGGACCTATAACTTTGCTAAACGTTTTAAATAAAACATTCCTCGAAACGAGCTATACTTTGGGAAATAATTGGATACCACATTTGAAACAGACCACCCTGTATACACAGAGTGTCCTGTAACTAATGTAGGAGCCGGAAACGAGGGGTAGGTGAGACGATTCTGAACAACAATTTCCTTTGCAAAAATGTCGAACGAGGCTTCGTTTTTGAATTATTAACGAAAAACACTGACCAATCAGAGCGAATCGTTCTAATCCGACGCGCGCTCTGATTGGTCAGTGTTTTTCGTTGATAATTCAAAAACGAAGCCCCACTCAACATTTTTGCAAAGGAACTTATTGTTCAGAATCGTCTCCACTACCCCCCTCCCCCCATTTCCTGATGTTACACTAGTTACGGGACACCTTGTAGAATTAAATTATATCCATGTTGCACGTGTGATTAAAAGATACTATTAATTAAATATTATCGTACACGTGTATCTTAAGGACACTGATGAATTTCTTAACACCATAATTCCTGCCAATCGATACAATTGCAAAACCATGACCTCCAGTCCGTACGTGTACAAGTATGTGTGTGTGTGTGTCAGCGAGGAGGACAAAAGGTAAAAAAAAAAAAAAAGGATACCTTATCTTTCATCTTGTTGTTCGTTTACTTATCATATTTCTAAAAAGCGATTCACTCACCTCCCTGGTCGTCGAGTGCGACCAGAGTACGGATGCCAGCCTCCTTGCTCTACACGACAGACAGAGGCAGCACAACACAGACAACCACCACCAGTGTTAGAGAGTTGTATCTTTTTTTTTCTTTCTTTCATTTTTTTTCTTTCTTTTTTTTTTTAGTAGTAAGTATATAGTAATATTAGTAGTATATTAGTAGGTAGTATATCGTATTTACGTTAGGTAAAGAGAACGGAGGGTGTAACGGACAGTCGATGGAGAGAAGTGGGCGAAAAAAAGCCAGTTATTTATAGAGTCAAGGGTGTATCAATTCATTGGACGGTGGATTTTACTTGATAATATTCTTTTCCATAAATGAAAATTGTAATTATTCGTATTTTAGGGGACCACCGTCCAACGGTGAATCGCAGTATTTTTCTATTTTTTTCTTTACGCAAAATTATCTTGATCGGGTCTCTGGGCTATTTTTTTTTTTTCTTTTACTGTACGAGTGTTTTTATTCGAAATATTCTCGATGGATTTAAAGACTGCGACGCTGTCTTTAATTTCTTGCCATTTTTAGACGCGTTCACGACGCACTGTTAAAATCGTAATAATATTCATTAAAAATATAGTAGATGTAGTAGATATCTACTATACATTAAATATAGTAGATAAATATATGATCCTGCCACTGATATAGAGACAGGTGGGCAGACAGGTGGACAAGCAACGAAACACGTTATTTATTCACGGATTTTCCGACACGTTAATCGTTTATTATTCTTAACCCTCTACTCACTCTTTCACGACATATTTCATTTTCACAAACAAATATCCTGTCTTAGAATCGTTCAAATTCTGAAATTTGGATTCTACACCAGCGTTGCCAGGTAATTTCCGTCGCGTGGGATAATGTAACGTCACGTAATCGCGTCACGTGACCAACCGTCTCGTCCAATAGAAAACGCGACTACCCCCCACTGCAACTCCCCCGATTGGCTGACCGTACCACTTTCCCCCATAATTCCCTGGATCTGGTAACGCTGGTCATCAAAATCTATACCTAACCAATTTCTTTTTATTATTTGAAAATTCGGTTTGTAGAGGGTTAATATAATATTTATTTTATTATTTTTTTTTCTTTTAATTAAGGCTTGTCGCTTGTTGTTGCTGTTGTTGTTCTTGATGTTGTTATCGATCATGACGATGTTGTTGTTGTTGTAGTTGTAGTTGTAGTTGTTGTTGTTCCTGTTGCTCTGTAACTGTCGTCGCCGTAGTTGTAGGTTTATTTATTTATACTTAATTTATTTATCGTTTTGTTTAGATCTTCCTTCTGGCTATATCGAGATTTCGTTTACAAGCGTGAAGGCTCGCACACAGAGATACGCTTTATCGATTCTTTTCTCTCTGTGTTGTCGTTTATTTTGTTCTATATTCTGTTTTGTACGTACTCTTTGGTTTATTCCGTTTTTTTTTTTAACAACACAAAACCGCTGTTCTTTATCTTTTTTTCTTTAGCTTTTTTTTTTAATAAATTGGGAGGAAATGTTTTGTTCGAGATCTCTTTCGTCGTTGGGATAAATTACTTTCGGTTCTTTTGAAATTATTGGGTTGGTCGGAAAAGATTGTCTCGTTTTGGAGATAAAATAATTACATTTCAATATTATTTGCTGAATTAATAGTACTTCTTTTTATTATTGCAGTATTGTAATGGTTGGTATTTATTTACTGTAAATAGGTGATGGGAAAGAATCGAAATTTAATCAATTTTCTATATATATATATTTACATAGATTTCTAACCCTTTGCACTCGAGTGGCGCCTCTGAGGCGACCTATTTAATTTACTAAAGTACTTTGAAATGTGAAATTTAAGCTTTATTTCTATTCAAATATAGGAAATTAACGAAAGGAATAAAAATAAATAAATCCATTGGCATTTGCAACTTTTTCCTTTCAAAATAGTATATTTGATTTTCGGAAATTTCGCTGGAAAAGCCGACTAGATCCGTACGTATCGAAAAATGCCTCGACCGCAAAGGGTTAATTATGCAGTGGATTAAAAATGAATCTATTTTCAAAATTTTCCAACTATCATTTGATAAAAGTTTGTGTTTGAATTTCAAAAAAAAAAAACACAGACAAGAAAATTTATCGACCAACCTTAACGGAACAGAATTCCATCGACAGAAAGAGATCGAACAACAGAAACAAGAGTGTAGAAAGAAAGAAATAGAAATAGTGATAGAAAGAATACTATTCGAAGAATGTTAGTCAGAAGAAAAAAAAAAGAAACAAGGATATCACAAAACACAGAATACAGATTCAACACACATATAATAATTATCACGTGATAAAATAAAAAATAATCTAATCAACGCGTTGATTGCCGTATATTTTGCATTAATAATCATAAAAATTCCATCACGGAATACAAAAATTATCAAAAATACGACAAAGGATTATTAATTAATTAATTAATCATTTACGCGAAATTTTCCTTTCGCTTAACAGAATTGTCAAATTTCCCAAAATAATTCTGCAGCCAAAAAGTGTCAAGATCCCGACTTAATCTAACCTAACGGCAACGATAACTGATTAATTCTACCAAACGGTGGACTACATCCCAGGGCAATCAACGTGCTACGCTTAAAACGAAACGAAACGTAAACGAAAGGGAATCGTGAACGAAAAGTCTCGGTCGTTTTGAGAAGCGAGCAAACTCGCAAGCGAAATCTCGGGACTCACAACGGACCAGAGAATCACCATGAATATATAAATGCAAAGTAGAACACACGCACACAGAGAAAATGGACGAACAGGAATAGAAGGAGGAGGGAAGAAGAGCATGAAGAGTGCGGCGTAGATGACAGAGATTCGAAAAGAAACAAAGAGTGGTGGGGAGGGGAAAAAAGAAGAAAAGAAAGAAGAAGTAGAAGAGCAAAGAAAAGGAGCTCGAGTACTTCGAATCGGATAAAACCATAAGAAAGAAAAACACAGTGTTGTGCTTTTTAACAGAACGATACTTATCTTTCTTTAGTTTTCTATTTTTCTTTTTCTTTTTAATTTCCCTTGCAACTCGAAGCGACCCCGATTCTCGTCGACCTGTGCAACTCCGGTTGCTCTTCGTCGTCCAGGCGAACGAACGGTACCGATTCGAAGAAAAGGAGATCTTCTAAAAGGAATAATTGATGAGACAGGTCGATGGTATTCGAGACTGCAAGGGAATTCGGCACGGTTTATCGAGGAAATCGTGAGGATCGAACGAATATAAACGAGACGCTTTGTAACCAGTATTGTAGCTAACAAGTTTCTATCTGATCGATCCTTCTTAATCAGGGTGCTGAGCTTCCAACGTACGCTACTGTCGGGCATTCTAGGGTTCCCTAGCGAAAATGACGATATACAGAAACCAACCTGTGAAGTATGTCAGAAACAGTTATTGTTAAAGATTTTTGTGTAAGATTTTAGAAATTTAGAAATTTAATCCAACCGATTCGATTCGAAGCGGTAATAATCATCGAGTGACGAAATGAACGGGTATTTTCTTTCCCTATATCTTCATTTTCCCCCTAGAAAAGGCTAATAAGTTCGATAGTGTATAATATCGAGCACGCTAGACTTCCTCAAGAAAATCTCACCATTCGCCTTATGCTCAAAAGGCACAATAAATAACCAACTCACTTTCAAATAATTAACCTAATATAAACCTAACTTCGACATAACATACAGTAAGTTACCGTCTATACCGCCATTTTCCCTATGAAAGGCTGAACCATGCCCAGTAGCGTACCTACTCGATAAAGCACCCAATCGTTTATCGAACGAAAATTCAAAACAAAAATCAGACAAACAAACAAACGGATATACTCCTTTTCTTCGTTCAGCTAGAAATAGAAGCGTGCGCATTCGTCCGCGTAGGAAAATGTGCATGAATTTATCATAAAGAAATAGATATCGTGACGACAGATAGGGGGTAACAGGGGGGTGAATCGTCGTAAAATGTCTATAAGTGGTGGTTATGTAGAATCTTCATCGAGTATTTACCAGAATATTTATCCCGACAATATTTTCACACCTAAACAAAACACCTTATTAAACAGAAGAAGAAGAAGAAGAAAAAAAAGGCAAAAAGAAATAATCATCTGTTGTGTCGAGTATCTGTCAGGTAAATACTCTTTGTCAAAGAACCGTGCAAATACAAAGAGTCAAACGATATAGTGGTGGTTCTCAATCGGACAATGTGGTGGTGGTGGTGGTGAGTGATATGCGTGTTACATAAGGCGAGAAATGCCACCCATCTATACACGCGAAGATAGACAACAAAAATGACAGACAAACAGATAGGACAGACAAAGAGAGAACTAGAATGATTGGCAACAGATCAAGGGTGCGTGTTCACTATGGAGTAAGGGTACGTGTCCACTTGAGTGTACAGTTAGCTTCAGAAGCTATCGAGAGCATTTCTGGGGACCCTCCACTGCACTGAGAGTGACTGTCGGGCGCTTGAGAGCTAAACTCGCTCTAGAAGCTATCGAGAGTGTTTCTGGGGACCCTCCGCTGCGCCAAGAGTGACTCACAGTCTTACATTGCTCCGAGAGTCGCTTTCAGCTGACGGCAATTACTTTTAGGACAGTGGGCATTTGAGAGCTACGCTCGTTCTAGAAGCTATCGAGAGCGTTTCTGGCGAGTGGACACTCAGCTGACAGTCACTTTTAGAACAGTGGGCGCTTGAGAGTTAAACTCGCTCTAGAAACTATCGAGACCGTTTCTGGGGACCCTCCACTGCACTGAGAGTGACTGTCGTTAGTTGAAAGCTCCTTTCAGCGCGGTGTCAGTTACTCTCAGCTCGGTGACCGGTTGCGAGTAAAATCAACGCTGGAAGCTATGAAGAGTGTTTCTAGCAAGTGGACACCGAGCTGAGAGTGCCTGTCGTCGGCTGAAACCGCCTTTCAGCGCAGTGACTTTCGGCTGACGGTAGTCACTTTAGTATAGTGGGTGCTTGATAGCTAAACTCGCGTTTCTGGGGACCGTACACTGCGCTGAGAGTGCCTGTCGTTAATTAAAAGTGACTCTCAGTCTCACACTGCACCGAAGGTCGCTTTCATCCGACGATAGTCACTCTCAGCGCAGTGTCCACTCGCTAGAAACACTCTCCATAGCTTCCAACGCTGATTTTACTAGCAACCGGACTCCAATCTGAGCGTTACTGTCGCCAGCTGAAAGTCATTGCTTTCATCCCACGACAGTCACTCTCAGCACAGTGTTCACTCGCTAGAAACGCTCTCGATAGCTTCCAGCGCTAATTTTACCCTCGAGCAGTCGCATGCCTTATGAATCGCGCCAGAAACTATCGAAAGCTTTTCTTACGAATGAATAATGGCACCGAGAGTGTCTCTCGGCGTACTACACAGTTGCTGTAAATGCTATCGACAGCTTCTCGTGCGATTTTTACTCTCAAGTGGATACGTACACTTAGACGAGTCCGCGGTAAGCAAACAAAACGAATCAAGGATAGAGAGGGGATGATTTATGGAGATACATGAGGCTGGTGACTCTGACGAACAGAGTACTATGAAAGGACAAAGAAAAGACATCCCCAAGGGTGATGGTGATATTTCAATGAGCCTTTCTGTCATACATAAAAGATAAATCTTCGTATTTGTAAAAGGTTTTTTTTAGGCTTGTTAGGGACATTTGAATATTCAGGGGGATTATGAATATGTATCCTTTTGGTAGGAAAATCTGAATACTTGACGGTTTGAAATATCAGATAAAATTTAACAACAGTTATATAAATTTGACTGGAATTTTTTAGTCGAACCATTTGAAATACTCGAATACTTAGGATTCGATAGAATTTCAAATTCAAAAGTTTTGAACTCAAAATACAGGAATTTGAATTCTTCAGAAATATTTAAGACATCCGATAAAATTTGAAATTCAAATATTCAAATTTTCTCAAAAACAAAAAGGCATCGTTCTACAAAACGAAACCAGAACTCTCTCACATAATAACTTGATATCGAAATCGAAAATTCAATCTTAAAACGTTCTTCGAGGCTCATTTAAATATCAACAAAACGCTTGAGGAGGCCTCGTTTCTGATCAAAGAGCTTTGCGTCCCCGGAAGTTGAAACCGACTTCCTTCGTTGGACCGCAGCTTCGTTTCTTGTTTCTAATCGTGTTTGGCTGCGAAATAGTTGGCGAGTGAATGTCTGTGCATGGATCAATCACGGAGCTTCGATAAATGATTCACGAGCAAGAAAAGTGACAGCACGATGCATTCGAAATAGGTGGGAAATAGGGAGGAATGATACAGTGTATTTCTTTCTTATTTTTTCCTTTGCTTCTCGTGGAGGACAGGCAAACACACAGAGGCAGCCAGGCAGCTAAGCCAATCAGTTGGCAAAGTTCTCGAAAACTTCACAATTTTCGTTCTTTTCTAACAGTCAAGAATATTCTGGGTTCACAAGGTGGATAATGCTTGTCTGTACAATCTTTGCTAATTATAAATTAATTAATCGATCAACAATGATCGAGACATGTCATGAAATCGTGTCAGACGTTTTATAGCCTGATGATAACGTTCAGTTGTGAACCAGCCGTCGTGTGTCGCGAATATCGATCAAGCGTTTACATAGTAATTTTCTACGATCTTTAAGCTTTGCATTGATATACGATAAGTGTTATTTTGCAATACTTTTATGTCATGAAATCGAGTCAGACGTTTTATAGTCTGTTGATAACGTTCGGTTGTGAACCAGCCGTCGTGTGTCGCGAATATCGATCAAGCGTTTACATGGTAATTTTCTACGATCTTTAAGCTTTAAATTGATGTATCATAAGTGTTGTTTCGCGACACTTCTATGTCATGAAATTGTAATTATCTTTTGAAGTCGACCATTTGGTACGCAACTAAGTAGCTGAAGTATATCGTTTGGTGTTAGGAACATCAACGAACCGTTTATGTCATATTTTTTGCCAGACATTGAGCTTTAAATTGATGTGCCATAAGCGCAATTTTGCAATACTTTTAAGTCATGAAATTGTATCAGAATTTCCGTATCTCGAAATAAACAATTCTTTATAAAAATTCACTCACACCTTCAATGATACTGATTCCTTCTCCTATTTCCACAATTCAATCCAATGATATCAACCTTGTGAACACCCTCGAAAAAAAAAACTTCATTTCGTGAACTCTGCGAGCGAATCAACAGCAAACTTCTCCTACAAAAACTACACCAAACCTGACCAAAAAATACCCTCTTTGAAACCCCTTTCGCTGTTACACCTGTTGTTAACCTTTCCATTTTTTCATTCCACAATTAAAGCAATCCAATCATAACGAAAGGCAAATAAAAATATCCGAATAAAAATTTAATAAAATTCCTTCCACGTGTACAGAACTTTATTTAAACAATAAAATTCAATTTTCCTTCTTTTCGTGAAGTCTTTGAATGATTTTAAACGGCCCTTTGTCCCTCATTGGATGCAATCAAACGTGTAATTTTGCTTTTGGAAAAGTTTGCTGACAAAGCAGGCGGGCAAGCCAGATAAAAGAGCGTCAATCGTTGTCGAATGTGTAAAAGCAAGCGGACACACACCGCACACGTGAAGAAAAGGAAAAGAAAAAAAAAAAAAGAAAAAGTTTTCACACATACGCAGCCAGCAACACGGACAATATCGAGTTTCTGATGCCCGGTTCAGCCAGCAACAAACGGATAAATACGATTGTTAGCAGCGACAGAATTTCTTTTGTCTTTTTTTCTTTTTTTTTTTTTTTTTTAGTTTTCTGGTTTTTCATATTCGGCGGCCATCGTCTTTCTTCTCGATTCACCATCGAGAAAATCGTTAATCTTATTCCCTTTTGGATTCTTTGTCGCTCGGGTGATACCGTTGGTAATTATTATTGCTGCTTTGACTGTCATTTACCTGTCTCGGTTGGCCTCTAACGGTCGTCGCTTGAAAATCTTTTCAAGTTTGGAAAGAGGAAAGAAAATCAGAGGGTTTGTTTGAAAAAACGATCCTTTCTTTCGTCGACGATCGGTTTTCCCGTTTTTGAGGGGATTTTTTGTTCCGGTTATCGGAGCAACTCGAATTACAGATCTTATTGGATTTTTTTCAATTTTCTTTGTATTCCGAATTTTTCAGATTTCCCAAATTTTCTGAATTTCTTAGATTTTGTCAATTTCTTACATTCCAGATTCTCAAAATTTCGTAGGATCATTTCTTTTCTTACGTAAATTTTCGAACACCGATCGTCGAGTCGATATTTCCTTGAAAATGGATCACACAAATGAAATCAAAGGATTTTTGAACGAAACAGAAACAGGATTTCTAACTGCGATAAATTCTTCCAATTTATATTATATTAAATAAAATTAGTTGCTTAAATTCTTCGATAATATAATTTTCCTATTCACCAAAATTTACAGATTTCACAAATGCTCGAAGCAAATGAAAGGTGAAGAAAACTGGAAGAATTTACTGGAGAAAACACAGAAAAGAAAGGGAAACGGACAAAAGAGAATACCCCGTATTTTACCCTCTGCCTTAACAGTTACGATCGAAAGAAAGAAAAAAAAAACATATTTAACCCTTTGAACTCTTTTATCAAATCGTATTCGACAAAAAAAAAAACTTTTCTATTTGTAAATATTTGATTTTCTTATTTAATTAGAAATCTGATTAACCCTTCAACAGTCACGTGTTTCATTTCCTCAAATAGACATCGAAATAAAGATTATTATCTTAGTCTGACGTTGTAATTATAATTTTACAAAACCAACAAAAGCATGAAAATCATCTTGAAGCTCTCGTTTAAACTATAGAGAAAAACATGAATCCATTAAAAAAAATCAAGATGATCTTGAAAACTTCTATACGTCTCTACCCACGCAAAAAATATTTATACTACCTTATGTCCCCCTTCGTGCCATACAAGTTTCGTATATAACATTTTTCTATATTATAACAAATAATGGGAATATTTAAGTACTAATAGTTATTGGACCACCCTGTATAACTCTTGTCTCACAGAACAGTGCATTGATTTTCGAAAACATTCGCTGCAAAAGTAGACCGGATTCAAAGGGTTTAATCATCGATTTCAGAGCGAGCGTCGACGTGTTCACGATTTCACTAATCTCGTAGAAAGGAAAATAATTGATGTACAAATTTGTTAACCGATCGATAATAATTATTCGACAAAAATAAAATCACCATCATCCAAACGTGTCAAAGACAATTCCCATCAATCTTTTGAAATCAATTTCCCGAGAAAATTCTTCAAATAACAAACGAATTTGGAATTCAAAGGGTTAAAAGAACGAAGGACAAGTATCGATGATCATCGATCATTCCTCGTTTCCTTCGAAATCATATCGCGTCTAAAAAGCGACTATCATTTTTTTCTTTGTTTCTTTCATTATCCAAGTAGCGGTCCGTTCCAAAAGACCCTGTCGGGATTCACCGTTGCTGAAAAAAAAAATATCCTCCACCACAGGTAGCATTAAGAATACTTTTTTTCCGTTTCATTTCAGAATTAATTGGCCTTATCCAATCCGAGTTCTTTCATCGTTCGTACGATCATATATCGTCACAACGTCGTCGTCTCCGGTGCTCGAAATGCATCACGTGCTAATTAAGTGCAGCCACAGGTAAGTAGCAAAAGAAATTGGAACGGAGCGACGCAACAACCTTTTCAACCCCCTGTCACCTGATCCTTTCGTTTCGTGACAAAAATTCGATATCGTTCAATCTTTGGAGAAAGAAGAAGACAATTTTCGAAGGGATCCTCGTACATCGTTCGATTTTGTATTATTTGATAAACGGGTCTTTCGATCATGTTTAACGCGTTGAGTGCAACGTCGGTCCCTGGGGACTGATAATGGATTTTTCGTTTAGAAATTTCCAAATATTATATTTCTAAATTTTAAGTTTCCAAAGTTCCAAATTTCGAACTTTCAAATCTCAATATCTCAAATTTGTAAATTTTAAATTTCTAAATTTCCAAATTTCCAAATTTCCAAATTTCTAAATTTTAAATTTCCAAATTTCCAAATCTGAGATTTCTAAATTTTAAATTTCCAAAGTTCCAAATTTCGAACTTTCAAATCTCAATTTTCCAAATTTCTAAATTTTAAATTTCCAAATTTCCAAATCTGAAATTTCTAAATTTTAAATTTCCAAATTTCCAAATCTGAGATTTCTAAATTTTAAATTTCCAAATTTTCAAATCTGAAATTTCTAAATTTTAAATTTCCAAAGTTCCAAATTTCGAACTTTCAAATCTCAATTTTCCAAATTTCTAAATTTTAAATTTCCAAATTTCCAAATCTGAAATTTCTAAATTTTAAATTTCCAAATTTCCAAATCTGAGATTTCTAAATTTTAAATTTCCAAATTTTCAAATCTGAGATTTCTAAATTTTAAATTTACAAATTTCCAAATCTGAAATTTCTAAATTTTAAATTTCCAAAGTTCCAAATTTCGAACTTTCAAATCTCAATTTTCCAAATTTCTAATTTCTAAATTTCCAAATTTCCAAATATGAAATTTCCAAATCTGAAATTTCTAAATTTTAAATTTCCAAATTTCGAACTTTCAAATCTCAAATTTCCAAATATCAGATTTCTAAATTTTTAATTTCCAAAGTTCCAAATTTTGAATATTCAAATCTCAAATTGTTAAATTTCAAATTTACAAATTTCCAAAGTTCAAACTTTTCGTACGGGCGGCGTAAGAAATTATTTGGATACAAAATTATGGTGTACGAGGGTTAATAATGAAAAATAAAATATCGAATGAAATTTTTAAGTAAATTTTCAGTAAGAAATGTTGGTTATTGCGTACGCTCCTTCGACAATAATATTAATTAACGAGTTAAACAGGGATAAAAGAATAAAGACATCGGATGTACACAGTTAAAAAAGATTCCGCACACACTTATAGAGACGTACATACATATATCGAAGAATAGATATGTATATATATAAATAAATATATATATATCGAAGATACGAGCATAGACAACGAATAAAATTATAATATATAATATATATATATGCATGGGAAGAAAAAATGCGGACAGCTGAAAAACGTAGACAAGAATACAACGAGAAATGAACACGAATGCACGTATTTCATTAACTTTTTAATTTCCTTCCTGCACAACAATTTGGTAAAATTGGTGCAAATGTGTTTGAATGAAGTTTATCGATTTTAATAATATGAAATTCTTTTTTAACAAAGAATTAGATACTCTTTTATTAAGAATATCAATGAAACCGTCTGTATAATAATTTGTATTCAACTTTAAGCTACAAATTGATGTATCATAAGTACTATTTTGTGAAACTTTTATGTCATGAAATTGGGATTATATTTCAAAGTCAATTACTGGACATGCAAGAACCTAACCAAACTACACTCTTTGTTCTGATTAACAATCATCCATTTTGTGTCAGGAATATCAACGAGCCACTTATACACCCTTTTTCCTCACATTTTAAGCTTTAAATTGATGTATCATAAGTGCAATTTTATAATACTTTTAAGTCATGAAATTATATCAGACTTTCCATGTTTCCAAATCGACTATTTGATATTGAATAATCTACATCGTGTGCTTTAATTAACAACCGGTAATTATATAGTCAAAATATCAACGATGCGTTTATACAGCAATTTTATACAGACTTTAACCTTCAAATTGATATATCATGAGTAGAATTTTATAATACTTTTAAGTCATGAAATTACATCAGACTTTCCACCTTTCGAAATCAGTCAAACTACATTTTAATTATTTCAAAGCTCAACAATCTGACCACCATCTTTACCAACTTGGAACACCAAAAGGAAAATTATTCCATTTCATACGAATGCCAATTAAAAGCGTTCATTACGAACGCTATCGAAATTAAACAAAAAAAATTGAATTCTAATTAAAAACGACAAACTATTCCGTGCATCCGTGTTATAAATTACCGTTCTCGAAACCGCGTCGATGCGTCGTCTTACAATATCTTCCGTTGTACACATTCGCGACGATCCCATCGGGGAACGAACGTTAATTTTCACTAATTAATTACATCCTTATTTTTCTCTCCCTTTTTCTTTTTTTTTTTCTCTATTTAGCACCGATTTGCGATAGTTCTTTATATCCTTACATCGTTTCTTTGATCCTCCATCATTTATCCTCTTTAACGGGAAAAATTGATCCATCGTTATTATTATTATTTTTATCCCAATCTCGTCGTGCAAGAAAACACACAATGCCACGATATCCCCGGACGGCCATTATTCAATAATTTTCATTAAAATTCAATGATCGATCGAATCGTCGAACGACAGACACAGGAAGGAATTCGAAGGATGCGTTCTGGCGCCGGAGCTGGGTCAAATACTATTTCAAAAATTCTCTTTTTCTTTTAACACGACGCATAAATCTGACCTTTTTATTACATCTTATTACGTATCTTTTTCTCTTTTCTTTTATTATTATATATGTATATATATGTATATACACATATTGAAACTTCTTCCTCGTTTTCGCTCGTTGAAAGATTTCCCCTTCCTTACAGAGATTCATCGACACTCCATTTCTCTCTCCTACGTATAATACTCTTTTCTTTCTTTTAATTCTATTTAAAACGAAATAGTATTTTGCCCACCTCTCTCCAGCGCGTTTTTCATATCTTTTCGTTCTTTTTTTTTTAATAGAAGGAATTATTTTATTCTTAATTGTATTATAATATAATAAGAAAAAAAAATAGGACAATGACACGCCCATTAACTCGCGAGAAATTTAATTAGTTATTTGAATAATTGATGAGAGACAGATATTGCTGGGGAAGAAGAATTTTTTCACCGGGATAGATTAGAATATTCTAATTTAGTTAAAACGAGGATCGAGAGGATTAGTATACCGAGGATGATCGAGGATGAAGGTTAAATGCGTTATTAAATAGAAGAGAATATAGATCATTCTTTTCTTGCTTTCTTTTTTTTGGTTTTGTTCTTTCTTTCTTTCTTTTTTTTTTTTTTTTTGTTTTTTCTTTCATAGGGACAAGAACGAACTCACCTCCTCGCATAGTGCCAGCATACGCCTCGTACTCTCCAGGGACTGAAAGAAAATTTCAAAAATATTGATTAATTATTTGATATGTCATGATATATTTTATTTTCAATTTGTAATATTGGAAAGTTAAAATATTGAAATATGTTAAAGTGGAAAAATATAGTTCGAATAATTTGAATACTCGAATACTCAAATACCCAAATACAAGAAAACTCAATAATGAAAATACTATAAATCAAAATAATTCCCCCAAATAGATTTACTCCATTAACACTTTAACTGCCACCTAAATTTCCATATAAATTTGTCGCTTACATTATTAATATCCTTTCAATTCTGAATAATAAAAATTACGAAAAATTGTATGAAAAATAAGTCAAATTTGATCAAAACAAATGCTTCCTCTAACCAAAAGTTTTCAGCGCCTTTAGCGTTATCAGTCAAAGTGTTAATCAGAAATCAACGAAGACATCGATGCACGTTCACAAAAAGTCTGCAAAGAGACTTCGTTGCAAGTAGATCGGATGACGACGATATTTGACTGTATAATCAGCAGGTAGGTATCCAACGTACCTCATCTGTAGTCTGATCGGCCTTCAGCTGTAATTCCTGCAGCTCGGTACGAGGTGGGCCACCCTCCACCGGACCCGCAGCTGATGTCGGAGCAGGCATCTTGTTCGGTGCCCGACGATTACCTTTCTTCCTCGACCACTCTTCTCGGTTCTCCTACCAGCTGACGCTGTTCTTCTTATCAGCCCTCGAGCTTTATTTCTGCAACAATTCATGGATGAACGTTCAATTATATCGGATACCACGAACGTAGGTTCATCGTGTCAGTAAATTATCAAAGGGCAACGAAATAATCATATGGATACATGCTGGACCGAGAAGAATTAATATCCAGCATGTACACGATGGATTCGGAAGACGTTGGACCAGGGGGGAGACGTACTTCAAGAACAGAATCAAACGAAATCAGAAGAACTATTGTGCTATTGCGAAATTTTACGCAGAAAGTTGTCGAAAAGTGGTGGTGGATGCATGTACACGCGTCTACGCGACGGTAGGATACGTGTGTAACCCCGAAAGCTGCCGCGAAAATCAATACCCCACGACCGACCGACCGACCGACCGACCGACCCACCGACCGACTGACGCGCAGACGTACTCTCCTATCCTTGTGCTTTCGTCTCTAGCCTCTGTTTCCACGACCCCCTCAAGACTTTCCTGCCTGCACACACGTACACCCCTCAGAATGGATGGTGTCGTGGAAGGGTAGCGTTGGAGCAGAGTTGCCTAGTTCCGACTAGTACGGTATGCTGAATGGCTACCACCACTCTACTGGACTAGGAGTGACCTTTCTGACGAAGGAGGCCCAAGGTTCTAAGTGGGGGCTGGTGACTACAGGGAACCGACTGATTAACAATGGGGTCGTAGAGGAGTGGTGGCAGACGAACTACTTCCTCACTCCACTCTGCTGTAGAGCGTTCGCTGCACGCATGCAGCATCTCGTGGGTTCTCTGACGTAGGGGTACGAATTGACTGAGAGTGGATGTCAGAATACTTAGCGGTGGGGGACCGTGCAGCGGCTAGAGCAGGCATGGGCACCTAGTATTCGGGAGCCGAGAACGTGATTCTTGCGTAAGGCCGCGTTCAAACTATGGAAATAACTGGCGTCAGTAGCCTTACCTGTAGACGGTTCGAATTTCTGGGTACCAGGTCTGTCGTCCGAAAAAGAAAATGGTTTCTTTCCTTTTCCGACGACAGATCCGATACACGGAAAAGCAAGAAACGCAACAGTTTGGGCTACCTGCTAGCAAGGCTGCTAGTGTCAGTTACTGGGATAATGTAGACGGACCCTAACAGAGCGTGAGAGGAAGCTCATATCCCCACTATCCCAATCATACGTTGTCGCATTTTAACCACCTAAACCTCTCGGACTCTCAGTCTTCCAGTGACTCCCCCCACCACCTAGAAAGCTGATTAAGTAGTACAAACTATCATTCACTAATAAATCCGGCAAAACTGCCGTCCTCAGAGCGTTCATGTGCCCATGCCTAGGCTATAGGGAAGGCACTTGGACGTTACTGGTATAGAGAAGGGCAAGGCATAGTATTTTCCCTCTCGTATGAGGCATGTTACGGAAATCCAAGGTTCTAAGTGAGGATAGGTGGCTACTGTGTCAGTTAGTGACGGAGCCGACTGATTAAGAGCAGGATTTTATATAAAAAAAAAGAATCTAGACAGCTATGTCTAAGAAGAAGGTAGCCCTCCACATTCGTCCGGGTCGCTTCTGGTTTCAACAACTCATTTTATTATCTATTTTACACTCGACATGATATAATGATATAATATTATTGTTCTATCCGATTTGATATCCTTTCGTCTCGTTGCCTTTGCTTTTCCCCGTAGCTAGGACTCCTTGTTCGTCGGTGATTAAATTTACAAGTGCCAATTACCGTGCTCTTGTGCTGTCTCAATGCATTAACGAGATCTCGTGGCCAGGCTTTGAGCTTTTCAGGAATAAACCGCTGTCTCGGTCTGGGAGTCAGGTTCAATGAATTTAACGAACCCTGTAGAACGGACAAGAGGTCGTCAAAGGATGCGAGTAGAATTTTTATCCCGCGTTTCATCAGTTTCAAATAGGATACTGTGAAGCAATGAATATTTCAGAATTTGGAGCCATTTGGACAACGTTTCGATAATTAGGGACTAATATTTTGGCTGGGAAGGTGTTGAGAAGAGGCAAGTGTCTACTTGAGAGTAACTATCGAAAGCAAGTGGACACTACCCTGGGAGTGACCATCGCAAGCAAGTGGACACTACCCTGGGAGTAACTATCAAAAGCAAGCGTCCACTTGAGAGTTACTATCGAAAGCAAGTGTCCGCTTGAGAGTAACTATAGAAAGCAAGTGTCCGCTTGAGAATAACTATCGAAAGCAAGTGGCCGCTGCGCTGGAAGTAACCATCACAAGCAAGTGGACACTACGCTAAGAGTCGCTTTGATTTGACGACGGCCAGTGAGTCTGGATAGTTCCTAACACGAACGTCTACTCTCAGATGGAGTAAGCTTCCATTAGACGGAAGATCCAGATCTGAATTTCCAACCAACAGTTCTATAGGTCGAATATTTTCCTCCCAGCACTGTACACGTCACTTGAAGGCCATCAGCTGATCGGATCTCGTGCTACCACGAGGATCACAAAAGTGGGCGGTTGTCCAAATGCCATATATAATATCCGTAGTAGGTGTACAGTTACGTGCATGAGGTAGGTCTGACCCAATACTCGCCTACTTCATTCCTATACGTGTGTACTGTCTTTTCTTTAGAGACAATTTTAATGTAGGAGAAAAAAAAGCCGCCAATCGCATTATACTCAAAAGTTACTAAACGCGACAATTAACAGGTGATGGGACTAATATTTCCAACGATCCCATTTTATCCAAGGAACTCTAGATAAGTTAAACTTCTCTAGAGAAAATGGCGACGTGGAGGCAGGTAGCGCCACCACTCACTATAATACTAGAAAATTACCACGCATTATACCTAGGTCAAACGTGACAATTATTAATAACTACTTCCAAGCGTCTAGTAAGTATTTAACAATATTAATAGTAATAGTAATAATACTTATTACTAGATCAGTAGTTATTAAATAAATAATTTATTAATGTAGTAATTGAGAATGGGCTAGATTACCCATCGTGCCTAGCCAATTCTAACATCACATTTTCCCTACGGAAGCCCAACCTGCTCTACACTGTATCCTATAACCATCCATAATTATCAAAGGATTAATAATTCTACAAGAAAAATGTATAACCATTGACAAATTTGTCAATCTCGGTAATAAATAACCAAATCTCGTACAATCGCTTTTACAAGGGTTGTACTTGAATGATGTTAGCGTACGAACAGTAGAAATTATGGCGCATAGTCTCTGTCCTTGCCCTCGAGAACAAAGTTGGCTCGTTTCCAGAGTGAAAGGGTACCTCGTGCCGGTTCTCCCTGGTCAGGGGTTCACCTAGCCAAGATCACGGACGACTGGTCTCAGACATGGAGGACACGGCATGTATAGCGCATGTATACAGCCTCTCAATCGCAAACAAACAGATATTGGTGTTCGATAAAGAAGAAACGGCGAACAGAGAGAAAGTTGGAAGGAAATCTATGCCGCAAAAATCAATAACGACCCTCAAACGAGACATTTTGCTCGTATAAAATCGTCGTTGCAAAATAAGTTTTTCTGCGTGGCGCCAGCACGAATCTTTCGATCTATAATCATCGCAGAAATATACCGTGGTCGCAAAATTATCGAGACACACGAGGTACATCGATAAATATTTAAAAGATTACATTAACAATTAAACTAACGATTTCTAATCGATTATAAACGTTTGAAGTGAAAAAAAATACCGGCTAATTTAACGTTAGGTTACTTCACGTCACGTGACGCTAGTGACGCAATGACTCTCTACGTCAGACTGGAAACGTGACGTCACGTTCACCCTCGCGAGGGAATTCGGCCGGTAACAGTGGCGCTGTAACATTTACAGCCCTTTTTCAGACCCAATAGTATTCAATCTAGGTCTTTGTTCGATCAATTCACGATTAAAACTTTCGTTCTCATTTTCTACATTTTACTTAACTTTATTGCACGCATTTGATAGATGTGGGTCGTGATCGACCCAATCACCCACCGTTCGAATGTTAATTCGTAATTTATATCGTGCAAGCCTTGTTCCTGTTGTCCAATTACCTCGGGGAAACGTGTATCGAATAATTAAGACCGTGAAAACTTCGTTTCCCAATGGCTTATTCGCGGTTACGATTAGTTGCGACCGATGTCGTAACTCAAACCGCGGTAACAAAGTGGATTTTCTGAATAAAACTTTGACAAAATATTTCCTAATCACGCGGGCCACAAAAATGATCAAAATCAGTCTTTCATATACTCTCAATAAACAATTTTTATAGGTTAGATTTAAATACTATAATTCATTTGCTACGCTATTGGAGAAAAAACACCAAACATAACCTATAATAACCTAAATCTGTGCATAAACGATTGCTGCGACTGATTTCGATAAGAGTTAGGTTAAGTCTAAACAAACAACCATCTTTCCTTAGTAATTTATCCTGAGAAAGACGCGCAACAGTTACCGACTGTCACGCACAGTTTCGTGATATGTTTATCATTTTTAATTATACGACTCGATGGGTTAAGGTTAGGTCTAAATAAACAATGGCCGCAATGAATATAGAACAGGTGAGGAGATCAATATTTTAGTGCATTTCCGCATCCCGATGACTCATACATGCGTCACTGCAGTTACGCAGTGAATCTTTGACGGTGAAGGAAAAGTAAAAAAAAAAGAAAAGAAAAAATAGATTACAAATATTCTGACGTCACGCGTATTTCCCTGTTCTCCTTTCCGCGTAGATGTACAGAGTACGCGCATACACACACGCGCAGCCAGTCGATGGTTTACAATGAGTCTCAGCTGTTAATGCCGGTAGAAAAACTGTCAGGATGTTCGAAAGAAAGAAACTGTATGTTTATTATTTACCCGTCACGTATCCAACGAGATGGCCGCGCATACGTGTAACATTAAGAGATCAATAAATAAAATTGTCAACGTCATCTTGCCGCTGGAACGATCGTGGAAATCGAGATGATATCGATTTACGACAATTGTCCTTTGATACGTCATCGAGATATCGAAATAATGGCAACACATCGAAAACGATCCTTGCAAGGCGCGATACGGATCGTCAAAACCTATCCGTTACGATAGATGATTATTAATCGATGATACAATCCAATTAATGTTGAATGACGAACGAACTTCTAATGACACCTGACAGATTTCATACAATTTTAGAAATGATTCTGTATGGTATGCGACGAGGTGAGTTCATTATTTTGCAACGAATTCGAGAAATCGACACGAATACTTCGAATCGAATTACAAGAATGTTTATTACGTTGAAACGATGTTAAAAATAATACGTGTATTCGTAGAAAAGATGAATTACAGTTTCTTGGAACAGTGGGAGATTCTATTGTATTATTGTCGAGGCTGAGAGGATAAAAAAGAAATGGTATATGCAGTGACACCGGCCCGACTATTTTATTACTAACCGTAACTCGTCAATAAAGTTGTCTTCGAATGGGTGTTTCCGCCGCTAAGAGGAGTGACAATTGGCTCGTCGCTGAAGAAGAACGGGTAATGAACAATTTTCGAACTGTCACTGACACTTTTTCAGAAATGGAACCGGTAAAATTAACGAGAAAAGCTTCCTCGAAGCGCCGATCTCACAGACTCAAAGATTAGTAGTCAGCTACTGACCAACGAGCAGCCGCGAAGTGCGAAGGAGCAGCACAGCGATCGCTCTCATTGGTGGGGGTAAAACCCATTCCTATTGGCTCTCGACAAAGGAAAGGACCAATCAGACGGTAAGATTGTAACGCTGCAAATTCCAGACGCGGGAATCTATGTTCGATATTGAATTGCATTTTGCGAAAAACCCTGTACAACATTAATTACATAATTTTCGTTTATGATCAATCTTGCATGTTAATTATATTGATCAATTATTCAATTGCTATGACGCAAGCAATATATCGGTCTGATTTGAAAACTAATGAATCACTATTTCCGGTTTGCATCATATTCGTCAAAAATGGTTTACATCAAATGGAAAGTCTTGTATTTTATCAATAACTTATAATGTATTTCATAAATATAATACTAAGAGAGTAAAGAAATCATCAAACTTAATGCAATCAATTGTTATTACGCGTTTAGTCGCATTAAATATATTTCAAATTTTTATCTATTAACAATGACAAACAATTCAAGATTTCTTTATCTATCAACAATGATAATTTACTTCGTAGATAACCATTTCTATAGTAATTTTATCGATATAATATAAGTATTAAGTCACTAACATTATATATTCATTAATTCAAATGCAATTTCGTTCTAATAAATTATTATAACGTTGAATATTTATAAACAAAAAAAATAGCAGCGACAGGTATAACATCATATAATCATATTATACTAATGTCATAGTTTTTACAAACTAATAAATGCAATAAGACTAATACGGATATATAAAAGCTTGGAAAACAAAAAATTCAATCAATCGATAGATTAAATCTTTTGAGAAAAATACTTTAACAACAAAGGAGGTTAGAATTCCTTTAAAAAATCAATATGAATAAGGTGTTCGTGATACAAAATTTGTACTTTAATGTGGGTGAAACAATAGCTAAAGTAGAAAATCGATACAACTTCACTGCAATGTGGTACCTCGTTCGTTTTCAGCCACGTACATTTTCTTTAAAAGTAAATTAAAACAAAAAACGTAACTACTTACCAACGATGCTTTAATAATTTGCTGTACATCAAGTAAACTGCTAAAACTTCACTGGATACTTGTATTTTCCTGAACACCACAGCTATCACAGATAATCACTCCAATACGATAAAACAGCTGCTGCTGCTGGGTTATCTGACAACCGGAACTGAAGAATGGGTTAACTTTAGTTATAAAAATGGCGGAAAAATTCAAACGTGAAAACGAACGATCGATCTTAGAACAATATGAAAAATTGTTTAAACGTCAGATAAAATTAATAAACATGTTTTTAAGAGATGCTACTTCAAAATTTTACCATTAAGTATATATTACAATATTTTTTACTTCTACTTAACGATTATAATGAATGCTGACGACTTACAAGTTGTCAGAAATTTTCAAACTTGTGCATTAAATTTAACAAATAATTCTTAATAAAAATAACATCTGAAATTAATACAACTTTTAAGAAATTACTTGCTTATTTTCCCCTGATTTATATACTTATTATCATACATTAACACGAAGTATTTAAAATGCGCTAAAAGCATGCCAATTATGCTAAATATTTTCAATTAGAACCTAAAACACAACAATGACGATACGAATACGAATGTTATAAAATAATCTTTCGGTGCGCGGATAAAAGTATTCATTAAAGTACACACATTAAATTATAACATTTATCTTATCTGTACTGCAATAAAGATACTTCTAAAACGTAGTAAATCTAAAATTATAAGCGCATACATACATATTTGCATGACACAAACGATTACTCATTTCTTTTATTGTTGCCTCCCATTTTTAAGTACAGTTAATTTGATTTAAAAAAATTTGCGTAATACAATTTCGCTTACGTCGGATAACTATTTTTAACAAAGTGTAGCAATCGCGATTAAACGGGAGCGTTAAAATAAATATTATCTGTAACTAAACGATACAAACAAGCATAAAAAAGAATTGACCAAGGAAATCAGTTGCGGCAATTGGAGGTCAAAACGCTGATGTGCGTACAGTGTACAGTAAGATGGCAGGCTTACTGTTGTACGTAACGCGCATTTCCCTTTTATTTCTTGTTAATTCAATCCTTGTGGCTTCTGGTCCCGTCAGCAAGTCAGTCCAAAATGTACCGGAGCCCTTGATTCAAAGTGCCTTAAATTCCTTGAACGAGGATTCTCCAACACATCACACGTACAAGGGCGGTAACCTGATTAACGCGCAAAAACTGGTATGTTTTTATACAAATCTGTTAACTTGTTGACTTATCGAAAATTTCATTTGGTAGTAGTTTTATCTTTAATAAATTTTATTCATTCGTTGTTTCCATTGTTCATAATTTCAACTACCCATTACCAGTACTTCCAATTCAGTGAATGATTTCTATAAAAATGCAAGCGTCATCCGTGTACAGGTAACACGGCAGTCAAAGCATTAAAGTATTGCTTTTAACGGCAATAAAAATCTGATAGATCGAATGAATGAATTAGAATACAAACTTTTCTTTGTGTTTCTGAAACTTATAGGAAGAGGCACCGTACGTGACGTACAGACTTACGTTTGATCTGACTCCTAACTGCAGGGAATCGTTGGAACCGTGTCCTCGAGAGGCTTGTACTGTTGAGATCAAACAGCACGAAAGTGGAAACATAAATGTGTTGAGAGAATCCATACAATGCATGTACTTGTATCCTCAATCCATACAAGATGATCAAGCGCAAGAGATCAATCAAGAGCAGGAGATTATTGATAATATAGAAAAGCAGATTGTTCATAATCAAAGCGTCGAATTGGATCATGAAATCCAGAACAATGGAGATCATAGTGAACGACCTTTCATAGCTATGAGGGCATCCAATCCTAGATACTGTCCAGGATGTCCGTACGAATTAAATCCAAACTTACCTGGATTGGCTGCTTTCGGAGACCAGGCAGTAAAGTCTATGGATGAATTAATACAAAATGATTACAGACACAAAGTAATAAATGTTGTTAAGGTGACTAGCACCGTACCACCTTCATCTAACGTTGTACAGTATCAAGTTTTATTCAATATAGGGGAAACTGATTGTTTGAAAAACGCAATCGAGCAGTCAGAATGTTCTGTACAATTGAATCTTCCTATTAAGACGTGCTTGGTAACGTTTGAGGAACAACCCTGGCAACACAATAGCCGTAAACTAACAAAGAACAATTGTACCATGGATAACGTAGAAATTGAAGAAAGCGTTCGTTCTTATTCAACGCTGAATACTGAAGCATTGGTTACAGACGCTCCTAACAAAGAAACAACTAATTCCGACAAGGTGGAGGCTTTGGAGAATTTAAAAGACATTCTTGATAATTTTACTTATGCTACAACTGTTAAAGTAGTACCAGAACAGTCAGAGGTAACAGAACATCCTATGGTAAAACTCTCTGTAAACAGAGACGATGATGGCACGAAAGTTGAAGGATTCGAGGATAAAGCTAGAGAATTTGGTGAATTTTTAAAAGATTTTGATTTGCCCACAACACAAATCCAGTCGAATCCTGAAACGAACAAGGAAGAGGTCAAAGAGGAAATCATTTTGCCAAAGAAAGTAGACGCTAAATACGATAAATCGCGTAAATTATATAGAAATAAAAGAAAATCTGGCGCCGTTGGCGCACCCAACAGTATAAGCATCAACGATCCTGAAGTACAAAAGCTCGCCCACAAAGGATTACAGAAGTTCTCCGAGAATTCTGAAGGTACGAATGAACCTATGATCGTAGAAATCGTCGAGGCCACGCAACAAATAGTATCCGGAACCTTGTACAAAATCAAAGTCAAACTGGGCACGAGCTCTTGCTTGAAAGGTACCAAAACAAATTGTCAACTGAAGGAGGGAAGCGATCTCAAGGAATGCCTGTTCACGATATGGTCCCAGCCATGGATAGACAGAGGATCTCCAAAGATTACCATCAATTGCGACTTAAACAATCGACGCAAACGATCCTTACGTGGCGTTCGGTACAACGAGAAAATGCTAAATGTAGCGAAAGAGTACAAGGAAGAACTTTTGTTCGATGATTTCGTCACAAATTTCGATAAGAAGTACTGGTCGGCCAAAGAGAAGCAAAAACGTTTCAAGATCTTTAAACAGAATCTGAAAGTCATCGAAGAATTACAGACATTCGAAAGAGGAACAGCTGTGTACGGTGTCACTATGTTCGCAGACTTAACACCCAAAGAGTTCAAGGCAAAGCATTTAGGTCTTCGAACAGACTTGAAGCTGGAAAATGATATACCTCTTCGAAAAGCTGAAATACCAAATATCGATTTACCGCCTAAATTTGATTGGCGTACTCATAACGTGGTCACACCTGTCAAAGATCAAGGTCAGTGTGGATCGTGTTGGGCATTTTCCGCGATTGGAAACGTGGAAGGACAATATGCGATTAAACATAATGAATTACTGTCCTTGTCGGAACAAGAACTGGTCGATTGTGATCGTTTGGATGAAGGATGCAACGGAGGATACATGGAGAACGCTTACAAAACCATAGAAAATCTTGGCGGTCTTGAATTGGAGACAGATTATCCTTACGATGCCAGAAACGAAAAGTGTCATTTCTACAAAGACAAAGCTAAAGTGCAAGTTGTTTCAGCTGTAAACATCACAAGCAACGAAACAGAAATGGCACAATGGCTGGTGATGAATGGTCCCATTGCTGTTGCCATCAATGCCAATGCGATGCAATTTTATGTTGGCGGTGTTTCACATCCGTTCAGTTTTCTATGCAGTCCGAAGAATTTGGATCATGGAGTTCTGATTGTAGGTTACGGCGTAAGCAGTACGTATCATGTTTTACCAGCCCAGTTATGGTGATTTTTATACATTTTTATAAAGTAATGTTCTTCTTTTCTTTCAGAGTATCCTCTGTTTAATAAAGAATTACCATACTGGATAATAAAGAACAGTTGGGGTCGAAGATGGGGCGAGCAAGGTTACTACAGAGTATATAGGGGAGATGGTACCTGCGGAGTTAACACAATGGCTTCGAGTGCTATAGTTGCGTAATAAAAATATTCGTAACACCGAGGTCTTTCACAATAATATTTAACTTATCTAAAATAAAATTCTATATATATATGTTCTTTTTTTACTAATATGCATGTTAATCGCTTGAATTGTGAAAGAAAAAATCATAAATACTCCGTTCAGAGTTCAATGACAAAGCTTAGAACAAAGATACATAAAAGAGATACGAAACTTCTCAAGATTTGTAACTATTTAGAAGCGTAACGATGTTTTAATAATAAATAAGGATATTTGTTACATTCCAATGTTTTCACATTTGTGTTATTCTGATACGCCTGAATCAACATCATTTTTTTTTTCCATTCACAAAATCCAAATTCTATTAATTAAATTAACATTAAACTTTATGGAATATTGGAAATTTATTGAAAATATTTAATGATTAATTTAACAGTAAGCTATACGAACTGAAACATCAATGCACAACATAGTTAAAAATGATATTCTTTTGATTCTCACAATCACAAATATATCTTAAAATTCTAAATTAATTATAAGCAATATGCTGTCACTATTCAAATTTCATTTATTTTGCGAATTATAAAATTTCACATATAAAAAAAAAAAAGGAAAAAAGTGCCTTTAATCGTATGCGATCTGTACGCAGATAAAAATTTGGAACCTGAGTTACAAATGTGAAATTACAACGTACAAAATGTGAAATCTGTAACGCGAAAAATTAAAGGACTGCAACAATAATCAATTTTTCTATAACCGAACGCGTTATAGATAGGTAGTTACTCGTTTCTCAACTCCGTTCTTTTATCAAAAATGTTATCGACAAATATTAACAATATTTATTTTCCGTGAATATTTAAATGAAGTGCGTTTACATAAAATCTCTAGGACATTCAAATATCTGCTTCTTTTTTCCTTCAAAGCGGTACGTTTAACGTACTTCAGCAAAAAAAAAAAAAAAATTATATTTAACTATTGTAAACTAAGTACGCGGAAAAACAATACTTGTAATTGATAACAATCATAAATTGTTATTTTATCGTCGACAAAAAAAAAAACTAACACAACGTCCCAGAATAAAACATTATATAGACAATATGCTGTTGTAACGTATCAATCAAATCCAAATACGACATATTTTCTGTTTCTTTTTTTTCCTTCGTTCTTTTTCTTATAATATATTATGGAGAAATATATTTTCACTTAGCGTACTTTATCCCTTACTGTATGGCAATTTCTTTTCATTCGTTAACTACCTTCTATCGTTTTACGACTGAAATTACATTTATCATCGGCAGGAAATCCATTTAGTGTTTCCCTAGACGGTTTGTATCATTTAAAATACACTAAAACAGAATTTCATGCAAAGAAATCGATTGTGTTTTGTCGAATGTAAAGCATCAGTACATTTTGTATTGATACTATTCGTGTCAGGTCACACTGATGTGTCATTGGAACTTGAAAGAATTTCGTGTCCTTTTTCTCGTGTCGATCATCCGAATGACGAAAGGAATAATAATTATAAAATGTACAGTAGATACAGTAACGCAATGAAAGCTGGTACAGGAGAAAACTTTTGTATAATCCACTAGTAGTAATTGTAGGATCCCCATTGATTGTACGGTCCATACGCTTGTGGTCCACCTTGTCCGTACTGCCAATTCTGGTAGTTAGCGTAATTTGGATCGGAAGGTGGTGGATACTGTTGATAACCCTGTTGATATCCACCTTGGCCACCGTACTGACCGCTTTGAAATTGTTGTTGCGACTGATATGGTCCGCTTGGTCCACTGCTGTACTGGTAGGATGACTGCGAGCTGACAGAAGGTGGAGGTGGTACGTTAGACTGATCGCTTGTTTTAACCTTCTTCGGTGGAGAGGTATCTCTGTAACATACAAAATTTATTCTTTTTAATTTTGTAATGTAAAAGTGATGGAAATAATTTAGCGAGAACTATTTTATTTAGTTAACTGCCTAAACTATTGGTCGTTTACGCCTAAAAGGGGGTATCGGAATACTCAGCTGGACGAACTTTATAAGGTGGCAAAGTTTCATAAATAAGTGAGCGTAACACTTAGGTAGCTTCCCTTGTAAGTGGGTTTGGGTTCAGCGTATGCGTGTATTCGCTACGTATCATGATAGTTGAACGGTCAGAATCACACTGGACTATCCACGGTCGTTAGGATCACGAATAGGTTCGTCATTTGTTTTGAAAATATCATTTGTTATACCCTGTTGATTTTGATCGCTGCGACGTGTTTTTCAGAAATAGAAGACAAGCTATATTCCCATGACCATGTATAAGTATACGTTAGATTCATTGTAACAGTAGCGACACTTTTTCGCAAATGTCTCGAAAACTAAAACCAACCGGCGGTAAGTCGTTCTAAATTATTATCGATAAAAGTAATACTTACGTCTTCGCATCATCGCTTTTCGTCTTCTTTCGTTCCTTCGCTTGTTTGATGCATTTCTGGAACTGTTCGTGAGCCTTCAACACTTGTCGAATATCTGGACTGAAATCTTCGAGAAATTCAACTTTCCGTTGAGCAAAAAGTACTCTCTGCTCGAGATCGGCGTGTTCTCGTTCTATGAACATGTCCATGTATCCTACAATTTCTTGAGTATCGACCGGAGAACGTTGCATACCCAGATCGATCAATTGTAAATACAATCGTGGATTGTCCTTGTCTTTTTCCGTCGCCTTCAACAGCACTTTGATAGCTTTGTCCACGTCATTTTTTACTTTACACAAAAACCGGGCGTACTTCACTACAATGTTGTTAGCGATCGTTCTATTTTTGCTATTACCAATGTAATTTTCGTACAATGTACAAGCTTTGTCCAGATCCCCCCGTCTACGTTCCAGATTTATTCTTCTATACGCCACTTGCAACATGTTCGGTATCACATTGTCGATATTTTCCAGTATACTGGCCGCTTTCTCAAAATTACCCTGACCTTCTTCGAACGTTGCCCACTGAAGATGTAAATTCGGTTTCTTCGGATGATGCACCATACAGGCTCTCGAATACACGTCCCGTATTTTTTCCACGTTGTCACCCTTCAATGATTCCAGATAACGAACAAACTACAAAAGAAAAATTGATATACCATTGGTGTGTACATTTTCTGAAAGATAGAAAAATCGAAATACGATCAATCAGCTTACTCTCATCCAGAATTCATCGTACAGAGCGCAGGCGATTAAACACCTTTCGAATAAAATAATTATTCGATTTTGATCCTTTTGTTCGATTTCAAAATCTAAATATTCCTTCCAATTTTTCAATTGACATCGTTCCAAAGGTTTCACGTGGAAATACGGTCTTTTAATCTGTAAATAATCAAACGATAAAATTACACAAACATTATAGAAAGCTATAGATCAGAATTTTCTAAAAATTCGGTCAAGCGTTAATGAATTGTATAACAAAAAGAAAGAAAGAAAAAAGAACACTTACACCCTCCTCGTACGACCACCTCGCAGCAACGGCGTTAATATTGGCTTTGTGCATTTTGCGTCTGCTGCTGATAATCTTTTCTCTGATAGCGCGTGTCTCTTCGTCAGTTGGCGGAAGTTCATGCGGCGGTGGTTCTTCCCCGGGCGGTGCATCGTCGGCTGCCGAGTTAGAAGTATTGTCATCAGACTTTAGCAGTGCCTTTACCTCGGCTCGAAGCGTGAGGAAATCGTCCACGCTCAAAATGCGATTCGGTAAGTTCGAGGAAACGAATTCTTGAAATGCATCGAAGTGGGAGATATAACCGAGCGTGGGTGTACACAACAAACGATCGTACAATGCCGTTACTCTGCTCAGACGTTTGCCTTCCAATTCCCATTTTATATAGCTTTCCCAAAGACGATCGGATCTGTACAAAAGATATTACAAAATTTCTTTAATATCTCTTTTACTCGTGTAATCGGACTAGCTTGTATACGTTATAGGAATCGATTCGAACCTAAATTCAAGACCACAGGCTTGAATAGCTCTTTCATATTGTTCACGAAGTTTTTCTTCATCCTTTTCATAGACGGTTTTGCAGTGGTTGATGTAATGGAGCCAAAGGTCGACACTGAGCGAAATAGCTTTCAAACCTTGATCGAATACCTGTGGTAACGGTTTACAAACATATTTAGAACAGTTTACAACCGATTGGGCTGGTGGCGGGTAGACTTATACCTATATCTTTTTTTTTTCTTTTTTTTAGCTTTCGTAAAGCATTACGATTGTTTTGTTTTGTTTTGTTTTAGCAACGTATACTCACGTATCGTACGCGTACTGTAAATAAAGAGATTTAATTAACACAGAGATTGCAGAGCATTGTGCATTCACCTTAAAGTCAAGGAGTGTTCCAATCTGGGTGCCTCTGTGTCTTCCGCCACTTTTTCTTGCTCCCTCTCTCTCTGGCATGTTCACGTCCTAAAGTCTTTGTCTCTGACTTTGATTTAAACACCCAACCCAATCTTACTTACATTAAAAGTAAGGTACCGCATCTTATGCTTAAGTTACAATACTTTTTGTTTTTTTTTCTTGTAGCAAGCTATGTGGTATACAAATGCTTACAAGTAAAAATATTACACACACACAATTTTTCTTGCACGAATAAATATCGCAAAATTGAGACAAACTAGCTTTTCGCTTGGACTTACGTATCGTACGTAGAGTATTTTTCGATATAAACGATATATAAGTAAAAACAGTAATAATCGCAATAATAATTGTATGTATCGCATTAATTAACTAGCTATTTGGTAAACGGAGAAGAGAGTCGTATAGGTGCCGCAAGACGTGCTAGGCTGTTGGAAGGGAAAACCATATTTACGTGCGTGCACACTGCCCACGCGTCTTCCTAACTCGAGCTATTTTCATTAGATTGCGTTAATTAAATGATATCATAATGAGAAGTAGACCTAAATGATTCTGGTAAACGAGTCGACTCACCCTTTGGACATTTTCCGGATTCCCTTTCTTCTTCTCGTAATCGGCAAATTTTCTCCAGTAACCGTAGCAATATGGATAACGCTCCAAAAATTTCGTATAAGCTTCGCGTGCAGCCTCTGCATCATTCTATAATATAACAAATATTTATTATAACTTTTAGAACGTTAACGTGACTTACTAGAACTTTTATAATCTTCATGATTCTCAATTTACTTCTTGATCAACGTATTGGAGAAGATACGTCCATCCTGTAAAATCTGACGGATCCTCGTTAACAGCCTTCCAATACTTTTCTAATTCTGGCAGTGTCTTTTTCTTTGGCGACGCTGGTTTAGCCTCTTGTTTATTGTCCCCAGGATCTGCTTCGGTTGAAAGCGCCACCTTTTTAGCCGGCGTTTCGTCGTTATTCTCAGACGTTGGTGAACTAGGATCGTACTCTCCTTCTGCGTTTAATTTACGTTTATCTGAAAATGAAAATATTAGAAATTTGAATACTGTGAATGATACACGATGAATTTTCTTTTTTCCCGAAACTTACTCGTGCCTTCCGTTTTGTTTTTCTTCTCGGGAGTTTTGCCCGTCGCCTTTGTTCCGCTTTTCTTCTTCTTTTCACTGTCTAACGGCAGCTCATCCTCGGAAACAGATTCAGTTTCTCCTAAATCTGCAGGCGCTGCTGCAGGTAATTCTTCGTCCGATACGGCTTCTGTCTCGGGTTCCTAAACATTAAAATATCATTATAACAAATCACGTATGACATTATTTATAACAGCGTACCTTTGCTGCAGCTTCGGTAGGTAGTTCATCTTCGGACACAGCTTCCGTATCGGGCTCAGTTTTCTTCATAGCATTTTCCGGTAAACATTCCATGTCATCTTCCGTTACCTCCGCTATTTCCGTTATTATTGTCTCACCAGAATCAGTCACAACCTTTTCCGTAACATTTTCTATATCCTCTGACGTTTCTTGTTGACAATCTACCTCCATAACCTCAATTTCGGTGCCATCGTTTATAACATTTTCGGCTTCGACTTCTTCCGTTTCTAAAATTTCTGTGACTTGTGTCATGGCATCGCCATCGTCATTCATTACCTCTTGAAAATCTATTAGTACACGTTGATTCGTATCGTCATTGCTGATATCTTGTCCTTCCATATCCATTTGTTCGCGTTCGCTCAACATATCGACCTTATCCACGCTGGTCTCCTCTATAATCATAGGATCTGATACTGCGGTAGAATGATCCTGAAACGTAAGTTCAATGAAATGCAATTTTGATATAAACATACACGTTTAAGATTGATAAAAATCACGCCTATCACTTACAATCTGAGATACAGACGTTTCTAAGTCAGGTACAGTTTCTTGAATTCCTATTTGTACAGTTTGATTCATGTTTATTTCATGAACAGCCGTATCGCCGGAATCTTCTAATTGTAAGTGCAGCATAGACGTATCGTCCTCGTTATGCTGCTCGATGATAATATCACCAAATCTTTGCACTCCATTCTCTGGAATGGTTTCCAAAACAACCTCCTCCTGCAATACAGGTTCTTCCTTTGAAAAAGAAGAAAAATTGCAATCAGTTATTTTTATCGGATGCATCGATGATTGGATACTTTAACGATTACGAGAACTATCGATAGGATTACGAGTTTTCACGCACCTCGACTTCTTCGATTTCTTGAACCTTTTTCGGAGAACGTGTCGCCCTTGCTAGAAGTTTTTTTACGGGAGGTTTCTTCGCCACCACGGTGGTTTTACGCGTACGGCTGGATCTCGTGCGTCGTACTGTAAGAAACGAAAATTATTAAAAAACAATCGCGAAATTTGAATGAAATATTTACACGTTTATATGAGTGTGCGAGACGCCATTCATTTAATGGCGGTTCGAAAAGTCTACGGTCAGCTGCCGGGTATACGATTAAGTTGTAATTTATTTTACATAAATACGTATGGATAGAAACGAGAGATGTAATGAGAAATTGTCAAACGTGATTTCCTTCACAAATATCATCGTCTTCTTACCAGGCTCGTTTAAAGTAATCTCGGTCTCATCACCACTTGCGGACGACATCTTGCTTCGATGCAATCTCTGGAATGTAAAACGCAGAACTGACGGAGAAAATGGCGACAAAACGTTACGAGTGACCCTCTGTAGAATATTTGCGTACTAATTGATAAAATACAGTTGATAAAGTATTGGAACTAATTTATCGTTAATCGATACTAATTATGCGGGGAAATATTCCAAAATTCGAAATAACAATCTGTGATATTGAATTAAAAATGACAAATGTGTTGCAATGTAGAAATTTGAATTACGATGAAAGTTGTTTCATTCTCCTGATATTAAAAATGTATTCTTTATAGAGAAATTATCGTGTTACGCTTGGACGACAGAGTACATAAAGAGCGCTTACAATTTAAATTTGAATTTTGGTCTTTCGAATTTCTTTCATTTAATATACAACAGTTTTGCGTTTCAAACTTTTACTGCTTAGTAGTTACTAAGCAATTTTATCATGGTGTACATATATATTGCATTACATATATGTATATATACACTTTTAATATTCTTTGTATCCATTACAAATGCGTCAACTGTTTGAAAGTGTATGCATATAAAAATACATATACGAAACGTGCCTAGAATTTAAAAGTATAGAAATTAAATGTTGTATATTGTATAACAAGGATACTTGAGTATACATACGCATGTGCAAGGAAACGCGATAAAGAGCGCAAGTGCACGAAGTAATCTATCCTTGTGCAGAATACGATACTTGACCGAAGTAAATACCAAGGTGCATGTAATACAAGTTTCTTTATGTATGTTATTTTGTATACACGTTTTTGTAAAGCAACGTATGTCGATGTTCGTGGATCGATGCTATACATCGATGTACCGAGTTAAATGCGAAACAAAACAAGCGATGCTGAAGAAGATCGCGAACCGCCCGATTTCGTTCGCAATTCGCCAATTCCGAACATCTCGGAATTCCGAGCCCTCTCGTTCTTTTCATTTGTTTTTCTCGTTAGTGGAAACGGTCGTTTCGATCCTCGGGAAAAGCTGCCCGTTGAATAATATTTTTTAGAAAAAGAAAAAAGAAAAAAATGGTGTGAGACATAAGCGACAAAAAAACGTTCTTAATTTTTAATGTCTACGCAACATTGGGAATGTCAGAATGTTTAGTACAGATTATCTTTGGCGCTAACGAGTGTAACTTCGTACTATACGAATTCAAAAATTTCTGATAGGAAATGTCTTACAGTGATGGCGGCCGTCCGATACGTAAGTTCGGCACAAAGTCGCCGAAGAAACTTTGCGTGACAAAGAACGAGAATAACGATAAGACCATAACCACTATTAACTGCAACAACCATCATCACAATCATTATCATCATAGTCATCGCTTTCTCGACGCTTCTCAACCATCAGTACACAAACGTAATCTCTATATTGTTTCCTTCCCTCTGATACTGCTCTTCAACATTCTGAGAACGCTTCTCTATCAGTTATTTGTGGTATTCAAGTATTTGTATACGTCCACGTCTCAGCTTATTCAACGAAGGCAAGCTTCCAAGCAAACCTGCCAGCTGGAAATTGTAGTCGGTCAGAAGTCAACGGAGAGTTTAAATAACAATTTGAACGGTAGTGGGCAAATTGAAAACGAAGGAATGTCGCAAGTGCCAAGAAGATCTATCGGTCCCGGTCCTGGGGATCCGTTACTTGCGAAACAAAAACATCATCATCGTAGAGCCTTTGAATTCATTAGTAAAGCGCTTAAAATAGATGAAGATAACGAAGGTACATCGCCAAACAAGTTGCACATGTTTTCATACAATTTTTTATTTTACATATATCAACATTTGTTTGTTCTTTTCTTTTATTAGGTCAGAAAGAAATGGCGATTGAACTTTATAAAAAAGGTATCGGCGAACTAGAGAAAGGAATAGCCATAGAATGCACAGGCGGTCGAGGAGAAGTATGGGAACACGCTCAAAGACTTCACGATAAAATGCGTACTAATTTAGCAATGGCAAAGGATAGACTTGATTTTCTTGGTTCGTATATTTTCATTTCAAATACACGTTACATTTCTTAAGCTGTACCAACCTTCTATAGAATAAAAGCTTTTACAACTTTTATGTAATAGCATTAACACGTTAAGCGCCGCGTTAGTCACCCGAAACTTTGTACAATCAAATAATTGAGAAAAAGAAGTATGAAATAAACCGCGAATAGCGTTAATATTAAGCTAATAATGCTGGCTATCGAATTGAAAGGTTAAATTTGAAAATAATCGACTGCACCTTTAATAATTAGGATTTTATCGTGTCTGACTACGGTACGTCCGTGTTAATAATTATATGTTATAACTTACTCGAGCAAAATTATGGTACAACTTAAGGATCAATGTATTTTGCATGCTCCTGTGTTAATTGTTCTATAATGTTTACGCGTATGCGTGTGTGGGTGTGTGTTTACGTAAGAATGCATATGTGTGTGTATGCATGCGCGCGTTATCCTGTTTTTTTTTTTCTTTTAAATAAATTTTATTTTTTGCACAATATTTCTTCATAAGCGGTGCAAATATATAAATATATATAAACTAGTAGCTAAACTTCATACAGCAGCATTTCTAATGGCCATTCAAAAGTTAATTTCATATCGTAAAGTTAGTTTAAGTAGGCTACGATTTCGGAAGGAAATCGAACGAATTTATCGAGTTCAATTTGTATTTAGTTATTTAGCCTACTGCAGCATGGCAGAGAATGTGTTTTTCCTTTTTGTAGTGAGTGTGTGTGAGCTGAAAAAGCTGGATATCTCCGATGAATATCGTGCACCTGGAAATAAAGTGGACAACGAACATCCAGGAAAGAATCTGAGGGTCCGACGCAATATACACACATTACAAACAACTCGATCTCCTTTAAATGCAAATCATACAAAAAATACAAACAGTACACAAACAGTGAACGTAGGGCAGATATCATGTACCCAAATTCCCAAGTTAAGGCCACGTTCACCAAAAAACTATTCTGGCCATTCTGAAGGTACTGTTTGTCTGAAGTTTTGGGCTTACATGCAAATTTTTCAATATTCAATTTATTATTATAATATACTTACAGTATATGCTTTCCTGACGATGTTATTCCTATTTCATTATTAACACTTACATTAGTTTTTTGACATAGTGCAACAAGTAGTATATATTAATTGCTATATTTACAAGTAGTTCTTTTATACCTTAGTAATCTAGTTGCAGTATTTATTTAACCAAATCGTTTGAAAATATAGAATTATTTATATACACATTACGTAAAAAAAAAAGAATGTATTTATCAAACAAGGAATCAATTAAACAAGGCTGTATGCATGAGTAAAATGCTTTATACAAAAGTTACAAGTTTTGTTCAAAGAACATGTTAATCAACTAATCGTAATAATTATTTTAACACATTCTTCAGCGTTTAAATACGACATTTAGCTTCCAAGATTGACGTCAAATTTTTTAATAAACACCATATTAATACACCTATGAAACCATTGTAATGTAACATGTGTATATTGTCCTTAAAATTTCAGCTAAATATTACACGCACATTATTATATTTAAATTTTGTTACGTTAATAATTACACGCTTCGTTTCGATACATTTATTTTGTATTTTGTTTGTACATTAGATTGACGAAAGATTGATATTCAAGCATATGGACAGTTTTATAATACGCTTCATATTTCAATGTTACTTATAGCATCTGGAAGAAAATTATCAGTGCCTGGGAAGAGAGTAGGTACAGCTATAAGCAAGAGTCAAACGTTACCACGTAGCATGGGACGTTCAACGCCAGTTCAACCTTGTCACAGGGTCACGCCTGTTAAACCATCATCTACACCTCCTTCTGTGAAAAGACAGTTATCCGTACCTGGAAATGGTTCTCCGATCAGAAGACCAGGAACACCCACTGCATCTAATAGCAACAAAGGAACACCCACCAGAAAAGCTCCTATCTTGAAGGGAGTAGATCCAAAACTCGCACAAGTTATTCTTGATGAAATTTTGGAGGGTGGAGCGGCCGTGCATTGGGAAGACATTGCTGGTCAAGAAGTTTGTATATATTACATTGATATATTACAAAACAAAAAGTATTAAACATTATTTACAATGTTTCTTTTTTGAACATAGACAGCGAAACAAGCACTTCAAGAAATGGTGATCTTACCTTCTTTGAGACCTGAATTATTCACTGGTCTACGAACACCAGCAAGGGGCCTATTATTATTCGGTCCACCAGGAAATGGGAAAACGTTGCTTGCACGCGCTGTAGCCACTCAGTGTAACGCCACATTCTTTTCAATATCTGCTGCTAGTCTTACGTCAAAGTATGTAGGAGAAGGGGAAAAATTAGTGAGAGCTCTTTTCGCCATAGCGCGGGAATTGCAGCCGTCTGTGATTTTTATCGACGAAGTCGATTCGTTGTTAAGCGAACGAAGGGACAATGAACATGAAGCCTCGAGGTACGTCGAATTGATATCAAAGTTTATAAGAAAAAAGAAAATAGTTGACAGTTATTTAATCAATGTTTTACCGTTCAGGCGGCTGAAAACGGAATTTTTAGTAGAATTTGATGGTCTGCCGTGTAATCCGGACGAAAGGGTACTCGTTATGGCTGCCACCAACAGACCTCAAGAATTAGACGAAGCTGCTTTAAGGAGATTCACGAAACGAGTATACGTTACATTGCCGGATTTACGTACAAGAATTATGTTGCTTAAACGATTGCTAGCTAAACACAATGATCCATTGAAGCCAGAAGAGCTGAATGAAATGGCACTTTTGACCGAAGGCTATTCCGGAAGCGATTTAACGGGTTTAGCAAAAGATGCGGCCCTTGGTCCTATCAGAGGTAAGATAAAAAACTTTCTTTGATAATTGTTTAGAAAAGCGACGCCCTCTTGTAGAACTTGTTTTATTTGATCAACTTTTTCCTTTGTGACCTACCGCCGGTCGGCTTTGGTTTTCAAGATATTTCTGGAAAAGTGTCGCTACTGTTACAATGAATCTAACGTATACTTATACATCGTCATGGGAATACAGCTTGTCTACTATTTCTAAAAACATCTCACAGCGATCAAAATCGACAGGTTATAACAAATGATATTTTCAAAACAGATGACAAACCTATTAGTGATCCTAACGACCGTGGATAGTCCAGTGTGACTCTTGACTGTTCAACGTATCCTAGCTACATTAAAACCAAACTCACTTAGACAGTATTGCCAGGTAGACGTTGTACCCCCAAACTGTTGTGGACGTGTACTGAGGAAAATGTTCTTCAAAACATCGAGTTCTACAATATATTTAACCCTTTGTACTTGAAGTGTTTTTGGATACGATTGAATTTCGTCTACTTTTCCAGCTTCCAAAAACTTCCAAAAACCAAATGCGCTGTTTCGAAAGAAAAGATACAAATGATTATCAGTTCATTTATTTGTATTACTTTCCTTAAATTTCACATTTGAAAATACTTTGGTAAATTAAATCTGTCCCCTCAGACGGGACAATCGAGTGCAAAGAATTAAGTTTCCTCGAAATCCAAGAGGGCGTTGGTTTTCTAAATAAATACCTTTTTTTTTTTCTCATTTAAGTAGACTGAATGGATATTCCAATTTTGGCCAAACAGTCTAACAATTCATTAGTAAATCCGTAATGTATGTTAAAGTTGATAAAAGAAGAAATGTATTAATATTGCACAGAGCTTAATCCAGATCAAGTGAAGGAGTTGGATCTGAATTCCGTGCGCAACATTACGATACAAGATTTTCGTGATTCGCTTAAAAGAATTCGTAGATCGGTATCGCCCGCAAGTTTGGCAGCTTATGAAAAATGGAGCTTTGAATACGGTGACGTAAGTCTATGATTTTTAAGAATTCGTTAAAAGCAATTGGGTTTGAAGATACAGTTACGTTCAAGGTATGAACAGGAAACGATGAACGGTAACTAAGGTACTTCAAAAGTAACTTTCTACGATAATTAATTATTACAAAGTGTAAATACGTCAGCTTTTACATTTTCTAAACTAATTTATAAACGATAAGAAAATGTTATCGATACGCGAAGGGCACTCTTGCTGAGTAATGTTTTTTAAAATCATGTTACAATCGTAACAACTGTAATGTTAATAGCTTTGTACTGCGGTAAATACATTCCACACTCCATCCACTAATCAGGTATCGTAGATTTAAGTTTTCATCGTAACGATATCGATATTAGAATTTCCAGTGTTCGTAGTTTTAGATATGTTTCTTTACGTTCTCGAGAATGACATTCTAAGTAAAAACTTCATTCGTTTACCACGCACCTAGATGATCCTCTAATGTATATTATTACAACTGCACGCAGCTTAATGACAGAAAGGACAAAAGAAGAATAATGTAAATATCGAATGAAGCGCAATCATGTTGAACAGTATTCGGGTAGAAAGACTGCGTTTGCACACGAAACAGCACACGTCCAATCAGATAATAAAACAATTGAAACTTAACTACCGCTGTGGTTAAGTAATCGGATAAGCATAGAGAAATTTGTAGGTGTCTTGTACAAGCACGTGCTGAAAGTGAAACACACAAATTGCTTTTAGGAATGTAAGTTTTATAAAACAAAAAAAAAAAAGAAAAGAAAAATAATTGAGTGGTTCAGGATAATAGTAATACAACTGTAATATCTAACAAAGGGACTACGATAAGATACCCTTTGATCTTTCCTATTTTCATACATATATTGTACTATTTGATCGCCTGTGTAATCTGACTTTTTAACTATGGGCAACTTTTTTGTCATTTCGGAGAAATAATCCATTTTTACGTTTAAGTTATGTATTTTCTTTAAGCATAGTTGAATGTACATTGGCGTAGCGAAGCGGCTATGGTACGAGACTTCAAATCTCTTAGCGATCAACTTTATTCTATTTGCTTTTTTTTTTATCTTCTAACTAGTTTTTTTTTTCCCTATTTTAATATGTTAAGTAGCGATCAAATAAAGTAGTTAGAAGAAAAAAAAAGCAGATAGAATAAAGTTGATCCCTAAGAGATTTGAACTCTAGTCGCTAGATTTTAAATCTCGTACCATAGCCACTTCGCTATGCCAATATACGTTCAACTATATCTAAGAAAAATATATAACTTAAACGTAAAAATGGATTATTTCTCTGAAACGACGAAAAAGTGGCCTATAATTAAAAAGTCAGATTACATAAGAAATCAAACAGTACAATATACATGGAAGATAGGAAAGATCAATGGGTATCTTATAGTAAAGTCCCTTTGCAAGAAACGCAAGCTTTCGTGACATTGAAATTGAAGATGCATCACTATTATTCTGAATGACACGGATAACACGAGAGAAATATTGAAGTATTACTCTTGTTATGTTTGGTTGAATAATTGTTGCGATGGAATAACGCCATTAACGTATCAGTGCGGGTATCAAGTTTGTCAGCTTGTAAATTAGCTCTTGATTTGACGAGATTTCTATCGAGACAACGAACTGGAAGTATATTTGAAACGAGTGGAATTCAAAGTACTTATAATTTACGATCAAATATTATCGATGAAACAATAATGTTTATGATACGCATATTCTATAAAAGAAAAATCCTATATATTATATATATATATATATATATACATAAAAGTTTTTGATATTTATCTATTGCTTAAAGTGCTCAAACAAACCTTAAAAAAAAGTGATTGTGCTTGTACGATATAATCATACAATTGAAAAAAAAAAAGAGAAAAAAAGAAACACGTTTATTGCAAAACAAATACTGATTAAGCATGTCAGTATAATGTTATTTTCACCTTGAAATTAGTTACTATCGAACTAATTTGTTTATGAGAGAAGCACGTAACACTTACACCCTTAAAATTGTACCTCGTTATAATTGACTTTTTAATAACGTAAATACAACGAGTTTAAAGCTTCTCTGGTGTGATCAGTAGTTAATATTAATCGATAATAGTCATAATAATAGATGTGTACATGAGTAGTGTATATGTGTGGCGTGTGTTACTTTTCTTTTTTTCTGTCACACAGTCCGATGATCAAGTATAATTCTCCCCCTTTTACTAGTTAGAATTTCCATGTGAATTACAAGTGATACAAAGTATTACAGATACGTAGGAATCATAGCGTAGATTATTTGCAGCTGTGCAAAACGTGTGCACCGTTATTTGTATAAAAAAAAAGAATATGCAAATGAAGTTGATAATGCAAAAACAATGCCAAATAATTTCAATATTATATTAGTACTTGAATAAGTCTCGTTGAGTTTGATACGTATAATCAAAATAGCTAATTAATTTAATTGAAAGCATCACAAACTTAACGTTACTGCTGTTTCCAAGGATTTAGTGCCAAGAGAGCATAGCAATGTGATTAAGTTTCACTTACTTTTATAGGATAAATGTTTCACTTCGAATCTGTTTGCGCCGAATTAATTTATTTGCGTACCATATAAGTAATGTTAATTGAATATTTTCTTCGATGATCTTGCACAACAGACTGTTTATGCAAATATGGGTATATGTATCTATTTACAAGCCCTGGGCCTTCCAAAGTTACAAAAACCACGCTCAGCCTCGATTAAGTTATTTTGCTACTTTTATAAAAAACAAAAACTCGTAATAGGATATCAAAGGAAATAATAACGCTAATTGTTAATTAATGCTACTTAAAGATAATGAAAATGTGAGTTGATCGTTGAGAAATGTTTGCACTCGTTCGCTAAGAATTACATTTTCTTTATGTAATTGTAAGTATGTGACTTCTGTTTGTTAAGAAAAATAATTGTTTTTGATATGATCATGTAACAATCTAAATGGAACATTTTGAGAGAGAGAGAGAAAAAAAGAGATTATCACCGAAACAAATTTATTTTATAAAATTTAACACAAAACTTGCAAAGATTGATGTTTATTTGTGTTACGTTTTCAATTAAATGTACTTTAATCAAATGTCAAACTTATGTTTTTCTTCTTCTTGACAGTATTATAAGTTGTTTAAAAACCAGTTACACCGAACAAGATAGATAGTTCACGATCATGAATCGTATAAATTAAAACTTTTCGTTGAGCAAAACTTGTTCTTAAAATGTATCGTATCGTAGCAGTTATTCTTCGCTTGATAAAGAAAAGTAATAATTAACAAATGTGTATTTAATTAACTTTAATATACTCAAGTGATATATATATATCATGCAATTAAATAGTAAAACTTTTAAATATAACCAAACAACGTAGCGTACACTCTACACAACTGTACAAAAATATTTCTAGTTCATATTTTGTCGCTGTGTGATCTGAGACTGAGGAACGTATGTTATATTGTGTGTAATAAAAATTGTACAGTACAAATTATTCTAACGCATTCCGCTAAGGGCAACAGAAAAGAGAAAAAGGAGGAATGATCACGACTTCCATTTGAAAGTTAATTAATCACAACATTTGTCAAATTATTAATTAAAAATATCGTTAAAAAAAATATCCCCGGTTAACACTTGTACTTTTGTTTAACAACCAGTGATATGATTCAGCATAATACTTTCGTACTGAATTGATGTATTTAATAACGCACCTTTTTAAATTCATACACAAAAAATATACCAAATAATTGTGTTTACTTCGAGAGAGAGAGAGAGATATATATATATGTATATATCGCAAATGTTTTACTTAATATTCAATTTTATTGTATCGAATAATCGATCAAAATATTGTCTTCTACACAAGTCATCCAGTCATGAATGTTTTTCTTTTTAACTGTTCGACAAAGATGATTCGCAGAAAAGAATATTCTTCAGTTTCAGGTGATCGATCATTGTAAAAGTAATACATCGGCTGTAAAATAAAATTACCTTGTATGTACTTAAAAAACGTGTTTATATTATTTAACATTCAATCGGTTGCATATAAACGAAGATACTGTAATTCTTATAAATTTAAAAAACCACTTGTTTTTCCTTTTTGTTATTATTTCATAACTTTATGCATTTATAATAACGTGGGCTATGAAATAATACAAAATATTGTGTATTTTAAATATTTATTCCTTTTTTTTTTTTCATTCAAAGGACAATTTGTTTTTATTATAAGATAACATTATCCTAAGCATTTTCGAGGGCTTCGCGCCCTGCTGTACCTAAATTACTCTTTATATAACATTTTTTTTTTGTTTTTGTTTTTTTGTTTGTATGTCTTCCATCGGTTCACTGATTACTTTTATTCATCCATAGACAAAGTATCATTTTCGTTATGTTTTTCTTCTTTTTAATTGGCTCTCCACACAGTTCGATATCACTTATCGCAGTCAATTAATCATTGCTGTATCCGACTTTATGTTTCTCCTGTTATTACATTTAGTACTGACTTTATACAAATTGGTTTCGAAAGGTTTATGGCTTTTTTTTATCGTCGGTGGTGAAGTGAAATATCGATATAGATTTCCATTTTACTCTAAATCACCCTAATAAATTTCCTTTTTTACCTTTATCATTAATTATAGGCAAATGTTTTGAAAAATTAACCTCCGATTAATATTCAGAACAAAAAAAAAAATATAATGAGCATCCTTTTGTTTTGTAGATAAATAAATATTAAAGCTAAACTACATTGAAGAATTAAGGAATAAAATCGTATTAACGTTCGTGCAATAAACTTGGAAGACACGAAGAATAGAAATATCGTGCCACACGGTAAATTGCAATAATATCAAAAACATATGAGATAATATAGAGTGTGATTGTCAATTTATATATACCGATTATTATTATTAAGAGAAAAATTTCTGATATCTTGTATATTATATATTGAAAGAAAATAAAAATGTAATTGTAATTTTCAATACGTACGGTTGATCAAAGGCAGAACAATAGTGACTCCAACTCTTAGTGGAAGTGTTTATTATCATTTATCATTATACTTAAATTACATTGTAATAATTACACCAAGGTTCACTCTATTTCTTTGTACAAATGGAGAGGAGTCACTAAGAAAAGCTAACGCAACACAAATATATAACTGAATCAAAGTCAAATTCTGTGTAAAAAAAAAATATGTCACACAACTCTGACATATTTCATGGAATATTTTTATTAAAATTCTTGGTAAGAATTTCTTTTGTTTTTTTTTTCTTCTTTTTTTTTGTACATTTACCACCGACGATAAATATCACAAAACGAGAAAAGTTTTACAACTCGTTTATCGACTCGCAATTAGTTTATTTTTTTATCTTTTTTTTTTATTTAAGGGCCCTGCATACGTCAAAGCATGCATCCAAATCTAGCTACATCACAGGCGCCATGTCTACCTATACTTTCTATCTTATTACTATGTTCAATGTCATCGTACTCAGTGTTTACCATAAATGAACATTTTCATTCTTGTTCATTAATGATTCGAAATAAACTAAAAAAAAAATTGGTAAATTGTGGCAAAAATATTAAAAAATATAACAACGCAACGGTCGCAAACATACGTACACCTTACGCAGCACAACGAATGCAGGGCTCGTTTCAAGGGGTTGCAACTTTTCAGTTCAGAAATATACCTCGTTCAACACTTTGGAATATGAAGAACTTTTGAAACAAAACAAAGATCATATATAAATTACACTGATAGATTGACTGCTATGATATATCTTTATTCTTTTTTTTTTTTTTTTTCAATGACCACTTCAAGATATACTTGCATCCGTTAAAACTGGTATACGTTTCTATTGTGCTTGGCAAGGGAAACGTATAAAATGAAATACACATTTAGGTATGTATATCGTGTATATATGTTTGTGTATATATATATATATATATATATATATATATCACTTTGAACTTTTGATGGAGCAGTTCTTCACAAGATTATTTATATATCAGTCAATATTGGGATAACCAAATTTAGAAATGTTTTTGCTTTTTTTCTTTTTCTTTTTTTTCTTTTACAATATGATACTTCGATTGAAGTAAACTCGAAGGATATTTGTACATATGATGATACGGTCAAAATACCGATAAACTTTGTTGGAACAGGTATATGACAGAACAATTTTTTGCAAACGCCCCCAGGGACAAATGGTATCATATGTAACAGTTAGTTGATGTTAATCAATGATCAATTTCATTGCGTGGGGTATTGTGGCATGGTGTATGCTACCATAGCAGGTTGCTGACCTGGTGGTAACGGTGCAGTTGCAGTCGGTGGTGCGGCGGTCGCTTGTGCAGGCTGCCATGTGCCTGCACCTGGTGCAGGCATTCGCATACTATTCATATATTGAGCCTGTTGTCCGTAGTATTGACTGTAGTATTGAGCAGGCTGTAAAAATTGACCCTGCATCTGTGGATATCCTTGCGGATACCAATATCCCATTTGCTGACCGTATCCGTACGCGTACTGACCAGCTCCAGCTGTAACCTATTAAAACAAAACAATATTAGACGCATGTATTAAGATTTCTTTGGTTATATCGTGTGTACGACATAAAATAACAATAACTAATACATTATATTCTACAAATATTGATAATAATGAATATATTATAGCAGAATAACCTGTTGAGCTTGGTGATTTGCATTAGGACCCACGCTATTAGGATCTCCATTTTCTTTTCCCCAAAAACATTTCACGATACTACCATTAATTTCTGTATTGTGTGTCGATTCTATGGCGTGCGTCGCTGCTTCCTTAGTGGTGAATTTAATAAACGCGTATCCTTTATCTTTAAATACTCTTATATCTTGTATGGTACCAAATGGAGAGAATGTTTTGTTTATCAATTCATCCGTAATGCCATTTGTAAAACCTCCGCAATATACTGTGCAATTGGTTGGACTACTTTGGTTATATACCTATCAACAGCAATACGTACGATTTAAGAAATCAATTGATAATTGTTTCTTTTTTATCGATTTAACTACATTAGAAATGTTACATTTGTACATTTATATTACATATAAAGATAAGCGGTGATAATTATTCATCGAAACTGAAATCATACCTCTTCGTAGTTAGGTTTACTATTATTTGAATGTCGTGGCCTTTCGGATCTTGGCGGCGGTGGTTTCCTGGTCGACCAATTTGTCCTGATGCTTCTGGATCCGAGCCATTGACCATTCATCGCTTGTATCGCTGCTTCAGCTTCAGACTTTTTCACAAACGATACAAAGGCATATCCTTTGCTTTTCATAGTTTGAGGATCACGAACAATTCTACAATTGCTAATTTCGCCAAAGGGCGCGAACGCTTCTTTCAGAGTGTGTGTTTCAATTTCTGGTGATAGATCACCGACGAATATGTGATGATGATTACTCGTGTCCAACTTCGGCTGATTTCCAGGGCTCGTTGCCCAGTTAACCTTCATTTCCTTATGCAGGAAGGATCGCTTGTTCATGGCGGCTAACGCTGTGGCCGCGCATTGATGATCTGTAAATTCGACGAAAGCGTACGGATCGTTTCCCGGTTCCCGTATTATCTTGCATCCTTTCACGGGGCCTATTTGTGAGAAAAGTGCGCACAATAGTTCCTCCGACACCGAAGAGTCTAGATTTCCCACATAGAGCGTTCGCGGATTGCTTTCCTCGCTCATGCTCGGCTCTTTCAGGACCTTTGTACTTCTTTATTTAACTAATTTCCTTACGCTCCTCGGGCTTAATTTTACGGTTCACACGTTCAGCGCGTGGTACGTGCATTTACCTCGAGCCCAGCATCAGAATTCAGATTTTCTCGCCTTTTTCCAAAGAACACGGACGGTTGAACGCGAAGCTACACCCAGCCTCTACGTCATACTAACATAAAATGGCCGCTCTCCTGCTTCGCTACTTTCCCTTCAATCATCCACCAAAACGTTCGAATTTTACCGGTTAATTTGCACAGTTGTGGGCCTCTTTTACGCGCGTTCAATTCCTTTTACCTACCTATATCACGTTCGTTAAACGGACTCGAATAACTGGCAACTTTATCGGCTAAAGTATAAAGAACACGTGTTTTTGTATCATCCGTCGAAAATTTCATAACAGGTAGCGCGAAAACGCTTCAGAATCATTGGCCTACAAAATTCACTAGACAACCATTTCTTTAAGGCTGATTTTCATCAAATTTTTATTCTTTCTTTTTTTTTTCTAACATAATGCATTGATATTTTCTTATTTATTCTCTCGATATCAATAATTGATAACTTATCGATTATAAAATATTTCACTTTTTTTTTTTGACTACATGGAAACATCAATTCTAATTTTTGAAAAAGTATTGTATTATTCGAAAAATCGTTATGATTTCAAATTAATTTTATTATCAAAATAATAGCTTTTCATTAAATGTATTATCAAATGTCTGTGTTTCGGTTAATAGAACAGAATTATTTTATCGCATAAATAAGTGTAAGTGTATAAAAGACGATTAAAACAGAAACGATTTTATTATTCAATTTTCAAATAAATCGCGCCCACGAATGAGTTTTATTGTCAGAAAAAAAGAATATAAAGAAAATGATGTTACACAATGAGAACAATACTGGTGTTGTGCATGCATTTTGAATCACAACTATATGCAGTTGCTATTGATTTATATACAGTTGTATGAAATAATAAATCTTTGGATGTATAAAGATCTTTGGAAGTGATTTAATTCCGATAATTTATATTTGCCAGTAGACCTAACAATGCGATCTATATGAACAATGATGATGATATTTAAATTTTATTGAACCGTCAAACATGTATGTATATATATATATATGTATATATATATTCCTAACTTTGATATTACAAACAAAATTCTTAACTTATGTACCACAGTTATAAAATGATTACACATTATTGCATATGGCCACATTAGTTAACGAAATAAAATACTTTTCTTTTCTTTTACTGGCAGCAATATCTCACTTGTTATGCTTTAATATAAGCTGGGTTCACTAACGAACATAGTAAAACTCAAAATTACGAATAAAACGAGTTATTTACAAACAGTTTACCATCGTGTACAAAAATTACTAATAAAGTCTATATCTTTTTATTGATTAATCAATCGTTTAATCATACATTCCATAACGTAAATAATTATTTAATGATTGCTCAACACAAATTGTATTATTTATGCAAATTTTTTATAAGAATTGCTCTTTCCACTCCATATTGCACATGAATGTTTCTCTCTCTCTCTCTCTTTTTTTTTTTATCGCACAAATGAAAGCAATTTTTCTCAATATCAATAATGTTTCTTGCATGCCAGCTTATACGAGCAACAATTACATTTATAAAATCAAGTGTGTAAACTTAAATTGCGTATTAATAAAGTTCATTGGTTTGTGGCTACTCAGTCTTTATGACATATTATTAAAAAAAAATTCATAGTCTATACATATATATATAGAATCTTGAAAGAAATGTCATGTTCCTTATACTTTTGAACAAACTATACGAGCGTTCATGCGTTAAAATTTGCATTATTTACATGAAAATAAACATAAGAATATTAGACAACAAATTATCTTCGTGTAAATATAATACGAATACTTATTAAAAAAAAAAAAAAAAAAAAAAATGTTTGTGATGATTTTGAGTATTACGATCTTTTCAGGGTGTCTGTACAGCTTATATACATCGAGCGTAGAAAAAAAAAAATGATTTAAATTTGTAATACTTTGCCTTTCGACTTGTTTTATGTCTGAAATTGGGTAACAAGAAGCTTCGTTGCTTTGGCAATGTCGTACGCGCACGAACGTACTTGCTGCAGGCAGCGGTCCATGTGTTCAATGTCGCTGGTGTATCTTTGAAGACCAGAACATTCCGCTTGAAGTCTACCTGTATTACCATTCAACTGGCGTAAAGCAGATCGGATATTTTCTTCAATCGGATTCTACAAGAAAGAAAGATAAGATCATTATAAATTCGCATCAATATTTAACATTTTAGATCTCCTTGGGACGGCGCCTGGCCACGGATGGCACAAAAACTGTTCGTGACGATTTCCACTACGACATTACGTGGGTAATAAAGTTCTAAATGAATAAATGATGATTTCTTTATACATTTTTATGTAACGACATCCACGGAAAGCCACTATAGTAGCGTTCCGTTCAAACTGATGGCATCCACGGAAGCCACTATAATGCCGTACCGTACCTAAAGGGTTAACATTTTCGCTGTATACTACGCGTGGAACATGTAAAAAAAGAGAAAAAGATGTTTTGTATCCTACTTGAGGGAATATAGCTGTTAGCTCGGCAACAGCAACTCTGATTCTTTCCGCGCAAGGTACGAAAGCTTCTCGTTGCTTTGGATCTTGCATGGCCATCCACAATTCTTGTATTCTTCTTGTGACTTGTTCGGTTCTTCGTGTGACTTCTTCGCTCGGAGGAAGATTAGGAGCACCGCATTCCCACATACTCTGTGTATTGTTTCTAGATATTGTCTCTGGATCTCGCTTTGACTGTATATATTTATAATTATATGTATATATTCATGTATGAAATTCTTTATGACACTTTTATAAAGGCAAAAATACCTGACAAATAGATGTTGACCACGAGGTAGGTTTTCTCAAACCTTCTCTAGTTTCGTACATAGACGCAGGTCGCTGATTACTTCTGGTAAGAGACGTTTTTATATCAAGCACTGGTTCTAATTCTGGCTCTTGCTCTCCGCCAACGTGACCGTTAACCAGACCATCGGTGGATTCTTTCATCTACACGTTTAATACATTGAAACTTTCGATCTCGAAATACGAGGTAATATAAAATAATCGTCTTACATGAATCATTTGTTTCAGTTCGTTATTTTCACGAGTAAGTTGTTCCACGGTATTTTGTAATGTATGTATCTGCTCACGGAGATCCCGGACAGTCGATTCGGACAGGGTTAATTGTTTCTTCAAAACTTCAACGACAGACGGAAGTCCTTTGGCTAACGGTGCAAACGCTTCCTGCAATAGTGTTTTTAATACCATCGATAAGATTTTACCTTTAACTAAGAGGAACAAATATTACGAGTCACTCTATGTGATTGTTATGTAACAAAACACATGATCAATAGATTTGTGTGTTATAAATTTTAGTGAATTATAATGAGGTGAGATAATGCAAGTCGTTAATTGCAATATATATGATATTTAAATATATATATATATATGTATATATATATACATTTAACTTTGGCAAAGGCTGCGCATGCACTAACAGACCTGTGCACTTGCCTAATAGCACTGTCTACAGAAGAGCCATGTACTTAGCCGATTCCTTATTCTTCGTTTCGTAACTAGAGCCGGTACCTTTAATACGTTACCACAACAATTTTATCTATTTTAACAAAATAACTTGCTCCGATCTTTTTTATATATATTTTTTTAATTGTATTCATAATATTTCTTTATATCATACGATAAAGTAATTCATTACGTACCTCGTTGTTCATTTTGAACCGCGTTGAATGTTCAGGCGCTGTATTATCTGTTGACGTTAACGCGTAATCGTCGTCAGAAGCTACGCTATCGTACAAAGGTTCATCGTCAGATATTTGTGATCGACATTTTCCCAGCTGTTCCTTGCGAAACACAGAACTGGCTGGATCTAATTAACGATAGATGTATAAATGTAACAAACGAGTTGTATTATACATATATTAAGTAAACCGAAAAGAAATGTCGCTTTTTTTAAACATTTGGATGCCTTTTTCAAGTCAAAGCAGCCAGAATTTGTATAAAAAGGGCATCGAAAAGTTGCCTAACTTGTGGCAAGATATTGTAAATAAATATTACGTACTTTTTTTGTAAATAAATTTTTTGCATTGAAAACAAAAAAAGAATCCGACACTTCTTTTCGATTTACCTAATATATATGCATATAATTTTTTACAAACCTTGTAATAGGGTATTATTTGCAAGCATATGTCTTCTGCGAGCTTCGATAAGTAGATCTACGATAAGAGTAGAAAATTCTTTTGGTGCAAATCTTGCTAGCTTTTGTCTGCCCTGATTTCTTGTAGACGACAGTTGCGGATTGACTGGTAGAAACGGTACTGTACATCTTTCTGGCAAAGATGCAGTTGTGGACCAAACTATTCGAAAAAATATGAACTTAAAATTGTAACCATACTTAATTAATAAGCTTATTCGATAATCACGTATTATTTTATTAGTGGGTTACAATTTCTCAAAGCTGAAATATAAGTATTTAACTTACCCCTCCTTTAAAATGATGCAATAAAAAAGTAATATGTATTAATTAGCATAATGTATAAAAGAGTGTGAATTAGTAAAAGTATATATCAATAAAATCTTTATTCAAGTTTGTCAGTAATGTAAATACTAAGAGTTATAAAATACTGTATAATATTGATTTCAAATATTAATCTATTTATCGTTAAAATAAACTCCACGTTTTATAACAATTTACTTACTCTTTTCGTTCTCTCGGCGATCTACTTCGTCGTAAACATCCATTGCTAATTCCTCCAACAGATGATTCGATAACTGGACAAAAATAATCCTAATGTTCAACTAGAAATTCTTACTTTGTATTAGAGCAATTAAACATCATTCAGCCTGTACCTACCAACTGTAATCTATTTCTTCCTTCTAAACATAAATTATTATGTTCCATCAACAATGTACATTCAGGAATAATGATGTGCTCATCCAATCGATGATCCGGCTTGCGCGAACATATATAATATGTCAGTCTGTCTGTTACTTCGTACATGCACTCGATTATACGCTCTGATAATTCTATATGCCCTGCCATTCTGAAAATCAAACCTTTGGTTGGTATCTATATCACTTTAACTGTCACGTCAGCCATACGTGGGAGGCGCATGAATTTTCGTAGAAATTTGTCGCTTGCATTATTAATATCCTTTCAATAACTTAATTAGAAATCGTCATATTAGGTATTCCAAATTCTGAATAATAGAAATGACGAGAAATTGTAAGAATAATAATAGGTAAAATTTGGAAGAAATAAATGCTTCGCCCAACGAAGTTCTCAGTGCCTTCTGCAAGGCAGTCGAAATGATATAAGAGAAAACATGTTACATACTTGGCAATTTCAGCAGGTGTCTGGCCATTTGAATCAATCGTACTAGGATTACCACCGTTGGCTATTAAAAGTTCTACCTGTAAAGCTTGTCCTGCTCGAGCAGCTACGTGTAAAGGTGTTGTACCTTTTTCCTACAAAAATAAATACTGTATTTTACGTTTTCTTTTTTATCGCTAAACTAGATCTTACAATTTTATTTCAAAATACCTTATAAAAGTAACTCGGATTAGCACCTTGCGCAAGTAATCTTAAGGAAGTTTCTAAATTACTTGTACGAACGCTACTATGTAGCTGTCTGCTTAATTCTTCTTCGCTACAACATTCTTCTTTACTCGGACGCAATACGAACGCTAAATGTTGATGTTTCGCTTTAATAAAATCAGCCTTTATCGGACTACAAAACACAATAACGAGATTATTATTCAAATATTTTATCTTATATTAATTTCACTACATAATTTATACCGACTGTAATGGATCTTTAGCCTGCGGCTTTCTTCTATTAATTTTTGAATTACTAGGATCTAAAAGGGAATGTTCCCAAATACTGTTCGCTCCGTTATCATTCAATGTGTGTACCATCTGCAAAATATGAATTATTACTTTTCAAATTATGCATCAAAGGATACTATTTATTGCCGTTTACTAACATTGAGTAAATTTGTATGCCAAACGCTCTTATGGAGAGATTTTATGCGAGATATATGACGACCAAGGCTACGATGTATACCACAACAATCATCGCATAACAAAATGGCTCTGTTCAATGAAGCCCATCCTGGTTCTGTAATCAATTATAACACTTAATTTTTTTATCAATATCTATATATTAAATCATTGCAAAACTTATATAATTAAAGACAAAATAGTAATATTAACGCTACATTTGTCAAAATTTATACAACGTAATTGATACAATTTATCAGTAGTCAAATAACTCTGTATGCATATTATATCTTTTAAAAATAATACGTACACATAAAGTGTCTAAAAAGATACACAAATACGTAACAAATGTTAACCTTTTCTTTTGTAAATAGATTTTTGACTAATTAAAAAAATATTATTTTATCAGCATCTGGTTATGCAATAGAAATAAAAATCATACGATTCATTATTAGAAGGAAAATGGATTTACCGAGGGCCCCGCAGTCAGCGCATATATCTGTGTTAACTCTGTGTTTCGGTCGAGCCATTCTCTTTGCGTATTTTTCGTCGGGGCACGATAGGAAAATTCGTTACGAACGACGTGAAAAGTATAACATAATGTACAGGTGGTTTTATGGGCTAATACCAGAATCAAGAATCAAAAAACACGAAACGTTGGTTCAAATGTCATTATATCCTATTTTAATGATTTCACCGTGACAGAAGTCATCCCGGACGAAACTGCGATAGGTTGTACCATTGATCGAGCATCCTAAAAGACGGGCGATCGTGCGATGCACTTTCGCCTATCACTATTTTACTCTAACCTTATTGTTTAATTGTGTCAAAAAGTTACAGGATTATCGTAATTCCTGCACGTAATTATGTTTACGTTTGCGAGGCTGTATGACAATCGGTCACTTCAATCGTAACCACTAATTAACGCGATAAGATACTTAAAATGTATAATGTTCATTTTATTAGGTAAAACATACTTTAACCTTACATGTATTTACAATTATTATAAAATCAATTATTACTAACATATATATATTAAGTTAATATTTACATAGGATTTATATATATATATAATTTATGAATTAAATAGGTATATGAATAATCTTACTCCACCTATAAAGATATAAATAAAAGAAATTTATAGCGAAGACTCTGGCGATTCAGCGTATAAATTATGAAGATCTGTCAATATTTTATTAGATATGTACGTAGCATTGAGGACAGATTGATCCATATTATCTATCTCGCACAAGGGCTTTTTAAACCTTTTACCATCCGGAGTTTCCAAAAATTTCATAGTCGATTTTAAGGCCATGTATTCTCTGAGTGATCGTTTTTGTTTATACCTTGTAACTACAGGAGTTTTTTGCAAAGAAATTGGGTTCTGCACAGTTTTTGTATGCTTGATGTTTAGTTGATTTTCTAATTCTAGAAAACTTCCATCTCCGTCGGATAGTCTTCTTCTATGAATAAATTCATAATTCTCTTTGTCGTTTTCAGCATTTTGAATCGACTGATTTGCATTTAAGGACAATATATTTGTAACATTAATTTGTGGGCTGTGTACAACGGGTGTTTTCAAATTGTTTTCCATTTGCTGTATTAAATTGCAATAGGTATTCACTTGAACTTCTTTGTCTACCATTATATTATTTACTTTCTCTGGTTCGGTATGTTTCTTTTCCACATTGGCATCGGATAAAGCAGTTTTCCCATCATTTTCAGATAATAATTTTGTAATACATGTTAATACTGATTTCAATTTAAATACATTCTCTTCCGTTACACTTAATAAGTTCTTTAAATCACATTCTAAATTGATGATCTTATCTTTATTTACACAAATCGTTTCAGACGAAGCAGATTTTGTGTTCGTATGATTTTCAGAATCTACCAGTTTTGTATTTTGTAAATTACTACATAAACTTTTCATATATTCGCTTTCTTCTGATTTTATAGCATCCGATTGTACATCGTTTGTATTAACGTGCTTCGAATTTTGATAGCCAGAAGATGCAACTATTGTGTGTCTAGTGGATGGTAGTGTACTATCAAATGGTACAGCGAAATTGTTAATGCAGGAAGATTTATTATTTAGTGGCAAAATGCTGGGTACTTCAATTTTTTTATGTTCCTTTCGAACAGTCTCTTTTTTATCCATAAGAATTTCATTTGGTATTTCAGGTATTTTTGATTTACGACTTATTTTCTCACTACATTTTTGTAAATGTTTATCTTTTATCGTATTCGGAGGCAGTAATAAACTTCTTTTTCTCATTGAATCTGAACATTTTTTATATACTGACTCGTTAGTTATACATTTATTTGGTTGATTCTTATTGTCATAATTGTTTCTCAAAGTATTACTAGGAGATTCATTAAAGTTGAGATTTCTACGTACGCATTTGAAAACGTTTACAGATCGACCATACATACTCGCTCCTAATAAGAATCAAAAAATCCATTAGCATTAATATCGTATTGAATTAAAAATATACTTATAAAATTATACAAACCATTTTTTTTATCACTTTTTCTTGTGCTCTTTAAATTCGAGGATGGACTTAATCTCTCTGGTTGTATTCTTTTACGTACTGCAACATATATACACCTTTATGTAATTACATACACGCGTAATAAAGATAATCGCAAATATATACTAACCGCTATTTTTTTGAACACTTTTCTGATTTTCACATTGCCCAAGTAATTGTGCAATTTTAATTGGTTGTGGCCTTTCGCAATCTACCTTTGTAGTCGAAGATAAACCTAATCTCTCCGGTTGTATTCTTTTACGTACTGAAACATCTATACGTACCTTTATGTAAATAATACTTGCATCACAAACATAATTGCAAATATATACTAACCATTATCTTTTTGAACACTTTTTAAATTTTCAGATTGCCCGAGAAATTGTGCAATTTTAATTGGTTGTGGTTTTTCATAATCTATGGAATAAAATCATTCATTATTCGATGTTAACATTTCATTTGAATGAAAACACTTAATTAAAATTACCTTTCTTGTGTACATCTGTTTTCATTAATTTTGGGCAGGTCGAACACTCTGTCATTCTTGTTAATTGTGTACGCTTAACTTTAGATTTACCCTAATAAACATATCTGATAATATAACGAATGGTTTGTTAATTCATGTTACACCTTTAAATTTTTACTGTACACTTACCGTCGAACTAGACTTAACAATCATCATTTCTGATTCCTAAGTGACTGACAAACTTTTTATTAATTAAAGGATTAATTTTTATAAATCCATTACATTTTCCGTATTACTTCGGGTGCAAAGGTAATTGAGGTAATGTAAATGGGAAAAAATTCAAATTTCTTACAGTTAAACGGATTGCGATCATAAAATATGATATTATATAGATCCGTAAGCGACAATGCTTATTTATATAGAATGGTGCGTTTACATTGCGCAGACTCGTTGTATACCAATGAGAAATTGTAATTTTGAATTCTACACATTGCGTATTTACTTTGTCGTTTGAAACGAATAAATAATAAACATCGATAACGGATTAATCAGTAACTATTTTATTAGATCAGCATGTATATAGAAAATAGATTGTACGATCGGTTATCTGCTATGAACATAACGCTACACAAAACACGAAAGCTTTTGCGCAGATTTCTTATCTATAGTTGGCTGTTCACCGAAGTCACGTCGTCGGCCATTTTGTTAAATTTATTTCTAAACGTATCCCCTCCAAATTGAAAACAACCGAAGGTTGACGCTGTTCTCAATCCCGATAAAGTATTTTTGGTTAGGTTAATAGCTGTATAGAAGATATTTAACAGTAAGTAAACCATTTTGATTACGTTTGTTTCTATTAATATTGAATCGAGGCAGAGAATTTCTACGCGTGCATGGAGAAGAACTGCTTTAGCGTAGTTCGTAATGTGTAATTGGATGGAAGGAGGCTTGGCATAAAGAGAGGCTATGGCTACTGCTTTGATCATATGTAAAATACTATTAGGCGATCGGTCATCCTTTGTTTTTTCGTTACCGATTCGTGTGGCACTTTTTTCAGTCGATTTGTCTGTGAAAAACAATTTTCCACCTCGAAATGTTTGTTATAACCTCCAAAGTCATAACCTATATAATATAACCTTAGATGTCAACATTTTAAATACTCGTTATTCAAAAAAATTTAGCAGAAATGTTTAAAAAAAAATGTTCAAACTGCAATGGACATGAAATTCTGAACGATTAAGACGCGTGTCTTTTAATTTATATTCTTGTGCAACTTTTTTTTATTTTGCATGTTACATTAGCAATATTAGGATATATATTTTAATAAACAGATTCAATTGATACTTATAATTAAAAATAAAATTTTCGAAACGAAGTTGCTATCTAATATTTGGAATTGATTAGCAAATACAATTGTTTCTTGTGTTATAAAAATCCTACATACAAACATTTTAATTCATATTCTTCTCTTGTTATATGTAAATTAAGTAAGCAATATAAATTGATAAAAGAATACTTTCATTAAATGTACACAAGGAATATATATATGTTTAAACTTAATTTTATAAATATAGTTTAGTTACATTGATACTGAATTATTTTTATACGACAAACTTATCACACTTATTACATTTGAAAATATTGTTTACAGCTTATTTGCATATATTTAATTATATACGAATAAATATGTACATGCGTGTAACAATGTATTCATATTACATTATTATAATATTTATTTGCACGTTTATAAACATAATTAGGTAGATCAATACAGAATACAAAATATGTTTTATATTTCAGTGATTTCAGCGATCATATAACTGTACATTTAATAAAATGGACGTTGCTGGAGATTTAACGCTACAATGGGTGGAGGAGGTAGGGAACGTGATTCACGAAGAGGTCATATGCGGCCTGGAGGCACAGTTAGTCGGAGCAGAAGAAGAAGTGATAGGAGCATGCGAGGAAGTTGCGGTGGAAGAGACGGTAGAGTCCATTCCCGATGGCGTACCGACGACAGAGTCAGAAATATTAATGGTACCTCAGTCGAACGACATGGAATCTATTTACATAGTGCCGCAAGATCAAGGTCATGATTATCTGAATATACAAGTTACGGAAGAAGTAATTGCAGATAACTGGGACAGATCTGGCCCGGAAGATGGGTAAGTTTAAATATTTACTAATCGAATTCAATCATTTTTGTAACTGGTTTATTTCATTATTCGAAGGGTCGAGATGTCAGAAACGAAAGTATCTCATGAAAACTTGCTGGAATACGATGACATGGAAATACCATTACCAATCGACCAAGATTCTTATACAAACAGTAGACCTTATCCGTGTGATTTTTGTAGTCGAAGATTCAGGAAAAAAGCAAATTTAATGAATCATATGGTGGCCCATCAGACGGATCGCCCTCATGGTTGTAATTTATGCGGAGCACGTTATGCACGGAAATGCGATCTTATGAATCATTTAAAGATTCATGCCTACGCACCATCCCGAGATGGTTTGGAGGATGATTTAAATGACGACGATCCCTTGATACCGGAAGAGGAAGAGTCTACTAAAGGTAGACGTAAAAAGGTACAGTCGAATGTACCAAGAAAGCGCAAAAATAATTCTGCTTTTTCAAAGCGCAGTATGGAGGATAACAAAATGGAAATGAGCAAGTACGTGAAATCTTATGATTACGTTGACGAGGATATGCGGCTTTTAGAAGAAATGACCAGTAGAAATTCTGCACGCAGCAGTAATTATGCGTCTAGCTCAAGATGGAACGAACAAATGTCACCGGTGTCGGCCGAACCTCAAGCACCACGATGGCCTATAACTGATCCGACAAAACCATACGTGTGTCAATATTGTGGCGTTGGTTTCGCGAGAGAAAAGGCACTTGCGTCCCATGCGCGTATCCACGGTGGTGATAGTCCGTTCGAATGTACAACGTGTGGCGACATGTTTTGGGATGTTAACAGTTTGAAAGAACACGATCGTGTTAAACACGGTGGTGCAGCACAATCTGATACGGAAGAATACGATAACGATGCTACGTACACGGGCGATGAAAGATTTGGAGAATTTTATTGCAGTACTTGCGGTGTCCCTTTCCATCGTTTGGATTTGCTTAAACGTCATCAAAAGTAAGGTTACTTTGTGTTAACATCAGTGAAACATATTTAGTAATAAAATTGCATTTTCTTTCAATTGTCCGCCGATTTGCAGGAAAATTAATAACACTGTGATATTAATTTTAACGTTGATTACACTAGGATTCATGTGAAACAAGAAGCCGATATGATGGAAGGTCCGAGTCAACATCACGTTTGCAATGTTTGCGGCGAATGGTTCGAAGAGGCTTTGGCATTGTTAGCGCATGCCGAACTTCACGCTAGGTATTATTCGCTAAGAATCATCAACGTCTTAACACTTTGCCGGCCGCTGTACGCGTGACTTCTTTTTGCCAGCAGTGATGCTTCGTTTCGATTATTCCGATATTTGTATAGGAAGACATATCGTTGCAGAGAAACAATTATCTTAACACCTTTTTTAATAATAATCATATTGCAACTACTTATGCTACGAACGATTGTGTAAATATCGGCGATGCGATAAATGGTGCGATCGGCAAAGTGTTAAAAATAAAAAATATTTGGAGAAGTAAAAAAAAAATATTAATTTAGAAAACAGTTTGTTCGAAAGCTTTATTTTTAATTATTTTTCTTATATAACAGTACAGCGTTGAAAGTGTACGTTTCAAATTTCGTTAAATATTGAAACACTGTTAACACCTTGACTGTAACGTTAAAGGTGCTGAAAACTTGGTCAGACAAAGCGTTTATTTCGATCAAATTTTACCTATTATTGTTACAGTTCTTCGTGATTTCGATTATTCAGAATTTGGAGTATCTAATACGACGATTTCTAATTAACCGTTTGAGTACCAAAGGTTTTTAAAAAAACACGGTCGAAAAAAGCCGAACCGCGCAATAGCGCTTTCTTCTTATATACAAAAAAAAAGTAAAAGTTGAGCGCGTTTCGTCAATTGTCTGTATCGTTCAAATGCGCTGGGTTTTTTGCGACATGAAATCCGAAGAGCGTGTAAGCGGCGCGTGGGACTCAAACGGTTAAGTAAATTGAAAGGATATTAAATAATGCAAGCGACGAGTTTCTATGAAAATTCAAGTGTCAGCCACATAAAGTGTTAAAAAATGGATTACTTGTTCTGTTTAGATCACCTAGTCGTCGATGTTTATTATGTGGTGAAAGGTGTCGCGACGACGCCGAAGTTGCCGAACACGTTCGGCAAAATCATGCCGAAGACGCTCCGCCAAATACGTGTACTCTTTGCGGGAAAACTTGTAAAGATAAGCGCAGTTTACTGAAGCACTCGTGGGTACATAACGTTGATAAAACTTTTGGATGTACAAAATGTGGTAAACGTTTTCATAGCAAAGCCAGATTACGGAGGTATTTATCTAAGATTACACCTCGTACATTGATTAACCCTTAACTATCCTTGTTCATCCTTATTACTTACATATGTATAAAAATGTCATGATGCTTAAGGGTTAAAACCAATTGTGCTACCTTTTTTACACGTGTTACATTTTTTAGACACATGGTATCGCATCGCAATAAGATGGTAGCTTGCGACGAGTGCGGAGAAGAATTTCCTGACGGTAGAGCTCTCGTTAGTCATCGTCATTCGCATAACAAAGAACTCGGTGGTCGTTCTTTTCCATGTCGGGAATGCGGGAAAACGTTTGGAAGTCGTAGCTCGCAACAGATTCATATCCGTATTCATACCGGTGAAAGACCATACGGTTGTAGATTTTGTTGGAAAGCGTTCGCCGACGGTGGAACATTGAGAAAGCACGAACGCATTCATACAGGCGAGAAACCGTACGGATGCGCGATTTGTCCCCGAGCTTTCAATCAAAGAGTAAGACACCTAAATTTAAATCGGTACACTGGTACTATTTGAATAAAAACAGCATGGTCGCGGTGCTTGGCATTTTTCAACACGTATTTTTCTAATAATCCGTTTAGTTAAATGATTAACGTGATTTGAATTGTTTCAGGTTGTTCTCAGAGAGCACGTGCGTGCTCATCATTCAGGCCCTGATCCAAAATGCGTGGGTAGCATTACACCGTACTTGTGCAAAGTATGCGGTGATGCTTACGGAACATCAGAGGAAATAGTTGCTCACATCGTGCAGCATTGTGATGATAATACCGCGTTGAGACGTCAACCGCAAACCGGACCGCGTAAATATAAAAGAAGACGTAAACTGAAGCCTCATGAAACTAGCACGATGTTGCGTATGAGCGAGCAGTACGATATGCTGGAGGGAGCTTCCGATTCGGACGACAACACGAAACGAAAACTTGGTAGAAAGAATAAACAACATCGGTCCAATATCGAGGAAGGTTATCAAAATGTTCTTAAGAGTTTCGAGAGTTCGTTGCAGAATATTAATTCGATCGTTAGCAATTCGAAATTGAATCCAGGGAAATCCAAGCTCTCCAAGAAGAAGCTTCGAAAAGAGGAGAAGAAGAACGAGGCGCAATCATCGTGTCATCCTGGCAGACCAAAAATGATTCACACCCAGAAGACGAGAGTGCCTGTAGAAATCGGTAGTGACGGGGTGAAAAAGGGACAAAAGACCAAGACCATGGTGACAAGGACGCCAAAAATGATGCCTCAAGAGCATAAGTTAGGAATATTTCCGGGTGGAGAGAGAAACAGGCCGAGAACAAAGAACGTCAGTTATCATATCGAGGGGAAATTTCAAACAACGGCCGCAACATTCCCGAAACCGAAGGAAGAAACTCCTAGACCTTCCACGCCGTCGCATCAAACGTTACCATTGACGAACGTAAAGCTGGAACCGAATTTACCAAAAACACCGAATAACAATCATAGAAACAACAATGGCAATATTTTGGCTATGAACAATGAAAAGATGGAATCAACGACCAGAAAGAGGTCAGGTGTCTTGAAGAAGTTGAAGAAACAAAAGGATACGATTAAACAGGAGCCAATGGATATCGATCATGATGAAATGCAGAATAATAACAATACAGAGAATACGTCTGATAGATTAATGGATCATTCGGTGGATGGTAGCCATTTGGAAGTTGCATTTGAAGCAAGTGTTACAACAGAGGAAGAAAACATTCTTCCCGATGTGGCAGAAGTAAACAATGCCGAAAACGTTGGACCAGGAAATGTTAAACTGAGTGTGAAGGTTGAATCGACGCCTCAACGAATGTTGGCTGTTCATAGTGTTATAGCGCCCGTGGATGATATCCCAGAAACTATAATACCGGATGCTGTTGAATACACGTGCGAAATGTGTTCAGCGGTATTCTCTAGCAGAGCAGAATTGTTGGTTCATGTTCCGATACACATTTGATTTAATTTGTTCGATGAAATTAACGAAGGTATGCGAATTCGTTCTATTCTAAGAATACTTGTTTAATTAAGCAATGTTTTAACACGATCGATCGAAGGTTTATTATCTATTCGTTTGAATTGGCATCATTTTATCATGCCAAAAATCTCCTCTACTCGTTGCTCTATGAAGTGCACCAGATTTTTGTGTTTAACATATATATATATATATTTTAAAAGAATTGATGCTGTTTCTTAGTTTATTGCGGCATTCTGAAGTACAACGTCGAGCACGATAGGCTTTTTATAGGGAAATTGACGTTGTAAGAGATGGTATCCCCCCACCACTCGTAATACTAGAGAATTACCACGTATTGTCCCTAGTATCTATATTTTCGTGCTTGACGATCACCAAATTTAGTTATTTCGAGTACCAAAATGTGTACACTATGAACAATGTGTGGTAATTTTCTACTGTTATACCGAATAGTGGAAGATTTTCCCCCAGCGGCGTCATTTCCCCTAAGGAAGCCGATCATTCCCGACAGTATACGTAGAAATCTTCAAATATACTCGTTTTCAATTAACACTGTCGTTATATCTTTGTTATATTATTCGTGTTTCTTTTAAATCTAAAAAAAAAAAAGAAAGAAAAAAAATACTGTTTGGCTCAAAATTCATATTGAATCATGATGAAATGAAGAATGTTATAAATATTTTATACGTTTACAAATTTATGAAACCAGTTGCCCTGGTCAAAGAATCGAGATCTTAGACCCTTCTTTTTGCCATCCACAATTTTGTAGTAAAAGAAAAAAGAAAGAAATAATGACACGTCGTGTACATAAAATGCTATGGCATTCGAAATATTCATGCGAGTGTGTTTTTATAATATTGCTCGTTCATAATAAATTAAATTTAATCTGTACATTTGCTTTTAGCTGCTAAGTGATTAGGTACAATGACAACCAATGCATTGGATTACCATAGTAGATAATTTGTATGCAATATTACTAACATCAGATTGTTTTTCCATGGATTTTTTTTTACGTGCAGTAACATTTACAAGTCGGAATAAGATAATCGGAAGATAACGTATTGATTATCTCTCAATTTGCCATTTGACAAGAACGGAAAACAAAGAAAAAGAAACAGACTTTTTTAGAGCCCAATTAATCTGAAATTAAATGATTCTAATATACAGGGTGTCCCGTAACTATTGTAGAAGCTGGAAATAGGAGGTAGCTGAGACGATTCTGAACAACAATTTCCTTTGCAAAAACATCGAATGGGGCTTCCTTTTTGAATTATTAACGAAAAATACTGACCAATCAGAGCGCGTGTAGAGCGCGCGCTGAGCCGTGATAGGGTAACTTCGAGCCGGGACGTCCGACTAGAACGAATCACGGCTGAGCGTGCGCTCTACGCGCGCTCTGATTGGTCCAGTGTTTTTCGTTAATAATTCGAAAATTGAAGCCCCATCTGACATTTTTGCAAAGGAAATTGTTGTTCAGAATCGTCTCAGCTACCTCCTATTTCCAGCTTCTACAATAGTTACGGGACACCCTGTATTATAACGAGGTTACATACTTTGCACACAGTTGTATAGAAACATTTGTACAAATAAATTTTCGTACTATGAAAATATTTTGTGACTCGAGAAACACGAACGCATTGTTACTGTTTCGATAGTATTCATTATGAAATAAATAAATAAAAAAAAAAAATACATTCTTATTATTATGATATACTTTAATGTTCATATACTAACGTATCTAAGTAGTTCTAATGAAAATTATTGAAATTGTTTTATTACATTTGGCATTGTACGTAATGAATTGTATGAAACGTTATCTGTAGAATTTTTATGAGAAAAGGAAATATTAAAATTTAAATGTTACAGACTTTGAAATTCTTTTACTTTTTATACGCTAAATACGTATAATCGGATCTGATTTTTAATTTTGTACAGAGATCATTATTCTGTAGATTTGTCTTGTTAATTTCTATATTTATCTCACTCGCTGGCAATACGTATTTCCTTGTATGTAGTATGACCATCGATATTAGATTGTTACTTATCACTGATGGGTGCTATCGTTACAATTACAGTATTACATGAAATAGTATCGTTACAAGCAAAAAAGAAAAAGAATTTAGTTTCATTTCGTAAGATTTTATATTTCAGTAAATTATATCAGTTTTTATTTACTTCGCTTCGATTCGTTTGTTCATTTAAATATTATAAAAATAATTTTCATCGAAGCCGAATGAAATTTGTTCTTGAAAATGTATATTTTTTTATTCCTTCAGAGATGTTTTGCATTTTGCTCGTTATTTACATTCAAATTGCTTGAAATTGTTTGGATTTATTGAAGAAAAAAAAAAAAGAATTTAGAATCTTTGTAGTATCTTTCTTAACTTCGAAATGATATATGTATATATGTATGTATGTATATGTATTTCAAAAGAAAATTGATTATATTTCAATGGCATTACGTGCGGCAATGAATCAAAAACACACTGTGTGCTCTATTTTTATAGTCAAGAGATATTTTGAACATATAAAAAAGATTCTGATACTGTTTGTAACATTTTGCAAAACAATGTTATATACATATATGTATATATATTTTATTATTTAATATTCTTATCTTTGTCCGTAGGAATTGTGTTACAGTATCTATTACTCGGTTGCTTCGATATTTTTATAGATAACCAAACTAATTTGAAACCACTTTAATAAGCAGATTGATAATTTCTTTTTTTTTTCTTTTTCTTTAAAAATATGTTCGGGTTAGCAGTTGATAATTGCATTCGTAAAACAGCATCATATTTTGTATGTTTTATGTATATACTTAAGGAATAATTATATTGTATTAATGTTAAAACAGTAAAGAGGTAATTCGAAATCTTCTGAGAAATAATTAGCGTTAACGCATAATGAAGAGTCAAAACTGTGGTATAGGATATTTAAGAGCAGGAAAGCTATTATAAGACCAATGTAAAGTAACAGTTTTTTTTTTTGGATAAAACAATAATATTTACATAAGAAACATCAAAAAGATTGATTCGTTGAAAATCTATACGTTATGTATACATGATTTTTTATTCGAATGTTATACACAGTTTACATTCCCGTTTAACGGTAGCTTTAAACATTATTTAAGCATAATGGAATAGTTTCAAAAATTTGTTTAAACAACGGGTGCATAGAGCAGCTAGTGCAGGCGGTTAATAATTGTAAAGGACGCAAAGTCGAAAGAATCTTAAAATGTTTGAGGAAAGTTAAAACGTAGGAACATGTACACAAACTTTTTAATTTCTTCTCTTTTCTTTCTTTTTTTATTTACAAGAAGATATTCATTGCATGTAAGTATCCGTGGCTTTCTTTTTCATGGCTAAATAAATTAAACTAAACGTAGGATATAATGCTATGTTGCATGAGAATGTTTCAAACAGTTTGAAAAGAAAAAAAAAAAGGATTCTTATATGTATTAATTAAGTTATAAGCTAAGGTTTAAGGAACATGTATAGATCTACGAGCACTAAATTAGTACCTCCTCGAATAGAATTGTTTGTATCTTTCAGGGATAAAGTAGTTGAAAGGGGAAAATAAAAAAAAGGAAGCTGTACATATTATTATCTTGGATATATGGTACGGTGATTTATCGTTAACTGTAGACATATTATTTTTAATAAATTGCCAATAATTATAAAGAAACACAATTAATGTCCGCACAAAGTCACGGATAATACAAAGTACATATAATAATGACATATGTACAATTTATTGTAAATATGTATTCACTTATATATTTTAAAATTTTGTGTCATTTTTATTCTACGATAAATTTGGAGAAACGAAAAGGTACAGATTATAATTATAGATACATATATGATATTATATATATTAGTTTTGTGAAAGTACGCTATCAAGTACTTGATTCGTTTGTTTTCATTTATGAAATGGAAGTTTATTGCGAGGTACAAACTGCGGTAGTAAAAACTGTAAATGAATAATATAGTTACGTATATAATTCGACTTTACGTATTGTATAAAGTCTTGAAACTTTATATTATAAAAAAAAATTATAAAATAGTGATATACGATAACAATGTTTTCACCATTCGTAAGAGTATGTACGATAGTATCTATGTTTACGCTAAGACCAGGTAAATTTAAGATATTGTATCTTTGACTAGGGAATAAAATCACAAATACCGTAAATCTCTTTCTCAAAACCCATACATACAACAGAAACTATGATCAGAAGTGCTCCAGCAATGCTGGTCGACGAGGGACGGTCACCAAAAAAGTATATTTGCACAACGTATGCCAAAATAATGTCCAAAGATCTGGTTACCGAGACTTTACCAGCACCTTCGATCTTCAATGCATTAGTTACCAAAACTTGACCCGATAATCCGGTCAGCGCTACTAATAATATTTCACTCCAGGTGATCCAATCAACGGGAAACTTTGCTTTTTCTTCATGATGATCCGACACGACGAAAAAGAAGAATACCGCTGTGACGAGCGACCACCAAGATAAATTGAAGATTATCGTTGAATAATGAATTTCTGAACACTTCCTCATGATAACTATGTTAAGCGCCGTGAAGAAAGTTGCCAGAATAGCGCACACGTATCCGATTATGTTATAGGGCTCGACTCTATGAACCTGAGGAAGAAACATATTTTATACGAAGTCAAAGGTATTTGAAGATGGTATAAAAATGTTCTTTTCTTTACCTGGAATAAAAATGGTGGTTTAGATACAAAAACAACGCCCGCAAAAAGTGCACACATAACTAATACACGCAATATTCCACATGGTTCTTTCAATAGAATAAAGGACAGTGCGATAACAATCACCGGAGAGCTAAATATGATTGTTGTAGCATCGCCTATAGGTAATTTGCGAAAACTGTAATATAATAAGGATAGAGTTGCACCACCCACTATTCCCTGAAAGAAAAGGATTAAATACTTCTTCAAGATTAACATGTTATTAGGCTTAAAATACAAATTACTAATTTTTCTGTTCTCATACCTGTAAGTGCAACAGCATTCTTTGCCCTTTGGGTCCGAAAAGACTTTTGGAAACTTTAAGCGCCACAGCAGCCATAACTAACATTTGTAAAACAGATCTGATGGCTAGCAATACCATGGGATGTACATTTTGAATCGCTTTGACTAAGGCGGAACTGATCGTGAAAAATGTACCCGACAGAAATGCCAGAAATACTCCAAACCATTTGGTACCGTCTCGATACGTTTCAGCATTGTTAGCGAACTGTTCCGTATACTGGTACGATGGATGTATACTGTTATAAGATGCGGTGGATACGATGCTGAACTTCATCGTTCGTTTGGTTGAACAGTTACGGTACACGATTATACTGAACGAGACATTTGTGGTGCGGTAACGCGTACTGCCTGAGTACATCTGCCGTCTGATAGAATTAACATACAGCTTTGCACGTCAAACAGCTTATTAGGGATTAATGTTGGTAGGAAGATTTGGAAAATGTAACGGTGATCGGATTGAGATCTGTCTGTACATAAAACTATAAAACACGAACACTGAAAATCTAGTGAACGATTGAATTTCTTGGAACAACAACTCATAATCCTATTTAAACTTGAATGTTTTTTATTCAATTATTTCAACATCACAATATGCGCACATGATTGTATAAAAGGGATTAGTCCTTTCCAAATTGCAACCTAAACGGTGGTTGATCTACACGGTACAGAGTAGTACCCAAATTAAAGTATCCCAAGTATTCTATGGTATCTGGAGTTGTATCGATATGATAATGACCTCCTTCTCCGTGATGAGAGAAGCTATGGAAATGTTGAACGCGAAGATCCAGATCCTATCAAGTTACATAATAATAAATCATATTACTGTGTTTTTAAAAATACTGGAACATTTGTATTTAATATACTTATACTTACACTTTCGGAACTAACAAATGTACCAACAGCTACCAGAGGCGTTGACATGTTATAGAAATTCAACCAATTATTAAGTTGTGCCTCCGTATTAAGAGGAGTTGTTGAAAAATCTGGCATGACGTGCTGTTTAATCTTTCCATCGTTCATCAAGAATGTTCCTCCTAGTCCTGTAATTATGAAAATTTAATATTAACATCGTTGACTGGATATCTTCTCGTAAGAAGTACTTACCGACAAGATTATCTTCGTAATGCTGTGCAATTGCTTTCTGCATACATGCGATAAAATCATCGTTGCCAGTACGTTTTTTAGCATGTACTTTTAACACTTTTCCAGGTTTGCCTTCAGTAGCGAATAAATTAGCTAATAAAGCAAATCTTGTTTCTTCATTAGGTAGAGTTTGAAGCACGCAGCTTCCACTTGTTTTATTGACTGATGCAATGCGTGTCCCAGTTTTAACATTGGGCGGTGAAATGGCCACGTTCATCATAAGCTAAGAAGAATAAGTTAATACGGTAAATGTGTATTGTAATATATGTACTGTATATATCAATTGACGGATATACCTCACAATTGGAATTCAGGTAAGGCCATGGACCTGCACCGGCTCCAACAACAAAGGCATCTTTACTGTATTGGAAATGATTTAAAAGCTGTTGAATATCGTACACCTTGTCTTTTTGCACCGTAGGAAGAAGAAATGGTGGACCACCAACTTCTAACAGTACAGGATTACCTCCTAATCCTAGTTTAAACATAACGAATATATTAGTTTGAAATATTATAAAAGATATTCGATATTTAGAACAGTTTTTACCTGGTGCAGCAAGCGCAAAAGGTTTTTGGGTTAAATTTGGGCAATCGACAACTTCAACTTGGAATTCAGCAAAATTTTTACCCAAGCCTTCCTTCAGAACTGTTACAAAATGAAAAGTATAGGATGTTTAATGTTATATAAATTCTTATTATATATATTATTTGAAAATTACCATTTTTCACTTCATCGAGCGAAGGTACATGTAGCTGTCTTTTTATTATATTGAGAGTACTTGGATTCAAAGCAGTCATAGTTGATGTATTGGTATAAACTTGGCTAAAAATTTATTTAAAAGAATATTATTGAAAGAAAAATTAAAATATAAAAATTTCGAAAGTATAGCAATATGAAATGATAAAGGAAACTGTACTTATTATGGTATAAATTTTCCTTTAGACAGAGAATAATATCTGTATAATTAAGAAGCAGCAAATGAACTAATAGAAAGTTGAACATGTTAATAGTAATATTACATAGCTTTCTTTATCTAATCATATGCTTCAATGTGACCTTGTTTTGTAAGAAAGAAACCAATCGGTTCTGTATATAATTTTGATTACATATACAGTAATTTAGTATAAATTACATTTTTATTTTCATTCGGTTGAAAACTATGTATTTTGTTCAGTTTACATAATTAATAATACAAACTAAATAAAAATTAATATCATCGAATATTCTTCGAAAATTGTTTGAAAATTTTATATCGAAATTATACGAAAGATACATTTTACCCAAAGTTTAAAAAGAGATCCGGTTGGGAACAAGTTGTAAAAAATTAACAAAACTAGTAGTAATAGAATTAAAAAAAAACAAAACGATTTAATAAAAACTTTGTAATACACGAACACGATACAAAATACGTTTGAAAAGAAACAAATGTCAAGTATCAAGTAGATAAGATAACAAGTCTTGAATGACGTCAGAGTTTTATTCCTGAAATTACTTGTAATTCTCTCAGATGGCAACACGATGCAATTATAATTGACCGTTTAAATTTTCCCGCGCTTAACACGCGCGCATCAAATCCTCGAACAGAAATAAATCTATATAATAATTATTATTATTATTTATTCAATCTCGTATCAATAATTGCAGTCTTTCATTTAAAATCAATTTTGCATTTTATAAAATTTAATTTGCATGTGACGAGGTTAGGAATTTCAAATACTATTCAAAATTTCTTTTCGGATACGTGATTTCAATGTACACCCCTAATGAGATAAAGAATTCGAGAAAAAGGGAAGGTATCGATAAATTTATTATTGATTGCACTGACAAGTTGAAGTATTAGAAGAATTTTATATTTCTTAGGTAGGTTATTTCAAAGTCTCTTCGTGCGAAAAGTTGACAAGAGAGGGTTGACGTCGGTATTCGTCAGGGTTGTGGATGCGCATTAGACATCAAAGGAGTCTGTCGCGTATCACTGGCGGACGTTCCTGGATCGCATCGTCAGTACGCGGTCGCGCATTCTGTGCGGGAACACCTGTTTGCTCTCCTTCGTCTTGAATCGCATTGAATATTTCCGTGCCCTTTAAAAATACGATCGTACCGGAAGGAGACGATTCAAAATCGCTGTCATTAATCATATTTTATAAAGAAAAGAAAAGGAAATATCAAAGAACATTGTGTTTAAAACATTTTAACGAACGTTGTAAAAACAAAAAACTAGTTTGAATTAATGACACTGTCGAACTCAAAAATTAAAAACCGGAAACAAGTAGGAATAGTTTCGAGATAATCGATCGAGATCGATAGATGGATAGAATCGTTAAGTTGTATGCGTATACGTATATGTCGGTGTAACCGCGTGACGGACGAAAAGCAAGAGCGAGAGGTATCGTTAAACGGAATAAGGAAGGGGAAAATCAAAAGAAAGAACGAACGAAGCGAAGAGTTTAAGCTACGAGAGAGGAACGTCCTCGTGACTTCAACCACGTGTCTCTCGTGGTCCTTGTTTAAACACGCGTAAGAGCAATTTTCTTTATTGACGGTACGCCGGTTGTTCACGATTGCTCGTATTGACGAACACTCTCACCTTCTCGATACGTAGACTGTTTTTTGGAAAAAAATTTATTTACGATAAAAAATTGGTATGCAATTTTATTAATTTTTTATTAATTGACACTAGCAGTCCTCCATCGCATGCATCTTTTCTCGACGTCGATGTGATCGATCATCGAGTTTACCTAACCTCCCCCTTTTACCATCGACAGCATGCAACTAATATAAGTGTTGAAATAAGTCGAGCTGGATTCTAAGATCGTTTTAATATTGCATGCTATACATAATCAAGAAGTATTTTACCCTTTCTCTTTTTGTGTATGAAACGTTCTCTCGTCTTTTGAATTCATACGAAATTCCCGCGTAAACAGTACACCCGTTTCGATTATTTGTTTAGATCTCGATACGAAAGATTATCGATCGTCGACTCGAAAATTTCGTTTTCGAGTGAACGACGTAGTTCTAAAGCGTTGCATTTCAAGGGTCGATTAGAATACACTCGAGTCGAATTACGGTAAATTTAATGTCGGCATTTTAGCACAGGGGCTAAGTTTTGCGTAGGTGATCTCCAGTTTCTTATAAATCGACCCAGCGTCAACTGAACCTTCGTTCTTTATCGAGGCAAAGGAAATGCGAGGATTTCTTGAATCGCAGTCGTAAGAAAAGTATAAAACTAACAAAGATATAAAACTTTACAGGAACATCGACGAAACAACTGAAAATATATCAAACTCGAAACAATGATAGCGAACAACGGAAAATAGAGAAAACAGGAAACAGGAAATCGATTATTATGAGTGCCTACTTGGAATTCGGATTTGAAAAACGGAAAAACAATCTCGCGGTAGAGTTCAAGACATCGCAATGCATCGGTATTTACAAGGTGTTGCAAAAATAATGGTCATAGTTTGCAAAGCTCATTATTTTGACATTATACGTGTATGTATATTGGACGGAAATTGGTAAAATTATTAAAATTTGTAATGGTTATCTAACGATTCTAGGTTAGTTTTATTGTTTCTTATGGGACCCTCCATCTACTGGTCTTTTGTGGCATTGCAATGCTGAAATAAGTAAATAGGTAAAAATACCGGTATAACCGTTATAGAAACCGAAATTTCGAAATACCGATATGACGTCTTACCGAAAAACAAAAAGTACCGGTTTATTTTCCTATATTTACCGGTATTTTGTTCGGTTTCCTTATTCTGTTACATTAATTATTTTCCGAACTATTATCCAATACAACAGTATAACGTGTATGTAGTTTGATAATGCACACAAATTGTTGTATGTATTTTATTTTAGAAATAATGCAAAAATATAAGTAAAAATATCTTAAAATTTTTAAATAACGGAATACGAAACCGAAAAGTTACTGGTAGTTTTATATAAACTTTATACTATATTATAAAATTCAAACACCATCCTAATTTGGGTCATTTCCTTACAGATATTACTTTAAAAGTAATTTAGATTAGATTAAAGGTTAATTTACCATGCCATCCAAGGAAAAACCGAAAAGATATCGGTATTTCTCTATTTCGGTAGAATACCGGGTTTGAATCCCTGCCTGGAACTGGTGTTCCATCGCTTCAGGATAAAACTTTACCATTTCTATTCTTAACACGTTAAGCGCCATGTTAGTCGCCAGTGATTGACACTTGAAATTTTATACAATCAAATAATTGACAAAAAGAACTATGAAATAATATTTAATATTTAAGCTAATAACGCTGACTATCGAATCGAAAGGTTAAATTTGAAAATTAATCAACAGCATCCTTCATAATTAAGATTGTATCGTGTCCGACTACGTACGTCCGTTTTCTACTCCGACCGTCCGAGCTATACCATGATAACAAAAAATATAGTATCTATAGGTATTTGTTTCAAGTAAATTAGCACTAAAGAAAAGCAAGAATCAATTTAATGACTGAAAGATGCCAGAAATTTAGATGAAAAGTGTAGAATCAGTTTTGTAAGCCAAGGACCATTATTTGCTCAACACCCTGTACATACGTACGTATGTCCATACGTAAAGATTGCAGCTCGTAGATTATTTGTAGTCGTTGCCATTGAGATGGGTTTTATACGAGCCCCTTCCCCGCGTACCTTTATATCGCGACTGAATGGACAGAGAGAGCAGCCTCCTCTATGAGATAATACGCCTGGTTGTGCCTAAGCCATTCAGGCCCGAAGTCTTATCCATCGAATCGCGAGAGATCGCGGCGAGGTGAGGGTGGACACCGTATTTTGGCCCCTAACCAGTGTGTCATGCTCACCATACAAAACGAGTGAGTATATACCAAGGTTTGCATGCGATTATCCGTTTGATCTGTGAAATCAGAAAGAAAAGACAAAACTCAGCGTGTACCGATGCATCTAACAGGCTGGTTGTTGTTCTGCTTTTTTTACCTCTTTGTCCACAGCTTTTCTTCAAGAAATCGGCCGCCATCTTGATGCCTTCCTGCGCTTACCAGCAATTACTATCGCCGTCACGGTTGCACATGCTCTTCCCCCGTTTTACGTTCATCAGAGTTGGACATTGTTTGAATAATCTTCGAGGAAATATTGCGAAGAAAATCTTTGACTCGTGAATAATGTCATAATTACTTGTTAGATATTCGTTGTCGGCTGTTTACGAATAACGTAATATTCGTTATCTATTATTGTCGAGTAGCACGTTATTTGTTATCCATTAACCGCGGTTAACGTATTTATATTAGGTTGTCCCAAAAGATTCTATCCGTATTTGCACGCAACGCTTTTTCTGTCTGGCAGTGTTATGAAAAATATAGTATTACGTAGCTTTCGGGGAAATGGAAGATGACAATAGGCCAAAGTTAACGGCACATGACTGAATAACATTGTATTATACATCCGTTATTTATTAACAAAGCGAAAGGAACTTTTGGGACGATTTAATACATCGTTTATTATTAATAGAACGAACTTTTAGTCGTGAATTTGTTCGCAATGTTTGTTCAAAGCAGACGTCGGCAACCTTTTTCGGCTGCGGGTGAAAATCAATTATTAAAATGTGACTATTAGGAAGACGGTTTGGGTCAGTGGGTAATTTCATTTTGAAACAGTCCGTTAATGACTGATAACATACATTTTATTGAGAAAACTGTTAGAGTACGTTGAAAAGGTTTTACCGTTTGAGTGATATTTGAAAATTACTAGGGATTATTAGAAATAGGAGGTATTTGATAGGAAGTATTGACGCTTTGGATAACTATGCTAGGAATTATTTACACCAGGGAGTATTGAAACTGGGGATTATTTATTCAAGGACGCTAGGGATAACTACACTAGGAAATATAGACGTTAGGGATTATTTACACTAGGGAAAATTGCACCAGGGATTGTTGACCCTGGGTATAATAAGACTAGAGAATATTGACGCTAGAGATAATTACAACTTGCAAAATTATACTAGGGAGTATTAACACTACGGACAATTACACTAGGGATAATTACACCAAGGTATATAGGCGCTAGGGATTATTTACACCAGGGAGTACTGAAACTAGGGATTATTCATCCAAGGTATAACAAGACTAGGGAATATAAACGCTAGGGATAACTACACCAGGAAATATAAACGTTAGGGATTATTTACACTAGGGGAAATTGCACTGTAAAAAATTACACTATCTCAAAATTGTTTGTTTCGTGTTCATATTTATAATTTATTTTTAAGTGGGTCACTTGAAATGATCAAATGGGTCACTTGGTGGCCTGTGGGTCATAGATTGCCGACACCTGGTTTAAAGATTATTCAAATGAAAAAAAAAAAAAAATAATTTGTCAACATTCCTCGCTCCGTTCATGACTTTTCACCGTTTACCAGGCTTATACGGGTTGGAATTAAGTAAATATTCATCTCGGTTAGGGGTTGAGTCCCCCTATCCACGAAACCTTATGTCTTGTTTCGTTTTGTCTATACGTCGCGTCCATCGTTGTTCGTTAAACACGTCACTTTTCATCGAGTTTCAACAGGAACTTCCGTAATGTCACTGACAAGGGAGACCTTGTTTTAGATAAGAAACGGAACACGCGAATACGTTGTTTTGTTTGAAAAAACGTAATCAGAATTAAAATGAAAACATCTCCGACGATATGGAACACGTTAACACGTTGAATGCCACAGTGAAAATAGACGTATATAGTCAGACATACTAAAATCTTAATTAATTAACGATACAGTCAATTCAATTTTCAAATTTAACCTTTCAATTTGATAGCCAGCGTTAGTAGTTTAATATTAACGCTACCCTGGGTTTATTTTATCGTTTCTTTTCTTAATTATTTATAGTGGGTGGTCAAATTAATACGAACAAAAAGAAATGTTATGCTTTTGGTGTTATGACGACTTTAACTGTACCGAAGTATACTGTTCCTTTCGATCTTAACAGAAAGCAACACAATTTAAGTATATTTTGATACGTTTGCGGTATTGTTTGATTTAATCAATGTACAATAGGAGGCATATTTATCAGAAATTACTGATTCATGTTACCACCGATCATTCGTAAGTGTACTTTCATATTCCTCATTCACGTATTTGTGTACTGCTGAATATTATCATATTTTAAATACAGGGTGTCCCGTAATTAGTGTAGAAGAATGAGGGGTAGCTGAGACGATTTTGAACAACAATCTCCTTTGCAAAAATGTCGGACGGGGCTTCGTTTTTGAATTATCAACGAAAAACACTGACCAATCAGAGCGCGCGTAGTGCGCACGCTCAGCCGTGATTCGTTCTAGTCGGACGTCCCGGCTCGAAGTTACCCTATCACGGCTGAGCGCGCTCTCTACACGCGCTCTGATTGGTCAGTGTTTTTCGTTAATAATTCAAGAACGAAGCCCCATACGACATTTTTGCAAAGGAGATTGTTGTTCAGAATCGTCTCATCTACCTCCGATTTCCGGCTCCTACACTATATGACACCCTGTATAAATATGTAGCTGCGAAGAACGTCGTGACGTCGTATTTCATTAAAAAGCAGAATATTGTGCTTTTAATTACATTCTTCATCAGAATTCATAATAATTGTGAAAATAATTCGGATACCGGTTTAACCTTTATTTTTATCTTTTCTTTAATTCACGTTGGCCAAGGTTAACACTAGAACTACCAAAGGTGTCAAAACGACTTGCTTCAGATTTTACATTTGAAATTGCAAAATTTATTAATGATATTACGAGTTGAAAATAAACTAACTTTATAATATTTTTATGTCTGCGGCTCGGAAGGACGTCTGTACTATTCGAACGATAGATTGGAAGCGAAGAGATGTCAACGCAGTGAGAAATTCTATGGGAAATCTGTATCGTCTGCACCGTGTTTTATGACGCAGGCCCCATGGTATAAACAGTGCCATCCGATCGGTTTTCCGTTTCACGATAAAAAAAGGACAGTGCCTCTCAACGCGAGATTCTTGTCTGCTAAAATATTATTTTTTGAGTAAATAATCTAACATTTATTAAAACGCTCATGTCGAGATATTATACGTTGGCTGTTATCATCAAGGTAAAGAATGATTCCATATGTTCGTTTACGTTTTATCCTTTATTTATTTTTGCTTTCTATTTTAGGTTCAATTTTAAAAGTATCGGTCCATTGAACATCGGTAGTTCTAGTGTTAAATCTTCGAGGCTGGGATCCATGCGAATACGTTTCGTGTTTTCCAATCAAGGAAATGATCAAGAGTGTTCCGGTTTAGCGTAGTTCCGGGTGGAAAGCCTGTGACAGAGATTCCTTCGTACAACGACGCAGGATACCCTTTGCCGCGTGTAGTAACATGGCAATAAACCACTACAACGGCGGGTGCATATAATCTAATGGCGCGTTGTCTCCTGCGACAAGTATGGGACAGTAGAGGGACGGCTTCTCTGCGGTTCATTAATTGCAGCTTACGCCCTCTCTCTCTCTCTCTCCATCGTTCTCTGTTGGCTCGCAACGTGTTGTTACGATCGACAACAAGTACAGGGTTGGATGGGAAGAATCTTGGATGCGTGTGTACATCCTCGAAAACGAAGCATTCTATTCCGTTTCTTCATCGTGGATATAATCGATTGTTATTTTGCAAATAAGTTTCTTCTGCTTCAGAAGAGAAATTTCAAGAAACAGAATCCAATCGAACAGCCTTAGTATAACTCCTCTTATTTGGGACTTCGTATTTTTCTTTCGCTCTGTGTTACTTAACCCCTTGCATCATTCGGTAGGTGCTACAGTATTAAAACAAAGCAGGAACATTGAAATGTTACGTGCAATTTACGTTTAACAATATAGTTTGTTATCGCAATTATAGTTGGAATTATAATTAAAAGTCAACTGTACTGACAGTACCAGTCAGATTTGTAACGTTTGAGCTGCAAAGTGCGTCACGAGTCAGACTTGTCAAAGCACGGGAAAGGGTTGATCTTTGTAAGTTTCGTCCAAGGTTAATCGTGTACGTATGCGAACGTATGAGCCAATGTTCTGATTTATCAAGTTTCCATGCTTAATGACTCAATACATTGAGTGCAAAATTTGCTTTAATATTCATTGGATATCTTCCACGCGTGGAATGGTATACATATTGGAATGTTCAATTTCATCGATTCAGTGGAATAGTTAATTTGGTCCTCGTTCCTGGAATCGATCCAGCCGGTTGTTTTCCATCGAGCACACACTGCGTGTCGATGAATTCAACTTTTCCTGGATCCCACGGGACCCACTGGCCGTTCGTGTCAACGAATTAATCGCGTGATATCTTCGTATTCATTCGCGTTAACACACTTTTTGTCCTCGATTTCACATTTTCTACCACCGTGGCTCTGCCTCAGGTAAACACAGTCAACTTTACATTCTACAACGTCCCACGAACGTTTGCGCACTTTCTTTTATATCTAATTCAGATCAATTGTTGTTTCAGCGATTAAAAAGTTACTGTTATTTCCTTGGGCGACAATCAAGTGGACCACTTGGTAGACTTTGAAGTTTCCTGCACGAAGCGAAACACCCGCAGACTTTCCTGTCCTCTTTGCACTCTTCGACTACACGGTGCTCAGTTTGCTTCATTTTTACTTTAACACTTTGCCATAGTTGGTAGAAGTCGTGATTTCGAACGTGTATTAAACCCTTCCGATGCTAAACACTTACAACAAAACGTGTCATACGTCTACTTAACCTTGGCGTGTGTATATTAACTTTGTTCCACTTCAAATTTGGCAAAATTTTCATTCACCGATCGAACGTAAGACAATTATACAACAAGCTCCACGGTTGGAGGATAAGTTTGTAGCACTCGAAGGGTTAAAATATACGTGTAAACTATTCTTAATACACGTACAACACAAATTGTGATTAAACACAATGGAAATGGAGGCTTCTGATGGTTAGACATCGCGAGAAAGTAGCTGCGATCGATCCCTCTGGCGGCAAGCGTCGGAAGTATCGTGACAAAGCTCTCGCAAGTTCAGGGAAAAGAAAGGGAACAATAAGCATGGATGCTTCGTTCGTAATTTCATCGGGACGCATTTGGAGAACAACGAACGATAGATATTACGGATGATCACTTTGTTCCCGTGCGGTTTACGGAAGCTCGTCTCTTGATACGTTCTCCGGAAGCTTGAATAGCGAATCTCGGCTTCCGACCGTACACTAATTAACGCGCTATCGTTCTACCTCGATGTTAAAAATACTTTTTTAATACTTTTTGCAACCTCTATGACGGCCAAATGTTAAATTACACATTTCTATATTTTACGATTTGTATATTGTCAAACTTGAAACGTTGCACGAACACCCGACACTGGAACTATGTAATAAGTGAAAACGACTTGCTTCAGTGGCGAGTCTTTTCTTGTCAATTTTACCGCGTGTATCTTTGTACGAATCTCAATAGAACTCGTCGACTGCGTTTCTTCAGAGAAAAAGGAAGGAGACGGTCTCTGATTGTAAAAGATAAGAAACGGCAACGGGCTTAGTAATTTTTCTCTGAACGTATATTTTCTGGATAATCAAGCATTCTATTCAATGGAACTGGGATCTCGTTCGATCCCTCCTCACGGATGTCTGATTTAGCTTTACCGACGAGAGAAGTAAAAACGTATCAAATTGTTATATTTATTGAACAGTTTGTATTCATTTTGTACGCCGTCATAGAATCGTTGTATCAAGATTCAGAATATCGTCGGTTGGTTGAAAATGTCAATGGTTGTTGGTTAAACAACCGGAAGGCCGTATAGAAAGGGTTGACATTTCCTCTGAACATTAAATTTGTGGTGTGCTTCTGGAACAACCTATGCACGTAGAACGGAACTGCTCGTGATCTATTCTCGCCGGTCAAATGTGTATCTAACTTTCAATCGGTTAAAGAATGGCCCTTGTGCGACGCGCAGTTCAGCTTAAATAGTCTCCTCTTAATGTAGTTAAGTGTAAAATAGCTCGGTTAGTTTAATTACAATGTTTGCCCCGCTTGTTGGCATGTATGTTGGCATTATCATGATATGTACTCGTTCGACTTCACACACGGTTGCAAAACATTTTACAAGCAAATATTTCAAACTGTAAATCACTGTTCATGATGTGTACATTAAGTTATGGTAATTAACACTTTGATGGTTCAAATGTAGTAATAATATTAACTTTGTTTTTGTTTCATGTCGAAGGGTCAACTCATTGGCTGTTTTACGTCTGTCGTAATAGTCTGTTAATAATTTATGATGGAACATCGGTATCTTTTACAAACCGATTTACTTGGAATGTAAATTAATTGAAGGATTTATAAAATTATGTAACAAGGGAACAGGGTGTGCAGGAGCCATGGCCGGACTCCGAGCTGACTTCAGCGACAGTTGCGGAGAAATTAGGTAGTTCCTGAACGAGGATAGATAGATCCTTATCCCTCCAACGGTGCAACAATTGTAGGAGAGACGAAGACAGAGCGATAACTAAGCAGCGTACTTTCACAATTTAGTTGTCGTAATTGTTTGAGCCGAAGAAGCAATATTTTCTTATACTTTCTTTTTTTAAATATACCTCGTGAAATTTCCGACCCTGCTATGGAGTCCATTTTTGCAATTACACTTCTGAAACTTTATAAAAAATAAAAGTGTATATTTTTACAGAAGCAATTCTTTTGTGGACCGTTTTTCTAAAAAAGGATTCTATAGCAGGGTGGGAAATTTCACAAGGAATATTTAAAAAAAGAAAGTATAAGAAAATATTGCTTCTTCAGTTCGAACAATTGCAGCAACTAAATTGTGAAAGTAGTCTTCGTCTCTCCTACAATTGTTGCACCGTCGCGTCGGAGGGACAAGGATCTATCTATCCTTGTTCTAGAGCTTCCTAATTTCTCCACAACTGTCGCTGAAGTCAGCTCGGATGTTGGCCGTGGCTCCTGCACACCCTTAACCCTTAGAGCACTATGGGCGCATATGTGCGTTTGGTGAAAGACACCAATGCGTTGACATATCAAAGTATTCCATCCACAGCAAAGGGTTATCAATGCCTATGCCTCATTTAAACAGTGCCCATGAGATTATTGAGCCAGAAATTAAGTCTCGAGGGCGACGTAAAATGCCTAGGGTTGAGATAGGTTCCTAAAAAAAAATGTTCAAAAGGGAGTCCACGGACAAACATAAGTTTAACAACTCCTGGTATAGAATAACAATAATAGAAACAATAACCATCAAAGCGTCAAACCGTAAAACTAAATTTCATAAACAAAATAATTCCGTTAACATTTGTATCGTAACTCGAGCAATAATTCATCAATTCTTCGATGAACTATTAAAACGAAAGAGGGAATAATTCCTGTAACTTCTTGTACACCCCGTGTGCGTATCTCAAATTATTCATGATGTCGTTGTCGTGAACGATGATCGAGGGTTAAACGTCGTTACGTATCATCGTCGCGTTACAACGGGATCGAGGTTTCGTTTGGAAGAATTCCATAGAAAACGTTGATACGTATTATTTTCAGCATGTCACCGCGTAATGGCTCGTGCGTGGCAGAAGTGAGCTCGGTGAGGAGCCTGTCGTCGGACGATGTCTCGGCGACCAAGACGAACCGAAAGAAGTCCTGCTGGGCACGTGCCACCGATCCAGCACACAGACGTGGACGACGTATACAGCTGTTGCAGATGCTTGTGTTGCCGTTCATACCGATCCTAGCGTTAATCGTGCAGACGGCCAACACCCTGCACGACATCCTCATCTATCGCCAGGAGGTCTCTGACATTGAGACGCAGGTAACCGATCTGTTTAAACGCTTCTTATACCATTTCATGATGATGATGATGATGTCTCGTCTAGCTGTTTGCGAATATATTCGCCCATATATAGTATCTTAAACTCCTCAATATCGTGTTGTAATCTTGACACAAAGAAAAATGATAAATGTAGAAGCAGGAATTACTGATATATCCTTTAAGAAGGCAAATATTGTTTGTTTTGCTTGAAGTTATTAATATTCCTTGCATACATTGTGCCAAACTTGGAAATGCCTCGTCCGCGGAGGACTAAAGATTCGTTCATACTGTACCTGATGTTCTAAGATGCACCGTGTTGCGAACAACGAAGTTACTGGATACCGATACGCACATTACATTTGTCTTTTCTTTTCTTCTTTATTCGAAAGACGTTGGCTGCCACGGTGACCACCGGCAGTGCCGTCCTAAGACATTTGGCGCCACTCTTCATAAGAAAATATATGGGAGGGGAAGCGGGAGCGCACAAAGCTATAGCTTCAGATTTTTTAAAACAGATTTTTTAACGTGGTCATAGGAACGATATACGGGAAAAGGTGTGGTGGGAGGACTCCTTCTCGAGTCCTCCCGCTGCACCACAACGCGGGCGAGGTCATCTCAGTCGCCGGTGCACACGCAAACTGATTTGAGCGCAAGCAAAATTGCCGCCCCAAAAGGTTGGCGCCCTGGGGCTATAGCCTGTTTAGCCCTGTGGTTAGGGTGGCACTGATCACCGGTGACTAGGGCTGTCGGAAAGCTCGAATATTCGAGGCGAGCCGATGCTCGATTTTCGTAGCCGAGTACCTGAAAGAAGCGAACCGCTTGGTACAGTAATCGTTCGTTAAATGAGCTAGCTCAGGGGTCCGAACCGGTTTGAGCTCGTTTACGGGACAACCAATGGCATGAGTGCTCCCTTCCCAGACAGCCACTCGCTTGATATGCGGATCAATCGCAACCCCGTATGCATATACTCGAGCGGCGGTGAAGGGTACGTACGCGTGTGTGAAAAATTCATGTGAGCAGGGGGCGTTCCTGAAGCTCGTTTACGAAACGCTCATTTAGCGAACGATTACTGTAGCGACCGGCTCGGAAGTTCCGGAACTCGGAAGAAGCGGTCGCGGGCGGCTCGTACGAAACCGAGAAACTCAAAGGAAAGGAACGCTCGCTTTCCCGAGCTTTTCGACAGCCCTACCGGTGACCGGCACCCGAACTTTTTTACAATCGAATAATTAACAAACGAAGTGATGAAATAAACTGGAGATAGCGTTGATATTAAGCTGATAATGCTAGGTATCGAATTGAAAGGTTAACTTTGAAAATTAATTGATTGTATTCTTAATAATTAGAATTTCGTCATGGTTGAGTTTGTCATGGTATCTGCAGTGGAAAAGACAGAAAGCAAGGTTCTGAACTTATGATAGAAATTTAATATGTTACTTCAAAGGCGCACCGATCTACAGAGAGTTAAAACTCTATGCTCACAGTATGGACGAAGCTTTAATCAAGAAAAATGTTAATCGAAGAAGTTTCTTTCGAACAAGTCTACGACTGATGGCGTGTACATTAATTTGGTCCGATAGATTTGAATGATTAAACTTGTTAGCGTTTCTTAATAAATTTGCATTTCTTTTGTTCCTAATTAAGATATGTAATTATGCGAATAGTGTGATTAGGGCGGACAACGTGTAATTCAATGGTAATCGATCGACGAACCGTCTAAAATGTGAGTCTAAAAGTAACGAACGGACGAGTAAACATCTATCTACCACACCTACGCACTCATCCCTTCGAATGTAGCGAATGCCTCTAGTATGAAATCATCCATTTCTTCGATTGTTTCTGCACACAGGGCATAGATCACGATAACGAATCGTTCCACCCTTATATGTCTATGATTTACAACCATTCTATCCAGTTCGAACTTTTCTCTATTCAATGCGAAAGAAAATGTAAGTGGAGAATGTAGGAGAAATTATAGACTTCATTTTCTCAGAAAAGGTGAACCGGAAAATTTTTAGTTAGATTCTTAAATAATCAACCCTTTCAATCTGGCGAAGGTGTGACGAATAAAAACTATAATATTTCAAGTATTGGGTTGGCAAATAAGTTTGTTCGATTTTTGTTTCGACATAGTTTCATTCCGATTTGCATTTGTTTTTTATAACGTTATTGCACAATCGAAGCTGGTAGAAATATGGCAGTTATCGATGGCCAATATTTAATTGGATAAAATCTATTCTGTGTCAAAGAAATTGTGTTCCAATCTCCCCTAAAAAACCGTACGAACTTATTTGCTAATCCAATATACATTATAGTATAGTATATTACATAGGTGGGGAACGTGCGGCCTTCATAAAAGCTAACTGTTGTATCAATTAACATTTAATTATATAGTTCACAATTTTTCTATTGTATTTCTTTATGATTAAATCAATTTATTTAAAAATACTTCTACTAATATCATTTTTATTTGAAGTGGTATTTAAATATATAGTTGTTTATTAAAGTTTAAAGATCTGGATATAATAAAAATACCAACAGTGAAATATAAAAAGTTATAGCGGCCTTCTTTATTACTGCCTAATTTAAATATGACCTCTAATGGTAAAAAGGTTCTCCACCTCTGGTATATTACGTACCAAGGGCGCACAATGGGTGAGAGTCACCTTGCGCCCGTATTAAACCAGAGGCCGTAAAAATCGGGCTTTTAATGCCTATTTGGCAGAGGTGTGCGGGAACCCGGCCGATCGGGTCGAGTCGGTAAAATTCGGGCGGGCTCGGACGGGTAGCCCGATTCCTACGGGTCATCGGCAAAAGTCGGGCGGCATTCACTAAAATCATCATTTTTGGCATAAAAATTATTTTATAGCAAACTTTCGCGTAAAAAAATATTTAGCATATGCTTGCTAAGTATTTGACCGCCTAAAGAAACGGAGTATCAAGGACTGTATTAGAAATGTAATACAATTCATTTGAATCGCGGGCATCGCGGGAACTCGTCCGAGCACGCCCGAAGTTTACCGACTCGACCCGAAAGAATCGGGCTACCCGAGTACTCGTAAGTTACGGGTACGCGGCCGAGCCCACCCGAATTTTACCGACTCGACCCGAATCCGTAATCTCGATTCATTGCCGTAGGGCGCAAAGTGTTTCACTTCTCGCCCTAAGGCGATTTTTGCACCTTCTGGTTAAAAAAATATGATATTTCTATGATTTGGAAAAATATGTTATATTTTTTGGCGAACCAAAAGGGTTATAGGAATAACCCGCCAAGCAATTACTATCCCATCACGAGTAAATAACCATCGTCGAACTTTATTCCACTTGATTCTACTATGGAAATTTTTTCAACGACGGGTGAAATTAAATAATATTTCATCCTCGTCACCCAGCGATCCCTTTTTTATAATACTTACGTAACCATCGGTCGTCTGTTGACGAAATATTAGACTCCAACCATCTCGGAGGGGTTCGGTCCTCTTGAATACCATTTTCCTTCTAATAAGTTTTTCACATTATCATAAACCACGGGGCGGAACTTTCCGATAACGTTGTCTTAATAATTCTATCACCATACCATCAGAACGCTTTGTTCCGAATGCGTAAATCTATACAGGGTGTCCCGTAACTAGTGTAACATCGGGAAATGGGGGGTAGGTGAGACGATTTTGAACAACAATCTCCTTTGCAAAAATGTCGGACGGGGCTTCGTTTTTGAATTATTAACGAAAAACATTGGACCAATCAGAGCGCGCGTAGAGCGCACGCTTAACCATGATTCGTTCTGGTCGGACGTCCCGGCTCGAAGTTACCCTATCACAGTTGAGCACGTGCTCTGATTGGCTAGTGTTTTTCGTGAATAATTCAAAAACGAACCTACCCATCATTTCCTGATGTTACACTACTTACGGGACACCCTGTATAAGTTACCATTTTCTTCCTAAGTCCGTGTTTTCTTATTTTAAACGAAATAACCCGCTTCCATCGAACGTATCCTCAACACAAAAGAATTATGAACCAAAAGATTCATTGAGTCACGATTGACCCAACATCCGAGTATTATTTCTGATACACATACCTCTGCTTCATAATTCTGTAAAGTTCGAGTGCGATGCGTTTCGCTTCTCTTTTTTTGAGACATCCTGTAGAACGTTGGATCCGATCGAAATTCATCGAAACTGGGTGTAGCCTCGAGTGCATCGTTCGTTCTCGAATTACTTGTTTGACGAACAGAATGGCGTTGGTACGTGGTACACTAGGAAAGACGGAAAAGAATAGACGCATTCTTCTCGTCCCTGTCTTTAACTTCGTTCGTCGATTCTTGGTGTTTGCCATTGCGGTAACCGTGTCGGTTACTTTTATACCCGCTCACGTTGCCGCTCTTTGCCACGCCCCTCATAATTAAAATCTATTGGAATAACGAACGAGCGAATCTTCATCGGTACTCGGTCGCATAATTTGTTTGTTCGATGATCGTGGTTACAGGATGTTTCGTAAAAGAGGTGCATAGTTATTTCGTATTTGCTGCTGCAGAAATATTTCTTACGTGTTACTCGATGATTTCGACACGCGTCTGTTCCGACACGATTTCATGACTTAAAAGTATCGTGAAATAGTGCTTGCGGTACGTCGATTTAAAGGTTAAAACCTAAGGAAAATAACTATGTGGATGGTTCAGAGATATTCTTGATACAAAATGGCTGGCTGATAATTATAACAGAGGTTGTAGTTGTTGAATATCAATTTGGTTATTTGGGAACGTTGAACGTCTGACACGATTTCATGACATAAAAGTATCGTGAAATAGTGCTTGCGGTACGTCGATTTAAAGGTTAAAGTCTAAAGAAAGTAACTATGTGGACGATTCAGAGATATTCTTGATACAAAATCGCTTACTGTTAATTATAACAGAGGTTGTATTTGCTGAATATCAATTTGGTTATTTGGGAACGTTGAACGTCTGACACGATTTCATGACATAAAAGTATTACAAAATAGCACTTGTACTACGTTAATTTAAAGCTCGAAGTCTGTAGAAAATGACTATACGAACGCTCCGACGATATTTTTACTGCAATGACTTTACTGTCACATTATGGTGATAGTAGCCTATTATTATTGATTGCGACCGAAAGACAGAAGCATCAGCAAGTATAATGGAAGGCCATTTAGATACTTGGGAAGCTGGAGTGACCACACGATGTATACATGTAGGAAACGTCGCGTCGTGCCACCCTATCCTGTCCACTTTGTACTTTCCACCCTTACTGCGATCGGTTCCACCTCTTTCCGGAAGTTCCACGGACTCACGAGAACAACACCGGCCATTAGCCGGTAAAGTCTCGTGGTACATGCAATTTGCAATAACCCCTAATCTGTCGAACGGAATACTTTTGAAGTGAATGTGCTGGAAGTCGAACTGAAAAATTATTCTTTGTTCACAGGTGACAATAGCGACAGATTTGGGAAAGGTTGTCACACGAATGCAGCTGGAAAGATCCGAGGTCGCATTTTTTATTTACACCAATGGAAACACCTTAAGGTATCCATGCATTGTTTAATAAAATTCCACTCGATGTTTCCTTAGAGAAAGAACTATTAAATTATTAAACAAAAACATATAAATTACCCTGATACTTTTGATGCTCGTGAATTTGCTAGAAAAAAAAGAATTGCAATCCGTGATGTAGCATGATTGTTCATTCAAACAGAGTGCGACGGTGCAAAGTTGATTTCACTGTTTTGCCAGGAGCGTTGAGAATCTTTCGATCTATCGATATACGTGACTCAGAGACAAAGGAACCCTTTAACGTACAAGCCCAATGAAAACAGATGGGCAACAGGGTGTTCTCTAATCAAGACGTCGTCCACGTGATACGCTTTCTTCCTAGGATACCCGGGAAAACAACAGCGTCGCAGAATGCGGGAACAGTTCGTGTGAAATATAATCTGAAAATCGAGGGCGGAAGGTCCAATTTCTACCATTTGTAACTGATACAGAATCGAACGATATTAATGCAGGAGATAATGTTCGTTTTTTTTAGCACATGTTGAGTCTGACGCGATTTCATGACTTAAAAGTATCGTCAAATGGCACTTGGAGTACATGAAATTAAAGATTAAAGTGTAGAGAAAATTACAATATATGCGCATGAACGATATCTTGAATACAAAATGGATGATAGTTAATTATAGCAAATGGTATAATTGCTAAATATCGAATAGGGAGTAGGGAGAGTCTGACGCGATTTCATGACTTAAAAGTATCGCCAAATGGCACTTCGAGTGTATCAGATTAAACTTTAAAGTGTAAAGAAAATGACTACGTAAGCGTTCCATCGATAATCTTCACGCAAAATGGCTGGTTCCGGCCTGCAAATGAAGGGAATCCTTATGGACAATGCTAATGAACGATACTAACATGTTTGTATTAATATAATTTTCATTAACGATATCGATGAAACGTTTACATACACATTTCTATTACGCTTTAAACTTTAAATCGATATGCCATAAGTGCCACATTCCGTGACACTTTTAAGTCATGAAATCGTGTCAGATCTTCCACGTACCTAAATCGACCGACAATCAACAACCCGACAAAATTATCAACAAATTTGAACTTTGCGATCGCATCGTTAAAGAGTACCGTTCGTTCGTTGTCCGCCGTAAATAAACCGAGCCACGATTCGACCTAGCCTCGATCCGCAATCTCCGACACTCGTCGATTCAAGGTTCGAAGACGATGATTATTAGAAGCGTATGATCAGCGAAACGTGACACATTGACCTGACCCTTCCGCCTCGATTCTGCCGTTAAAACCCGAACGGACAGCTCCCGTGAAATGTTAACGAAAATTTTATAAATAATACCGTCGAACATTCGAGATCGTCTGCCGCCTCGCGAGTACAAGGTGAATTAAAAAAAAAATTCACCCGTACGTTTCTCACCTCGTCGATTTATCGACTCTGATACTGATACTGGACGGTCTGTTGCATCTGTTCAAGGTCGAACCTGACGCAGAGGTTCGCCATAACCGACCAGGCTCTTCACAACATGACTACGTGGCCCTTGGTCTCGGTGCCGAGGGACGAGAGCAAAACGCACGCCTATGACGTGGTCAGCAAAGAGGCCTTCCAAGCACGCCTCGAGGATTTCAGGTAACGAATCGATTGGCAAACACTCGTGGCTTGGTCCACGTGTTTATAAATGACGTCAGAAGATCCCTTTGTATGTCTGACGTTTTATTTTTCTCCCTCCTCTCTTTTTTTTATTTTAACTTTAATTAACCCTGCATAAACTTACCTCATCGATCACCTCGACACTTTCAGTGTCGTGTCGTCGGTGTTCTGGGCGACGTACGACCTTCCACATGAATTTGTCGGTTATTTTTAATCGAAATCATTCTACTCGGTCGATCGAAGATAATTTTGTACGATTCTGGAAAGATCGTTACGGTATAAAAAGGAAACTTGGTGATGTAAAGTTAGGACAAGATTTGATGACATAAAAGTGTTAGCAAATGGCGCTTGTGATACGTCAATTTAAAGCTTATAGTTTAAGCAAAATTACTATGTAAACGTTTTGTTGATATTTTTAATACGGAATAAATGGTTTTCAGGTAGAAGATGGAACGATCGATTTTGAAGTATGTAGAGTTTGTCACGATTTCATGACATAAAAGTACTTTAAAATGACACTTGTTCTATATCAGTTTGTAGATTAAGGTCCGTGGAAAATGGGAGTGTAAAGGTTTTGTCGATGTTCGTTAGCATGACCGGTTTTGAGATAAATTGAATATACGTTGTTACACAATACTAATTGCAAGCTGTGAATTGATCAATACTTTGTTTCGATAAATAACCATTTTGTGTTAGGAATATCAACGAAACACTTACATTATTATTTTCCTGAATCTTTAAGCTCTAATTCGATGTACGATAAGTGGCATTTTACGAAACTTTTATGTCATCAAATTGCATCAACAATAATCAAGCATCTGATTAAACAAGTATAATATCTGAAAGAACAATTAAAAATTTAGAAAATTCTTAAAAATTCTTTTTAATAAATAAAATAATTTCTTAGACAAGCTGCTGAAATAGGTCGGTGGATCGATCGAAGATTAATAAAACAGCAGGGATCAAACGGTGTTATTCTGTCGTCGATGAAACCGTGTTAACACGCGGCACGTCTTATCTTTGTCAAACCTTGAAAAGACGAAGAGGATTGTTAGCGGCTTGTTACCGGTGCTCCTGCTGACAGAAATGCGTCCGATTATCTGACATATGTTCCGTATCATATCCAACTCGAAAACTACCAGTCCACGTTCGATCAACGGAGAATTTCTCTCCCCAAGAAAAAGTTTCGCAATTTTTCCATACTTTTACCACAAGATTCTGCAGCTTTTGCAATTATTCTATTATAAAATATAACGCATAGCGCAGCCACTAACAAAAATTTTTTATTGCAACAAGATTCTGAAGCTTTTGCAATTGTTTTATTTATTATAAAATATGAAATAATATTTTTATATTAACTTATAGTGCAGCCACTAACAAAAATTCTGCGACAAATTAGATTTCTATCGTTTTTATTGCAACAAGATTTTGAAGCTTTTGCAATTATTCTATTTATTATAAAATATGAAATAATATTTTTATATTAACTCATAGTACAGCCGCTAAGAAAAATTCTGCGATAAATTAGATTTCTATCATTTTTAACGAAACAAACGAGCAATCTTTGTCAAAAGAAATGGTGGACCGAGGGGTCGAGCGGATGATTCATAAGACTAGGACAGCTACGAAATAGGGTTGTTAAAGATAGAAAGAAAAGAAGATGCAGCTCGTTTCGATAATTATCGTAACAACTTGGCAATCGGTTTGTTTTCCGTATGAGCGAACTTGAAAATGATCATTTAAGTGTCAATAACGCGTGTGTACGGTTACGTATGTAGACAGGAAATTTCCACCGCGTTTACGTGTCACCCTAGATGTAATTTATGCGGGAAATATAACGCCCTTAATTGGTGTCGTTTGCGGCGGAGATTAGTTACGTGTCGTCGCGAACCATTTGGAGCTAATCCATTTCTTCCCTTCAATTCTTTCCAAACTGTTTAAAATAAGACTGGTCAAATATTTGAGTACAAGTTGTGTGATTTGAAGCAAGCGACTTGGGACTTGGGATTTTCGCTTTGCTTTCCGTGAGTAGTAAAGGATTCATCCGGAGAGTCGGCGACGCACGGTACTTTGGCTGTAGGACCTAGAATTCAGAATTTTAACGTATAATTTTGTTAAATCGGAGAAATAGAAACTTGGAAGTTAATTTATTAACCAAATTAGCGAAATAAAGTTTCTCTGGTCGAATTTAAAATAGGATTTTTTTTTTTTGGTGATAGATTCGCGTCGATTATTTCTACAGAGTTTTTTTTATCGATTTTATCCGGTGGTACGTGGTGGATGAGGAAGTCGGTATCGGTTCGACTAAATGAAAAACGTGACTTCTGCAAATATTCCCGATTTGAAATAACATTAATATTGTTCCGTCTATCTTGAATGCGGCTGGATACCTTCGCGCGACGATGGATCTGACGCTTCGTTTCCGGGACGAACGAAGAGAACAGATAAAAAATTCGACAGAAATTTTCAATCCTTTTTTTTAACTTTGATCGCATGATACTGTCAGTATCGTATTATTTGTGTATAGATGACGGATATATGTATTCTCCGATTAATATTACAGTTTATTCAAATTTTTTAAATTATCCAAACAGTAAGTTTTCCAAATTCCAAAATTCAAAGCTATCCAAACCCCAAATTACCCACATTCCAAATTAACCAAACAGTAAGCTTCCTAAATTCCAAGTTATCTAAATCCCTAATGACCCAAATTTCAAACTATCCAAACCCCAAATTACCTACATTCCAAATTATCCAAACACTCAGTTTTTTAAATTCCAAGTAATCTAAATCGCAAGTTACCTAGATCCCAAATTACCCAAATCCCAAATTATCCAAACCCCAAATTACCCAAATTCCAAATCATTTAAGTCACAAATTCCAAATTATCCAAACCCCAAATTACCCAAATTCCAAATTATTTAAATCCCAATTTATCCAAATTCCAAAAAATCCAAATACTAAATTTCCTAAATTCAAAATAATCTAAATCCCAAGTTACCTAGATCCCAAATTATCCAAACCCCAAATTACCCAAATTCCAAATAATCCAAACACTAAGTTTTCTAAATCCCAAGTTACCTAGATCCCTAATTACCCAAATCTCAAATTATCCAAACCCCAAATTATCCAAATTCCAAATTAACTAAATCCCAAATTACCCAAATTCCAAATAATCCAAACATTAAGTTTTCTACATTCCAAATTACCTGAATTCCAAATTATCCGAACCCGAAATTCCCAAATTTGCCAAATCCCCAAAAATTATCTACCACACAAATAATATTACAAAGTTATTAACAATGAAAGGAAAGATCTCCTACGATTTTATTACGGTACTCGAAGTGACAACGATATTAATTTGTTCCTGAGCACACGTGCTCTAAAGGAAAAAAAGCTGGATCCTGGCTACGTACATATTTTTATAATCGATCGATATATGGCAAGACGAATGCGGTGCTATTATAAAAGCACACATAGCTTCGGCACAGAGTACGTGGTACCATTTCTGCCGCGCCTTTTACCTCTCCATCCTAATTAGATAATCGAACATTACTTGCCTATTCTATACTTGAATAATACTTCCATCCACCTGTGTGTTGTACACTTTAGCGAATGTAATTTGCATGCTTTGATGTCCATTAAAACGATTCGTAAGGTTCGATGTACATACACTACCGGTCAAAAGTTTGGGTACATCTACTACATTTTCATTCTACAATTGTACAAAATCCTTTTAGTTAGTGATCTTATTTTCAATATTTATTTGGAATAAATTTGGTATACCGTTTTACTTTCTTGGTTGATTAAACTTTCAAGTAATTGACTAATTAAAATCCCTATCAACATAGATGACAAATTCTTATAAAAGTTGATACGTTACCTAGATATGGGTGACATGATACTTGAAGTGTTAAATACAAATTGCAACATGCAACATTTCATCGTTTCTTAACTTTGGAACGAGTTCCATATGATTTTAGTACCACAAAAATGTATACATTAACTTTTCTTTAGCTGCAGAGGTATAGTTTTTGTACATTAGAAATGAGTTTATGAAACGTTACGAACCAAGCTGTTTTCCCCGTGCATATTTCTAGTGAGAGTAAAATATTTAAGAATATTTTTTTTATTAGTACATGTACCCAAACTTTTGGCCGGTAGTGTACATATGTGTATGTACCACTTTAGGAGAATCAAGTTACCATTTTGGTAACTTTGAATTTCGATAACTTATATTACTAATATTTGTTATAAATAGTATGAATATTCCTACATTTTTATTATTAATATTTTGATTATTTATATTGCTAGTATTTGTTATAAATGATATGATAATTTAGAAATTTCTACAGTTATATTGTTAGTATTTCTTATAAATGATATGAAAGTTTCTAAAATTGATATCGCTAATATTTGTTATATTCAAATGTTCGTATTTGGAATTCATATTCGAAGTTTTATCATTTAAAAGGTCGAATGAAACACGGAAGAATAATAATTCTTCGGTTCGAGGCTGAATGGAAATTCAACAAGTGTCGGGATGAGAGCCCGAGGGAATAAATGCCTCCACCCTCGTAACTTTCCACACAATCGACTGTCGATTCGATATAAGCTACCATTCGAATCAACATTTTTCCGTTTTTCTTTTTTAGAATTTCCTATTTCGTTTGGAGTGTTCTGATTTCAAAGATATTTTACACTTTCGATACTTAATTGAGTTTGTTCCTCGGAGACATTGTTTGGATGACAAATAATATCATCAGAAATCTTTCGTTTTGATTTTGATACGCAATTTTGGAACAATAATTGCCTATAATAATTTGAATATTCGTAGTGTGAGTCCAAGTTCGAAATTATTCAAATTCAAAATTATTCAAAGTCCATATTATCTAAATTTAGTATTACCAAATTTAGAATTATTGAAATTCAAAATTACTCTCATTCCATATTATCCAAACTCAAAATTCCTCAAATTTCAAATTATACAAACTCAAAATTCCCCAAATTCCAAATTATTAAAAGTCAAAATTCCCCAAATACCAAATTATTTAAACTCGGAATTCCCCAAATTACAAATTATTTAAATTCGGAATTCTCCAAATTCCAAATTATTTTAACTCAGAATTCCCCAAATTCCAAATTATACAAACTCAAAATTCCCCAAGTTCCAAATTATACAAACTCAAAATTCACCCAAATTCCAAATTATTTAAACTCACAATTACCTGAATTCTAAATTTTCCAAATTTAGAATTACTCAAATTAAAAATTATCCAAACTCAAAATTCCCCAAATTCCAAATTACCCAATCTCAAAATTCCCCAAATTCCAAATTATACAATCTCAAAGTTCCCCAAATTCCAAATTATTTCAACTCAGAATTCCCCAAATTCCAAATTATTTAAATTCACAATTACCCAAATTTGAAATTTTCCAAATTTAGAATTACTAAAATTAAAAATTATTCTAACTCAAAATTCTCCAAATTCCAAAATATCAAAACTAAAAATTCCGCAAATTCCAAATCCCCCTTTCAAATTATTCAAAAATAATGATATATGAATTTTATACCACCTCTCTGGTTTATAGCTGGCCGAGAATAACGTTCATCGTTACAGGGTTGTAACAAATCCCTTGAAAAGAAATCGTACCTCGTTATTCCTCTCTCGTTGTTCGGCCTTCTCTGTCGAACTATCTTTATGAGCAATGGATGAGGTTGCCACACATGAGCGCGTGACCGCCCATTTGGAGCAGTGGGCAATATTTTTAGACCCCTCTGCCCACCTCCCTCCTACCACTCTTCTTCTACTCTCTCTCTCTCTCTGTCTTTGTCATTCTCTATAACTATCATGTTTCTGACTAAAAGCCAACCCGATACCATGGGCAACAAGTAAACTATACGTCGATTTAATTGGATCTAATTTTATTAAGGGTACGATGTCTGAAACAAATGTTCATAAGGATATTGTTTCTTGGTATTGACAGTGATATAAATCATGAAATGGAAACATTGAATATGTACGGGATTAGAATTTTCAAAACTACGATAAAAGGAATATTAAAAGAAAAGATAAGTGAAAGGTTGTCGTAGCGAAACGAGTAAGGTACCCGATTATTAATCTCAGGGACGCGGGTTCAAATCCAGGTGGAAATCAGTTCAAATTTTTCAGCGATTTTAAAAAAATGTGATATAACATTCTAAAGATAAAAATATAGGAGAAGGGTGAGGAAAATATTTAAAATAGTAATTAAAAAACACTGACTAATTTTTAAAAATGTTGTGAAATGCAGCAAGGTACATATATGATGTATACATACAATATAATGAAAATGTTGTAATGAACGGGTGAGCAAAATTAAACTGCAACAAAAATAATATAATAAAAACTCATTGTCAGATATGATGATAAAGAATATTTTAGGGGAAATAATCGCACTTGTATAATACATATAATAAAATAACAGTCAATAATAACAAAATTACTGTAACAGATTATAAATCTGAAATCTGTATAGAATCCTTTGAAATCTAAAAAAATTACACAACCTCCGAATTCTTCTGACCCTTTTTAGGTTTCACGTTGTAAGCACATGATAAAAAGCTAACTCGTCCCCGAAGGACTTCTTTAGGTAATTCGAACACGAAAGGGATAAATGGTAAAAGCAATTTCGCAAAGCATCCTCTGGAAAAAAGTCGATTTCTAACGTATTGACAGGGGGATTGGTCCGAACTCTTTGAGTAGAAAGTTTGTGTCTTGTTTTCTCAGGCAAAAGATAAGTTCGGAGGAGAGCAGCATCACCGAAGTGATGGCATGGTACACGAGCGTGAACGCCGCTATGCTGGACCACCTGACTAATCAGATCAAAGAGACTGATAACAGCGGAGTTTGGAGGTAAATACATAAAAAAGAGAACCTTACTAAAACTCCTTTTCATGTTCCTTAATTGATACAATTATCCATGTTATCCAAATCCCAAATTATGTAAACTCAAAATGACCCAAATTCGACATTCTCCAAATTTAGAGATACTCAAATTAAAAATTATCCAAACTCAAAATTCCCCATATTCCAAATTTTCCAAAGTCAAAATTCCCCAAATTCCAAATTTTCCAAATTTACAATCCCTCAAATTAAAAATTATCCAGACCCAAAATCCCCCAAATTCGAAATTTTCCAAATTTAGAATTACTCAAATTCCAAATTATCCAAACTCAAAATCCCCCAAATTCCAAATTCCGCTTTCAAATCATTCAAAATTATTATTTTATCTAATCTGTCGAAGTTGAACCCCTTAAGAACTCGTACAATTTCGAGGCAGCTACCACAGCAATTTCTTTTTAATTCTACCAAACGCGATGAATTATCTTTCTAAATTGCACATTTTCAGGTATTTGATAGCATTTAAAAATTTGCTGAGAAGCATCGAGAGCCTGGGTATTGCCTCCGTGTACGGAATCAATTACTTTGGTCGTGGAATTCTTGTCGGGGACAATTATGTCAGCTACGTACGCCACGAAGCACTTGGACGTGATCTTCTCAGCGGGTCTCTCACATACGTGCCTTCTCTGAAGCATTTTTACGCCGAACTAACCCGTACCATGCCAGACTACGGTCGAATCAAATCTAGGTACGTAATTATCGATATATGGAATAAAAAAGAAATATAAGAATTCTATATAAAATATATATATTGCAGACGAGATGAAATCCTTCGTAATCAGAAAAGGGAGCCGAGCGTGGACGATGCAATAGCGTATTTCGATTCGATGGCTACTTACGTGGACGAGCTACGTAAACTTCAGAGAGAATTACGTCACATGATTAGGTAAATTTTCATAATGGAATTTCAATGCTACTGAAATTCGCTTTGGATTATGGAAACATTAATAATCGTTTACTACAAACCACATCCAGCCATTGTGTATTGAGAATACTCACCAAACGCTTACATAACTATTTTCTTGAATCTTTGTTCTTTAAATTAACGTACCATAAGTGTTATTTTGTGACACTTTTATGTTATGAAATCGTATCAGACTTTCTACGTTTCAAAATTTGCCATTGTGTGCTTTAACCAGCAACCAGCCATTTTGTATTAAGAATATTGATGGAACATTTATGTAATCGCTTTCACAAGATTCTAAGCTTTAAATTAATGTACCCTAAGTGCTATTCTGTGAGACTTTTATGTCATGAAATCGTGTCAGACTTTCTATGTTTCAAATTCTACTATTTGTTATAGCACAACCTTCTTATTCTAATCGATTCTGTTTCTCAACAGGGATTACGTGAATTCGACGCTACAAGACGCAAGTAACAAGGAGGTTGCTGGAATAGCCATAGTTGTCCTGGTGTTGGTCGTTTCTCCTATTATTATAATATTAGTGCGCAACGCGGTTGCAACGATACAAGTAAATAGAAGCTAATTATTAAGCTGTGTAATCCTTACGTTTCAAAATTTTGCAAAATTAATACAGAATAAGACGAATCAACAAACAATTAAATTCGCTGTTTAATCGAAAACTTTTTATTTCGTTGCTCCCATAGCAATCAACGTGTTAATTTCAATTTTTCAAGGAAAAAAAAATTGAATTCCAATTCCAATGCTATAATTCTTTCCGAAGACTCATCATCTTCCTAGAATTCTTTCTTCCTTTTTTCAACGATATACCGACGATTGTAATCAATTGAAGATAAAATAATGATTTGTATCGTTGAAAAATTGTAGATGTATGCAGCTAATTTGGCTCAAAAGGCACGAGAGCTTAAACAGGAAAAGGGAAAGAGCGACACGTTGCTTTTCCAAATGTTACCACCCAGCGTCGCCCAACAACTGAAGCAAACCCAACAGGTATTTATTAACCTTTTACAATCTGTTGGATTATACGTCTGGCAAAACTATCTATCGACAGTTGATACTAGAATGTGAGAGAGAGAACTTGTATAAACGGTATACAACCGGGATGAAAGCAGAGACTTATCTGTAGGCCTTTGTCCCCAGGTGACGAATTTTGGGTCTGGTCCCTTATGACCAGATGTTCTTTAGTTCAGTTCCAAAGAACATTTTGAAGCGTTCAGACGTTACTTCTGTGGTTTCTTTGTCCTAACTTATATTCTATTTTTATTAATAATTACAATATAGCTACGTTTTTCGCTTCTTTTTTTACACATACCGGAATCCCCCTCTCTCTCATTCATACCAACTTCCGCACTCTTGCCAACTCGCATCCATCCATACCAACATTCAAAAATGTCTCCATCCTCTCTTACCTCTCACTCGATAAAAAACAAATCTCACAACTTCCTCGTGCAGCAAAGGAATAAAAGAAAATGAAAAGTGAATCCACTGTAGTTAATAATATTTATTTTAAACACCCATTTCCCAAAACAATCTAAGACCGTTTTGCTAAAAGAATATTTATATTTTATTCAAAAGGTTCCGGCAGAATATTACGAGGCTGTAACCGTCTACTTCAGCGACATCGTTGGTTTCACGGAAATAGCTGCTGAGAACACTCCCCTGGAAGTAAGTTACCTTCGCGAAGCTTCAATTTATTTACGCATTCAATTATCGCGTTCTTTTTCAGGTGGTCACGTTTCTAAATTCAATTTACAAATTGTTCGACGCCCGGATCGAATGTTACGACGTGTACAAAGTCGAAACTATCGGCGATTCTTACATGGTTGCTTCCGGTTTGCCGGTTAGAAATGGTGAAGATCTTTATCTCGTTAATTTTCTCGTCAAATCTGTTACCATTGTTTCACGATGTTCCCTTCAAAAGGTGACAAACACGTGTCTGAAATTGCAACGATGGCACTTGATCTTCTGGCAGCATCGTCGGTGTTTCAAGTACCAAAGAGACCAGGTGAACGTCTTCAGATACGAAGCGGCGCCCATACAGGACCTGTAGTCGCTGGTATTGTTGGAAGCAAAATGCCTCGTTACTGTCTGTTCGGCGATACCGTGAACACGGCCAGTCGAATGGAATCCACCGGTGAAGGTACATCTTCATTCTATGTTTCTTACATCTTTCCAAGCAAACGTTAATCTTCGGCTTTCTTCGCTCAAAGCTTTGCGAATACACATCAGTCTGGAGATGAAGAAGGCTCTGGACGCCGTGGGTGGGTTCAAAATCGCGCATCGAGGTTTGGTGGATGTCAAGGTAAACATTTACATTGTACAGTCATGTGTTAAGTGCTTACATGCAGTCATGAGGTGGAAAAGAAGCAATTTTTGAATGCATCTGTGGGATTAGGACCTCCAGGCCCAATAGTGAAGAGGGAATCGTGGAAACTAGAGAAGCGTAGAGGACTATGGAGATGCTCAGCAGCTCCAGCATCCAAAACACTCTTCTTTGAAAAAAGAAGAACTTTTTCGACCTCATGACTGCATGTAAGCTCTTAAGAAGATAAGTGCTTAATTATTGTGTTAATTCGTCAGGGTAAGGGATTGATGGACACCTATTGGTTGGAGTGCAAAGACGGCGGCATCGCTCGAGCCGCAGAGCTGGATCTGCCATCATTCTTCGAGGACGTGCGACCGGTCTTCATACGCCGTTTACGAGAAGAAGGTACCCTCTGATGCGAGCCGTACTCCCGTAGGGACCTCTGGTACCTGAACCGGCCGCCCACCCCTTACATCCGTCTTTCGCAACCCAACCTCATCGACCACTTGAAGAAACCCACCCAGGGTCGTAAGAACCGACTGTCCCATCCAAATCTTCACATCACGTCCGTAAAACCGCCGCCGCCGCAGTCGCAGTTGAGCATCGAATCTCAGGATTCGGTGACGTACGAGGGGACACATTCAACGACACCCTGCCCGCCGAGTTACTCCCCTGCGAGCCAACGCAGCCGTTACTCTCAACCGAATCTGCCTACCCTGCTGATATCCTACGACAGAAGATCAGGCGGTTCCCCTGATCGCCGGATAAGGATGTCACAACCCACTCTGAACTCCAGCTTTAGTGGCATCAACTTTGCTGGAATGAATCGTGGCTCCAGATTGTCTTACACCAGTCTCAGAGCAGCCTCTGGGGACAACAGCATCAACGAGGAGAGACTGTCGGCCCCCAGCGTGCAGGGATTCAGTGGCAGCTCCAGAGGCAGCCTGACGTTGGACCAAGGCTCCACCAGGTTGTCTCAGCCGGATGTGCGACGATACCTCCTTCGCCACGACGTTTCGGAGAAACGAGAACGTCTGTCACAACCAACTTTAGTCAGCGGTGATTATCATCCGGGTCGGGTGCTGCAGAGACTGTCACAGCCTTGTCTGAGCACAGGAAAGGAACTCATTTTGCCAACGATGATACTTCAGTCGCCCTCTCCGCCGACCGTCAAGCACAAAAGATTCTCCCCGGCTGTATACGTGAGCAAGAGAGAACGTCTGTCGCAGCTGGACATCGGTTCCAAGTACAGGAACCTGAAGGAATCCACTGGCACCAAGTTCAACAGAGACAGATTCTCGATCCCCGAACTAGAGACGCAGAACGACCTCAAATTGATAGCTGGAACGCCGAAACAGAGGTTCAGCCTGGACAGCCAGCTGAAGAATCAGGACATAACTCGATCCAGGTTACTGCCAATTGCCAGTTCGCCCATCAGCGAACACCAGCAATCAAAGATCGAGGAACAACCGACAATTCCCATAGGAAAGATGAAAAGTCCTACCAGAGAAGGGCTTGGAAGCGTATTGGTAGCCAGTGCCACTCCTATATTACCTTCGAGCGAAAGACGATTCTTGTCTATCGAGTTAAATAAGAAAACCACCACGGCCACCGCCACCACCGCGATAACGTCCACGACGACGCAGCAGAAGACAACGACAGTGAACAACAAGCTTCAGAGATCAGTTTCACCAGTTCCCGTCAGAGAGAGGATGTCCGTGCCTGAGATCAGGAACTCGAGCCTGCGACGACTGCTCGATCCACCGATGAGACAGAGGCACAGCATCACCGGTAACCTCAGACAGAGCATCATTTCTCCTATCAAGCCTCTGGACTTTGGCAGGAAATCGCCCAAACACCTGTTCGAGGAGGCACTGGAACGGTTCAGAAGGGACGAAAAGGAGGAGAATCGCAAGAACGAGATGTCCAACTTACAGATCATCGTGAACGAGCCTAAGCATATTCAGAAACACTATTCGTACACGTACGAGAGCAGCGACGACAACTCGATCCTCGGCAAGGTGAGCGTGTCCGTGATACCGAAGAAGAAGTATCTGGAGAGTAACTTCGACGAGAACGAGCAGGTGATCACGACAGTTATCGAGACCGACGTGCCGATGATCATGGCTAGCCCAAGGTACGCGAAGAAATCTTATTCCAGCGAAGCGCCCAAGTGGATCAGGAAGTACTTGGAGAACGAAAGTCCGAAAGGTGGCAGACGATCGACCGGTAACAAAGAAAGAGCCAATCGTAAGAATAGTAGAAGAAAGAGCTCTCTGGAATCTGTGGATGGTGAAAAGGTCACGAACAAGACTCGTTCGAAATCGGTGAGCAGCTGTGAGAGAAATCCAAAGCCGAAGAACACCATAGTGCAGTCCGATTTGAAGAACATGAAGAACACGTATGTTAGGATTGTTCCTTCGAACAAGATCCAGGAGAATAGATACGAGGTGAAGATTGAGAACAGTTGGGCGGATGGAGATGTTCAGAGATTGTACGGGGACGAGTGCGATGACACTGACTCTGATGACTCCACGTCCATTTAAATATATATGTATATATAATGATGCTGACTAAGAATCTTAACCAAGTGATATAAAATACTTGAGGAATATTATTTTTTTAATGCCTATTTGGCGAGCGCAAAGTGCCTAATTCTTGCCCTAGGGCGCAAAGTATTTGCGGGCACTTTGCGCTCCCTAAATAGGCATTGAAAGACCGATTTGTGTGCCCTCTAGTTCAAAATAGTGTATTACGTAGCAAGGGCGCAAAATGGATGATTGACGGTCGAGTCGAGTCGACAATATAGATCAGGGTGAGAGTCACCTTGCGCCCGTGTTACGTACGATATTTTTTCGAACCAGAGGGCGCAAAAATCGGGCTTTTAATGCCTATTTGGCAAGCGCAAAGTAAGGTAAGAGTCGGGCACTTTGCATTCGTCAAGTGAAAGTCCGACTTTTGCGCCCACTGGTTGAAAAAATAGCGTACGTAACACGGGCGCAAGGTGACTCTCACCCTCGTCTCTATTGTCGACTCGACTCGGCCGACAATCATCCATTTTACGCCCTTGCTACGTAATATACTATTTAGAGGTAAGGGGGAGATAATTTGCAAAATCTACTTTTAAATTGACGATTTGTATGTTTTTGAATTACAAATTTATGCATATGAATGATTTCTGGAAGAGTTAATTTGTTTAAACAATATTCTTAAAATTGGAGAGAAGTGAAAAAAAAAACATATACAGGGTTTCCAGTAACTAGTGTGAAAGCCGGAAATGGGAGGTAGCTGAGACGATTCTGAACAACAATTTCCTTTGCAAAAATGTCGGACGGGGCTTCGTTTTTGAATTATTAACGAAAAACATTGACCAATCAGAGCGCGCGTCGGATTAGAACGATTCGCGACTGAGCGCGCGCTCTGATTGGTCAGTGGTTTTCGTTAATAATTCGACACCCTGTATATACAGGGTGTTATTGTAATTGATTAAAAGTGTGGTGAATTAGTCGATTTTTGAAGATTGGACTGTGGTAATATTATTAATAAAAGATATTTAATACGACGCTAAAAAATGGAACACCCTGTATATGTACATTAAATTAGAAAAAAAAAATTGTCCATCTAAAATCTAAACCGAGATAAATATCTATTAATTGGTACAGGGAAGAATTAAAAGATCGCATTCTGTACTTAAGCGATTCAAATGTTACAACTTTCACGAAAAAATAACAAAACAAATATCAACGTAATAGGAAACAAATTTAAATTAGCCTAAAAAGCATGATTCAACAAATGAACACGCCCGATTTGAAATATTTTCTGATATTGTTTGTACATATATCGTGGATTGTACTCGATACAAGAATATAAAAGAAAGAAAGAATGTCTGTAATGACTTTTGGATCTTATAAAATATTAGTTAGTATGCAAAAGTTTCAATCTCTTTTTATTATAAGTTTCCGCTTTTATTTCCATGTCATGTTTGCCCTTACAGAAACTATAGTTTAATAGTTTCTGCAACCTTGAGTATCGATTATCGATTACCAAAATAGCGGGAATTTATTCGAATTTGAAATAATAATTATTGAAAACTTTTGCAAAACCTGATACATTATTTTTAATTCGTATCGAGTCGAGAAGCGTTGTTTCTATATATACATATATTCAATTAGAATTAAGGTACTATGTAAATATTGAGAGTTGTATTTGGTTATAGGTATCGCTAATTAGATAGAAATTTCTATTCGATTAGAATACGAAAAACATAAGTTGTGTGATACGTACATTTCGTTTTCCCTGCCAAGTATATCACCAATCGTAATAAATTTGATCGGCGGTATATCTCGAGGGACAAACAAAGTTGATTATAATAGCATGACTATTTGAAAATTTCAATACTAGTCATCGATGAGATTCACTTATGAATGCAGACGTCGTTTTAAACTTTCATTAAACAATTTCAAGCCTTATGAAAATAAACAATAATATTCGAGCAGGTTTGTATAAAATATAAAAATATCTTTGTACGAATTATATATATTACCAAAGACTTGATTTTTAGCATGAACTGTATAATGATATATATATATTAAGTTATGATATTTATAACATCAGAACAATCAATGTAATGTTATAATACATTGTAAATCTTGTATGAATGTGATAATTGCGGCGACGAGTGTGAAACGCAGTTAATGTTTATCGTTAGCATAAAAGATGTTAGTTCTTTATGTATTTCATTTAATATACAATTAAAGATGTTACACATTAAAAATAATAATCAACGTGAAAAGTTATATATATATACATAAAGTGTATTTAATTTTTAAAAGAAAGGAAACACGAGCTCTCTGTATATTACTTATTCCGTATAATTAATTTTTTGACTAAAAAAATAAACGAATAAAATTTATAAATATTCATTTATTTTATTATACAAGTTTCTCTTCTCACAATGAATACATTATAAAAATTCTTGTATGTATATCAAGTTATATTTATAACTCGATGTTTGAAAAACACACGCAAGAAATTTTATTTAAATTAAATACACAATAAATATGCATTTATAGATATTAAAAAACATAAAGAAATTTTTATCGTAAGTGATCTACTGATCGTTATAACTTATGACAAGTATTCTCTTTTTAAAAGTTTTAGCCGAAAATCCGAAGCGTATTATATAGTCATATAGTCCTATCCTCGTAGAAATCATGCTCTATCGTAATTTGTACATATTGACAACATATGGTAGATTTATAAAAGTACAACTCAATTGTAATTTCGAATGTAGAATGCTATCAAGTAACAACTTTGTTGTGAAGACGATGTTCTTTCAAACATGGCATGGAACAGAAACGATTGGAATTGTATTCGAAAGGCACCTGTCCAGCCATATTCACAGCACACTGAAAGCATCGTGAAACCACGGGACAGCCTTGCTTCAAAATACGTTGCTCGGCAGCTACTGCTCTCTACGGTACAAGATTTATTTATTAATTATTAATAGTATTGTTACAGTGGCTCGGAAGGAGGTAAAGTGGCGCTTCTGTTGACAATTACGGAAAAAGTAGGAAGCTCTCGAACAAGGATAGATAGATCCTTGCCTCTTCAACAGTCCTGTGACAGAGAGGATTTTTGCGATTTAGTTTGAGCAACTTTTTCAGCCGAAGAAGCAATATTTTCTAATAATTCTTATTTTGATATATTCCTTGTATCATTCTGCAGGGAAGTACAGAGCCCTTTTTTGGAAAAGGTGCCTATAACAAAATTTATTCTATGAAAACATACACTTTTATTTTTTATAAAGTTTCGAAAGCGAAGTTGCAAAATCGGGCTCTGTACTTCTTTGCTGAATGGTACACGGATTATTAAAAAAAAAAAAAAGAATTATTAGAATTGCACAAACTAAATCGCGAAAGCAAGCGGCTTGGTTATCGCTCTGTCTTCGCCCCCTCCTGCTATCGTTGTATCACCCTCTCTGTCACAACATCGTTGGAAAGACAAGTATCTATCTCTCCTTGTTGGAGAGCTTCCTATATGTTCCGCAACTGTTGAAAGAGGCATCACTTTACCTCTACTGACTTTTCGAACTTCAACAGGTGTAGTTTGAAATACCTACCTTTTCTCTATCGTTAAGATTCAGGAATCTCTGTTTAGCGTCCTCCTCTTGCTTTTTCAATTCGAATTCTTTCTTCTTCAATTTTTCTTTCTCCCGTTTCAGTTTTCTATACTGTCTCTTTTTCTCCGATTCCTCTTGTTCTATTTCATCGGTAAGCGGTCCAGGTATTTGAGACTTTACAAATACACAGATTATTAAACCGAGTAACACGTATTAGTATATTACGTGCCAAGGGCGCGAAATGGGTGATTGGCGGCCGAGTCGAGTCGACAATGGGGGTGTTAGTCACCTTGCGTCCGTGTTACGTACGCTATTTTTTGAACCAGAGGGCGCAAAAATCGGGCTTTTAATGCCTATGTAATTAGCGAGCGCAAAGTGCCCGATTTTTGCCCTGGAGACCAAGGTATTTTACTTCTTGCCTCGAGAGCCATAAGTAAAGTACTTTGCACCCTAAGGCAAGAATCAGACACTTTGCACTCGTCAAATATAATACTCGCCCTCTGGTTCGAGAAACATAGAAAGGAACGGTACAAATATATAAGTACCTTAGTATAATTAAACTTATCAGGATTGGTACCCATGAATCTTCGAAAGACATTTCTAGTTTCCTTGTCGTTCGCCGCTGCATACGGTGTTTGCAGCTTCTTATTTTTGTTACAGGGATCTGACCCGACCTCCAACAATCGCCTAATAATTCAATCTTTTAATACAATTTCTTCAAATGAAAATAAACATTGCAATAATAACAATGTCAATTTACCACACTAATTTTAGATGTCCACCAAGGGCCGCCAAATGTAACAGTGTATTACCATCTTCGTTAGTATCGTTTACCAATTTGGTTACATCATTTTTGCGTATAATCGAGTTATTTTCAATAGTCGTATCTTCTTTGTTCGATTCTTCTAATCCTTCATCTTTTCCTGCTTGAACCAACAAATCGTCGATGATAGACGACAACAGATCGTTATCTCCAAACTTACACGCCGACCATAATTTCATTTTTGCGATACTCAGCGCATCGTTCATTGTACACTCTAAAGAACAAATTGTGTATTTTAATGTACAGGCAGTTCGGTATAATTGTTTCCAATTTCGCTCACCATCTTTTCTTATTTTCTTCCTCTGACGTCGAGCCTTTTTGTTTTTCATATATCTCGGCACGGTATCTTGGAAAGCTAATAAGTGTTCATTGAAATCTATTTCCAGTTCCTGTTCTATCAAAGAAACGCTGACAGTACCGATTTGGCTGTCCAGCTCTGACTCCGAAGACGACTGAGCTAACTTTGCAACAATATCTGAAGAAATAAGAGTAAAATTTTATCATTTATCATTCAACTATATTATACGTGACATTTGAAAAATTCATACCTGGTAAAGGACGACAAGGACTCTTCCTTGGTTTTGCTCTATCTATATGAGAACGAGGATTTCTGTGCTGTCTTTCGGGAGACGGTTGAACGGTTGTTTTATTCTTATCATTATCTTGAGGATTACGCACGTTATTGGCAGTAATTGAATCGCACTCTTCGTTCTCTGTTTTCTCGGCAATTTCATCGCACACATCGACTTTTGATACTTTCTTTCTAAGAGGCTGACGCGGTGAAATAGGAAAAGTATCTGTAAAATGAGCTGCAGAACCTGAAACGTGTATTCGTCAAAATACATGTAAATGTATTAAAATAATAAAATGCAACAATATTGTTGCACGTACCATAAATCTCCATAGTACTTAATATATCGTACACTCTTTTAACTTCGTTAAATGTTGCTCTACGAGTAGGGAACGGCAACGGTCTTAATCTTAAGTCACTTTTATCTAAAGGTGGATTCTTCCCTCCGAATAATACGGTACGGTTGTAGGGTCCAACCGCTCTGTACAGAATCAGAGAGGAGTTACTGATATGAGATGACCATGATTCGAGTATATCTTGCACATGCTGAAAAAATATAAAAATTTTAGCACGCGTTTCATGCATTTCGTTGCATTAATAAATGAAATACCTGAAGAAGGGACGCCTCGTTATAGCGACGTAAACTAGCACCAGCACTTTTTGGATGATTAGTCGTTGTACGTGAACTTTGGGCAAATCCTTGCTTAGCTCTTACGGTATAAGAATGAAACGTCTTGTGCACAATGGGTTCTCCATCTGAGAGAAAAAAAAAAAATTAAATATGTAAAATACTGTGCGGTTTCTCGATATTTCGGATTCGGGTCGGGTCGAAGACGTTCGGGTGCAATCGGATAGTTTCGGGATTTGGACGAGTATCATATTTTCGAGAACCCGTTCGATTTCACCGAAATCAAAATTTATACCTTGAAATACAGCGGCAGCAAAATGTCCTCCACCAATCATGATAACAGTCCATGTTGTTTTCTTGCCGCTGTCTAACGCTTGAGCAATCATCTCATTGTCTACCTCAGGAATTTCCTAAAATGTAATTGCATCTCTCCTGATCTGGCACGTATAGACAACGCCAAGTGATTCTAACAAAGTAGATCAAATTACACGATAAGAACATAGACAAGGATGTCTAGTTTATAAAAGATTCTTCTGAAAACTATTCGTCTATAAATAAATGAACCGACCTTCTTGTTATGAAGCAAACACCTGTATATGCTGAATATATTTCCATCGTCATTTTCAAAGAAGACTTTCGAATGACGATTGGCAGTGACTAATAAGGTCTCGATTTTCTTCTCCCTTGCCGATTCATCACAGTTTTCTGTATCAGAGCTGTCCGAGATTGATTCCGTATATTTTGCTTTCTTCTCAACTTTTTTAGTTTTCGTAACAGAGTTTTTATTCTCGCTTTGTCCGCTGGGAGAACCGCTTGCTTCCGAGACGTACGTCTCATCCTCGTTTTCAGACTCCGCGTCACTTCCAGATAAACTCGAAACATCACCTACAATACCGACAACTCTATGTTTTTCACAATAGTTATTATTTTCTTAAAAAATTAAGTTTCTTAATACCTTCGTCAGCTAGGAGACTAAATTTATCCTCGCTAATAGGTTTTAATCCATTCAGACGCTGCTTTAAGTTATACCGGTGCCAATCTAACTTATAATGAAGTCTTTGCTGCGCTTTATCTTCAAACGATGTATTACAAAACGAACAGCTTAAAGAATCTGACACAACCAAATCGTCTAGTTGGCTTAATACCTTTTCAGTTTCTGAAACTGAAATAATATTTTAATAACAATTGATGCTTTTTTTAAATCTATGTAAAAAAATATTTGCATTGTTATTTAAATTTTTCATACACATACGAAACATATGAAACTGTTAAAAAATTTCTGATTTTAAAAAATACAAATGCATTATCACTCCGATCATAATCTTACAAGGTAATGGAAGTTATCGTTAAAAAGTATTCGATGAACATAGAATGTTTCAAGTATCATTACCAGATGACGATCGAGATTGCATGCATTGTGCAACTTTGATTCCTTTGGTAATTCTGTTAAAATCCTCCTGATTGTATATTTTAAACATCCGATGATCCATCTTGTATCGCAACGTTTCAACGAGCGAAGATGTTTCTGAAGCCACGATGGAGAAATGAATCGAATTACCGTTTGAAAAATCGACGAAAATGGTTAAAAATCTGCCCGAACGAAAATGTTGATAAGGCCACAATCGCTCGCACAAGAGAACGTTGTATATAGGTGGTTGTAGCCGTAGCAAACGACAACGTTCTACTAACCTTTTCGCACGTTTGGATAATTAGGCAACCCAGGGACGCAACAAAGCGGTTCAGAACCCCGAAATCAATTACAAAAAATTTATATTCAGATTGAACGCTACTAATTATAAATCAAAAAGTAAGATATTTTACCTCGTTGAAATAGAAACAAAATTGTATAAATAACATATTTATTTACGGAGTTTTGAACGAATTCGTGTTGCTATTAAAAATTCATTTGGTACCTTATTTTATTTCAGCCCTGATAAAAGCTTACATCATTTTATGTATGTACTACTCTTTTACAAATGTCAGATCGATATTGAAACCAGAATCAGAAGCAATCACAAATTGCAAAAATAATACAAATAAAGTTACAGGGAAAGATTATTTAACGATACACAGGTTATTTTAAATAAACATTTGCAAGCATACTTCTCAATTTATTGATAGCATAGTTACATAAGTACAAATTGTATTTAAAAAATAAATAACAACAAATATAGCATTTTGTTTGCTTCAATAGTACAGAAATGAAACTTCCAGAGAACAATAATAAATTTTCACTTATAAGGTATTTTGTACGTTGTAAGAATTTCTACAGAAACAAAAGATACTACATATAATACTTTATGTTTAGTTGCTCGGTTCATAATTCATCAATAAATAAGAATTTTATTGATAAATTACTATAGACATTCCATCATCAGTCTTAAATAACATAGAAATTGGATGGTGTACAAATATTCATTGATCGCTAACCATGAATTTTGTACTTTTTACAATTTCATACATTAGACATTAAATATTTATATCTTAAATATTTACCGTGTTTCTAACAGACTTTGATTTTGTTCAATACTTTCTTGTATTTATGTATAAACTGACAAAACAAGTCATACACTTTAATAATGTTGAAGTACACGAGGAAGTTACATTTACTTTTAACATTATTTTAAACTGCATATAGAATTTCTTTTCTTACATTAACATCTGTACGTAAGAAAATACTGTTTTTCTACCAATAGGCATCTTATATTACTTTCCTTTTTTATTATTTTTTCATTTTTTTCATTATGAAAAATATTCCTGAATCCGTGCGACATAAATTATTTATTTAATTATAAGAAATTAATTGTTAAATTAAATATTCTAATAATCAAAAATAAAGAATATGTATATATATAAGATCAGTATTGTTAGTTAATATAAATAACAAATAAATAGAATCACTGCAGAGCGTTGTACAATGTTTTGTAAATTATGTACACACTACCACGTCGTCATAAGTTAGTTTCAAGACACTAAAGACACATATAGATAAAAATCAATACTCCATTCAATACTCCAACTAAATAGTTCATTTGTACCACTGATGTTCTTGAAAATCTGAAAAGAAATTAAATTGTATTAAAAGAATATTTGCATGGTGGCGCCTCCGTCGACAATTGCGGAAAAAGTAGGAAGCTCTCGAAGATCCTTGTTTCTCCAACGACGCTGTGACAGAGAGGGTGATACAACGATAGCAGGAGGGGACAAAGACTGTCTTCGTCCCTCCTGCTATCGTTTTGTCACAGCGCTGTTGGAGAGACAAGGGTCTATCTCTCCTTGTTCGAGAGCTTCCTACTTCTTCCGCACTTATCGACAGAGGCGCCACTTTACCTCCTGCGCACCCTTAAAAACACATATTTTTAAATGCGGTGAAAATTTTCTAATTCCAACTTACCTCTGCTTATAAGGACTAAAAGGGGAAGGTGGATTGATTCCAGGGATACTGCTATCTTTGTAAATTATAAACCAAGTAAAACCCATCATTATAAGACCACATATTGCTGCTCTTATCAACCATCCGTATGTTTTAACACACGATGTCATTACATTCAGAACATCGTCGTATTGACTAGTGTTAACAAACTTCTCATTCACGACTGTTAATTGTTTCACACTGAATTGTGACGCATCAGGTATGTATGATAAATCAAACGCATTGGAGATGTTGGAAAACATAGATGCTGGAGACATATATTTAAAATTGCTTCGTAGCTGTGTAATATTCCCTGAAGAAATTATACGAATATATCAACAACCATGACTACAAACTCTTTCATAACATGCAATGCTGCGATAAGCCAATTTTTCTTCAACTAATAGAATTTATTCATTTTTTTTAAATGCTCATTTATTATACAAAATTTGTGTAAAAATTTTGATAAAGCAGGGACTAGATATAGTTTTATAAATTTAGCCATGATCAACATTGCACAGGAATTTAATAGCTTAATTCTAGAAATTTTATTCAAAGTTTGAAGCTTGTCAATACGAAGATCTTGAAAAAATAATCATGCACACTGTATTTTTTGTATTCTATTGATCTCATAGCAAAATAAATGTACAAACAAATACATAACAAACGTACGATGCATATTAATAAACATTATTCCTACAAAGCACAATTTCCAAGGGAAAAAAGGTGTTATTCTATTTTGACAGATTGTCACTTACCATAATTAATATACAACTTTCCCAAGACGATGGAAAGTGACATTAGGAAAAGTGAACAGCTAAAAGTCCACTCATTTATTTGCAATTTTTTCCATAACCTCACCGGTGCGGGATAATTTTTGTTGCTCGTTAACCCTTTAGCTCCATTCGAGTATAAATATGCATTTTTTTCGGTCATTTTTGCCTCCAATTAGGGAAAGAACATGCAAGTATTTCTACTAGCCACTCGAAAAATCACAACTGACAGATGATACGAATCTCCAAAAATAACAGTGAATAATAACATACGCGACTGTGTGACATATGATATATACGCGCGCACACATGCATACATTCGCGCATGCGTTTCGAGGACCTTCAGGATCGTACCGTTAACAACTTAGCTGCGAACGCGATAATCTTAATTTAACGAAATATTAATAGATTTGTTTCTTATTAAAAGATAACTAATACATTAGGAATTTGTTCACTGTGTTATTAAATAAATTGAAACTGGAAACCGATGTCAATTTCAATTTTTGAAAATAATATAGTTTGTGCATACACGTGACCATTTCTTAAGATTTATAATAACTGGGGGTACCAATACTGTAAATATATATAACAAATGTTTGGTTCGACGAATCAGTTAAAAATGTGAGGATATATATGAAAAAAAAAAGGATAGATAATACATATCGTTGCAACGTTCCTGCGAATGCTAAAAAACTTATGGAGGGGCGAAAGATAGCCTCGGAGTTTTCAGCTAACCGTATTCGTCATTCGCTTAGCGGCGGAGACAGTTGTGACAAAAGAAACTGGTCTTCGAATACACGACAAACGGTGTACGCGTTCACTTATATATGGAACCGTAATTTTTACGTGTGCGTATACGCTATCGACAAAAAATGGCAGCGCAAGACGAAGTTGGCATCGGAGATTTGGTCCTTCTGGATGAAATTACCGTGGAGAAGGTCGTGGACAATTTACGAATAAGGTAAGATAGTGTTCGGGGTAGTCACGAATGTGACAGTAAATGATAAAATTATGGCGGGAAAAATCAGTAAACGCAAATTACCCTTTAATCAACAAAATTGTCGCAGGTGTTTTTGCAAGCGTCCCCCCGGTAATTTGTAATACTTCATAGATCATCCACCAAGAGGGCGTGGCTAACCATGTATTAGCAGGTGGTTGCAATTCAACTTCATCCTATTTGGATTTGAACTTGACCCACAAAACTCGTTGTGGAAAAAACATACCCCTCTCTGATTCACATTAAAATCACTCTCAGTCGATAATATATGGTTGCAGATTTCGTCATCGTCCTTAAAATAATTACAAATTTAAATTTCTATATGATTTCGATTACTTTCGATACAAAACTCGTAACTATATACAACTGCAGATTTAAGATAACGTTACTATGCGATAAACCGTTAATAAGTGTATGTTCAGACATGATATTTAGTTTTTTTTAATAAATGTTTAAATCTTATCAGGTTCTTTAGTCTATGAGTCATCACCTTCGGCTTTTACACGTTACATGTTTCATTTCGTTGAAAATATTTTAATTCCTTCCTTATTATACAAGCACGTAAAGCATTCCTCGTATTGTATTATTTGAAAATGAAACATTTTTATTTTATCTCATTAAATGTTGTAAATCCATGTTAATGTAATGTACCCTTGCAAAAAAAAAAAGAAAAGGAAATGAATGATTTTAAGCGCGGGATACATACGATTGAACGTAAGGCGCTGAACCTTATTGTTTCATAAATGGAAAAAGAATTTTAAACTAAAATGCTACAATTATGTAATGTTTAGTGCATAGTTAAAGTAAAAAAAGAGTTAAACATACTATTATATCATCTTATCTTCGATAAAAAGATAAAGCTTATCTTTTTGTGAATAAAACAAATCGATTCCTGTATCTATAGTGCTGTTGCAACATAAAATAGATAAGTTGAAATTATCTTTTAATTATATTGTTACTAATATCTTTTTGTAATTCATTGTTTTAGGTTTAACGGTGGTAGAATTTACACATACATCGGAGAAGTATGTATCAGTATAAATCCTTACAGAAATATAAACATATATGATAACAATCATATTAATAAATATAAAGGTAAATGATTATGCCGTGCATGCTTTCTATTTAACAAATATAATATTGAAATTTTCACGGAAATTTTAGATAGAGAATTATTTGAAAATCCTCCACATATTTTTGCAATCGCCGATGCTGTACACAGAGAAATGAAACAACAGGGCCGTGACACCTGTATAGTAATAAGCGGAGAGTCCGGGTCTGGGAAAACGGAAGCAAGTAAAATTATCATGAAATATATAGCCGCAGTCACAAATTTAAGCGGTCAGCAAGAAATAGAGAGGTATATAGATTATTCGAGAATTATAATTTACTATATAATCAAATTTTTGTAGGTCATTACGGATTCTTATAAACAAAAATACAATAAAACAGTTGCTTTTTAGGATTTTACATTTTTTAAGTTTAAAATTTTGTTTTCTTGTATGTCAGAGTAAAAAATATTCTTATACAATCCAATTCGATATTGGAAGCCTTCGGGAATGCTAAAACGAACAGGAACGATAATTCGTCTCGTTTTGGAAAATACATGGATATAAATTTCAATTTCAAAGGAGATCCGATCGGTGGTCATGTAACTAATTACTTGTTGGAAAAGTCAAGAGTTGTGTATCAACAAAATGGTGAACGTAATTTTCATTGTTTCTATCAGGTATTACCAAATTGTTTTCTTTATTATATTTTTTTTTCTTTATATTATATTTTCTTTATATTATTTCTTTTGAATATATAGTTATTAAATGGCTGCAGCGAAGGAGAATTAAATAAGCTACGGCTGGTAAGAGATCCAGCTGCGTACTTCTATGTTGGCGCTGGAAATTGTAATAAAGCAAGTCCAAACGATAAAAGCGATTATAAAGCAGTTACCACTGCCATGTCTACCCTTGGATTTACGCAAAATGAAATGCAAACAATTTGGAATGTTATCGCTGGCATACTACATTTGGTTCGTTGCGATTTATATCATTTAAATATCAAAACAAAGGCAAAGTCTCGTTCGTCATTTCGACAAAACGTATATTTCACAGGGCAACATTACTTTTAAACTCGAAGAGGATAAACTTTCGATTGCAAATAGAAGCGCATTGAATGATACAGCGAATCTATTTTCCATTAGTCCAAATGAATTAAGCACCGCTTTAACTCAAAGAGTTATCGCGGCAGGTGGAGAGGTTATGCAGAAAACTCATACTTCGACGGAAGCAGAGTATGGAAGAGATGCCTTGGCGAAAGTAAGATTTTTATATGATTTCTGTTAATAAAAATATAATGATCTATCCAAATTGTTTCAGGCTATATACGAAAGATTGTTCAGTGAAATAGTATCGCGCGTGAATATTGCCATCAACGTAAACGATACAGAAACTTACAAGAGATACCGAACGGTGATCGGTGTACTCGATATATATGGATTTGAAATTTTTGACGCAAACAGTTTCGAGCAGTTCTGCATCAATTATTGCAATGAAAAATTACAACAGCTATTTATCGGTAAGACAGCCTTGTATAAAATATATTCCGCCAAACATTTCCAATTAACATTCTATGTTTCAGAATTGGTATTGAAGCAAGAACAAGAAGAATATAAAAGGGAAGGTATAGCATGGCAGAATATTGATTATTTCAATAATCAGATAATTTGCGATCTGGTAGAACAACCGCATAAAGGAATTATAGCAATTATGGACGACGCTTGTCTCAGCGTTGGCAAAATTACGGATGAAGTTAGTCTCCGTAAATAATTTGACACGTATTGAAAGGAATTGTATTTATTTCATAATAACGTTCTTCTTTAGATGCTTCTGGAGGCTATGGATAAAAAATTGATCGATCATAAGCATTATTCTTCCCGTCAATTAAAACCAATGGACAAAGAACTTCGACACAAAGTTCAGTTCAAGATCAAACACTACGCCGGAGATGTAATATATAACATTAATGGCTATATGGATAAGAATAAAGATACATTGTTTCAAGATTTTAAACGTTTACTTTATAACAGTACTAATCCAATAATTAGCAAAATGTGGCCCGAAGGAGCTCAAAATATTTTAAAGGTATACACACACGTATCGTTGTATTAGGTTATCCCAAAAGTTTCTTTCCCTATCTGTACGCAACACTTTGTCTGGCAGTGTTAACAAAAATATAATATTACGGAGCTTTTGGTGAAATGGAAGAAGATAATAGGTCAAAGTGAATCGTATGTAACTCAATAACGTGACGTTATTTATTAATAAAGCGAAAGGAACTTTCGGTACAACCTGATACTTACAATATTTCAAACGCTTTATTGTATATATATATATTAATTTATTGTAGACAACGAAAAGACCTTTAACAGCTGGTACACTGTTTCGTAATTCCATGATAGCTCTGGTTAAAAATTTAACGAGCAAAGAACCATTCTACGTTAGGTGTATAAAGCCCAACGAAGTTAAATCACCGGTTGTGTTCGACGAGGAAAGAGTGAATCATCAAGTACGATATTTGGGTCTGATTGAAAATGTGTTAGTCAGACGAGCTGGTTTCGCGTATCGTCAAAAATACGATACATTTTTGAAACGGTATTATTTCTTAAAATGTACATCAATTATTGTATTACGATAGAACTGTATATCATTAACGAAATTGTTTGCGGTAGGTACAAAATGATATCTCAGTATACCTGGCCAAATTTTCGAGGCGGTAGCGACAAAGATGGTGTACGCACATTACTGAACGAAAAGGGTTTCAGCGATGACGTGAAATACGGACATACTAAAATATTTATTCGTTCGCCTCAAACGTTGTTTGCATTGGAAAAGGCGCGTAGCGATTTGATACCAAGTATCGTGATACTGTTACAAAAGCAATGGAGGGGATACTTGTGCCGTCAAAAATATAAAAAGATGAAGGCTGCTCTTGTTATAATGAAATATTATCGAAAATATAAAACGCGTACTTACATCAAAGAATTGGAGAAAACTTTCCAAAATGCAAAGACGATGCGTGATTATGGGAAACACTTGGCTTGGCCTCGCGAAAATTTTTCCGTAAGACACGCGATACCTATTTTGAAAATTATTTATGGAAGGTGGAGGGCTTGGATGATCCTCAGACTTATACCTAGAGAAGATTGGCCACAATTACGATTAAAGGTATTATTTATTTCCATACGTTAGGTGATATAATTATGTAATTTGTATTGCTGTAATATTAGATGGCTGCTGGAAGCGTTTTGCGTTCGAAACGAGCCTACTGGGGCCAAGACAGACGCTGGGAAGGGAATTACTTATCCAAACTCGAAGAAAACCCTCTAAGCGATACTTTTAACGCTTCGATAAATAATCTTCGCAATATGGATCATTTTAAGACTGTTTTGTTCAGTGCGTTTATCAGAAAAACTAATAGGTTTGTATCAGATATGTATTACGCCATAGGTGGGGAATGTGCAGTCTCGAGGTCACATGAGGCCTTTATAAAAGCTAGCTATTTTATTAATTAACACATTGTTTGCGGGACATTTCGATATTTTAATCGCCGCGTAAGAAAGTTAGATTAACCAATATAATTTATAGTCAATTTCAACAAGTATGTGTGCCGTGGAACTATCACAAAGACGATGGTAACATAATCCGTTCTTAAAAAACCCGTATAAATACGGGACCCGAATTCCACCAGCAGACAATGAAAAACGGATTTTTGCGTGTCCTGCAAACCACCACCAGTCTAAAGAAAAAACGGATTTATCCGTGTCTCGGCAACAACGTGCTAATATTTAATTATATAGATTACGGAAATTTGAAAATTAATAGAATTATTACTCTTTTATTACTGAATAATTTAAATGTGGCCTCAAATGGTAAAAAGGTTCCCCACCTCTGTATTATACTCTACATGTCTTACTTGAAATAAATCGTATTTGCAGATTTAATAAACAGAAAGACCGTGTATTGGTGGTCACCGAACACGCCATATATAAACTTGAAAATGTCAAATTTAAAAGTATGAGAAAAGGTATGCCGATAACAGAGATCACAGGTTTGAGCGTATCACCCGGAAGGGACCAGCTGATAACCATTCATTCGAATCGAGGAAATGATTTCATTATGTCCATCATCGCTAAAGAAGATAAAGTTGGGGAACTTGTTGGTATCTTAAGTAATAAATATAATCAGTGAGTATACATTTACCTTTTTATAAAGGATATTGTTTATTATAATGTACTCTGAATGAATAAATTTTACGTTAGACTACGTTCGGCCGATCTGCAAGTTATGGTCGATGTAAAAATTAAATGTATGTTGGGGAATAAAAGCAAGATGCTACGAGTGGAAGTGCATCCTGAAGTCAACGAGCCAACGTTCAAAAAAGATGGAGATAACATTATATACGCTATTCCGGCATCGGTTGGTATAATTGACGGAAATACCAATTCAAGGTTTCAAACTAGGACGACTAATTAAGATAAGTAACCTGTTTGAGTGTTCTATCCGAAGCAATTTATAGTCGAAATATTTTTCAAGCTTCTATGAAATACTTCGGGATTCTTATCTATATATTCTTGATGGCTGTTTTAAGCATTTCTTAATGTACAAATACTATTAGGGAAATTCTGAGTCATTATTAATAAGTTGAAAACATTTTTCTTATAACGTAAAGTATTTTCTGGCGACAAAAAAGAAATGGATTGAAATAATACAGGCAAAGAATTTGATTGGAGGTATAATAATTAAAATAATAAAATATATCACGCAATTATTGTTTAACAAAATTAATTCTATGTAAATATTAATTCTCTGTAATGCAAATGGTGCATGCATTGCTTATGTGAATAATTTGTAAATTATGAAATTGGAGTATACATATACACATATAGTATTTAAGAGAAAACAGTATTGCCTTAAGAAAGTATCACTTTTCGATACGCTAGCTTTATAACACCATTATGGCCTTCTACTTAATAGTATATTACGTACCAAGGGTGCAGAATGGGTGATTGGCGCCCGAGTCGAGTTACAATAGAGACGGGGGTGAGAGTCGCCTTGCGCCCGTGTTACGTAAGCTATTTTTTTTTAACCAAAGGGCGCAACAATCGGGTTTTTACGGGAACCCGACCGGTCGGGTCGGGTCGGTAAAATTCGGACGGGCTCGGGTTTCTTCGGTAAAAGTCGGGCGTCGTTCACTAAAATCATCATTTTTTGCATAAAAATTATTTTATAGCAAACTTTCGCGTAAACAAATATTTTGCCTATGCTTGCTAAGTACTTGGCCGCCTAAAGAAACGGAGTATCAAGGACTGTATTAGAAATATAATACAATTCATTTGAAATATATTAAATCGAATCGCAGGAACTCGTCCGAGCACGCCCGACTTTTGCCGATGAACCGAAAGAATCGGGCTACCCGAGTACTCGTAAGTTACGGTACCCGGCCGAGCTCGCCCGAATTTTACCGATTCAACCCGAACCCGTAATCTCGGCTATCCGCAAACCCGATTCTTTGCCGTAGGGCGCAAAGTATTTTACTTCTCGCCCTAAGGCGATTTTTGCACCCTCTGGTTCAAAAAATATTTTTTCACTGTCATAAAATGTTTATATATATATATATATATATTATGTAAAAACTTACCGTAACTTGTAAAATATGATTTATATATTTAATGTTAAAACTGCAATTTATATTACAGAAATTTTACATTTTTAAACAGGAATGTTTTATAACAGAAAAACTTGTTACCCATAGAAGGTTCGTCATTACTGTAATTATAATGAAAATTTATTAATCATGTTAAAATTCTAACGTTATCGTAACGCTACTTACAAAACAGCGATGATAACTTTGTACTCGGCGAGATTGTGAAGCAATATTGCACAATGTAAAAATGGTGCCATTGTTAAAAATAAACTGATCTTTTTATAAATTTATATTTGTATATAAAAATTATTATAACCAGAATAATAATGAATAAAAATAACAACTTATTTACATTTTACATAAAAGTTGCTTACAAACATTTCATTTGCGAACTGAACATTTATAACGTTTCTTTTTTCTTTTTCTTGCACTTTTTATTGTTAAAGTATAATAGAATACATTTTTTATACAAAATAATTGCATAATCTAATCGATGCGTTGATATAGATATATGTATCCTAATTCTTTTGGCGGATTTTCCGATAACGCAACCTATAATGAATAATTCATATAGATATTTTCTAAGCACATCAAATATTTCATACTTGTGATACATACTTTATCGTCGTTGTATATTACCCATCTCCCTTCTTTTAAAAGATGACACACGTAATGTCCTACCATCGTCGATGTTCCCATGTGAGATATAAATCCCACTAATTTATATTCTATCGTAACGATACAATAATTGATTAAAACAATTTTAAAAAATTAATACACGTCATTAAGAGAAAGTCAAATAACTTACGGTTACTTCCGTCCCTATATGCATCTTCGGATTGGCCTGGTTCATCTTCCATTTCTAAATTATCCAATTCAGCTTGATGACTAAAAATCCAGTCTGCTGCACGCTCTAAATTGTTGTCAGTCGCTTTAAGGGCTTTCGTTGCCTGTTCTCTAGTGAAACCCATTCCCATTACCATTGCGAGGGCATCTTCGTTCACAATAAATTTATCTTTTCCTAAAATTAAACAAAAAAATATAGAACAAAGATAACAAATATCAATCGATTAATTCACAGGGGTCGAACATACATTTTCAAACCTTTCGCGCTAGTATTCCCTAGGGAAAATGGCGACGATGGAAACCAGTCCCACCATTCGTCTAATACTCGAGAATTACTAGGCATTATAATTAATCTAACCCATTATCCATTTTCACCTTTTTATTCGTGTTGAAATGATTAACGAACCGGATATTCTTGTTTAATGTAATTCAGACCTAACCTAGCTTTAATACCCAATAATTCTTGACTACCGAAACGAATGGTGGGGTTTTCTTCCCCTACATCGCCATTTTCCCTAGGGTAAGACTAACGTGCTCGACACTGTACTTTTTATTTTAAACCAAAATGCATAGATATCAAGGGAAATAAGTATTTATTTATATTATAATAATTATTAGCTGGAGTAAATAATAAAAATTTTGCAACTTTGGTTATTATTAAACAATGGGTTAAGTACCTGATTTCACGTCAACTCCAGGTGGAACGAATGGATCGGCAAAGTCTGAATCCATAATGTGTTCCATCAACCAATTGGTAGCTGCTTCTAAATCACGATTTTCTGTAAAGTACAGGGCTCTTTTACAAGCTTCGGGCGGGAATCCCATGTCTATCAATTGATTCAGTATCTCGTTGTCGTAAACCGGTGGTGCAACTTCGGAACCACTTGTTTCTGGCAACAATTCTTCATTCGGTTGCAAACCGGAACCCCGAAGGGTGCTCAAATCCAATATATCCGGCATTTCGACCGCTACATCTAATTTTATAGGCGTCAGATCTTCGCTGAGCATGAACTTTTTCAAGTGGATTAACAGATAATCCGGAAAAGTGGCAAGTCTAGTTGTTCTATAAATAAAAGAATACATTTGTTGATTATATATTCAGTATTTACCGTTTACAACCCATCACTTACTTTTGCGCCACAGTCTTTTCGTTCAGCGCCGAACTGTAAAATTGTTCTATCGTTTCGGACCGAACGAACGCTTGCAAGCAAGACGAAAGCTTTATACGCGGCCTGACAAACGCATTCGAATCTAATTTCTGCCCTTTCGCCACGGCTTCTTTCTTTGCACTTTCGTAAGCTGCAACTTCATCCTACGTATACACAAACATTTTATAACCAAAAATATTCAATATAAATATTGATATCAGAGGTGCGCGGGTTCTCGAATTCTACTACTTTTTACCGTATTAAAAGAGATGTGAACACAAGGATGGACAAATATCGCACACATGTATAATATAATAAATAGATATTATATTATATTATAGATGTCGATTTCTCGATACGCTTTTACGGGTTTTCGATACGTTCGTATACAGTCGGATAGTTTCGGGATCTTGACGAGTATCATACTTTCGAGCAGTGATGCCAGGACGTGGGATTTTTCCCACGCATGCGCACTACCTAATCCTCAGTAACGTATATACTTCACTAAAATATGGGGTATCGTTAGACCCCCGTGACAATTGAAATACGGTAGAAGGTTCCCTTAGTACGGGGCCCTTACGCGTACCTACTGTTGCACATAGATACGTCCATGAAAACAACCGCCGTCGAGCTGTGACGTCAGCAGGCGCATGCGCACGAAGGCTCCCACGTGGGAGAAAATCCCACGTCCTGGCATCACTGCTTTCGAGAGCCCGTTCGATCTCGCCCGAGTTTTCCCGATCCGACCCGAACCCGAAATGTCGAGAATCCGCACACCTCTGATTAAATATGTTCGCTGTACACACCTAGAACGTAGTTTAAATACAAAATAAACGTACCTTGTTTATCGCAGCCTCCATAGGTACCGACAGTGGCAACAAGTATTCACGACGGTAAGTGTATTTCACTTTGTTAGAACGACCACATTGATACCTTTCTTCCAATTTGAATTTGAAACAATCCGTAGGATTCATCTGGTGACGGCTGTGACGCTGTGCGAATTAATTTCCTTTGTATTAGTATTTGTAACTTTTGTACGAGAAATAAAGGAAGATTTAATTCAATTACATCTATAATATTTATGATGTGAAGGAAGAATTCTTGCGCATCCTGTTGCCGATTGGTAGAGAATGTCGAATGTCCACGACAGATTAACGTTTTGAACATCCGCGGAGGAATACCTAAACGTGATTCATTTTCGTTACCTGTACTCGGTGGTATCGAATATTTGCCAGACAGCAAACCAATTCCAAGTTTAGCCCTGTAATTAGCAATCGCTCGTACCTTAATTCGTTCTATGTAAAGCGAAAGTTTTTTTTACCGTCAACTTACATTTGAACATTAAAATCATTCACTGGATCTGTGTAATTTTGCTGAAATATCTGTGGCGCGCCATCTACGTATCTGAAATTCATCTCTGATCGTTAAATATCGATAACGAAGATTAATATTCACTTCAATTTATACACAAACCTTTTAATGAAATCTGGAATCACAAACAACATTTGCACAACGCTGTTTAAATAACAAGAGTTTCCCAAATTGGCAAGTCCTGTGTATCCAGGACCGTACAAAGGTGTTAATTTACTTGCAGCTTCTTGCAACGCAACCCATTCGTCGAACCGTTGATTGAGATCTAATTCAAGCTCCACCATAGATTTATCAGTTTTCTCCATTTGCTCGATATTGATACCCCAATGAGCTAAATGTGACGCCAAGTGTGGATCCTCTACTATATCATCTTCGTCGTACGAATACACGTCCCCTTTTCCTTCTTTAGTTATAGTTCCTAGTTTCACGGCCAAGGGATAACCGGTAGTACGATAATGCTCGACCGCGTGATCGTTTCCTCCGCTTCCATCGTAAAATTTACGCCCACAAAGAATACTGCCGTCGGTTAAATTCAGCCAAAGATTTTGCGTCATATCACATTTCTCGCATTTCCATCCAACCGGAGGTATTTTTTTCCCATTGTCCAATTGTTTCAGATTCGCTGCATGCCTAAAAAATCAATAATTATATAAAATGATGCAAAAAAAAAAGGTAGCTTGTATCAATACTTCAATTTTTAACCTCACTTTGAAACTGTTCTTATTTCTCCGTCCCAAGTTCCGGATAACGCATTCAGTTCTGCCGTTATTGTTGCGGATACAGTTTCTAATATGCGCTGGATCGAAAGCTCTACCTAGAAAGAAAATTATACGTAATTTTAATGTACCGTTTTCATTCTTCGATCTAACGTCGTATAAAACTTACTTCCTGCGGCAGATTATCCGTCGGATAGGGTATTGTTGTGAAGTTTGGTAAAATAATAATTTGGTAAGATTCGTGGCAAGTATATTTTGGCGCGTCTGGTTTAAAGCCATCCTCCGTTCCTATCGCTAATCTTGTAATTTTCTTTTCAGGTCCGTCTCCTTCGTTTTCGGAAGGAATCTATAAACAAAACAGGCAATGTTTTGTTACAAATGTTTTACAAATTTTTTATATTCGATAAATAAAATAAACCTCTTTTATCCTTTGTTTAATGTGTAGAAATACAGGATTTCCTGTTAATTGGTAATAATGCTGTAAATAATCTTGACCTAATCCCAGAAACGTGGTGAGACTAACGTACAGCCCAGTAGGGGTTTGCTAAAAAAATCAAAACATAAAAATGATTATTATGTTATCATATTGTTATTAGTAACTGTAAAATCATTGTGACATCTTACCGGAGTATCGAAAGAATAAACACACTCATCCTTGTATACTTTATCGTTTTTCTGAGGTATCCTTATTTTAGACAAATGCTTCATCAACTCCTCCATCGTGAGTAAAACGATATCGCTAGAGAAAAGCAAATCAATTTGATCACGGAAACCGTTTGTATTAAATTGAAAATAACCTATTTTAAGATCGCCGGTTTTGCCGTATTGATGATACGCGCGATTTCAGAAATAAGACAAAAAGGTACCGAGAACCTATTCGACTCTTCTTGTTTCTCTTTAAAAATCAGTGGTACTCAATAGCGAGGCAAGACACTGTACCACACTTTTATACTTTAATTTGACATCGTTTATTAGAATAAATGATGTCATTTAACAACGTATCATCAATAAAATTAACATTCCTCGATACGTTCTTGGATTAAATAATTTATAATTGGTTCTATTTTTTACGATTGTTACCAGAAAGCAAGCCTACGTTTGAGCAAACTGTGCAGCACGCGTGTGTATGTATATATATATGTGTACATGTGTGTGTATATAATGATTCATACTGTCATTAACCTAAAATAAAATGTATATTTTATTTATAGAGAAATGATCATGTAAAATATCATAACTAAGGAATGTCTCAATAAATCATGTGTAATCGTTTATTATATACGATTATTGTAATTTATGTTTACGATTAAGTAATTTACATTTAGTTTTGAAAAAATGGAAAAGGAGAGGTACGTATTTAATAATTTATAAAAATTTCTAACTTTATTTATCTATACACATCGTATAATGCAATTATTATCAAATTACATATACAATCGATTAGGCAATATTTTAATCGGAAATTATAATTTATCGTATACCTACTGTCACTTAATATACTAAGAATATAATAATTTAATTACATTTCTTTTCTATTAGATTCACAATGCTCCTCTTGGAACCGGGGGAGATATTTTTTGAAGATTATAGCGTTCAGATGAATGTATTCAATATTTCTAGTTCGGAAGAACAAAAATGGATAGACGGAAGATTAAAATTATGTTCGAAATCTTTGGTATTTGTAAATAAGGATATTAATCAGCCTTTAATTAAAATTCAACTTAAAGAGACCATAGATATCGATCAATGCAAATCTAGCGTCGCCATCACAAAGTTAGTATCCATATATACATATTTACAATTTACATCTAACAATCTAGTTTAAATTAAACTTTACCATTATTTATAAGGTGTGGCAACGTATTGTCGGTCCAGTGTAAACAGTACGTGGAAATGTTAGAAAAAAACATACTCGCGCCTTATAAATTTATACACCAAAATGCAACTTTCTACTTTTGTTTCAACTATGCAAAAGTGGATGACTGTCTTCCCCAAATTTTACAGCTATTCAGGGCAGCTACTCTGCCAACCGCTGAACAAAATGCCATGGTATTCTTATCGTTCGCTACTTTTGCTGTTATATTCAAAAATAAAATGATTATACTCTTATTATCGTTACAGATTATGGCTATAGTGCATTCTCGACAATCTAGAGTATCGTTCGATACCTCGTGGTTAGAAGATCTATACGAACAAGTAGTGTTAGAGACCCAAGCGAATAAAGTATTACCTCTCGTTGTAAATCCGGGAAGGATACTTTTAACAACTTCAAGGATTTATTTTCAACCCTACAATAATTTGGATCAAGTATGTATTTTACAATAACGATAATTAGTAATTGTCACCTATATTATTAAAGAAAAAAACACAATTTCACATTTTTAGCACCCAGTCCTAAAAATACAGCTAAAAGATATTATTAATATTATTAAAAGAAGGTTTCTTTTGAGACAAGTTGTAAGTATAACTTTTATATATCGATGTAATGACTGTTATAATTTGATATACAAGGTCTTTTTATATAACAGGGTCTTGAAATCAAATGGTTACGTCAACAAGATAATAAAGTTAAACATCTGTTTATATCGTTAAAAAATCAACACGACAGAGATGAATTATACGCAAGTTTATTAAATCAGTCGGCAGTTTCTTTGGAAAGGGTTCCTCAAGATCAAATGACTATGAGATGGCAAAATGGTTCTTTATCGAATTATGATTATCTTTTATACGTTAATAGGTAAGTTTGATATCAGTTACGCTATAAATTATGGTTAAAAAGTACACGAAGATTTTCAGTTTGGCAGATAGAACCTTTCATGATTTGACTCAGTATCCGGTTATGCCTTGGGTAATACAAGATTACACGTCTTCCACGTTGGATTTAAACGATCCGAGCGTTTACCGAGATCTTTCGAAACCTATTGGAGCCCTTGAAAAGAATCGATTAGAAAGGTTGAAGGTATCCATATTTTCTTATAATACACGATTTACAATGGATCAAGAACAAAATAATCATACCGTTATATACTTTAGGAACGATATTTGGAAATGTCAGAACCAAAATTTTTATATGGTTCCCATTATAGCGCACCAGGATTCGTATTATTCTATTTGGTACGAAAATATCCTCAGTATATGCTTTGCTTGCAAAATGGACGATTCGATCATCCAGATAGAATGTTCAATAGGTATGTATATATTTTTGATAGAATCATTTTTTGATAGAATCATTTTGTACCATTTCATTTGTACGATAAAGTAGTAAATAATAAATGCGTATGAATATAATTTTGAATCGCACAGACAAGGCAAAATTTTTATGGTAATTGCTTTCTTATACTGTGTAAAAAAAGTACATAATTACTCTGTCAACTCTGCAGAATCGATTTTTTGTTTCACTCTTACCAACAAAAACACCTAACAGTGTAGCTGACGTATGGAAAAATGTTTTGGTGAACATGTCTGACTTTAAAGAACTGATCCCGGAATTTTATGACACGAGCAACGGTGGGGATTTTTTAGTGAACAGTTACGGCATCGATTTCGGTTATCGACACGATGGCACGAAAATCGGAGACGTACAATTACCACCATGGGCAAATGGTATATATATATATTCACACCTTTGAGCGCTATCGTTTCTCAACCATCGAATGCAAATTAGTTTTTTGAAATTTAGGACCAGCCCATTTTATACAAGTATTAAGAAACGCTTTAGAGAATGATTATGTCTCTCGAAATCTTCACCATTGGATAGACTTAATTTTCGGATACAAACAAAGAGGAATCGAAGCTGAGAAAGCTGACAATGGTAAATTATCGTTTAATCCGTAAATTTGACACGCAACGAATGCTTATTTCTGATAACACATTACATTTCAGTGTTTTTCCATTTATGCTACGAAGGAGCGGTAGATTTAGATACTATCCGAGATGTTAACGATAGACACGGTTTAGAAATTCAGATTATGGAATTTGGTCAAATACCAAAGCAGATTTTTACTTTACCACATCCCAAACGTTCCGTTTCGATGCTAGATAAATTGTACGCCGAAGCTGCCTTAACTTCTGTTCAAAGTGAAACAGGTATGTTATATCGTGTAAGAGTAAAAGTCAAAGTTATTAGTTTTGTAGATATTCCATTTGTATAGACCGTTCGGGTCGGATCGGTAAAATTCGGGCGAGTAGCCCGATTCCTTCGGGTCATCGGTAAAAGTCGGGCGTCATTCACTAAAATCATCATTTTTTGCATAAAAATTTTTTTATAGCAAACTTCCGCGTGTACAAATATTTTGCATATGCTTACTAAGTATTTGGCCGCCTAAAAAAACGGAGTATCAAGGACTGTATTAGAAATGTAATACAATTCATTTGAAATATATCGAATCGAATCGTGGACATCGCGGGAACTCGTCCGAGCACGCCCGACTTTTGCCGATGACCCGAAAGTATCGGGCTACCCGAGTACTCGTAAGTTACGGGTACCCGGCCGAGCCCGCCCGAATTCTACCGACTCGACCCGAACCCGTAATCTCGGCTACCCGCACACCCCTATACTTGTAATATTTCAGAAACTATCAGTTTAGAAGTTTGAAATAGTGAAATGAATTTTCTCCTTTCACAGAAAGTGAAAATTTCGCAACAAAGATGTTCGATTTATGCGAATCGATGACCTTCCAATCTCACAAAGACGGCGTGAGCAGCATCGCGATGATAATTAAGGAAGAAATCGATGAAGTGATATCGGTTGGTCAAGACGGAATGCTCAAATTATACAGTATAAAGAATAAAAAATTAAGGCGTAGCGTATCTTTATCGTCATTGCCACTTTCTTCCTGCATATCGTATTACACATCCCTCAATCGCAATATATTAGTTGCGGGTTCCTGGGACAATTCACTGTGAGCGCTATTTAAATACATGTTACGTTTACATATAACCTTAAGCCTTAAGTCTTTCGTTAATCATCGTATAAAATGTTTTATAGAATATTTTATGATATCGAATTTGGTAGAGTAATCGATACATTGCAAGGACACGAAGATGCTATTTCATGTTTAGCGTTAAGTCCTTCGCGTCAGATCATTATATCGGGCTCGTGGGATTGTACGGCAAAACTTTGGCAATGCTATATCTCGGGAGCAAAAATTAAACCGGCGGAATACCTTATTGCACAATTGGACCACGATTCTAAAGTAACTTGTATTAATGTATCAAGGTAAATCTTCTGCGTTTAAGAAATTATTTGTCAAACATTATTATTAACGTTTATCAAATGTTAATCTTGAATACATTTATAGAGATGAATCGCTGTTGGTATCTGGTACGGAAGATGGTGAAATCTTTGTGTGGAACATGGACACGTATAATTTACAATTCACTGTGAAAGGTATGTGTTTTTAAAAATAATTATTCTTGTTGTTTTAACATATAAAAACAATCTTCTTTTGGGTGCAGCTCATACTTGTAAAATAAATGCAATGATGTTCGACCAAGAAGGGAAAAGTATAATATCCTGCGCCCAGGACAAAGTATTGAATATAATTGATGTCTTTACAAGTACACAGATTTATCGGACAACCTTGGAACACGAACCTCTAACATTGTCATGGTTCGAAACCTTTTTATTGATAGGAGATACAGATGGAAACGTTAATGTATGGAATCGTCAGGGTGGAATTTTTATCACAAAAATACATTGTCACGATGGTACAGTATATTATTATAGGTTATATGTAATTCAAATTGTTTCGTTTAATTAAAAGGATGTTCGCTTTCAGGACCAGTTAATGCGTTATTAGTATCGGCAGAAAATAATCTAGTTTTAACTGGTGGAAAGGATAAAAAGATAATTATATGGGATTGTAAAAAAGCATAATTCTTCTTGTGATACTTATGACTTAATTATTTGTTTAATTATAAATTAAACTGTATAAATTTAACTTTTACCTTAGGAAATGAATATAGCAAATTGGTTACATTAAAAACAATCATACCGTATTCGATTAAAATTGTTACAATATTCATAAATAGTCTAATGCGTTGCAGAATTTATAATATTTTAATAGATTTTACGTTGTACCAGTATACATTCCTAACAATTTATAAAATATAAATATATAACCATGTTGTGTTTAAAATACGGTATTTTTTTCCTATGAAATATACTTTTCACCATTTTTTCATCCTACAATGCATCGTTCTTTGGACATACTTCCTGTATTCTATTTCTAAGTTCAGTCTTGTTATTCTTACGAGAAAGTTAACATTAACGTAAACAACATAAAAGCAGCGTAATTAATGGTTGTATTTAAAAGCGGAGGTATTCATAAAATTAAGGGTGCCCAGAAGATAAAGTGGCGCCTCTGTCGACAATTGCGGAAAAAGTAAGAAACTCTCGAGGATCCCTGTCTCTACAACGACGCTGTGGCAGAGAGGGTGATACAACGATAGCAGGAGGGACGAAGACAGAGCGATAATTTCTAATATCTAGTATCATCATCTCATATTATAATTTCTAGTATCATCATCTGTCACAGCACTGTTGGAGAGACAAGGATCTATCTATCCTTGCTCGAAAACATCCTACTTTCTCCGTAATTGTCGACAGAAGCGCCACCTTACCTACTGCGCGCACAAAAGCGTACACATGAAATACAAACGAGGTATGCATCATGATTTTTATTCATTAGGAATTCTGTATTGACTAGTAATATTTCTGACTTTCAACAAATAGAAAAGTTATAACATTTTTTTGTTTTGTTTGTATAGAGTTCATCACATTTTATATCTTAAATATACTTTCATTAATGATTATAATTCAATCATTATGGAAAAATAAATTCTATTTATGTATTCTATTGCCTAAATAGTTTTGTTTTCAACACGCGTCTAAATAAACTTACTTCAATGTTCATAAAAAATAAATTATACAACACAAGCTTAAGTTACTTTCTGTCATTTTATAGCACTATTTTATCACATCTACACACGTATATAGTTTTTATTTTTTGTATTTCACCTATTTTCGAAAGTTAATAATTAATCACCTAATTTTTTCAACTGTTCGTACGTTATAAAAAATATAATATTCCATGGTCCCATTCTAAACCAAGTAGGTATGAAACCCTTGTACAAGGCTAAGAACCCTTCGTTTTTAAAAGTCTACAAAGATAATTAACATTTGTATAGATCCGATATAATTATAAATATCTAATACTACATACCCGAACAAAACAATCTATGCTTCCATCGTAGATATGAGGTTGTAGCGTACCACTTGTGGTATGTATCCTCCTTTGATTCATCAAACGAGTCTACAAACGTCATTTTTATATTTCAATAAAAGTACTAACGGCAAGATGCTAACTGATTTAATTAAACTTACACGAACGACATCTATAGGCGTAGAAGCTATCGCGCTTCCCATACTCGCTATAAAACTGGACCTGAAACACATAGTTATGCGACATACATATATTTCGCATAGATTTTGAATATGAAAATTATTATATACATTGGTACAATCGTATAGCGTTTTCGTTTCCAAACTTCAATTCTCATTGTGGCTCTTTCCATTGATGCAACCCTTATCCAGGCACTATGAATCAAAATATGAATTGTGGTATCTGTATTACTGCAAATTTTTGTTTAACTAATATTCAATGTATAAAACACAAAAAAAAAAAAGAAAAGAAAAGAAAATATAAATGCTAACCAAAAATTATGCACGATGCAATCTAAGATGGTTAGTCATCCGGATAACAGTTTTAAATGATTTTTACGAGAAATAAGGGATATTAAAGATAACTTCCATTTTGAATCTCTGCGGTCATCTCAACGTTCACGTACTGCATGTACCCATGCGCATGATAGTGTAAAAGAACCTGGAAATAAAATTTTTCATCTTTAGAAAAATATTACTTCCTTTAATAAATAACCATTATAGCACTAATGTTTTCAAACGCGAATTATTTTGTCTAAGATATTTGATTAATTACCTTTCAGTTCGTTCAGGAGAGTATTTTTGTTAGTAAAATATTAAATCATTAATGATACACAATGAGATACATAATTAACTCAAGAAAGTTAACAACAAATTCTATTGTTATAAAAAGAAATATTAACGAATGAGTTATTAAATAAAATTTAGCTTCTTATTTAAATCTACTCACACGACCTTACCTGCTAGAAATACGTTTACTTTGAAGATAGTAATAAAAAGTACAATAAAAATATAATGAATATAGTATATGATAAATATAAACAGCCCGGATAAGGGTTGAGCCCAACCCTTAAGATTTCACATTGAAATTGAACTTGTGACGCTACACTTCTTTATTTATTAATCACATATAGTTTTCATTAGAAAACCGACAATTAATATTAACATTATCAATACCACTTTTAGTAATAGTAGTAACAAAAACGAGACATAAACTACCGACGAGATACTATTAAAGACTGCCAGCCTCTGTGTATTTTGGCGTGGCAAGAAATGGGCCTGGTGGGCCTGAGGCTCCGTCGATAAATGTGTTTAAAATGATTGTTACTTCGTCGTCGGGGCAAGGGAAAGCGAACGAAACAAACTGAGAACAAAGTGAGATACAACGATATTCTTTAGCGTTCATTTGTCGCTAACAAGAAAGGCAACAGAGCGAGACAACTGTACTACCTCGTGACAAAGAAAACACTCGAAACAAAACGTGATAAAGTGAGGCAGAAAGATTGCTTTCGCCCCGGCGACTGTTTAGGCGATAGGATCAGTGATCAGTCCCACCTTCCGCGAGTGTTTCTTATTCCGACCGCAATATATCCTAGAGGGCGATAGAAAACAGCGAACTCTCGTAAGGCTAGCAGTCTTTAATAGTATCCCGTCGATGCATAAACTGATAAGTATTTATATTAAAATGTACTCTAAAAAGGATAAATGAGACTGTATAAATATGTATATAATGTACTTACACAAAATGATTACTAACACTATCTCCCAACAAAGCGGTGAACTGGTTTTTACTATAATCATATATAGGTAGTTCAACAGCTGCAATGATTGCAGCTCTTTGCGCTGTAGGTCCAACACCCTGTATATAAAATTTATAATATAAGATATTATTTGAACAAACACAAATAAAACGTATCAAAAATTTTACGTTAAACTTGTGATCACTTTACGTACCCTCCATAGTCCACGAATACCTTCGTGTTGATATACATCTTGAAAACAACTAAATAATGATAAATTTGAGCTAATGCCAGTTACTTGCATGCGGACTTTCACTACATCGGTAGGATTAGCTATCGCGCTTGAAACAGCCCCTGCTAGCGCAGCGCACACAACATTTATAACAACTAAATCATCCGTCTCCCATTTATCCATGGCTGCTTTCTTTAGAGAGTAATAGGAACCAAATTTTATGGTCCCATAAGTAGCTTGTCTTAAAATAGCTGAACTGATTCTATATACAACAAAAATATTAGTAATAACATGAAAGTTTATATATTACAATTAGAATATATCGCTGAAATAATAAGAAAAAAAAAAAGTAATTATAAGTTCTCTTTTACAAGTAAACACTATGAAATTGTGCATACACATACCCAGAATATAGAGCTTTGAATCCTTCTTGTTGCGATATTTGAAACAAAGCGTCTATCATACCAGAATACTTTAAACGAGCATATCTTTTATCTAACTTTTGTCCTTGAACTTGCAATCGAGTCTTTGTTGTATCTAAAGGGAAAGTACCTAAATGGAAATAGTACATAAGTAATAATTACATAATTCTTTTAATATTTCAAAGAATTTTAATGCTACAAACCTAATTCTGCAACAATCGAAGCTAAACCTCCATAAATAAAAGGTTTCCAATCCTTCCAGTGGCTTTCTCCCATTACAATATCTACTTCTTTATTATTAAAAAGAATTACTATTAATGTTAATATCATATTTATCAGACAGAATTTAACAATTTAATTGTTTACAGTATATAATAACTTCTAAAATGATTGAAAAATAATGAATCAAGGTTAACTTTATTCAAATTATTTCATTCGGATAATAAAATACATTTAAAAACATACATACGAACAAAATATGACATGAATAATTTAATTTTTAATATTAAGATATGTTTTTCTTATAATTTAATTATAACATCAGCATTTTCTTTAATGAACATTGTAAATAATTACCTGTCAACGCGAATGATTTAACTTATAATTTGCAATAATTTGACTACAAACTTTGTGCACAAACAACTGCAGATAACAATGAAAGATACTATATCAACACTCTTATCGTAATTGTTAAATCGTTGTTTAATTTAAGACGAAAAATTTTCTCAGCATCGTTCGAATGCGTTCAAAAAACCTGCGAGTCGACGGCAGCAGGTATCAATAGGATTCGATTCTTTAGAAAGTCGATTCTTTCGGTAAAAAAAAATCGATCTTTTGAATCAATTCTTTGATATTCGAATTTCCTCAGAATCTACAAAAGTATTGTTTTGGTTTTGTTATAATTATATACAGTAAAAATTCGTAAAGTTCCTACACTCTTTTATTTTGAATTTTATACAAAACAATCGAATTGACAAAAACAAAATACTAAAATGTCTTTTTTTTTACATTAAAATCTATTTGTTACATTAATAAATTTTATTTATAAAATTGTATACATATGTATATAATACAATCAAAATGTATAAAAAGTACATCATAATTGAAAAAATATGATTTACGTTAAAATTTCAAGAGAAGTTAAAAAATATTGAATCTGATTAATGATTATAATACATATTGGGCATTTGATATGGAAGAAATAAATATAAATAACACAAATATCTTAGCTAATAAATGCTATACAAAGAGTACTTTACAGTCGTTACGTATTTAATGTATTGAATTCAATCGGCTCGTACTGGAACTCTCGTGTGTACTGTTGCTTTACGTTGATAAATGTATACTTGTGCTAAAATTGCAACATCAATTACAACTTGAAGAGTACCACAAACTTCAAATTGAATTGGAGCTTCTTTTACAATAAAATAACATGTTTTAAATGTATCACCTAATGTCCACATAGTAACCATAAGTATACTAAAATAATCACAACAGAATTAGTCAACGAATATTGTGTTTAAATATTATTATTCAAGTACATCGCCTTAAGTAGCCTTTTCTTATTAGTAAAACAATAGCATTATACCTCATTCCATTGGTTGATTTCTTATAAAAATTACGAAGAAGTTGCGGCAATCCAAGCATGGCTTCTGTTAATACAGCGAGTATTCCTACAGTTTCAACAAATATCGGTATATCCACTAATAAGTATGTTAGAATTCCTACTAGGGCTGCGAATAATAGCATAAAGTCCAAATATGATTGGAAGTCTGTCCATTTCCAAAAAAAATTTGCGTCTAAATCTGTTGATGTTAAATACAAATAGTTTATGAACCGAAAGAAGATTACTGAAAATGCTAATATATTAAAACTTACCAGAAAATACGTGTTCTCGAACTTTTATTACTTGATTTCTATTTTGTACATTAACACAAAGTTTAATCATAACAAACATAGTAATAATCATTAATATACTTTGTAATAAAAGAGGTATTTCATAATGCTTTCCAAACCTGTAAGAAAAATATATGTTACGTCGACTGGTTAAACAGAACCACGCGATACAACCAAAATAAAGATACAAACCAAAAGAAAATACGTAATGTATTAGCTATTAGAAGCGTGAGGCATACGTAAAGGGAGAATCCTTCTGCATTTTCTTTCTTTTTTATTTCCTTATACTGCGGTACATAAGGAATAATTCCACCAAATATTATTGCTCCAGAAGCAGCCCAATGTGCTAAATCTTTGATTGTTATTTGCTCATAAACATTATACATTGTAATTGATTTATTTATATATTATATTACATTTCCACTATCTACGATTCATTACTGGCGCGAAGTTTTAGGTTATATCCCCAATATTTTTATACGTCATCTTGTCAGTGAATCATTCAAATTAAACAAATCTATGATAGTAATCGAACGAGCCAAAAATCGCGCCAAAATGTATTACCTAAGAAACAATGTTACATGTTACAATTTACCACATGCTACCGTTTTATGTAACGATCATTCTTATCAACAATAAACATATGACATTACTATACACAAATAATGTACCAATGGATCTACAATATGCATATACGCACACATATAGAGGATGTCTATAAATTGTAGTACATATTCAAAAACTGCTACATATTTCGCCAGGCAATAAACGCTTAGTATGAACCAGAATTGATTCAGCGATTCATATTATCATTTTGGGATTCAAGAGCATTCAAGAGTAATATTGCAAACGACATAACGCGGATTTCCCGCATTTACAATGACCACTCTTGATTGTTTTCGTAGTTCCTGAAAATAGTGTACGTAAGATAGAGTGCGTAATAAAACGGTTAGCAAAAATGAAGATGTTTAGCACCGTCGGCATTTCAGGTCGACTTATATTACAGAAAATTCAATAAAATTATAGAACAAATTAAATCAGTTACATAATGTAACGCATACTTTATTAATAATTATAAAATTTTCACGCATCAAGTCATATAGTTGCTTAGTAACTGAGAGTAAACAACATTCAGCGTAGAAACAAACACCTTACGGGGTTGTCATCAGTTCAAAGTAATATAAAAATTTTTACCAGCTGTTTTCTCGGTTGTTCAAAATTTTTAGTGAAATATTTCTTAAATTTTACGTAATGATAGTATAACAGAGAAATATTTTAATAATTAAACAACATTATAGACGATAATAAAATAGCTAAGTTCTTAAAAGATGACGAAATGTAACAGGAGTGAAGTGAATCTTAAAAGCAGCGGTATGAAAAAATACAGGTTTCTAATTCGATCTAAATATCGATCTTTTGAATTATCTCGTACAATAATGTATAGATTGTTACACTACTTTTCTTTATAACCTATGAACTGTCTGAAATTTTAGCCTACAATCAGAATGGACAAAATTATTTCGAACAATTAACAGCATACAATTCTATGAATTCACACTTACGACGTATTCTATTAGCAAAGTGTGTCGTCGATTCTAGAAACAAAAATTATATACATAGAAGAAAACAACTGTGCAAAGACATTGGATATAAGCCAACATGTTCAAAAACAGTAATTACGGACGATGTGATCGACAGATTAGCATACGACACTCTGCATCATCCAGCGGTAAAAACTTCAATACAATTTATCTTTCAAATTCTTATCTTAATGAAATTTTTGTTTAATTATTAAATAGGACTTTTTAAAAATGACATACAACTCGAGATACCAGTGTCAACGCGAATATCGAAAGTATTTTACCGATTGTTACAATTACAATGTGATCTGTTCGCGATCGAGGCTGCGTGATCACGTGATTTGTCCCAGTTCACCGATGTTCAAATCGAACAAGTTCCCGCCATTTGTATCAACCGATGAAAATATAAAACGCCACGCTTTTACGCAATGTAAACCTGTAAATGCGAAATCTGCGATAAAGATTCAAGGCATTTCAGAGCCCAGGTAAGATGAATTTTACGATATAAATATTTATTTCCTGTTCTAAGTTCTAGGTGCTTATCGCTTGGTATTCTGTTAAACATGAACACAGATTCGGCGACAATTCGATTGTTTACGAAACCACTTCTGATCTTATAACGCAAGAGGTCAATCATTTTTCATCGACAGAAAGTTCAGGAAGTTTAAGAAGTTATGAAAATTACGAGACCGCTCCAGGATCTGTTAACATGACCAGTGATCATAGAAAGTATAGAATAGGCGGGGAACCGAAGTATGCGAAGTTCGTATACGAAATTACGCGGGAAATAGTGACCAACAACCTCTATACCGACAAAGAATTGCAAGAAGTGTTTGATAAACATTTAGAACAAAATAGAACAATTCTAGACAAAGTTAATATAACATTTTCAATTCATTATATTTATCATTTGAACCCACAAAATGTTATATTATTTATCTTTAAACAGAATAAGATGCTGTACGAAATTTATCATTTAAAAGTTGCTTTGAACATGACGGACGAGACGGATGACGAAGAATTGGATGATGTTATTCACGCTCAACAATTATTACATATGCCTGAACTACGACCACCAACACCACCGAAAATTCTAAATGAAAACAAATTAATCGAAAAATTGAAATCGTACGATACCGAAATTGTACAAAAATCGGAAACTAATCGTAGAAAATCGGTCGTATTAATTGACGCTAATCCTGAATTAATTGTAACTGAAAGAGATGTTATATCATCCTTGATAGAAGCCAATGTTAATCCTGAGCAAGCCTTCAAGATTTGCAAACAGCTTTCTTATAAGAGCAAAAATCCGTTACCAATGGTTTGTAACATAAATCTGTTAGATAATTTGTAACATTTATCTTTTCATTTACAAAGCGCATATCTTTTCTTTTAGCATAAAGCAAGTCAATCGAACAACACGACGACGCATGATAATGATTCACCTAATTCAAATGTAAACGAACCATGCAAAAAGCAGAAAAAAGACGGAGAAGACAAAAGTTGTACGACTTGTGATCTCGTAGCGCAAGAAAATAAAAACGAACAAATAGAGTAACAAAAATGATAAAAAAAAAAAAAAAAATCCAATCGTTTCAAATTATTTCTCTTTTTCGTTTACTAAGTATTTATAAGCCTGTTTTCTTTCTTCTTATTTTTTACGTGTTTTTATTCACATAAATAAGTATTGTGTCATTCTTTATTCACGTTATCATTTCTGTATACTATATTTCAACAACGATAAAACATATGGTGAAAAAATATATGTTACAATGTACAAAAATAATTACAATATCTATTTAAAAATTACAGTATCATTTATATATTAAAACATACATTCTGTAATCTATCGAACATATGTATACACATTTTTACAATAAAATTACCTTCTCCAAATTATACAGCGACTATTACATTTTATGCACATTGTATGTATTATACATGAGCTAGAAGACTAAAAGGACTATTTGTCGTTATCGACTTATGCACTTTGTATACGAATCGTGTTTTTCTCCCTTAAAATGTTCACATATACATAATATTACAATGTATATTGTTACAAACTGACTATAAAAACAAAAATTTGTGCCTAACAAAAAAAGAAAAGAAAAAAAAAAAATTATATAAATCATAAAATAATAGAAGCGTTGGTTCTCAATCTAGGAACATACAGTAAAAATAATATATGTATAATAAAACGAATGTAGACATTATCCTTCTGGATTCAAATGCAACGTAACTAATTATTTACTACCTTCGAGCTAATAATTTCACCTCTTTCTACTTAATACTAAAATGATCAGAAACTCGGTAAAAAAAAAAGTGTTTCCGAGTTATCTTTAGAACATGTCAATTGTATGCTATCAGAGCGATAGCCACAAAAATTAATTATAGGAAAGATAAAAGTCTCAAGAAAAACTATGATCATTTTATAAGGGCTCAGTCTGTTTTCTTATCAGCTACCATCGGACGCATTGGAAGAGGAATCTTCAAGTTCTGGAGCATCGGGACCTCTGTTTAAAATGGTCAAAACATCTGTTATACGCCTTATGGTAAAATCTGGTTGTGGGTCTTCTCTCGACAAACGTGATTTATCCACCGTTGGAATCCAAACTGTACTTCCCAAACCTGCTTCTATTCCACCTAAATAGATAAACGTAGTTAAGATTTTTAACCGTTTAAGCGCCATGGGTTATTGCGAAAGTACGTTCGAAAAGTGACAAGCAGCGTGGTCGCGCTTCTTCTTATTTTGTGTCGATACGCGTGAAACTATGCGACCATACTGTTTCCTTATTTTATAATTTGTAAAAAATACTGATGTTCAATCATACTGCGACAGGCATAAAACTGATCACGAGTTTACGATTACAGCGCCGATATTGTGGCACTATTCGACGTGAAACGGAAACAGCGCGATCGCGCTCTTCGGCATTCGAACGATTAATAACTTGTAAAATAACTAAATCGGAAATTATTATAATAGTAAGAATACAATACCCAAAATGTCAGTTTCCAGTTTGTCGCCAACCATTATGCAGCTATTAGGCTTTACGTTTAAAAATCGACACGCTTTTCGAAATATTTCTCTCTCCGGCTTTTCCCATGGCAAATCTCCAGATACCAGGATGATATCGAAGTACTGTTCGAGAGAGAGCTTGCGTATTTTCTCCCATTGGGCATTAGATGGACCGTTTGTGATTAAACCTATCAGGTACTTTATTCTCAATTGACGAAGCATCGAAATTACATCCGATGTCAACATCAAGTAATAATATCGCAGATACAACCATCGTTCGTAGACTTGTTTCGCTAGGTACGAGTATTTTTCTCCAAGCGCTTTGGTCCATAAACTCGTACGCCAAGCATCCAATGTATTGATCACATTATCAGGACATTTTCTAAATAGTTTCAAGTATGTTGTTGTGATCTTGACGGATACATCTTCAGGAATACCGTACTCTTGTGTCAGTTCCTCGGCCAACTGTAGATAAAGGTAGAATTTCATTTTATTAGAAACTTGGTGCACCTTGTAAATAACAAGCTAAGCGATATTACAAAATAATGAACAGAATACAAAGTACATACTAGAGGAAAATGAAATTGATTTCCACATTCAACACGATACATGACAATATGTTATGTCCTGCTCGAGGAAAAACATTAAACGTCAACAGGATCCATTAATAGGATCAGTTGACGTGTCAAAAATGTGACGTGCTAATGATTTATTGAATGTGGATTGTAAATTGTAACCAAGCTTTAAGGAGGAAGGATACAAACGATCATTTTAGGAGTTTAGGTCACTTAATTCAGTTTAATGATTACCTAGAAAATGCATTGATTCATTGAAATACTCGAGCCGATTAGTGGACACTCGAAGTGGCACCCGCGGTCGTTGCTGTAATCACAACAAAATCAGTTGTGCCAACGACAAGCTTATATTAGTCCAACCCTAGAATCCTTAGTTAAATGATTGTTGGATGTTAACATTTACATGTATGCGTATTATGTCAGATTCTATGTCTTTATTTTTTAATTTAACGATCCATTTGCTGCAATATTTTATTTCTTTTAGTGCTTGACAAAGGTGGTGGTATTCGAAGAGGCAGGTATAATAATTTGTAAAAGAAGATACTTTAAAAAACGATTTAATAGAAATACCACATTATTTTACAAAATCATTTGTTATACATAAACACTTTTTAAAGTATATACACTTTGAAACTATGTTAATTGTTAGTATTGTTTAATATATGTATATACTTCCAATAGTTCACAGTTTTTTATAAAATGTAAAAATATTTAGTCCCGATTTGTGTTTCAATATTTAAGTTTTTATTAGAAACTATTTTGCTTCATTGAAATATTCAGTAAATATTTCCTGGCTTGCCAGAAAACTATTTCCAGTTATGATCACTACCTAAATTTACATCTAAATATATAGTTTTGCAAATGTATAGGTGTGTTGTTTTTATAAAAGAAAATTTTAGTTTGCTGAAAGAAATTTGACGAATATTTTACAACAAATTTGAGTAAACATTGAAATTATATTCTTTTACAATGCAATTTTTGTTCAGTATTTCCCACCGAATAGAAAAAGCACACATAACATAATTTCATATAAGAATCTACTGTTGAACAACATAACAATACAATAAACCCCTTTAGTATACAAATTAATGTATTTATACTATTGATATATAATTCTTTCGTTTGAAATCAATTAAACTTTGCAGGCTGTTTTTAATCTCCGAAAAGATGTTTTCCAAGTTCCATCATACGATGATTTCTGCACACAGTTAAAGCTCCGCATTTCTTTAAAACGGAAGCAACATTTTCATCTGCTTTCACTAAATGACATAGTAGATCTTCGAAAGCAGATTTTACATTCGGTTGAAGGCTTCCTATTTTCACTTTTTTAAGAGTTTCAATGATTTCTTCCGCCCAACCTGACTCAAGAGCGAACTGTGCAAGCCAAGGTATAACTTGTAAAACTCCAGCCATTGTTTGCATTCCAAGGAACCACAATTCCATAATTTCCATCCATCGTTCTTTGTACGACATGGCGACAACAAGTTCGGTGGGGTCATTACTTTCATCGATTATATACGCATCCCACAGAAATCTTATAGTAGCTTGAATATATCGACATATGGAGAAATCATTTTTCTTAATACGTTTCGCTTGTTGTTTCAATAACAATAATCCTAGAACGGCAAGATGACCGTGTAGTACCAAGTTATCTGGAATTTGTTTCAGTTCTGGGAGATTATTGAAAATAAACTTTAATAATGAAGTGAACGTTGGCGATTCTTCAACTAATTTTGCTTCCAAGACGGTGATATTCATCAAAACGTTGCATACAGAAACCATAGCTGTTCTTGATTCTTTCATTGCTTCAAACATACCAAGTTCCATATCTTCATCTTTTTCCGGTTCTTTTAATGCTTTCAATCTTTCTGCTCTAGGAACTGGTGGCTTTTTGTAATGAACAATTGTCCAGTGATAAGACAAACATTCGAACAAAACCTCTTCTTGTTTGTGTTTGATTAAAATTTTTCTAGCATCCTCTTCCACAGCCAAGTAGCATAAAGCGGGCAATAAGAGTCTCAGTAAATCGACCTCGCTCAAAGGATCATTAGTAACTGGTTCTACGGATGGTGATCCTTCGTCACCTTTGGTTTTAGCATTTGCTTTGGCTTTCTCTGCTAATTTTCTATTTCGATAGGCGTAAAAGGTATCATTGGCCACTGTTAAAATGTAAGGCAGAACTGCGTAAACTTGTGGCCGCATAGCAGTTGTTTCTTGGGCGAGCCATGCTCCTAATACTCTTACCACAGCGCAGATAAACACTCGTTCTTTAATATCCGTTAATTCTTTCATCTTGGAAACCGATGAAAGTAAACCTATAACTGCGGCAAAAGCTCCTTTTAGAGCTGTGTATAATGATTGCTTTTCTTTCTGTTCTAAATCCAACTGATCATTAGTAATGTATGCAAGAGAAATCTCAAGAATGGTAAAGCAAGATGTAATTAAATCTGCATTCGCCATAACAGCTTTAAGCTGTTTTCCTTCTATTTGCATTCTCACTTCTATAGATGCTAATTGAATCAGCAATAAAAAAAACACCTTTGGATTTTCTTTGTCCAACAAGGTCCATTCTGCTCCTAACAGATCCAACATTACAGAGGCAAGTTTCAATGCTGGGTCGCGTTGATTTTTACCTATCTTCGATCCAAGAATATCGGATAAACCTTTGTGGATGCTACCAGGCCATGGTTCGTCCTTAGCAGTCTCGCTAACAATATCTCTTCTACAAGACATTAATAAAGCTTGTAAAATTGTGCATAACTGAAATTTTCTCTCCGTATGATCCGTTTCAAAGTCGAACGCAATTTTATGCATAATAGAATGAAACGGTGCCGCGTCTGTTGCATCCCATGCTTCTGGACCTAATCTTCCAACCAGTGTAACTAAAATATTCAACGCCCTGTCTGTTTCAAAACTCTTTTCCGAATAGATATCACACATTTTTGTAATTGCTTTTTGTTCGAGTAAAGCCTTTTGCCCTGGAGGATATTGCGCAATATTTTGCAAGCAGTTATAAACTTCGCTAACAATAATTAACATATCATCAGCCGCATCTTCGTCAGCTTGGGAAATAATTCCAAGCAGGGCGGGTACATGAGCGATCATATCAGGATGAGAAGCTAATTCTGGTTCCCCGCAGAATGCAGAAAGTATGGATAATGCTACAGATTTATATACCTGCGGAGGACAATCCACAGGAACTACTTGCGTGGATAATAATTTTTTCAAGAATTTTGTCCCAATTGCTTCGAACAACATTTTCTTAACCGCCGGTGTACAATCCTTGCTGTTCACTAATTTTGTGACCATGAACAATGCAGCAAATTTTTCTGAATCAGTTTCGACGGATTTTAAAACCGCTAAACACTTTTTAACACCCTCAGGAATACTCATGATTGCAGCTTCTTTTTATAACAATTTCAAAATAAAGTATTTTCGTTTCTTTTATATATGTTTCAAAACTATTTTCACAACCTTGGTTTTCTCGTGCGGTGGTAAGATTCACGAATAGTTAATCATCGATCAGATACTTCTTAAAAAAGTGTTTAACTTTCACATGTCACAGCTAAAAGCCAACTGGCAGTACTCCCAGAGCAAACCTCTTAAAACTAGCCTTGCCCTTTGACACACTCACTTGGTGCGACCAAAATAAAGTTGTACCATCGCAAACGTTTTCCACAAACATGCGTACATTACCACTCGACGTAAAGATTATCGTCAATATGAGGTTAGCTATGTTTCGTGATTCTTTTCATTTGTATCATATCGAGAAAACATTGCGTACGCAATTAATTAATTGTTTACAATATTTCTTGTATCAAAAGAAACGATAACAAGATATTATTTACGACAACCTTATTTTACGGAATCTCATTCGAGGAAGAAAAATATTGTTTTAGCGTATACGTTCATCCCGTCGAATTCAGCATAACCTTATTCGCGCGATGCTCTCTGTACGCGAATCTTATGAAGTGTAAATGCACTGTACGCTTCACTTGATATCTTGAGAACGTGAAAACCTTCAGTAACGTGCTTACACGCTTTTTCTGTTATGTCGGGGGTCTGCACAGTTACAAGTAGGATCGGTCGAAAATAACCGTCCCGAGAGAAAGCTCTATATCAGGGAGTCGGCTCGTATTACACAGAGGGTTCTATTTTCGTGCTCACTTGATGTTCGAACGGAAATCAGAAAATAGACCTTCTTTGCAAGGAAAATATATCGAAACAAAACAATAAACATGAACGAATAAACAAATTAATTATGTTAACCGAGTGACCTTTTAAAATGTTTATTCGTTTGATTTTCGAGATGGAGAAATTCAATCATTTTCCGCGCACTCTCGTTAGGAACCAACACAAATACATACATATACATGTATATATACTTTTAGTACTTTGATCATAATACTGACCGTTTATACATATGTACACGTACGTTTTTCCTAACACCAATATTTATTTTTAAATACTTAGCGTACCTTTCGACACGTTTGATTATCGCCCTTTCTAGTCTCGATGAGAGTGTTGTCCAGGTCAAAAAATACAGCGTTTATAGCTGAGTTTGATGAACAAAGATGTTCCTTATGCAATGTCGCCATTGTTATTGAAAGGCTATAAGTTGTTCCAACGGTGTTCCAATGAAGAATCGCGCATAAAACATGTGATGATTCATATAAATGGCTCCCTTTTTAAAAAAAACACTCCAGGGAGGAATATACAATTAGCTTAATGGTCAGACGTCACAACGTATTGACCATCCGTCTTGTCTCGACCTAATACCCTTCGCTCCTGACCTTTTTCTCTTCCTTGATTTTCCTCTCTAGCCACCGAACGAAGAGACATCTTTGATTGAAACGCAATAATATTGTTGGTGGTCGATAAATACGCAATCTAATTTTTATATTCGATCGAATAATTTTTAACATTATCAACAGAGTTAGCGAGAAATTCAAATTTTGTTCTTCGTTCGATTGTCAATTAAAATAATGTATAAAATACGGTCAATAATTTTGACATTAACATTTAAGAATTAAATTAATACATATGTATATACGTATATAATAAGGTAAAAACGAAATTTAATGAAAACATTCATATTACATATTTAGTAGTCTTTTGGAATTTAAGTATCATTTCAAGATTTTTAATCAGATTAAACGGATGATACTAACAACGAATTAAAAAAATAGAACATTTAATAATACATGTGTGTATATGTATTCTACATTGTATGTGTACAATGATGTTTCAACAATTTTTGAGTAAAAATAGGAAGATACAATTTTAAGAATTTGCGAATTTATGTATCATTCGTCAAAATATATTTACTTTATAGTATTAAAATTATAATATGATTTAAAGTTGCTTTACTGACGATGTGTCACAATAATTTGGCGCAAAGTTAATGCTTGCTTTGAATTCGCATATTTGTCCTTTTATATAAAAAATACCTTTTATTCAGAGCGGACAGTATCGTATTATAAAATGTCAGCTACGGCAACCACGGTTACTCTCCAAGGAGATGAAGAATTTGAGGAATATAATCCACAAGCAAAATTAATAAAAACTCTCGAAGTGAGTTTTATTTCTAACCTGTATTACATGTTTTGATTGCGATCTTTAAATAATATCATGAAAAAGTTTATACAAATTATAACAATACATTAAAAATATACGCTATATATTTTGAGTATGTATTTTTTTTTGTTGTTTAGGGAAATGGGATAACAGCAGGAGATATAAAGAAATTAGAGGAAGCTGGCTACTACACCGTAGAAGCTGTAGCCTACGCTCCCAAAAAGCATTTACTTACCATTAAAGGCATTAGCGAAGTTAAAGCGGATAAAATTTTACAAGAAGCTTCGAAGCTGGTTGTAATGGGTTTCAAAAGTGCCACAGAAATTCATCAAACCAGATCAAACATTGTCTTTGTAACTACCGGTTCCAGCGAATTAGATAGATTATTAGGAGGTGGAATAGAGACTGGTTCTATTACAGAAATTTTTGGGGAATTTAGATCAGGGAAAACTCAATTGTGTCACACGCTTGCTGTCAATTGTCAGTTACCTATAGACATGGGTGGTGCGGAAGGAAAATGTCTTTACATAGATACGGAAGGAACTTTTAGACCCGAAAGATTAATCGCTGTTGCAGAAAGATATAAAATTGCGGGGGATTCTGTATTAGACAATGTAGCTTGCGCTAGGGCTTACAATACGGATCATCAAACTAAATTACTAATTCAAGCTAGCGCTATGATGACTGAGTCCAGATACGCTTTGTTGATAGTAGATAGCGCGACTAGTTTATACAGAACTGATTATTCCGGAAGAGGAGAATTATCCGCTAGACAGACGCATTTAGCTAGGTTTCTTAGAATGCTGTTGAGAATAGCCGATGAACATGGTGTTGCTGTTGTTATAACTAATCAAGTCGTGGCACAAGTTGATGGTGCAGCTAGTATGTTCGGTGGTGATCAAAAGAAACCAATTGGTGGTAATATTATCGCGCATTCAAGTACAACGAGATTATATTTACGTAAAGGAAGAGGGGAAACTAGGATATGCAAAATTTATGATTCACCCTGTTTACCTGAAAGTGAAGCAATGTTTGCTATAAATGCAGATGGAATTGGAGATGTTAAAGAGTAACGGATCATGTTTTTTTATTTATAAGTATGTATTTATATCTATAAGAAGAGTTACTTTTAAATGTGCCTTCTATAAAGCATAAGTTTATTTTTGTAATTTTACATGATACCTTAAGTAACTTGTTTTATTACATAAAAGTATTGAACAAGGGACAAATATTAGATTAACCGGAAATTAATGTCGCATCGACCAGCGCGGAACGTAATTTCGCTGTTTCAGAGTAAAATTTATTTATGTTCTTCAGACGTACTTCAAACATCTAATAAATATGTAATATCTGTTGGTAATTGAAGTTACTTTAATACGGACGTATCGTTGACTTGACTCGTATGCAGTTTGCAGCAATAAATTAAACGGCAGACGTCAGGCCGCCGCGCCGGTCGATGCGACATTACTTTCCGGTAGACCTAATATTTAGTTCAGAATTATTATGTACATATATTATATAATAAAAATTAATGAAAATTCATAAATATTAATTTACGCTTTTACATAAAATATATATACTAGAAAAAAAAGAAATGCATTTTATTATTTTTTCTACTTATTATTATTTCGAAAAGTTAATTTGAGCGGCAAACATTTGAAATGTAATAACAAGTGTAAGAAATGCATCAAATACATTACTAGTTATAAGAACTAGACGGTCTAGGAGATTTGGTAATTGTTTTTATATTCATAAAATTTATCTACCGAATGGATATATGACAAAAATGTATGTTTAATTACATATTCGAATATTGAGATACAAAATTACTCGTTTTTTATTTGCAAACTAAAATGTTTAAATCGCACACGTGGCAACTTTATCGACAATCGATTATTTCTGCGAAAACATTTTACTATGCCATACGACCCTTTTCGATTAACGTTAATTTTAAGAAAAGAAATATTAACAGAATTTGGCACCCAAGTAGGAAAACAAAATATTCGGAAACAAATTTTATTTTGAGGTGGGTTATGTGTCGCGTGACATTTTACTGTACGGTATCCATATACAAAATTTTTCCTGATACTTCTCGAACTCGTTTTGTCAATTTACCGCTCAAATAACAGTGCATTTATTTACACAAGAATTCATTATAATAATCAAGAGGTATATCGAATTATATATAATTACAACTTTACATTCTAGCGCAAGATTTATAAATACAAATATGAGCGACGATATTTCATTATTTACATTGCCAAACAATCAACCAGTAATTTCCTTAGAATGTGAAACTGCATTTAACGCTTTAACAAATAATGAAAAACTATATGCACATTATTTAAGTCAAGCTGCCTGGCACGGTGGTCTTATCGTATTTATACAAACTTCTCCAGAATCACCATTAATATTTGCTCTTTTGCATAAGATTTTTTTAACCGAGACAATAGATGAATTGAAAAAATCTGCGCTCGATGCTGGTATTAATGAAGATGAATTTACCGTAAGTTAAACTAATTAACATTATTTTTATCTTTAAAACATTGATAAAAATGCATTGTATCATTTTAGGCATTTTTGGTATACTGTTGCGGAATTTTTGCAAACACCGGTAACTATAAATCTTTCGGTGATAGCAAGATAATTCCCAACTTTCCCAAAGATAAGTTTGGTGCTTTAATAAAAAGTTCAAAGGCGTATAAAGATAATCCTAAAGATATCGAAGGGATTTGGAAGAAAATTCAGAATATAATATACGATATAAATGGAAAATTGAAATCTTTAGGTCTAGGCGATAAAGGTGTTACTACTTATTTCTCTGCCAATTGTACGGACAAAGATGCCGAATTAGTTAATGAATTTATGCAAAGCAAAGGATTGGAGTCTTATAACGCAAGATGTTTCAAAACAACGAGTAAAAATGATTCCAGTAGTTCTGGGAATATAGATACTTACGAAATTAGATTAGCTTCTGCAAAAACAGACAGCGATCCTAACATTACGTTATCGGAAGAAATGTTCAAAAATAGTAAATTTAAAATAACAAGAGGAGATTACAGCAAACTTTTGATTCCGGTCGTTGAAAATCTCCGAAAAGCAAAGGAATATGTGGCGAATGAAATCGAAAAGAATATGCTGAATAAATATATCGAACATTTTGAAACAGGATCATTACAAGATCATAAAGATGGTTCTCGTTTCTGGATCAAAAACAAAGGACCAGTCGTAGAAACTTACATTGGTTTTATCGAGACTTACAGAGATCCTGCGGGACAAAGAGGAGAATTTGAAGGTTTTGTGGCTATGGTAAACAAAGAGATGTCTAAAAAGTTTGCTACATTGGTGGGTAACGCGGAAACATTTATACCAAAACTTCCTTGGGGCGCGGAGTTTGAGAAAGATGAATTTCTAAGACCTGATTTCACTTCTTTAGACGTTCTAACGTTCTCAGGATCGGGTATTCCTTCTGGTATAAATATTCCAAATTACGACGAGATCAGGCAATCGGAAGGATTTAAGAATGTTTCTCTGGGTAACGTAATTCCAGCAAATATGAAGTTAGAGGTAATACCATTTCTATCCGAGCACGATCAGACTCTGATGAATACTTATAGAGTTGCTAGTTTTGAAGTGCAAGTTGGTTTGCACGAACTTCTTGGTCACGGAACGGGTAAATTATTGCGACAGTTAGAAAACGGTTCATATAACTTTAATAAAGGAGAAGTGAAGAATCCTTTGACCGGAGAATTAATAAATAAATTCTTTCTACCGGGTGAAACATATGATTCGAAATTTGGCTCGATGGGATCTTCTTACGAAGAATGTAGAGCCGAAGCAGTCGGGCTCTATTTATCTTTGGAGAAAGATATATTAAGTATATTTGGACACAAAGATTCTGTAGCAGATGACATAATATATGTGAATTGGTTATCCTTACTGTGGACTGGTTGCGCGAAAGCGTTAGAAATGTACCAACCAGCTACGAAACAATGGTTGCAAGCTCATTCCCAAGCACGATACGTTTTACTCAGAGTTTGTTTGGAAGCTGGCGACGGTTTTGTTAACGTTGTAGAGTCCGAGGCTGGAAAAAATTTATCGTTAACCGTTGATAGATCCAAGATGCTAACGGTTGGTAAGAAAGCAATCGGAGACTTCCTAACTAAATTACAAGTTTATAAGAGTACAGGTGATATCGAAGCTGCCAAAGAAATGTACAACAAATACAGTGAAGTGCCTGAAACAGGGCCTCATCCGTGGGCACGTTGGAGGGACATAATATTAGCTCATAAAGAGCCGCGAAAAATATTTGTGCAGTCTAATACATTCGTAAAAGGTATTTCAACAATTATTTCTATTTATAATCAAATTTTACGGAATTATTATTAAACTGAATTATTATACCAACAGGTGAAAATGAAGTACAACTGAAAAATTATGAACCCAATTTTGTTGGATTAATTCAGTCTTGGATAGAAAGATTTCCTTCTATGAATACTTCCGAAACTCTTATCGAACTTTGGAACAAAGACGAACAACATTTTATACTTCAAAATAATTAATTGCCTAATGCAAATATTGATAAAGCTATGTATACGTTCTTGTATTTTTTTTTCATTTTGTATACTGTAATGTGTATATGTGTTTACATATACATGTTTTGTATGAATAGATATATATTGTGTATATATAGATGAATGTACGCATATACGTATGAGAAACATACATATCTTACCAAAAGTCATTAATACATTGTTTTTTTAATTATTTTAAATGAATAAAAGCTTTGTACAAAAAAATTTTGTGCATACACGCAAACCCTTCGTATACATTTCCACGTCACCCGTATGTGGGTGACGCTCGAATTTTCGTAAAAATTAGTCGCTTGCATTATTAATATTCTTTTAATAACTTAATTAGAAATCGTCATATTGGGTACTCTAAATTTTGAATAATAGAAATTATGAAAAATTGTCAGACTAATAGGTAAAATTTGGGAAAAATAAATGCTTTGCCTAACGAAATTTTCAGCGCCTTTAGCGTGGCAGTCAAAGTGTTAATATTCAAAAAGTCATATACAGGGTGTCCTGTAACTAGTATAACATCGGGAAATGAGAGGTAGCTGATACGATTTTCAACAACAATTTCCTTTGTAAAAATGTCGGACGGAGCTTCGTTTTTGAATTACTAACGAAAAACACTGACCAATGGGAGCGCGCGTAGAGTGTGCGTTCGGCCGTGAATCGTTCTAGTCCGATGTCCCGGCTCGAAGTTACCCTATCACGGTTGAGCGCGCGCTCTATACGCGCTCTGATTGGTCAGTGTTTTTCGTTAGTAATTCAAAAACGAAGCCCCATCCGACATTTTGCAAAGGAAATTGTTGTTCAGAATCGTCTCAGTTACCTCCCATTTCCGGCTCCTACACTAATTACGGACTACACTGTATACTATTATATAATTCAAGTATTCTCCTACAGAGTGTGTTGATTGCATTCTTTTCTTGGTTGATAGAATTTTGGTACAATTTGACGTAGTTTGTATAGTATGTGTGAAAGTGAACAATAGCGTACGGCACTGCGCATGTTCTTTTGCTTTCTGGATTGGCGGGAAAAACCTGAGAACGCAGTTGACGTAGCAAAATGGTGTCGGAAGAGTCGTTAATTTTGTGTTTCTGTAATTTGGGTTGCGATGATTTCGATAGACCCGTCATTGAAAAATGTAAGTGATTTGTTAACCTATAATTTCCAATTGAAATAATCATGTTTCTAATGTTCATATATTTACTGATTCGTATCATTGATTGAAAGTTGTTATCAGATCTAAATTTTCTAAACACGTTCCCTGCATTTGATTAGTTGTTTACATTAATATAGGTACAGTTATCTATATAATATATGTTAACAAAGTATCAAATGATACTTACTTTTTGTAATCCTATGTTAAAAGGTAAAAAATTTCTTTTATTTGATCAGTATTTATAAAAAAATGTTTTCAATCAGGTCTTCAACTTTGTCGTACTTATAACATGGATGAAGAAGCATTCGTGGAATTATGGGTAGCATATGCAGTTCCACGTAGCATAAATATTGATCCGACAATAGATAGTCTTAATAAAATGGAAGAAGAAGAATTAAAAAAGAATAAAGAAGATTCGAGCAATGTGGCAATATCCACAACGTCGGATACACAATTTAATGTAACAGTCAGTCAAGAAATAACGTATCCTTTGATGCGGTATTATTGAAATTGCATTTAGCATAATTTTATTTATCTTATTTCTATAAGTTGTCCTTACATACGTTTTATGCATATTATGATAGTAGTAGTAATGTTTTGGATTTGTATACCACTGGAGAATCCTCTACAATAAAGGTAAGTTTTTATTTCACTAATCGATCTTTCATTACGTACAAAGTAGTAAATAGAACAATTATTTTTCTACACTTGAAGTCACTAAATATTTTTTTTTCTTGTTAACAAAACTGTTTATTATACAAAAGATAAATTAATTTCAAAGAGTAAGAAAACAATTTTTAAAATATGAATTTTTACAATATAAAAGTTTCGTATTTTTCGTCCAAACGTACACATTGTCGAAATTCGTGCCAGGCTATTTTGATGATTTCAAAAGCCGTTGCTTCCCCTTATTCTCTTTCTTGCTTTTAAGAGGGGAGGTCCCACCCCTGTAATCGTCTTTCGGCATTGTTGCCAGATTTATAAAACCACTCGTTTGTAAGCGTTGCAACCAAAATTCGCGTATAACTAAATTTTTATATAAAACAATTTTGTACGGTATTATTGTAACGTGATTACAATTTAAAATTTTTGTAGAAATAATATTTGTTAGCCGGTAATAATTATTTCTATCGGCTTATACGTACGAATAATTTGTTGCACGTATATTTCGTAAATGAGTATAAAAAGTGAACAAATTAAATAATTAAAAATTGTGTTTTGTATTATATATTTTGTTAGAAAGACAATTTTTATATGTTGAACCTCAACCTTGGCATTGCAATGACTTCCATCGATTTGGCAACACTGTCTCACATTCTTTATGGTCGATTTATGGTCTATAGTAGCAGTGACGTAAGGTTTCTACCTGTAGATTTATTCTTAATAGAATGACCAGTACCTTATTTAACGAAATTTTCCAAAAATTAGAGTCCAGTACTTTACATTGTTATTTTTTCCGTTTAAAATGTTGTATAAATTATATGTATTACTTCATATAAAAGTGTTATAAATTTTCACATCTTTTGTTTTACAATTTTTTCATTTTTATCTCCAAACTTGAAAAAAATAATTTCAATGGACAAGATAGAATTTCAAGCATTTTTAAATCGTTTTCCGTAAAAATAATTACTTTTCCTTTACTGTTGAAATTCTGTAGTTTCAAAATATTTCGAAATTAAACTCAAGGAAAAAAATTTTATTTATGTACCATATGGTTTCAGTTATGCTTTAATCATGAACCGGTACTAAAATTACATTTGGTTTCTCCTTCTGTTTTCATTTTTTTTTTTTTTATAAATAAAAATTACAATAAAATCGCGATATTGTAATTATTAATAAGTATCGTTTGAAAAGCGAAATTGTTACGTGTGTACGTTACACTATTGATATCGAAAGTTTCCGGCACGAACAAAATTTCCGATGTTATTTCCCGGCAGGTGGTTTCTTATTCCGAGGTGAAGCGTCGTTGTGTATAGGATCTTGTCGAGGCACCGTAATTCCCGCCACAAAAATCGTCCAGGTAGATCGCCGCCATTATCCCCACCCCTCATTCTTTTCCCCCACTCCACTGCCGCAAAAGGACACTTTTGTGGAGGGGGAATTCGTTCCTATTGGTTGAAAAAGGATAGTATACCCGTTCGTATCGTGTAGAGAGGGATTTCTTCCCATCTAAAGAGAGCTGACCAGATTTCTTCAAAGGGTACGATTTCAGTTTTCAAGGACCCAGACTCCATTATCATCCTTGATGCGCGCGTGCTCTCAGATCTTTCCGGACAAAGCGCTGTTTCTTTACGGAGTATCGTTTCTTTTATGTAGAGTTTTTACGTTATACTAAAATTTATTAGAATGCGGTCGTTGTCGTTCGAATAGCCGTATTGTTCGTGCGAATTTGATGATCGATCGTATCTTTAAGAAGAAAAGAAGAAAAAAAAAAGGCTAAACATACACGAATAATCTTGATGGCGTCGAGTCGACGACGCCACCGACTGTCAGCGCGTCACGCGGATTCAGAGTGTATTATTTCAGTGATTCGCCGGCCCTGTTGCGTGGATTTTGCATTTACCGCTCGTTAGTCGTAAACTGTGAATAATTCAATTGTTTGTGAAGCAAGCGAACAATATGTTGTTTAACGGTATTTGATATATCGGATGGTGAACAATGGTGCAATTCGATCTTTTAAAACGGTCGAACCAAAGCGTCGGCCATTATGAAATTTGGTTTGAGCGAATTTCATACTCGAAAGTCATTCCGCCAATCGTAATAGCGCTTCGCGTCACAACGACCTGTTGCTATTTCTACTCCTATACCTGCTGTTCTTACTATTGCTTGTTTGAAATTTTCTATATATTTCACTTTTCTCGTTCAGCTCGTTTTTCCCCGTTCTGTAACGTTACATTTGATTTCGAGTAAAAACATCGTTTTCTTTTTAATCTTTCGCACGGAACTTATCATCAGATATTATTACAAGGAACGCGTGATAAATGTATTTGCTAATATTAGGAAAGTTAACGGATAACCTTGTTCTCGCGTTGATATACGCGCTTCCATGCATATACGTATATCCATACGTACACGTCGTGTGTATAACGAGAGAATAGTATTGTATATACGAGAAAGAGAAGAAAAGAAGAGAAAGAAAAAAAAAATGATCGCTTGTATAGCTGTGTGCGCGCACGCGAATGTCGTCGACCGTTCGTTCGTTGAGTCCTGAGCGTCGCGTCGCTACAACCTGTTGCTTCGACTACGTCGCATGCTTCTTTGGGATGCCGCTCGTTACTTTTAACTTCTTCGATACTCCATACCATAAAAACTAGTCTCTTCGGTTACCGAATAAATTGAAGGTATCATGTGATAAGTATTTTTTTTTCCACTTCGGTATTTATCGTTCTCATGCTACGTACACTTTTCGATTTGTACATATACATATATTTCGTTTATGTTCGTCCTTGTATAAATTCACGTGGTACGCGTGTGTGAGTGCATTTGTATGTCGTACATATTTTTCTGTTCAATATTTTTATCTTAATACATTATGTATATAAATTATTCAAGAATTTTCGCTTTCTCAAGTAGCGTACGGTTGAAAGATCGGTTCCTTAGGGAGTTGTTCACATCTACCAATTAAGTACAATTGACCAACGACTGACAGTCCGATCTCTTTCCTCTCTTTGCTCCGATTTTCTACTAGTTCGTGGTTTTCCCTTCTATGCTGTGAATTCGAAATAATTATAAATAGAGACAAAAAAGGAAAAAATTGGAAGAACCAGGGATACGAGTATTTAAAAGTGAATAGAATAGCAACGGATTTCGTGGCGTGCTAACGACTGTATCTGGTAAAAAGCTCCACGTTATTTCCCACGGTATCTCTGTGAACAGTGGGGCGAAAGATTGCCAGGAGCGGATAGTTTCTGGAGAGAGGGATAGAAGGAGAAATAGTCCCCCTGAGTCTGTGTGTATTCGTCAGAAAAAGAAGGGTGGGGGGAAAGAGGACAGCTCTCGGTGATCGACCTAAAGTTTTACACAATCTGGTACAGCAAGTATCGTTCAAATAAATTTCACATTTGTATCTCTTTACGTTTTACGTGTATCTCGCTTATATAACCTATATTTCGTGAATATAGAAAATATTCTTTTTTTTCTTCCGTTTAATAAAAACACACAAATCAACCGAGAAAAGTCGGTTTTTAATTCAATGTAAGAGCATCGAACGCAAAGTACAAGAAATAGACTGAACTTGATTGAAATAATACGTAATAAAGCAAGTGCCAAGAATGGTCAGGTTAACAACAATTAACCCTTCTCGTTTATCTTGACTCTTTGAACGCAGTCCTGCTATACATACAAGTACTTTACTTTCCTTTGTACGGCGTAAATGTTATGTGATTTCGAATCGATTCGTTGTCGTTCAATTTATCGATAAGATCGAGAGGGACGCGCAAGAAGAAAACGAGAATTATTTCCTGGATTTGCCAAATGAGTGAAGGTCTAGTGCACAGATGATGAAATTGTGACTAGATCCCCACTCATTAAGCACGTTTGGGTTGAAACATCGCAAAATCTCGTTGCACGAGTACGAGCGTTCCTCGCGTTGGCGCGAAAACCCGTGCCGTTTGAAAATCGTTCGTCACGTGACCGGGAACCATGTAAAAACAGATAATTCCATAGACGGGTATGAATGTGGTGCACGTTTTTCTATGTTTCGTGACTAGATACATACTCGTCTACGGTGGTCTGTTCTTCTCTCGGCATATACTATAAATTGTGTATAAATGTATATTAAACACAACGTCTGTTACATTAATAATATGTTTCAAGCGGTCTGTGGCGAAGTGGGTAGCGTAGCCGACTACCACTCAGAGATCCCGGGTTCGAGTCCCCGGTAGTCCGCTCGCATTTTTCAGGCATGGGTAATAAAAAGAATTTTTTAAAGCACTTGATGCTATAAGATAACAAAAGTATTCGAAAAATATAAAAAATGATAAAGCATTGGCATTAAAAAACTGATATAAATCCTCTTGGGCAAGGAAGGGTGTGTGTGTACACCTCTAATAACGCTATATTCCTCAGGTAGCAAAAACCTGGGGTAAACCATGAAATTGAAATTGAATAATATGTTTCTTTGTTTCTTCAAGCAAAAACGAGTAAGAAGTCCAACGGCGGAAAAAGAAAATGATTATAAAATTCGAGCAGTGGATCAAGTATTTACGCCACCAACGTATACCGCAAACGCGTAAGCGAATTTCGTTTATTTGAAATGATATTTAAACAGGAACGGATCCAGACGAGGTAACCCCCAAGGATTGTGGCGGCCATTGTTAACGCTTCGCGAAACCACGTGACCCATCGAACGCGCGCCTTCTTTGAATATGTTTTCCACACGCGTACGTAAACTATATTTGTACAACCAAAGTAACTCGTATAGATGGGTCCATTATAATTCTTTTGTACAATAATTAAATAATTAATGTGAACTGGACTGTTTTTAGATTAAGTGAAATATAAACAGTTTTTCAATCGTGCAAAAATATACCTTTCGACTTTTGGATCCGCTTCTGTGTTTAATTACGATACGATTAATACATGATAAACATTTTATTTTATATTTTTATAGAAACGTACCGAATCGTGCGCCGAGCACGGCGACCAGAGGCAAGATTCTCTTGCACTTCGGGCCAGACGTGCAGTCTTGGAGGAAGCAAAGCGAGCAGGATGTGTCGCTCGTTAAGTCAGATAATCCTCACGTTCCCAAAGATGTGGTGTACATGTATGAAATGCTGTCCAAACAAGGGGATGCTCTTAACAATAACTGCGAAACGTTTGGCGCTCGATTGTGCCATATTTGGAAGGAGATGTCGGGACCCGTCAAGTCCAACGTGCGTTACGTGAGAAACGTTATGTGCGTAAGTCAGACACCTTTCAGAACCTGGGGTAGGATATCCACCATGTTGGATAAATCGATCGGAAGTAAAATCGTTATGCTGGAAGGCTGTAAAAGACCGAAAGGTTTCACCAACGCTCCCATTGTACGCTTGGATTTGAACGGTATTAAACACTACTCGGTTTACCCGGGTCAAATAATCGCTGTTGAGGGTATCGACACCACTGGCGACGCTTTAATAGCGAAAGAATTGTTCGTCAGGGGTCATGTGCCCTTGGCGGACGTACCAAGATTGTTGAACGATTTGAGAATATACGTTGCGGTTGGTCCGTTCACGGCATCCAACAATTTGAATTATCAACCATTATGGGATCTTATGGAACGAGTCGCGGAAGAAGAACCAAATATATTAATATTGATCGGACCGTTTGTAGAATACACTCATCCTGAAATTAAGAACTGTACCTTGAAGGATACCTATCAAGATTTTTTCGATAAAATCTTGGCAAAAATTGTACAATCTTTGCAAGGGTACGATACTTCTGTTTCTTATATTGTAGTTCATTTTTGAACAGATTGTTAATAAGAATTTTCTTTTCTAAGGTAGAAAGAGTACTCGTATCGTGTTGGTACCTTCTAATCGCGATGTACATCACGAAGCGGTTTATCCAACACCAGAGTTCGCCGTAAACGCGAACAAGGTTGGATCGAACGTAACGAATGTCTACTCGATGCCGGATCCTTGTATAATAAGCGTGGAGGGTTTAGAAATTGGTATCACTTCCGTCGATATTCTTCGACATCTTGGACAGCAAGAAGTATCGTAAGTACAAGTAACAATGAAACGTTGCAATATTGATTTTAATATTTCATATTTTATCGTAGGAACACATCGGGAATGGATAGGGTCGGTCGTTTGGCTGATCACGTGCTGTCTCAAGCAACATTCTATCCTTTGTACCCACCTTTCTTAGGTTTAAACGTTGACAGGACACTTTGGCAAAGATATACTTGCTTCGAACGTCAACCGCACATAATGATTTTACCGTCTGATATCAAACATTACTGTAAACCAGTTAACGAGTCCCTGATTTTAAATCCGGAACGCCTGCAAAAATATACCTATGCTAAACTGTACATACGACCGACGAACGATAGCAAGTGGAATCCAAACAATGTATCTTGCGAGATCGCAAAAGTTTGATAATTTATTAAATGTTTCTTTAGTAAGAGGAAGATTTTTGTTTCAAACATTAAAATGTTAAAAAAACAAAAAAAAAATGAATAAAATGCAGCTTTATACATATTATTTTATTTTAACTGAAAGTTAAGAAACTCTAATAAAAGGATTGCGATACAACTTGTGTTTTGTAATTCCTCAGTCTTGAAAAAATATTGTTTGACGTTATTTTATGTCATGTTTGCATCAGACACATCAGGATTTTCGTAAAAGTACAAGTTTGTTGTTTCTCCGTTAGAGGTTAGCACTGGTTTACATTTTGGCACCGACGAGGTATTATTAAAGACTGTCAGCCTCTGTGTATTTTGGCGAACCACGAAATGGGCCCGGTGGGCCTGGGGTTCCGTCGATAAATGTGTTTAAAATGATTGTTACACCGTCGTCGGGGCAAGGGAAAGCGAACGAAACAAACTGAGACAAAGTGAGATACAACGATATTCTTTAGCGTTCCTTTGTCGCTAACAAGAAAGGCGACAGAGCGAGACGACCGTACTACGTCGTGACCAAGTGAGGCAGAAAGATTCCACTCGCTCCGGTGATCGTTTAGGCGATAGAACCAGTCCCATCTTCCGCGAGTGTTTCTTATTCTGACCGCAATATATCCTAGAGGGCGATAGAAAACAGCGAACTCCCGTAAGGCTGGCAGTCTTTAATAATATCTCGTCGGTGATTTTGGACAGTATAATTCTCGTGTGTGTAATAAACGCGCGATGGCGCCACGCCAATCGAAGCCATCGAGTTTTCTGCTCCTGGTGAGTTGTGGAATCGGCCATTGCTCCAATATTTCTCTTGTGATTGAAAATGTTCAATTCCCAATGGAGATAAAAAGGCGTGCACGAGCGTTACGGTAAGTCGTTTCATCAGGCTTTGTATTGGTCGGTATTTTTCACGAGTGTTCGACGGTACAGTGATAATAATTGAGCATCAACGATCTGCCAAATTTCGTTCCGCCATCTTTGTTACAAATTCGTTTACATCTCAACTCGTGTGTTATGCTTTTTGCAGTTATTTTCTATTCAGAATATCGTTGTTGAACGTATACAATGGTGATCGATTTATATTTATGATACGAATAGGAAAGTTTCGTTTTTCAAAATCGCTGTGTGGATATTGAAATTAGCTCCGCGGGTTTCACAACTGCTGTTATGGCCTTGGTTTTTTTCGTCCAAAAAAACGAGAGTTATGAAATCAAGCATGTGACGATAAATAAGAATATGATGTTCAATTTCGGGCCATGTTTCTCATCTTTTGTTAATTACAATTTTATTGTTTAATGGTGTGGTGCGCTGTTCTCCGCGCGAAACGTTTAAATCGTTAATTTTATAGTTCAGAGTTTACCTACGTTTTATTCACACAAATAAATTGCACTATACATGTAAGTTTCTCTCTTTGAGAAATACATTAATACACTCTTCAAACAAATGAATATTGTATCGCCTGGAATGTATATATTTGAGGTTATACAAACATTTGATTGCTTGGTGGAAGTTTCAGTTGTGTTACGTATTTTTAACACAAACGTTAGTGGAGTAAAATATTATATTCAGTTTATACACATTAAATATCAATGAATTTAAATTTTTTAGAATAGCAATCACAGAATCTGTATATTTACATATTATCGCAACATCAGAATTGAAAGCACATGCTGGCAATTTGAATGCTCGGAATACCGACGGATGAAATGATCAATTTCTATATTACCGACGGTTTACTTTTTTCAAAACTAAAGTATACATTCGATTTATGGGAATATATTTGTTCATTAAATTCATACTTTGTGTATATTTATACAAATTATGTATAAGAATGAATAATGAAATAGTAACTTCTATACATATTTTTATTAATAAACGTTTTACTTATCGTACAATATACAGGAAGTTTGGTTTTGTTATATATCGCTTAGAGAGGGATTCTTTATAACTTTCATTTCATATTATAAATGGTATTGTATCAATATGATTTTTGCTTATGTTTGTATAAATGAATTACGAATTATTTGACTGGAAAGTTCGTTTAAATCGAAAGAATTTGAAATTTACGCAGAACACCATAAATGCGACACAGATAAACGTATTGAGAACGCGAGAAAGCGAGAGTGCCATATCGATCCGGTTAGTTTGTAGTCTACCTACCTCAACCCTGGTTATACATACTTTTACCGGCTGCTTTCATTGGCACAAGTCCCGTTATTATTTTTTATTCGACGACCACATTTTTCGAGCATATATTTTTTTCTTCCCCTTTTTTTTTTCTTTCGGCTTCTCGCATTTCAAATCTTCCCGCTAGAATTATTGTCACGAAAGACTTAAAATATCATTATAATATTTCTTCCACGATACTTTATTGTATCTTGAAAGTAAACTATATATTCGAAAAAAGCAGGGCGTGGGGATATTTTTCTTACGATGCACAAACGTCATGTTTTCTTTCGAACGGAAATTAAAAATAGATCGTTGGAAATTTCACGCAATTTGCACGATATATCATGCACAATTCTTTGATTATCTTGGTCAATTTTTAGCATCGAGGAAAATATTGAGAATACAATCCGTCGCATTGCGTAATAATTCCCATTCCGGGTAATCTGTTCGAAAATACTCCTTGAACAATAGTTCCATTAGACATTACAATTATCTCGTCTCTCCGATAAACAATTCATTTTACAAAATAAATCATTTGAATTCTTATCTCTCATCCAGAGCATATATCCCGTAATGTTCGATTATTTACAATTCGAACACTTAACCTATCATTTCCATTTCTTTTCCCCTAGCGAAACCACGGTAAATGTTCAAACCAGTGATCTCGACAAACGACAAAATGTCACGTTTAACCCTGCCGATGGAAAGTAGAATATTTTACGAATATTATTTATCATATAAAAAAAAAACCTGTAACGGTTATAAAAAAAAACTATAGGAATGTAAATACGTCGCATATTTCAAACACAGTATCTACGGAAACGTAATTCTCGTTTCGAGTCGTATAGATTCGGGTAAAGTAAAATGTTATAAAACGTATCGGACGGGTGGCCGGGTTTAGGTAGGTGGATGTGGCTGAAATGAAAACTCCAGAGTCTACGCCGGTGGGCTGTTTTGGGCGGGCGACGGCTGTGCGCAAAAACGGCGGCAGTCAAGTTCAAGGCTACCTCCCCCCACTCCTCCCCGCCTCGTCATCCGCCGCCTCCAGTGCCACCGCCGCCGCCGCCACCGCGACACCATTACCATCGCAACCGCCGCCAGCGTCACAGCTAGAGCCGCACGTCTACCCACTTTCGTCTCTCCCACCCGCTCGCCCTTCCATCGCGATGGTACACATAGCACGCATAACGCCAGTAGCGTATCAACTTAGGACCAGCCGTTGGACCGGTCCAATTATAGGGGTAAAGGGAGAGAGAGAGAGAGTGTGTGTTTTGGGGGCTCGATCGATCTACCTACGTCTGAAAATTCAATTGTCCCGTACACCGCGCACGCAATGCGTTCCTCTTTCGTTTACGTTTCTGCACACGAACGCCCCTGAAGGGATCTTGGGAACGTGATCGAACTTCAGGATCGTTTGTTGCAACAATTTTGTGCGTTCGCAATTTCGGGTTGGACGTAAAATAAGTTAGGTCGTAGGAAAGACCTTGGTCGGCTGAAAATTGATTCGAGGCCAGGAGTTAATGACCGATTGGCCGTGACTATGATAATCGCCGTAGCGATACCGTGCACTTGTATAACGTGGTAACAGTTGTGTAGTTTGCTAGATTAGATCGATCGCTTTTTTTTGTCGTCGATGAATACATCGTCTTGGTTTATAGACGAATTTCTTTAGGTTTCTTCTAGTTTTAAACTCGAACAAAATATATCATAATTTAACACTTGTGTCGTTAGTAATCTACGCTATAAATCTAGTATAATCGAATAACTGACAGAAACGAATTAATATTAATTATCTATCGTATTCTTATTAATTACAGTTACACCGTGACGTGTTACGTTCGTTTTCGGTGCGACAAGTGAAAACAAACACTGCCGTGGTATCGTTCGAAAATTCGGCTACGAAATAAATGATAAGGTAATTAAGCGTAAAAAAATGTGTTTCGCGGATTCGTGGCGCCCAGTATTAGGATCGGCCGTCTCCGTGTATTACCGTATCCTCTATATTGCCGTCAGTCGTGTACGGCTCGTCGCGCCGTCAACGTCGTGGTAGGGGGTGATGTGCGCGTGCACTCGCGTGTCCTTATCCATGAAATCTTTATGAGTGGGACGGATCTTCAACTTCATGGTCATTCTCCGATTTTCGGTGTGGAAAAGTGCAAGGAACGGTAGCACGGCATTTTCGTGCCGTTGACAGAAAGAGAAACAACTGACAGTCATGGAGGCCTGGATGTACGATGTGGTAGGTTGCCGTCGACACATAACCTCTCTTATTCTCGTTCGATCTCGTGGCTTTGTTTACGTTGCTGCGCGCGCGTTTCCGTTGCTCTTCCGTATTTCGATGCATCAATTTTTAATAATTCGTCAAGTTCCAATCAGGGTTACCAGGGGGGCGAGGCTTTGAAATTTCGTCCGTTTCACGAGACGGAAAATGTTTCGATCGTGCCCCGGGCAAGTACGAATCCGCATGTTTTCTGATACAACAAGACTACGTATTATCTTTGTCTCGCGTACCGTCAGTCAGCTTTAGCGACACAACTCGGTTATTACGTTACGACGTGTCTGTTAGGTAATCTATCCTGTAACGCGCCGATCAATTTTCTACACCCGCCGGTTTTTGAACGCGATCGTTTGGATTCTTTTTTATTAATAATTTTTCATATTCAATCGGTACGATCCATAATTTTACGCTTCAAGTGTAAGATGCCAATCATACGCTGAAATATTTTACATGCTTCGCGTATAACAGCGAATGTCGATATGAAAAAGTTGTTTGTTTTGATGCCAGGGAGATAACACTTGAACGGGCGACTGTAAGCGAAAAACTCGGACCAAATATTTCCATTTCTTCTACAACTCACGAGATCGTTCCCTGTCATTCTCTATTTTTTATTGTAATTTTAGGAACTTGAACAAATATGTAGAATGCGAAAATAGAAGAGGGTGTAAAAATTAGCAATTCGTCGCGAAAGGGACAAATTGAATTTCGCGCTATGAATTTTGCTGCAAAATGGCGACGTTCGCCGTAACTTCGCCAACTACGTGATACTGATTCGAAATTTCGAATTTTCTACCAAAAATGAAGTTGCAAAGTTTTTCTTAATTCAGAAAACAATATGATAATCGCGTAACGACACATTTTGCAGCCTGTCTGACTGGTTGAACGCATTAAAGTACCCTCGTACACACCCACACCCACGCGGTCGTAACGGTCTTACGCAATTCCACGTGCATAAGATGCAGAAGATCGTGGAATCTCGTGTTTCGTCTTTGATTTTTATACAACGTTGCGACCCTCGTTGGTCGCGTTTCTGAATTCGATCGATGCCACAGCGTCGATAAAATCCAATGCCAGTTCCTTGAAAATAAATATTGGCCGATTTTATCGCTCTGCGTTACGTACAATTATCGTAACGAAATTTCGTTTGTGAACGTGCACAAAAACAGGGGCGGACGCAGGGGTGGGGCAACGGGACGACCTCCCCTTCCCAAAATTAACAAAATTTAAAAAGAAATGTAATTCATATTAGAAAATGAAATTGTATTAAATTTTGATTTTTCATTTTATTAATTTGTACGTTATCTTTTAAATTGAAAAAAGTATTAAGATCAGTATCGAAATTTCAAGTCGTGTATTAAAACATAACATATTAGGTTTGCCCCTGCGCGAAGTATAACGCAGATACTTTGACCCTGTAACGGAAATAATTCCGAGTAGGGAATTGGCGAAACAAAAACCATCGGATAGTTAAAAAAAAGGGGCGGGGGGGGGGGGGGGGGAAGCATATATTCGTCGCGTAGATGCGTCAGTCGATATTTCTGGACAGTTGATTTTCGTTGCCTTGAGTTAGAAAAAGTTTTCGAACCGTTTCGACTTTTTATACACTTACGATACGCGGGCTGGGTTAGGTTATGGGTAAGGCAGTTCTGCGATTCAGTAGGATTACGAAGGTCGTTTGTGTGTGCAGGTAGAAAAAGTTCTTCCTTCGTGATACATCTTTCCACTCGTAATGCAAGACCTTGCTTGCCTTAATTCTGTTTCCCGTCCCTCTTCGCATCTCGGTTACACACAGTATATGCTGTGAAATTGCGCGAGATATCTGCTGCACGCGCGCATTCATCCGCGTTTAACTCCATACATGCATAGGTGTGCAAGGATTCGCACAAGTATAACTTTGCGGATACACAGAGAGAGTTTTGTTCGTTGGTGTCAGTGAGCTTTTTGCTGTGAAACCATGCGTTTCTGTGGTTAGGAAACTTGAATATGTGTTCAGGGGGAATCCCCCCCCTGACAGGTCCATAATATTTTTCTTCATATTGTTCCACTCGTCAGAGAAATTTTTTGTATTACTCATGGTATTGAAAAACACGTGGCCTTTTTTTGTTTCTTTTTTTAACATAACCTGATTTTTCTTTGAGTAACGAATTTTTACCCCTTTCCTTATTATTGGTTCTATTTTTTATATGAACGAAGCGTATCCCCCCCTTCTCTTGCGGTCACCCATCCGAGGAATTGTTCGCGTCCAACGTTGCTCCACTTTAATAACTAGAAGAAAACCATTTATTCTTCCTAAATAATTACTCGTGTATCATTGTTCATAAATATCTATTACATGCAGGTTATAATTTTAAATTAAGGTTAACACGAAAAGTGAATGATCCATGATTCGAGAAAAGTATATCGTTCCAAAGGCGGAGACCGCAGAAATCGAAACTCGATAGAGAGCATCGAGCTCGCGCGAGTTAACAATACCAATGCAATTATCCGCGAGGAGCATCGGTCGGTTTCTTATCTAACGGGGAGCACGGTAGGGTGCACGTAGACAGGTTACTTTGATCGACGATTGTTCGGCGCGAGTCGCGATGATGCGTTGTCTGGTTTGATAAGGAGCACGCTGGGTTATCATCGGTTTTTGAAGTAGGGGGGGGGGGGGGGGGGGGGTAGAGAGGCGCGGGAGAGGCGGCCGAAGTTTGAAGCTACGAGACACGTCGGTGACGTCATCTTCAGAGCCGGGCCAGCCCTAACCTTGGACAATATACATACGAACAGGCGAAATTCTCTTACGTGCGATTTTTGTTTCGTAAGAACACAACGTCAAGCAGTTTTTATTTGAATAAGAAATACCTTACGAAATAACTGACTGATCCGAAATAAAGATGTTATTTTCCCGGGCAAATAATCGCGCGTATCGAATGTTATTTTATTCGAGGGAACGAAGCGATACTTTCGTTCCCGATACTTATTCAAATAATGTTATAATTAGCAAAATATATTTCAATTGTTAATTATCGAACTCCGTTGTTGCATCAAATTTATTATTATAACGTATGTTTTTTGTTTTAAATTATAATATGCAGCAGTCGTGTTGATGAAAATTAAATTCTGCAAGTACAGTACATACGTTCGATCAGGGGCGGACTAATAGGGGGACGAATTGGGCCTTCGGTCAAAAATGATAAAATTTTTAAAAATTTATTTGTATCATAAAACACAATTGTTTTTACTATTATTTCAATCGTAATTAATTTTTAATATAATCATATTCAATTATACCAGTATTTTAAATAACATAATAATTCGAAATCGTGCCGGGAAAATCAAAAAATATCTTTTTTACATATTTTATGCATTCAGTAATCGATGATTTCAGGATTTTTCTCGCGGAACAATCGCCATATTTTCCCTTGTACACGTAATTTATTTTTTATTACGTGTAATTACAATAAACATTTTTTTTTACGCGATTCAACCTTCAAGCGATGCGGATCAAAATGATCTTGCTTCCGCAGCACAGCAATCGTCGAATTACCTCTCAGTAATGATGAAAATGTTACGCCGACTCGTTACATTACGTCTTTTATTGGATAAACTTGTCGCAAAAATCGGAACACACGGTGCGGTTACCGAAGGTTTGGCCTTGACCGCGACCCAGGGTCTTCATCCTGGTGAAATCGATTTGTTCTGTGAACTTCTAATTTAGTAACCACCTACATAACCTACACTTGTATAATATCGTCGCTTCGCAACTATTCTAATGATTCACGGTCATCCACGATCGAATTGTTGCGAAAATCATGATCAAGGTAAACGTGTCACGATGTTTCATGTTTCTGTTATTCCTTTCATTCTTTCCTTCCGTCGGAAATTCGTTCCAGGGAAGTAAATATCTTCGATTCTTCCTCGTTATTTTCGATCCAGAAAGACGATTACATAACCTATCCATAACACGGTAGAATGATGATGTTAATATAAATGTATGCATACATAGTAGTCAATGTATTCACGTGGTAATTCAGTGAGCAAACGTGTTCGTTAATAATAAAGGTTGATATTTGACTGTTGGTATGCGAATAAAAATGCATCCGTTTATAACCTATAAATTTGGTATAAATCTTATAGCCTGATATGCATTTATTAACATCTTCAAATTATGTAGCTAGAGAATATTGATTTGCAAAAAATTGAGCGTGACCGAGTGGACAAAAATGTTACATTTAATCCGTTTATCAACAATCGCAGAAAAACGATGCACTTGTTATCGCTTGGTTCGAGGTTCAGATGTCGCTCGCAACGTTGCTATTATTCCGATACAACGATGCGTTTACGAAAATACGTGTAATCAATTTGCCACTGAAAGTGTTAACGGTAAATTAATTTTCGAATTAAAAGAACGATCGTGTTCGATGATGAATAATGAAATTAAGTTGATGGTTCAAACGCGAATGCTAGTTTTTTTTATTCGTTCGTACAGTACGTACGCTTACGTCGAAGAGGACCGAGCATTTTCCGATTTTACACGAAACGTCAACGATCAATGTCACTTTTTTTTCATCGTCAACACGGCTCTCTAATTTATGACAAGTTACCTACTCGTGTCCCGAGGAAACATTGGCTAAAATAAAACGATATCGAAACTATACAAGCGTCGATTTCTTTTTATTTATTTATTTCGCTTCATTCGGTTTCTTGCTTACATAATCGGTCCGTTTAAAAAGAAGTCGCTCGTACAGGCATCACGCGTACCTTGAAAATGTTGCAGGTTATATATTATGGTGATCTATGGGGTCGAGGAAAAACCTCTCACATACGGGTGCTTTGCATCAGAATTACACGGTTTGTCAATTTTCTTTCTTTTTTTTTTATCATGAATAATGGTCAGTAACATTGAAAGGATCGTTGGTAGATCGAGCATCGATGAATCATAACCGAAACATCCTTAATCGTAATTAAGCCGGTGTTATCGTGATTGAAATAAAATTATATAGGTAACAACCAGTGCAATCGATATTTGGGTCACGGTCTCTTCTAAAAACGGACGCTTGATTGGCGGACTGTATATACATATATATTTTTTTCCGACGTTGCGTGTGTATGCGAAAAATTATAAAAATCAATTCGAAACGAAACAACCATATGGTCTTGATTCGTGGTCACATTACACGCAGAGGATACTCCAGCAGAAATATATTTCGTACAAGTTTTCAAAGCATGTGGGTTTTTAAAGATTCAGCGAGAAAATTTATTGACATTATCGAACATCTTGATGGCATAGTTAATCACGTACTGCGTTGCTTTCGCTTGGAAAAAATACGAAGCATTTTCAAGGTATTGATTTTTGTTAAGATTTACGATAAAATTCTTCGTTCAAACTGTGAGAAGGTGCGTGTACGACGGAAGAGGAGAAAGTGGATACGAAAGAAAATAAAATAGGACGGAAAGGGTGTTGGCTAATTTCGGTAAAACAGGGCGTTTATGGATTTTCATTTTTTTTTTATGAAATTTAAATATAAATCAATACAATAGTCGTGGTGTCAAATTTCAGAACACATTTCTACAACTATGGTACTCGTACAAGAAATTGATGATAAAATTTCTAAATTTTGTAAAAGATACATTTTTACTTCATTGCATCGCCACATTTTAGTTTATCTACCGTAAATAAATTAAAATTAAAAATTTATTAATTTTATGAGAAATGATAAATAGTGCACAATTAACGAATAAACAATTGCAAGCAAACATTGTTGGAGCCAGATTTCTGTTTCTTTTGTTTACAATATAATGTTTTTTGAATTCTGCCCCGGGCCCGGTGAACTCTAACATCGGACCTGGAGTATCGCATCGATACTATCGACGGTTATGGATTTCGATCTGGTATCGAGTAGTATCGAAGTCGCAGATATCAGAAAAGAATCAATACCGTTTTGATCGCTGTAAATTTGGTATTAACAGATTTCGACTTTTAGGTATCGAATTGTTCGGGTATCATCGATATCTGTCGTATCAATCTCATCGGTAGGTGTCAGTTAGCGAGGTCACAGCCAGGGGAAACGGAGACAGTGCGAGACAAAGAGGGGAGGAGTCAGACAGAGGGACTCAAGGTCGCGGCAAGTCGGCTGTTTCCGTCGGTGTTCGGCGGCTAAAATTGTGTGTTGGCGCGATTTTGCGGCCTTCGCGAACGTGGCCGCTTCCCTCGCAGAAAAGTCAAGTTCAAGGCTAACCAGATACCGCGATACGTTTCTCTTTCTTTTTCTATTCTTCTTCGTTCCTTCCTTCCGTCTACGTTTTGGTAACCGCTTAATCGAATAGAAGGTAGAGGGACGGGAGAACACGAGAAAAATCATCGGTGGCTGGAAAAGTCATACTTGCGCAATCTCTTTATTTAAACTTTTTTTTTTACACCGTGCTTGTTTTTTTTTATCTTCTCTACTGTCGTCTCGCTTGTTCTTTTGAACGAATGGTGGATCCTTTCGTCGTTGTGTCATATTTGCAATCCGACTCTTCGTGCACCGACGCTGTTGGTTTTCATTTCATTAATCTAAACGTGGGAGACGCATGCGTGATGCGATTCGCACGACTAGTCAAGTTCGAGGTTAACCAGATGCTCCGTCTCTTTTTCTTTTCCTTTTCTACTCCTCGCCGTACAGTTCTTCCTTCTTTTCATCTGTCCTTCGGTTGCCGGTCGATTAATAAGTTTCCGTCCTTTTCGATCTTATTCTTGACGCCACGAAACACGACTCAAACGACGTATTTAATTAATAAGATCGATACCGTACGTTCGCCCTACGGGCTACGAGCTACGAGCTACGAGCTACTTTTCCTCGTCGCTTATTATTTCGACCATTTTCTTTTTGTTATTCATGGTAACACTAGAACTTACGGTAAACACCAACAGATGTCATTAGACGAAGTAAGTAGAATTCGAATCGGACCATCGTGAAAATAAATTGAAATTGAAAAGTATTGAAACAAAGAAATCTGGTGAGAGATGGTGGGAGGATACAGATGGCATAAATCTCGAAACGCGTTCCAAGTTCTTTGGTATTTAGTCACAAACGGTCTCAACTGCATCTCACAGAAAAGTCAAGTTCAAGGCTAACCAGATATTCTGCGCTCTTTCTTTTTCCCCCTCGTCCTTCTTCTGCGTGCATTTAATATACGATACCGAGAAGGAGTGGTAGGCGGGAGAGGAACAGGCTTACGCAATCCTTTCACCGTTACTTTGTCCAACATCCCCCCTACCTACCGTTCGTTTTAAGGACTCGTCCCTTCTTTCGTTTATTTCCTAGAAAAATTTACCCTCTACGGATTAGTTTTTATCTGTCCATCCAACAGTTGCATAAGTTTCGTCCAATAGTGAGAAGACGATGAAAAATGGAAATTTTGCTTTAAAAAAAAAAAAAAAAAAAAAACCATTTGATAACAGTACCATCGATAATGTTAAGCAAAAGGGGTATCTGTCCAGGGGCCTCGCGTTTAAGGATTTCTCTTATCGAAAAAATAAACATTTTAAGAAAAGTTATATTTCGCAATTTGTTTATTTGTCGATAAACAAAATTTTACATTTATTGCTAACAACATTTATCACAGATCGCAAATATGATACAACGATACCAACAATAATCGTAAGCGAGCATCGTTCAATTCGAGCTTTTTAATGTTTTTGGATGTTTGT